>OZ007588.1:430458402-432958402 GCA_963931845.1 Maratus michaelseni
ACCTGCCTGTGTAATTATTTATACTTATGTTCCACATGATTAACTTGATCACATTCATCATAAAATGTACTATAGTCATCACTACAGTAACATCTCTGTTGCTCCACAATTCAACCTTAAGAACACTTAAAAGCTGCTCCAAAACAAAATGCATAGAACAAATTAGTAACAATTGAAGATTTGAAAATATTTATGCCAAAAATAAAATTTGTTTCTCTAAAATGGCATCGTTTACATACTTAACAATACTTTAAAAGTTTAAATTTGTCTTCAAACTGCAATAATATTGCTCGAACTTTCATTTTTATTTTTTAGATTAGCTTCACTGATAAACTATCTTACAATTTATTTTTAATTAAACAGGAAAAACTATTATCAAGGCTATTTATAAAAACTGACTTTTTTCTTTTTTAGTTTATGCAGATAATTTAAAATTGTTGATATACTTAAAAGAAACATTTATGAGAAATAAATTGTATAAAGTATTTTACATTTTTGGCTAAAGTATAATAAACTTTAAAAAAATCCTTTTTTGATATTAAGATCTAAAAAAAAGAAAGAAAGAAAAAAGAAAAAAAAGAGAAAGACAATACAAATACATGGTTATTTATTTATTAAAATCAGAATTTTCTGATACATTAGGTTGTTTTTTTTCGACAGCCCAACTCTCTCTCTATCTGTTGCATATTGCAGCCACTTGGCTATCCAGCTTTGAATGTCACTAACAGCAGCATCTTCAAACAGTTTGTTGTGTCTCACTGAAGCTAGAAAATATTTAAGAATACAATATTAGTACATTATTTGCATATAAATTAACAAGACAAATAAATTAGTTTTGGTAAGATAGGGCTTTAAATAAGATTTTATTTCGGAAAGCTACAGAAAGAAATCTGAGACACTGGTTTTGTCGCAAGTGACTGCCAAATTTTGTAATATATTTCAATGACAGACTGATGAAATCAGAGATTTTTTTTCCCACGATAGGCGAAATATGCATTTTTTTTTTTTTTTTTTTTTTTTTTAAACAGTGAACGACTGCCAAAATTTGCAATTTTTAATAATGAACGATCATACATTTTCTGATGCATTTCAATGACCGACTAATGAAATCAGCAATTTTTTTTTTTTTGCTGCGATTGAATGACGAAATGAATGATTTTTTTTTTTTTTTTTTTTTTTTTTTTTTTTACAGCGACTGCTGAAATTTGTGACTTGCGACTGCTGAAAATTACAATTTTTAACAACTACTGACTGACGAAATTGGTAATTTTTTGTTATGGCTGACTGACGAAATTGCTAATTTTTTGTTATGGCTGTCTGACGAAATTGAAATTTTTTTTTTTTACAGCGAGTGACTGCCGAAATTTGAGATTTTTTATTAACCAATGGTCGACAAATTTTGAGATTCATTTCAGCAATTGATTGGTGAGACTGAAAAACTTACAGGATTTTTATGATTTTTATCAACTGATCGACAAATTTCCCGATATATTACAATGACTGATTGACAAAATCAACAATTTTTTAATGCGATTGACTGGAGAAATTTTTTTTTTTTTTACCACTTCATAGACTAAGATCACGATTTTTATCAGCCATCGATTAACAAAATTGGCAATTTTTTTCAATGACCGATAGATGAAATCCATATTTTTTCTTCTGAGATAAATTGACGAAAATCCAGATTTATTTTTAACCGATCGATGAAATTTACAATTATTTTTCGCAATCAAATGATGAAGTTTCCAATATTGCCGCAGACTTAACAAATGAACTTTTTTTTCTTCGTAGGATTGACGAAATTTGTGCAATCACATCTGGATTGTAGAACTTTGCGGCTCACAACTAAATAAAAAATAATTGCGAGGGTAAAGGGCTGAAAAAATAGGAACTTTTTCAAATTTATAGGAAATATAGGAGCACTGCAAGGCCTGAGCATATATAACACTTTCAGAAGCAAAGTAATTCTGCTAATTAAATGCTGAAATGAGATGATCCCTTAGGACAGTTAACTCATTAATTAGTGCAAAATTATCATCAGATGCAATAGCTTTTTGGGCATACCTGCCAGTAAACTTGCTCAGCTAGAAATGCTCAAATGATTTACTAATTTTTTAATTTCATAATCACAAACCCGAAAAATTCCAATTATCGAAACCTAAAGAAGAAAACAAAACAGAAATTTTACTATTTCGGATTCGTGGCCTTGAAAAAGGGAAAGTAGAGTAATAAGGTTCCCCAGCGCAGAAAAATTTTTTGATGGAAGAGAAAAATAAAATAAAATAAAGATTAATTATTGCCAAACTAGTAAAATTTTCTAGTTTTCATCTACAAAGTATGCCAGGCAGTATATTGAGAATTGGTTTAATTTCACTTCAAACTGTCTAACAAAAAAAAAGCCGGAGTCTGAGTCGGCTTGTTTTTTTCTGTGATAGATTGGCAAATTTGTAATATTTTGCTCAACTGATTGCACATTTTCTTCTTGCGAGAGTGACAAAATTCACGATTTTCCTTGCATTCGACTGAAAACCGGTCAAAAAATTTCACGACTTTCTTCCCACGACCAATTGAGAAATTTTGCAATCTTTTTCAGTAATAGAACTGTGAATTTTGCAATCCCCCCCCCCCATATAACTTATATTCCAAGTTTTATCGATATCTGTCAACCAGGTCTAAGCAGGGTAACTTTAATTATAACAAACCTGTACATAACATTTATGCATAATCATACAGTGCATAAATATTTACTATTCTTGCAGCAACCATTCTATTTGGATATAAATTAATATAAAACAGTATTTACTGATAGATTTGTTTCTTAACCCTCCAATAGCACACTCTTAATATGTAATTGTATTGCCCAAAAAAGAATTACCATTTTTCGAAGAAATTTGTTTTTTGAAGCGATGATCAAGTCCCGCAACTGACTGACGAATATTTTCTCATTCCCGTTCAACAAATTTTGCAAGGATTTTCCCACGACAGATTGACAAAATTCGCAATTTTTTCCCCACATCCTTTCGACAAATTTTGCAATATTTTTTCATGAGCGATTGACAAATTTTGTGATATTTTCCACGACTGATCGGTGATTTGCATGCTTTCTTTTCCCAACATGATTTACAAATGATTTTTTTCTTTAGTGTTCATCTGAAAATATTTGTAATTTTTTCCCCCTCGAGCGACTGATTGACAATTTTGCGATATTTTCAAGAAACCGCCCAACAACATTTATGATTTTTTTCCAAAGATAGATTGAAGAAATTCACGATTTTCCCCCCACAACCGATTGGTGAATTTCATGATTTTTTCTGACTGATAGATTGAAAAAAAATTAACATTTTTTTTCGCTGCATCCGAATGAAAATTTTTGGGATTTTTCTTCACAACCAGCTCACGAACTGAGATATTTTTACGCATCCAATTGACAAATTTTACGATTTTTTTCCATGATAAATGGGCAATTTTTGTGATATTTTGCTCGACTTATGATGCACGATTTTCCTTGCGTTCGACTGAAAATTTTCGCGATTTATTCCCTCCCTCCCAAAACCAGTCTAAAATTTTTATGACCAATTGACAAATTTTGCGATATTTACCAGTGACAAACCGGTTAATTTCGAATTCCCCCCCCCCTTCCGAACAGATCAACAAATTTCGAGATTTTTTTTTTTTCCTGTGGCCAATTGACTAATTTTGTGTTATTTTCCCCGTGACAGATTAACGAATGGTGGGGTTTTTTCTTGCAACGGAGGCAAGTAGTTAAAAACTTTTCCTGCAACAGATCGATGAAATACATAATTTTCTCCATGAAATCAATCAACGAATTTTGGGTTTTTTTCCCCCCACAACTGATCAAGTAATTTTGGCAATTTTTTTCCTTGACCTATTGACATTCCGACAACCAACAGTATTTCACGATTTTCTTTTCTGTTACCGAAAAAGGAAAAGAACCGAAAGGGCAGTAAGGTCCACCGTGCTCTGCACCCAACCAAATTTGCCTAGACAGCACTAAGCAGAAATGATACAGATATTAGAACTGTAAAGAACTTGTGGTGTATATGTAATTTTTTTTTCCTGAACTTTAAGGAAACATTTAAAAACAACAAACTAGTTTATCCTTGCAATTCACAGAAATTAGGACTTGACAATTTAAAGTAGTTCTTAAATTCCCTGGTCAACAATGCTAAATTTTCTGACTCATTTTTAAACATAAAAGGTACCTAATTGGCAGGCCTGACTATTAAAGCAATTTGGAATCGAATAGCGTTTTTGGATAAATAAATTACTTATCAACTTGTATGCAAATCTTGTTACGTGACGATATGTTTTTTCCCTGTCTTGTGCGTCAGAATTAGGTTCAAAAAGCTGACATTGACTTTTTTCTGAAAAATCTTCGGCCTTTACTAAAAAAAATGGAAAATGACTTCTGAATACATAGTTTCTGAATAAGAACACCTGGCAATTTCATGTATTTGCAAACAAAAATGAATTTAGAAATGTGTCAGAAAGTAGTTCTTTTGGATTTGAGAACAGCTTTAAAGTCAACAAGCATTTCTCATCTAACAGAAAAAATAAATTGACTGTTTCCCTTTCAAACTATGGAGATCTATTTAAAATTTCAATGCATATAGAACCTAAGAAAATACCAGGGATTCAGGTTTTACCTATATTTCATTAAGGATATAATAAAACAATTTTATTCAGAAATTGATATTGATGTCATCACCCTGAATATGTATTTTTCATGCAAGTAGTTAAAAATAAAGACACATAAGATTTTGTAAAGTTTCTGAAATTTTTTTAAAGAGAACATAACTATAAGTTTCCAATATTTTCCTAAGTTATAAAAGTTGCTCTTGTGCTGGCCTGTCACAAGTGTACCTTGTGAAAGACTCATCTCCAGTGCACAAAATCGAATAAAATCAGAAATTCATATAGCAACCCAATTGTTAAAAGGTCCATAACATTGATGAGCGTTGAAAAATATAGAGATTGTTGTGTATATATATAGAGCTCGACTTTCTTCCTTTTTTAAAAATATAAATAGACATATATATACACGTATATAATATATATAATAATCATGTATAATAAATAAACATGTACATAATTATTCTGAGTTCTAGATTTCAATTTTTTAAAAGCTTTTTGTCATGTCTGTATTAATGTGATTCTTCAAATAGCATATAAAATAGTGGGATAGATTATTTTTCTTCCTTCCAAACAGTTAAACTCCCCTCCATTTATAAATGTTGGGAGGGAGACTACCCTCCTAGGAAAATTTGAATTTCAAACCTTGTCTATAGATAAAGCAATTCCAAATAAAAAACTTGGCGGTAAAATATGAAGACATAATGAGTAAATAGACAAATGTTACCAGAAACCAAATTAAATCCTTTGGTGGATTAGTACTTTATTTTAGCAGCAAGTGTCAATGGGGATAAAAATATACGACTTTTGACCATATAGAGAATAGACTGTAGCTGAGGTTTGTTGTTAAGATTTGCAAATCACACAGCAGAACAAATTTTGCACCAAACAACAAAAGTTACTGCCACAAGATTTACAGAATGACACACCCTGCCCACCTCTTGAAGCATCGATTTCGCTACAAAACTTATTAAAAATTAATACTTATGTCAAGAAGTTTTAGGTAGGCAGACTTGACACGCTCTGAAACCCAAAAATCAGATTTTATTTCAGAAAGCTTTTTGGTAAAAAACATTTTTTTAAAATGCAAGCTTGTTTAGTAGAAGTTTAATTTAAAATTGTGCTTGGATGTCTTAGAAGATTAACTATCATTTTTACTCAAGAAAAAAATATATACTACTTCTTAAATGTAGAAAAATTCAAGCATATCATATTTAGATTAACTACGAACTGAGGAATTTTTTTTTCCTACATAATCCCATACAAAACAAAAGTGAAGATTTTAATTTTTATTTGAGGCAGCTTTTGATAGTCAAAAGAACAGAGTAAGAAAATCAGAAGAAATATGTCAAAAATCAGGAATGCAGGAAAATGTGTGAAAATTAGGAGACATGTCAAGTCTCGGTAGGTAGACAAACCTGCAACAAGCTCGATGACGTGCTTGTATTCCTGGAATGAACATTTTACAAAACTTCCGATCCCATTGTACTTCGTGTCTAATATATTTGAAGTTAGGAACTCATTTTCCTGGTTGCATTATGGGCATCTTTGCTATCATAGGCTGAAGTAAAAGAGAATCTGAAAAAAAAAAGTTACAAATGTATTTTTATCAAAGATCAGAAGAAACAGTTTTTGCTATTTCAGATACAAACTAGTGTAAATAGTTTGTTTAAATTGCAATATTGTAATTAAATTTTATTTTGAATTTAAAATTATACACCCTTATTAAGAAATGTGATTTATGTTACCAGCATACAGGTAAACATCCATCTATTCTATGTGCAAGCTGAATCAATTTGTGCATCAGTCAACCCTTCACCCTTACGGTTAAGATGCAAAATTAAACCAAAAATGGTATGGTTTCATGATTTGATCCATTCCTATTACACACATTTTCAATATGCAGCTTAAGTGAACTTTTTTTAAAGAAAACTTGACCAAACATGACATGCATCAACAATTGCAGCAGTATCTCGTTGAAGAATATCTAATCTCCAAGGTCAATCTGCAACGTTGTTAGTTTTTACTTCTTTGATTTTAGTTCCCATTATTTTATAAAGTTACTTTTACTTTCAGAACCGGTTCCAAAATTAAAAATACTCGCTTATAAAAAAAACTGCAACAAAAATCGAAAAAGTAAAATCTTGGAGATTGATCTCAGCTATCCTAACAAAAAAATAGTTTAAAAATATTAAAATGAGAGCGAGAAATCGCTCTAGAACCTTCCCATAGACTTAACATTACCTTGAGCGTTTCTTCCCGTGACTAGTGTAGGCTCTTAACAAAATTTAGGATCAACTAATTGAAAACAGCAGACACAATTTGCTTTTTACACTCACAAAAAACAAACTATTAAGATTTAGTAATCAGTTTAAGAAAATTTTATGTTTTATACAACAAAATAATTTGTTTTTATTGTCATATTTCAACATAAATATGGTCTGCTTAGCTGAACAAAACAAAAACCAGAAAAAATTATTTGTAATGTAGCTGCAAGTTTATCTAAATTACATAGTTTAACTTTCAGCAGCTTTTATAAGTATTGTCCGACAATTATTGATTCTACATTTAAAAATTCAGCTTGGTAAAGTTTGGGGGAGGAGAGCTAAAAAAGACACTATAAGAGCAAAAATTCTTTATCTACAGAACGACATAGCCAATAACAGTTAAAAAATTATTTTACATTTGTTTTAACTGAAAATATCAAAAATATTGGATATACATCCCTGAACCCTGACAAAAATAGAAACTTAATATAAAATACCAAAATCTATTAAAATCATTTAGAATGTAAAATTTTATCTTTAAAAAGCATGAATTATCATTAAAAACATGCATTAACAAATAACAACAATAAAATAATTCATCAAAAAAGAATTAGGCAAGTTTTATTAAAAAAATTAATTATCATGCTGCAGTTAACCAACCGTATCCTCTACAAATAGGTTTCAAGAATGTATTTGTGCATTTTATTTAGAATTTATAGATTAAAGTCTATCCAACTCTACTAAATAATTCCTTTAATGATATTTTATTAAAATTAGGTTTTTGAAGTGACAATTTTAACCATATTTAAAACGAGTTTATGCCACCACATTAAAAAAACTTACCAACCCTGATTTAAGCATATATGAGGCATTTCATGTTTTTACTGCATTAAAAATCTGATTAAAAACAAGTCCAGAAAACCAAAACTTTTAATTAAAAAAATATATACCTACACAAAAAGTTTATATTTATCATGTTACATAATCAAAATAAGATCCTTCCCCATTAACCGCTTAGCACGAAAAAAAAAAAAAAAAAAAAAAAAAAAGATATATCACCACATAATGCCCAATAAACAACTGGTGGGGGGGAGGGGAGGGTATTGTGAAAACTGAAAATTCCCCATAACTTTTAATTATGAAACATATCGAATCTGTTTAAAGTTATTATTACTTCTAGGAAAAGGGTCGAAAATTTATGTATGACAGATTTTTGATATCATTAAAAATGGCCTCAAGAGGACGGGGGGGGGGGAATTCATAAGATATCAAATCCGCTTAAATTTATTATAAATCCTCTTAATATTATCTAAAACTTTTATATTGACAAGTTTTTTATAAGACCAACCTTTACAGGAAAAAAAAAAAAATCGGCCAGCTCTGCCTACTTGACACAGATAGATTTCAAAGTGGGCAGTTCCAACTGCTGCATCATGGTAAAAAGGTCATTTCTTCTGCAATTCCTAATAAACAGACGCCCCACGGTCTGCATCTTTAAAATCTACCTGTGCATGTAGGGGCCGAGCCGTCAGAGATTTTTTTTATAGTTGTGAATGTGCCTTGTCCGTTTTTATATAGCTGGAAATGTGCCAAATTATTTTGAATTTGCAAAAATTGCTGGCATTAATTTCACCAAAAGGTTGCAGGAAAATATCGCAAACTTCAACTATCGGTCACGAGAAAATATGACAAACTTCATCTGTCGGTTGCGTGTAAAAATGCAAAATTCAGCAGTTGGTTGTAGAAAAAGAAATTGTGAAATCCATCTACGATTGCAAGAAAAAGCCCTTTAAGCTTCCCCATTAAGTTTAAAAGGTGAAAATAAGGAATTTCGCTTAGTAGCCACTGGCCAGTAGGCTGATTTTTTTAGTAGCCAATTACTGGCTAAGGAGAATAATTTCTTTAGTAGCCAGTAGGTACATTTATGTCACTGAATATTTATTTTTTTTTAAATACAATCACTTTACAGTAAAAAAGTAATTTATGTACTAAAAAAACTATTTTAATTTATATTGTTTTGAATAAACTTGAGATATTAATTTCCAATCTATTTTAAATTTTTAAATAAGTTAACAGCATAGTTCTACACAACATGCTTAAGTAGCTATCAAGTAGCTATTAAGTAGCGTAAAAATCATGAGCTTCGTCGATCGAGAACGTAAGAATTATGAATTTTATCTATCGGTACATACAAATCATGTATTTCATCAAACGGCTACATAAAAATCAAATTTTGTCATTCAGGAATGTAAAAATCCTGAATTTTGTCTATTGAACGTGTAAAAATAATGAATTTTGTCGATCAAATGCGTAAAAGTCACGAATTTAGTCTATCAGGCACGTAAAAATTACGAATTTCATCGACTGAGCATGGAAAAATCACGAATTTTATCGACTGCTTGTGTAAAAATCATGAGCTTCGTCGATCGAAAGCATAAAAATCATGAATTTCATTGATTGCCACCTAAAAATCACGAATTTCATTGATCGTGCGTGTAAAAAATAATTAATTTCGATTGGGTGCAGAAAAATAATGAATTTTGTCGATCGACTACGTAAAAATAAAATTTCGTCATTCGGGAGTGTAAAAATCCTGAATGTCGTCGATCGAACGTATAAAAACCATGAATTTTGTCGATCGAATGCATAAATATTATGAATTTCGTCAATCAGGCGCGTAAAAATCATTAATTTTATCGACCAAGTGTGTAAAAATCATGAATTTTACGACCAAGCGTGTAAAAAATCATGAATTTTATCGATCGCCGCATAAAAATCATTAATTTTGTCAATCGTGTGCATAAAAATAACTAATTTCGTCGATCAGGCGCAGAAAAACAATGAATTTTGTCGATCGGCTATGTAAAAATCAAATTTCGTCATTCGGGAGTGTAAAATTCCTGAACTTCGTCGATTGCCGTGTAAAATTCCTGAACTTTGTCGATTGCCGTGTAAAAATCATGAATCGATTGCCGCATAAAAATCAAGAATTTCGGCGATTACGCACGGAAAATCGTAAATTTCTTCGAACGGACGCGTAAAAGCTATGAATTTCTTCGAACAGACACTGAAAAATCGTGAAATTTAGGGAAAAATGGTAATCGGGAAATCCTGCATTTGGCCAGTTCTTTCCATATTTTTAATCGTCAGTTTTTTAAAGTTTAATCGACGAGTGGCGACTGCATATTTTTACCTTTAATTAAGATGCATAAAAAATCGAGAAATTTGTCTATTGATCGCAAGAAATCCCCCTTCCCCCAGAAAATTTACTTATCGGTCACAAGAAAAACTGCAAAATTCAGCAATCGGTAACAGGAAA
Organism: Maratus michaelseni; assembly: GCA_963931845.1. Lineage (NCBI taxonomy): Eukaryota > Metazoa > Arthropoda > Arachnida > Araneae > Salticidae > Maratus > Maratus michaelseni. The sequence goes on from OZ007588.1 coordinate 430,468,642, forward strand.
ATATCCTGAAATTCGTCAGTCATGGGAAAAAAATAGCAAAATTCATCCATTGATTGCATGAGAAAAATCGCTAAATTTGTCAATCGATTGCAGCAAAAAAAATTAGAGAAATTTGTATATCTGTCACGAAAGAACATTTATTTATCTTGGAATGCTGTATTGAAATTTGTAAAGTAGCATAGAGAGAGGAAAAACGACTAATTCGTGTTCTAGATTTTTTTTTTTTTTTTTTTTTTTTTGAGATAGTAATTATTCAGATATTTTTAAATAAATTATATTGTTTCAAAAGAAAAATGTTAATTAAATAAATGGCTATTTTTTGGAAAGGAGGGGGGGAGGGGGGATGGTACTAGATAGGCAGCATAGAAAAACTTTAACGTACAAATTGATCAAGGAAATGTGTTTTTTGGAATAATAAATATTTTTTTAAACAAATTTTTTGAGTAAAAAAAAACTGAAAAATAAATACAATGTTGTAAATGACCATTAACATATAAAATTGAAATTTTCATACTACAGTAGAACCTCGATTAACCGAGCTTCGATTAATCGAGGTTTCTGTTAACCGAGCCAATAACGAAGTCTGATTTTTTTTATTTTTAGGTAGATTTCGTAAGAAATATATATATATATGTGTGTGTCACTTTTTTATAGACACGATAACTTCAATAATTCTGCACAAATCTCTTCCAAACTGATACATAAAATCAAGGGGCATAAAATCTCTATCAAGTTCGTTAATGTGCAAAATCGAACTAAGGGGGAAGGAATGGGGGGTGGAGGCTTTTTGAGAAAACAGAAAAAAAACAATTTCTTAATTATGATACGTATCAAATCCGTTAAAGTTATTATTACTTTTAGGAAAAAGGCCGAAAATTTATGTATGACAGATTTTTGATATCCTTAAGAATAGCCCCAAGGGGGGGGGGGGGGGTTAGAAGAAAAAATTCATAACTTCGTCAATTCACAACACAAGATATCAAATCTGCTTAAATTTATTATAAATCTACTTAATATTATCTAAAACTTTTATATTGACAAGTTTTTATAGGACTAACCCTCATAGCAAAAAAAAAATCCATGCCGGCTCCGCCAGCAAACAAGTTAGGTTCCGAAGTGGGCGCTTCCAATTGCCGCATCAAGACAAAAATATCATTTCTTCCACAATTCCCACAAACAGGTGTCCCACGGTCTGCGTTTTCGAAATCTACGTGTGCCTGTAGGCCGAGCCGTCAGGGATTTTTTTATTTTTTTCGTGAATGAGCCTTTAAAAAGACTATAACTTTATATAAGTTTATTTTTATAATTTAAAAAACGTTCTATTGTTTTTTATTCCAAGAGATGTTAAATTCGCGAGTAGGGGAGTTTTTATGCACAATTTCTATTAACCGAGATTTCCGATATCCGAGGTACTAGCAGTCCCAATTAGCTCGGATAATCGAGGTTGCACTGTACTATCAGGGCTGTGTTTTTGCCGGCAGAAAGTGGTTTCTGCCGTGCCAGTGGCAGAAAATGGTTATAACCGGCAGAAACTGGCATAAATACATTTCATGTCAAAATCTGGGACTTTTTTAGGTAGTACAGTGCAACCTCGATTATCCGAGCTAATTGGGACCGCTAGTACCTCGGATATCGGAAATCTCGGTTAATAGAAATTGTGCATAAAAACTAACCGTGGTCGCGAATTTAACAGCTCTTATCATAAAATACAGTAAAACGTTTTTTGAATAATAAAAATAAATATATATAAAGTTATGTTTCACAGCTGAACAAATTTAAAAAGGAAATCAACTAAAAATAGTAAATTTTAAAAAGCAAATTGAAATGTTTTTAACTATTCTAAATTAAGTCCAGATTTTCTATCAGTGGCTGTCCGATCACGCCAATTTTTGAGCAGCAGAAGATCTATCGGCGCAACATCGCTTCTTTGCTCCAAATATTTTAGGGCAGTTGTTAGTGCTTGAACACCTTCAGTATGACTTACAGTCCTTGAATCCTCAAAGTCCTGGTCCTCATTGTCAGCATCATTAATGTTCAATAGGAATTAATGGCTTGTATAATTTCTTCATCATTAAGGATTTGAAAACTTGGATGTTGCTTTTCAACGTCCAGCCATTCGGAAATGTCTTCTTCCAAAACTTTTTCACACCTCTTAATGCGATTAATAATCTCAAATAGTTCTCCGTCTGTCGGTGGGTTTACCCTTTGCTGGGATTCATCCTCTCTTCTCTTTAGAATAATTATGTAGCCTGCAGCATGGACAGTGAACTAAAACGTGTGGTATTTTTCAAGGCTCATTCACAAAAAAAAAAAAAAAAAAAAAAAAAAAAAAAAAAAAAAAAAAAATCAGACTTTGTTATCGGCTCGGTTAATAGAAACCTCGATTAATCGAGGTTCTACTGTATTAAATTCCTTAAGTATATTTTATTCAGGATAAATAACAAATAAAATACTGTGGATAGCTTTAATTTAAAATAAATATATTTGTATTAAAAAAAATGAGTAATGTAACAGATAAAATTTGTTATAATAAGGTCGTGTAATTTTATATATAAACAATTATTAGAGCATTTGAAATCTCAGTTTAAAATTCAAAATAGAAAACTATATCCAATACTTACTCAAAATACTTTTCTGTAATTTAACATAATTTAATAACTGTAAAAAACCTTTCTCATAGAAATGTTATACAGCTCCAAATCAAAAAATTAGAATAATTAATTCCATTTGTATTTGGAATAGCATTTAGCTTTATTTCACTGTAGTACAATTGAAAAAAAAACAAAAAAAAAAACAGCGGTGGATGTTTTAATGCATTTGCATGTTATTAAGGAAAATTAAAACTGTAAAATATTAAATTTTGAGTGAATATTTAATTTTTGTAAAATTTCATTATTCAAAATATTAGAATATTAAAATAGGTGGTTCAAAAAATTAGAATACTTATGAATTTTCCTGATTTGTTCAGAAGGTTGCATAAAATAAGCATTTATGGCACAATAGATATTGCGCCAAAAAACAAAGTTGAGCTTCTTTCCAGCATAAAGTTATAAAATGTAAAGGTATTACTTTTTGTATAAGCGATACATAAAAAAACCTTTTCTTCACAATTCCTTTTTTTCTATTATTCTAATTTTTTAACTTGAAGCTGTAGTTATATGTGGATCTTGTAATTCTGTGGATTTAAAAACATTTCATTTAAATACAGTATTCAAAGGAACAAATCTGACATCTTTTTTTAAATTTAAGACTGTTAGTTGAAAATGTTCTAACCATATATATATAAACCATATTCCATATAGTTGATAACCTTTAAGTTATTGCATTATATTATTTATTTAAAAATTCTCTAAACAGTGATTTGTTAAAATATCATAGAATTTTTTGTAAATTTCTTTCTTTTTTTACTTTTAAATAGAAATGTAACTGCAAATAATAATATTAATAGTTAAACTTATATAACATCAGATTACCATTATGAAAATTTCTGTTTTTCAAGTAAAAGAAAATTAGTATTATATAAATAAAGTATATTTATATGATCATTTTGAAGCATTTTGCTACTTTGATTAACACTCGTTATCTTTAGTGTTAATTTTTAATTTGTTTACATATCAAATACATGTGTGAATTATGAATCATTGCTGCTAAAATTATTCATATTATTTCTTAGTTTCTGCCTTGCCAATTTTAACCGGTTATAACAACCCCGGCAGAAACTTGCCAGCCCTGACTACTATCAAAACAAAAACATACAATTTTTTGCAAGAAAGTAAAAAATATATAAATAAATTAATTCAAGCTCTTAGCAGTTAATTCAGATTTTCACACAAAAACAAAAAAAACTCATGAAACTGTGAAACATTATTTTCTGCCAAAGATTGGTTTGATTAAAAGAGTCAACAGTAACATAGATTAAAAAACATACAAGGGGAAGTTTAAAAAAAAAAAAATACAGGTTATTTTTTTAAAAAACAACTTTTACTACCCTATATTTCATCTTGCTGACTAGTAAAAACAGGTCTTTGGCTGTTAAAACTACTAAAAACAAATTTCCACTCTTGTGCATGTATATGAATTTTGCACACGAATACAACAAAAAATTACTGGATGCAGTGAAGTAGTTGAATCTCAAACGAAACGAAACGCACAAGAAATTTGGAAAAACTCGATCACTAAAGTATCAAGTATCAGTAACTTTTAACAATAAAATTTACTATATAACTATTAATGAAAACAAAAAATAATCTTTGATATTTATTCACTTAGTCAGAGAAAGAAATTAAGTGATTTGAAAGCAGATATTAAAAACGCATGCATCACTTATCATTTCAATATGTAATTCAAGCTAAACAAGTACGTAACCCTAATTACATGTTTTTATACGTTCGCAAAAGATTTACTTCAGTAAGATGACTTAAATCATTATAAAAAAGGAAAGATACAAAATTTCAAAGCTAAACAGCTAAAAGATTAGAGAAAAAACTTACTTAAACTGGGATATTCTGCAGACCATCTTGATGTACACAAACAAACTAACGCGCGCGGCCATTGAAGACAGAAGTGAAGGTCGAGTGTGTTGCCACTGCGGTTTAGATAAATGCCTATAAAAAATTATCATATCCATGGCGTCAAATGGATTTTGCTTTTCGATAAACTAGTGGCGCGACGCCACGCTATCCTTTGTAGTCTAGGTATCGGATACCTAGTAATTGACACGGATTTTGTGGCGCGTAAGATTATCGCCATTTTTTTACAGTACAGACACCACTTATTTGATAAAACTTTAATTTGCCATGAAACATTTATCGGAATGTTACATGAAAATCGATGTATCTGACAATAATGATATTACTTATACCAATTCGTGACATTTCTGACAATTATGTGTTTGCTGGGTTATTATCTTTTATAAAAAATATGAAAATACACTTTTTGCAATGCATATGGTAATTTTTGATATATTTATTTTGATATAATAATTGATATATTTTTAAATTAAAGAATATATTTTTACACAAAAGCAAAATTTCCAACATTTGCTCTTTTAAAGCCCAGTGTCCTCTTAAATAATCGTATTTTCTCAAATTCACGTAATATTTATGTAACTTGGTAAATCCTCAACTGTGTTAAATCTAGATAATATGTATCGAATATATTCTTCCAAATACTATAAGGCTTTTACTAAAAAATGAATAAGGTAGTGTGTTTCCCTGTTTTTTATCTCTTTCTTCCCTAAAGGTAAAGCATCCTCATTCATCTTTATCGGTTTTGGAAGAAGGGTCTATAAGGTCTGCAATATTCGATACCAGAAATCATTTCTTCTATCAATTGTGATGCACTCAAAGAGTGTTTGATGTCACAGTGTATTCAAAGTTTCATTTATCATGCCTGTCTTATCATCGATAATACTCTAACCTATATAAAACTAGGAAGAAATTATACTTTAAAAATAAATATTGTTTTCCTTATTAGGTCAGGCAATAAAGATACTCAAGAATATTTCGTTTGTGGAAAATTAAATTATAAAATAAATAATGATAATAATAGTTGTAACGACTCTTCCGAATGTGGGAGTGTTCTCATGGAATACAGGCTGTTCTAATGACGAACACAAGTTTAATAAGACGACATAAAGATGACAGATACAGACACATCACACTACATTAAATAAACACAGATGATTAATCTTATTTATGACCGGTAACATTCACTGACGGCCATTTTCATATCTTCTTCAGGTTTCTTATATATCAGACGACGTTCTTAGCCGCCGACATTCCAAGTTCTACTGCCGGGCTCTTTTTGTTTCTCAAGATGGGGGCGCTACTAGAGCAAGAAAAGGCATGCACAGTCCTCACAATAATAATAAAAGAATATGGGATTTAAAAAAAAAGTAGCCTTCTCTTTAATAAAACAAATAATTACTGATTTATTTTCAACGTATGAAACTTTTTTTGGAACTGTTATAAAAATTAAATTTTTTTATAAATTTCGGATAAAGAAGATGGATTACTTAAGAAATTCATAGCTTAAATACAGTTTATGGATTTTCATATATAAATGAAACTTAAGTTCTTAAGTGAATTCACAGTGTAATTCACAGAATAAATTCAGCCTTACATAACATTTTTTAAAAATACTTTTGTTTAAAATATTTTTTAGCAATTTTTTAATTTAACTTTAAATTTTGCTCTTCAAATATTATTAAACTCCAAATATATCAGATTTTTCTGTTTTATACAACACGCACATAAACAAAGTTGTTTTTATGATTTTATTTCATGGCATTAATGCAGCGTATAGTATGCGTAATGTCTGTCGATACTTGCTGGTTGTCCCTAAGTAGCTGACTGTATAACATTCTTGAATTTGTAATAGCTACTTATGTCTCTTACGAAAATTAGCCCTTTCTCTTGTTGTTCTAATTCAGTTATTAATCCTATTGTGACAAATTGACAAGTAAACCTGTTACTTACTTGTGGGATTGAGCTAATCCCCGAATAATGACAATAGTCTTATGGATTGGCACACATTGAAAGAGGAAAATCTTATTGAATGAAGAACCTCACTGTTGCTTTCAAGTACAAGTGAAAAGCTTCCAAGCCATGACAACTGTGTGTATTGTATTGATGGCAATATCTTCTGGGAGAGGTAAATTGTATCCGGAATGCATTTTGTATAGATAACAAAACCCCAAAGAAAAGGAAGTTCATAGTGAAAGTAAGTGAATAAAAGGGGTTGTCAATCACAGAAGATTGTGCAGCGGTGGGATGCAGTCTTTCTTTCCTATAAAAGAGAGACTGGTTTGTGAGAAGAGAAGCAGAAGGGAGATCGTGAATTGAATTCTTCTGAACTGGGTCAGAATGTTGTTTCTGAAGTTGTGCGAATACGCTATGTAAATACTTATCATTATTTCATTTTTTTATTTAAATTGTTATTTTTAATAAAGTTTGTTTCGTTTAAAACGATATGAAACGTCTGATTATATATACAAGGTGTTTAAAAAATGACCGGTATATTTGAAAAATCAATAAAAACTAAACGGGCAGCGATAGAAATACACCGTTTGTTGCAATATGCTTGGGACAACAGTAAATTTTTCAGACAGACAAACTTTCGAAATTAGTTACAATTTTCAACAACAGATGGCGCTACAGTCTGGAAAATTCTAAACCACGATATTTTCCACATATCCACCATGCGCAGCAATAATATGGCGTAGTCTCTGAATGAAATTACCAGAAACCTTTGTAATCCTGTGACTTCTTTCTGTGGGGACACTTGAAAGACCAGGTGTACCTCCACAATCCAGAAACAATTGAAAAACTGAAGCAGTACATCTTTTCTGCTTGTGAAGCCATCCCGCCTGACACGTTTACAAAGGTTTCTGGTAATTTCGTTCAGAGACTACGCCATATTATTGCTGCGCATGGTGGATATGTGGAAAATATCGTGGTTTAGATTTTTACAGACTGCAGCGCCATCTGTTGTTGAAAATTGTAACTAATTTCGAAAGTTTGTCTGTCTGAAAATTTACTGTTGTCCCAAGCATATTGCAACAAACGGTGTATTTCTGTCGCTGCCCGTTTAGTTTTTATTGACTTTTCAAATATACCGGTTATTTTTGAAACACCCTGCATGTACGCTCACGTTACCACAATATTAAAAGAGAAACTCTGTATAACTGAAAAAGAAACTATTTAAAACAAAATCCTACCTTACAAAAAATTTTTATGATTTTAGCGAAAAAAAACACAATACAATTCTAACATATAATGTACTTATTTGTTAAGTTGGAAACCTGTCTAAAACTAATTTCTTTACGGTACCATGCAATTTGATCTTAACATGCTTTATTACTTTCTTCTAGCTTTATAAGAAGAAAGTACTGAATTCATGAGAAATTTCTACTTCCGGTTTTCTACATTTTAAAGGGTTCTGAACACGATTTGACTATTATTAGGAAATGCCTGTCTGTCTGTATGTGATAAAAATTTTGTGAGCGCTCTATCTCAACAACGAATGCATGGAATTTAATAAAACTTTAGATTCAAATTGACCTCGATATAAATTGGTGCTGATTAGTTTTTGGTGTAAATTGTCCAACGGGAGCTGCTGCTATGCTGCATTTTTCACGACTCCCGCAACAGCTCTATCTCAAAAACTAATGCAAGGAACACTGTTAAAAATTTGCAGCAAACTGTCCAGTCATTTGACCGTTTTTGTAGAAAACGGTTACATAACCATAATTTAACTATATTCTGACCATAAAATGAGCAATAATACGGTCAGAATATAGTTAACTTACCTTTATGTAACCGTTTTTTACAAAAACGGTCAAATGACTGGACAGTTTGATGCAAATTTTTAACAGTGAATTTTATTGAACTTCGGATTCAGTTAGACGTTGACATAAGCTGTTTTTGATTAATCTTTAGTGTACATCGTGCAACAGGTGCCGCTTTTTGACATTTGTAAAAAAAATCCGGTCATGATGTAGTACATTAAAAAAAAATTTCCTCTATTTTAAACTATTTTATCGGGAATTTTGAACTTTTAGCGAGTTGTAATGTTATTTTTAGCGTTTTCTTCAATTCTGCTTCGATTTTTTGAAAGAATTCCGACTGCAATTTCTTAGTCCACTATAGAAATTTTGTCTTCTTTTCAATAAAGTTTATACGGGATTTGTACAGCGATTTTTGAATTTTTCGAGAATTTTTTAATATGATTTTTAGAGTTTTTTTCGTGGTTTGTGGCGATTTGTCAACAATAGTAATAATGACTTCGGTTTCATACTTTTAGTTTAATATATTAAATTTTATTCTCCTCGACATTTTAATTTTGAGTGACTTTTAATGTTTTGCTGCGATTTTCTGACATTCGTGAAATAATTACGGTTACACTATTTTAGTCCACTATAGTAAATTTTACGTTTTGCGGCGATGTTTTGACATCCGTGAAAGGATTTCGATTTCAAACTTTTAGCCTAATATAGTAAATTTTCGCTTCGGTGATTTTTGAATTTTTACCTATTTTTAATGCTATTTTTGGACATTTGTAAAATAATTCGGATTAAAACTTTTAGCCTAATATAGTTAGTTTTGTTCTTCATGATTTTTGAAGTTTTTGCGCCTTTTGATGCTATTTTCAAGGCAATTTTTAGCAATTTTCCAGATTCATATAAAGAATTTTCTATCAAACATTTAGTCTAGTATATTGTATTTTGCTTTCCAGGATTTTCAAAGCGATTTTTTCTGTTTTTTGCATTTCATGTCAATTTTTAAGATTTGTGAAATTATTCTGTTAAATGTTTTAGTTAACTGTAGTAAATTTTGTCCTTTTGCGATATTGGGATTTTTAACAATTTTTTATGCGAGTTTTAGCGATTTTTTTTGTATCTCCGCGATTTCTCCGCGTTAGTAAAACGAACCCGGTTATAATCTTTTAGCACAATATTGTAAATGTTTTGCTCATTTCAATAACGTTTATTCGGAATTCATACAGCATTTAAATTTTCGTTAAATTTCTATGCGATTTTTTGAGTTTTTTCGTGTTTAGTGGGAATATTTTTACATTCATCAAAGAAATCCTGTTTTAATATTTTAGCTCAACATAGTAAACTTTGTCCTCTGCGACTTTTGAATTAAATTTTCGTGACTCTTTAGCCCTTTTTGCAATTGGCTGCGATTTTTCCACATTACTAAAAGGAATCGGGTTTGAATCATGTAACCTAATATAGTACATTTTGTTCTGTTTTCAATAAAGTTTATTGGAGATTCGTTTTCCTTTCTTTTTCTTAACTTTTTTTTTCGTTTCGTGCTATTTTTTGAGGCGACCGGGCAACGTTGAGTAGATTAGCTAGTACAGTAATATTGCACTGCAATAAATACAGAAAAAAATTACTTGGAAATTTATTTTTTTAATAAAATAAATTTTCAATTAATAAGTTTAAACAGTTTTGGAACTAATAGGTAGCATTTGTATTACGTATATTAGTGACACGCTTAAAAGTTGTCGAATACTTCAGGTAATTTTAGTGTTTTTCTTCTTATTCTATTTTCACTTTGAATACACATCAACACTAAAAGAAAATACTCAGAAGAATACTTTAAAAATATTTATTATAAATAATAAAGTATGATTAATAAAATAATAATTCTAGTTATTCGTACAAATAGTAATTATGCGTTTTTTACTAGGACTTAACAGCTAAAATTATTCGCATTTTTATCATTTTTTTCTGAAAAAAAAAATGTTTATCAGTTCTTTCACTTTTTTAATTTTTTTCGCGTACACTAAGGCAGTCCACAAAAGATATTTTTGTCGGGTAATTATTTAAGCACTTTATTATTGGCAACACACTTTTAGTGATTGGGAAAGAAATCACACGAGTTGTAATTTTTCCAAATGAGTGAAAAAATATCCAGACGGAGAATGGGGTCCAGAGCATATGTCTCAAATTGTCAATACTCTATCACTTGAGCTACTAGGGTGACTAACCAGCCGACACAAGTCACACAACTTTTTGGTAAAAACGTCTGGTCTGCTACTTTAAATAGCTCAGCATAGTAAACCGTAGGTAAAGAGAATTCTATAAACGATAGTTGTGTTACATTTTATTATTTTTAACATAATCTTACATGATTGTGTTGTAGAATTATGGTGAATATAAGAAAATGTAATTACTCATCCATCGTTGCGTTGTCGTTCCTTAAGCTCTGGTTTATCTTCTTTAGCCGCTTCAGATAACAGACAAAATGTTATTGCAAAAAGGTAGTCTGATTGAGTTGTCGTTAATGTAGCTAAGTTGATAAAGCTCAATTTAAGCCAGAGGGTCTGAGTTTCCATCACGGATACATTTTCACTCAGTTGGAAAAATTACAACTTGTGTATTTTTTTAAGTACTCTTTCAGCGTTTGGCTATCTTAATTCTAGTGATTGGTAAGAAATGTTTCACAATTGTTAAAAATTTTAAGAGAAAACATAATAAAAATGTACTAGAATTTGCAGGGGGTCTTAAGAAGTTAAGTAATAGTTTGTGTGAATTAAAAATTTCTCATCAACTACTACACAAAGTAGTGTTTAAAATTACCAGCATAGAATCTAATAAAACGGTTAAGAAATTTATTTTATAGATCATATATCATTAATGGATTTTGTCTTAAACATTGTGAAAGCATAAAGTTATTTTAGATGTTTCTTGTGTAAGTCTCATGTGCAGGATAAAATTGTTTTTGAAAAAATAGCAACTTGCAAGTATTCTCTATTGCAGTAAAAGTTTCTCTCCTCATTTCTCAAACTATGGTAAATAGCTAACTGTCGGTTAGTAAGATTTGCTACTTTCAAAAAATTAACAATAAAAAAGAAAATGACACTTCATAAATCAAATAACCGAAAGACTTTAAAACAAAACTCTTGATTATTTTAAAATTTTCGGCATAATGAATTTGAAATTATTAGACTGTATCAAAAGTATTTTTGGTTTTTTAAATACTTTTATACTAAAGCCTGTACACTTTAAAATCCCTATTGTTGAACTTAAAATGTTATTTAAGAGAATACATGTCTCTCTATATTCTATAATCATACAGGCTTCTTTCTTTCATTTTTAGGTCACGTAAAGAGTTATACAAATGTTGAGATTTTATGCATCTTAAGACATGATTTTAAACTGGACCTTAAAACCAATGAAGCTGTCCTCAAAACTCGTGCAATTGCAGGCTAGGACAAGAGTTGTATCCGAACAGTTCTAAACAAATCCAAACATTTTAAGGAAGGGGATCTCAGCCTTGAAATTAAACCCAGAAATGACAGGTGAATGTTGACTAGTTTAAGAGAAATAAGAAGAGAATCAATTCTTTGCAATAAATTTTGATGTTAAAAATAACAAAATTACACATTCAACAATTATTAATATTTGAATATGTAGTATTGTTAATTTTTAGCATCAAAATTTTATGCGAAGAATGGATTCTCCTCTTTTTTCTCTTAAAATTGTCAAAATCCACCTGTCATTTCTGGGTTTTATTTCAATTCTGAGATACCCTTCCTTAAAACGTTTGGATTTGTTTTGAACTGTCCGGACACTATTCTTGTCGTGGCCTCCAACTGCACATGTTTTGAGGACAGCTTCATTGGTTTTAAGGCCTAGTTTAAAAACATGTCTTAAGTTGCTTAAAATCTCAACATTTGCATCACTCTTTATGTAACCTAAAAATGAAAGAAAGAAGCCTGTATGATTATAAAATATAGAGGGACACGTACTCTCTTAAACAACATTTCAAATTCAACATTAAGGGTGATAAAGTGCCGCCTACAGTCTTTGGCATAAAATCCTTCAAAATCGAAAATACTTTTGATACAACCTAATAAAAAAGAAATTTTGAATCTGAAGATTTTCAGAATTTATGTAAAATGAGTCTTTTTATTTATAGAAATCATCATTCATTTAATTGTATATATTTATAACCGTGATATTATATAGTATAATCTAAAACAAAGCACTAAACATACTGTAACCATAAGAAGAATTAATTTCAATAAATTATTTTTTCTCATTATGTTTATGAATGCTTTCACAATAATTCAACTAATGTCAGTGATTTATTGAATTCATTAATAACATAAACCAATCCTTTTATTGTTTGAGTTATCCCGAGACAATGATTAAACGATTAGCAGTGTTTATGAAAATGAAGTATATTATTTCATGTATTTAGGATAATTATGGCTGAATTAAAAGATATGTAATAGACATGTCATTGTGGATCTGGATCAGGTCGTGTTAACTCTCATTCGGGTAGGATTTTGACTGTTGCGGGTAAGGTCTATTAACTGATATTTTAAAAAAAAATTCTTCAATAGAGTTTCAGAAAATAAATATAAATGCTTTTAGATATGCTCATTTTACTACTTATGAGATAAAATTGATATTGAACATAAAATTGTAGAGTACTAGCAGGCTTACTCAGCGTTTATCGTGCTGATCTTGTTTGGAGATTTCCGGGTATAAAAATGAAAAGGAATATTTTGAAAAAAAAATGGCTATTACAATAAAGGGGTCCTCTGCACTTCGCGCAAATAGATCATTTAAACTCATTGAGCTCTATATATAACAGGAGTTCAGAATCAGCGGTCAGAAGCATGAAAGGCAAATGAAGCTTGCAAGGCAAAAGTAAAAAATAGTCCGCGTTTTCAATGTCAGATATCAGTATTCTCATTTACTATTATCCTAATTTATGCTTTTATAATTAAGCTATGCTTATCTAATTCATAAATAATTCACTAATTATGTAACGGAATGCGATAGACAGCATGTTTTGCCATGAATGCGAGCTATAATTATCGTCGCTGTATCCTTCCGCGCTCAACGCTGGAAATCATGTTGGGCATTAGGAAGACAGATCTCCTGTTATATTTGGAGCTCAATGTTTAAACGGTAACTACTATAACGCAGCCTTTTGTGATTTGCGACCCATGAAATGTTAAAACGACAATCACAAATACCGTGCTATCACTTTAGCAAGGATTTGAGCACTTCGCCCCCATAAACTGTAAACATGGCAGTAACTATAATAAATCCCTCTGTGCCATCGCGCTCATGAACGGTTCATATGTCAATCACTATAACGGGTCCCAGTACGCTTCGTGCCCATAAATTTTTAATATGGTGGTTAATGGTATTTAAATCGTAAGTATTTACTTCCAAATAAAGTTTTTTGAAAATAGAAGAAAATGTACCGTGTAATGTTTGAAATCCGATCGCTAAAGCGCAAAAAAGAAAAAAAATAATTTATAAACATGCAATAAAAATAAAATCCTCAGCGCAAAAATATCCTGTACAAAAATTCATTGTCTTATTAAACATAAGCTAATTTACTAGTTAATTAAAAAACTATATGTTCTGTGCTAAATATGATACATATAATAAAAGTTAAATTAAGCTGCAATATTTGACGTCACAGTGAATATAAATATGAGTATTTATTGGCTTAAAATGAGAAATCACGCCTGTTTAAATATGTCTAGAGTGATTTACTATGCATATTAAATAAATATTTTTGAAAAACTCGTGTTTGTGTATTTCTCCTAAATTTTTAACAGTTTTTATATTTTTGCGCAGTTTTTTACGGTGTGGCAACAGAAAAGGAAAATATGGATTTGTATAAATTATGGGAGGTGGTTGGAAATTGAGGTAAGGTTGTTCTGAGAAATTTGTAAAGCAGCCAGTATTTTTTTGTAAGATTCTAAGACCTATGTATGTCATGTGTCATGTAAATTGGATGGAAATTGTACATTTGTATAAAGAACATACACACAAAACTTTGACTTATATGTATGTAGATTTTTCAACAACTGCATTACAATATGGATTGATGTTTTTTTCATTTCGAGCTTCAGGTCGAGTTTTGAATTGATGAAAATTATTTTATCGTGTTTGGGTCTGGTTTCGTGTCAACGAAAAAATAATTTTCAGGCTCAGTTCGAGTATAAACCGAGTATGAGCGCGCAGGTGTCGAATATGGATAACAGTAAATGATTTCCACAAAAACGCGAAGGAAAGAAACAATCCCTTGTATGTTGTTTTCTTTTTAAAATTTACTTTGAGTTTTTTTCAGATTACCTTTAATCTGTTTATTAATTACATTTAAACAGAAATTTATTGTTTATTTCTATTCTAATAAAATTAATTAATTTTATAATTCAGAAAACTATTTATATTACTTGAATATTCGAAATATTAATTCGCTGAGTTTATCCCATTTTATTTACATATTAATGAAAAATATTTCACATTGTAAGCCTTAGGTATTAATATTATATATGAAACACTAGAAACATTAAATTAATGTGTTTATTTTATCACTACGCCTAGGGCATATTGATAAATGTTTATTAAGATACTTATGAGATTTTAAATGTTATTTAATAACGGACATAAAATAAATTGCTAATAATAATAAAGTTACATATCTGTAAGACTTTTTAATAAGAATTGTTGAAAGGCAATTTTATAACATACCGTTAAAATATTACAGCTACCAACAGATCTTGTTTGAAAGATTATACCAATAATAGCGAATATTTTTATAGATGTACATTAAATATCTCTGAATTATTCGTAAAGGAGTTTTATTATTATAATAACTAGGGAATCGAACCCGGGATTCCCGGGTTACAGCGCATATGTGAAAACCATTTTTCTTTAACTCTACTATAGATTTTTTTTGTATTTAATATATTTCTTTCAGATTGTCCATTAACAGCACCAAAAATCATTTTTATATTAAAAATATCATAATGTATTCAAATAAAATTTTGAAATTTAGTAAAAGCAATACTTTCGTATTAGCTGCATGCCAGGCGTTGATAGCCGAAGAAATCGCTAAAGGTTTCGCTACTTGCTGCAGTGTTTTTGATGTTATTATTTTACTGTTAAACTTGTGTTTCATTTATATTATATTAATTTTTGTTTATTTATTTATTGATGGAGTTTTAATTTTGTTCTGTAATATTAGTCGGAAACAAATGCTGAACTATTTATATTGTTTTAGATGAAAACGGATTAATCTTTTGTAATTGGGCTGCAGACGATAGAGAAAATGTTTAAAAGTATTTTATGCTTGAAAATCATTTTAAAAACTAAAACAATCAGTAAACTAAGATATAGTTTTCAAACAAATTATATTTGAAAGTACTTTTTTTCCTATTTGGCGGTGTAAAAATTGAAATTGCTCATTTTTCAAAATTACATATATGTTAAATTTGTGTTTAATTTAATTTAAGTAATTTATTTACTGATGAAATTTTAATTTAGCTGTGGAAAGTTAGCCGAACACCAAGGCTGAACTTTTTATATTGTTTTAAATGCAAATGGGTTATTGTTCTTCCGTAATGAAATCTGCACGCGATGGGGATAGATTTAAAAAAGTCATGCTTGAAAATTATTTTAAAAACCACAATAAATGAGTAAATTGTGATACAATTTTCAAACAAATTGCATTTGAAAGTATATATATATTTTTTACCTATACTACGCTGTAAAAATTGAAAATGTGCCATTTTTAAAGCTTAAAAAATTGCAGTAGCGGGAAGTTGCCAATCTAAAGAAATATGCTTGAAAATCATTTTAAATGCTATAATAAATCAGTCAATTAACATACAGTTTTCAAACAAATTGCATTTGAAAGTAGATTTCTTTCCCTATATAACGGTGTAAAAATTGAAAATGTGCGATATTTAGAAAAAAAAAATTGCAGTAGCAAAAATTGCAAAACCGAAATTTCATTGTCAAGTATTGCCATTCGCAAAATGACGTCAACGTTACGCACGGACAAGTTTGTCCTTTATAATATAGATAGGATTTTAAAACTTCGTCTGTGCTTGTAGAAATGTACTAGATAATTATATTACAATGTTTGTATAAATCTCGCCTTTTAAAATTTCGGGAGGGAAATTGATTTTTGGTCGCCTAAATGATTGCAAAACAATTTTTAAACATGCCATAAAAGTAAAAAATATATTTATAATTTAAGCATGCGTAAAGTTATCCAAATACCTTTTTTGACACAATTTGAAATAAGAAGAAATAAAAAAATGCTCCATCTTAACGCGTCTTGTTAAAGGTATGCAATTTAAGAATTATACTGTCTACTTCATATTTTATTAAAGTTGTTTAATTGTACAACACATGATTTTGCTGATTTGGGTTTGGCAATTGCTTTCATATAACTCGTTCCTATGTAGTGGTTACTTTCAACAAGCATACGAACAAGATGTAGCTGAGTCTTTGTGGATTAATAACAAATGACAAAAGAAGCATTTTTTAAATTTTAATCTGAAGCCTTTTATTTTTACACGTGTATGGCGCACTAAAATATTTATATACCAGTTTAATTTGATAGACAATGGTAATATTTGAAATCTTTGGTTTATAACAATTTAATAAAAATAAATGTAAACAGATTTTGCTAATGATTATAGTAAATTAAAAAATAACTAATTACTTAAAATATTTTTTTATTATTTCTTTCACTTTTAAACACACTTTTATTTTATTGTTCAATTTGAAATTTCAAACATTCACTATATTGTCACCCTGTTAAGCTTTTTTCCGTGAAGTTGATTAAAGAACGCTAACTTAGAAATTCTGTTAGATTCTATCTATCTAAAAGCAATATAGTCAATTAGCTTTGATATCTGACAAATATACACCTGTTTTAATGTTGCCATTTTCAAATGCTCAAAATACTTCAAATTGCTTTTTTAATTTGGAAACATTCTTTGAAGTTTTGCATCCAGTCTGGTAATTTGATTTCCTGAATTCCAAAAGCTTAGTTACTTTTTCACAAAGAATAATAAATTAAATTAGGGAAAAAAATGGAATGACATTAAAGGAATGCGAGGTGCCTGTTAGTCATTTTGGCAGTGAATGTAACATTGTATAAATGTATTTGACATTTGTTGATATTTTTGCATCGGCTGAAAACAAATATACATAAAAAAAACTTGGGTATATGGAATTGATATACGTAACCCTATCTATCTATCTTATAATGTTAGGTTCAAAGACCGAAAGAGCTCACTGAGCGGAAATATTGACTAAAATTTGTTATGATTTCTTATGTTCACCCATAACGCATAAGTCTCATTGTGGCACTTGCAACATAAAAAAAAAAAAAAAAAAAAAAAAAAAAAAAAAAAAAAACGAAAGAAAAACGAATTTTGGCTAACTCGAAAAAGCCATAAAGCGAAGTTGCGAAATTTGTGTGGTGATTCTTTTCTTTTAATATTCGACCCATGTGGAAATGAAGAATTATATAGCTGTGCACTCTAGGCGGTAGCTAATGCAAACGTGATGCGATTGGCATGATGTAACTTTGTGTTTGTTTTTGCCAGCGCCTGTTAAAAAAATTAAATCCATTTCAATTCTAGAGAAAAATGAAAAACACTTTTTCGAAATACCAAAATATGTTTCTATATAGAACTTAAACAAATCTTTAAATGTAAATATACTCGGCGCTGAGCATGTTGCTCTCATACTGTGATTTTTTCAAAATGCAAATGCCGCTCTAAATACACCATATGTGATTCAAAATGTTACAACTCTTATAAAAATAAATAATTCTGAAACACTCGCAATTCTTATGAAAAAAGACTAATTAATGAAAGTTTCTGTACTAAGTTGTAATAATATTATTATTTTCAGAAATTTAGATTTAAAATACCATATATAAAATTTAAAAAAAAATCACCAAAGTTCGATTACTTAAATATATAATATATATTAATTTTGTCTGATAAATATTGAAAACGAAAATTATGCTTACTTACATAAGTATTATGAAAAGTGATTAATTGTTTTTGATTTCTATAGTTTATTAAGACCTATTGTAAATCAAGAATCCTAATAAAGAATTTGAAATGATTTTTTTTTTGTCTCGCGTGCATCTACATTTGTCCAAAATGGGTTGTGACTTTTTGTTTGTACTACATTGCATATTGATCGAATATTGAAAGAACCACAAGATAAATTTTGTTTTATTGCCTTTTTCCAAAACGTCTTGTGTTTGTTTTAGCAAGTGCCACGATTCGAATTTTGTATTGCAGATGAACCTGAGGAGACATAACGCGTTACGGTCGACTTTGTTACAGCAATCTTTTGTGGGTATTTTCAATCTCAATGCTTATCGAGCTTTTTTTTATTATCATTTTTGTAGTCTTTTTGATTTAAAATTAAAAGCAGCGTTTAAGTAAACTGCTTGTTTCTGAAATCAGTAGCAAATGAGTTAAATAAAGTTTTGAATATAACAGAATATGTGAAAATATAGTCAGTGTCATTTACGAAAAATATATAGTGTAACATAGTATACACCCTGTTAATAATAAACAAGAACAAAAAATTATGCATCGGACATAAATTATTAAACATTTTCAAACACTAATAGAATACCAGCAAGAAATTTAATTTTTTCATATAATGAAATGAGATAGCTAAGAAAGCAATTCAAAAACACACAACTCAGTAAAAATTCATTTTTAGCATTTTCTGTAATCTGCGGTAATTTCTGCGAAATATTTTGTGCAGCCCTGGATTTTATCTGTAGAATTTATACCACGCAATACACTAACAATTAGATAAATTTCAAATTGCATACCAAAGCGGAAAAGGCACTTCTATTAATTATCTATCATAGTCAGTCCTATAATCGAATTCCTTTGTGCGTCTTTATAAATAAACGATACGTGCAACGTAATCCACAATATACAAAAGGCATGCTGTAGTACTGCATCTCAGTGATTCATTTAAATATAAAAATGTTTGAACTATCATAACCTCATTAAAATACATCTCAAACAATTTATCCCCAGAGATCACAATGTAATGGCATTCTTTTGCACGTCTCTGTAAATGAATTCTAAACACTATTAAATGTATACTCCTGTGAAAGCATATTGTAGTCCACTTTAGTGATGAATATCAATCTCATTATGTTTGAAATATCGTAATATCGATAAAATGCATCGCAAACAATATTTCTCTATAGACCATAATGTAAAGTAATTTTTTGTGTATATGTGTAAACAAACTATAATTGCTACACCCTTCATATTCAATAGCGAACAGTTTATAGCAAACGTCAATCATATATAAAAATTACATGGCATTCCGAATATATTTACACGAATTAGAGCATTGTTTGACAGAGAAACAGAATCCATAAACACTTTACAATTATGTTGCAAAGTATATTTATTTTAAATGCTAAAAGGTGTAAATTAACAACATAATAAATGCACAGTAAAATAACTTTTATTAGGTTCCTTGACATGTGTCGGCTCACTCCGAGCCATTTTCAAAAACAAATGAGAATATTCCATTATTACACGGTCTTTGAAGTTAATATTTAAAATGCTATCATTTAATTTTCATGTACTTTTTAAAAATTATGCACGTTATCTTAGCACGTTACAACAAATGACCATAAAGAAGAAATAAGGAATCTAATGTCTTATGAAGTGAGAAAACTTTTTAACAAACCTATAAAACCTTCTTATAAAGAACTTAAGATTATAAAAAGTTTAAAACAAGACCCGTATATAATTATAGTACAGACTGACAAATCAACAAATTAGCTATCCATAATAGAGATAATTATATAAATAAGATGGAAAATTGCATTAAAGATGAATTGTGAAGAAGTTAAAAAAGATCCAATTATTGTAATGAACTATTATGTCAATGACATCATTGAAAATGGAACTTGGCCCCTATTTATGAAGAAAAATATTTTTTAAAGGTACATGAACTAGCTGTTATTCCTAGGATTATTGGAAGGCTAAAAGATCATAAAAGCAACATGTCATTACGTCCTATAGTTTCAAAGTGCTCAGGACCGACTTATTTTTTAGAAAATGCTTATGTTTCCTTCTTAAGGGATATTTTACCAGATACTACATTAACTATTAAATCAATGTGAGATTTAATTCAAAAATCAAACATATACAATTACCAGATAATTATATAATGGCTAGACTTGATATTGTTTCATTGTATCCATCAACTGACACGCATGTAGTATGTAATAAGATTTGTCATGATATTGAACAGATAGAATTTAATAATAATATGCAATTTACAATAAAAAAAAAGACTTAATCATTCATAACAACTATTTCACATTCAATGGTAAATGTAATAAGCAGAATCATTTAGCCCCAATGGGATCACCATAAACCTATTCAGGTTTATTAGCTGAATATACTCTTTCACCCATTGGAAACTAAATTTTTTGGCACATTTGAACTAATACCTCACAGTTAGCTCATATATGTTGATGATAATTTTAAAATTTGCAGCATAGTCTTGATGAACTTAAAATATTTATAAATCAGCTAAATTCAATTGACAATAACATTAAATTCACTATTGAAATTGAACATAATAAAAGTCTCCCATTCCTTGATGTAATGCTAACCAGAACAAATAAATCTATCGACAGAGCTGTTTTCCGAAAAAGTATGGCTAACCAATATACTATACCAAATAACGCATGTTCTCCATTTACATACAAAATTTCAGCCTACAGATTTTTCATAAGACGGGCCTTTATAGTATGTACTGAAAATAAATTGAATAATGAATTAGATAATATTCGTAAAATTGCTTGTAGTAATGGTTTTAAGGTACGCCATATTAATAAATTAATCGTGGGTATCGCTAATAATAAGAAACCAGAAAACAAAGTTTATTTGTAAAAATACAAACTTTATACTCTTCAATATTATCCAAGCTTTTTTGAAAAGTTAAAATACAGACTTAAACGTTTCAATATCTGCTTAATAGCCAAACCCCCTCAGAAATTAATGAATATCATTTGCAGTAAAGTTGACCCAATAAATTTTGAGAATTATTCAGGAGTATATGAAATACCAATTACTAAAGAAGAAGGATCTAAGAATTACTATATTGGCATGACAAGCAGGAAATTTAGTTACAGAAAAAAGGAGCATATAGCTGATATTAAGTGTAATAGAAAAACCACAGCCGTGGCAAGATTATATCAAGAAGTAAAATAATTTTTCCCTCCAGTCTATACTATCCATCCATAATAAGAGAAACCATAGAGATACTAACACTCAAAAACACAATATGTAACGATGCAGCATCGTTTAACTTACCGAAATTGTGGCTCGAGTTACTTAATGGTTACAGATATGGAAATAAACAACGAAGTAAAAATAAAAGATAACGTGCGTAATTTTTAAAAAGTACATGAAAATTAAATGATAGCATTTTAAATAATAACTTCAAACACCGTTCAATTATGGAATATTCTCATTTGTTTTTGAAAATGGCTCGGAGTGCGCCGAAACATGTCAAACAACCTAATAAAAGTTATTTTCTGTGTATTTATTATGTTGTTAATTTACACCTTTTAGCATTTAAAAGAAATATATTATTACAAGGTGTTATAATTTTTTATATTGTTATGTTGGAAAGTGTCAAAAACACGTCGATATCGTTTGCGATCGTAATACATAACCAAATTTTCCAAGGTTGAAAAAAAAGTAGGCACGTGAAGCTAGAAAGCAATCATGAAATGACGGAAGGAAATAAATAAACATCTATAAAGAAAGAAATGGGACGTAAATGTCACGTTTATGTTGTCTTTCCTACCGTACAGAATTTTAATTTATAAAGATTTCCTGTTTGGTTGTTTTTACTGTGTGGCATAGACCGGAATCTGGTTGCGTATATTACCGTTTCTTTGTACAATATATGTGTTAATCAAATAGCTATAAATACACGATTCCTGACAAAATGCAGTAAGTACATACCATTTTATCATAATATACATTATATAGTATTATGAAAAAATATGTTAGGTTCTCTTATTAACTTCTTAAATTTTTTGAGGGCATTTTTAGAATTTTATCTTGTTAAAATTCTTAAAATTTAATTAATTCAATGTCTATAAACATAATATATCTGAAAGAAGGTTAATTTGTTATTTTATAAACAAAAAAAAATTATTACACATTTTGCAATGCTTTAAGTTATTTTGTTATTAAAATATAATATGCTAGCATAATATTACTGTTATGAGAATATAAACTTTTTACAGTATTTCGAGTTTAGTGTTGTTCTTATGTATCTTAATTAAAATTGTATGCTTAAAATTAATTGATTCTTTAAGATTTTTTTTACAGAAAAGTTTAATGAAACTGCTTTTAACCCTGCGGTCAAGTTGAATCTTAACAACGGTTCAAAGGATTTGCCGGTATTAGATTTTGAATTAAGCATGAGACAAAATTTGTTTTATTAATGCGATTAATTTTGCATAGTTGTATACTGTTTTTGATGATGTTGCGAAAGTCATTACATTTTAAATTATCGAAAAAATAAAAATATATTTTGTAAGAGAGCTTTTTTTTTTTTTTTTTTTTTTTTTTTTTTTTGTTATTATAAAACTAGTATGAGATTTTGAAAGTTTGATATTTGATATATTTTCTATTGTATTTTAATTCTGAAAATTAAGATTTATCTTAGCTATATTTTATAGTTTCTAATTATAATTTTGTTCGAAGTCTTAAGAGTCCAAGCCAAATTTTTATCTCACAAAACTGTAAAAAAAATAAATCAGTTAAAAGCTACTTATATTCTTCTGGCCGTAATTAAAAGAACGCTAAAAAGTGTAATGATAAATAATAATGTAAAGTGTAAAGTGTAAAGTGTAAAGTGTCAAAATACAAATAATAAATTCAAATTCAAATTATTATTATTAATAAACATTATCCAAGCTGTACGTACAATCAAATGTAACTTTTTTCCCATTTAATAAATAATAAGAATAATTTGTTTAAAATTTTAAGGGGACAGATCACCTTTAAAATGGTCAAAAATTCAATTTCAAAGGTTTTAATGTCAGTATATAGTGCATTTTATTCTGAGTAAAAAGGTACCAATGTTTTTCAGAGGCGATAATTATTGACGAAGATATAAAGTAAAACGCAATCGTCATCCTTTGTTTTTGAATGGAGAGTGAAAACTTTAAATGCCTCTAATTCACAACAATGATTTTCAAACTTGCGCGCACGATTTCTCCAAAAATAATTTAGATAGAACCTCAAATTTTTTCAAACTTATTAATGTTGTAACAATGAACAAAATGAACAAGAATCTTTTATTTTGGTCAATAAATTAAAAAATAATTAACTGTAATTCATCGAAAAGCGCATTCAAAATGCGTTTTTAATTTAATTACAGTTAATTATTTTTTAATTTATTGACCAAAATAAAAGATTCTAGTTCATTTTGTTCATTGTTACAACATTAAAAAAATTGAGGTTCTATCTAAATTATTTTTGGAGAAATCGTGCGCGCAAGTTTGAAAATCATTGTTGTGAATTAAATGCATTTAAAGTTTTTACTCTCCATTCAAAAACAAAGAATGGCGATTGCGTTTTACTTTATATCTTCGTCAATAATTATCGCCTCTGAAAAACATTGGTACCATTCTACTCAGAATAACATGCACTATACACTGACATCAAAACCTTGATATTGAATTTTTGACCATTTTAAAGGTGATTTGTCGCCCTAAATGGTTATAATTATAAGAACACTGTATATAACCTCGCACACAAAAGCGATATATTTGTAGACACCTACTTTTTGCGACACCCAGTTATACGGTTTTGCATGCTTTGAAAAAAAAAGAGAAATATGATGTTGGTATATCTACCACACGCATTGTAAACAGCCTCCACAAGATCTGTAATGCACGTATATTGTATAAACAGTATTCACCAATATACCCCATACATTTTTTATAGTGTTAGCATCGGGTGATAAATGAGGTCAATCAAGTATTTAATTTAAATAGAATTGAATTACACTACTATTGAATCACATTGAACCACATATGAATATTATCATATTGAATGTCATATTGAACACCCATATTGAATCACATATGAACTGTTGAATCGCACTTTTGCAGTTTTGCGGTGTGATGCAATGTATTTTGTTGGAGAAAGAATTTGTCATCTCCTAAAAGAAATTAAAAAAAAAAATTATTTATAAAATATGAGTGTAAAATTTTGAGTTCATCTTATTAGAAGCAATAATTATATCAACCTTACCTAGAGCTGAGATATCCCAAACAATGAATAATCCTCCTTCAAATTGACGACTTCATAGATCGTCTAAATTCTCCTGCAAATAATGGCAGGAGCAACTTACATATTCAGGTCCAATAAGATTTAATCATTTTGTATCTGGAAATGTGACGATATTCCATTGAAAGACGCTTTTCACCCATTTAATGATGGCTTCTTTTTGGGCTATTTAGTGATGTTCGTTAGTCTGGGTTGACGCTAATTTTCGTATATTTCAAAATTTCATAATCATTAAGCATACGACGAATTATTCTGCCGTATAGTTTTTGAAAATACGCTGAAATCGTTTTTAATGAAATTTTAGTTATTGTTGCCCGTCGATGGAAATAGTTTACATTATCTTTCAGATAATGTTTATCCACTGCTCCTCTTCATCAATGAATTTCAGACGATATTTGCCGATTTTTCCTGTGCCGAAGAGTTTTCACAGTTTACGAATTTCACTTTCTATTAATCTCGTTTTCCTATAGACATCCATATTCGTGATGGGGGATATTGATGCCAGCTTTGAGTGACAGACTGTCTGATGTCATCTCTACTAATTAGCATAATCCTAGTATTTTTTTAGAAAGAAACCAAGTTTTTAAAAATGTTCTTATAATTATGGCCGCATTAAAATCACATCTTTTTTATTTTGTATAAAATGTATATCTTAACATTTCTTTTGGCCTCTTTAAAAAACTTTGCTTGCATAAATTTGCATATACAATTAGTGCAATCTTTTTTCATATTTCTTGTTATCACTTTAAAAAATACTCTTTTATAAATTTGGCTAAGTGTGTAATTAGGAGTTTAACTATTGAATAAAATTACTAATAAGGATTTAGATACCATTTTAATTACGTTTCTGAAATAAAGTTTTTTAAATTAGAAAAATAGTGATGTACTTGGAGAAAATTAAACACTGTCTCACAACTTGAGAATAATATAGGTGATCGCATAAAAGAAAATGTGTATTTAAAAATATTTTTAAATGTATAATGAATTGATACACTAATAAATAAATAAAAAAGCATTTTTAAGTCAATAATTATTTAAATTTTAATTGTTTAAGATATATAATTCATTATTGCCTTTAGTATTTTGGGATTTTTATAAATATTTTTATTATCTAAACTTTTCCTTTTACATTTATACTTGAATTACTCTTCTTTCACATTTTTTAATTAAGTAAATTATGTATTCGTTGAGCATAATTTGCAAAATATACATTGTCTAACATTTCTTCATAACTCTGTAAATGTTTGTACATGTAGGAGAATAATATATCATAAAATATTTTCGTTGATAATATTTCATAAGTATATTAATATGACACTTTCTTATAGTTCATTAAAAATATTCTCAAACCAGTTCAGCATTGACTCCTTGTTTAAGCTATTAATTTCGCTTATAAGTTCTTTCTTTTGGTATATTTTAAATTACTTTTAGTAGATATACAATCTTTTTTAATTTAGTATAATTTATTTTCATAATGTTACCTTGTTTGATCATATAATTATTACGTAGAGAAAAAAAATACTATTAAACTTATACGTACAGTAAACATTTACATTGATGTATTAGTAAAATGAAAGGCATTTTTAATTAACTAATGTTAGTTCTAGAGAGGAAATAATATGCTTAAGAAACTTTGTAAGAAGTTACAATTTTTATCATAGGTGTATAAAAGGTTTTCGTCTCATTTATAGCATCTACTTGTCTGAGTTTATTTTGAAATGTCAACCTAGTTTCATTAATTTGCATTTATTATCACATAGCCTTACTTTTAGATTACTTATAAAACAATATTAATTTATTTTTATCCTATATATAGTTTAAGTATCTATAATTTATTGTCAAGATTAAAAATAAATATTTTTTTACGTAATGTCTCTACTATCTCTTAATAAAAGCATGATGTTAGCAATGTATATCTATTAAATCAGCTACTAGAAAAACGGCATTTTTTTGGGAGGGGGAGGGAGGAGGAGGTATATAAGAGTATTGTTCGGTTCTATTTATTTGTAATTAGAAATTTTAATAATTTATACATTTTACTGATAAGGATAAAAAAAATACACATGAATATTTCGTAAAAGAGTTTGTTATATTATATTTCAAAAGTGTATAAATTAAGAACCTCTACATAATTAAACATATTTTCATGTCAGTTGAGTATTGAATCCTTATTTAAGCATTTTCCAGTTCTTATAAGTTTAATCTTCTTGTATCACATTTATCATAGATACAAGCTTTTCCAATTTAGTATAATTTATGTCCATAATGATACTTTGTTCGATCATATAGTTAGTTTTCCTCAACAAAAAAGAGTACTAAACTTATAAACTTAGCAAAAGTTTACATTCGTAAAATGAAAGAAATTTTCCAATTTTCTAATGGAAGTACTAGGAGTAAATTTCACTGCTCGTACATATATATTTTAAAATTTAAGATTGTTCTTAAAATTTTTATTACGTCTCTTTATCACTAGATTATCTAAAAATATTTATAAATTTAATTTAATGAAATTGAGTTTTTTACCGCTTAGCTTTATTTTTCAGTTATTAATGAAACAATCTTAAACTACTTTTTCAAAATGTACAGTATAAACATTTATTAATTACTTAAGTTTGACGAAATAAAACGTGCCTGATACATTCTAAAACAAAAGATAATTCACCCCAGTTTTTCTGAGATTTCGATTTGCAAAATCTGGTTTATTCGGAATCTTCTAAATTAATTACCATACTTTTTGGAATAACTTCCAAAAGAAATCAATAAACCTTATTAAAACACTTAAAAAATATTGCAAACCCGATATGCATACTTTAGTTTTAATTGATTAGTATTTGTAATTAGAAATTTTAATAATTCTTAAGTATACTTCTCAGGAAATATTACACTTTAATTATTCGTATTTTTAAATTTAGAAAGTAATAAAAATATTACCGGGAAGAAACTTTTGAATTTTAAACATTGTTTAACCTTTCTTTAAAACTGCGTACTTATTTTTCGAAAACATCCCTTTTAAAATATTTTTCTAGATACATTTTCAAATTGATATTAATTATGACATTTTCTCAAATTTTATTGAAAATAAACTCAAATCAATTCCTTATTATATGTTCTTACTTTGATATCGCTGAAAGTGTTTATCCCAGAAATATATTTCAGAGGTTATTTTAATTTATTTTCATAGTTATACTTATTTGGTTATATAATTATTATGATATAAAAAAGCTATTAAATTACGAGTACAGCATATGTAACGGTTAATTATTTTGAAGACAAACAAAATTATAATTAATTAATGAAAGTGCAAAAAATAAAGTTAAAGCCATACATGAAACTTTTAAAAGCTGTAATTTTTTATTTAAATATTATTATATGTTCGTTACAGTTTGTGATTTTTGCTTACCTGTGTATTATTTTGATTTAACTTTATTAATTTGTTTACATGTCGTCTGGAATATCCTCTTTTGATCAGTGGTCAGTTGATAAGATTTAATAAAAGTTATACTGCAATATCTAATTCAAAAGATAATTTGAATATTTATTTATTATTTGTAATCAAAAAACTAAAAGGCGAATTTTTTTTAATTGACCCAACTTCCTTCATAAATATAATATAAGAACAAACCATCTCTATTGAAACAATAACACTTGCTCATGTAAGTATTAAAATATCACATTTCATTTGAGATTTAAGAGATGGAAAGTTGCCTTAAAATTCGTGTGTTGAATCTATTTCGTACTGCGAGATAAATGTTGTAAAGCACAACTTTAGAAGATAAAAAAAAAAATTCAAATCAATTGTAAGTTTATATATATATATATATTTAGTTTTACGTTTTAATTATTTACGTTTACTTTTAGGTACAGATCAGAGTCCATGTATAATTCAATCTTTGTTTAACTTTTTTAACACAATAAATACGAAACAATTCTGCACATTTCGGATTTATATTTTAAAATTGTAACTTCATGTTTTTAATATATAATTTGCACGCCGTGTTAATTCTAGTTTACGTAAAGAGGGAATAAAAAATTCTTAATTTTAATTACATGCAATGCGTAGGGCATTAAACTAAAAATGAATATGCTATGATTAAAGAGAGATACTTGCATGCCCAATATTCCTTAAATTTGTTTTGTACTTTCTCCTGTATTCATAAGAAGAATGCATTGGATTCGCTAATATTTTTGACTTAATATTTTTGATGGATTTAAACATTTTGAATTGTCCTGAATACGATCTGACTATTTTTAGAAAATGCCTGTCTATCTGTGTGTGATCTGTATGAGTGTTAAACAAGTATTGTGGGCCGCTGAAACTCAATAAACAGTGCACAGAATTCCACGGAGCGTCATATTTATATTGTAACATATATTTTTGCTGATATTAGATTTTGGTGTGTATCACCCAGCAGCCGACGTCGCTATGTCTTGTTTTTAATGATTTCCACGATAGCTAAAGCGGTACCTATGGGTCTAAATTGTATTAAATTTGATACTTAAGATGCTTGTAATGAAAAGTTTTGTTGATTCAATTTTGTCTTTTATCACGCAAAACACTATACTCTACACCAATGCACACATTTTATATTTGAGGTTATTAGTTTGAAACATATATGTTTTTCTATTTGTTAGTTTGAATATCCAACAGCGTTATCGTTCATTAGTGTGCTGTGCATATTTTGTTTTCCCCCATCATTGTAGTTCTGTGTTAAATAAAAAAAAATCACTTATTATATTTATAATTGTGTATAGCTACACTATTTAAATTAATACAGTAGAATAATATGGAATATAAAGTTTTATGATGCGTTTAGCATACTAGCTTTTACCTTAGAAAGGGCAAAATATCAATAAGTAATTTTTGGCTTCAATGTAGTTGTGAGTCCTGGCATTTGCCAGATTATTTTTCACTCGAAATATTTCTGTGCTTCCTGACACTCTATATAATTTCAAAGCGGTCGGAATGATGACTTGTCAGTCCCAATAAATTGTTTATAGACATTAATATTTGTATCATAAGATATGTAGCATAGTTTAATTGCCGAAACGTCAGTTGAGGCTTACTCTGGAAACCCGAAAAGTTTTTGGTTTCTGTCTGTCTGTCTGTCTGTTCCGCGATAACTGCCGTAAAAATGATCCGATTAGTTTGATTTTTGGTAGGTATGTTGGTGACATACCCGGAATTAGCTGTATAGTTTTTAGTTACATTTGGTTCATTCGTTCGGAAAATATAGAACATTTCTTTTTTGATCATAATGCTTTCCTATGGGAATTAAGACGATTTTGAATTTTTTCAGTCGTTGAAAATAAAATGGCGCATTTGATTAATGTATTTAAACGGTAAGTTATGAAGGCTAAAATTTACAAAGTCAGGTGTTAAATTATTCAAATTAATTAGAAATTTTGTTTATACATTCGTCAGATTTTTTAAATTAAGTATAAAAATTTTTGTGCAAATTTATACATCTGTTCTAATAATATAATACATTTTATTTTATCATTTTTTGCAAATTTTAAAATGCATTTATTTTTATTTTCCTTTTTAATTTAAACGTAACCTAGCAACGATATTTCAAAAAATATCAAAATAATAAAATTCAAATAACTCAGACTATTTTGCTACAATATTTTATTCGCAAAATAAAATATTTTTGGGTGATTTTAATATTTTATTGAAATAAATGATAATTTATTTTGATACAAGTTACCTTTTAACTACTATAGAATGATAACCGAAACATTTTTACATGAGATATTATTCATTTTCTGGAAGAGATGTGGATTTTTCGTGGTTGAAAATTAGTATTACTATTTAAAATAAGATATAATATCTCGTACAACGAGATGGTTAATCTAAAGAAATTAGCGTAGTAAAACGCATCCATACAGCCTGAAATAGCACATTTACTGGAAACTGAGATCATAAAAAGTTATCACAAAAACACTTTATAGCGCAAAATCACGGTTGCTATTTAGTGAATTGACAGTGACACGATTATGAATGATTACCTAATAGGTTTAAAAGTTTCCAAATAAGCCTATTTTGGGGAGATTTTAGTATGCTATTGCCATCGAGTTAGATCATTATGTACTAAGGTAAAATAAGTATTATAGAATGACCATCAAAACTGTTTCTCCGAAACAAAAATTGTAATAACACTAGATTTCTGAAATAGATATAAGTGAAATATAGTAAATTTAGTTTAAACATTTCCATAGGTTGATTTTGTACACGAGATATTATTCAACTTATCTATCAGATGCGAGTGCTTCGTAGTTGGCAGGTAAGTAAATATTGCTATTTAGGTATTACATGAAATTACTTTCGAAATTTTTGCTTTTCACAATAAAACCAATGTGTAGAACGAAATCCAATATGTACTAGAATCATTAACACAAACAATAGGAAACCAAGAATATAAATTTAATGAGATTACGGGGGGGGGGTTCAGGGGGGCAAAGCCCCCTGAACCCCCCCGTGAAAATGAACCCCCCGCATGAAATAATAATCTAAATATTGAAATGTATTTCTTTACCTAAAAAATAAAATAAAAAATTCATAAGAATGTCAGAATATTATTGCATAAACCGTGTTTAATTTAATGTTTCTAATTTCTGAAACCTTCGAATTATTTTATATGCATATAAATATACATGTAATAATTTTAAAAATTTAATTTGCGTATTGTAAGATGTTAAATATTATGAGAAATCAGATTAAAGTCCTTCCGGCTTGTACCGGGAGGAAAAGGTAGCTTTCCTAAGTCTTCGTTTTAAAATTTTAGCTAATGTTACTCGAAAACTGCAAGCTAAAATGCAAAGAAAACGTTTACAAAAGATTCGTTAACCCCTTCGAGACGAGCGTCCTTTACAGAATTTTTAATCATTTACCACCGTTTTTTTAAGACGGAAATTTTCGTCTAATTGAATCGCAGAAATGCTACCATTAAATAAGGCAAAGCTTACACTAAAAAATAACTGGTGGGAATAATTGAGGATTCTGAGCATCTTATGCGTCATGTATACGTGTCGCTCGTCCCCAAGGGGTTAATACTGAATTTGAATAAGAATTCGCCAAATTATTGAGCTATAGCCAAATTGGCTTCATTTATGAAGACTTATTTTGGTCGCCAAATTTGGCGGTATTTCGCCAAATGTCGCTAAGTTTGGCGATAATTTGGCGCTAATGGCGTATGATGAATGGCTTTTGGCGTATGATGAATATATAGCTTTATGCGTATGATGATTGGGAAAATGATTACAACAATGAAAGAAAATAATTTGCAAGAAACCGCGTTCACTAAAACTCATAAATTAATCGTTGGTTTTTTGTAATGTGCTGTCGTGTTTCAAAATGTCAGCCACCCTAGAATTTCAAACTGCTCTATCTCAGCCATTTTTTAAGATAGACGTAAAAAAAAAATACTCTGGAATCCTTGTATCAAGGCCCAATACTTAATTAAAAAATAAATTTGATTTTTTTAACTTTTTTGTATATTTATTTTAGTTTTAAAATTTTCAGTGGCCGCCATCTTAAAGCAAGATGGCGGACCAAGCTGGCCAACGAACTCGGTCGAGGCATTGGTGAGCTTAATACACACAATTAGTTTCATCAAAATTAATTTATAAATACGAGCGTTATCGTATGACATAGGTCAGATATATATATATATATATATATATATATATATATATATATATATATATATATATGTGGATATATCTATATATATAAATCAACATTTGAACGGAGGGTGGTTTTGGGGTCTGGGGGTCATGATCGGTGAAAATATATCGAAATTTTCCAGAATTACTTTCCTCCGAACGGTAGCTTTTTACTTTTTTGTATTGAAAGCTACCTAAAACATTGACTTTCAGAGCTGACGTTGAGGCTCCTGATCTGTAGATTTACTAGTTTTACTTATGTTCTTGAATATCACGTTTTTTATCTGGTGCTAATTCAAATTCACAATGTATTACCAGGCAGAGTGTGGCTGGTATTTTAAGTTTATAAAATGAATAAGTGTAATGTATCAATAATGGATTCGTTTTTAGTTACCTTCATGTTTTTATTAAAAGTTTGTGATATATACTCAGATATGCATACTTTGATCTGCGAATTTTTAAAAAGTAAGGATGTCCCATTCGTATTTTTAAGGGCTTAAATTAAAAAAAAATTCAATTATTTTTCTACACAGTTAGGTAATACGTTTAAGCTCTTTCATTTTATGTATTCACGTTATTTAAAAATATATACATGTTTAAAACGTGTAGGTACTATTAATATCATGTGCAACTGACAGTGGTATTCAAGAAATCAACATTTACATCGACGAACTTAACATGTATCTCAAAGTTATTTGATCAATACATAAAAATGCTTTTAGTATAGAATTTCATGTATTAAAAATAATATAAATTAGAGAATGTAAAGAACTAAACACAGAGAGTGATTAATAGTCTAATTCTTAAACTATGAAAATGTCCCAATAGTTATACTTCTTCTAAAATGCACATTTTATGAAGAGTATTATTGTATGAGAAAATATATTAAAATATATTTTAGTGCTATTAAATAATATAATGAAATAATATTTAGCAATAAATCATTGAAACAGTTATATCAAATATTTTTCCGTCACTTTTGGCCTTTCATCTATTTGATATTCCGTGGCTTTCAGGATATGCAAATACTTCCTTTGTTAACATCATATTTTCTTGAAAAATAAGTGCTTCAAACAAATTTCTGAATGAAATATCATTGTATATCTGATTCAAATCAACTTCTGAAGACAACAATCTATATATAATTAATAATATATTTTTCCCAAATTAGCAGAGCCAATGACAACTAAATTCCATGATGCATTTTAATATAGCTGCTGAAACTGTCATTAATCGGAAAGCTATTTTAAAATATAATAACTTTAGTTATTGTATTAATACATCGGCTGATAAGTTCCCGGTCTAATAAAGAAAACACAACTTTTTAACAAAACTTTATAGCTTTATAACTTTACTAAATAACATAACTTTAATAATAAATAATAATTTAATAATAATAATAATAATAATAATAATAATTTAATAATAATAATTTTATAATAATAATTTCATAAATGAATAAAAATAATAATTTAATAATTTAATAATAAATAACACAATTTTATAACGAAAAAGCTCCAAACAGTGCTCAGAATCATAGATTCGTTGTTGTTTTTGGTCAAAAGTTCACACGCGCGGCAGCCACTTTGACAACAGCTTTTTCATAAACAAATGTTCATTCAAAATAAAATGTACACGTTCCTTGGATATCTTCAGAGTCTGAGCTATCTCCTGCAACTTCCCTTACGGTTCCCCAAAACGATTTTGTAGATTTTTTTATGTTTTCCGGAGTAACCACCTCTCTTGCGTGGTGCATCACTGGTGTCCGTACGACCACGTTTAAATTTAGCAAACCAGTCAATAATGGTTGATTTACCTGGTGCAGTGTCGGGATAACGCTTATCAAGCCAAGTTTTTGTTTGAAAAGTGTTTTTTCCCATCAAATAACAAATCTAGAAGTTCTTGTTTATCCATTTTTTTGTTTATCAACAAAGTCGTTCAACTGAAACCACTCTAACGTTTTATCCACATGTCGAATCGTCATGACATTTTTTCTGCTACCTATTAAAGGTTAGTATTTACTAAAAAAACATCGATTTGGCGATTGCAACGCCATCTGTGTGCCAGACCGGGAACTTATCAGCCCATGTGTTAGGATACAAACTGAATAAAAAACGAAATAAGTAATAACTTTCCTAAAAGGATTAAAATATTATTTATATTAAAAAAAAAGTATTTTAATAGTATTCCATTTTTTCTGCAACCATACGTTACTACTTTTAAAATACAATAAATATTTAGCACAGATCATATTTTACTATTACTATTAATATTTTAGTGTATACATAGAATGTTAGTATAGACTTAGAATACAGAGAATAAAAATAACTTTTGCAAAAGAAATGAAATAATTAATATTCATAGTTTTTGTTTCCCAAGAGATTATTTATAAATATTTACAATTTTTAATATTTTCCATTTTTCTTAGCTATCAATATGTAGCTATATTCAAAATGCAAACTTTTTTTAAGAACAAAATGTTTATTAAATAGCCTAATAAATTCCAATAAATATATTTTTTTTCTTATTTTTAAGTCTCAAATTAAACTGATAACAACATTATGAAATATTCGTAATACATTAGCTGTTTTCAAGGTACTTAAGAAATTTTTTATTAGATTTAATTAAATGTGCATATTTTTTCTTTGAATGTGACAAAAACTTTATTTAGACATTTATTATTAGAATGTTTACTGAAAAATAAATTGAAATTGGTGTAAAATTTCTAATTCTAGAATGTTTTTTAAATTTTGTTTCACATACTAAAGAAATATTATGTGTTTAAAAATTCAAACAAGGAAAATTCCATAAGTTTTAAGGGAATAAAAGTAACAATGTTTTAAAATATGATGAGTAGAAGTGTAAAAAAGTGAAATTAAACAAACTAATGAAGGTGAAAAATGCAGATTTGTAGTTTGAGTAGCTACAGAAAAATTTAATTCTTTATAAAAGTTCATATTTCAACTAAGATTTTAAAAGACCAAATCTTGCATACCTTAGATGAAAACAATTAAGAATCTCAAAATATGTAGCTGTTTTGTGATTTTATTTTTATTTTTATTTTTTGTAAGGAAAAAGGACACTGTTACTTGTAAGTGTGGATTTCCTTTTATAAATAAAGAACTATATTTTAAAGTGTAATATATTTAATGAAGGATTTTTTTTAAAATGAAAAGTAAGCCTAAATGAATTATTTTAAATTCCGAATTCAAAGTATTTTATTTTAATTGATTGATAAAATGTAAGTGAAATTATTTTTACTATAAATATTCTAGATTTAAAAGCATATAAATCCTTTTGAAACTTTATTAAAATCTTAAATATATATTATCAATGTTATAAATTAAATTTTTGTTAAGTATATATAGTATTTTACTAATGAAATACTAACTATTTAACGTTTTACATTATTAAGGAGTGATGAATTTCTTTTACATGATATATTTCCTTGCCATCTGTTGGAGGTTTGTATTAAGAAAGCATGGCATGGAGTATACAAAATAAGTAAGTTTTCATAATATTTTGTGAAATGAAATCTACACAATAAGTAAGTTTTTATAATATTTTATGTTCTTTTTTTGTGTTATATTAAATAAATTTAAAGCCATTTATTTATTTATTAGCTAACATTATTAATTTTTTTAACCTATTGTAAAATATAATTTTAAGAGAATTGGTGTAATTATGGTAAAGAATGAATGTATTTTGTTTAAATTTTTGTAGTAGTTTGAATGAAGTAGTTAAGAAAATAAAACACACTTTGATGCAATCTCAAATTCACATGTAAAACCTTCTCTTTGTTAAAAAAAAAAGGAATATAATTACGTTTGAATAAATTCTATTCTTCACTAATGTACTTTTAAGGATAACACTAGGAGGGACAAAGGAAAAAAAACCTAGCTTTTAATCTTTAAATAACTTATACTTTATTATAACATATATATATATTTGTTATTCTTCTGAAATCAATTAATATTAATGTATTATTATGAGAGAGAAAAAATTATTTTATTCCATTGAAATCAGTTAATTAATCCTTCTTCCAATTTTTGTTTTTGCTTATCTGGTGCTTAAAATGTCACTTATATTTATATCACATATGAATATCAAGAATATACAGTAAATATAACCCGTAAATAATGCATTCTAAGATAGAATTAGAGATAACAAATAAACAATATTGCATATTGTTTTCAGTTTTATTAGCGAAAGAGGCATTTTTATTTCAGTATTAATATTTACAGAAGTACGGATAAGGGATTTTTAAGGCCTATCTATGATTTGGAAGTTCTGCCGTAGGATTACAAATATCCAGATTGGTTCATTGGACCTGAAAGCATTTCACTTTTAGCATGCACAGAGCAATATAAACTGAAATTGGTATAAAATTTCTAATTCTAGAAAGTTTTTTTTTTTTCACATTTTAAATAAATATTATATGTTTAAAAATTCAAACAAGGAAAATTCCATAAGATTTAATAAAATAAAACTGTTTTAAAATATGATGAGTGTGTAAAAAAAAAAGTGAAATTAAACCAACAAATAAAATCAAGAATATACTAAAGAATATATATTGAAAATAATAAAAATAAGTGTTTTTATATAACAATATAATTTTTCTTTTTCTTTCGTTTAGATTATGTTGTATTAATTATTAGAGGAAAATGTGTAAAAACGGGCACAGGTGTAAATATGGACCCCTCTCCCCAAATGGCTATGGGAGGTGATGAAGACTTGTAACCAAGACTGTAGATGGTGTCATTTGATGATATGAGATAGAATTCATCATCGGATTCATCAGATTACAATGACCCTCCCCTTGTGTACAGCGATGATGATATCAACTATGAGGATAAAACAGACTCGAGCGATGCAACTAGCATCTTTTGTGATGGAAAGTTCTCTGAAGATACTCTCGGAGAAGTGTAGATTAAATGTGTTATGTGCCAAAAGTGGTCATACTTACAAGGGGATCGCCAAACATGATGCGCACAGATTTTGATGACTTTAAAGTATATTGTAGGGGTCATACCCCAAACTATTCAGGTCAAAGGTTTCCTTCAAATGGGCTTTAGTTTTCGAGAAATTTCGGGTTAAAGTTCAGCATGCATTTCAAATACCCACTAGTTCGCGTTCTTGAACATGGTCTCCGTGGTGCACAGCTAGCGCTCGCGATTTGAGAGCCGGAGATGAGGGTTCTGTCATCGCCTGTGACTTTTACCTTTTTTAATAAATTTTATATATTTGTCGCGTTCTAAGTTTTATGCAGAGTTATGAATTCTGCTTCTTTGAATTTTTTGATATTTTCCTAATAAATTCCATTTACATTTTCGAATTTTTCGTGAAAATTTACATTTTTTATTTATTTATTTATTCATTTTTTTGTGCAGTTTTGAAATTAATATTTTTATTGACGTAATTCAAACTAATTTATGTCTAGATTTTGTTTATTTATTTTTATTATTATTTACCATTTATATTTTAATAACCGTTATAAAATAATACTTTTTTAACTTTATGAAATTTTAAATGAAAATTTATATATATATTTTTTATAATTTATACAAAATATTTTTATTTCAAATCTTTTAAAGGTATGTATGATTAGGTAATTCCAACAACATATCTTGAAAGGAGTAATAAAATAATTTAAGCATTTAAAGAATATATAATATACTAATTTATACATTCTTCCAATATTGTTAAAACAATTTACGTAAAGAATATATTTAAAGGCGATTTTTAATGCGGAATTTGTTTAGAATATTTTTGCGATATGTATCACACAATTAGTTCCATATTTAATAAACTAAAAATGTCGATGTCGGTGATGATAAATATTTTAGTATTTCAGCAAGCATATTTCAATATATTTAGACCAAATCAAATATTAAAAGGATATATTATTTTGTTATTTTTCTCTCAATCATTTAATTTTTTTAAAATAGAAAATGCAAATAAAAAAATGCATTATTTCATAAATACGATAAATAAATAAGTAAATATACATAAATGTAAACAATAATCCTTTTAAAAAGACGAGATATCAAGACATAAATTAGTTTGGATTTTCGTCAACAGAAATATTAGAATAAAAATTGCGCAAAAACTATAAATTTTCACGAAAAATTCGAAAATGTAATTAGAATTTATTAGAAAAATATCAAAAAGTTCAAAGAGGCAGAATTCATAATTCTGCATAAAACATACAGAAACAGAAACAGAAACCTCCCACTCGTGGACAGCCAACCTCTCGGCATAAGACCTATGAGTCCACGAGGGGAAAACCTATATCTACCAGGAACCCCAGTGTCCAAAGACCCGGAGTCCCCAGCAAGTTAAAAAATAAATAAATAAAAATAAAAAATAAAAAATAAAAAATAAAATAAAATAAAAATAAAATAAAAATAAAAACAATCACACGAGCTACCCAATATTGCTTATTGCTTATTGCAAAATATATTGAGTGCATCTAAGGATGAGCGACTATCTGTCAAAATAAGGGCTGATGTAAATTGTGATTGTGTTAACCAAACTATTGCTTCCTGGATCGCATATAATTCGGCTTGGTAAATTGAGTTAATTGTGTAGCGACAAATATATAAAATTTATTAAAAAAAGGTAAAAGTTACAGGCGAGGACAAAACCCTCATCGCCGCCTTTCAAATCGCGAGCGCTAGCTGTGCACCACGGAGACCTTGTTCAAGATCGCGAACTAATGGGTATTTGAAATGCATGCTGAACTTTAACCCGAAATTTCTTGAAAACTAAAGCCCATTTGAAGGAAACCTTTGACATGAATAGTTTTTAAAATCATCAAAATCTGTGCGCATCTTGTTTGGCGGTCCCCTTGTTAGATTGTGCCGGGGCTGAAAGAGCCAATTATGTTTGTGATTTTGGTAAATGATTTTTTTATGTAAGAAATAAATTCTCTACCATTTTGTATTCTTTTATCCTGTTTTAAAACATTTTAAACTATTTTTTGTGTCTTTTTTAGAGAGGATCCATATTTGCACCCCATTTTTTCTGGTGCTTTGTAAAAGATTTTGTAAATCTTCGTTTTCGAATGGAAATAATTCATATTAATCATTGTTTTGCCTCCTATCATTTAGTAAACTTGTTATAGTTGCTAATGAAGTTTAAAAATTTAGAATTTTTCAAAATGAAAGTCACTTTAAGTCAAAAACAAAAAAGGGTACTCATATTTACACCTTTTCCTCTAGTGTATTCATTATAAATCAATTGTTCATTTGTATTTTGGTAATTTTATATATTTATATATGGGTCCAATGGAGCCCAATAGTAATTTTTATAAAGTCTTTTTTTTTTGGTAGTGTGATCGTTCAAAATGTGAGATTGTTTGAATTTTTTTGATTTTTGTCTTTCTGCTTGTTTGTTTTCTGAAATTTCGTGATCGCAAGATAATATTACATTGTTCTTCAATTTGAAAATACGTCTAATCTACGATAGACTTTAACTATAAAATCTGATGTGACATCAATATGAAGTCACAATTATCACAAAAATTCGGCAATGATCACCGAAATATGACAGCTTTATTCACCATATTAGGAGTTACAGGTACTCTTGGAGCGACTGTGAACTCACTGTGACCGGTATTGTGGCCATTTGCAACTCGTTAATATTTTGGAAATATCGCATTACTTCCTTGAGCCTTCATTTTAATACTGCGAGAAGGAAAATGATGTTACTTTGACGTAATCATATTAAATCCTTACGTTTTGTGAAGGAAAACTCATTTTTATTAACATTCGTCAAAAATAGTTTTTTTTTTAGGCAATGGAGTTAATTTTTTAGTTTTTAACAATGAAAATCATATTTTATCGCTAACCATGACGTCATTTTCGACATGGATAATTTTGAACATTGTTGACATTTAATACCCCTTTTCTTTTCAAACTTTTTAAAAAACCTTTTATACAATTAAAAATTAAAATTATTATATTAGCTGTGCGCAGACGATAAACCGTCAAGTATTGTTCCCATCGCCATCTTTCGTATAGGTTTAATTTAATTTAAAATCCAGAACTTTTATTTTAAAGATATAAATTTTAAATACACATACTACATACATTTAACATACTCTCATTTCATGTGAAATACAAAAGAAGAAAATTAAGAAACAAAGAAAAAAAAATCATTTTATTTTAACATCAAAGCATATCCGCTTTATTTTCGATATATGGCATCATATTCGCCTGCTTCCCATACTTACTCAAATTCATGCACCTTGTTTTAAATACTTGAAAAAGTATGTTTTATTTCTAATATGACGTCATTTAATCTCATTTGTAATTCTTAATATTTTTTATTTAATTTTCATTTTTTCACGTGGAAATTTTTTATTTCAAAAATAATTGTTGAGGAACAATCATGATTCCAGATTTTGTATTTATTGGCATCGATAATACTTAGCAATGTAAAATGCTTAGTTAAATTTTACAAAAAAATATTTATTGATTTTCTACGAAAATAATGAAATTTTGAATTATTAAGAAAAATATTTAAATAAAATAAACAACATGTAGCCAATGTTCATTTCTGGGTTATATATACGTATATGCAAAGATACAGGGCCATTGAATCATCCGTTTTGGCGTTTACTTCAGACAAACATACACACACACTTTCGCATTTATAATAATATTATTAGAATTTCTGAGGAGACTGATGCTTTCAAATTTAATTAAAAATCAGTGACCAATAGATTTTACTAGTTTTTCAGATATGTGTTTTGAAATATAATAAAGATAATTATGTTTCTTAACTAAATACAAAAAAAAAAAAGGCTTTACCTGAAAAGGACCTAGTTAACAAAAGAAACAATTTTGCAAAAAAAAAAAAAAAAAAAAAGTAAAAGTTCTCTCTGAACACAATTTTTTTTTCTTTTAAGATTATAAATATAAAACTTGAAGTTTCAAAGTTAAAGCTTGTCTATGAAGCAATTCAGTTTTTCTGAAGATTAACAAACAGCAAACTTCCGTCTTACTTCTCGCTAAATTCATCTAATTACTTTCCTTTCATAATTACTAACATGGAATTTCAAGGAACTTTTTAGATTTTAATTTCATCCTCTCAGAACTTTGAAAATTGCGTTAATTTGAAAGCTTTTTATCATAAAAATGTTTCATTTGACTTGTAATTCAGAAAATTGACAAAGAACAAAATTTTTAAAACAGAAAAACAACTTTATGAATAATTAAAATAAAAAATGTATGAGCAACTTGCAGTATAAAAATATTTTGAAGAGAAATTAAAAAATTGAGAAGAACAAAATTTTCTGTCTTTTCCTTATTAAAGATTCTGACTTACAAAAACAGAAAAAAATACATATACCGAACGCAGAATTTTTAATTAACTTGGATGAGAAAAATATATATTCAGAAAAAACAGGATACATTTATTTTTTTAAAAAGAAGAATTTTGCAAAAAAGGTTTTGTAGTATAAATGAAACATTATTGCAGTCTGTATATATTTGGCTAATATTTTCTTATAGTTATACATGTTAGAGATTGGCTATGACAGGGTTGGGTTGATTATTGACGGCCAATTATCGACACTAGGGATATAGGCCCGGGGGGAGTGCCCTTCGTGGGGGTCTTTCTAAGGGAACCTAATCCGTATTTACGCATGGAGAAAATCCACGGCTCGAAAGAAAACCACGAAAACTCCGAGCGATTAGGCCGACGGGCGCGATTGGGATCGAACCCAGCACCTCCCGTCTACCAGCTTCGAGAGCATAACCTCTCAGCCACTGGTGGGGCTGGCTATGACAGGGATAATTACCAACTACTTTTTTGAATAAATAATAATTTTTTTGAGGCCACACTGC
The DNA here is from genome assembly GCA_963931845.1 of Maratus michaelseni. Lineage (NCBI taxonomy): Eukaryota > Metazoa > Arthropoda > Arachnida > Araneae > Salticidae > Maratus > Maratus michaelseni. Next base: position 430,510,848 of record OZ007588.1, read on the forward strand.
ATGCCAAATACATTGCGTTTGTGTACTCTTCTCAATTCGTATCAATAATCTTTTTTCTTAATTTGTATAAAAGTGGTATTACTTATATAAATTACTTTTACTTATAAATTGCTTATTAAATTCTTTTTAATGTTTAACTTTTTTTATATTTTGAAGTAAATTTCCCATAGTTAAATATATATATATATATATATATATTAGGGTGGGCCGAAAAAAACTTTTTTTTGTTTTTTGGTTCGCTATACCACGGAAAACTTGCCTCTAGGGTAGCTTAGTATAATGTAAAAATAAAATAAATAAATTGTTGCGTTTGGCGGTACCGCATCGGCCCTAAAATTTGAGAAAATATAAGATTTTTATCATTTTCCAGGGGGAGTGCGATAGTTTTTTTCTTTGTATTTTGGATCGCTATACTACGGAAAACTTGCCTCTAGGGTAGCTTAGGATAATGCAAAAATAAAATAAATAAATTGTTACGTTTGGCAGTAGCGCATCGGCCCTAAATTTAAGAAATTATAAGATTTTTATCATTTTCAAGGGTGAGTGCGAGAACTTTTTTGTTTTGTTTTTGGATTTGTAATACCACGGAAAATGAGTCTCTAGGGTAGCTTAGTAAAGTTCAGAATCAAAATAAATACATTTTCGCGTCTTGCGGTAGCGCATCGTCCCTAAAATTCGAAAAAAAAATACGATTTTTTAAATTTTTCTAATAAAAGGAAATAAATCAAGTAAATTCTGTAAAAAGTAGATATAGACATATTTTAGTAGAACAAAGTATAGAAATGATAAATAAATGAAACAAAAATAGTTCATTTTACAATTTATTAGTAGAGTATTAAGTTTAAAAAACATTAAAAAAAATTGAAAATTTCCATAGAAACCAAAAATTATTTTTCTGATTGTGTAAATATTCAGTTTGTAATGAAATATTGTAATTTACTTGTCTTTACTTTCTTTTGATATAATTAAATTAAGTTTGAACTAAGATTAGCTTAAAAAACTAGGTATTGAAATAAGTATAGACGATAAGTAAGACGATATTGAAATAAGTATAGTTCTTATAAAACCATCTCTGGAATTGGGTTGGGTTGGGTTGATTATTGACGGCCAATTATCTACACTAGGGATATAGGCCCGGGGGGAGTGCCCTTCGTGGGGGTCTTTCTAAGGGAACCTAACCCGTATTTACGTATGGATAAATCCACGGCTCGAAGAAAACCACGAAAACTCCGAACGATTAGGCCGACGGGCGCGATTGGGATCGAACCCAGCACCTCCCGTCTACCAGCTTCGAGAGCACAACCTCTCAGCCACTCTCTGGAATTGGAGCCGATGACTTTTTCTGACGCCTCAGTTCTCCACCTTGAGTAGAAAAGTGTGCCAGGCTCACGAACAGTTAATTCTTCAGGACAGTTGCCTGAATTTATATCACAACTTATGTCCTGCAGTACAGATTATCTTTGCACAAACGTTGCTTGACCATTTCGGAAATCTCATACTCAACACTGTCAAAATTTACTACTGGGAGTTTCTCACATTTACTGAGCTGTGAGCCAATCGGACAACGAAATGATTGTGACCCAGTCGTTTCACCATCTAAAGTCTGAAACAAATGTCGGAATGGCAATTCAATGACATGTAAGAGGCACACCCTCCACTGTAGTGGTCGTTTAACTTGTTCTTCAATTGTGCGAATAACACGGTTTTCCACCCCATATTAGTAACGGTACCATCACATCCAATCATGTTCAGTTTATGAAGTGAAAATCCAGCCTCAGTCAAATAAGAAAGAATGCTACTGGAAATGTTTTGAGCAGAACTTGAAGAGCGTAAAACATGACCAACGCACACAGGTCAGCAGTAGATGCTGGACATAAGTTCTGCTATAAAATCAGGTAGTTGATTTCAAGATTTATCTGTTCGTGAGCCTGGCACATTTTCCCACTCAAGGTGGTTAACAACGCCGAACAGAGTTCTCCGACTGTATTTAGGTATTGAAAACACAACAGACAAGAGTAAAATCTTACTCTCTTTTCTCTTAAAGTCATATATACCTCTATGGTTTTATATAAAAAAGTAAATACTTCACAAACAGACCAGAACATGTACTTAAAGTTATAAAATCTTCAAGATTCCTGCCCGAAAACTTGTTGAGAGTCATTGACCCAGTAACTGAGAGAAACGTATTTTTTGCCCTTCTAGAAAACTTGCTTTTGAGGATGATAGTAGATAAAAGGAATCATATAATAGAGTTAGGTTTCAGAAAAAGTATAATGGCTAGAAACTTAGCTTCTAAAAAAAGTTATTCAGGAGTTTTCAACCACATAAAATCAATTTCCTAACTACAGACAACATTGAAATGATTCACTGGAACACTACTGCACTTTCAACACCGTATTTGCTGTGAAGAATCAAATTTTAGGGCCGATGCGCTACCGCCAAACGTAACAATTTATTTGTTTTATTTTTTCATTATGCTAACCAAGAGGCAAGTTTTCCGTGGCATAACGAATTTAAAAACGAAACAAAACAATTCTCGCACTCCCCCTTAAAAATGATAAAAATCTTATATTTTCTCAAATTTTAGGGCCGATGCGCTACCGCCAGACGTTTTGTTTTAGACGTTTTGTTAACTATCTAGAAAAATACATGGGGAATTAACCTGAAACTGCAGGTGTGTAAACAGTATAGTATAGGTTGTATATTTCCGCGAATATTTTTTCACGAAACCCCATAGGGGACTGTCAACAAATTGAAAAACAACGAATATCTTTTGGATAACCCTGTAAAAACTAATGTAGCAAAGGCGTTCAAACTCGAGATTATTAATAAGTGGCGTAATGTAATATACTATGTTCATTTGTATGAGTATAACATGTATACTCGTAGAGAAATTACGGTTTTTATAAAAAGAGTCCCAAATTTCGCCTAGTTTTTTGCTTATAATTTGCAGAGCTCTTAACATTAAAAAAAGTTATTTTCAGAACATATGACAAATAACATTGTACATATAACTCTGCAATCAGAATTAAAAAATAATAAAAATTAGATGAAAAATGAGCAGGTTTTCTAAAAAATGTTTCACTGCGCATGCGCGAATGCAATAAAAATATAATATGCATAATGTATTAGCTAAGTATATAGAGCAACATTTGTGCATGTCACAAAATTATAGCTTGAAAATTCTGAAAATTATCGTCGATACAATAAGCTCGAAATCCGTTGTTCCCAAAAAGAAGCAAAAAGATGAGGGGTTGTATAAAATATCTGTTGATTAGTGCCAAGATAGCGTACACAATATTTCACGTACTACTATATTTGGATACAACCCCTCATATTTTTGCTTCCTTTTGGGAACAACGGATTTCGAGCTTATTCTATCGACGATAATTTTCAGAATTTTTAAGCTATGATTTTGAGATTTTCACAAAAGTTGCTCTATATACTTAGCTAACACATTATGCATATTATATTTTGATTGCATTCGCGCATGCGCAATGAAATATTTTTTAGTAAACCTGCTCATTTTTTATCCAATTTTTATTATTTTTTAATTCTGATTGCAGCGAATTATGTACAATGTTGTTTGTCATATTTTCTGAAAAGAACTTTTTTTCATATTAAGAACTATGCAAATTATGAGCAAAAAACTATTCAAAATTTGGGACTGTTTTTATAAAAACCTTAATTGCTCTACGAGTTTCCATGCTATCCTAATAAAAATGAACACAGTATATTACAATAAGCCACTTATTAATAACCTCGAGTTTGAACGCCTTTGCTACATTAGTTTTTACAGGGTTATCCAAAAGATATTCGTTCTTTGTCAATTTGCTGACAGTACCCTATGGGGATTCGTGAAAAAATCTTCGAGGAAATATATAACCTATATTATACTGTTTACACACCTGCAGTTTCAGGTTAATTCCTCATGTATTTTTCTAGATAGTTAACAAAACGTCTAAAATCGCAAGTGACCAATCACCTTTGGCAATATAGTGTATTGTTATGAATTTTGTATATATCTGTAAATATTCCATTTGTTTAAATTTATTTTATTTTATTATTGTGAAAATTGCAGTATTATTAATGTATTTCCTATTGAGCATCATGTAACTCAATGCTAAAGGCCTCAGATGGTTTGCAAGGAAAACAACCTTACACCCTCATCTTTATAATGGAAGTCTATGGTAAAATCGCCAAGGAATGGGTTTATCGCCAAGTTGGCGATGGTTTTGGCGACTTATTTTTGTCGCCAAATTTGGCGATATATCGCCAAATGTCGCAAAGTTGGCGACGGATTTGGCGACTTTTTGTGCAACCACCCCCCCTTATACCTGTACATTGGGATCCTTTCTCGCTTTGGTTCTCTATCGAAAGTTAAAGCACTTTCTGGTAATTTCTAGCATCTGAAAGCTCTGGAATAATCTGGAAAGATCTCTGAAGCCTATATAAGGGACCTCCACCAGTCCAGTTAGTTAGTTGTCTGTCAACTGCGATTGAATTCATACGAGAGGCTTTGCATTGAGAATTGTGTTTCTCGGATCGATTTTGTCGTTGATACGTCGTATTGAACGCATTGTTTCTGCGTGAAATTTTGCTTAGCTTTTATTGGATTTGAAGATTACTGAATATCTTGTAATTTTCAGAAGATATTTGTGATCGTATTGCACTGTTTATAGTGAATAAAGCCTTTTTATTGTTCTTATATATTGGCATCAGTCCTTTCGAACCCCGAGCTCACAACATTTGGTGTCAGAAGTGGGGTTGAATGCCGATCACCAGAGCAATGGAGGGTGAACTGAAACAATTATTGGAGAAATTAGCTGCGAATCAGGCTGAGATGTCAACCAACCTTGGCGAGATGAAAGAAGAAATGAAGAAGGATATGTCAGCGATGGATGAGAAAATGACTGCCAACCTTGTCGAGTTAAAAGATGAAATGAAGAAGGAAATGTCAGCGATGGATGAGAAAATGACTGCAAATCTTGGCGAGATGGATGAGAAAATGACTGCCAACCTTGGCGACTTAAAAGATGAAATGAAGAAGGATATGTCAACCAACCTTGGAGAGTTGAAAGACTTAATAGAGGATAAAATAACATCTTTAAATGACAGAATTGACGGCGTGGAAAACAAAGTTGAAGGAAGATTTCAACAAATAGAAGGAAAAGTAGAAGAAATTCAAAGGACAACCAATACCGTAGAAGAAAGAGTAGAAGAAAAAGTTCAAAAGATCGCCGAGACCGTTGAAGAAAGAGTAGAAGAAAAAGTTCAAAAGATCGCCAAGACCGTCGAAGAAAGGATTGAGAGTGTAGAAAAGGAGTTGGAAAATGTGAAGAAACAAAAGATAACTGCCGAAAACTATCCCGAAGATGTCAAGTATCAAGCTATGCTTCCTCGGGCCTCTATTAAACTCTCGACCTATGACGGAAAATCCTCATGGCCAGTTTTTAAGACACAATTTGGGATCGTAGCGGACGCCAATGGATGGGATTCCCAGACAAAAGCTTGCCAGTTAGCTGCTTCTCTACGAGCTGATGCTGCCGACGTCTTACAGACTTTGCCTGCAAATGAACCGCTGGATTTTGAAACGCTCGTCAGTGCCTTAGAATTGCGCTTTGGCGAGAAATGCATGAAGGAATATAGCAGACTCCAGCTCAAATCTCGACAGCAGAAATCCACTGAATCCCTGCAAGAGCTTGCTACGGATGTCGAGAGACTTTCCATCTTGCTTATCCTGACTGTCCGACTGAAATTAGAGAAAGCTTAGCTCTACAGCATTTTATCGATGGTGTGCGTGACTCTGAGATCCAGAAACAACTCCGGATTGCAGATCTCAATGACTTAAAAGGGGCTTTAGTTTATGCCCTAAAATTCGAGGCAGCCCAGCAAGCTACAAGGAAAGATCGGCACTTTGTGCGAGTAGCCAACATGCCTGAGACGTCGGATACAGCTGTGGAGCGTTTACAGCAGCAGATGAAGGACGTGATGAGACATATAAACTCCTTGATGGACAACAAACCTGGAAGAAAAATCAAGTGCTGGAAATGAGGTGGAGAAGGTCATATTCAAAGAAACTGCCTAAAACGACCCAGCACAGAAGGTAATAGCTCCGCACGAACGGCGGAGCAGGAAAACTAATTAATGGCCATCTCGCGGGGCGGAGGTTGCCAGATTTTGAGAAGCCCCATTATCAAGTGTGTCAAATTTCTGCAAGAAGTTGCGGCAAGAACGGAGTTTTTATAGTCGGGCGTGTGAATGATTTGCCCTGTAATATGATCATCGATACAGGAGCCAATGTGACCATCATCCGGAAAGATCTAGCTCAGCGGCTAAAAGAAAAGCTCCTCTGGACTCCGCCCCGTGTTATCCTCCAAACCGTGACCGGGGATAAGATCGACATACATGGAAGAATGAAATTGAAAATAAAGTTTGGGAACGCCGCTTACCATCATACAGTCTATGTGGCCGATATTTCAGACCCTTTCATACTCGGACTGGACTTTTTAAAAGAGCAAGGATTTACACTGGATTTTAAGAATAATGAGTTACGCTCTGCTCAAGAAGATGTGACTATTTTCAAACTTGGAAATGAGTCCGGGTCTATTCAACGGATCACAGCCAAGGCAGATGTTATCATCCCTCCTCGGACCGAAATGATCATACCTGGATTAACTGGAAACGAAAGAATTTTCCAGTATGGCTTGACTGGATATCCTGAGAAGAGCCCAAAGGGAGTGCTAATAGCATCAGCGCTGGTAGATCTGTCGAGAGATGTGATACCTGTGAGGATTGCGAACGTAAGTGAAAAGTCTAGAATTATCCAGAAAGGTGAAGTGCTTGCAACCTGTGCTCCAGTCACCTGTGTTTGCAAAGACCCGAGCTTGACGTTATCGGAGCTGCCTACAAGTTTAACACCTGTAATTGGACGAAATGAAAATTTATCTCCTGAACAGAAACATGCCGCAGAAAGACTGTTCCAGGAATTTAAGGATGTGTTTTCACAAAACGAGAGTGATATAGGGCGCACTTCACTGACACGTCATAGAATTGATACTGCCAACCATCCACCGATTAAACAGCATCCAAGACGCTTGCCGTTCGCAAAACAAGAAGAGGTTTCTAAGCTCTTACGAGAGATGCAGGATAGTGACATCATCGAACCGTCATCAAGTCCGTGGGCCTCTCCCATCGTGTTGGTCCGAAAGAAAGATGGCTCCACAAGATTTTGTGTGGATTATCGTAAACTTAACGATATCACGAAGAAGGACAGCTATCCTCTACCAAGAATAGACGACACGCTAGATACTCTTTCAGGACATAAATGGTTTTCCACGCTGGATTTGAAGAGTGGATATTGGCAAGTAGAGATCCATCCTGATGACAAAGAGAAGACCGCATTTACTACTGGACAAGGACTTTGGCAATTTAAAGTTATGCCGTTCGGGCTCTGCAATGCTCCAGCAACGTTCGAGCGCCTCATGGAGACAGTGTTAAAAGGTCTGACTTTTGAAGCTTGTCTCATCTACCTAGATGACGTCATCATTGGTGGCCGCACGTTTGAAGAACATCTAGAGAATATTCGAAAAGTGTTAACGAAACTAAGAGCGGCGAATTTAAAGCTGAACCCTTTGAAATGCAAGTTCTTCCAACGAGAAGTAAACTATTTAGGACACATCATCTCAGCTGAAGGTGTTCGAACAGATCCTGAAAAAGTGTCTGCAGTAAAGCACTGGAAACGTCCGGAAAATGTCCATCAGTTGCGAAGCTTTCTGGGACTATGCACTTATTACAGAAAGTTTGTACAGGGGTTCTCCAACATCGCAAGACCCTTGCATAGGCTCACTGAAAGCAAACAGAAATTTCTATGGACACAAGAATGCGACAACTCATTCCAGCGGCTGAAAGAAGCTCTCACATCCTCTCCAGTCCTTACCTATACAGACCCCGACAAACAATTCATTGTGGACATGGATGCCAGTCAGGAAAGTGTCGGCGCTGTACTTTCCCAAGAAATAGATGGCCAAGAACGAGTCGTAGCATACTGGAGCAAATGTTTATCGAAACCAGAGCGGAATTATTGCGTCACTCTTAAGGAGTTATTAGCTATAGTGAAAGCCATAGAACACTTCCATCACTATCTCTATGGCAGGAAATTTCTCCTTCGTACTGACCACGCATCCCTAACATGGCTGATGAATTTTAAGAACCCAGAGGGCCAAGTAGCCGGATGGATACAACGACTCCAGGAATACGACTTTGACATCAGGCATCGCAAAGGTTCATCGCATGGAAACGCCGATGCCCTATCAAGAAGACCGTGTCCGGAGAGCTGTCGCTATTGTTCCAGAGCGGAGAGCAAGTATAATCCCGAATATGTCATACGTCAGACGAAGACTTCACTATTGACGCCACCAGATCCCTGGAGTGATGAGAAGATTCGAGAAGATCAAATGGCAGACTCTGAGATCAAACCAATCTTGGAGTTATTAGAATCTTCTAGCACGAAGCCCAGTTGGAAAGACATCTCGACTTACAGTCCTACGACGAAGCAATATTGGGCTCTTTGGAACTCTCTCCACGTCAGGTATGGTGTCCTGTTCCGAAAATTCGAATCGGAAGATGGGAAGACATCTCGGTGGCAGTTGGTACTTCCTCGATCCCGAATCCCAGAGGTCCTCAAGGAATTACATGGCAGTCCCACTGGTGGCCATTTTGGAGTCATGAAAACATTACACAGAGTCCGAGAGCGCTTCTTCTGGGGAAAAGCGAGAGCTGACGTCGAACAATGGTGCAAATCTTGCGATGCATGTGCAGCTCGGAAAGGACCAAAGAAACGTAGCCGAGGAAGACTACATCTCTACAATGTAGGAGCACCTTTTGAACGCATCGCCCTTGACATCCTAGGTCCTCTGCCAAGAAGTGCTGATGGCAACAAATACCTCCTTGTTGTCATGGACTATTTCACAAAATGGCCTGAAGTTTATGCCATCCCTGATCAAGAAGCTTCTACGGTTGCGGATGCCTTGGTACACCAGTGGATATCAAGGTATGGAGTCCCTCTTCAAATGCATTCTGACCAGGGGAGAAATTTCATCTCTGCTGTGATTGAGGGTCTCTGTTAACTTCTCGGAATGGACAAAACTAGGACGACGCCTTTACATCCGCAGTCGGATGGCATGGTTGAGAGATTTAATCGTACCATCCTCAACAATCTCTCACTTCTAGTCTCAAGAAACCAGCAAGACTGGGACCAAAAACTTCCCTTGTTTCTTCTCGCCTATCGCAGCGCCGTCCATGAAACAAACGGCTATTCCCCGTCTCAGATGCTTTTCGGTCGTGATCTTCGTTTACCTTGTGATCTGCTGTTTGGTCGCCCTCCAGATGCGCCTTCATCGCCAGAGGGATACGTGCAGAATCTCCAGGCACGATTTGAAGACGTCCACAACTTGGCTCGAGAGCGGATCAATATAAAGACGGAGAAGATGAAGACCAGGTACGACACGAAAGCCACGGGACATCAATTCAAAGAAGGTGACAAGGTTTGGTTTTATAATCCGACTCGACGTAAAGGACTTTCTCCCAAACTGCAATCGCACTGGGACGGTCCTTATACAGTCCTAAACAGACTGAACGATGTCGTAATTCGGATCCGAAAGTCACCAAGTTCGAAGCCTAGAGTCGTTCATTACGACAGGCTGGCTCCATACTATGGCCATAGTACTTAGTTCATTGATTGTAAATAGTGTAATATAAGTAATGTAAATTAGTATGACCATGGTCTTGTATATAAATTAATGTAATTATTTATTTTGCTTAGCATTATCATTATTATTGTTATTATTATTTAAATACTTGTATGTAATAATGTCTTTGCTTTAATTTTATTTTATTTTTAAATAAGTGTATATTTTGTATAATTCAGCATTATGAATGTGTTTTGAATAGTATAGCATTTGTTGATAACGGGTTTGCTTTCCGATCAAAGGTTGAACTGCCCGGGACGTGCAGTCCTTGAGAGGGGGGCAATGTTATGAATTTTGTATATATCTGTAAATATTCCATTTGTTTAAATTTATTTTATTTTATTATTGTGAAAATTGCAGTATTATTAATGTATTTCCTATTGAGCATCATGTAATTCAATGCTAAAGGCCTCAGATGGTTTGCAAGGAAAACAACCTTACACCCTCATCTTTATAATGGAAGTCTATGGTAAAATCGCCAAGGAATGGGTTTATCGCCAAGTTGGCGATGGTTTTGGCGACTTATTTTTGTCGCCAAATTTGGCGATATATCGCCAAATGTCGCCAAGTTGGCGACGGATTTGGCGACTTTTTGTGCAACCACCCCCCCTTATACCTGTACATTGGGATCCTTTCTCGCTTTGGTTCTCTATCGAAAGTTAAAGCACTTTCTGGTAATTTCTAGCATCTGAAAGCTCTGGAATAATCTGGAAAGATCTCTGAAGCCTATATAAGGGACCTCCACCAGTCCAGTTAGTTAGTTGTCTGTCAACTGCGATTGAATTCATACGAGAGGCTTTGCATTGAGAACTGTGTTTCTCGGATCGATTTTGTCGTTGATACGTCGTATTGAACGCATTGTTTCTGTGTGAAATTTTGCTTAGCTTTTATTGGATTTGAAGATTACTGAATATCTTGTAATTTTCAGAAGATATTTGTGATCGTATTGCACTGTTTATAGTGAATAAAGCCTTTTTATTGTTCTTATATATTGGCATCAGTCCTTTCGAACCCCGAGCTCACAACAGTATATATATCTATACTTAATAATATCGACTTAATAAAGGAGTAAAGATTGTTTGTTTGTTTGTTTGTTTGTAGGGCGTAACCTCTGGAACTACCGAACCGATTTCAAAAGTGATGGTGGCAAATTGATGGTGACAACCCCTGCTCCAACATAGGCTATTTTTTTTTATGTCGGTGCCACTACCCCAGGGGGGTGCAGGAGCGAAATACGTTCTAAAATTGCGATCTTTTCTATACTGAAGCAGCTAGAAATTTGAAATTTGACATTGTAGTTACTTATAAGATGTAAATGCTCTCTAAGAACAAAATAAAAAAAAATCGAAATTTAAAAGGGTGAAATGAGCGAAAAGCTTTCTAAAAACATTCTAAATTACAATTTCTATGGAAACGTCTAGAACTACCGAACCGATTTGAAATTTGGCGTTGTAGTTACTTATAAGATGTAAATGCTCTCTAAGAACAAAATAAAAAAAAATTCGAAATTTAAAAGGGTGAAATGAGCGAAAAGCGTTCTAAAAACATTCTAAATTACAATTTCTATGGAATCTCTAGAACTACCGAACCGATTTGAAATCTGGCGTTGTAGTTAATTATAAGATGTAAATGCTCTTTAAGAACAGAATAAAAAAAAATCGAAATTTAAAAGGGTGAAATAAGCGAAAAGCGTTCTAAAAACATTCTAAATTACAATTTCTATAGAATCTCTAGAACTACCGAACCGATTTGAAATTTGGCGTTGTACTTACTTATAAGATGTAAATGCTCTCTAAGAACAGAATAAAAAAAATTCCAAATTTAAAAGGGTGAAATGAGCGAAAAGCGTTCTAAAAACATTCTAAATTACAATTTCTATAGAATCTCTAGAACTACCGAACCGATTTGAAATTTGGCGTTGTAGTTATTTATAAGATGTAAATGCTCTCTAAGAACAAAATAAAAAACAATCGAAATTTAAAAGGGTGAAATGAGCGAAAAGCGTTCTAAAAACATTCTAAATTACAATTTCTAGGGAATCTCTGGAACTACCGAACCGATTTCAAAAGTGATGGTGACAACCCCTGTTCCAACATAGGCTATATTTTATGTCGGTGTCACTAACCCCAGGGTGGTGCAGGAGCGAAAAACGTTCTAAAATTGAGATCTTTTTTACAATGAAGGAGCTAGAAATTTGAAATTTGGCGTTGTAGTTACTTATAACATGTAAATGCTCTTTAAGAACAAAATAAAAAAAATCGAAATTTAAAAGGGTGAAATGAGCGAAAAGCGTTCTAATACCATTCTAAATTACAATTTCTATGGACTCTTTAGAACTACCGAACCGATTTCAAAAGTGATGGTGGCAAATTGATGGTGACAACCCCTGCTTCAACATAGTCTATATTTTATGTCGGTGTCACTAACCCCAGGGGAGGGGGGGGGGTGCAGGAGCGAAAAACGTTCTAAAATTGCAATTTTTTTTATACTGAAGGAGCTAGAAATATGAAATTTGGCATTGTAGTTTCTTATAAGATGTAAATGCTCTCTAAAAACAAAATAAAAAGAATTCGAAATTTAAAAGGGTGAAATGAGCGAAAAGCGTTCTAAAACATTCTAAATTACAATTTCTATGGAATCTCTAGAACTACCGAACCGATTTCAAAAGTGATGGTGGCAAATTGGTGGTGACAATCCCTGCTCCAACAGCCTCTTTAATAAAAAACTATGCGTTTCTGACGACTGGGTTTTTCGTTAATTGTTGCCACAGATTAATCTCGGAAAATGAAACATTTGAAGTTACTGAAAAAAAAATAGTAGCTCGAAAAGTATTTGTCAGAAAAGTGTTAGGCAAACTGCGTTTGAAAGGTAAAAAATTGTATTTTTCTTGATAGAAATTTCAAATATAATGATTATGCCATTTTTCAAATATTGAATTTGAAGAATTACCAAATTTCACAATGGAGTACCATAGCGAAACCTTTATGCGTAAAAAAATAATGATAAGGGCGACGTGTGCTGGCGTGTATATTGGCTATAGCACGAGTCATAAATTATAGTAGCCTTATTATTCTGTTAAAATATAAAAGTGAATTATGAAATGTCAATATTTTGTTGGATTAAAAGTTCGTTATAAGAAATTGACCAGCGTAGCAGGCGTAGCTTGCTAGTATATATATATAAAAAAATAATAATTAAATAAAATTTAGCACTTGACAATATATTACTTTAGGTTATTTCTATGCAGGATTTAAAAATTAATTAAATTTAAAATTTGTAAAAGATTAAAATTGATCTACATATTATTCAGATCAAGGATTATGTTTGGTTAAAACATACACATATGTCTTACTTAACAAAAACATTATATTCATAGGTTACTTTTCTTAAAATATTTTCAAGATAATTTTTTAAAAATATTGTTCTTATATATATTTACTTTGGGAATCTTACAGTATATTTTATCACGAAAACTTTCTTTTCATATTTATTCATGACTTATTTGTTTTTCCCAAAACATTTAAAAAATTTAGTATTTGAAAAGAATTTGTCATAAGTTAAACGTTGACTTTTCTTCATATGAGTATTTATTTGGCATCATACGATATATTTCGAATCTTTTGAATAGATAATTTTTAAAAGTATATAAATTGTAACACTTTCGAATAATTCCTTAAAAATATTTTCATGTTAATTTAGCCTTATGGACTTATTTAAATTATTTGTCTATCTTATTTATTTTATTATTAAAACTTACATACTTGAGTATCTCTAAAATTATTTTACCACGGAAACAATCTTTTCAAAGTTAGAGTAATTTATTTTAATAACGATACTTTCTGTTCCTATGTTATGTAGAAAAAAGGGGGTTAAGCTTATAAGTATAGCAAAAGCTTAAAGTTTAATCTTCTAAAAAGAAAAGAAATTATAATTAAGTAACGGAAGCGCTAGAGATAAATTTATTCGCTGAGTAGTATTTTTATAATGTATATTTTCTTTTTGTTTCAAAAGCATAAAGTCTTCTTTTAGATTTTATAATTTCAGGAATTCTCTGGATCATCTTAATTTAGTTTTAATAATTTTGAAGAAAACATCTACACAGGTAAAAATATGTACTTTAGATTGGTGCCGTATTAATAGTTATTTGATGAAAATTGATAATAATTGGTCACAGACAAAAATCTGTAATTTAGATTAGTCATTTATTAGTAGTTTTTAAATGAATCTAATATTTTGTTTCAATTATAATTTCCACACTATAATTTTAAGACATTAATTTTTGTTAATATAGAATGCGTCATCAAAATATGCTTTCGACTTCCTTTCCGAATGAGGCGGAGGAAGGAGTACGTTAGAAATCCTTTCTCTCGGAAGTGTCTGACAGAGTAGTATATTTTCCTGGAATAAACCAATTTTCTCCCATAAGAACAAAATATATTTTATGATCGTGTCAATATGACGTCATATTCACTAATCACTACTTCTGCTCATCATGAAAAAGAATCCAAAACTATTTATTTAAAATTTTTTGGTATACAACAGAACAAATGTTTCTCAAAATTCTGTCATTCCCAAGTAATCATAATACGTATTTAATAAAATTGAAACGTTTTAAAAGGAAAGAGGTAAATGATGCACTACTCTCAGAATCGTGGAATCGTTACAGTAATGAAACTGACGTCATTCTCAGAAGAAGACATGCATCTTCATCCCTAAAAATAAAATATTGTATAGTCGTAAAAAGAATGATACCCACATACTAACTCTCCCGCAAAAACATCGTACAAAAATGGGACTGGTGCCAATTGAGTAGTAACGTCTACTAATTAATGCTATACTTAAATTTGGCTTAAGGAATAGTCTAAATATTTTGTTTCAATTATAATTACCACCCTATAATTTTAGGTCATTAATTTTTTTTAAATATAGAATGCGTCATCAAAATATGCTTTCGACTTCCTTTCCGAATGAGGCGGAAGAAGGAGTACGTTAGAAATCCTTACTCTCGGAAGTGTCTGACAGAGTAGTATGTTTTCATGAAATAAACCAATTTCTCCCATAAAAACAAAATATGTTTTATGACCGTGTCAGTATGACGACACATTCACTAATCATTACTTCTGTGCGTCATGAAAATAATCCACAACTATTTATTTAAATTGTTTTTGGTATACAACGGAATAAACGTTTCTCAAAATTCTATCATTCCCAAGTAATCCTAATACGCGTTTAATAAAACTAAAATGTTTAAAAAGGAAAGCAAGATATGATGCTCTAATCCTAGAATCAAGGAATCGTTACAGTAATGAAAGTGACGTCATTTTCAGAAGAAGAGATGCATTTTCATCCTTAAAAACAAAATATTGCATAGTCGTGAAAAGAATGATACCCACATACTAACTCTCCCGCAAAAACATCGTACAAAAATGGAACTGGTGCCAATTGAGTAATAACGTCTACTAATTAATGCTATACTTAAATTTTGCTTAGGGAATAGTCTACATATAGTACGTACACCAAACTTTAGATTTTTCAATATTAATACCTATTTTTGACATCATATTTAGATTTTTTGGTAAATTTTACCATTGGATACCAAGCGGGGAGTTATTCAGTCAAGTAGTTTAAGAATTTGTTAGGTTAAAGTCTTGAATTTTTAATGTTAAGTTGACTTTTTGATCGTACGAAAACACTCTGAAATAACGGTAGTTTATAATCATAACTCTAAAACCTTTTTAACTTTAAAACTACTTGACTAAATGAGCTGTGATTTTGGTTTTCATAAGGTAAAGCTAGGAGAGTCTGCTCACAATTCAAAAGAATACCAATAAAATATCTAAATATTAATTTTTTTCTAAACTATCCATGAATAATTTTTACTTCATTTGTTTTTTATGCATTTCCATTGCTATTTTGTTGTTATGTTGTAATTTAATAGAACAGTTGTAATAAAATCAAGAAAGTTATTTTACGAAATCTCTCCTTACAGGGTTGGTGTGATTGCGCACATGGGTAGGAGAGATTGTTACTAACAATAACTACAATTAATTGTTAACAATAATAGTTACACTTAAATGACATTGTTGTAAGGTTTTTGTGAACAAATATTATTGTATTAGGAGTGAATATTTCAACCTAATGATTAAAGAATCAGAAAAAGGAAATAATTAAAAAAACTATTAAAAAAATTTAATTAAAGGGAAAAAAATTACCTATAAGCTGCGTAATCTCTTCTAGCATGGAAACTAATGGGAACAATGCGCCATCTCTCCTAAGTAGCAGATTCGCAAACTCTCCAAATTCGGTAGGAGAGATTGCGTGGCCTTTTAATTTTACATGGCCGCTACTAAAACGAACCGTTGATGTTCACATTGTTAGTCTAGATTAGTAGCTTATAAGAAATCGTTTAAGTTTAAAATGTTTTGTACTACTGACATTATATAGAAATTCTGATGAATAGCTATGAAAATTCAAGCACTTACTTTGCAAAAACAAAACAAAATAGCAATGCTTTATCTTAGACGTTTAAAACAATCAACGTGCACTTTCAAGTAGACACTCCACTACTGCTATTGTACAACTACCTGGTGTCGCTGCGAGCTCACTCTACTCCTTCCCCCCCAAACCTCTATGTGCGCAATCTCTGCCACCGCGCCATCTCTCCTGGCTTTACCTTATATTTGAAGCTTTTGGAAATCGATGTCTATTTAAAAATCTATAGATTACAATTCATACTTTTTGAAAAAAAGATTAAAAAAAATATATTTTATAAATTAATTTTAGAAAAACATATGATTGAGCTATGAATTTTTTTAAACAACTAACTTCAAATATGCAATGCAAAATTACAGATCATTCCGCTAAGTAGTTTTAGAATTTTGCTTAAAAGACTATTCGCATTGCAATGTGTTGCAACGAATAGAAATAAATTTAACATTAGGAGCTCTAAATTATTCATCAGCATAATTCCTAAACTACTGGACTGAATAAATTCCTGTTTGGTATCCGGCAGTAAAATTTACCGAAAAATTTAAACATTATGTCAAAATTAGGTGTTAGTGCTGAAAATGTTAAATTTGTTACGGTTTCAATATGTGCACGACCCCTTCAGTAAAATAAATGTACAGCATTAATTAATAGGCCAATTGATTAAATGAGTGGTTTCAGTCACATTTTTATACGATTTTTTTTTGGGAGAGTACTGATGTATACTTTTTCTGAAGACTGCAAAATGATTGTGTGATTATGACGTCATATTTACTAGATTTCCTGTCTAGTAGTAAAGAGATTAAACGTTCACTATTTATTGTAGGATCTTTTATATGTATACTTAGTAAAGAAATCCTGAAAAAGGAAATGCATAATGTGATGTGAAAACAAATTATCCGATTTGTAGAAAATAATGTAATAAAATTTTCTATAATGTGTATCATACATTCAGACGTTACAGCAGTGCTTAAAGCATATTTCCTTGGGTTAGCGACCATCAACGAACAGTGATTAGAGCTCCATAGTTAAAAAAAAAATAATAATACGGTGCATTCGCTGAAAAGTTATTTTGAATTAATAAATAATAAAATAAAAATATACTATATCACTAGCTAATTTTGTTACACTCTGCGTTTAAATAAATGTGCTAATGAACTATTCTTTGACAGTTGATTAAATAAATTCCTTTACATTGCCATTCTAAAATAGTGGAATCGCATACAAAATTTAGCTGACATTACCAGTTGTTTTGTATGAAAAACTTTCTTTGAAGTTCATGAAAGAATTTATTTTATTTTACTTTTCGGATTCAGAGAGTTGTGTTGCTTTTACATTTAGGACAGTAAATTGAAAATTCAAAAACAGAAGAGGGATAAAGTTAAAATCATACCGTTTATTTGTTATACGTATTCACTGTAAATGGAAAATTTTATATAAATAGCTGACTTTTGTTAATATTTGATTCTTAGTTAAGGAAAAGAAACAGTGATCAGATTAATTCTAGTATCTACAGTATCCTTAAGAGTCTACACCAGTCATGCGAAAAAACGCGCAGGCTAATGTTAAGTCTATGGAAGGATCTTGGCAGATTTCTCGCTTGCATTTTAATATTTTTAAATGATGTTTTTGGCATAGGGTAGTTGAGGTCCATCTCTAACGTTGTTAGTTTTTACTTTTTCGATTTTGGTTCCAGTTTTTTTACATAAGGATATTTTCACTTTCAGAATCGGTTCCAACCTGTTCCAAAATTGAAAATGTCCGCTTATAAAAAAAAACTGTAACCAAAATCAGAAAAGTAAAAACTAACAACGTTAGAGATCGACCTCAGCTATCCTATGCAAAAAAAAAAAAAAAAAAGAAAATCATTTAAAAATATTAAAATGTGAGGGAGAAATCTGATAAGAACCTTCCCACAGACTTAACATTAGCTTGAGCGTTTCTTCGCGTGACTAGCGTAGGCTCTTAAAGGGAATGGTGTTTAAAAGAAATTAAATATTTGCAAATACTCATACACTAGAATTCTGTAGCATGCATTTTTGCTTGAAAATATACAGAAAAATTGTAGTAAGACATGAAGCTTCGGAATAATTTTGCTATTATTATGATTCTAAGTATTTTCTTTTTTTGAATCTATTTATGTTATATTCTAAACAAGCAAAATATATTCCGTATAAAACAAATTTATTTAATAATATTTACAAGACTAATACTTTAATCACTAGATTAATTTTAACACAATTATTCAAAATGGTAAAGAAATCCCACGAGTTGTAATTTTCCAACTGGACGAAAAATGTCCGGGGCAGGATTCGAAACTGGGATCTCTTGGCTGAAGCTGTCAGCCACGTATTCAGCGTTTACTGGAGTTCCATTACCTGCGATCTATTCTGTTGAGCTGATTAAAATATCAGGCCAGATGCTATGATCAATTAGGTTAACTGGATGAATTATGCCTTCCAGATTCGACCGGGATAGCTCAGTTGGTAGAGCATGGCAGCTTCAGCCTAGAGATCACAGGTTCGAATCCTGGCCCAGACATTTTTCGTCCAGTTGGAAAATTACAACTCGTATAACACTTTAATGTTTATGCATTTTGGAACATTCCGTTCTAGAAACATGTGTAATTTTCCCAGTTTTATTGTTTTTTCAATATTCCATGCCTAATAAATGTTTTCAAAAGATAAAGAGATCTTTAAATTAATTTATCTCATTTGGGATTTTAAAAATCGTTTATAAAATTATGCTAATACTTTTTTCCGTGATATATTTTTTTATTATCCAATGTTTTGCTTGGTGATTGTGAAATTGTTTGAAATATTTTCTAGTTTAAAATTGCAGAACATGTAAGAATCTTGAGAATCGAATATAAAATATTTGAAAAATTATTATTATTTTTAATTGAAAAGTGGAATTATACATGATTGTCTTATAGTTCAAATAGTTTTTCTTAGAAGCTATTGTCAGAAAATCAAATCTGATATAAGTTTATCGACTACATAACTACTAAAAATATATAAAAAACTGAATTAAAAACTAGGATGCCGCTGTTTAAATGGGGATTACATGGACCTAAATAAAACATGCTTTAAATAATTTCTAGGTGTACTGTGTTTCTAGTTAGTGCTGATAATTGTAGAATTTTAAAAATCACGCCAGTGCTCCCAATACAGTATATCCATAATTGAATTAAAACACCTTTTTCTGTTTTGGTCCAAATATTAATACAGGTTCTAAGCAACCCTATTTTACTATACATAAAATAGTAATAGCATTCTAAAATATGCAATAAAATTTGAGCTTTTGAAATATTTTTGAGAAAATAATTAAATATACGTGTAATAAAAATTTTTTTTAGAGAAATAAATAAATAATGTAACAGATGTAAATAGATTCTGAGAGAGATAAGGGGCTACTTCCCTCAGACGAAAACACCCGCTCGCTAATGTTAATCCTATGGAGGAAATTTTTAAAGATATCTCGTTCGCATTTCAATATTTTTGAATGATTTTTTTTTTTTTTTTTGCATTGGATAGCTGAGGTCAGTCTTTATGCACGCTCCTTTCTACTTTTTCGATTTCTGTTGCAGTTTTTTTTATTGAGGATACTTTCACTTTCAAAACCGGTTTCGAAAGTGAAAGTATCTTAATCAAAAAAACTTGTAATCAAAATCGAAAAAGTAGAAAGGAGCGTGCATAGAGATTGACCTCAGCTATCCAATGCAAAAAAAAAAAAATCCTTCAAAAATATTGAAATGCGAACGAGGTATCTTCAAAAATTTCCTTCATAGGATTAACATTAGCGAGCGGTTGTTTTCGTCTGAGTGAAGTAGCCCCTTAAATATTAACCCAGTAGGTGGTAGCACCACACGGCCTCTAAATTCTTTCGTGTGCACGCGTGGAGATAGTTTTTGGCAGTCTGTTTCAGGAGTTCAGATGAGACGGTTGTTAAATATAGCATGTTTGATTCGCGTGCAATGCTAATATAGTTTTATTATAGGATTTCGTCTCCGGTTAGTCCTAATGTAAATCTTACTCGTGTAAATAATTGAAAATAACTATGTGTAATGTGCCTTCAACTTGTAATCAAGAATGAGATATTAAACTTTTTTTTTTTTTTTTTTACAAAATCCACAAGTGCTCTCTGCCTTTTGAAATGCAGTCTCAATTAACCTTTAAAATTGTGGAACCAGGAAATCAGTTTCAAACCAAACTTCTAGTTTTATAGTTTTGTCGAGAACTCCGCACCTTTGATGACATTAGACAGGAAAATATATCTGTCATAAACAATGAGAACTTTGTACCAGAAATAACCCCTTATCTCAAAAACTTTGCTTATTTCACTAAACAAGTTAAAGATTTGGTCGAACAATGCGAAAATAGAAGAAAACAGTATGTTGACAGAAGCCGGAAAAAGTATCCCAGTACTCTCCTGGTGACCGTGTATGGGTAGAACTCCATCTCGTTAGCAAGGCTGGTCATAAAAAACCCGCCAAATTCAGTCCCCGACGTGACGGACCCTATGTAGTGTTGAAGTAGTCAGTTTACAAGCTCCTAAAGTCCCTTCCGGAACTTACCTCGGCCCCAAAACTTTGTGACAATGTTACAGACCAACCAGTTGCTCCGCTTCGGAATCGTGGTAGGCCAACAAAAAGTGTTGCTGGTCCCTTACCGAGACGACTAAGAAACCAGAGGGGGATGGTGTAACAGTTGTAAATAGCTTCTTACATAGTTAAATATTATCCCAGTAGGTTGCAGCAGTGAACGGCCTCTACACTCTTTCTCTTTCGTGTGCACGCGCAGAGATATTTTTTTTTGCAGTCTGCGTCGGGAGTTCAGATGAGACGGTTGTGAGGTATAGCATGTTTAATTCGTGCGTAATGCTAATCTTGTTTAGTTATACGATTTCTTCTCCGGTTAATTTTAATGTAAATATTACTCGTGTAAATAATTGTAAATAACTATGTGTACATGTCAACATCCTCAACCTGCAATCGCGAATGAGAAATTAAACATTTTTATTTACAAAATCTAGGAGTGCTTTCTGCTTTTAGAAATGCAGTCTCAATTAATTTTTCAAAATCGTGGAACCAGGAAATCAGTATCACGATAATATATTTTCTAATATATGTTTGAACAAATAATTTAATGATATAAAAAAGTAAAAACTGTTTAATCAAAATCCCGTCTTTTATAAGCATCCAATCTTTATCTTAAAAATCAAGAAAAATTTCATGAATGCAATTTATGTAGTTCCCATAAAGTTACGTTAAAATACATTAGTTTGGCATGATCCCCAATTAAAGAAAATTCAATGCTTTGATTTACGCTTGATAAAAAGCGTAAACTAATAAATTTATTTAAAAAATTAAAATTTTTACCATGTTGCTTTTTTAAGATACAGCAACAGGATAGAAAAAAGGCATTATTTAAACTATCTGTTCAGGATTTTCAAATTGTTATTTCCAGGTATAATTGTAATTTAATTAATATTAATTTATTAAATGATAAAAGAGTATTTAAAAAAATATTAGCACACTCTTTATTATTTATTTATATATTCTACTTTTTAGTGTTTAAAATATGTCTTTGTTGTAATTTCACAGCCAGTTTGGTTATTTTGGCGAGAATGGTTTTGCATATAATGAATTCTGTTGTTGCTGTATCTGGTATACAGTACTCGTATACCATAAAGAACATAAGGCGATTTATCACCTGCACCAGGTGAACGGAAAAGTGCCTAACATTGATTTATAGTTGAGTTAAAAAAATATTAAAGTGTCTACCGCCATCAAAAGCACACCTGCGTATATTTCTAAAATTCTAGAACATCAGAAAACGAGTGAATAATCTATTACAAAATTCTATATTTACATAAAAAAAATAAGTTAAGTTAAATAAAAGAGTGCAATAATTAGGATTTTATTTTCATAATATAAGTACTTTAAGCATTCGTTTAATATTAACAAAAATAAACTTTAAAATAAGAATATTTATAAAGAATATTTTTTGAGGTATTGTAACATCGCATGAAAACTAATTTAACGTTACTTTAAAATATAACGTGTAAGAGAACAAAAAAGAAATTGGCTTAACTAATGAACGTGAAAAAGACGAATTAGTAACGTGATTCTTCTTTAAAAATTTAATGACTTTATGAAAGTTTGTAGTTTAAATAAGATTTAGAAAGTCAAAGTTTTGCATGATTTACTTGTAAACAATTTAAGTGCTTTAAAATCTCCGGATGTTCTTTGATTTTGTTTTATAAAAAATGAGCCACTTTTTCTTTTTAGTATACATTTAATCTTATTTTAATGACAAATGTTGAATTTTACTAAATAAAAGTACTGTGGGAAATATATACAGGGTGACAAGAAATAACTTGGACGAAGTTTCAAACCAAAAATCTGTACTACCACTAAAGTTATAAAGTTATTGTCATAGGGAATTGATTCTAGAAAGCTACTAAACAGGTGTAAGTTAGTTGTGATAACCATTATGGTTAACAAACGATCTGCCATACTTGAATTACATTAGCAAGGAATGAAACAATGTGAAATTGTTCAATGATTGAAGGTGCCTAAGCAGACGGTTTCATACGCAATCAAAAGGTTTAAAGAACTCGGACATGATGGTGACATGCCAGGAAGAAGAAGAAAGCGCACAGTTAACACATCAAGAAACCGGGTAGTTATCAAAAAGCGAGTTCAACAAAATTCTAGGATTTCAATGAGAAAGGTTGCTAGAGAGATGAAGATCAACAGAGAAACCGCACATTTGATGGCAAAGTAGAGCTTGGTCTTCACCCTTACAAAATGAAAGAGGCTCAAAAGGTAACAGCAGAGAACAAACGCACAGGACTTAAAATGTGTAAAGAACTGTTAAAGCAGGCAACAGGTGATCGATGACAAACATTTGTCTTCACAGATAAGAAACTGTTTTCGATTGAACAAGCTCACAATAGCCAATGATAGAGTTTGATCAGCAGAAGCACCTGAACCGTTTTGCATTGTTGAACGGCGTCAACGACCCCAATCTGTAATGGTTTGAGGTGGGATATGTGCTAGTGGGAAAAAACCGCTTGTTTTTGTTGATCAAAGGATAAAAATTAATCAACAAACATATCGCAAACTCATTTTGGAAGATGTTGTCTTACCTTGGTCACAAAAGTTCTTTGGAAACAAAAGATGGACCTTCCAACAGGTTTCCGCACCTGCACACAGAGCTAAAGGCACTCAAGATTGTTGCAAGACACATTTTTTTGACTTCATTGGAGCTCAAGAATGGCCACCGTATTCCCAGATTTGAACCCAATGGATTATTTTGTTTGATCCATCTTGGAGACAAGGGTGTGTGCTAAACCTCATAAAACTTTGGCATCCCGAAAGAAATCCTTATGCAAGGAATGGGATAAAATATCAGTAAGTGAGTTGCGGCCCATAGCAGAAATTTTTGTGACACGTTTAAAGCTCTGTATTAAGACTAAAGGTAGCCACTTTGAAAATTTGTAAATATATTAGACGAAATAATGTATTCATATTTATTTTGAAGTTTGGTCGCAATATTTTCATTAGCATTAAAATTATAATGTATAATGTGTGTCCAAGTTATTTATTGTCCCCCTGTATTTACCGTACTACGCCAACATTTCTGAGAAAATATCTGGTATTTTTGCGAATGTGGGCATCAGAACTGCGTATGTGCCGTTAAATCCAATTAAGATTTTTTTGGGTAACTACAAGCATAAATAATCCAGATTTGACCTTACAGGTGTAGTTTACCGAATTCCTTGCAAAGGTTGCGTATCCAGCTATATAGGCGAGACTGGACGATCCTTAAATTATAGGTTGAAAGAACATAGGGATTCGTTTAATAGAGGCACTCTAACCTCGAGATTGGTTGCACATGATTTGGATTTTGACCATGTGCCTGATTTTCAGAACGCGCAAATTGCCTGTTCAAAATGTTGCGTGTACAGCAGTCGTATCTTCCTGGAGGGTTGGATAACGGTTTTAGCTGAATCTCCAATTAACGAGGCTGCACAGATTCCAGCAGAATACAATGTTTTAACTAAACTGTGACTTTGACTGTGACTGCATTTAATTCTTTTATTAAACGTGCTTTTCTCGTCTGTTCAGAAGACTCCATCCAAGATGAACTTAACTATATTACGGATATCGCCATAGACCATGGTTTCTTTCCCCATTATATAATCAAGATTATTGAGAAATTCAGGAACCATTTAATTCAGTATTCTGTACCCAGCAATAGTAAACCAATTTATCGTAAAGTAGCCGGTTTTCGCCCATCTAGTCGGTCGCTTGAGAGTGGGGCCCAGATACGTTCTGAAGTGTATAAAATATGAAACATCAATAAGAACAAAACATGAATGAGAAAAAAAAAACTTCAATAATGGTCCCTGTTTGTCAGAGGATGGAAAGAGAAAATTTACTATTTTAGATTGTACCTAATGATGCAATCACATGTACCATTTCATCATAGACAGTATCATATATTTCCTCATAAGATCTTTCGTGAGGAAATCGGTAGAAAACGCACCGTGTGATAGCCTACCTCTCGTAAATTCGACAATGATGAACTTATCACTATTTTTATTTACTATGGTAGATGTCAGCCCGAATTTTACTAATTAAACAGCTCTAAAAATAGTTGTTTTCAATTATTGTAGTTTACACAACTTTTGAAACCTGTTAGACGCGCTTACTCGCCAAATGTTCCCCGTGTTGCTTACATTAACGGGTTGTATTCAGTCTTCAAAATAACTCTACTTGCAGTTCGATAAGCCGCTCGAAGTAACCGAGAGACAATAGCATGCATTTCAAATCGTATGGTAGTTCGTGTAATTGAAAGTTTAGCGGATTTCGCAAGGCACATTATTTTTTAAAGCTTAATATCTTTTATTTAACAATTTAAATAATATTAATATTTTTTTCAGTTTAAAAATAAATTTATGAAGTTTATTTGAAAGAGGTTAGTACCACTTATTATCAGTTTAATCATATGCTACAGAGTAGAAAATGTATAAAAAAAAATTTACAACAGTAAGGTTTCCCTTCAATTTTCTTGAAATTTAAATTTTGTACATAACATATTCTTCCATTCAAGCATTCATTTATCACAGAATATTCTATTTTTAGTTATAAAAAATTTTATATATTTTTCAAAATGAAAAAGTGAAACTTAAAAGCTATGTTTTGCCTTCTTAAATATACGAAATATACATGATATACATTTAACAGCTGCTATATGTACTTATACGATATAATAAAAATTCATAGAGCAAAACTCTAAAAAAAAAATAAGCGCAATGCTGAAAATTTATGCAAGACATCAGATAATGTTTTACAATATCTGAATAAATTATTTATAAATTAAGCACTTTGAAGCTTTTAGTGCATCCTTGTTTCTTACAACATGTGAATAAAGAACACTTAATGAACTATTTCTCTTTAATTAAAGGAACATAGGCGACGCTTTACTCCTCTTAAATAGTCATTAAAGTCAGTTACGTCGAGGAAATAGCTTTAAATACATTTTTTCGTTTCAGAGCATTGCTAGACACATTCTTTTAAGTTTTTCGGAAAGTATTTTATTTGATTTACGAAATACAAAAATGTAGTTAATTAGTTTGACTGAGAGAATAGGAAGATGAAAGAAGAAAGCAGAGGATGGAATTTCATTTTATCATTGGAACAGACATTTGTCATTTATGTTAACTGCAATAAGGCGCGACACTATTAATCCAAATATTTGTTGATAGTATGGTGAAAAATAAAATATTTTTAGTTGTAAACTATAAAACAATACCACTAAAGGTAATTTTTATTTATTATTTTTCTTTGCGTGATTTAGAATTTACTAACTACTACCGGATTTTGGCAGGTTTATTTTTCCAAACGAACTTGGAATCAAAATAACCAGAGTAGGGGGCCCGACTTCCTTAGGCAGCGTACGCTCACTTCGGTTTTGATTCAAAGTTACCAAGGTTTGGGGCCCCAATGCCCTCGGCAGTGCCCATCCGAGTGGGCTCCGGTCGCTTTGGATGACTTTTTTCGAACTAATCGTCGAATTTATATAATTTTATATCAAACGAACCTAGTGTTGGGAAGTAGATATAAAACAAGAGTTCTGCATCAGCGGCGTACGCGGCGTAGGCTCAAGGTTGAAGGAAGGTCACAGAGCCGGAAGTAGCAGGTGTGGACACCGGAAGTTGTGCGGGCTGTGAAGGTCACCGGAAGTCGCAGGTGTGGATAACAAACATGTTGAGACAGGAAACCGGAAGGAATTTGGAGATAAGGACAGGATGAGATGTATTTTTTCTAAAAAAGGGTTTTAATCAGATTCTGTCTTGTCAGGGAATTTTTTTTTAAATTGGGGGCCCACCATAACCACCTGCTATGAAAACAATTCATAACACCACATTTTTTTTTTTTTTACCTATTCTTTTACACCAGTCATCTGCGTGAGACCTGCAACGAAATAAAAGGGTTTAATTATTATTATGCTTCAGCAAAGTCGAGTGGAGTTGAGTTGTAGGAATCCTGCTATCAGAATGAATTTAGTTTGAAAGTAATATTAGCAAAACGTTCGATTTTTTTTTTTTTTTTTTTTTTTCTCACCTGAAATAAAAATTTTATTTGCTAACTAACACCTAATATAAAAATGGAAATCTTTCTGACTTTGTTTTACTTTATAAAAGTTTAACGTGAAATTTATTTTTAGACTGGAAACGCGACAGGAAATAAGATCGGAAACGGGATTAGACATGCTTTTTCCAAAAAGGGTTTTCAGGAAGCAGTAAACATGTTTTAGGAACATGTTTGGGAGCTTGTTGGAACAGGACAGGTGGTTTGTGAGACCGGAAGTAATTAAGATGAGAGTGATAAAGAAGGTGCATGATTAGACATATAGATTTTGTTCTTTGTAGAGGGTGAAATTTTGTTTTATTTTTTATTTAAAGTGTTCTCATTTTTTTTTTAATTTATTTAAAGCGTTTCAAATTATTTTTTATATTATTTTTTTTTGTAGTGTTTTACGTATTATTTTAATTTTTAGTGACATTAGAACCTGCAATTTCTGTATCACACATGTCTTATCTTAGCTTACCAAGGATGTGTGTGTGTTGTTATCTCTTTAAATGCGAGAGATGGTTACTTCAGACCTGCGTTGAGATATCTTTATCATAGTTTTAATGAACTGCAGGAAATTGTCTTTAGCTATTGAGTAATTCGCGAGTTTTGGTTTAATATGAATGCTATTACATCTGTTTGTTTAATTTACAAGCACATTTCTCTTACAACATTCTGTCAACAGATCATTTCCATATTCGAAATAATAATTTAGAAGGAAAATTTTTATATGAAAATACTATGAAATGTCATTTATAGAGATTGACAAAAATAGCATGCTTGTTTCTTTCTCGTATTAACCTTATAATCATTTATTTTAGAAATATAGATTTATAGTTTTGTTACGAAAAATAACGTGTTTACATATTTTAAAAACGAAAGCAAAGTGATTTTTACAAATGTAACTATAAGCTATACACCCACGCATTTGTGTTAGTGAATTAAATTACAATGCTTAAAATTGTATTCACCGTACTATTTTCCTGCAAAAGCCGTTTCGCAAACTTGTGTACTGAAATTAATGTGGCATTTTTAGGGAAAAAGTTAATTCAAGTCTTTGAGACTAATCTTTCAAAGGAAAAAAAGATTTGTCATACTTTCCCTTACATTATATCTTCCGTTTTTTAAGTTTACAAATTTGTGGAGTAACTTAAATAATCGTTTTTATGCTAATTAAACAATATATTTTTTTAATTATATGTTTTTTTTTAAAATTAACTTGTAATAGCTTCTTTTTTTTTTTTTTTTTTTCTCTTTCTTAAAAGGGTACTGTAGAATAACTTATGTCACAAATACTACATCCTTCTTTAGTTAAATATGTTTCACTTAAGACATGACAAAGTGTCTTAGAAACATTTCATTTTGGAGTTAAGTGATTAAACAAGAAAAATATTATTTATAAAAACACAACACATAAGACTAGCGGCTGAGAGGTTCTACTCTCAAAGTTGATAGATGGAAGGTGTTAGGTTTAAACCTCTCTCAAGGTCGTCGACCTAACCGTTCGGAGTTTTCTTCGAACCTTGTCAATACGAGTTAGGAGCCCTTAGAATGACCCCTAGAGTGACCTATATCCCTAACGCAGATAATCAACCCTATATTTAACCAACCAGTCACAACACATAAGACATTTTAGATCATTACATAAGACATTTTAGATTATTACATTTAGTTAAGAAGTGATTTGACGTGCAAAATATTATTTATAAAAACATACAATAAGAGAATTTTAAAGATTTTTTCCTTTTAAATGAACAATTTTTAGTAACTATTTAACTTATTAAAGAGAGCGGGTATTTTGTTTAGAGTTATACGATTAAAATAAATTTTCAATAGATTTGACTTTATACAACCAACATTTTAAAAAAAGGGAATGGAATCTAGTTTTTATAAATTAACGTATTTCAATTTTACAAATACTTTACACCCCCTCTTTTTCCCCTCTTTGTTAGACTCCATACACATAAGACATAAAAGGCGTTTTAGAATACATCATTTAGAAATTAAGCGACTTGATAAGTAAAATATTATTTATAAAAGTAATAAAGATTTTTACTTACAAATGTATGAACTTCTGATAGGTAAGACTTTCTCAGTCATTGTGCAAGAATTAAGTGCTTATTGAACTTATAACATTATAGGATGAAATAATCGCGTGGCGTATTTTTAAACCAATAAAATGTCAGTATTTTTAAACCAATAAAAAGTTAGTATTTTTACACGAGCGCCCTCTATCATTATATAAATTTCAATGAAACGAGTTGATATTATTATACTGTGCCCTGAAATTGTTGTAATAGGTTGTATTTTTCGTTAAGTTAGTTTTCATTTAAGTTATTATGGAACGAGTTATGAATTCTTATGTTGGTGATGTAACCAACTTGGAGTGTCAACACTCATCACCAAAGTTAAATAATCAAGAGATGGATTCTACACTTTTACCCAAAGAAGCACCCGTTTCGAATTATGAAGTGAAACCCAACTCATCAGGACTAAAGTTACCCTTTGTGTGCACTACTTGCAACAAAGCTTTTTCCCGAAAGTTTGTCTTAATTAGACACATGAAATTTCACCTGGAGAAAAAACCTTTTGTGTGTAACATCTGCGAAAAACAATTTGTTCAAAAGAGTGACTTATTAAATCATGTGAAGATTCATTCAAAGAGCCCAGTGATTTATAATTGTGATCTATGTGCTGAAGTTTTTTCAAAAAAGAGTGACTTACTTCAACATAGCAAAATTCACAAATCTGTCAAACAACATAAGTGTATTGAATGCAATGAACTGTTTTCGAGAAAGTATGACTTATTGAAACATAAGAGGATGCATAAGCCCCGAAAGCAGTATGAATGCATCCAGTGTAGTGAAATATTTCATCGAAAATATGATTTATCACGTCATATAGACACTGCACACAAAGTACTACCCAAAGTTGTCAAATCGTCATCTTTAAAAGATTCGTTATATGAAAAAGTGAAGCATTTTAACAGACAAAATGCTTTAAATGTATTTACTAAAACTGTAATAAATTCTAATGAGGAGAATGATCAAGACTTTCACACATTTTTTAACAGTATTCGGTCGGACGTTTTGAATGAATTAAATTATCAGATAGAAGTAAAAAGGTCAATGAAATGGTATGCAACTGCAAAAGTTGTTGTAAGTCGCCAAACACCGGACGGTGATATAGATACTATCACCCCATATTTTCATTCAAGAACTGTACTGGAATTGACGAATCAAAACATACCTGTACATGTTGAGGATGCCTTTACGAAAATTATTAACTCTTTTGAGAAATTCACTCAACAAGGATCTAATTGGACATTGCAACAAATATTAAATCTAGAACTGTCTACAGCTAAATATAGAATGGTTTAAAATGTGTGGACTGTTTTTGAAACATGTATATTCATGTTTTTGCTATTGTAGTTATTTAAAATGATAAATAAATAGCCTATGACTAAAAAATCTTAAGAGTTTTTTATTATTTTCATGGTAACTATTTTATATAAATTACTTATAACAGTTTGACAATGCTACATAAACTACTGTTTAACATTTTGAATGTCTTAGACAAAATGGGAATGAATTTGTTGAAATTATGTAAAACATGATGAAATAAATGCGATGTATTTATTATATGTTACTTAAACTACAAGAGAGATGATTGGAAATGTGTTATTTTAAATCTATGGTACTTTTAATAACTAACAAGGTAAGGCGTGACGTTATGAATCATCGATGGGTTTTCCTTTGAATATGTATTAATCTTACTTATTGATAAGAAAGTTGGAAAAATAGACTTAACACATTGTTAGAGGTTTTGGAGAAATATATAGTTGGTTAAAAATTTTAGAAAATTTAACATAAAGTAACAAATTTTAGAAAATAAACATTTCGATAAATGAAAAAAAAAAAAATTAAATTTTGGTAAACTTTACACTTAGACAATATTTCAAACTAGGAAAAAATAATAACTTTACACTGAGACAATATTTTAATCTACGAAGAATTAGACTTAACGCATTGTTACAGTTTCTTTGAAAAATATCTAGTTGGTTATAAATTTTAGAAAATTCGACCTAACGAAATTAACACACTTAAAAATATCTAGGTTATACATTTTATAAAATAAGCAACAAATAAACATTTCGATACATTGACAAAAGAAAATAATTAAGTTTAAGTAAACTTTACACTTAGACAATATTTCAAACTAAGAAAAATAATAACTTTACACTTATATAATATTTTCAACTAAGGAAAATTAATAACTTTAAAAATCAGACTTAACACATTGTTAAAGTTTTTTTAAAACAACACAACATTTTCAAAGCAGTGGAAATAGTATACCTGAAAAAAATTCAACTTAGTGGAATTTAATAGTGAAATTTTTTAACCTCACTCATTTAAAAAATAAAACTTTGTAATTTTTTTCCATTTTTAAAATAAAACTTATTTAAAAAATAAATAAGCAACTATTAAACATTTTGAATGTCTTAGACAAAGTGTGAATAAATTTGTTGAAATTATATAAAACATGAAAAATTTCATTACTTTTAAAAGAAATTTTATTTTTGGTGAAATAAACTCGAGGTATTTATTATATGTTACTTAAACTACATGAGAATTGATTGAAAATGTGTTACTTTTAATCACTCACAAGATAAGACATGATGTTACAATATACACATAGGAATGACATAGGAATTTCAGATGGGTTTTTCTCCCCCACATGACGTCACTGATAACATATTTACTGATCAAGTCATAAAATCATAGTTTAGGGTATGTTTTTAAGCACGAAGTTTAGTTGAGATTTAAGATATTTGAGAAATATAAACTACAACTTTGGCTACTTTTTGAAATTTCCCCCTACATAAGAAAAAGAACATAGAAAAATAAAATGAAAAGTCGTATTTGAATGGAATCAAATTATTATCCTTTCACTTAACAGCTGAATGCGTCGGTATTTACATCACAAAGGCACTGATAACAACTGATTGAATATATTGTGTTTCTTTTTTAAGGTTAAATTGATTTAATATTCAAGTTATTTCTTAATGATACACTTAAAAACAATAAACTTAATTAGCATTCAAAAAGCAAACGATCACATTATTGTGTAAAACAATCAAATGTTTTAAAAGTCACGAGTTAAAATTTGAAATGACTTAGAGTTTAAGTAGAATTTAGATGTGAACCTTTTAAAATGAAATAATAGTTTTTTGTATCGCCCTCTATCGGTGGGTAATAGAATTAAGAGATAATTAAAAGTTTTAACTTGAATTCGAGCCCACAACAAAAATTATTTTTCGGTTTTATAATTTAGGGTAGGTTTAACTGAGCAAGCCATGATATTTCAGTATTTATAGACGATTTAAGATATTCGATAAAGGAAATCATCTGAATTTTTAATTTAATTGAAGGGTTTACTGCTTAAAGTACTACAAAATGAGTACAACACGATGCATAGTTTTTTAATTAATTATATTTTTCGAAAGGTTAAATTGACTTATTGATAAACTTAGGATTTATGTTTAAAGTGAATAAATTTGACATGTTAGGTTCACTTAATAACAGAGGGTTGAATAAGTTATTTTTAATAAAAATAAAGTTTACTAAAAGTTTTTAAAGTTAAAAAAATATAGTTTTAAAAAATTTAAAGTTTACAAAAAGTTTAAAAATCTTTAAGTAAATCAAAATTAACTTTTTAATTTTAACTATTGAGAGACTATAATCTAACTGTTTATCCTTGTAACCAACTGGTGCATATCAACTATATACTCTGTATCTGCATATGCGCAGAAAAACATAGACATTTAATCTAACTTGAGTTCGACTTTAAATTATTTGCAAACTTTTAAGTTTAATTACTATACACAACTCGATTACCTTTCCCACAAAACACCTTTCAGAAACAAAACAGAAATTAACACTTACCGAAAAACACGTCCACTTTGGGTGTCAGTCTTCACTCAACTAACGTTTCTCCCTTATCTTTGCTAGGGGGCGCTGCAATCGCCGCTAGAGGCGTTAGTAGTCTTCAGGTGTGTGATAAGAATAAACTTTAAATCCAACTTAAACTCGCTCAGTCATTCTTGCTTCTCTCTACCTTGCTAACAACCGTTTGCTGCTGGCTCATTGTTTGGTTGTTTAAACTTGTTGAATGACGTCATCATGTGTTTGTCTAAACTTGTCCAGTCTTGTTTTTATGCAGTACGTCTATTTAGATGAGTCATCACTCGCTTATCTTGGTTGACTTGTCCAAACTTGTTTTTGTGTGGC
This sequence comes from Maratus michaelseni, assembly GCA_963931845.1. Taxonomy (NCBI): domain Eukaryota; kingdom Metazoa; phylum Arthropoda; class Arachnida; order Araneae; family Salticidae; genus Maratus; species Maratus michaelseni. The sequence goes on from OZ007588.1 coordinate 430,544,021, forward strand.
ACGTCTATTTGGGTGAGTCATCGTTCGCTTATCTTGCTTTACTTGTTTGAACTTGTCTAGTATCCACCACCTCATGTCTTTTGTCATAGCTTGAACATACTTTACACCAATCACTTAAATATAAAAGTCTTGTCACAACTTACTTAAACTTTGATAAAAATATTAATTATTTATAAATTTCATCAAATTCTTATTTTTCTGATACATTTACTATGTAATTTTCGTTCAAAAATATGGTAAAGCCCGATTTTAAATCGAAGTCTAAGATAAATTCCCCAAATTTGTAACATTTTAACACTAATAATAAATATTGTAAGCACCCAGTACATACAAGTTTTGTAAAAATAATATTACTTATAGCTAACTCGTTATGTCCCATGATACAAAACTTCAATATAACTAAAATCAGTGTTAAACGAAAATCTAATCACGTGTCTTTATATATTATTTTGAAATGCAAAGCATTATATCTAAACGAATGATATAAGGAGTAGTTAGAATAGTTCTTATATTTTTGTTAGTAAAAAATTTATACACATTATCTTACAAGGTTGCAATATTCAACACACGGTTCACCATATTTAAAAACGATTCACCATGATTTAAAAACTTAGTAACATATTTTAAATTTATAAATTTAAATTAAAAATACTTAAGTATTTATAATTTTTTATTTATAAAAATATGTTTTAATTTAAATTTATAAATTTAAAATATGTTACTAAGTTTTTAAATCATGGTGAATCGTTTTTAAATATGGTGAACCGTGTGTTGAATATTGCAACCTTGTAAGATAATGTGTATAAATTTTTTACTAACAAAAATATAAGAACTATTCTAACTACTCCTTATATCATTCGTTTAGATATAATGCTTTGCATTTCAAAATAATATATAAAGACACGTGATTAGATTTTCGTTTAACACTGATTTTAGTTATATTGAAGTTTTGTATCATGGGACATAACGAGTTAGCTATAAGTAATATTATTTTTACAAAACTTGTATGTACTGGGTGCTTACAATATTTATTATTAGTGTTAAAATGTTACAAATTTGGGGAATTTATCTTAGACTTCGATTTAAAATCGGGCTTTACCATATTTTTGAACGAAAATTACATAGTAAATGTATCAGAAAAATAAGAATTTGATGAAATTTATAAATAATTAATATTTTTATCAAAGTTTAAGTAAGTTGTGACAAGACTTTTATATTTAAGTGATTGGTGTAAAGTATGTTCAAGCTATGACAAAAGACATGAGGTGGTGGATACTAGACAAGTTCAAACAAGTAAAGCAAGATAAGCGAACGATGACTCACCCAAATAGACGTGCCACACAAAAACAAGTTTGGACAAGTCAACCAAGATAAGCGAGTGATGACTCATCTAAATAGACGTACTGCATAAAAACAAGACTGGACAAGTTTAGACAAACACATGATGACGTCATTCAACAAGTTTAAACAACCAAACAATGAGCCAGCAGCAAACGGTTGTTAGCAAGGTAGAGAGAAGCAAGAATGACTGAGCGAGTGTAAGTTGGATTTAAAGTTTATTCTTATCACACACCTGAAGACTACTAACGCCTCTAGCGGCGATTGCAGCGCCCCCTAGCAAAGATAAGGGAGAAACGTTAGTTGAGTGAAGACTGACACCCAAAGTGGACGTGTTTTTCGGTAAGTGTTAATTTCTGTTTTGTTTCTGAAAGGTGTTTTGTGGGAAAGGTAATCGAGTTGTGTATAGTAATTAAACTTAAAAGTTTGCAAATAATTTAAAGTCGAACTCAAGTTAGATTAAATGTCTATGTTTTTCTGCGCATATGCAGATACAGAGTATATAGTTGATATGCACCAGTTGGTTACAAGGATAAACAGTTAGATTATAGTCTCTCAATAGTTAAAATTAAAAAGTTAATTTTGATTTACTTAAAGATTTTTAAACTTTTTGTAAACTTTAAATTTTTTAAAACTATATTTTTTTAACTTTAAAAACTTTTAGTAAACTTTATTTTTATTAAAAATAACTTATTCAACCCTCTGTTATTAAGTGAACCTAACATGCCAAATTTATTCACTTTAAACATAAATCCTAAGTTTATCAATAAGTCAATTTAACCTTTCGAAAAATATAATTAATTAAAAAACTATGCATCGTGTTGTACTCATTTTGTAGTACTTTAAGCAGTAAACCCTTCAATTAAATTAAAAATTCAGATGATTTCCTTTATCGAATATCTTAAATCGTCTATAAATACTGAAATATCATGGCTTACTCAGTTAAACCTACCCTAAATTATAAAACCGAAAAATAATTTTTGTTGTGGGCTCGAATTCAAGTTAAAACTTTTAATTATCTCTTAATTCTATTACCCACCGATAGAGGGCGATACAAAAAACTATTATTTCATTTTAAAAGGTTCACATCTAAATTCTACTTAAACTCTAAGTCATTTCAAATTTTAACTCGTGACTTTTAAAACATTTGATTGTTTTACACAATAATGTGATCGTTTGCTTTTTGAATGCTAATTAAGTTTATTGTTTTTAAGTGTATCATTAAGAAATAACTTGAATATTAAATCAATTTAACCTTAAAAAAGAAACACAATATATTCAATCAGTTGTTATCAGTGCCTTTGTGATGTAAATACCGACGCATTCAGCTGTTAAGTGAAAGGATAATAATTTGATTCCATTCAAATACGACTTTTCATTTTATTTTTCTATGTTCTTTTTCTTATGTAGGGGGAAATTTCAAAAAGTAGCCAAAGTTGTAGTTTATATTTCTCAAATATCTTAAATCTCAACTAAACTTCGTGCTTAAAAACATACCCTAAACTATGATTTTATGACTTGATCAGTAAATATGTTATCAGTGACGTCATGTGGGGGAGAAAAACCCATCTGAAATTCCTATGTCATTCCTATGTGTATATTGTAACATCATGTCTTATCTTGTGAGTGATTAAAAGTAACACATTTTCAATCAATTCTCATGTAGTTTAAGTAACATATAATAAATACCTCGAGTTTATTTCACCAAAAATAAAATTTCTTTTAAAAGTAATGAAATTTTTCATGTTTTATATAATTTCAACAAATTTATTCACACTTTGTCTAAGACATTCAAAATGTTTAATAGTTGCTTATTTATTTTTTAAATAAGTTTTATTTTAAAAATGGAAAAAAATTACAAAGTTTTATTTTTTAAATGAGTGAGGTTAAAAAATTTCACTATTAAATTCCACTAAGTTGAATTTTTTTCAGGTATACTATTTCCACTGCTTTGAAAATGTTGTGTTGTTTTAAAAAAACTTTAACAATGTGTTAAGTCTGATTTTTAAAGTTATTAATTTTCCTTAGTTGAAAATATTATATAAGTGTAAAGTTATTATTTTTCTTAGTTTGAAATATTGTCTAAGTGTAAAGTTTACTTAAACTTAATTATTTTCTTTTGTCAATGTATCGAAATGTTTATTTGTTGCTTATTTTATAAAATGTATAACCTAGATATTTTTAAGTGTGTTAATTTCGTTAGGTCGAATTTTCTAAAATTTATAACCAACTAGATATTTTTCAAAGAAACTGTAACAATGCGTTAAGTCTAATTCTTCGTAGATTAAAATATTGTCTCAGTGTAAAGTTATTATTTTTTCCTAGTTTGAAATATTGTCTAAGTGTAAAGTTTACCAAAATTTAATTTTTTTTTTTTCATTTATCGAAATGTTTATTTTCTAAAATTTGTTACTTTATGTTAAATTTTCTAAAATTTTTAACCAACTATATATTTCTCCAAAACCTCTAACAATGTGTTAAGTCTATTTTTCCAACTTTCTTATCAATAAGTAAGATTAATACATATTCAAAGGAAAACCCATCGATGATTCATAACGTCACGCCTTACCTTGTTAGTTATTAAAAGTACCATAGATTTAAAATAACACATTTCCAATCATCTCTCTTGTAGTTTAAGTAACATATAATAAATACATCGCATTTATTTCATCATGTTTTACATAATTTCAACAAATTCATTCCCATTTTGTCTAAGACATTCAAAATGTTAAACAGTAGTTTATGTAGCATTGTCAAACTGTTATAAGTAATTTATATAAAATAGTTACCATGAAAATAATAAAAAACTCTTAAGATTTTTTAGTCATAGGCTATTTATTTATCATTTTAAATAACTACAATAGCAAAAACATGAATATACATGTTTCAAAAACAGTCCACACATTTTAAACCATTCTATATTTAGCTGTAGACAGTTCTAGATTTAATATTTGTTGCAATGTCCAATTAGATCCTTGTTGAGTGAATTTCTCAAAAGAGTTAATAATTTTCGTAAAGGCATCCTCAACATGTACAGGTATGTTTTGATTCGTCAATTCCAGTACAGTTCTTGAATGAAAATATGGGGTGATAGTATCTATATCACCGTCCGGTGTTTGGCGACTTACAACAACTTTTGCAGTTGCATACCATTTCATTGACCTTTTTACTTCTATCTGATAATTTAATTCATTCAAAACGTCCGACCGAATACTGTTAAAAAATGTGTGAAAGTCTTGATCATTCTCCTCATTAGAATTTATTACAGTTTTAGTAAATACATTTAAAGCATTTTGTCTGTTAAAATGCTTCACTTTTTCATATAACGAATCTTTTAAAGATGACGATTTGACAACTTTGGGTAGTACTTTGTGTGCAGTGTCTATATGACGTGATAAATCATATTTTCGATGAAATATTTCACTACACTGGATGCATTCATACTGCTTTCGGGGCTTATGCATCCTCTTATGTTTCAATAAGTCATACTTTCTCGAAAACAGTTCATTGCATTCAATACACTTATGTTGTTTGACAGATTTGTGAATTTTGCTATGTTGAAGTAAGTCACTCTTTTTTGAAAAAACTTCAGCACATAGATCACAATTATAAATCACTGGGCTCTTTGAATGAATCTTCACATGATTTAATAAGTCACTCTTTTGAACAAATTGTTTTTCGCAGATGTTACACACAAAAGGTTTTTTCTCCAGGTGAAATTTCATGTGTCTAATTAAGACAAACTTTCGGGAAAAAGCTTTGTTGCAAGTAGTGCACACAAAGGGTAACTTTAGTCCTGATGAGTTGGGTTTCACTTCATAATTCGAAACGGGTGCTTCTTTGGGTAAAAGTGTAGAATCCATCTCTTGATTATTTAACTTTGGTGATGAGTGTTGACACTCCAAGTTGGTTACATCACCAACATAAGAATTCATAACTCGTTCCATAATAACTTAAATGAAAACTAACTTAACGAAAAATACAACCTATTACAACAATTTCAGGGCACAGTATAATAATATCAACTCGTTTCATTGAAATTTATATAATGATAGAGGGCGCTCGTGTAAAAATACTAACTTTTTATTGGTTTAAAAATACTGACATTTTATTGGTTTAAAAATACGCCACGCGATTATTTCATCCTATAATGTTATAAGTTCAATAAGCACTTAATTCTTGCACAATGACTGAGAAAGTCTTACCTATCAGAAGTTCATACATTTGTAAGTAAAAATCTTTATTACTTTTATAAATAATATTTTACTTATCAAGTCGCTTAATTTCTAAATGATGTATTCTAAAACGCCTTTTATGTCTTATGTGTATGGAGTCTAACAAAGAGGGGAAAAAGAGGGGGTGTAAAGTATTTGTAAAATTGAAATACGTTAATTTATAAAAACTAGATTCCATTCCCTTTTTTTAAAATGTTGGTTGTATAAAGTCAAATCTATTGAAAATTTATTTTAATCGTATAACTCTAAACAAAATACCCGCTCTCTTTAATAAGTTAAATAGTTACTAAAAATTGTTCATTTAAAAGGAAAAAATCTTTAAAATTCTCTTATTGTATGTTTTTATAAATAATATTTTGCACGTCAAATCACTTCTTAACTAAATGTAATAATCTAAAATGTCTTATGTAATGATCTAAAATGTCTTATGTGTTGTGACTGGTTGGTTAAATATAGGGTTGATTATCTGCGTTAGGGATATAGGTCACTCTAGGGGTCATTCTAAGGGCTCCTAACTCGTATTGACAAGGTTCGAAGAAAACTCCGAACGGTTAGGTCGACGACCTTGAGAGAGGTTTAAACCTAACACCTTCCATCTATCAACTTTGAGAGTAGAACCTCTCAGCCGCTAGTCTTATGTGTTGTGTTTTTATAAATAATATTTTTCTTGTTTAATCACTTAACTCCAAAATGAAATGTTTCTAAGACACTTTGTCATGTCTTAAGTGAAACATATTTAACTAAAGAAGGATGTAGTATTTGTGACATAAGTTATTCTACAGTACCCTTTTAAGAAAGAGAAAAAAAAAAAAAAGAAGTTATTACAAGTTAATTTTAAAAAAAAACATATAATTAAAAAAATATATTGTTTAATTAGCATAAAAACGATTATTTAAGTTACTCCACAAATTTGTAAACTTAAAAAACGGAAGATATAATGTAAGGGAAAGTATGACAAATCTTTTTTTCCTTTGAAAGATTAGTCTCAAAGACTTGAATTAACTTTTTCCCTAAAAATGCCACATTAATTTCAGTACACAAGTTTGCGAAACGGCTTTTGCAGGAAAATAGTACGGTGAATACAATTTTAAGCATTGTAATTTAATTCACTAACACAAATGCGTGGGTGTATAGCTTATAGTTACATTTGTAAAAATCACTTTGCTTTCGTTTTTAAAATATGTAAACACGTTATTTTTCGTAACAAAACTATAAATCTATATTTCTAAAATAAATGATTATAAGGTTAATACGAGAAAGAAACAAGCATGCTATTTTTGTCAATCTCTATAAATGACATTTCATAGTATTTTCATATAAAAATTTTCCTTCTAAATTATTATTTCGAATATGGAAATGATCTGTTGACAGAATGTTGTAAGAGAAATGTGCTTGTAAATTAAACAAACAGATGTAATAGCATTCATATTAAACCAAAACTCGCGAATTACTCAATAGCTAAAGACAATTTCCTGCAGTTCATTAAAACTATGATAAAGATATCTCAACGCAGGTCTGAAGTAACCATCTCTCGCATTTAAAGAGATAACAACACACACACATCCTTGGTAAGCTAAGATAAGACATGTGTGATACAGAAATTGCAGGTTCTAATGTCACTAAAAATTAAAATAATACGTAAAACACTACAAAAAAAAATAATATAAAAAATAATTTGAAACGCTTTAAATAAATTAAAAAAAAAATGAAAACACTTTAAATAAAAAATAAAACAAAATTTCACCCTCTACAAAGAACAAAATCTATATGTCTAATCATGCACCTTCTTTATCTCTCTCATCTTAATTACTTCCGGTCTCACAAACCACCTGTCCTGTTCCAACAAGCTCCCAAACATGTTCCTAAAACATGCTTACTGCTTCCTGAAAACCCTTTTTGGAAAAAGCATGTCTAATCCCGTTTCCGATCTTATTTCCTGTCGCGTTTCCAGTCTAAAAATAAATTTCACGTTAAACTTTTATAAAGTAAAACAAAGTCAGAAAGATTTCCATTTTTATATTAGGTGTTAGTTAGCAAATAAAATTTTTATTTCAGGTGAGAAAAAAAAAAAAAAAAAAAAAAAAATCGAACGTTTTGCTAATATTACTTTCAAACTAAATTCATTCTGATAGCAGGATTCCTACAACTCAACTCCACTCGACTTTGCTGAAGCATAATAATAATTAAACCCTTTTATTTCGTTGCAGGTCTCACGCAGATGACTGGTGTAAAAGAATAGGTAAAAAAAAAAAAATGTGGCGTTATGAATTGTTTTCATAGCAGGTGGTTATGGTGGGCCCCCAATTTAAAAAAAATTCCCTGACAAGAAAGAATCTGATTAAAACCCTTTTTTAGAAAAAATACATCTCATCCTGTCCTTATCTCCAAATTCCTTCCGGTTTCCTGTCTCAACATGTTTGTTATCCACACCTGCGACTTCCGGTGACCTTCACAGCCCGCACAACTTCCGGTGTCCACACCTGCTACTTCCGGCTCTGTGACCTTCCTTCAACCTTGAGCCTACGCCGCGTACGCCGCTGATGCAGAACTCTTGTTTTATATCTACTTTGGGACCCCACTACGGCTTAAAACAATTATGGCTTTGAAATGCAAGAGGCCAGCATTATACTGATTGCCGTGTAACTATTTATTTTCGTACATATATTACACTGACTACTGATGTTTGACCAATAGTTGCTGAGGAAGACATAAAAATCAGTAAAACAGTACGTAACCTGTATCATTCTTTTCTTCTATTTAAATAAATAAAAAAAAAATAAAAACCTTGAAATCGTCCAATTAATTCTCGAGTTAAATTTCGATATTTTTAACACACAATTTAAAATCATTAGTATTTCTTCATAATCATTCATAATCTTCTTTATTCATAATCATTAATAGTGTTTAAAGTCACGTGTACTTCGTCTCTCGGAAACAAATCGGAATTTTTATTTCTTCCGAGTCGCACGAGCTTACGCAAAAATAGAATAAAAATATCAACCCTCCCTTACATCCGAAAAACAGATTTGATAAAGTAAAGGTGCTTCGTCGCTATCTCCTTTTAGATCGTCACTCCGTTTCCTAAACAATCCATCGATCTTACATTCTTTAAAAGTTTGGTAAAAAGAATTTATTTCATATTTTTGTAATTGTAATTTAAACGATTACTGAAAGTTTCCGTCATGCAGAGATATGGAGTGTAAGATTTCAAATATATATCGAACTAGCTGTTACCCGTGACTTCGTTCACGTATCATTAAAAAAAGCATAAATGCATTAATTAAGCAAAATATTTCATCCCCGATAATTAGAAACGTAAATAATTAACTAACTCTTTATCACATTCCATAGGAGAAAATACAGTATTTCTATGTTAGAGGCCTTGACATAACTAAGTTTTAAAAAAGTTCAATTTTGTGACAAATAATTACGAAAAGGAAACTGCAACCAATGAAAAAAGGCGGGCCAAATAAAATCGTGGAAATCGGCGAATTGTGTAAAAATATATGTAAAGTTTACCTGGTAAGCCATTTTACTTTTAACGCCTTTTGAAATGTTTTAATTGCCATGCTTAAAAGATAATGGATATAGTATATTCTTTTTCATTAAATTCAATTCTTGTGAATAAGGAGCAATAATTGTAGACCTAAATGCAAAGAGCTTAAATTTGCCTCCTTGATTTAATCTATAACTGAAAAAAAAATCTTTATTTCTAAATGAAAATATGTTGACAGACGATATTTGTTCTCCAGAATAAATTGATTCATGAAGTTTGAATATGTGAAAATACGTTTTTATTTTTCAAAAATTTTACTGTAATCAAGATTTTTTTTTTCTTTCACCATCTATTCAAATTGAAAATAATTTCTTTTTTTCAGTTTTAATGAGAAAAAATATATCAATCCGTTTTATTTCTTCTTTTTTATCCACAAAAATGGAATAATTTAGTTGCCATTTTTAGAGAAACTTCGTTAAAATTCACAAAATAATAATAATAATAATAATAATAATATCTCGAAATTTAAATCATTTTTTTAAATTCTGAGAGTTTATGACATCCTCGGATCAATGATAACTGGTGTGAATACCGATGTTAAATAAATCGCGTTGCGTTTGTCAATCTCAAACGAGTAGTTGCGAAATACGAACAGGCGGTCAGATTTTAATTTAATAGATTCCTATTTATTTTTCTTTTCCTAATAATCATGGTGTGGTTTTTGGCAAGAAACTCTCATCTGTATGTAACTGATATTCATGCTTAATAATCGGTATAGATAAAAAAAATATTTAAATTTTTCGTTTTAAATTGTTGTGAAACTCATCTACTTTCTAAACTTACCGATCCTTGTATTATTAATGTAAGGAATTGTTTCACGCCCCTTGTAAAACACATTTGAAAATTCCCGTTTTATTTCAAACTAGCTAACCCGCCCGGCGTTGCCCGGGCCCGAGATAATTACAATCTCAGAGAAAGGCGTTAACCCCCTTCCTCCCCAAACCCGTAAATATAATGAATATTTGTTCAAGAGAACCACCGTCCCCTACATTAACGCGATCATTAAAAAAATAATTACATTTTTCTGATAATTAGAACATAACGAAGACGCTAACGCTAAAATAGCCGGCAGATGACACCTCCTTCCCGACCTCAATTTCAAATCTATATCTTAATTAGTTACCTAAATTTTTGTTCATTAGTAAAATTTGGCTATTATTTCCTTTCATTTTCGCAAACTAAATGAGAGGGATCGGCCAGAGAAACAGATCTCTTTGTAGTTCAGTTTTTAATGAAAGCAGATCCCTGTCTGAAAGATTTCTCGGATCGTTTTCAATGGCGCCGGCAGATTTTTGGCAGTTTTTTGCATAAATTAAAAAAAATTACCGACCGAATTTTTCAAAAATCACATGGTAAGATGCGGAATATTTTTTTACATATGCTCAGAAGTTTTCAAATTGATATCTCAATTAGTTTTCTTAAAATTAGCTAATTAGTAAAATAATTTCGAATTTGTTCATTTCCGCTCGCAAATCCAACGTGCCACTTCGTTTCTTTCGCCATTTTGTTTTAAATGATGACATTTTAGAAGCGATTGTTAATGATAATCTAATTAATATCTAGGCTAATTATCAAAATATTAAAATTCTGAGGCTCAGGTGCACATGGCCAGACCTTGGACTATCCACACCTAAATTTCCAGACTTCTACGTGGGCCAGATTTTGCTAGCCATCGCCAGCAGACACACACACACACAGACAGACACACACACAGAGCGAAACTTTCTTTTATTAGTATAGATATGACGTCACTTTTGACTCACAGAAATCTCTTTTTAATGGCATAATTCTTGTTAATTTTCTTTTTCTGGCAATCAGGGCGTAAATTTTAGCGGAAAACTCACATTTGTATGTAACTGGTATTCAAGCTAATTCTTAATCAGTATCATCGATAAAAAATATTTCAGTTTTTCATGTTAAATATTACGTCCATTATCTATCTACTTTCATTAAACATTGATTTCATGCTTCTTGTATTATTACGAGCATTTGAAAATACATGTTTTATTTATGACGTCATATTTGTTCAAGCCGAGGAGGATCCTTTTCATAGTTTCATGGTCCAAGCAAAGTCTAATCTTAATAATATAATTATTGTTCATTTTTCCTTCTAATTATAACGCAGTTTTTGACAGAAAAATATCTTTTAAATGTAACCGATATTCATACTTCATGTATAATAACAAATACTCCATATTTTTGTTTCAAATATCACGGAAATTCATCTTCTTTTGAATTCTTTTTAATTTTCATTTTTCACGTGAAACTCATTCAATTGAAAATTAAATGTTGAGGAAAATTTTTTTCCGTGTTTTTATTTATTGGCAACGATCAAAGCCCTAGCAACGATAAAATAAAATGGTTAAATTTTATGGAAAAATGTGCATTTATTCTCTATGAAAATAATGAAACTTTTAATTTTAGTTTTTAAATGAATCTAATATTTTGTTTCAATTATAATTTCCACACTATAATTTTAAGACATTAATTTTTGTTAATATAGAATGCGTCATCAAAATATGCTTTCGACTTCCTTTCCGAATGAGGCGGAGGAAGGAGTACGTTAGAAATCCTTTCTCTCGGAAGTGTCTGACAGAGTAGTATATTTTCCTGGAATAAACCAATTTTCTCCCATAAAAACAAAATATATTTTATGATCTTATGAATATGACGTCATATTCACTAATCATTACTTCTGCTCATCATGAAAAAGAATCCAAAACTATTTATTTAAAATTTTTTGGTATACAACAGAACAAACGTTTCTCAAAATTCTGTCATTCCCAAGTAATCATAATACGTAATTAATAAAACTAAAATGTTTAAAAAGGAAAGCAAGATATGATGCTCTAATCCTAGAATCAAGGAATCGTTACAGTAATGAAAGTGACGTCATTTTCAGAAGAAGAGATGCATTTTCATCCTTAAAAACAAAATATTGCATAGTCGTGAAAAGAATGATACCCACATACTAACTCTTCCGCAAAAACATCGTACAAAAATGGAACTGGTGGCAATTGAGTAATAACGTCTACTAATTAATGCTATACTTAAATTTTGCTTAGGGAATAGTCTACATATAGTACGTACACCAAACTTTAGATTTTTCAATATTAATACCTATTTTTGACATCATATTTAGATTTTTTGGTAAATTTTACCATTGGATACCAAGCGGGGAGTTATTCAGTCAAGTAGTTTAAGAATTTGTTAGGTTAAAGTCTTGAATTTTTAATGTTAAGTTGACTTTTTGATCGTACGAAAACACTCTGAAATAACGGTAGTTTATAATCATAACTCTAAAACCTTTTTAACTTTAAAACTACTTGAATAAATGAGCTGTGATTTTGGTTTTCATAAGGTAAAGCTAGGAGAGTCTGCGCACAATTCAAAAGAATACCAATAAAATATCTAAATATTAATTTTTTTCTAAACTATCCATGAATAATTTTTACTTCATTTGTTTTTTATGCATTTCCATTGCTATTTTGTTGTTATGTTGTAATTTAATAGAACAGTTGTAATAAAATCAAGAAAGTTATTTTACGAAATCTCTCCTTACAGGGTTGGTGTGGTTGCGCACATGGGTAGGAGAGATTGTTACTAACAATAACTACAATTAATTGTTAACAATAATAATTACACTTAAATGACATTGTTGTAAGGTTTTTGTGAACAAATATTATTGTATTAGGAGTGAATATTTTAACCTAATGATTAAAGAATCAGAAAAAGGAAATAATTAAAAAAACTAATAAAAAAATTTAATTAAAGGGAAAAAAAATACCAATAAGCTGCGTAATCTCTTCTAGCATGGAAACTAATGGGAACAATGCGCCATCTCTCCTAAGTAGCAGATTCGCAAACTCTTCAAATTCGGTAGGAGAGATTGCGTGGCCTTTTAATTTTACATGGCCGCTACTAAAACGAACCGTTGATGTTCACATTGTTAGTCTAGATTAGTAGCTTATAAGAAATCGTTTAAGTTTAAAATGTTTTGTACTACTGACATTATATAGAAATTCTGATGAATAGCTATGAAAATTCAAGAACTTACTTTGCAAAAACAAAACAAAATAGCAATGCTTTATCTTAGACGTTTAAAACAATCAACGTGCACTTTCAAGTAGACACTCCACTACTGCTATTGTACAACTACCTGGTGTCGCTGCGAGCTCACTCTACTCCTTCCCCCCAAACCTCTATGTGCGCAATCTCTGCCACCGCGCCATCTCTCCTGGCTTTACCTTATATTTGAAGCTTTTGGAAATCGATGTCTATTTAAAAATCTATAGATTACAATTCATACTTTTTGAAAAAAAGATTAAAAAAAATATATTTTATAAATTAATTTTAGAAAAACATATGATTGAGCTATGAATTTTTTTAAACAACTAACTTCAAATATGCAATGCAAAATTACAGATCATTCCGCTAAGTAGTTTTAGAATTTTGCTTAAAAGACTATTCGCATTGCAATGTGTTGCAACGAATAGAAATAAATTTAACATTAGGAGCTCTAAATTATTCATCAGCATAATTCCTAAACTACTGGACTGAATAAATTCCTGTTTGGTATCCGGCAGTATAATTTACCGAAAAATCTAAACATTATGTCAAAATTAGGTGTTAGTGCTGAAAATGTTAAATTTGTTACGGTTTCAATATGTGCACGACCCCTTCAGTAAAATAAATGTACAGCATTAATTAATAGGCCAATTGATTAAATGAGTGGTTTCAGTCACATTTTTATACGATTTTTTTTGGGAGAGTACTGATGTATACTTTTTCTGAAGACTGCAAAATGATTGTGTGATTATGACGTCATATTTACTAGATTCCCTGTCTAGTAGTAAAGAGATTAAACGTTCACTATTTATTGTAGGATCTTTTATATGTATACTTAGTAAAGAAATCCTGAAAAAGGAAATGCATAATGTGATGTGAAAACAAATTAACGATTTGTAGAAAATAATTTTAATAAAATTTTCTATAATGTGTATCATACATTCGGACGTTACAGCAGTGCTTAAAGCATATTTCCTTGGGTTAGCGACCATCAACGAACAGTGATTAGAGCTCCATAGTTAAAAAATAATAATAATATGGTGCATTCGCTGAAAAGTTATTTTGAATTAATAAATAATAAAATAAAAATATACTATATCACTAGCTAATTTTGTTACACTCTGCGTTTAAATAAATGTGCTAATGAACTATTCTTTGACAGTTGATTAAATAAATTCCTTTGCATTGCCATTCTAAAATAGTGGAATCGCATACAAAATTTAGCTGACATTACAAGTTGTTTTCACATTTGTTTTGTATGAAAAACTTTCTTTGAAGTTCATGAAAGAATTTATTTTATTTTACTTTTCGGATTCAGAGAGTTGTGTTGCTTTTACATTTAGGACAGTAAATTGAAAATTCAAAAACAGAAGAGGGATAAAGTTAAAATCATACCGTTTATTTGTTATACGTATTCACTGTAAATGGAAAATTTTATATAAATAGCTGACTTTTGTTAATATTTGATTCTTAGTTAAGGAAAAGAAACAGTATTCAGATTAATTCTAGTATCTACAGTATCCTTAAGAGTCTACACCAGTCATGCGAAAAAACGCGCAGGCTAATGTTAAGTCTATGGAAGGATCTTGGCAGATTTCTCGCTTGCATTTTAATATTTTTAAATGATGTTTTTGGCATAGGGTAGTTGAGGTCCATCTCTAACGTTGTTAGTTTTTACTTTTTCGATTTTGGTTCCAGTTTTTTTACATAAGGATACTTTCACTTTCAGAATCGGTTCCAACCTGTTCCAAAATTGAAAATGTCCGCTTATAAAAAAAAAACTGTAACCAAAATCAGAAAAGTAAAAACTAACAACGTTAGAGATCGACCTCAGCTATCCTATGCAAAAAAAAAATCATTTAAAAATATTAAAATGTGAGGGAGAAATCTGATAAGAACCTTCCCACAGACTTAACATTAGCTTGAGCGTTTCTTCGCGTGACTAGCGTAGGCTCTTAAAGGGAATGGTGTTTAAAAGAAATTAAATATTTGCAAATACTCATACACTAGAATTCTGTAGCATGCATTTTTGCTTGAAAATATACAGAAAAATTGTAGTAAGACATGAAGCTTCGGAATAATTTTGCTATTATTATGATTCTAAGTATTTTCTTTTTTTTGAATCTATTTATGTTATATTCTAAACAAGCAAAATATATTCCGTATAAAACAAATTTATTTAATAATATTTACAAGACTAATACTTTAATCACTAGATTAATTTTAACACAATTATTCAAAATGGTAAAGAAATCACACGAGTTGTAATTTTCCAACTGGACGAAAAATGTCCGGGGCAGGATTCGAAACTGGGATCTCTTGGCTGAAGCTGTCAGCCACGTATCCAGCGTTTACTGGAGTTCCATTACCTGCGATCTATTCTGTTGAGCTGATTAAAATATCAGGCCAGATGCTATGATCAATTAGGTTAACTGGATGAATTATGCCTTCCAGATTCGACCGGGATAGCTCAGTTGGTAGAGCAGGGCAGCTTCAGCCTAGAGATCACAGGTTCGAATCCTGGCCCGGAAATTTTTCGTCCAGTTGGAAAATTACAACTCGTATAATACTTTAATGTTTATGCATTTTGAAACATTCCGTTCTAGAAACATGTGTAATTTTCCCAGTTTTATTGTTTTTTCAATATTCCATGCCTAATAAATGTTTTCAAAAGATAAAGAGATGTTTAAATTAATTTATCTCATTTGGGATTTTTAAAATCGTTTATAAAATTATGCTAATACTTTTTTCCGTGATATATTTTTTTATTATCCAATGTTTTGCTTGGTGATTGTGAAATTGTTTGAAATATTTTCTAGTTTAAAATTGCAGAACATGTAAGAATCTTGAGAATCGAATATAAAATATTTGAAAAATTATTATTTTTTTAAATTGAAAAGTGGAATTATACATGATTGTCTTATAGTTCAAATAGTTTTTCTTAGAAGCTATTGTCAGAAAATCAAATCTGATATAAGTTTATCGACTACATAACTACTATAAACATATAAAAAACTGAATTAAAAACTAGGATGCCGCTGTTTAAATGGGGATTACGTGGACCTAAATAAAACATGCTTTAAATAATTTCTAGGTGTACTGTGTTTCTAGTTAGTGCTGATAATTGTAGAATTTTAAAAATCACGCCAGTGCTCCCAATACAGTAAATCCATAATTGAATTAAAACACCTTTTTCTGTTTTGGTCCAAATATCAATACAGGTTCTAAACAACCCTATTTTACTATACATAAAATAGTAATAGCATTCTAAAATATGCAACAAAATTTGAGCTTTTGAAATATGTTTGAGAATATAATAAAATATACGTGTAATATCAAATTTTTTTAGAGAAATAAATAAATAATGTAACAGATGTAAATAGATTCTGAGAGAGATAAGGGGCTACTTCCTTCAGACGAAAACACCCGCTCGCTAATGGTAATCCTATGGAGGAAATTTTTAAAGATATCTCGTTCGCATTTCAATATTTTTGACTGATTTTTTTTTTTTTTTTTTTTGCATTGGATAGCTGAGTTCAATCTCTATGCACGCAACTTTCTACTTTTTCGATTTCTGTTGCAGTTTTTTTTTTTTATTGAGGATACTTTCACTTTCAAAACCGGTTTCGAAAGTGAAAGTATCTTAATAAAAAAAAACTTGTAATCAAAATCGAAAAAGTAGAAAGGAGAGTGCATAGAGATTGACCTCAGCTATCCAATGCAAAAACAAGTGGGTAAGTGTGATCAAAGATCGCTCAATGGGTTTCGTTTAATATTCCTTTCAAAACACTTTATCCTTTCTTTAATAAATTCAAACAAATTTCATTTAGCAACAACAACAAAAAAAAGTCATGTTTTTTATAAAGTAAAATTTTACCGGTCTATTTTCTCGTTTTTTCGAATATCTAAACCAGCCAGATAGCGGGCCAAGCCCGCTATTATATTCTGTCTTAATAATATCAGTCCTACGGTCTAAGTGCAATATTTAAAATAATAATTTCAAAATTAAAGAAATTGTATACATTCAAAATGTTAAAATATGCGAATATTTCCATAATCGGATTTTTATCACGATTCAATATGTTTCTCAAACTCATATATTTACCATTCTCTATTATTTATATTGATACTCGATTTGTATTATTCTCAATCATCTGAAAAATTAGTTAATCTTCCCATTTGACGTCAGATTTTCTTTTTAATTCTCTATGACGTGATATTAATCTGCTTTGTTTACTTACTCATACTCATGCTCATACTCCTTGTATTATTGAAAAATCTTAGAAATTTTCCGTTTTATTACGACTATGACGTCAATCAATCTTACTTCATATTTATCTTTTTTTCAATGGGTGAAACTTTTTATTTCATTTTCCTTTTTCACATGGAAATCTTCTGATAGAAAATTAATTATTGTGGAAAGATTTTCATCGTGGATTTTTAATTTTTGGCATCTGCTATAATGAAAAATATTTAAATTCAAAAGTAAAAGGCTGTTAGAATTTTGGTTTTTTATCTCTATTTATTAAAATAATACGAATTTTTCAAATTTTAATATTTTTATCTCTTCACAACTGATATTCTGATTTATACACAAAGTTTCAACTCTGTAAGTTACGTAGTTTTCGAGAATGGCTCTGTGACAGACAGACAACGGAGCGGGAGCAATAGGGTTTCGTGAGATGAACGAAACCCTAAAAAATCCTTCAAAAATATTGAAATGCGAACGAGATATCTTAAAAAATTTCCTCAATAGGATTAACATTAGCGAGCGGGTGTTTTCGTCTGAGTGAAGTAGCCCCTTAAATATTAACCCAGTAGGTGATACACCACACGGCCTCTAAATTCTTTCGTGTGCACGCGTGGAGATAGTTTTTGGCAGTCTGTTTCAAGAGTTCAGATGAGACGGTTGTTAAATATAGCATGTTTGATTCGCGTGCAATACTAATATAGTTTTATTATAGGATTTCGTTTCCGGTTAATCCTAATGTAAATCTTACTCGTGTAAATAATTGAAAATAACTATGTGTAATGTGCCTTCAACTTGTAATCAAGAATGAGATATTAAACTTTTTTTTTTTTTTTTTACAAAATCCACAAGTGCTCTCTGCCTTTTGAAATGCAGTCTCAATTAACCTTTAAAATTGTGGAACCAGGAAATCAGTTTCAAACCAAACTTCTAGTTTTATAGTTTTGTCGAGAACCCCGCACCTTTGATGACATTCGACAGGAAAATATATCTGTCATAAACAATGAGAACTTTGTACCAGAAATAACCCCTTATCTCAAAAACTCTGCTAATTTCACTAAACAAGTTAAAGATTTGGTCGAACAATGCGAAAATAGAAGAAAACAGTATGTTGACAGAAGCCGGAAAAAGTATCCCAGTACTCTCCTGGTGACCGTGTATGGGTAGAACTCCATCTCGTTAGCAAGGCTGGTCATAAAAAACCCGCCAAATTCAGTCCCCGACGTGACGGACCCTATGTAGTGTTGAAGTAGTCAGTTTACAAGCTCCTAAAGTCCCTTCCGGAACTTACCTCGCCCCCAAAACTTTGTGACAATGTTACAGACCAACCAGTTGCTCCGCTTCGGAATCGTGGTAGGCCAACAAAAAGTGTTGCTGGTGCCTTACCGAGACGACTAAGAAACCAGAGGGGGATGGTGTAACAGTTGTAAATAGCTTTTTACATAGTTAAATATTATCCCAGTAGGTTGCAGCAGTGAACGGCCTCTACACACTCTCTCTTTCGTGTGCACGCGCGGAGATATTTTTTTTGCAGTCTGCGTCGGGAGTTAAGATGAGACGATTGTGATGTATGGCATGTTACATTCGTGCGTAATGCTTATTTTGTATTGGTATACGATTTCTTCTCCGGTTAATTTTAATGTAAATATTACACGTGTAAATACCGGGTGTCCCAAAAATGACTGATAGATTTTAAAATTCAATAACTTGCAAAAGGAGACAGATATTTAAAAAATTCTTGCAGGTGGGTTATGTATGATGTCAGGAGTTTTTGTACTGTGTTTCTTGATTTTAGTTCGAATTTCAAACAATAGATGGCAATGACAGCGATTGGCGTTCAGTCGAGGCCGTAACTGACGCCACTCAGCATTAAAGCACCGCCCCCTGAATATTTGAGGGCGACTCTTGCAGGCGGATTCTTTTTTCAGCGTTTGAACGGTCCCTCGAAAGTCAACACCAATAATTTCTAAAAGTTTTCTTCGCCTATATTTTCTGAGATAAAAAAAGTCAAAGAAAACTTTTAGATATTATTGGTGATAAAGTTCGAGGAACCGTTCAACGCTGAAAATAAATCTGCCTGCAACAGTCGCCATGTAGTATTGAGGGAGCGGTGCTTCAATGCTAAGTGGCATTAGTTTCGGTCTCGACTGAACGCCAATCGCTGTTAACGCCATCTATTGTTTGAAATTCAAACTAAAATCAAGAATCACAGTACAAAAACTCCTGATATCATACATAAAACTCCTGCAAGAATTTTTTATATATCTGTCACCGTTTGCAAGTTATTGAATTTTAAAATCCATCAGTCATTTTTGAGACACCCGGTAATTGTAAATAACTATGTGTACATGTCAACATCCTCAACCTGCAATCACGAATGAGAAATTAAACATTTTTATTTACAAACTCTACGAGTGCTTTCTGCTTTTAGAAATGCAGTCTCAATTAATTTTCCAAAATCGTGGAACCAGGAAATCAGTATCATGATAATATATTTTCTGAAATATGTTTGGACAAACAATTTAATGATATAAAAATGTAAAAATTGTTTAATCAAAACCCTGTCTTTTATAAGCATCCAATCTTTATCTTAAAAATCAAGAAAAAATTCATGAATGCAATTCACGTAGTTCCCATAAAGTTACGTTAAAATACATTAATTTGGCATGATCCCCAATTAAAGAAAATTCGACGCTTTGATTTAAGCTTGATAAAAAGTTTAAACTAATAAATTTATTTAAAAAATTAAATTTTTACCATGTTGCTTTTTTTAAGATACAGCAACAGGATAGAAAAAAGTCATTATTTAAACTATCTGTTCAGGATTTTCAAATTGTTATTTCAAGGTATAATTGTAATTTAATTAATATTAATTTATTAAATGATAAAAGAGTATTTAAAAAAATATTAGCACACTCTTAATTATTTATTTATAAATTCTACTTTTTAGTGTTTAAAATATGTCTTTGTTGTAATTTCACAGCCAGTTTGGTTATTTTGGCGAGAATGGTTTTGCATATAATGAATTCTGTTGTTGCTGTATCTGGTATACAGTACTCATATACCATAAAGAACATAAGGCGATTTATCACCTGCACCAGGTGAACGGAAAAGTGCCTAACATTGATTTATAGTTGAGTTAAAAAAATATTAAAGTGTCTACCGCCATCAAAAGCACACCTGCGTATAATATTTCTAAAATTCTAGAACATCAGAAAACGAGTGAATAATCTATTACAAAATTCTATATTTACATAAAAAAATAAGTTAAGTTAAATAAAAGAGTGCAATAATTAAGATTTTATTTTCATAATATAAGTACTTTAAGCATTCGTTTAATATTAACAAAAATAAACTTTAAAATAAGAATATTTATAAAGAATATTTTTTGAGGTATTGTAACATCGCATGACAACTAATTTAACGTTACTTTAAAATATAACGTGTAAGAGAACAAAAAAGAAATTGGCTTAACTAATGAACGTGAAAAAGACGGATTAGTAACGTGATTCTTCTTTAAAAATTTAATGACTTTATGAAAGTTTGTAGTTTAAATAAGATTTAGAAAGTCAAAGTTTTGCATGATTTACTTGTAAACAATTTAAGTGCTTTAAAATCTCCGGATGTTCTTTGATTTGTTTTACAAAAAATGAGCCACTTTATCTTTTTAGTATACATTTAATCTTATTTTAATGAGAAATGTTGAATTTTACTAAATAAAAGTACTGTGGGAAATATATATTTACGGTACTACGCCAACATTTCTGAGAAAATATCTGGTATTTTTGCGAATGTGGGCATCCGAACTGCGTATGTGCCGTTAAATCCAATTAAGATTTTTTTGGGTAACTACAAGCATAAATATTCCAGATTTGACCTTACAGGTGTAGTTTACCGAATTCCTTGCAAAGGTTGCGTATCCAGCTATATAGGCGAGACTGGACAATCCTTAAATGTGAGGTTGAAAGAACATAGGGATTCGTTTAATAGAGGCACTCTAACCTCGAGATTGGTTGCACATGCTTTGGATTTTGACCATGTGCCTGATTTTCAGAACGCGCAAATTGCCTGTTCAAAATGTTGCGTGTACAGCAGTCGTATCTTCCTGGAGGGTTGGATGACGGTTTTAGCTGAATCTCCAATTAAAGAGGCTGCACAGATTCCAGCAGAATACAATGTTTTAACTAAACTGTGACTTTAACTATTTTTCTTGTTTTGGTTCTGGTGGCTTTGCAATTGTGTTCGAATTACTGATGAGGTGTACGAAAGTGCATGAAACGTCCATTTGATAATTTTAATTGTTTTTGTGTATTTTTAACAATAAAGTCTGTAGTTGAATATTATTTTAATGAATGTTAGTTTTATTCAGACGTAATTATGTATGTGTTTTTAAATTTAAAAAAAGTATTAAAGATGGACGTAACACTGTTGATTACTATACAAACTAAAATACAACCAGCACACAATTGCAAATGTTTTTTGCTAAAATCAGTGTACATAGAAAAATTAAAACTTAGTTACAAGTCATCTTCCAACAGTTTCGGCATAAAACTAAAAATCCATCATTGGGGAAACAAAAGACACAACTGGTGATCTTTATATCTTGATACGCGTTAAATGAAAAATGGGAAAATGAACACGTAGGGAAAATCGAGAAGGCAAAAGGGAAAAAACATAATAAGATGGAGCCATCTATCGATTAAAAGGTAAAGTAAAACTAACCGTGCAGTTAAAAAAAAGGGAGGTGGGGTAACTTATTTTTAAAAGATAAATCAATGTATTTGGTATGCTAGATGAGAAATTATCAATACAAGTATCACTATTTCTTAAATTAATTTCTATTGATTCTGTAACTAGGGTTTTAAATGGCTTGTTATATTTAGAGATAATTTTAGCCTTACTGAAATTAGTTTTAACATCATTATTAATAGCGTAAAATCTAGAAAGGTTAGTTGTTAATCTCCCCAATTTAATGCCACTCATATGCTCTATTAATCTCTCAAAAAACCTCCGTTTAGTCATACCTAAGTAAAAAATTGTATGATTTTTACTTAAACTGGTGGGGATCTCATATACACCTATAAAAAGATCTGGGGGGGATAGGATCTAATTTATTTGAAATCAAATCAATTAACTTAATTGGGGAACAGAAATAAGATGGACATTAAATTTAATAAGAGCCATTTTAAGTCTTTCAAATAATATAGGGATATACTGCAATTTGTGATAAATTGGTTTACTATTGCTGGGGACAGAATACTGAGTTAAATGGTTCAAATTTCTAATGAAACTATTTCAGCCAGTTGTATATTGTATCTCTTTTTCCCTCTATTGATACTAAGGGAGTTGTGCAGCATTTTAGTCTTGTAATAGATAAACAAGGTAACTTAAATATAAGTATAAAAACTTCTTTTAAAGCAGGACTTAAACTTACTATTTATAGCAACGTATTCATTTTTAGGTGCAAGCGTTATTATATAAATACGTAGTACCTATAGTCGTCGTCTGGTCCGTCCGTCTGTCCGATATAACAGCGCAAAAACTACCCAACCGAATGGTTCGAAATTTAATATATATAATCGTTGCAGGATATTGTCGAATCATTTCAAATTTTATCAAAATCAAAACTTAAAGTATATTAATAAAGGTTTTCTTCATTCTATTAAATTCTATCATACGTAATTAATTCAATGATATGCCATGTTAAGTAATGATTCTAGGTTGCCTTGGGGATTACGTCATATTTACGATGGAGTCATATTATTTACGTATTACTGAATTTAAAAACCGAATTTGTATTCTAAGATTGTTTAATTATAGCAATCATATAATTCACCAACAGTTTTTTGGATAGATGTTTACGGAGAAATAGATATTAAATGGAAAAAGAGTTTAAATATGGATTTCATGATCTGAATTATTCAAAGCTAGGCTTAAGTTTCCCATTCGAATTTTCTGTAAATGTGAACAAAAGATAAAATGTTGCCAACTTAAAATGTACTTATTTCATTACGGAAATTAATCATATCGTAACAACAAACGATATAATTTATTTTACTGAAATAATAACGATTCTTTTACACTGTCTGGTATTGGATATTTGCACGTAGTATAATTTTAATGTAACAGAATTGTAATTAATTGTTTGTAAAAGTGTATTGAAACTTAATTTCATAAAATAAAATTAATATCTATAATATGAAAATCTGCACATAAAGTAAATTTTGTATTCATGCGTTTTTGCATAAGAGTGCAACAGCTATTTCAGCACCAAGATCTGAATAGTTATAAAACTAGTTATAGTACGAACGCATCTCATTTGTCGCGTTTGACGTACAATTTCTAACTTGTTGATAATAAGTTTTATAGACAAAGTAAGGGAACTCCTAATAGGGGATCGCCTATTTCTGGTTTACTAGCCGAATTTAAATTCCAACACATGGAAGAACTTATTCTCAACAGTTTTGATTTGAAACCACCAATTTGGTTAAGGTACGTCGATGATATTTTTATTACATGGAATCATGGACAACAAGCGCTTCTCTCCTTCCTCCCAAAGATCAATGAAATATATCATAACATTAAATTCACCCTATGGAAACAGAAAAAACTCGTTATCACCATTCCTAGATGTAGGGCATTCCTAGATTCAAGTAATTAAAGATAACAACATCCTGAAACGTACAGTATATAGTAAACCTGTCAGGATTAACACAGTAATATCTTTTGACGCCTCAATACATTTCAACTGCAAGATGACTGCATTTAATTCTTTTATTAAACGTGCTTTTCTCGTCTGTTCAGAAGACTCCATCCAAGATGAACTTAACTATATTACGGATATCGCCATAGACCATGGTTTCTTTCCCCATTATATAATCAAGATTATTGAGAAATTCAGGAACCATTTAACTCGGTATTCTGTACCCAGCAATAGTAAACCAATTTATCGTAAACTAACCGGTTTTCTGCCATCTAGTCGGTCGCTTCCGAGTGGGGCCCAGATACGTTCTGAAGTGCATAAAATATGAAACATCAATAAGAACATAACATGAATGAGAAAATAAAAACTTCAATAATGGTCCCTGTTTGTCAGAGGATGGAAAGAGCAAATTTACTATAATAGATTGTACCTAATGATGCAATCACATGTACCATTCCATCATAGACAGTGTCATATATTTCCTCATAAGATCTTTCGTGAGGAAATTGGTAGAAAATGCAGCGTGTGATAGTTTACCTCTCGTAAATTCAATAATGATGAACATATCATTATTTTTATTTAGTACGGTAGATGTCATCCCAAATTTCACTAATTAAACAGCTCTAAAAATAGTTGTTTTCAATTATTGTAGTTTACACAACTTTCGAAACCTGTTAGAAGCGCGTACTCGCCAAATGTTGCTTACATTAGACACAATTACAAACACACACACACTGTAATGTTTAATATACCCTTCAAAATAACTCTATTTGCAGTTCAATAAGCCGCTCGAAGTAACCGAGAGGCATGCATTTCAAATCGTATGGTAGTTTGTGTAATTGAAAGTTTAGCGGATTTCGCAAGGCACATTATTTTTTAAAGCTTAATATCTTTATTTAATAATTTAAATAATATTAATGTTTTTTTCAGTTTAAAAATAAATTTATGAAGTTTGTTTGATAGAGGTTAGTACCACTTATTATCAGTTTAATCATATGCTACCAAGTAGAAAATGTATTAAAAAAAATTTAAAACAGAAAGGTTTCCCTTCAATTTTCTTGAAATTAAAATTTTGTACATAACATATTCTTCCATTCAAGCATTCATTTATCACAGAATATTCTAATTTTAGTTATAAAAAATGCTATATATTTTCCAAAATGAAAAAATGAAACTTAAAAGCTAAGTTTTACCTTCTTAAATATACGAAATATGCATGATATACATTTAACAGCCGATATATGTACTTATATGATATAATAAAAATTCATAGAGCAAAACTCGAGAAAACATACAGAAAAAAAAAAAATAAGCACTGAAAATTTATGTAAGACATCAGATAATGTTTTACAATATCTGAATAAATTATTTATAAATTAAGCACTTTGAAGTTTTTAGTGAATCCTTGTTTCTTAGAACATGTGAATAAAGAACACTTAATGAACTACTTATCTTTAATTAAAGGAACATAGGCGACGCTTTACTCCTCTTAAACAGTCATTAAAGTCAGTTGCTTCTAGAAAATAGCTTTAAATACATTTTTTCGTTTCAGAGAATTGCTAGACACATTCTTTTAAGTTTTTCGGAAAGTATTTTATTTGATTTACGAGATACAAAAATGTAGTTAATTAGTTTGACTGAGAGAATAGGAAGATGGAAGAAGAAAGCAGAGGATGGAATTTCGTTTTATCATTGGAACAGACATTTGTCATTTATGTTAACTGCAATAAGGCGCGACACTATTAATAAAAATATTTGTTGATTGTATCTATGGTGAAAAGTAAAATAATTTTAGTTGTAAATTATAAAACAATATTACTAAAGGTAATTTTTATATATTATTTTTCCTTGTGTGATTTAGAATTTACTGAGTACTAGCGGACTTTGGCAGATTATTGTTCCAAACGAACTTGGAAAATAAAAAAACCGGTGTAGGGAGCCCGACTGCCTTAGGCAGCGTACGATCACTTTGGTTTAGATTCAAAGTTACCAAGGTTTGGGGCCCCAATGCCCTCAGCAGTGCCGATCCGAGTGGGCTCCGGTCGCTTCGGATTACTTTTTTCGAACTAATCGTCGAATTTATATAACTTTATATCCAACGAACCTAGTGTTGGGACCCCATTACGGTTTAAAACAATTATGGCTTTGAAACGCAAAAGGCCAGTGTTATACTAATTGCCGTGTAACTATTTACTTTCGTACATATATTACACTGACTACTAATGTTTGACCAATAGTTGCTGAGGAAGACGTAAAAAATAGGAAAACAGTATGTAACCTATATCATTCTTTTCTTCTATTTTAATAAATAAAAAAAATGGTAAAAACTTTGAAATCGTTCAATTAGTTCTCCAGTTAAATTTCGATATTTTTAACACACAATTTAAAATCATTAGTATTTCTTCATAATCATTCATAATCTTCTTCATTCATAATCATTAATAGTCTTTAAAGGCACGTGTACTTCGTCTCTCGGCAGAAAATCCGAATTTTTACTTCTTCCGAGTTGCATGGGCTTACGCGAAAATATAATAAAAATATTAACCCTCCTTTACATCCGAAAAACAGATTTGATGAAGTAAAGGTGCTTCGTCGCTATATAAACCGATTTGTCATTTTTCAAATTCATGGGAGTAATCTCCTTTTAGATCGAAACTCCGTTTCCGAAACAATTCTTCTTCAATTTAAACTATTACTGGAGGTTTCCTTCATACAGAGATATGGAGTGTAAGATCTTAAATAGATATCTTTTATGAAAAAACAAAGTCCTTATTTTCTCAGAAAAGAACGTCTTTTATAAAATCAAAGGTGCAAAAAATTTAAAAAATACTGTACCCAAGTAGCACAAAACAGTTGGGCCATAGTTGGTTAGTTGTGGAAACGAGCGGTTGACCAATGGTAAGAAATGTCCGCTTTGCCATACCATTAATCAACGAACCATTTGCTAAAAAGGCCCAACGATCTTTTCCTACATAGGCCCAACGATCTATTTCGACGAAGTCTAACCAATTTATTCCTACAAAGGCCCAACGAAAATAACCCTACAATTACCCAACAAATTAGAATTATACCATTAAAAAGGAAAATTATTTGAACATGCTGCTCCTTATTGGTTGCAGGTGCCACAGCCTAAAAAATTCGAGATAGAAAAATGAGTCTTCGGGGACTTTGTTTTATATAAAAAAATATATAATTACATCACTTAATGATTAATATGATGTGCCTAGTGAACATTTATATATACCAGGAACCCACACTGTATGTGTTTTGAAAAAAAAAAAACTTTTTTGAAAAAAAAATTCTTCTTTTAAGATTTTTTTTGTAATTTTTGTAGAAACCTTTCCAGAACGTCATACTTGTCGCAGATATTGTAAAACCTACCATGAAAAAGTTACATCAGATGTGTCGTCTAGTTGCAAAACCGGCCAACTCCTCAAAATTTGAAAATGTGTTTTTTCAGCTTTTTAAGTTCTAAGTAAACGTTTCTACCATCTGGAAACAATAAACATTCCTAAACTGGTCAAATCCCTGGGTTATATGCGTTTGAAAATCACGATGTGCTGCAAAACCGGCCAAATCCTTGAACTAGTGAGGTTCAAAAGCGGCCATCTCCATATCCGCTAGATGGCACTTCTGCTTCTCCCCGCAGTAACCTTTCACATGTTGATTAGATTAATGTTATAGTGTTTTTTCTCGCCTGTGACTCCTCCTCCTTGGTGCATACAAACGGGCAGGGCTAGTGGAGCTTAAGTCAAATGGTAGGCCACTCTGCCCGGCATGAACCTGGTGCATACAAAGTTTCTAATAATTTTGTTTCGTGCTTTCTCTGACTATGGAAAAGTTTTTGGAAGAAGTATCTCCTAATCAATCAAGGAAGAAGAAAAGTGACGCTACGACGTGGAAAAGGAAAAAGGCCAAAGTTCACATTGTGATAACCAAGGGTGGATTAACATGTTTTTATGCTCTAGGCAAAATACTTTTCTGTGCCCTCTCCCTTCGCTTTCATAAAACTGTAAGTGAATTTTCTCTGATAATTTAACAATTTTTTAATCTATTTAATTTTTTAATAAAATATTCATCCATTTAATTTTTTTTTTATAAATTTTAGTATTTTGAAGATTGTAGATGCGGATTGAACGGTTTTTTGCTACAGTTAAAATATGAGAGAATACATTTGTGATTACATTTTCATAATTTCTGGCATTATTTTTTTCAGGTACTGCCCTACTGGTAATCTAAGAAATCCAAGCTGTGGGCACTCTTCAAAAGCTTACCAATGCTCATCAACGCTTCCTCGAACATTTTTGTGTGTTTGATACCCGTAAAAACCCAATGTCACATTAAATTTAGCAAAAATTAATTTCTGGTTTGTTGCAAAACCGGCCAACTCCAAAGTAAGTTGCAAAGGTGGCCAAATCCAAAACAAAGACTCAAATAACCCCCTCATTGCTTGTGCCCCTGCCACCTTATTTTGTGTTTTCAAATATACTGTCTTAATGACTATAAAACTAAAGCGTTTTGGTTCTAATTTTATTTTGGCTAAGTGTGGCAAAAAATCAGGTTTTTCTCAAAATTTTACTTTTTGGAGATGGCCAGTTTATCAACTAGACGACACAGATATGCTATTATTCAAACATCAGACCAGTGGTAGACTGTATATACAAGATCCGTAGACACACCTTCAAGTCTATGCGAGTAAAAATCTTATTTTTCTTTTTAATTAAGAAAAAAATCCAGAGGACTGTCAGTTCTATTACTAACTTTTCAAGTTCTGACGCATTCAAATGATAACAAACAACATTTCCTGATTTTTGTTTCTACTTTAATGACATCATCCGCATCATCGGGTTATTGTTGTGTAAAAATTCAACAAAAATTATAGCTCATTAACTCCTTTATCGTGCAGATTAATAATTTAACACACTGACTTGATTAAATTTTAAACGAAAACGCATGGCAAGGATTTCCTAAATAATTGAGAGGGTTGGGGCAAGAGAGTGCCAAGCCACATTTTTGAACTTCTGAGGTATTTCAATTTGAAAATTTGATCATGAACTCAAATCAAGATATATAACCTAAAGTTTTTTCGCCAATGTCTAGGTAACATTTGAGATATTCTGAGTAACAATATGGCATTACTTTAATGATATTACTATTACGTTTTGTAAATTAGCTATATTCATTGGTTGGCATAAACATCTGGGTTCAAAAACAAAACCTGTCACATATGCTGCCACCAAGTGGCATCAGACACAAATTATATGTTGGATATTATAATTTACAATACTAAGTAACAGATTACAGTGTTAGATTTATTTCACCAAAAATGTGGCTTGGCACTTTCTTTCCCCGACCCCCTCAGTGGTACATTCATCACATAGCATGAGTGCAAAATTCCTCATGATTTAAAAATACAAGTTTCTCTTCAAATCATCTTATGGTCGGTCAAATGAAAATATAATCTCAGCATAGGAGTAAATTCATTAGAGTATATATACGTGCATTTCGGAAATTTCTCTTATATTAAAAAATTCTGAATCCAAACCAGAAATCCCGAAACAAGAGCTTTTGCTTTATATAATCATGGGATGCCTGTTATTAAATAAAGCAAAAATTACAATTCAGAATTTTTAGTATGAATTCGAAATTTCTGAATGAAAGAGAAAATTGTGAAATGCCCGCAGACATGCGAAAACGGTGCAACTGGGTTAAAGACCAATAATAGAAAAGATGTTTTTTTCCATTGGTACTAGTTCAAAAATGGGATTTTAATGGTTTTGTAATTTTGCATACAATCCACTTTAGACAATAGTTTTTTACAGTTCATACATTTGCTGGCTCTCAGAAAAGCGTGCTTGGCAATTTTGTTTGCCCAGAAATACAGATTTCTGTAAAATATTGTATTCGTAAACTCTATAAATTAATATCCTACTTATGCTCAGTATAATCATAGTGTGAATACAATATTCTCAATGATTTAAATGAAATTATTATATAATAAGTAAATTTTCTGACTATATCAAGGCTATTTTTTTCTGAAATAATGCATCTTTCTTTTTTAAGTAATTTTGGTTGCATTCATTTGTAATTTTAGCCATTTCTTCTGAATTCTTTTATTTAAGGCGGTTTTCAAAAAAATACTTTTCCTCTCTCAAAAACGGGAAACTTTTTGACACATTTACGGAAACCTTTTTAAACGGAAAAGTACGGGACATTTATGCTTCACTATTGAAGTGATTTGGAATCGTACGGTGTTTTCCATTTTTTGATTAATGAATTTCTTATCGACTTATAAATAATTTATGTTACATGACGAAAGGATTTTCTTCTTTCCCTCGCTGTCGCGTCTGAAAATGCAGTTCAAAATGCTAACTTTGACAGTATTTAAAAAAATATCTCCTGCAGTTAACAAAAAATGGAAAACACAATTCTATTACAAAGTTTCTGAATAAGAACACCTGCCAATTTCCTGCGTTTATGAACAAATATCAATTAAAAAATGTATCAGAAATTAGCTGCTTTGGTTTTGAGAACAGTCTTAACTATATCCTGCAGTTCAAATAAGTAAAAATATAAATAAATAAATAAATAAATAAAAATAAAAAATAGATAAATAAAAATATAAATAAATAAATAAATAGAAAGCTCGGCAAGTTTCTTGGCAATTCATTTTTTTCCAAAATCGTATCGATCAATCGATTTTTTTTGTTCGTATGTTGTTATTATTTTACACAGTCATCCTATAAAACTTGTTGAATTACCTATTATCACCAAACTGTTGTTTGTTGCCTTGTCTCACTCGTCTAATCGAATTCGTGAAGGCGAGTATTTTTAAGTTCTGGAATGTTGGTTGCCCTAGTTTAGACAAAAAATGTGCATTCGGTATGTACGTCTTTCGTCACTGTTATCTATAAAGGCATTCTACTTCTTTGGTAGCTTTGCAGAATTAACGCCATCTATAATAAATATTTTGAACTAATTATTTTTATTTTTTAAAGATATTTTTCGATTATAAGAAGCATTTTCGTGCAAACCGCCCTCTCATACACCATACGCCAATTGATTATTTTTTTCATTGAATTTTAAAATGTGTCAACTATTTTTGGGACACTCTGTACTTTTTATGATTAAATGCGTACATTCCTACCCATAACAGATTCATGCCAATAGTACTATCTGAAATATGAAGGTGACATATATATATGTATATATAATAAAACTTTTGTAAATAATAACCATTAAACCACATAAATAATCGGGAATAGATAAACCGATAATTAATATACAATACATAAATATATCCAAAAATTTAAGATTCTCAAGATTAAAATAATTGGGAAAAATACTTAAATATATGTATAGAAAAAATCCAATATGCAGAAAGTGAAAATTATTACAAGATCAATTGGAAACTTGTATAGTTGAACAGTTTTTAAAGGGCAATATTCCACTAATATAAGTAAAATGTAATTACTTTCTGTTTGAGTTAATAGCATGAGCTTATTAACCCAAATTGCCCAACCAATTACCAAAAGGAATTTAAAGAGAATTGAATAAAAATAGACAAATATTGAGAACCTGAACATGATATGTGCAAAATCAATTAATATAATGAGTATTATTTAAATACAAAAACATATTTAAAAAGGCATTTTTAGACTAAAAGAGAAATTGCAGTAAAACATACCCCAACATCAACATTTTAGCATTCAGAAACCACGTCATCCGTTAGTTATATTTCAGAAATGCACGTTGTATATAGCAGTTACATTGGCAATTAAAAATAATAAACTATTTTTGCAAATTTAAATATAATTCATATACCATAATTATTTATTCATAATTATTTAATTATTAATTATTTATTATACCATTATTATTATTCATAATTAATAAGTTTTATAATATTCAAAACAATATCCAATCTAAATAATATTAATATTAACGAAATGAATTTTTGAAATTAAAATATTAACAGCTTACAGCACAAGCGGATTAAATGAAACGATATTGAATAATATTCGAATATTGACTGCGATATATTAATGCATTTTTATAGCAGCGCCATCTATGAGAACGAGAAAAAAAGAAAGGAATCTAGCATTACAATTTATTAATTAGTTAAAAAGTATATATTAAATAAATTTAAATAAATATTAAATAAGACAAAAGTATACAAAATAATTATATTTATTTCCAATTATTGAGAACTTATAAATTCCAATCAATATTAGAACAGACTTTAAAGTAATTAAATACCGAAACATTTAGATGAAAATTCAGCATTTTAAACTCATAATTTTGGTGCTGCCATCTATAATGAAACATGTGAAACATTTATTTAATTTAATTCAATTATAATTTTTTAAATGATTATGTTTGTATTATTTAAAAAAGAGGGTCTCTTTTAAAGAAAAAATAAAATGAATGAGCTAATATTAAAATTAAATTGAAATATTAGTAAGTATAAAATTGAATATTTAAAGTATAAAGATAATAATAATAATAATAAAAATAGTAATTTAAGACCTTTCATAAAATTGAGGTTATTTTTACCTAATAAAATTGTATAAAATTATTTACAAAAAAAAAAAAAAATCAACGTATGAATCTAGAAATTTAGTTCTTAATAGTAGTATGAGAATTCAAGTTAAATAAAATATGATTATGCTTTATGCAAAATAAAATAAATTAAAATAAATGAAAAATGTATACTGCTATATAATCCTTTGTACAATCAAATCCCTGTAATAACACATACCTTATAATTAAACATGATATAATAATGTGAGGAAAAAATTAAATAACTTTAAGTATCTAGTAAAAGTTTAGATAATTTATAGATTAAACTATATTGATATATATAAGATATTAACAGTAAGAACTAACAAGTAATGGATATTCCTATACTATACCATAACAATGGTTAGCATAAAATACACCAACTATTATCCACTAGAATCTAATAACCAGCAAATTAACCTTATTATGTTATTTTTTTCGTTTTTATAAATAATTAAATAAGGTAAGTATAGAAATAACCTCTCCCCATCATTATCATTCAAAAGAATGCAGCTGTGTTTGACTATATTTACCTTCAGTCCACTAGACAACACGCCTCATCCCAATAATCATTCTACAGAATGTACCTTCCTAACTCTAATCTATCTTTCATTTTAGAGCATTATCCCCCCTTTTTATAATTTTAATTTTAAATATTTAAATTAGGTGTATATAAATTAACCCATACAACAGCACCCCACCTTCATAATCATTCAAAAAATTGCAGCCGTACTTAACTGAATTTACCTTAAGTTTACTAGACAACACCATCCCGCCTCCATAATCATTCAAATGTTATGTAGCTTCCTAAGACTGATTAATACTCCATTTTTGAGCATTATAGCTTTTTTGTATAAGTTTGTTTGAGTGTGTGTGTGGAAAAAATATGAAAAACTATATGTTTAATATTTATTTAATGAGATGTGAAGGATACCCGTACTGAATTCCGAGGACCAAGATTACGGGTATGAAGTTCTGGAGTCATATATGCTGCTATTCCTGGCCAGTGTTCAAACAGTAATAGTCTGGCTCGTAAATACCGACTAAAGACCGCTCTGCTTACTTTATATAATCTCTTATATCTAAATATTTCTGGTATGTCTACTCTCCAATCAAACACGTTTTGTAACATCAATTCTGGTCGTACAGTAGCAACCATAATTTATATTGCGAAGTCGAAATGGTGCTAACCAGTTTGCTTTATGTTTGATTTTATTGCAAATCGCAGTAATACAAAGACTTCCATGTGGTACTACGTGGTACGATGAATTTCTATAAATGCAAGTTCTATGTATTATCGAAATACTTTTAATTATACACTAATTAATTTTTCAGCAGAGCTGAAATTACGCTGTAAATTAATGAAATACAAAGGATGTGAATTATCGCTTTACTAAACAGCGTACAACCATCACAGTGGTAGAGCTCTAATGGTTGTACGCTGTTTAGTAAAGTAATAATTCACATCCTTTGTATTTCATTAATTTACAGCGTAATTTCAGCTCTGCTAAAAAATTAATTAATGTATAAATATTCGCCGATACTGTGTATAATTGGTCTCATGCATGCCAGCGGTGTTGTGCTCATGATTGACTTTCCATCTTGTGCTGCGTGGTTGTAGCCTTGCCATATAAGAGTGAGAGAATACTAGACTGGATATCGTCTGGATAGCTTAACTGGTAAAGCATTTGGTGCGCTATACCAAAGGATCCGGGATCGAACCCCGGTCTGGACATTTTTTCATTCTAATGGTTGTACGCTGTTTAGTAAAGTGATGATTCACATCAATTGTATTTACTTTTAATTATTTTGGAGTACAGTTTTATTAATCACATGTATCATTCTCTAGTTGTTAATACGCCAATAATATTTCAGGTCATACTTTTTTGCTTATACTTTTTTCTACTTTAGAATCCTTTCATACTGTTTGGATGAC
Source organism: Maratus michaelseni (assembly GCA_963931845.1). Taxonomy (NCBI): domain Eukaryota; kingdom Metazoa; phylum Arthropoda; class Arachnida; order Araneae; family Salticidae; genus Maratus; species Maratus michaelseni. Next base: position 430,578,668 of record OZ007588.1, read on the forward strand.
ATCTATCAATAAACAGTAGCCTTTTATCTTTGGTATCCAGAGAAAACGATGCTTTTCTTTTTGCCATTCGCTATTTCTTTTGTTCTTAAAGTTAGACCCTTCTCCACCTCAACAAAACCAATTAGATTTTAAAAATGACCATACTAACACTCTCCATTTAAATTGTATGAATCTTATAATTGCTATAGCGCATATTTGTAAAATTATTAAAAATGTTATCTGCATCAAAATTCACACTTTTACATTAATTACAATTTATCTTTTTTTTTTCTTATTTAAATTTTTGTGTTTTATTTAAATTTTCAGAAATAAGAAAAAATAAATTCCTTTATGTAAAGAGTTAAAATGCTGTCAAATTAACACAATTTTTATAAGTTCGGAGAAGAGCAAATTAAAATCTAAAAAGATCTTTGAAATTTGATGTTAGTACTAATTATGAAAGAAATGTAATTAAACAAATTTAACCAAAGAAAAACAAAGTTTACTATGTGTTAACCCAAGTAAAAACTGGATTGCTTTATATTTAAATTTTATTTGTGAAACTTAAAATGTTTTCGAAATTGAAAAAAAAAAACATTTTAAACTATCAAAGAATGAGATTTTTATTAATTTTGTGACCTTTTTAATTAAATATTTCTTGCGTAAAATATTTATAAGTTATTCTTTCTCCTTTTGTAAAGAAACTTAATTAATAGTGCTTTTTTTTTAAAAAAAAACATAGTTACCTAAAAGTATTTATAATTTTCATAAATGTTTTAAAATGTATTTGAAAATATATCCAGTTAATATCTAGAGCTATGTCATATCACTTGAGATGACACAAAATTTTACTTTTTAAACTTATAAATATTTTTGTTTGCATTTTTAATCACGGAATGCATAATTATTTCTATATATTTCTTAAATGTAAAATCTTCCTTTATTATTTTTTAATATTAAAAAAAAAAGCCAGTTTAAAATTTTAGAAATCTTGTGAAAGAATGAGTATTTTTGCATTTTTTTTTCTTTTTTAAGTACAGAAAAGAAATAATGTAATTTGTCTTCGTTATTTACAAAAATATAGAAGACTACGGTACTCTGCCAATTCAAATAATACAGTTAAGTTCCGTTATTACAGATTCAAATAATACAGACCTTTAACGAACTACGCTACGCTATCCAGACACCGCAAGGCTCTAAAAATACGGTAATTTGCTCTATTTAAAAAAAAAATGTTACGCGATGATGGAAGATTGGATGAAATTATAGGACCAGCGATATTCTGTAAACGAGTTTGCGTTCATTTTCCTTTGGCTGAGGGGGGTGGTAGTGTTTCAGTTTCCAAGGCCGGTATCACAGATGTCACGACAGCTGACGGCTGTTTTCGTCATTAGTAAAGTAAGATCAATTACATATTTTAAAATAAGCTTATATGAAATGGTTAAGTATAAAAATGTCGACGCCACAGAGAATTTTATAACGTCTAGAAGAAAAGTTATCTTTTAGACGCTATAAGAAAATCATTTTAAATGTGGCGGTTTAAATATGTCCTTTCAAATATGACAATTCTTTTAGCACATAATATATATTTGTTTTATTTTAAAGTTTTCTTTCTTTTTAAATATTCACGTGTAAATATATTTTTCAATTAAACAATGGTAGGAAATATTATTATTTGGGGTTTTTAGAATCTGGCAACAACAGGCAAAAAAACGGCTTTTTAAGAGCAAGGAAGCCATCTATCTATATTCACAAAATGAGATTTTGAATAAAATAATTTAATAAAAACTCAAAAAATAGACAAATTAAAAAATAAAAGTGATTGGACACTGCACACCACAATCTAGTCCAGTTTAGGCTTGAAAAAGAGTGTTAAATTTCTATGCCTAGTTTTTGGTCCTATAAAACTGATGTAACTGAACTATCTTGCCCGGCTTAAACGTGCTTAAAATAATTTTCCGACTCAAAAACTGTTTGCTTCAATGTGTTTATCATATGAGGACGTGAGTTTCAAAACTCGCCTTATCCCAAATTTAAAAATTCGTGTTTTCTCTATCAATCTATTCTATTGGTAAATCTTCACTGAAAAAACAGTATAATCCGCAGAAAAACTAGTTTTATTATGTATTTCAGACGTTCTAAAATCTTTGTTTACAATGAAAACTCAGTAGCAGCAGTCAGAGGTTTTTCGCGATTTCCTCGAATTTGATTTTTTGGATAAGACGAGATTTGAAACTCACGTCATGTTTGTTTATAAAATTATCCTTTTTTTATTTTTCTGTATGCAACTGTTTATGGATTATAAGCAAAGAAAGTGAAAATGTCAAGATAAGTTCAATAACGGCAGATGCAATAGCATTCTGCCGTTAAAGAATGAGATTTTTATTAATTTTGTGTCCTTTCTAATTAAATATAATTTTTTCGTTTATTTTACCTGTCTCATTCTTTGTAAGCTCTTCTCTCTGCCCTTCTGTTCATTTGTGACCCTGTCCTCTTACAGACAAGTGTCTACTTTGGCTGATGACGGGCTGTTAAAAATTTCCATCCCGAAACGCGAAATGTGTTCTTTTATTTTTATCAATGAAAAATCAACTGTAGGATTCGGAGTGACTTCCTTAGTAAACACACCCCCCTTTTATTGCCTAAGATATCCCAATGGGCTGCAACATGTCCTAAATGAGTTTTAGAAAGAAGAATTCTTAGGATGGATTTAATTACGGTTATTTGGGGGTTATTGGATCTAAATGAATAAATTGACTGCAGACTGGACTATCATTATAAATGGGAATAATAGAATTATATATGGATTGAGAAATCTATTCGTCAGCCTTAAGAACTGCGAAGAGTTCTGCTTGTTAATGGACCTTATGTCGAAACTAATCAACTAAGAAATACTCCATATTGACTCTTCAACCTACAATCTGATACCGCGCGCGTGAACTCAATAACAAACTTTCTCAGTATCTAAAATGTAACCGTACCGTAGATACGCCCATGTAAATATGATGTAAATATCTCAAATTTAATGTAAAATTGGAGCATTTTTATGCAGTCTCCAAACGCGATATAAATGTATATATAAAGGGAAGAATTTCAATAATAATATTATATTCAAAGGAAAAATGGATATCTACTTACTTCACGCCAATTTGTTACTTCTACTAATATTATTTCTTATTCCAATACAGCGACAAGATGACTATTCAAAAGAATAAGTATCAGGATAACAATGTGGATAATTCTTAGCGCAAAAGCAATTCTCAGGTAAGCTGAACTAATCTTTTTACCATTATCAAAATATGAAAATGTATATTAAAATATGAAGACTGATATAAAAATTTATAAAGATAGAAAATTTATTATACTACCGAAGGTTCTCTAACAACCTGAAAGTGGAAAGTTTCATTAAAAGGGTCAGTCTGCCAATCTTGAAGCTTGCGTTGAATTGTTAGTTGTGGATAGCTTTTTGTTCGAATTTGCTGGTCTTAGTTTTGTCAAATTTCAATTTGCTGAATATTTGTAAACATATCAACGCTGGGCAATATGTTCAAGCTTGCGGCTTCGGCAGGTATGGTTGTGACCATTTTTCGTCAGCTGATAAATTTTCCATAATCGGTGTTTACACGCTTCGCCTGCACGTGCATATAATTCATAGAGATGAATTTGATAGAGTTATATATTTTAAAAATTATATATTTATGTAACAGGGCAACAAATGAAATTACCTGATGTAACTGTCGTAACACCATTCGAATAGAAGAAATGTTTTCGGCCGTGAAAGGTCGTGGTTTTTTTAATGTAAAATAAATAATTTATTTTTGTCGTATCGAGGATATTTGGATATTTTTAAGTTTTAAGTAATTTATATGTACAAAAAATATGCTACTAATAATTGAGGTAAACCGCAATTTAGCATAACTGAGTTTATGAGGCTAATGTAAAATATCTACAAAAAAGCAATAAATAGACGAATTGAATTCTTTTTCCATCTTCTTCAACAGGAGTATGAAAATACGCATTCTACCTTATGCATGGCAGCATGTTTATATATATATAAATTAGTTTTAACAATATATTTTAATAAAACAACTAACATTAATTTTTTCTCTCTTCTCAATGTCTACAGTCTTCTTATGCAAATGTGACATACACCACTATGATTTCGACAGCTTCAAATTGAAATAGAAGATTTGAAGTTCAGCGAGTGTAAACTCTAATAAGAAATTAGCCTTCAAAAGAGAGATTATTTTCTTTTAAAGTGTCTGTGTCACTTAACTCTTAAAATTAGGTTTAATTTATTTTATGGTAAAAGAAGAAATGTCAAGAAATGTCAGCTATTTTGAATAAACATACTTACATAAAAGACAAACATTCCTTACACTCGACAAATCCAATTCCATTATTTGCATCGCTCGTCTAATTTCTGCTATTTTATCCTGAGATAATGAAAGAAACTATGAGAAACTGAAATGAAATTAAAATTTTTCTTTTACTCAAAACTTCAAAGAATGTTTTAGAGATTTAAAAAATTGTCTAAAATAAAATTATAGAGAAGTTGATAAAACAATTAATTATTTTCACTTCTAGAGAAAATGTTTTTTTTCTTTTTCGTATGAAGAACATTCAAACCTTTCAAATACAAACACGTCTTAAATTTGCAAAAATGTTCTTCTTTTATTTTACATTTTAGATCTAGACTCTAATTCGGAAGCTGAAAGCATTCAACGTAAAGAATGTTTTAATATGAACACCACTAATTTAACGTAAAATATTCAATGCATATTGTTTTAATGTTTAGAAAGCAAAATAATTTTTATTAAATATTCTTTACTCGTATTAATCATATTTAAAAGCTACATATAGGTAAATTGATTAAAGTTGTTTTTCTTTGATCAGTTATCGCAGTAATTGTGTGTTTTAAGTACAAAGAGTGTTACTTCTAATAAGAAATTTGTTCCCAAAAGAGAGACCTTTTTCTTCGAGTTACTTTGTCACTTAACTGTCAAAATTAGAGTTATTTCTCATTTATTTTGTATGAAGAAAATGAATTTCAAGAATTGTAAGATGTTTTGACTAAATGTACTTATCTAAAAAGCTAGCACACATTAAACTGCATAACTCTAATTCCATTACTTGTAACACTCTTATAATTTATACACTAGTATTCCAAGATGACGAAACAAACTAGCAGGTAAGAAGCACAAAATTAAATTAAAATTTAATTTTACACAAAGTTTCTAAAGCTGTCTAAAACAATTCTTAAGTGATGTTGAGAAAACAATCTATTCAATTTCAAATAAATTTCTTATTAAGCTTCATATCCAGGGAAAAGTGGACATCTGATGGAGAATTTTAAATTCCTCCAGAAAATTTAATGAATTATGATCAACTCGTAAAAGTATAAATTTTAATATTTTGCAGAAAAATAAGTGAAATGTCTTTATTAAAATTCATATGTGAACGATAAAATATTTCTCTCATTTCCATGAAATTCCAAATAAAATTTTAGTACAACTACACATTTAATGTTACGAAATTTCCCTTTTACATAGATATATAATTTCACTTATGAAGAAAATTTTATAGCTTTTTATTAACTAATGTAAGCATATAAAATTTATATTAATTTTTGTCACATCCGCAACAGAAAAGTGATATTTATTTTCTCACCAAAGGATATTTAAATGATTTAACATGATACTTCTGATCTAAAAATAGTTTAGTAAGTAGTATCCACATGCTACAATTATTTAATATACTATTAAAATGTTGCTATTTCGCGTTGCGTGTGTGACAAACAGTAGTCACAAAGTCCTGTTACCATTAAAAGCGTTGTAACGCATGAAATATTTAAGATAAATGATCGTGTTTTCTTTTTAAGTGTTTTTCAGTATCTAAATTTCACTATGGTCTTCTAATTGTTCACATTTAAGATCTTAAGGTAATAAATACACTATATTGCCAAAGGTGACCGGTCACTTGCGATTTTAGACGTTTTGTTAACTATCTAGAAAAATACATGAGGAATTAACCTGAAACTGCAGGTGTGTAAACAGTATATTATAGGTTATATATTTCCGCGAATATATTTTCACGAAACCCCATAGGGAACTGTCAACAAATTGAAAAAGAACGAATATCTTTTGGATTACCCTGTAAAAACTAATGTAGCAAAGACGTTCAAACTTGAGATTATTAATAAGTGGCTTATTGTAATACACTGTGTTTATTTTTATGCGGAAAGCATGTATACTCGTAGAGAAATTAAGGTTTTTATAAAAACAGTCCCAAATTTCGCCTAGTTTTTTGCTTATAATTTGCAGAGTTCTTAATATAATTTTTTTTTTTCAGAAAATATGACAAACAATATTGTACATAATACTCTGCAATCAGAATTTAAAAATAATAAAAATTTTATGAAAAATGAGCAGGTTTACTAAAAAATGTTTCACTGCGCATGCGCGAATGCAATCAAAATATAATATGCATAATGTATTAGCTAAGTATATAGAGCAACTTTTGTGAAAGTCTCAAAATCATAGTTTGAAAATTCTGAAAATTATCGTCGATACAATAAGCTCGAAATCCGTTGTTCCCTAAAAGAAGCAAAAATATGAGGGGTTGTATCAAATATCTGTTGATTAGTGCCAAGATAGCGTACACAATATTGCACAATATTTGGAGAAATGAACACAGTATATTACAATACGCCACTTATTAATAATTTCGAGTTTGAACGCCTTTGCTACATTAGTTTTTACAGAGTTATCCAAAAGGTATTCGTTCTTTTTCAATTTGTTGACAGTCCCTTATGGGGTCTCGTGAAAAAATCTTCGCGAAATATATAACCTATACTATACTGCTTACACACCTGCAGTTTCAGGTTAATTCCTCATGTATTTTTCTAGATAGTTAACAAAACGTCTAAAATAAAATCGCAAGTGACCGGTCACCTTTGACAATATAGTGTAGTACAGGTTGTTCCCAAATCCTGCTACAGAACTTATTAAACTCATGAAATAGTGCAGATAAATTTTCACGGTTTTTAGCATTATGTTCAGCAGCATTTAAGGGGACAGTACACCTTTAAAATGACCAAAAAATCAATTTTTAGATTTTTACATCTTTGAAAAGATATTGTTATTCTGAATAACTTGGTACTAATCTTTTAATTGTGCGATAATTATTTACTGGAATATTATGAAAAATGTACATACCACTCCTTCATTTTCGATTTAAATGCGCTGCAAAAACTGTCATGGCGGATTGTTAACATATTGTTATCACGCTTTCACATTATCGCAATTTTGAAAATATGCTAAAATACGCTAATTGTTTTTAATTGAATAACGTGCATAATAATATGAAACCTTGAAATTAACTTCAACTTTCTCTTTCGCAAAGTTTGTTTAATTTTGATTACATACTTTTACTCTGAAACATGATCACAAGTTTGTTTAGCTGTTTACTTTTATTCGCTATTAAGCGTTTAATTTGAAACAAGACTGTTCTTTTCAGAATAATATTTTCCTAATTTTGCAATATTATTGTATGTTTTAGTATTTATTATCTATTTCATAATGCACAACAGCGCGAAAGAAATCGTCAGTTTAATGGTAATCGCTATACAAAATGCTATTATAAAAGTATGTCCTAATGTGCTAATTTATCTTATAAAAAACTAAAAAGTAATACATTTGAAAGTGATTTTGTTTCAATTGACAGTTTTGGAAACGGGCTTTTTGATTTTAATCCTATTATTTTTAGTAAACTATCAGAAATGTTGCGCTGCAACTTATGTGAATCAGATATTTACCAGAATTAATACCAGAATCCCCCCAAAACGACCTATAATTTGCATTAAATAATTTCATTTTATAAAAAGTGCATATTTAATTCCCTTAGCAATCAATGCGGAACAATATTTTAACTTGTATATTTAAAGTTAATATTTTTGCAAGAATAAGCCTTACATTGTTACATTGACGAAACATCCTATATTCTGCAGCATTTTACAAACTATTTTATATTTATCAATTTAAACTAGCATCTCATTTTATTTTTATATTAAATAAGTTATAAAATTAATAGTTTTGTTTCCTTTAATGTGAATTTTATATTTTTAAAATACAAATAAAACTTTAACTGGCTTTTCTCAAAATGACTTTTTTTACTATTGTGCGCATGATATCTCCAAGACTGTTTAAAGTATAGATTCAAAATTTTTACCCTACCTAAATATTGATACAATCATGAAAATGAACTAGAATGGTGAAGCTGTGTTTAGTATGAAAAAAATTATGAGGTTGAATATATGTAGAAATTAGTGTTTTTTCTAATTTTTCTAATTAAATGTTAATGACTTTTTATGTAATTAACCGTTTACAAAAGTTTTAGTTCAAATTATAGTCCAGAGTATTATGTTCAATTTAAGGTAACTTTTATGCAAATTCCATGAAATGTGCATGAGTTATCGTGCGCGCAGTGAAATGTTATTCAATAATTGTCGCTTTGAAACTCACCCCCTGAATTTTGTTTATGATATTATTTACAAATTAAAAATGCTTAAGCATAGTTCAGAATATTTCTTTTATATGCTAAAAGGTATAAATTAACAACATAATACAAATTAAATTAACTTTTATTAGGTTGTTTTACATGTTTCGACTCATTCCGAGTCATCTTCAAATACAAATGAGAATACTCCATAATTACACGGGCTTTGAAGTTATTATTTCCATGTACTTTTTAAAAAATTACCCCCTCAAAAATTAAAGAATATCATTTGCAGTAAAATTGACCCAATTAATTTTGGAAATTATTCAGGAGTATATGAAATACCTTTTATTAAAGAAGACGGATCCAAGAACTACTACATAGGCATGACCAGCAGGAAATTTAATTAAAAAAAAAGAGCATATAGCTGATATTAAGTATAATAGAAAAACTACAGCCCTGGCTAGATTATATGAAGAAGAAACCATCCAAATAAATTTCAATGAAAGTAAAATAATATTTCCCTCAAGTCTATACTATCCATCCATAATAAGAGAAACCATAGAGATACTAACACGTAAAAATACAATATGTAACGATGCTGTACTGGAGAATTCTTTAATAATCGTTGAAGTCTGATATCCACGAATAAAAATCAGTTGGTTCTTTGTGAGACGCAGGTAATATAAACAGAGGCAGTTGACTCGGATGCACGAAGAAGATTCAGGTAAGATAAAAGCAAACACTGTTTATTTTTTTCAAAGACATCGTTAAAAAAAGGGTAGGCAAAAGGAAAAAAGAGTCAAGAAGCAAGGGGAGGTACCTACAAAAACGAAGATAACTTTTCTACAACTTCTCTGGTCAAGTCAAACGACCGAAGTGATAAAGTTTTAAAAGTTACATGTACGGGTGTTGGCGCGAAAGCATGATAAAATCGCCAGTACTTGGCGAGAGAGTTTTTGGAGACTAATGTCGTAAGCGTATGGGAAAAAACGATAAATGCTAGATTCTGTCTATGATTAAGAATTCTTTTGAGAGCGGTGGGGGTTGCAGGAATTCTTGCATGGAGACGAAACAAGGAAAAAGAAAAGAAAATAATTTTGGGATTGGCGTTTGATTTTGCTAAAAGACAGCTGCAATTAACGGTTACTTATGACTCGAATCTAATAACAGGGTGTGAAAGATATGAGCTTGCATATTACAGTTTAATCTTTTTAATTAATTCTTTTGAGAGCGGATGAGAAGTGCTAATGCTTGCATAAAGAATGTCGGTTATACGTTACATTACTTTAATAAGTAGAGCACAGCTGCTTATATATTTTGTCTAAGTTTTAAGACAGATGCACTTTTGATTTCATGAGAAGAAAACGGTTGGATTAGAAATATATGAACATTTGTAACTTATTTTTAGCACAACCGCAAAGTCAAGGACTGAAAAGTTTCTGATGTATGCGAGTGACTTGCATTTTAGAATAAAGAAAGTAGATTCGTTATCTAAATTAAATCAGAGATAGATTTTAGTTAAAATATTGAATTTTGGTGGTGGGGGGGGGAATTACAGACCTATAAAATCTATAACCCATATTTATTTATTCTTATAATTATTTATTTATTTGGTGTGGGGGGGGTAATGATTGAATATTTATGAATTTATTATTTATCTCTATTTTGGGGGGGTGGGGGGAGTGGAAGCATGAAATCAATACAAACTTGTTAGATTTTGGAAGAGGAAAGGAAAAGTTTATGTTAACTTGTTAAATTTTTTTGGGGGGGAAGCATGAACTCAATACAAACTTGTTAGATTTTGGAAGAGGAAAGGAAAAGTTTATGTTAACTTGTTAAATTTTTGGGGGTGGGGGGTAGTTGAACTGAAAGCAAGATATATGACAAACGTCTTTGTCATATATATCACCCCATTGACCAGAAAAGCTGTACTGTTTACAGTACAGTTAAAAAAAAAATTACAATACAATTATACTCTCCCCAAGCTGAAAACAATACATACATAACATAAAACAAAATACTTGTAAAATTATATGAGTTGCAACAGTATAAAGGATTTTGTTACCTCATTAGTCCGTAACACAGTCTGCAAATATGTCATTAAGTGCACTACTTACGAAGATTTTTTTTTATATCTCTTCGTCTTCTCTTCTTTTTTTTTTGGTTCTGTTTTGTTCTGTTCTGGTACCAGTTTAAAAAAATTGTTAATTTCCTAGACATGTCTAATGATAATTGAGTACAAAATTTTTACTCCTTTTCTCAATTTTGTTGCACTTAAATACTATAATTACTACTTAAGTATAATATGAAACACAAATGAAAACAATTAAAAAAATAAACACAAATAACACATAACATAAACATATATCCTTAAAAATTAACTTGAATTATATGAAAAATTGAAAATGGATTAACTCAAGTGTAGTGTAATGAAAAGTTGTTTGAAAAAGGTTTAAAAATTCGTGCAAGCACAGGACGGTAAAAAAAAGAGGTGCATGTGGCACGCCCATAAAAAAAGGGACCGCCCTTATTCTTGTCAATGCATGACAAGTGTGATGTCTCAGGCTTAGGGCCTTACGACTTAGGTGAGGAGGGCAGTGATGAGAGTCCACATCATTACAACATGAACTCCCTGCTCCCCAATGAAGATCACACTGATCCCCACACAGGAGCACGATTCGGGAACACATGTACTTTTGGGAAAAAGGAATATTGTGAATTAGTAAACTAAATCACAATTGTCTCTCTAAGCACAATCTGGTGAGGTGTGGTAACCTAAGGGCGAAAATTTAGAACGGTATCACTAGCCTGAAGGGAAAGAATTATTAAAAATAAAAAAAACAAGATACAAGTGTATCTTAAGCATATCCTAATGTATTGACAGTCCTAGAGTGTTGAGAGACCTAAAATATGTCATAATCAGGTGTGATGAAGTGAAACTGTACAAGTCATGTAAGCAAACGATTAAGTTTGTTTAAGAGAACTTTTTTTTTATTTATTTAAAATACTTTATTTATTTAAAATATTTGCAATGTTGTATTCAGTATGAATGAAAGCTTAAAGTGTGAGAGAAAAAAAATGTGAAAAGATTATATTTATCTACTGTTTATAAAATTGAATGAAAAATTAAAAGAATGGTGTGACCCGATACAAAATATTGTGTAAAAGTGGTCTTCACAAGAAGACATGGACCAGCCGTGAAGTCAAGTGAAGACAAGTTATGCACAGTATACGTAGAATCCTGGCCAGGGATAAAACACTTAGTATCAGATCATATAAAAAATTAAAAGTTTTTTTTTTTAAATTTTATTATTTTTTTTTAATTTGTTACAAATTATCTTTTTCTTAAATTGTAGCGAGGGGCGAGAATGGTGTTAGAAGAATTATTATTTATAACATGACTTGCAGGATCACATAAATGTCCATATCGAGGTGGTGCTAGAAGAAGTCTATCAATATGTACCCTAAATGCAGTATCATCATGAGCATATAATCTTTTAATTGAAAACGAAACAGGGGAGTGTTTAAATGTTACAATATGTGGACCGGTATATTTAGGTTTAAATTTGTCGACTGATTTTAAATAAACAATATCTTTTAAACATATATTTCTTAATTTAGCTTTTCGACTGTGAATTTTGTAACGTCTATCTTGAGCAGTCTTAATGTTGTTATATGCTTTGTCATATATTTTGCTTAAGTCATTTAGTAATTTATAAACTTCAACATGTTTATCAAGGAATGCTTGGTTGGTACTATGATCATATGTGTCAAAAATTAGTGAAAGTTCACGACCAAAATGAAGTAAGTTAGGTGAAAATAGTGACTTATGAATAAACAGAGCATTTTCAAAAGAGTGTCCTTCTTGTAGTAATGTGGTAACAGAATATTTAATAGATTTGTTAATCCGCTCAGCTATACTGTTAGATTGTGGGTGTGAGACCGAACTGTGATGTATTTTTATACCAAGAGCATCATTAAATGCATTATAAATATGAGAAGTATATTGTGGGCCTAAATCTGACAAAATACAGACGGGTCTCCCATAGGTAGTTATATAACTAAATAAGCATTTTACAACCTTGGGTGCAGAAGTATCAGTGAGAGGATAGAGTTCAATGTGTCTTGAGAAGTGATCGGTTACAGTTAAAACATGTTTATTGTTTGAGAAAGGACCAAGTAAATCTGTACTAACTGTATGACTAGGATATCTTGGTGTGTATGTAGGTTGAAGAGGTGCGGGTGGAGTGTTATGGTGTTTGGCCTGTAAACATTTGACACATGAAGCTACAAAGTTGAGTGTATCTACATAGATGCCTTTCAAAAATATTTGGATGAAAGAAATTCATAAGTTTTGGCCATACCAAAGTGTGACAGATGGGATATAGTTAAAACTTTACTTTTAAGTGAATCAGGGACTACAATGTGATATGAGAAAGTATTATTTATGATATCTTCCTTATTGAACATTAATATTTTAGAATCAGGATGTATGAAGTAATTCGGGAATTTTGAAGAAGGTCCATTTTGTAATATATGATCATAAATACAAGCTAAGGTAGGGTCTTTTTGTTGTTCAGTGCAAAAAGTTTGATTTGATATCTCCAATAATGGGTCTCGTTTTGTTCGTTCACCTGAGATGAGAAAATTTACTTGACAATTGTTGTTATTAACAGATTTACAAATATCAGATGTTTCATGATCAACTATTGGAAGTGGTTGAGGATCATGGATAAGGTTAGGATTGGTTAGTAAATTTTCTTGGTTGTTGTCAAAATTACAGCGAGAGAAATAATCTGCTAAAACATTTGAAGATCCTGGAATGTGTTCAAAATCATACGAATATTCTGAAAGGTCAATTAGCCAACGGGTGGTTATATCTGCTGGGTTTGTAGTCTTTTTGTATCTTTTTAGAGTTTTACTGTCTGACAAGATTAGGAACTTTCTGTTGTATAAGTAGTATTTGAATGCAATAACAGATTTGTAAATTGCCATGAGTTCTAGTTTTAAAGCAGGATATTTTTTTTCAGAGGAATTTAAGGATTTAGAAAAGTATGCTACTGGTAGGAGATTTCCATTATGTTCTTGCAGTAAAACGCCAGAGATGGCAATGTTAGATGCATCTGTATTCAAATAAAAATTTTTGTTCCAATCTGGTAACCTAACCATGGGTGAACCGAAGAAAATTTTCTGTATTGTTTTAAGTATGTCCTGATGTTTTTCTGTCCAGATGAATTTAGTTTTAGGAGTAGTTAAATCAATAACTGGTTGCACTAGTTTGTTAAATGTTGGAATTAAGGATTTATAGAAAGTTATCAAACCAATAAGCCTTTTTAGTTGTCGTTTTGTAGTTGGTGTAGGAAATGAAGTTATTTTTACAATGTTGGAATGGATTGGTGAAATACAATAATTTTCTATTTGAAAACCTAAGTAGTTGACTTTTGTTTGATGAAAGTTACATTTATTAGGTGAAAGAGTGAGATTGTACTTGGAAAGGAGGTTAAAAATTTTGTCGAGTTTAGAACACATTTCATCAAAAGAATTTGCACCTATGATAAAGTCATCTTGATAAGTGAAAACACCTTGTAGGTGCAATTCGTCAATTAGAGAGTCCATTAGAGCTTGAAAGATTGAGGCGCTTGTCTTTAAACCAAAGACAAGTCTGCGGTAGGAAAAAGATCCTAACATGGTGGTAAAAGTTAGTTGATTGTGAAATTTTTCTGGTAAGTTAATTTGATGGTATGCTTGATGAAAGTCGAGTGTTGTAAAGAATGTGTAAGAGGAGAGATTAGCGATGATGTTTTGAATTTTTGGTAGTGCGTAAGATGAGCCTTGTATTACAGTGTTTAACATTCGAAGATCAAGTGCGAGGCGAAATTTTTGTTTACCAGTACCATCTGGCTTTTTCCTGACAAGTAACATAGGGCAAGCCCATTCCGAGCAATGTCTTTGTATAATTCCAGCTTCAAGTAATTGATTAATTTGATCTAATGCATCTTTTTGTAATGCCTGAGGTATTGGAAAAGGAAGTGTTTTTATAGGATAGTCATTAATAAATTTCAAATCTGGAATAATTTTATCTGTATGCCCAAGTGTATTTAGAGATTTTGAAAAGACAGGATAATATTTGAGTAACATTTCTTTTAGAATTTCAGCCTTATTGGTCGGTAAGTGTTCAAGATTAAAATCAGTTGCAGACAAGTCTTCTTTTCTTTTATTGAGAATTTCATTGGAAGCCTGAATGAGATTTAGAAAATGTTGCTCTGAGTCATTTCGACTAATTTTATCTGGGGAGTACTCAATTATTTCCTCGACCTCAAAAAGTTGCCTTATTTTAGCTTTTTTTTGAAGGTGAATGGGATTATCAGAATTGTTTTTAACCGAAATCAGGAAAAATGTATATTGTTGTGGAATTTTTCTTTTTCGCTTTGGATTTTGGGACTTCACTATAGCATCAAATCCTATTAAGTTGTCAACGGGTGAATTGTATTGAAATAAATACTCTTTGTCTGTGCTAATAGTATCTGTGAAAACTGAAATCCATTTTTGTTCCTGAGGGTTTAAGGAAACTCTACGAGTCAAAGCTACAATTTGATTTTTGAAGGAGGTGGGTTGTGTACTACATTGATTTATCTCAGAAGATGGAGTAGTTTGTTTGTTTACCAAAGGAATCGATAAAGTGTTGTCAATATGAATAAGATTTTTGACGGTATTTACAACAATATTGAATCTTTTGATGAAATCATAGCCAATAATACCTTGGAAACTAGATGAGTCTGGTATATCTACTATAAAAAAATGGTGGTTAAAGTTTTTGTGCTGGAGTTTAATAGAAGTTCTAATACATGCGGAAAAATCTACATCAGAATTGACTGTTTTGATGACAACACCAGTTGATAATCTCTTATATTTTAAAATTTCTTTCAATTCATTAAATAGTGATTGTGAGAGCAACGAAATTTTACTACCCGTATCGCACAGTAAAACAATATCCTTTTTAGCAATTGTGGCCTTTACAAGGGGGAGTGATGTCGAGTCTTTAATGACATTGTAAATGATCTTTGTAGTATTGTTTTCATATTGTTCTGTGTTTGTTTGTGTCGTTTCATGTTTAGAAATTTTTACAATATCACATGTTTGTGTGTTTACTGAGTTTACTAGTCTATTCTGTGAAATTTTTGGTAAGGAAGGATCTGGGAAAAAACTAGCTGATGTGAATTCAGTAGTGGGGTGAGGTGCAAAGCCATCAGCAAAATTACACCTCTGACTTAGTTTTCCTGTTGTCTGCTGCTATTGTTGTAGTGAAATTGTCCTCGTCTTTGTGTATTTAAGCGTTTCCATTTAAAACAGGCCTGCGCTTCGTGACCACTTTTGAAACATAGCTGGCAAGTAGTACGATTGAATCTGTACGACTTATGTGGAGAGGGGCGTTTGTTAAACTTTCTGTTTTGAAATTTCCGTTTGTTGTGCATGCCAGCAAATTTTGTTTTGTAAGTTGCCGCGTCTTCCTTAATTTCTGGCTGTGTTTGGGTATTTACAGAAAGAGCGTTTATTTTCTCGGTTAGCTGCTTCAGCTGATCGGCAAATATTGAATCAGTTGGGGAAGGGGTGGGGTAAGCATGCAAAATTTTCTCGCCATGCAAAATATCTTGAAGTGCCTGGGCCCTCAAAACAGCGGGTTGGTACTCTGAAATTCCTTCCTCTTGAATTTTAATTCTTAAATTGGAAGGAATAGTTTCCAAAAATTTCATGTACTTAATTTTGTCACGCGCATTGGCGTCGTGAATATCCGAATAAACTGTTGCAGCGAGAACGTTAAGCCTATGGGCAAAGTTCTTTATGGTTTCTGCAGGTAACAGTGTTAAGTTAGCCAATTCGATTGCAACAGCTGATTTGCTAGGCGGGGGAAAAATTTGGCAAATTCCTTTTCAATATAATCAATGTCGTTTGAATTGACCAAGTCAGGATTTTGTGTTAAGTATTTATATGCAGAACCAGTGAGTTTACTTTTGAGCAAAGCAATTGTTGCTTGCGGGCTGTATTTATTTATTTGACTAACAGACCGGACTTGGTCGAAAAAGAATTTGAGTGATTCTTGATCACCATCGAAATTAGGTAAGTTAATAGGAATTTGTCGATAAGCCATGGTGGCCAAAAATACAGTTAACTAAACTATTGAAATTCAAGGAAACACTGCATGCACAATAAAATAACCAAAAATATCAATATACACTAGCAGATAATAAATATAACATGAAAGAAAAAAAATGTAAACTGCATTTATATCATAATAAATAATAATAGTAAATCACTGTTTCTTTCTAGCGTATAGATCCCTAACGCTCAGTTTTAATTCCTTTTTTTAAAAAAAAAGAAACAGCGAAGAATGAGAGAAAAAAAATCCTTATTTATTTATTTTTTATTTAGAATCACTATTTTTACACTAATTTGAGGAAAACTTACCTGATTTATCACCACAAGTATAAAAAGTAAAAATTCATGTAAAGTATTTAAATTATTATGAATGAAACTTAACATTCCTTTTATTCATTTAAAAAAAATGAAACCAATATTGCAAGACAATTTAAGTTATTATTTTTTTTTAAACTGGTTTACTAAAAATTAAAAACTCAGATTAATATTTGTATCCAAAACACCTTAAAAAAAACAAATTTGCCTTAAATATTCATAAAAATATCATATTTTACAACAACTAAAAAAAATATGCAAGATAAAATAATCATATTTATACCATTTGATGTGAAAGTTCAAAAATTAAATTAACTTAAATTTCAACCTGCATATTTAATTAAGAAGGTTTTGGTAAAAAGGCAAACACAAAAAAAAAATATATATATACATAAAACTTTGTTATTGAATATACTCTTTTAAGAATAGAAATGCAATATTTTTAACCAAATGAAACATTTTACTACATACTGAGAGAGAAAAAAATTAATTATATTACAAGAGAAGTATGAAGGTTGAAATGTACATTTTAATCAAAGCCAAAGGTTTTTTTTTTTTTTTTTTTTTTTTTTTTTTTTTAAAGCAAAAAAAAGTTTACTGTGAGTGAGTGAAAGTTACAATATACTAACTTTCCATTCATCCTTCATACTTGTTAATTTAAAATGAAATAAAACGCTTTTTTTTGTAACAATGATTCGTTCACTAAGGTTTTTTTTTTTTTATGATCATCACAACTTTGTATCACAACATTCTTGTACTAATCTTCTTATTTTGTTTCACTTAGATCTGTATTTTTTTATAACTACCTACTTTATTTACTTTGTTTGTGTGAGAAAATTGTAATTAAAAAAAATTGTAAAGTGATCATAGTGTAGGTATACTCTTGAATAACACAATAACGAAACACTAGATAGCTCAGAAGCACAGACACTTTCACAAACATTCCGGTAAGCAGTATTAGCAATGTTCACTTTTTGTTTGAGTTACTTTTTTTGTTTTCTTGGGAGAACAACAAAACACACAAAAAAAAAAAACTTAGTAGACGATTAGTAGACGTATGTCAATAATAAACACCGTATATTTTGAAGAATAATGAGTGAATAACTTTTTTTTTATGAAGAGATAGAAATTTTCTGAAACACTAACTTTTGAAGAGATTCCTTTGGATTTAAAATTCACACGCAACACACGGATTACTTTTAGTAACACTGTTGAAGAAACACTTGGATTGAAAATGCACACGGATCACTTATAGTAACACTGTTGAAGAAACACTTGGATTGAAAATGCACACGGATCACTTATAGTAACACTGTTGGAGAGATATTTGTATTTAAACTGCACACGGATCAAATTCGGAAACACTGTTGAAGAGATGAGGGGGGTGGAGAAGGACTCTAGGCAGCGACAATAAGAGAGCAGGTGACAGAAGAGATAGGGGGGGGGGGGTGGCGCGCTTCAGGTAGAGGTTGTCAACGCAGATGAGATGACTCTAGCATGTCCGCTCTGGAACGGAGGGGGGGGGGCTTCCACAGACGACGGTGCGGTGGGGGGGCAGCACTTTCACACAGGCCAGGTGCCTGCCACATCAAGATGGAGATAATCCTGTATCGAGGGCGCGTAGAAGCGATGATATGGAAGTAGCGCTAACGTAAATACAGGACGCAGTGCATTGCAGTTAAAGAAATATGCGTTTAAGTCCGGTACCTCCCCTTAAACAGTGGAAAAGGTTTCTCTTAGACAAGAGTATACGGCTGAGACGCACCAAGAACTGTACTGGAGAATTCTTTGATAATCGTTGAAGTCTGATATCCACGAATAAAAATCAGTTGGTTCTTTGTGCAGGTAATATAAACAGAGGCAGTTGACTCGGATGCACGAAGAAGATTCAGGTAAGATAAAAGCAAACACTGTTTATTTTTTTTTCAAAGACATCGTTAAAAAAAAGGGTAGGCAAAAGGAATAAAAGAGTCAAGAAGCAAGGGGAGGTACCTACAAAAACGAAGATAACTTTTCTACAACTTCTCTGGTCAAGTCAAACGGCCGAAGTGATAAAGTTTTAAAAGTTACATGTACGGGTGTTGGCGCGGAAAGCATGATAAAATCGCCAGTACTTGGCGAGAGAGTTTTTGGAGACTAATGTCGTAAGCGCATGGGAAAAAACGATAAATGCTAGATTCTGTCTATGATTAAGCATTCTTTTGAGAGCGGTGGGGGTTGCAGGAATTCTTGTATGGAGACGAAACAAGGAAAAAGAAAAGAAAATAATTTTGGGATTGGCGTATGATTTTGTTAAAAGACAGCTGCAATTAACGGTTACTTATGACTCGAATCTAATAACAGGGTGTGAAAGATATGAGCTTGCATATTACAGTTTAATCTTTTTAATTAATTCTTTTGAGAGCGGATGAGAAGTGCTAATGCTTGCATAAAGAATGTCGGTTATACGTTACATTACTTTAATAAGTAGAGCACAGCTGCTTATATATTTTGTCTAAGTTTTAAGACAGATGCACTTTTGATTTCATGAGAAGAAAACGGTTGGATTAGAAATATATGAACATTTGTAACTTATTTTTAGCATAACCGCAAAGTCAAGGACTGAAAAGTTTCTGATGTATGCGAGTGACTTGCATTTTAGAATAAAGAAAGTAGATTCGTTATCTAAATTAAATCAGAAATAGATTTTAGTTAAAATATTGAATTTTGGTGGGGGGGGGGGGGAATTACAGAACTTTAAAATCTATAAACCATATTTATTTATTCTTATAATTATTTATTTATTTGGTGTGGGGGGTAATGAATGAATATTTATGAATTTATTATTTATCTCTATTTGGGGGGGGGGGGAAGTGGAAGCATGAAATCAATACAAACTTGTTAGATTTTGGAAGAGGAAAGGAAAAGTTTATGTTAACTTGTTAAATTTTGGGGGGGGGGAAGCATGAACTCAATACAAACTTGTTAGATTTTGGAAGAGGAAAGGAAAAGTTTATGTTAACTTGTTAAATTTTGGGGGGGGGGGGGTAGTTGAACTGAAAGCAAGATATAAGACAAACGTCTTTGTCATAGATGCGGCATCTTTTAATTTACCGAAACTGTGGCTCGGGTTACTCCATGGTCACAGATATTAAAATAAACAACCAAGTAAAAATAAAAGATAACGTGCGTAAATTTTTAAAAAGTACATGAAAATAATAACTTTAAAGCGCGTCCAATTATGGAATATTCTCATTTGTTTTTTAAAATGACTCGGAGTGATTCGAAACACGTAAAACAATCTAATAAAAGTTAATTTAATTTGTATTATGTTGTTAATTTACACCTTTTAGCATTTAAAAGAAATATATTATTACAAGGTGTTATAATTTATTATATTGTTATAGTTCAGCATTACTTAAATATACTCTGAAATTTTGATGCTTCTACAGTCGTTACCTTTTTTTAAAAAAACATGTCAAACTCGTGACAAATTTTGCATGTTCTTCGACAGTTAAAGGTGTACTGTCCCCTTTTAAGCAACAGCACACACGGCAATCCGTGTGCACCTTTGGTTAACCGAAGGATAACTAGGCGTTATTATTTAATTTAATGCATTATCGTGTAGCCTATATGCAATTAGCTTTATCATCGTAATGATCAACAGTGACCGCAAGCAAAATTGTAGTTACTAAAAACTCTTAGAAAAAAAACATGAACATTTATATCAAACATTTTATATTATAATTAATGAAACATTTGAGATAAATGTTCGCGGTTATTTTGAGTGTTTTTGTAATGGTAATGGAACTTTGTGAACACTCGTATAATGAATGGGAATTGCTGTGGGTGTGATATTGATTAAAAGTTACACAAGCAACACAAAGTAATATGTTTACATAATGTTTCTATGTCAAATAAGTGTAGTTTAAGCATTTCCAGAGAATTAAAAATAATATTGATGATGGAGAAATAGTCTTGTAAATTGATTTTGTGTAGAATCATTCCTTTGTAAATCAAGAAGAAATTGAAACAGATCTCTGATTACATTCAGACGTTTGCAGCAGTTGCTTCATTCCATGCAAGTAACCTTCAATAATATGTATTTATTTTATATAGTTTTAACCATGCTGTTTGGTTATACATCAATATCCTCATTTAACACCTAAATCGAAAGTTCAGATATAAAAAAATCATGTGTTTTATGTTGGATGTGCTGCATATGTGGAATATATTTTCTTAAATATACCACAAAAGGAATATGTTGTTCTTGCAACATGGTCTTTTCTTTTCAAACCACATGGAATAGGGATTGTAGATGGATTAGGAGTGACGTTGTAAAAATTTATTGTAATGTTGTAGAAAGAGCACAAATATGAATTAGCTAATTGTGTTAAATCATCGTTAAAAACAATATATTTCAGAAATTCTTGAAGGCGAAATGCAAGATTTTACTATTAAAATGCTTTATGAAAATCATCATATATGCTAATCTTGTACGAGCAAATATATTCTAATACGAGCAAATCTTGTGTGTGTGCGTGTGTGGTTATGCAAATTTTATCTTAAAAACGGCTCTAACGATTTTGACGAAATTTTGCATCCTACCGTTTTGGGGCACCAGAAAACGATTGGGCTAGGTCACATGTTCGAGAAAATTCGATTAGTGGGTCATTTTGGGTCATGGTCAAGCTAATTATATCTAAAAAACGGTTCAAACGATTTTGACGAAATTTTGTGTCCGACCCTTTTCGGGCACGAGAAGACTATTAGGCTGGGTCACATGATCGAGAACGTTCGATTAGGGGGTCATTTTTGGGTCAACGCGGGTCAAATTAATTTTATCTAAAACACGGCTCTAACGATTTTGATTAAATTTTGTATTCTACGAGTTTCGGGCACGAGAAAATCATTGGGCTAGGTCACATGTCCGAGAAAATTAGATTAGTGGGTCATTTTTGGGAGACTGTGGGTCAAGCTAATTTATCTGAAAAGCGGCTCAGACTACTTACACTAAATTTTGCATCCCATGGTTTTCGGGCACGAAAAGACTGTTGGGCTAGGTTACATGTTCGAGAAAATTCAATTAGTGGGTCATTTTGGTCATGGGTCATCATGGGTCCTTTGTACTTTTACGATTTTGATTACAAGTTTCTTTTATTAAGATACTTACACTTTCGGAACCGGTTTCGAAAGTGAAAGTATCCTCAATAAAAAAAATCTGCAACAAATATAGAAAAAGTACAAAAGAGCGTGCATAGAGATTTACTTCATCTATCCAATGCAAAGAAAAAAAATCACTTGAAAACATTGAAATGCGAACGACATATCGTAAATTATTTCCCCCATAGGATTAACGTTAGCGAGCGGATGTTTTCGCCTGAGTGAAGTAGCCTCTTAAATGAAAAATCTGGAATAAATCTGGTGAAATTAGAAGAGGAATGTGAGACAAGTGATTGTCCAGTAATCGGTGAATTTGTGGTTATCATCACCAGAAAAGGACATTTATTTAATTAATATATTCCCTTGTATTATGATGTTTTATACCTTAAAAAAATCTAAATACTATAATATTTTCAAATTGACATTTGTACTTAAATTATTTTATTTATAACCATTTTAAATGAATTTTCTAAAATCTTTATAAAATTCCAAATTAGAAATATAGAATGAATACTTTTATGGTAATTTAACTGTATTAAAAAGTATTATAATTTTTTAATCCAATTTACAATAGAAAAATAAAAAGTAACTACGGAATGTAATACTTTGACTTTCTTTTGATTTAAAATTATAAGGTATTAATAGAAAACCCAATTTCAGCAAAATACTTCTTTTCAACATTGGATTTTTCTTTCAAGATATGAATAATAATAATAATAAAGTTCATTTTTATGGAAACGTAAATGAAACTACTGGCAATGAATTATCCGCTAACGTTATTTTCACAATTCATTGTTTTCTTTTACATTCAGCAACATATGGCGTAATAAAGACGCAATAATGCTGAGATATCGCCGGCTATTACTCTTTACACTGGGGAATATTTCTTTTTATGTGGAAGAAAACTTTATCTTAATCCTAGTATCGCAATTCTATCTTATACTTAATTCTTTTTCTTTCTGTATTACCCACTGTCAAATAAAATAACCAATTAAAAATATTTCAATATTTTTTGCAGCATTACGAAATAGTTCAACTAATAGAATATTCTTTCAAACATTTTAATAAAATTTGTGTCTCTTTCAATATTTCGCTTCTTTAAATAATTGATTTTTGTCATAAATTATAACAAAATATTGAAAAAATACTCCTGTTTTTTTATTTTGTAAATTCAGCAAAGGTTTTCTATTTGTAAAAGAAAATAACTTTACATAAATCAATATATTTGAAAAAAAATTATCACCATGCGAATTAAAATAAACGGGATGTGGCGTTATTATTTTCACATATATTTATTATGTAAAATATTAATATGAAAAATGGCATAAGGAAACGAAGTAAAGTAAATTTTAATAAGGAAACGAAATTAAAAATTTTAGACATCGATTTTTAAAAGAATCGAGGACGATTATTTTAGTAAAGTATGTATTTTTCATTGCGCCATCCTAATAATTTTTTAGATCATCTTTATTTTTCGTGTGTTTAATATATCTTTAGGAAAAGGGAATAAACAGCTAAGCAATAATATGTTACTGTTAAACTTTAACTCCCAAACATTATGGATAGATTATGTTCATTATTATGCTGTTAAAAAATTAAAATACTGTTTAAAATTACCTTCTACGAATAATTTAACTTGTATTGATCCAGTAGCTAACTTTTTTTTTTTAGGATTCTGTACTTAAAAAGTAAGAACGGAACCTTTATAGGATCACTCCTGGGTCTGTCTGTACATCTGTCGAAGCCCATTTAAGGTAAAGCCAGGAGAGATGGCGCGGTCGGAGAGATTGCGCACATAGAGGTTCGGGGGAAAGGAGTAGAGTGAGCGCGCAGCGACTCCAGGTAGTTTTACAACAGCAGTAGTGGAGTGTCTACTTGAAATTGCATGTTGATTGTTTTGAGCGTCTAAGATAAAGCATTGCTATTTTGTTTTGTTTTCCCAAAGTAAGTGCTCGAATTTTCATAGCTATTAGTCAGAATTTCTATACAATGTCAGTAGTACAAAATATTGTAAACTTAAACGATTTCTCATAAGCTACTAATGTAGACTAACAGTGTGAACATCAACGGTTCGTTTTAGTAGCGGCCAAGTTTAAATAAAACGCCGCGCATTCCCTCCTACCGAAATTGGAGAGTTTGCGCATCTGCTATTTAGGAGAGATCGCACACTGTGCCCATTAGTTTCCATGCTAGCAGAGATTACGCAGCTTATTGGTAAATTTGCATAAAAAGAAATTAAAAAGGAAAATGGACCAATTTTAAGTTAAACGTGTTATCAAGCAACTTAATGTTATTTTGTAATCTTATCTGGATTTACTTTTTAGGATTCTTTAACTTTTTTTCCTTTAATTAAAATTTTTTAATAGCTTTTAAAATTATTTCTTTTTTTCTGATTCTTTAATCATTAGGTTGAAATATTCACTCCTAATACAATAATATTTGTACACAAACTTTACAACAATGTCATTTAAGTGTAATTATTATTGTTAACAATTTAATTGTAGTTATTATTAGTAACAATCTCTCCTACCCATGTGCGCAATCACACCAACCTTGTAAAGACAGATTGCGCAAAATAATTTTCTTGGTTTTATTACAACTGTTCTATTAAATTACAACATAACAACAAAATAGCAATGGAAATGCATAAAAAACAAATGAAGTAAAAATTATTCATGGATAGTTTAGCAAAAAATTAATATTTAATTTTTTATTGTTATTCTTTTGAATTGTGCGCAGACTCTCCTAGTTTTACCTTACTCGCAAACTATGGACGTGGAAAGTACAAACTTGGTAAAGTTGTAAAGCCTATTAGACAGAAATAATTTCAGATTATTAGCCATTCAGAAATATGTTTGCGAAAAATTTAGGAGGACCAGTTAAGTTACTTGAAAAAACAAATTTTCTTTTTTGTATATCGTGTGAGGTATCATGTGAAAGATCTTATAATATCGAACTCAAAAATACATTTGTTTTAATTTTAAGTATTATATTTTCAGAGATATCGTCGAAAATATACTGCAAAACTATCTTCCCAACATCTATTTTTAAATCTACTGAAACTAAAATTATGAAAAAATAGGGGTAGTAGGAGATTATTGAAATCTTGCAGAAAAACTGTAGCGATTTTCCTAGATTACATAGGTTTTGAGAAAAACGTATTTTTCCGTTACAAAAACTTTATATGGAGATGCACTCGAGATATCTATCGACGCAGAATCATCCAGGTATAGTTGCTAATGATTTTCATACAAATTGTCGGTAATTACGTGAGATATTAATTAAGTAACTTGAAAAAAAAGTTTTTATGTATCGTGTACGGTATTGTTCGAAAGATCTTGTAACAACGAACTCAAAAATATATTTGTTTCAATTTTGGTATTATATCAGAGATATCGTCGAAAGTGTACTGCAAAAACATGTCCGCCTCCCTCGTATTTCCGAATCTATTGCAACTAAAATTATGAAAAAATTAGGAGGAGTAGGAGTTTGTTAATTAATAAATAGTAATTAATAAATTTAATGTACGGAACCTTTTGAGCGCGAGTTATACTCGCACTTATTTTAAAATAAAGCATGTAAGGTAAAGCTACGAGAGTCTGCGCACAATTCAAAAGAATAACAATAAAAAATCTAAATATTAATTTTTTGCTAAACTATACATGAATGATTTTGACTTCATTTGTTTTTTATGCATTTCCATTGCTATTTTGTTGTTATGTTGAAATTTAATAGAACAATTGTAATAAAACCAAGAAAGTTATTTTGCGCAATCTGCCCTTACAGGGTTGGTGTGATTGCGCACATGGGTAGGAGAGATTGTTACTGATAATAACTACAATTAAATTGTTGAGAATAATAATTACACTTAAATGACATTGTTATAAAGTTTTTGTGAACAAATGTTATTGTATTAGGAGTGAATATTTCAACCTAATGATTAAAGAATCAGAAAAAGGAAATAATTTTAAAAACGATTAAAAAAATTAATTAAAGGGGAAAAAATTAAAGAATCAGAAAAAGCAGGTCAAGATAAAATTACAAAATAGCATTAAGTTACTTGATAACACGTTTAACTTAAAATTAGTCTAATTTAATTTTTCATTTTTTTAGGGAAATTTACCAATAAGTTGCGTAATCTCTCCTAGCTCGGAAACTAATGGAAACAATGCGCCATCTCTCCTAAGTAGCAGATGCGCAAACTCTCCAATTTTGGTAGGATGGTTTGCGCGTTCTTTTATATAAACATGGCCACTACTAAAACGAACCGTTGATGTTCATATTGTTAGTTTAGATTAGTAGCTTATGAGAAATCGTTTAAGTTTAAAATATTTTGTAGTACTGACATTGTATAGAAATTCTGATGAATAGCTATGAAACTTCAAGCACATACTTTGGGAAAACAAAGCAAAATAGCAGTGCTTTATCTTAGACGCTCAAAACAATCAATGTGCACTGAGTACCGAAGGTGAGCTCCGGCGCAAATTAAGTACTCTAGCTATCATCTTGAATCTGTGTATACATGATTTGTTTTTCAACTCTTACAAATTTTAATTATGGTTCAAATTAACAGATCGCGTTCCCGGAGCGGTCGTACTAATGTTCTGTTCAACAAAACCAAATAGTCCATATCTTTCTTGCA
This sequence comes from Maratus michaelseni, assembly GCA_963931845.1. NCBI lineage: Eukaryota > Metazoa > Arthropoda > Arachnida > Araneae > Salticidae > Maratus > Maratus michaelseni. Next base: position 430,605,399 of record OZ007588.1, read on the forward strand.
TTTGAACAGTTCAACTAAAGTTCCAGTCCCAGCACTTGAAATAGATCCCAAAAACATAATCCTCCTACCTCCTTTCTGCATAGCTATTTGAATACGGGAAGGCGTGAATTTTTTTCAAACTCTCCTAATGACTATAAAATTAATTTCACATTTTTATTAAAATTAACATAGTTTTTTTTAATTTAATTATCCCATATTTTGTAAATTCAGAGTTTATGAGAATTGAAGTTGTGGATAACTTCTCAAAATGGTGTAGATAAAAATCAAATGTTATTTCAGGTTCTGATGTTGAAATTTAAGTAATCAATCGGATGCACGTAAAGCCAAAATTCCTCCGTTTAAAGGAAGCAAAATTCCTACATTTTATAATGTAAATGGTAATAATTTCATTTAATTATTAACACACAAAATATAAGTGCTATTCTTTTTGTTTTATGCGAATAAAACAAAAGTTGATTGTTTAACCAAAGTTACGCAAAAAAATATTTTTAAATTGTATTTTGCTTTTAATTAACAATATATAATTAAAATGTAGAGATTCTAGGCAATAGAATTACAATTAACACTTGAATTTTGAACACTTGTCTTTACAGTAAATTATTTTAATAAAAAATAGATATAAAATCTTTATTAAAAGAACACAAACTCTTTTTAATTTTCTTCAAATTTTACATAACAATCGTATCAATCAATTAATATTATTTAAAATATCTCTTGTAATTTTTTAAAAATTATTAACTACGGGAATAACATAATAATTATTGCATCTTCTCACTTAATTAAAAATTTCTGCAATCGTTCTAATCTTATTTAACCACAGGATAACTTGCTTAATATATTTTATTCAAATTTCTTTATTTGGAAATTCCTGAGAGTATTTTTATCGTGAACAATCTCCTCAGGCGTAATACAATTTGTTCTCATAAAAATACTTCCCATAATTCTGCATTTATTGCATTACAAAAAAGAATATATTCAACTTATAAGTAGGTTTAAGGGATGCTAGTATTCCTCTGTTCTGAAAACAGAAAGGAAATTCTAATTAACTAATGGAAATATCAGAGGTGAAATAACTCTTTTTGAGTAGTTTGGCTAAGATAAAAATTTTATATTAAATGTATAAAATATTCCTTCCACTTTTATAGTTTTCACTTATCTCTAGATTAACCTTAAGATACTTTCACAGATATTTCTCTTTTTTTTATGTTAGCGCTTGCAATCTTTGTTAGTAGAGGGTTTTATTTTTAGACAATTGGTAGAAGAATCCAAAGGTTATTTTACGAGAAAAATTTTAAATGTTCATTAATTAAGAAATAAAATGAGCGTTTATGAGAGTATTTAATAAGTTAATAAAAATGTAATTTCAGAATAATGATCTTTTTTTTGCGGTCGTTCAAATAAATATTGTTTGAATCACCGCACTTTTTTTGTTCACAAAAGTGTATGAGAACGATTTGAGACGTTATCAAAATTCGTGTAAATCATCTTTCTTTGTTTGATTTGTTTCTATCTGAAAGATTTCTTCGAAAGTAGTATGAGGTCAGTTACAGATAAAAGGTCGTATTGCTATTTAAACACGCAGGACAAAAAAATATTTTCTAGCGAATAAACTTAATAAAAATGTATTTTCAGAATAAAGATTTTTTTGAGAGATTCATTTAAATAAATTTTGTTTGAATCATTGCATTTTAGTATCAGAAAGATTCATGACATTATCAAAATTCATGTAAATTATCTTACATAGCTTACTTTGGTGCTATATGAAGTATTTCTTCAAAAATAGTATAATGACAGTTACATATTACGTATACCCCCCAACCCCCGCCTAAAAAAAGGATGGTTTTCTAAACACACCGAACAAAACAAAACTGAAAAAGGTGGCAAAATCTTAAGGGTGAAAAGCATGAGACGAGAGGATCAGAATCTTGCTGACAGTTTAAATAAAATCCTTTGGTGGTCATTTTATAAAATTTAAATTCTTTGACATATTGTTTCTATTTTAGGTTAAACTACGAATCAAAATTGCGATATAACTGACAGGCTATTGTTTTTGATTGAGAGTATGTACAAAATTGATAAGAATTAGAAGAATTTGTTTTAAATATCTGTTTCCACAGCAGTCAGTAGTGTTCACTTACAATTGCAATTTTTTTGACAAAATCATTATCAGCAGAAGAACTGTGGGCGGAAATCAATCATGAGAAATAGACAGACGTATGGGACGACTATTAACCATTAATCGGTTCCAAAATAGTCAGGACAATACTGGACCCAGTCAATCCATTTCAGATAGAATAACTCGGCAAGAACTCCATGGATTAGGAACTTTCAACCATGTTGACCGGATACGTCCGAGAAAAAAATAATTCAAAACAAAGCGTCTAAAATGTGCGAAAAAGCATCGTCAATAATCTTTTGAGCAATGGAGACGAATAATATGATAAGATGAATAAAGGCTTTGTTTATATTACAATTATGATCGTTGTATGTACCGTAAAAATTATTAACATTTCTTACAAAGATATCAAGCTATTTAACATCAATATAAGGGAAATGCAAAAATAAAATTTCAACTTTTATAAGGAGAATTAAGATCTAAGTCTATTTTAATTTTTTATTTGTCGTACTGTGATTACTAATGTTTCACTTTAAAAATGTCAATTATTAAAATGGCTAAGTAAACATTTCGAAAACGCATGACACATTTAAAAACACAAGTTCAGAAATGACCATCTATAGTTTGAAAAATATCAGAATTATTCTGTATGGCCCTGTATATGATCTACGGTTTTGTATATAAGGTAAAGTTAAAAAGTCTGCGCACAATTCAAAAGAATAACAATAAAAATCTAAATATTAATTTTTTGCTAAACTATCCATGAATAATTTTTACTTCATTTGTAAAAACAATTTCATTGCATTTCCATTGCTATTTTGTTGTTATGTTGTAATTTAATAGAACAGTTGTAATAAAATCCAGAAAGTTATTTTGCGCAATCTGTCCTTACAGGGTTGGTGTGATTGCGCATATGGGTAGGAGGGATTGTTACTAATAATAACTACCATTAAAATGCTAACAATAATAATTACACTTAAATGACATTGTTGTAAGGTTTTTGTGGACAAGTATTATTGTGTTAGGAGTGAATATTTTAACCTAATGATTAAAGAATCAGAAAAAGGAAATAATTTTAAAAACGATAAAAAAATTTTAATTAAAGGAAAAAATTAAAGAATCAGAAAAAGCAAGCTCAAATAAGATTACAAAATAACATTAAGTTACTTGATAACACGTTTAAGTTAAAATTAGTCCATTTTCACTTTTCATTTTTTATGCAAATTTACCAATAAGCTGCGTAATCTCTCCTAACATGAGAACTGATGGTATCAATGCGCCATCTCTCCTAAGTGGCAGATGCGCAAACTCTCCAATTTCAGTAGGAGAGATTGCGCGGCCTTTTATTTAAACATGGCCGCTACTAAAACAAACCGTTGGTGTTCACACTATTAGTCTAGATTAGTAGCTTATGAGAAATCGTTTAAGTTTAAAGTATTTTGCACTACTGACATTGTATAGAAATTCTGATGAATTGCTATGAAAATTCAAGCACATACTTTGGGAAAACAAAGCAAAATAGCAGTGCTTTATCTTAGACGCTCAAAACAATCAACTTGCACTTTTAAGTACACACTCCACTACTGCTGTTGTACAACTACCTGGAGTCGCTGTACGCTCACTCTACTCCTTCCCCCGAACCTCTATGTGCGCAATCCCTCCGACCGCGCCATCTCTCCTGGCTTTACCTTATACTACATAGTATGGAAAAATTTAGTTCCGCCAGGGAACGCATAACATAGTTAAAACCCTTCAGCTGTTTCTGTCAATAAGTGTCAACAAACGTCTTCAGCTATTTCTGTCCTACGCAGTTAACACCCTCCAGCTATTTCTGCCAATCTATTTATTCTGTCTAATAATATTCTGTCAGCTATTTCTGCGGACATGTCCACGAATTCTTTTGTGCAGCCCTGTATAGGATCTACAAAATTTATACACACCAAATTATATGCAAAAAATTAGTTAAATTTGAAAACGCATGCCACAGTTGAAAACGCACTTCCAGCAATTATTGCTCATAGACAGTGCTGTAACCGAATTATTTTATGTGTCCGTGTAAATGAACGATAAATGCTATGCACACCATATTTTATAGTAAGCATCTTTTAGTACACCTCAGTTACGTATATTAATTTCTATATGTTTGAAATAATATAACAACATTAAAATACAGTGCAAACGTTTTTCCTCTTAGGCCATAATGTAATGGGCTTATTTTGAGTGTCTGCAAACGAACTATACATGATATACACTTCATTTTCAATACCAAACATGCAATTGTAAATCTCACTAACATATATCACATGTCTATCACAGTATATTTACGTAAGTTACAGCGCGTACAGACGGTCAGGCGGTCAAATAAACCGAATTCATAAACACTTTTCAACTATGTTGGAACGTGCTAAAAGAACTTTGTCTTATTTTATTTATATGTTAAATAGGTAATGAAACTTGAAAAAAGAAAATTACTTACTCTAGATTCTAAGTAAGAACTGATGAGTAAAGAATTTTAACACATAAATTTTTTTTTTGTCATAACACAAAATGTGTGTTTGGAAATGCATTTAATTCTTAAAAGTAGAAAAATCTGTAAAGATGTATATGAATATCACACTTACATATCGAATTATAGTGCATTTAATATTTCAGAAATAATGCTACACTTGTGTTAACGTTTTCCTTCAAATAATGAAAAAAAACCTTTGACATGAAATTAACTTTTAATTACAATTTTTGACATTGATAACTTTTAGGAGAAAAATACATCCACGACACATTTTGACATCTCTAATAAATGCAAACATTTGAAAATATAGCTTTAGGCAAAATTCTTTAAAAGACTGTTACGAATGTTTGAAATCGAAACTCTTTCATAACTTTCGCCTCAGTGATTAAATATAAATTTATGTCCCGAAGCATTCAAATTATCATTTATCAAATACGCAGTAAGCGTAAAGAAAGTTTTAATTAATTTCTTGAAGATCTTGGATTTATTCAAATTTGTAATGAATACAAGCAGCATGTATGATTCTGAAAAAGGTGAGTCACAACTCATGAATCATCGATTAAAAAAATATATATTATATACATTATGTAGCCAAAAGTCAACAAACACTTTTGATTTTTGGCAATTTGTTAAATTTCTCAAGATATACTTGACGAATTGTTCTTGAACTTCGGAACTGTAAAGAATACAGTAATACCTCGGTTTTCGTCGATAATCCGTCGGAAAACAATCGGCGAAATCCGAAACCGACGAAAACCGAGTCAATTATATTCATATGAATCTATGTAAATACTATTAATTCGTTCTGAATACTCCAAATTATGTATCAAAAACACATTTTATAGAGAATAAGTATAGCGTTTAATACTAAAAACAATAATAAATTAATATAGTGTTTGTTCTTAGTGTATGGTATCAAGGCACTGTATCTGGGGTCACTTCCATTTTTGGTCTTTTGGCAGTTGGACTAGTTTCAGAGTCAGGGGACCTATTTCCCTCAAAAAAGCCATGTCCAAATTAGTCTGTTTCTGCAGCCTCTTTAAGATTTGCCTTAAAGGGGTCAAGCTATTATAATTAAACAAGTTGCTTACAAGAAACTTTCTTTGGTTCCATGACGGAGCACTGGCAATCAATAAAAAAAAGCACAAGAATACACAGGAAATAAACGAAATCCGAGGCAACCGATGAAAATCGAAACTAATTTAACACGGAAAAAGTAGGCGATAATCGAAGTCCGAAACGAAAACCGACGTATTACTGTATGTTTGATCACATATTTTCCAGTGAACGTTTAATCACAAGGACAATTAGGGGATCGACAACAAATATAATAATCATATTTCATTTTGTCTATCTTTTAACATAAAATGTTCAAAATAATTTGTAGCTTTAACAAATGAGCACGTTGCAACGTTTGTATGCATTTGAGTAAGAATTGCAATTATAATCTTGAAGATATAATCCTTTCTTTAAAACAATTTTAAAAAATCTTGCACGTATTTTCAACCAAATTTAATGCCACTTTCTGAAAAATCGACAAAATACATTAGAAACAGTATTAAAACGTGAATATATTAAATATTTGATGAAGTTTGAGCATTTGTAAAAAATGTATCTTAACTGAGAGATGTTGTAAAATTTGTTTTACATAATTCCGTTCTTTCTAATTAATGTCAATGAGAGGATAAAAATTTATGTACAAACGTGCCTTTAAATTGCTTCGAAATGCTATGTGAAAGTGAGTCAAAGAAAAAGCAAAAAAAGAAAAAAAGGGTAAATTTTAACATATGGCAGAATTAAGTTAATTTCATCTAAAAACACTTGTGACGGGTCGCTTGAATATACGTCTTTTGGATTTGTTTAACTCCACACACGGGTGGTACATTTTCACTTTATATGTCTTTTTTTATGTATGCTATATTCGTATTTGAATCATATACTTCACTAACATACAAATTCATGCCACAAAGGAATTCCGAGTCTGTGACCAGAGACGCCATTTCAGAAAGAACATTCTTGGGGGGGGGGGGGGCGACTGTCATACCTAATATGGACCTTGAAACTTATACACAATGTCACTTTTGGTACTCACCTAATTTTCATTTAATCCTGTATTTATTTTCTTTGGTGATTCGCTTCGGTGGCTATCATTTCCATTTTGGTATCGTTCAATTCTTTTTATCTTTCTTTTTTCAAATCGCCGATAATGTTTATTTTTCAAACTGTTCGTTCTCGATATCGATTCTCAATCTCGTTTCTCAGCCCTTTTCCGGATTTAGTTGCGATCGCTAGTTACGACATCATTTCCTTCATAACGTAGTTTGATCATGCGCGCGGTACGCCGTGCCGCGGTACCAAGCCACTCTAATTACTTTGCCAATAGGCAGTTTAAGAACTTCTCAAATACGCACTTTGGAAGGGGGCGTTTTCTTGAAGCAATGTTGTTGTGCCGGCGACTATTTAAAGAGACGTGAATGCCGAAACGAGGCGAACGAAAAGTAGCAGCTGTGGTATGCGATGATAAACTTGAACGAATATGTTTTAATGCTGAAGTAATGTTTCTTCTTCCGAAGTTCATTTAATCTTTCGTTTCATTAATATGGAGATATGTTTTCCGAAGTGACATGTGGACTCGTCTTCATTTTTTTTCTACAAATCTAAGTGTTATGTGGACTTTTGGTTTCTTCAAGTCTAAATAGTGATGAAGACCTACTTCAATATATATATTTTTTAATACATCGTTTTAGCATTGCAATATATCGTTGTGTGAATTAAAAATGAATCTTTTACTAATGCTGAACTTTGTGGTAATAAATGAACTGCGATGTATACTTGTATTCAAATAAGTAACTTACCAGCATGTAAGTAGGACTTGGTCTTTGTTTTGGAAAGTTTAAATTATTGCATGCTCTCATATATTTTGCCACCTGTTTTTGTTGCCATGTCATCTGTCATTATATTTTATTTAATTAAGTTCTCCATTGTTATATTTATTCAACTTTAATTTATTTTTGAAATATGTTTAATAAACGTTAGTATTTTTCAAAACTTAAAAACTGTTTTATCTAAGTGTCAAATCTACATCACACACTTGGTCACTACCTTGCCAATATCAGCCATTAGGCTTCCACATTCTCTGTTTAACTCAATTTAATTTTGTTTATATCAATTTTTAATTATATTTATTTGTTTATATTAATTTGTTTATATTATTATTATAGGCAGGTTCCGTTTATAGAGGTATCCTTTATGACTGCTAAAACATCCTTTCTGCAGTACACCTTTTGAAGGGCATAGTTGTATTACAGTAAAACATGTGAAAACGAACCTACCTATAACAGAACTCTTTCTTAAAAAAAAAAATAATAATAAAGTTTCGACGGATGAAACACCATAAAATTATACATACTAAGATGGAGATCTCTCTAAAATGAAGTTTTCTTTCCAATCCCTTTAGACTCCTTCTTTGCAGATTTTACTGTAGGGGTGCCATTTCAAGAGTTTCTTGGAAAGATGGAGGTGCAAAGTTTTCTTTGAGGAACAGGGTTTGAAACAGCGTGCGGGATTTTACAAATCGCCGCACAAAATATGAAAATTACGCACAATAAAAAATCTTTGCGGGATTTTGCCGTCTTAACTTCCTGCAAAGGCATGTGTTTCTTCCGCGAATATTTTTAAATTTTTGTGGAAGTCCGCGATTTCTTTTTCTTTGTTTGCGGAACTACGCAAAATCAATTCGTCAATCACTCGCGGAAAAAATCTCTTTTACTTAAACGACCGTGGAAAAATATTGCGAATTTCGCCAATGATTGCGGAAATAAATAGTGATTTTTGTCAACTGGTTGCGGAATAAAATCCGAGATTTGAACATTTGGTCCCCCAAAAAAATAATAATTAAAAAAAATAATAATAAAATTTAAAAGTGAAATTTGTTCATCGGTCAAGGAAAAATATCGCAAACTTCGTTAAAAGTTTACGCAAAAAAATCGCGAATTTCATACAAATATCTCCGAAAATTCGCAAATTTCATCAAAAGGTCGGGCAAAAAATCACGAATTTAGTCAAACAATCACGCAAACAAATCAAGAATTTCGTGAAACGATCGCTCAAAAAAATCGCAAAATTTGATACGAAAAAAATCTTTTTTACTAAACTTTTTAAACTAAACTTTTTTATTAAAAATTGTCTGTACCAACAATCGATGAGTGGGAAAGAACATTGTCGTGATTCAGTGACCATCTTCTTGGCCATTTGGCAGGACATTTTCTTCGTATTACCTCCCTCAATCTTTTCGAAACTTTCACGTAAAAAGGGCCGTTAATACTTTGTCCAGCTGGAACAAATTCATGGCGTACCACACCTTAGTTGTCGAAAAACCCAATGAGAATAACTTTTTTTATTTGACATGACGTGATTTCTTTGGTTGAGGAGAAGACGTTGTGTGTAAATAAATAAATTATATTGTGGTATTAAAGAGTTACAACGAAATTCCATGCATTTTTTGACTGCCCCAGGTATACGACCCAGTGTACTATTTGTTATTCTATTAGTACCACTTTTTGAAAACTAATCTCTGCCTTCTAGGATATTTTCAAGAGAAGTCTATTAAAATAATTTTTTGTAAATTGTGGGAAGATTGAATATAAAAATAGTCGCTAAAATCCTGGCTCGTAATCAAAGGGTTAATTTGTTTAGATTCGTGTTGGGTTTTACTATTTTCGCCGTGCTAACCCAATTTTACAAAGAAATCTTGAATATATTTCAGATATATTCAAACTGTATATACATTAATGTGTATACATATGTTCTCTTAATCATTTTCTGCCTTTCCTTAAGCTTTATAGCTTCCATCGGTTCTTCTTGAAACTTTAACAAGATCTCCAATGTTTCCAAAGCTTATGGGAAACAGTTAATGCAAAATTAGTCATATTACAGCGAAACTATATCTTAAGTTTTTTATGACAAATCTTCATAAAATCGGATCTGACGTCGGTTAAAAGTAACAATTTATTGACTAGAGACATCGATAAAAAATTTTATAGTATCGATTAAATTGATAAACAGTATCAACATCGCCCATCACTAAATAAATTGGATGATAACTTTTTTCAAAATGAGCATCCAAAGACAGCAGTACACAGTTTCCCATTGCTTTCGGTGCTTCAGTCAGCGACTGCTTTCTTTCCTTCATCACTATCGAACAATGACTAAGAGAAACACAAATATTTGGATATTTTTTATATTTATCAGCGAATTTGTTGCCTGAAATCAAAGGCGGATTTAACAAAAGGGTAATAGGATGCAATTCAACTCCTTTCCTTAAGCCAATAACGGACCTCCACATTAATATTATTAAAATCTCTGAAATTTTTTTTAACGTTAGCTGGAAAATGTCAACTCTACAAACTTCATTTAAACTGGCTACATCTTAGCAATCATATTAAATAGAACCCAGTAAGAATTATAGATAGAATTATGCACATTAAGCAGCAAAGAAGTTGTATGATATTTTTCATTCATTTAGTAGAAGAAATTAAATAAAATTATGTGAAAAAACTATTTCATTTTGAAATATCCTTAAAACTGTTAACAATCATTGTTTTTAATCAGTTTTGTATATAAAATTATAATATAATATTATAATATAATAATATATAATTTTATGATATAATAATATATAATATTGTAATATAATACAATATATAAAATTTAAGAATACATTTTTTAGTCCATTATTGTAGTCAGAGTCGTTGGGCCCCTTGACAGTGTTTTGCCAAGAGCCCGACGCGACGTTGCGTCAGCCATTTCATTGAAAGTAAAATAATATTTCCCTCTGTCTATACTATCCATCCATAATAAGAGAAACCATAGAGATATTAATTCGCAAAAATACAATATGTAACGATGGGGCATCTTTTAATTTACCGAAACTGTGGCTCGAGTTACTCCATGGTCACAGATATGAAAATAAACAACCAAGTAAAAATAAAAGATAATGTGCATAATTTTTTAAAAAGTATATGAAAATAATAACTTTAAAGCCCGTGCAATTATGGAATATTCTCATTTGTTTTTGAAAATGACTCGGAGTGAGTCGAATCATCTAAAACAACCTAATAAACGTTGTTTTAATTTGTATTATGTTCTTAATTTACACCTTTAAGCATTTAAAAGAAATATAAAAACATGTCTTCAAAATGGAATTTTTTATATCTTACTCACATGTCACCTTCTGGTTCATTAGCAGAAAGTGATATTTAAGTGACTTCAGTATAACATTAATCTCACACAGAGTCTCACAAAGTCTAGCACAATGATCTCGTTTACAAATTCGACTAAATTTCCCTTTCGGACTGTTTTCCTATCGTACACACTTACTTTAGAAATCGTACATAATCTGGGCGCGATAATACATTTTACTCCCTCCATTTTATTATTTCAGGTATTTTTCAAGTTTCGGTTGGTAGACCGATACACTTCTACTTATTGTTTAACGATATACCTCGTACATTCTTAACTTACCTTAATTTATATGCGAACGATACTACTGTTTACGCCTCGGTATATTACTGCTTTTTTATGTAGAAACTTGCAAAGGCAGTTTGATATGTGTATTGACTCGTGCAACTTTTGGTGCATTAAAATTAATGAATCTAATACTGCAGTTATTTACTTTTTAATAGAAAAACTCAGCGTTATTCAACATTGATTGATAACAACAACGGATTTTTCATTTTAAAAACTGTTAAAAAAATAGAAATTATTGAAAAAATTATTTTTTCGAAGAATTTTTCACCACTTAAGTAAGTTTGGTTTATTTAAAAATATACAAAATACCGATTGCTTGAAAGATTAAAGCTTGAAAACGTAACTGATTAAAAAAAAAACTTGTTTTAAGAAAAATCGTTTAAAGTTTTTGATTCAATCTTTTTTTGAAGTGTGACACCGGCCTGTTAAGCTGATTGTCATACTTAAATAATGGGTGGAACAAAATATAGGTATGAGGACATAATTCTAGACACTTTAAGAGCTAAAATATACAAAATAAAACTATGTTTTGATAATGTTTCCATGTCATATCCATAAATATTTTAAATAAATATCTTTACACTTTTTCCTGTTTTATTTGAAATATTACGCTTAAAAATGTTCTTTAAAAATATCTGGCTTGTTTTTTAGGAAACAATAATTTAAAATAATTAGTTTTATAACAAGTTTTAAAACAAAATAATTTTTTACCGTTATAATATTTGCTTCAAAGGTGAAACTCCACACAACGGATCGAACATGAACTCTTATCTAAGATCCGTTGTTAATGATATTATTATTTTCAAACTGTTTGTTTTAATGAAGATAAAATACTACAACGACATACAAAGAATTTTACGAATTCCTGCATGTTTTGCTGCTTCGTATGGAATGTACTTAATATAATAATATGTTATAGATATATATTTATATATGTAGATTTTAGATGTTACTAGAATGATAATTAAATGTGTTGTTTGTATCAAATAACGACTTCAGGTAATTGATTCGACATCGCAATTACTGTAGAACTCCATTTGTTTTAATGTAGGGATATAATTTGACAAGATTACTGTTTTTCGTTCGTCTATCGATGCAAAATCAAGGCAAATGAAGTTATTAAAATAATGGAATATTTGAAATTAGTATATTTGTAATAGCATTAAGATACGTACTCAATATTTATAACTATATATGATATAGAATGTTTGAAGAAAAATTGTTCAATTATTTCATAGTTTGGTATTTCTTTTTGTCCTTCTTAATTTTTTTCTATCATTCTATGTTTATAGTTTTATATGACAAATCAGAAAACCCCAGATAAATGGAACTCAATGATTACGTTTCCGCAAAAATATTTATTACACCTAACGAAACTTTGTGGAGTTCTGAAAAGAAAACTGAAGAAAAGAAAATTAATATAAAACTAATACAGATTGAGTAAGAATTTTTCTAGATAAAGTGTTTTCTTGGTAAACAGTCAACTGGTATTAATTGGCTTTTGCACGTAGAAATCCTATAGAATTCTAAATGTAGGATTCATAACTTTTGAAAAGCTAAGTTTTAGAAATAGTAATTTGATTTAAATGAATGTTAAGAACTAAAATAACTTCTTAAAAACACCATAAAAATTTTAAAATGCGCTAGGCCTTTCGAAAGATTTGGATCTTTCTTCATCAGGCGCAAAAAGACGTGCGTCTACTATGAAAGCGGCAGCAAGACTGAAATGAGAAATGAGGGAGAGGAAACAAGCTGAAACAACAGCCAATAGGAAAGTAGAAATCAACAGCCAATAGGAAAACAGAAGACAACAGCCAACAGCCAATCACAAAAGGGTAAAATCAAAACAATAGAGAAAACAAAATAGAAGGGGAATAAGGAAGTGAAAAAATAAATAAATAAAAAATAAAATAAAATAAATAAATAAAATAAAATAAAATAAAATAAATAAAATAGAATAAATAAATAAATAAAATAAAATGAATAAATAAAAAAAAAATAAATAAATAAAGCACACAAATAAATTAAAAAATGGAAACAGATGAAAATTAAGAATTAAATAAATAACCAAAAATATAAATATATATATAAACAGACTAAAATTAATTAATACAAAAATAAATTATATGGAAGTACTGAAGAGGTTTTTCCAAGCAGCAGAGAGCATTGTGGAATCTGATTTATCATTAACAATAAATTCAAATTCCCCTCCACCAAATCTCCTGTTCCTGATCTTCGTAAATGGGGAATTTATAATGTTCCTTGTAATGGCTGTGATTTATCTTATATTGGTCAAACTAAAAGAAATCTCGAAATCCGCTTAAAAGAACACTCTCGTTATGTAACTAATCAAGAAATTTCTAAATCTTCTATTGCTAAGCACTCTTGGGATTCCGGCCATTGTTTTAATTTTAAAAATGCTAAAATTATCTTTAATGCTAATAGTATCTCTGAATTGGACTTTCTTGAAAATTTAGCTATTTATCTTAATCGTAATGTTATTGTTAATGATAAATCAGATTCCACAATGCTCTCTGCTGCTTGGAAAAACCTCTTCAGTACTTCCATATAATTTATTTTTGTATTAATTAATTTTAGTCTGTTTATATATATATTTATATTTTTTGGTTACTTATTTAATTCTTAATTTTCATCTGTTTCCATTTTTTAATTTATTTGTGTGCTTTATTTATTTATTTATTTTTTATTTATTCATTTTATTTTATTTATGTATTTATTCTATTTTATTTATTTTATTTTATTTTATTTTATTTTATTTATTTATTTTATTTTATTTTTTATTTATTTATTTTTTCACTTCCTTATTCCCATTCTATTTTGTTTTCGCTATTGTTTTGATTTTACCCTTTTGTGATTGGCTGTTGGCTGTTGTCTTCTGTTTTCCTATTGGCTGTTGATTTCTACTTTCCTATTGGCTGTTGTTTCAGCTTGTTTCCTCTCCCTCATTTCTCATTTCAGTCTTGCTGCTGCTTTCATAGTAGACGCACGTCTTTTTGCGCCTCATGAAGAAAGACCCAGATCTTTCGAAAGGCCTAGCGCATTTAAAAAAAAATTATGGTGTTTTTAAGAAGTTATTTTAGTTCTTAGTGTTTCACACCAGTTTCAACTTATTTTATTTAAATGAATGTTGTTACTTTTTTTGTAGTTATCGTTTATTTACACGAAATGGCGATATACTGGTTTAATCTGAAATATAAAGATGATGAAGTCACGTTAACATATTATAAATATGTTTACAATTATAAATAGGTTTAGCAAACAATTTCTTGTTTTGTCACTGTATATATTATCCAATCATATATATTTTTGTTTTTATTTCTATAATAATGTTCAATTGCACTTCCTAAGATAATGCATGAAATTAAAACGATGAGAAATATTAAATCGCGGTTTTTAATAAACAGTATCAAGAATGTAATTTAATCAATAGACATAAAAAATTATTTTAAATTTAGTTATTCAAAAGCGTGTTTAAAAAATATTGGTTGTTAAGTATTTTAAATATTTTTAGCAAGTCTCGTAGAAAGAGAAAAAAAATGTTAATGCTATTTCTTACAAATTTTATAATTAATCATGACTGTAATTATAAGATTGAACATTTATTTGTTTGTTTTATGTAAAAACATTATAATTGTGGAAGCCAATTTATTACTAAACGTTTTGTAATTATTCAGTCGAATCAAATAAAATAAAAAAAAAAATCGCAAGATAATACCATACAAGGTGCGTCTGTTTCGTTAGAATTTCAAAGGAGTATAGCACAGTTATTTAAAATAGGGTTTTTTTAAATTTAATATTTTAATATCAGAATTTGTAAACGCCTTTTATGATCGCAGAAATTGTAATATTTTTCTGCGTTAAAATAAAGCGAAAAATTCTATTCAGAAATTGTGAAAGAACTATACGAGTCCTGATCATAGCGCCAGCCTTTCGGTATTTTCAAATAAAATAAACATAATATTTCGATTCAGAAATTTTTTTAGAAAATGAAACGAATTAGGTATAGCATAAAACAAGAAACTAAAATCATGTTTCAGGCTTAAGTTATGAAACACCTTTCAACATGGCCAGAATGTTATAACGAAACTTCACTGTGTAATAAGGTAAAAGAAGATAACCAAATAAAAAAATTAGAAAACGCCTAACATAGTTGAACATCCATTTGCAGCAATTAACGGTCACATTATGACATAATATTTGAATTCTTTTGAGCAACCGTGTATATATAGTTTAACATCCAATTGTAGCAATTAACGGCCACAATATGACGTGATATTTGAATTCTTTTGAGTAACCGTGTATCTATAGATTTGTTATAATCCACATAGTTTGAAAAAAATTCAATTCAGCTATAAAACACAAAACACATTTGAATTTTTTTTTCAGCATTTACCGCCTATATACGGTGATTTGAAATATTTAATCTGTATATGATCTACAAGTTTTTATACACACCCCATAATCTAAAATTTAAATAATCTAGGAAACGCACAAAACAACTAACCGCATAAAAAAAAAAATCACATATAGCGATTACAGCTTAGTCAGTGCTATAACCGAATTCTTTTTTGCGTCCCTGTTAAAGAAGAAATAAATTCTATGCACTCCATATTCTACAGTAGAAATCGTGTAGTGTGCATCTCAGTAATACACATCAGCTTCATTATGTTTGGAATAGTGTAACATTTTAAAAACACACTGTCAATGATTTATCTTCATGAGACCCTAATATAAAGTAATTCGTTTGCTGTCCTTGCAAATGAATGATAAATATCACCATATTCTACAGAACGAATGTTGTATTGCACAACAATGATGTATGTCAATTTCAGTATGTTTTAAATAGTGTAACTTTACTAAAATACATTCGAAACGATTTTTTCTTATGGACCATTATGGAACAAAATTATTTTATGCGTTCCTGTATACAGGAAAAATATTAATTATTTTTAAAGAAAATAAAATAAATAACTATTTCAAATAATCTTTAAAATTAAAATTAGAATAAAAAAAATAAATATCTCTTGCTAACCGTGACCTAGTCCTAAATTAAAACTTTCTCTTATGTACTATTATCCGTGCTCCATGTATAATTTAAAAAATACTGTAAATCATGAAAATGCACATACCGTTATAGCGTCTGGTAAAAAAATTTCATTCTAAACACTATAATATTGTTTTTAATATGACGTAAATTTCACCATCAAATGCAATAATAATATAATTACTTTAAGTTTTCTTTCATTTTCAATATTCGTGTGTAAATATATATTTTAATTGAAAATACATAGTTTGAAAATAAACTGACACCTCGGAAGTGCGGAAGCTGTCCGCTATTCGGAGGTGTCCGCTATTGGGAAAACCTCAGAGATTCCCGAAATTGCTAAAAAATGCTTAATGTTTCATTAATTGACTTTTATATGTCGTAAATCCTCTATTATATGATTAATCAGAAATTAAAATTATTTTTAAGCAATAAAATTAAAATGAAATTGTGCATGCCTTTATCCACTGTTTATTACATTCTTACGAAAAAAAATCCGTTACAAAAGTTGACTTTTGCTTGCGATTACATGTAATTTTTTTATGTGAAGTTTTAACTCTGTCAATAGTTTTAATCCTTCTGAATCATCTTTTATTACATAAAATTTGTGTAACTTCTCACTGAATTTTGTCGGTTCCTGGAAATTCTCGATATAACAGGAAACATCTCCAGTTTCAGTATCTGTTTCATCATCACTAATAGTGTCAGCTTTTGTTGGAAATTCTGAATGAATACTTCGCATACATCAAATGATTCTTCTTCAGTAGGTAACTCATCATGAATATTACTGAAAATGTCGGCAATTTCTTCACTTCTGATGCATTTCATTAATTCATTTATTTCGCTTAATTGTTCATTTGTGTCGGCAATCTGTATTACATTTTCATTTAAATAAAAACTTTGCTTTTCTGAAACATTGTCGTACGCTTTCCGGTTTTATGTTTTTAAATCTTAGATAATCTAAGTTATAGCATCGAGAGCATTATCTAATTTTAGGCAGTTCTCAAGTGTATTAATCTAACTTTGAAATCTAACTTTGAATCTAACTTTGAAAGAATGTGGCATAGTAAAAGCTTTCTGTACCAGGCTTTAAAATTGTGTATTACGCTTGATTAAGTGGCTGGCATACGGAAGTTGTGTTTGGGGGAAAAATACAATTTCAACATTGTCGGATTTCACATGTTTTGGATGAGAAGTTGTATCGTCCAAACACAAGACAACTTTTCTTGTTTTGCTTTTTCATCCTATTATCAAAGGAAGTTAACCATTCGATAATTGAAGGACTGTTTATCCATGCTTTTTTATTCGCTCTCCACATAATACCAAATTTATTACAATGGATGTTCTTTGGGAAACACCTGGGTTTCAGAAATTTTCCAATTACGAAGGTAACTCTGAAATGTTTGAGATAGAGGGAGACGATATGCGCCAAAAACATTATTGGTCGGATATGTAAATTTGAACTGCTCTATGTCCACAGACAAAAATTTGCGGCAACAATTGCAATTTAGCTATTGTAGAATAAATTTTGAAAGCAGACAAAAAGTTGTTGATACGAGAGTATTATCCGGCTATGAATTTCTATAATTTTAAAGTGGGACTAAATCAAGAAAAAATGCCTAAAACGTTTACATTTAGCATATGAAAATGAATCTCCATTTCGTGCCACTGTATTCAGATGTTTTACAGAATTTAGAAGAGGTTGAAATTCTCTTTTCAATGCAGAAAACACAATAAGAACATTGTCAGCTGTAGTCCCAGAAAATGTGTCGGCCTTACGAAAAATGTTAATCGATGATAATCGTTGATAATCGCCTATCAAATGATACAGCAGAAACATAACGTTGGATCCACAGCTATACATAAAATTATTCATGAAGAACTGCATGTGAATAAAACAGTCTCCCATAATTTAACAGAACACCAAAAAGCGGAGCGAGTCAGCATCAGTAATGAAACCCTAAAATTACTTAATGAAGGTGGCCATAGCATTATTTCTAAAATCACAACTGGTGATGAGACGTACATACATTTTTTGATGTTCCAACACGTCAAGAAAGTAAAGTATGGGTGTTTGAAGATGATCCTAAACAAACAATGGTGGAAAGGCAACAAGCAATGAAAAAAGTAATGCATGCCGTGTTCTTCAGAAGTACATGTATGCTCAAAGCCATTAAGCTAGAGTTACAGAGACACTTACAGTTACAGCTAACTGGTACACCACTAAGTATGTTCCAGAAATTCATCAAGAGGTGAATGTTAGGGGACTCATGCTTCACAATGAGAATGCATCTTCTTATTCAGCAAAGATTACAGTAAAATTTCTTGTACAAAATAACATCAAACTGATAGAACATCCACCCTATTCTCCTGATCTTGCTACGTGTGACATATGGCTAATTTTTTACCTAAAATATTTACGTGGGCGTTATTTCGAAAGATGGAATTGATGAGGCTATAAAAGAATACTTTTCATCTATTCCAAGAAATGGATCGGTTGAGGCATTTAATCTTTGGAAAATTCGCCTACAAAAGTGCATGGATCTTGGAGGTAACTACTTTGGACACTTCTAAGAGTTGGTAAGTTTAACTTGTACTATTTAGCCGTATCTCAAAATTTTCAGCTTGACCCTCGTATAAGAGGGATTTCAAATTTCTTCTATTACATTGCAACATAAAAAAATAGTGGGTCTCTCTTTTGACATTTTTTCGCCGATACAGTCATTTTTTAAACGCAAAGTCTTACTCGGAAATAATCTGAAAAGGAGTCCGGTTTCATCGGCATTAAACATGTTTCTCTCCTCATAATATTTACAAATTAATTGCATTCGTTCATGCCAATCCTCCACTTCTTTTAGATCTACAGATTTTGTTTCTTCACACATTGTTTTGAAAGAGATGTTGTACCGAGATCAAAACATTTCCAGCCATCCATTGGAAGCCTTAAAATCGTGTAATCCAAGTTCTTTAGCTATTTTTAAAGCCTTTTTCTGAATGAAAGGCTCACTGATGGGAAATATTTTTTGAACGAAGTGAAGTAAACGATTTCAGAATTATAGAATCAATTTCAATTCAATCAGTCTTCCTTAATTTCCCATTTTTTGTGTTCTCGTTAGACTTAGTAATCCACAAATTTCTTATTTCTTTTTTATTTCGTAAAATCTCTCCCACCTGTGTTTTACCTATCTCTATAATAAAACCGTAAGTCATGTGACTGTCATCAACAGTTCCGGGATGCCCGCATCGCTTTTACATATGCCAGGCAGCCATTTTTATTCAAAATTATTTTTTGAATAAAACTGCATAAAAGTTACATTTTTAGAAAAATCGTTCAAAATAAATTAATATTTGAGAGATGACTTACGCACAATTATGTATATATTCCGAAATAACTTTAGTGGAAATTAGCTTCGCAGTTCAAATTCTCTATCCATGAAAGTAAACAACAACAACAAAAAAAAGATTCATTCGTCGTGAAGGTTTAAAATATTAAACCATTAAATCATGGAGATAATCGTTCGTAAAGTAAGTTTTCCGAGAATGATTTTTTGGAGCGCTGCCTGGTGTCAAAAAAAAAATCGCACCAGGATCTGTGAGACAGTTAGAGTTTACCCTAATTTCGTTTGATTAAGTGCTTATACAACTCAACTTCCTTCAAAATCTTTTTTTCACGTAAGTAGAATGTAAACAAATACAAATCATGTAATAATATTTAATGAATCAAATTTTGAAGTGATCAGTTAATTTGGTATTTATGTATTATATGTGACAGGAAGAGATATCACCGAAAATGATTGTTAATCGCCAATCATATTTACCATTGTTAATGACTAATTGCGCTCAAGACAGTAATTTAACATACATTTATGAAATACATAATATTATTAACTACTTTTATGTTATTTGGGCGCAAATCTCGACAATAGCATTTTTAAAATCGCCAACACCAGCTTTTATTTTTCGCGTGTGCAAATTAGAAACGATACTTTGATTTTGAAATCAAATGTTTTGATTTATGATATTATTTTTCATTTTTCTATTTTCAATTGTAAACTAAAAGTGTGAACGGCATGTATTTTAAATTCTAACAGCTGTCGCAAACGCACCGGGGTTGGCACGATTTTTGTTTTGCGCCATTTTGGCGAGAAAATCCCATTTTCAGGTACCTGTTAGAGATTGCTAAAACAGCATGATTCTTTTATTTTATTATGAAATAGTTTATTTTATATTAAAAAACACAAAATTTTATTATAAAACACACACAAAGGTTAATTTATTCAGCCAATAATTATATCGCCAAAATGACATCCAGTGCGTCTGCGACAACTGTACCTAAAAGGACCCATCATTAAAAATGGTAAATAATATAAAATCAAAGTAAAATAATACAAAAAATAATTTAGAGAAAAATTTAATGAATAAAAGTAACGTGTCACAGTGTTTAATGTACATTTAAGGGAGACCAAACTGGTCGCCAGTGGCGGCTAGTTTTAAAATATTCAGCAAGTATTCTAAAAATGAATTTCTCTTTCTCTGATATACAGGGTGTACATAATTAAACGACCCTACTTTAAAGTTGTCTACAGACGAAACTATTTGTCAGAAAATTGTGAAATTTTGTGAAGGACATAATGAAGGGATGGGAATTTTTTTGAGCGAAAAAAATTAGTTCAAAATTTCGCCACCAGGGGCGCTTTTGAATGAATTACACATTTAGCATACATTTATGATTGTTTAAAATTTTTATTACATCATGTTTCACATGATGGCCATCATTTTCATCTACCATCTGGAGTCGTAAGGTAGCATGTTCCACATTTGACCGCAGTGTGTTTTGGGAAATGCCATAATGCGAACATGTGAAAAAAGTTTTGTTGAACATCTTTTATTGTAATAAAATTTGTAAACTATTGCAAATGTATTCTAAATGTGTAATACATTCAAAAGCGCCCCCTAGTGGCGAAATTTTGAACTATTTTTTTTTTCGCTCAAAAAAATTCCCATCCTTTCATTATGTCCTTCACAAAATTTCACAACTTTCTGACCAATAGTTTCGTCTGTAGACAACTTTAAAGTAGGGTCGTTTAATTATGGACACCCTGTACTTACAATTTCAAATTTTTCTTTTAAAGTTAATCTTTTTCGTTTTGAGGCCATTCTCGAAACATTAATCATAAACAAGACTCTAATTTCAGAGTACGTAGAACTCAATATTTTTAGAAAACAATAAAAATGATGTTAACATAATTTGACGCTTTGAATAATGTGTTTTGAGTGTTAATTAAGTCTGAAGAATCAAACAGTAATCGACATTGCGAAGTAGTTTATTCCCCCTGCACTCGTCGCTTTCTTGGCGCCTTCAATTCTTAGTTGCAAAAACTCGATACGCCATTAACCATTAAAAAATAAATTCAATAGAATAACTTTTTTTTTTGTTTTATAAAAAAGTAAAAATAAATAAATAAAATCGTATGTTAGGTTTTCATTGATAATTTTTCTTTTGCTCAGCTTATATGACGCCAAGTGACGTCTGATTTCTCCCTTTTATGTTATGCATAATGATGCAATCCAGTTAACTACTGTTTGGATTTTACGAACGAGTTCTATTAAAATGAAATGATATTCTTTTTTTTTGGTTTTTTCCTTGTTTTTTGACACTTTATAAAGTTATCCGAAAAATGGTTTGAGCTTGGGTACAAAGAAACAAAAATAGTCAGCATATTATCTAACCTGAAATTTCAACACAATTGTAAACGATCTTAAGCGCATTTAAAAAGAAAGTGAAAATGTTGTATGGTGTATTATGGAATTCTCGGGAGGGTGAAATTGGTACTTCAAAACATTAATAAACAGAAAATCCAAAATCTTCCACGGAGGGATGCTTTGATTCTCCGACGGGGGGAGGGAATTTTCTCCAGACAACCCACTACATTTATCTGTTATCACAGAACTTGTGTCAACTTGTCCTGATAAATTTAAAGACTTTTTAATTTTTTTTTCATTTTCTTTCTCAACAAAAAATCATTTTTCATCCTTTATCGACAAATTTACTGTCCGCTATTCAGAGGTTTACCATACAAAAATTTAGGTTTTGGGAGTAGTGACTGGAAAACTGACTGTTCAGTAGAGGTGTCAGCTATTCAAGAGTATCCGTTATGGAGGTTTTACTGTATTATTATTTGGCCTTTTTTAAATAAGGTCAACAGTAAATAAAAAACACTTTTTCGAAATAATCTCTATTCAAATAATATAATTTTAAATAAACAATTTTCAAAAATTATTCGGAAAAGTTGTCAAATTAAAAATATACATATATTGGACACTGCACGCCACAATCGAGTTACGTATGTGCCTGAAAAAGGTGGTTAAAACACTTTGCATACGAAGGAATTGGTGGTGCGAATAAAATTGTCGAGATCGATGAAGATTTTTTAGTACATCAGAAAAACAACGTCGGCAGGAAACTTCCACAAATGTGAATTTTTCAAAGTATATGCCCAGAAAATGGCGAATGCTTTCTCATTCAAATCCCAAAAAGAAATGCTAGTACGCTGATGCAAAAAAAATTGTGAACATGTAAAAGGTAGATCAGCAATCTACACCCATTGCTAGAAAGTATACAATTTAGTGGATCTTGTAAAAGCAGGTTATAACCACTTTACTGTGAACCGTAAGTACAATTTTGTTGAACCAAAAATGAATGTTCATACACAACATATTGAAAGTATTTGAGATTCCGCTACATGACGCGGCGCAATAAAAAAATGCGAGGCACAGCTCGCCATCACCTTGAATCGTATCTTATAGAATTTATGTAGAGGAAATACCTAGAAAAAATGGTTTTGGTGAATTTTTAAAATCAATTTCTGGAATATGGCTTATAATGTAAGGCATAACATTAAAAGGCTGTTATTCTTCTGTTATTCTTGGTTAGAAGTTGTTATGAAGAGTTGCAATATATTCTAATAATACAAAATATAATATTACTAGTGTAAATGTCTGTCCTAGGACAGTGGGTAGAAATCATGATGTTCACTTAAAATTTGAAATAATTGATAAAAGTACACTGTAAAAAAAACTCGGAAACGTTACTCTGTCTGCTGGGGCAGCAATGTGGCCGATCGGTTCTGTTATGTTTCCGCATATTTCGGTCAGATGTTCGTAAAAGTTTCCGCATATTTCGGTTAGATATTCGTAAACGTTTTCGCATATTTCGGAAACATTTACGTGCATTTCGGAAACGTTTCTTTATATTTCAGTCAGATGTTCCGTAACGATTCTGCATATATCGGAAATGTTTTTGTATACATCGGAAAGGTTTCTGCATATATCGGAAATATTTTTTGTATACATAGGAAATGTTTCTGCATACATCAGAAATGTTTTTGTATACATCGGAAATGTTTCTGTGTGTTTTGGAAATGTTTCTGTGTGTTTTGGAAATGTTTCTGTGTATTTCTGTTTTACAATTTCTTTTATTTGAGAGAACAATATGCTTTAAAAAAATTAATATTACATTCGCTCGAGGCGAAACCCCACTCCACATCATCGTGGTTGGGTTTTCTGCGAAGTTCGGTGAGCGAACTAGCTAATCATACTATAGAAATGATTCTATGAAGTATGATCTTGTAGATGAATTATACTCTAGAATTAGCAATATTATAAAGTTTCTGTAATTTTTGGTGTGAAACATATATTTTTCTGAATTCGTTTTATTATTCACCTTTCATTATTAGACTGCTACTGAAGATATCACTTTAAAGTTATTTATGCAGGCGAAATAAACTTTGAAAGAACTTAATTCTATGACAAATACTTCTGTCATTTTAAAATAACTCCAAATTTGAGAGTATGTCCTTCTACTGAAGAGAGGCTTCCAAATTTTCCTTTGTAGGAACAGAGTTGAGTCGTCTGGAAACTTCTTTAGTTTACCTACTACAAGTTTACAAGTACAACAAGTTTAGAAGTTTTTGTATACACAGTTAAATAACTCGTTCGATAGTTTCTTTATACTCTTGTTCCATGAATCTATAATAAATATTAGATATTTAATTGATGAATAATAATGTAGTACTAGTATTAATGAAGTACAGATAGCACCGTATATACGTCTTTAACATCTTTTCGTTTTGAGATCGGTTCCGTTTCATAACTTTTCTAATGATGAAATGTATCGTTTATCTGACAGAACAAATTCCTAATTTCACTTATACTATACGTTTTTCACTCAGTTTTTATGAATCAGATATTTGTAAATAAATAACGTTGAAAATTTGATTTATGGATCTATAAATAATTCTTTTTTAAAATGCAACCTCATGAGTTCCATCCTCTAAATAGATACTCAATGAAAATATTTAATTTCCCTATACTTATAAATAGATAGATTTTAGTAATACCTTTCAACATTTTTAAAAAAAATCTTGTAAATAGTTATACTATTCGAAAATATTTTATATCTGGGGTGATTGTTTTATTTTCACGAATTGTATACTTATAAATATATATATTGATAAAAATGTTTTGTCTGTTTGTAAATATTTTTAATATAGTGTTTTACAACTATCATTCTTCTAAATATATTCATTTAAAGGTATTATTTTATTCGTATAACTTGAGAAGTTGTGAGATAACCTGAGAAAATAAATATATTTTTATAAGTATACATTTCATAAAATAAAATAATTATTTACAGATACGAAATCTTTTGACATAATATCTATACTTACAAGATTAAAAAATATATTTATTTAAAGGTATTAAAAATAATACATCTACTTTGGGAAATAAATCACTTTCATAATGCATATGTATCTGTTTACAGCATGGAATTCACGAGACCGGATTTTAAAAAAGAATTATTTATAGATTTATAAATCAAATTTTCAATTACATTTATTTATAAATATCTGATTCATAGAAAATGAAGGAAAAACGTATAGTAAAAGTGAAATTAGGAATTTGTTATGTCATATAAACGATACATTTCATCATTATAAAAGTTATGAAACGGAACCGATCTCAAAACGAAAAGATGTTAAAGACGTATATACGGTACTATCTGTACTTCATTAACACTAGTAATACATTATTATTCAACAATCAAATATCTAATGTTTATTATAGATTCATGGAACAAGATTATAAAGAAACTATCGAACGAGTTATTTAACTTTGTGTATACAAAAAAAGATTAACTGCAAATGTAATATTAATATTCAATAAAATAGAATCTGATAATATTAATTTTTTTTAAAAGCATATTGTTCTCTCAAATAAAAGAAATTATAAAACAGAATACTTACAGCTCATATAAATACGTTGCATCTGCATCTGTTCTAAGCTGTCTTTCCTCTCAAGAACAATACAAATCACGTGATAATGACATGTGCAGTAGGTCGGAGTAGATGAGCATGCGCAAATATTACTTCATTTCGAATTCCATTTTTAAACTTTACACGAAATGAGTGTAACATTTCCGAATGTTTCAGTAACCAACATTTTACACTACCTATTCGAAAACATTTCCGCTATGGAATGTAACGTTTCTGACTTCTTCAGAGTATTCTCCGCTTTGAATATTTTCCCGAAAATACGTGTAACGATTCCGAAATAACAAGTAACTGTGGAGAACACAAAGTTTACTATAAATTTCCGGAAACCTTTCCGCCTTGTGCCGAAATGCTTCTGATTTTTTACAGTTTATTCATATACGACAATTCATCATCGACAATAATTAAAACTGACTTGAAACGGGGCATGATCTGCAGGTCAGGATCTGACAATTGAATTGACCTCTGGGGTTTTAATAACACATTTTTAAGTCGATTTTTATGTAAAAATGGAGAAATTATTTTACAATAATAATGTACACTTTTGCACAATTAGGTATTCTGTCTCTCTTATAAAGTGACGTGTTCAATCAGTCCTTTAAAAGTAATAAAATACAATCAATTTATATAATATACTAGTGAGCAATTATGATTTCAAGCTTTTTTTTACCGTTACTTTTAATAATTTTAATTTTCCTGTATTCCTTTACTTTTTTGAATTCTTTATTAAAAAATTAATTCTTCTAACCTATAATTTATTATTTTTTTAAGCTATCGTTATCATATAATCAAGGTATACAATCAAGTTGAAGTAATCAATAAAAGCTCCAATTCAAATCTATAATCCTAATAATTAAGAAATGAAAAAACTGAAAATTACATCATGTTGACGCATTCATATAAATTTTTCTGTTTAGTTTTTGCAACATAAAACTATATTTCAAGCTAAACATAACGTCATTTTCAACGGGGCGGCAAACTTTTCTCTCCTAGTTTATGTACGTACTTTTATGTTGCACCAACATGTAATAAAATAAAAATATAGTTTCTATTTAATTGTAACAAAAAAAATGACATCAATAAGCATAAACATAATATAAACCCAATGGATAATATTCTTGTAACGTCACAATAAATATGAATTTTTATTCGCTTATAAAAATAAAGTACACGCGCATAAATATTTTTACCGAAATTTATCTTGAAAAACCGAGGTCCAAAAAGCCACGTGTCTAAATATTTTCCATTATTTCTCCTTTTCCTGCAACAATGGAAGTTTTTCTTTTAAAATTGTTATCAATGAATCTAAAAAATGAATGACTCACTACACAGCTTTGTTGTTTGTTTACATGGAAGACATTAGTACATTGTTGTAACTTGTACACTTTCGGTTAGATGGATGGGTCCTTACCGGAAATGTTACAACACTTGTGTATTATATAAATGGATTATTTATATTTTTCTTGAACAATGGAAGTTTTTTTTAAATTTTCATCAATGAATCTCAAAAATAGATGACTCAATACACATTTCTGTTGTTTGTTTACATGTAAGATGTTGGTACATTGTTGGAACTTGTACAATTTTGGTTAGATGGATGGCTCCTGACCGGAATCGTTACAACAATTCGTATTATATAAATAGATTTAATTGAAGTGTCTCTATTTTTTTTTATATATATACGTGTTTGTTCCTTTCGCGTATCACGAGCTTGGCGAAATTGACTGCAACTTCGCGCAATCGTAATTATCTGGGCCGCTATAACCCAAAAGTACTGAATTATCTAACCTTTGAACATTCGGAGTAAGATAATAAGAAAAAAAGTAACATGCTAAAAATCAGTTTCAATTTCAGTGATTGTGACCTATGCAATTTGTATAAATCTTTAAAGAATTGTTAAAAACAATATAAATAAAATTGTCCAATCTCAATTTGTAAAGAACCAAAGCATTTAAGCACTATTTGTATATTTTAAACAATTTCTCTATCAATATTTCTCTGTATCTCATGTAACATACCATCGTTCATAATGCTAGACTGCATAACAAAAATTAACGATAACTTTTTTCTTTATATCAAATAATATAACTCGGTAAATTCTCTTAAAACATTTATTCGTTTTAAGTATAGCGAAAAACAACAATCCCCCCGTGAAAGAGCAATTAAAATTAACAAATCTTTGTGACACGGAAAATACTTAGATAAGGTATTGGAAAAGTAGTATATGGTTTAAGAGATCGACTAAAAATCTATTGGTGAAAAATTACTCTAATTTACTTACAGACACAAGGGAGCAATTTCATCTAGAACAACTTAATCTCAGTAAAAGTTGACACCTTCGCCACCTTATTTTCGATTCCCTGCAGAAGCTAAACAGCCATTGTTGAGAAATAAATCTGAAGTTAAGTGCTACGGTATAACATAGTATTTAGAAATAAATAATTTACTTTGGTACTAAATTATATGAATATATCTATATTAAATATACATCTTATTATATTTTCTAAAGTAATTAAAGAAACATTCCATATTGTATATCGCCATTTATGATTAGGCTTCTTTAACTGGCCTTATTATAAAGTAAATAATTGTATATTATATTTTTAACAAGGCATTTTTAGTTAGAGAATCTTTATATACACGACCGCTCAAACGTGTTTGCTCATTTAGTGATATAAAGAAAAATCATGCATAACATGTTTTCAATTTCGTATGCATGTTTTAAATATGATTGTTGAGAGTAGCGACGTACTCGTATGATCCTAAATCATACGATCGTGCATAACAGATGATAATCGTAATGCATAACAAAATTTTTATTTATAACTAGCTGTTACCCGTGACTTCGTTCACGTAACATTAAAAAAAGAATAAATGCATTAATTTAGTAAAACATTTCACTTGATAATTAACAACATAAATAATTAACCAAAGCTTTATCACATTTTATAGGAGACCATATGGTATTTCTTTGCTATAGGGGCCTTGACATAACCCAGTCTTAAAAAAGTGAAATTTCATGCCAAATAATATATACAATCGCGAAAATGAAACTGCAACTAATGAAAAAAGGAGGACCAAGTAAAATCGTGAAAATCGAGGAATTCCTCTTCGTAAAACGAAAAACAACACTGGCAGAATTCTTCTATACAACAGTGCATTTTAGGTGGTATTTGGTGTACAAATTGTGTATGTGTGCATTGTTAAATGACCATTATTATATTGTTTATTTACATAGACAAATGTTATATATTTCTTACTACATTATCTTGTTTATGTATATATTAAATTAAGTGCTTCACGCTAAGTGGTGTAAATAGTGAACAAACTGCTTGTGGATTTTATACATTGATAGATATTTCACAAAGATTTAACAATCTGATGCGATTCTAAAATGTAAATAAAGGTTGCTAGAAAGTACTTTAAATTCTGCCCAATTTAACCTCGATATTTTCTCTATCGCGTCAAGAACACTATAAGCAAATAAATACCTACGACACAAATCTGATGATCTAAATTTACATATTTTTGTTAGTATATATAGGATTATTTTTTTATTTATTTCATGCGCTTGAAATATTTTACGCTTTCTCTAGGGTTAGGTGTCAAATAAATGTACTTTCTTGTTATTTTATTTTGCCATTTCTATTTATTCTATTTTCCATTCATTCCAATTAGGGATATTGATTTAATTTACATATTCGTGTCAAATAATATTCTTTATAATTTAAGTTATTATCAGGTTTAGGATAGGATACTTTTAGGATTAGGAATAAAATTTGAATGACAATGGCATGACCAATTCAGGTTTAAAGTATGAACCAGGAAGTCTATTTACATCATGAAGCAATAAGAAAATTAGAAAATTATCGTCTGATATTTTTTAATATGTTTTACAGTCATAGTTGGCATCAAAGGTGAGCGGGGAAATGATCATCTAAAATACCATTAAGTGTTTACTCATGGTAAACACTTAATGGTATTTTAGATGATATTTCAAGCGCATGAAATAAATAAAAAAGTAATCCTATATATACTAACAAAAATATGTAAATTTAGATCATCAGATTTGTGTCGTAGGTATTTATTTGCTTATAGTGTTCTTGACGCGATAGAGAAAATATCGAGGTTAAATTGGGCAGAATTTAAAGTACTTTCTAGCAACCTTTATTTACATTTTAGAATCGCATCAGATTGTTAAATCTTTGTGAAATATCTATCAATGTATAAAATCCACAAGCAGTTTGTTCACTATTTACACCACTTAGCGTGAAGCACTTAATTTAATATATCATCTAAAAAACAAATCTGGTTACAACAATGTATTTATTTTTGCACCAAATTTCACTTGATTAAAAAAAAAAAAAGCAAATTGACTATGGACCTAATTACAGACCGCTAACCTTCCTATTCTCGAAGATGTTTTACCTATATGTAAAATAAATCTACTATATAGAACGCGCTTTCACGTTTATAATGTTATGAATTGGCACGAATGGCTTTTTCAAGTTTACACAATTCGGCTGGAAGAAAAGATTCATTACTTTTTTATTTCTTCTTTGCTTTTGCATTACGCGAATTTGTTGGTAAAATCGATTTCCTTTTCGATAACATTGTTGTTTTTTAAGTTTAAAAAATATTGTAATTTTACTTAAACATTGCTTTAAAATCTATGAAATTTTTCTTATCCTACAAGAATTTACAAAAATGTATTATGAAACAACTTTAAAAAAAGCTATATTTAAAAAAGACAACAAAGTTTTTCCTATTTTAAAACTAAAAGAAATGTAAAATTCAATTCCGGTTCGAAACGACGATTTACAAATGTGTTTCGATTGTGGGAAAATGATAGAGGAAAAATGATGTTACTTCGACACAATAATATTAAATCTTTAGCTTTTATGAGAAAAGCAACTTTCTTTTAAAAAATATAGTTATTTTTATTAAGATTTTCCGATTTTCGATACGGATAATTTTGCGATGCATATCATTAACATTTGCCATCCAATATATATATATATTTTTTTTTTTTCACTTTTTAAAATTTAAATTAAAAATATGGTATCTTTATGTTAGCCGTGTGCAGACGATAAATCGCTAACCTATCCCATCATTCGTATTGAATTCATTAAAAATATAAACCTTTCACTCATTTCATTTAAAACACAGAACTTTAATTTACAACACATACATTTAAAATACATATATTACGTACATTTAAAATAATTCCTTTCATGTGAAAAAGAAAAAGAAAAAAAAAGCAGAA
This sequence comes from Maratus michaelseni, assembly GCA_963931845.1. NCBI lineage: Eukaryota > Metazoa > Arthropoda > Arachnida > Araneae > Salticidae > Maratus > Maratus michaelseni. Next base: position 430,636,215 of record OZ007588.1, read on the forward strand.
TTAATCACAAATAATTTGATAACCCAAGATCATTTTATTTCAACATCAAAACAAATCTGTTTTATTTTTCTATATATGACATCATATTCGCTTGCTTTCCATACTTACTCGTATTTATACACTTTGTATTATTATCAAATATTTGAAAACGCACGTTTTATGTCTAATATGACATCTTTCATATTCTGTTTAATTCTTAAATAATTCATTTCCTTTTCATTTTTCACGTGGAAAATTTTCACTTGAAAATAAATTGTTTATTAATAATTATTACTCAGGGGTTTATTTTATATTGGCAACGATAAAGTATTAGCAACGGTAAAATAAATTTAACCATTTTAAAAAAATCTGCAAAACCAGGCCCTTTGGGCCAAACCAACCAACCATTTTAAAATATACGAAAAAATGTCCATTTATTCTGTATGAAAATAATGAAATTTTTAATTTTTAAGAAAAATATTGATATAAAATAAACAAAAACCAGCCTATATTCATTTGAGGGTTATAATCAACTTATATGCAAAGATACAGGATAATTAAATGCTTCATTTTGACGCTGGCTTCAGCCTAACATTTGCACACAGTCAGATTTATAATATTATTAGGATAGGATATTATAATGGATTATATTGTTGAGAATTTTAGAGAACGCTCACAAGTTACATGAAATATAAAAATTCAAAAATAAATAACTATGCTGATAGTTTCTAAATTAAAATATGTAATAATATATCTATATGAGGGCGTAGACTGGAATAATGATGCTAGTCACATTTTCTGAAGAGTTTTGCTAGGTAAAGTAAATTTTGTTGAAAATTTCCCAACATTCTGAACAATATTATTCATTCTAGCATTATAATTTAAAAATTCATTGATTAATAATCAAATGCGCATAAACTTTCCTCTCAATAATTATACTTGAAGCAATCATACAATATTTAAAGACGTTTTATACATCATGTTTTCTCATACTACTAGATAGCCAAATACATTTCAGCAGCAATCTGTCTGCGTTTTATGAATGAAAGTTTCCTTCAGAAGATACCCTGAATACGTTTAAATTTTTAGCACTTTAAACTACATCCAGTGATCTGATTGTTTCTTAAATACTGACTGCAAAAAGATAGAAAGAATATTTTCCTATTAAAAGAAATTTAACTTAAAAAGTAAGTTTATTAATTCAAATGATTCATGGGAGTTGCATTTTATTTCTGAAAGATCATATATCGTCAGAAGATGTGCAAAAATAAAGGAAAGAAACCCATATTTTTAGCAGTCAACATTTTCTTTTGACTGTTTTAGGATTCCAATTTGCCAACAGCATCTTCTGTCGGTCGGTACTAGTTTTAAATTGTTACACATCTTGCTTACATTTAGTGCTCCCGATGCGATAAGTATTTCAGTTATACGTTTAAACAATATACGTATATACGTATAATACGTATTTAAGAAATACGTATGCATTAAACTATACGTTTAAATAAACGTATCGGGATACTTATAAGCGTATATCGGTTAAACGTATAAATCAAGTATACGTTTAATTAAAGTATACGTATATTTCAAGTATCGTATTTACTTTTAATGCCAATGGATCTCATCAGTGTTACGTCACTGAACGGAAAACAAGTTGGAAATCGGTGACGTTACTTTAGCAATCTGTATAATATGTTTCATACATAAAATCTTATTATTTTTCCCTATAAAAGATTATTGTAAATATATATCGAAATTAAAAAGACTTTTTGAGCAACAAAGGAGAATGTACACGTTTCAGATTTATTGTTAATCCTTATTAAGTATCTTCTTTTTTTAAATTAAAAAAAATATATATATTTATTTTTGTGTGTGAACGGGGGGGGGGGGGGGGTCAAATGTTGTTCTTCTTTCCACTGTGCTAATGTTTTCTACTCTGTGAATATGTATAACACAATTTAATTTTTTTTTTTATTAGGACACTCGTGGTATTTTTTATACAAAGTGTATGTGCATTACAAGATATTACGTTTTAAGAATTGTTGTTAATCTTGACAAATTTCATTTTTTGTGTCAGTACCTATAAATTTCGATTACTTATAGCCTGACAAATAATCGTCACTGCAGATTTCAGAACGCAATCACATAAGCTTAAAATGACCTGTCTTGTCTTTTCTTTTTTGCTGTAAAACGTATTTTCAAAATATTTTTAATATAGAAAAAAGTGTTCTTAAATAAAATAAAAGTATGTTTAGTTAGTTATTTGTTGCGGACGATCTGCACTAGAGATATAGGCCAGTGAGGGGAGTGCCCTCCGTGGGGGTCTTTAAAATAAAAATAAGATTATGAAACTTCCCAGGAGTTGGATTGATCAACGTCAGTATAAAATATGAAGTCAATGTAAGTTTGTGTTCTGAAATACTAATGTTTCGGGCGAAATGTCCACGCCATAAATCAAAATAAGCTATGTGCGTGTGTTACAGATATGCGAAAGGTAAATCATTTCATAATTAATAGTATAGATTTGAGGGGGAAAAACAAAATCTAAACTGAGAAAAAAATATTCCTTATTTATTTATTTATTTATTTATTTTTTTGCAAGTACCGGCTGCATAGGATACAGCGGCTGTTTCTCAAAGTCTCTAATCCGCACACCAAAAGGAGAAATTCATATTTTTTAAACTAATGCACGAAAACCGTTTAAACGTTTATACGTTTAACCGCTGGTGTAAAATTCGTATATACGATGTACCGTATATCCTGTTTCGTATCATACGTATAACCACCTTGGTCGTATCATACGTATCCAAAATCTCCCCCCCCCGTATAATACGTACTATACGTATGCTCGTATAAACGTTTAATAGGGAGCACTACTTACATTATTCTTTACATTCTAGTTTAGTTTTTAGGTGCGTTCGTAATTATATAAATACGTAGCACCTATAGTCGTCGTTTGGTCCGTCCGTCTGTCCGTCCGTCTGTCTGTCTGTCTGTCTGTCTGTCTGTCCGTCCGTCTGTCTGTCTGTCCGCATATAACAACGCAAAAACTACCCAACCAAATGATTTGCAATTTAAAATATATTATCTTTGCATAATTTTGTCGAGACATTTTAAATTTTATGAAAATCGAATCAAAACTTTAGGAGATATTAATAAAAATATTTATTAAGAAATTTGAATTTTTTTTTTAAATCGGTGCTTTTTTGTTATAGGAGCTTCCGAAGTTTAACCGTCAAGCGAGCGAGATACTTATTTTAATACAGAAATTAATATGCAGACGATATAATTCATTTCACAGAATTAAAAATCATCAAGCTCTGAATATTTATATAACTAGCTGATACATATATATCTGAATATTTATATAACTAGTTAAGATATTTGTATGAACAGTGTCATAAAATATATACTTAACTAGCTGTTAACCCGTTCTACGCACGGGATATCATGAATTTAATTCTAAAACGTGCGTACGAACGCACCTCGTTTGTAACGTTTGACGTACAATTTCCAACTTGTTAAGAATTAGAAATATTCGTAGAAAAAAATAATTTGTCGGGCAATGTTTCGTTCGTTTGGTTTCACTGAATATACATTATATTCTACAAAACATGATGTATAATTCATATTTTAAAATACAGTCTGAATACTATCCAATGGTTGGAGTATCATATTTGAGATTTTTCCCAACAGAGCGAAAATATGCCAAACTAAAATAGGCTAAATATATGATACTCCAACCATTGGATATAATTTACCTATAGTTGAATATACTTTCTTCTACTCATTATACAGTCTGAATGTTTCTACAAAAACTGTATTTTTCATAAATATCTACGAGAAGCATAGAGTTATAGATTTTTGTGTGAGTAAAAAAAAGTTATTCAAAAATCCTTTGCGTTTGTTATAAGTAAACAATTTAAACATTTCATAACTTATAAAATTCATTTTAAATGCACCCTGTTACAAAAATACTTTCTTCTCTTAAGTTAATTTTAGAAATGAATTATATATAGAATGTATGTAGATACATAGATATATGATATGATACTTATATGAGATATGAGATATTATACTATATATGTATATATTATTTTAAACTCTTACCGGATGTTTGTATTTCACAGGTACTTTTCCTACAATTGAGAACATTTAACATAAAACTAACGCTAGTCATTCTTACGGATCCAAGTATGTCATATAATTAGTTTCCACGATAATTAATTACTTTTGTAATTCTTAATAATAATTATGCAATGGCGGCAAATAAACTGCTCCATTTTAGTAAATTAAAGGGAGAAAAATGTAAATGATAAGGAATTCTTTATATTTATTGGTGCCATTTTCTCATTTAAAATGAAAAGAATTTTCGATATTTATTGGTGTCGTTTTCTCATTTAAAATGAAAAGAATTTTAGATTTTTATTGGTGTCATTTTCTCATTCAAAGTGAATATACTTTTATTTAAATTTAACTAATAAAAAAAAAATCGTACTTTTCCGTTATATGGACACCATTGTTGCCAAACATACATTTACATACATTATGCATTAGCATACAATGTGGCATGTTGTCCGTATAACAGAAAAGTACCAAAAATCTTGATTAAATTACATTGTTAAAGAAAATTCTAAAAAATAGAAACATAACTTTACATATCTTCATGAATCTGTTTATTTTAAAATAGAAAAAAATGTTTATTGACATACATCGTAATAATTACATCGTAATTTTTTTCAACTCAATTAAGGATGTTAAACTAAAACAAATTTAAGCTCAATGCATTTAATTAAACAATTATTGTCCTACATTTATAATAAATTATTCTGAAGAAGAAACACTTATTTTCAAATAATTATTTCTTAAATGTGGCAATTACAACTTTTCACAAGATTACTAAAAGCAGAATGACTGAGCGAGAAAAATGACATTTTTGTAAGCATTTATTTTAATTCATAAATCTGAAATATTTTTGAATAAGTTCTTGCAAATTTCGTCATTTTTGTATAACTTCATCAAAATAACTTCATTTTCATTTCTCTGATATAATATAATGATATACAATAATAGAGATCGATATACATATATTACGTATGTTGTATGTGTGTGTAAACAAAAACCCTCTTGAAAGTTCTGTTTTGAGAACATGACATCGAATTTGATGATTTTAACTCATAATTGTGACTACTATATTGCAGTCGTTGTTTGTAGCAACCGATCGTGATTCAAGCTGTAAGGAACAGTAAGTTTCTCTGGGGGGTCGAAAAAGGCAAGCGATTTTCTTCAAAAACATTATTTATTAAAATAGTCAACAAGCTTGATGGGAACACTCCCAGGTATGTCAAAACCATTCCACTTTAAAGGTCGATGTCTTGGAAACACTTTCCCCATAGTTCCATAATTTACTACATACTATAATTACATTCGCTAATACTCCATATACGGATTTACATCTTTACATATTCCATAATAATTTGTTATTCCATAACACACACCAAATGTTATGGTTCTCTGATTCCGCATGAACACTGATGATAATGAAAAACAACAAAAATCACCTCTCTGATCTCGTTCATTAGCTTTTATCGATCAAGGTGTAGGAACACAAATCCCGAAATGCTGCACTGCGGCCAAATGCTTTTGACCAATCAACGCTCCCTATGGAACTCGTGAATGCAGTACCAACAAAAATGGCGTAATACGGCACAGGAATTTCCACTAAAAATCCCAGAACGCATTTCTTTAAGAATTAAGCCTAGGCTTACAGCATAAATAAAATTCTCTAAAATGGATTGGATTTTGATACGGGACAGCAAATATACTAGGGGTAAAGATAATTAAAATTTGAGATAGGGAAAGAAAAGAAGAGTATCGTAATGTGGGCCTAAGTAAATTAAATGGGAAAGTTGAAGAATTTGAAATATGTAACATGAAAATAATTGGATAAGATGTGAATTAAAAATTCACGGATATTTTTTTTGCAAACATACTAAACACTTGCTTTTTTCATTTTCCATATTTAATTATAAAAAACTTCAATATCATTAATTTATTAAATAGTTTACACTAAAAAGATTTAATGACTGTCTTTTATAATAATATACATTGAAATTCTTATAAATAAAAGGCGAAACTATTTATAGTTTAATAAATTATTTGCGTAATGAAATAATTTAAAATTATATTTGTAAGTCTGATAATTTGAATGTTAAGTATATAAGAATATAGGCCCTTAAAATATTTGGAAAAAAAATAATTATTTCGAAATTGGTTCCTGTTTTGTCTCAAATTTGTTCAACAGAGATACACATATCGGTAAAGGAAATAAAAAGCAAAATCGATATAAAGAAAATACCACAAATTATTAACTTTTAAGTTTTTATCTTTTCTTAAAAAAAATGCGTTTTATTAAGCACATGAGAAAATTTATTTTGTGCAACAATGAATTATTAACAAACTTCTAAAAGCATCGTATTTCACATCTGTTACTCTTCAAAATGAAAGTAAACATAATATATGTTCAATAGCTTACTTTCTGTTTTCAAATAGTGTTAGCACCTGTCGCCAGGATTTCTCATTCACCAACTTATATTTTATTCATTTGCTGCTATCATTTAAATAACTATAATCGAAGAATTTCTTTCAAGGTATATTTGTATAAGTGTTCAACGGAATGAAATTTTATTTCTCTAGTTTATCTTTATACGGAGATATTTCAGATATAGCGGAAAAAACTAAAAGTAACGAAAATTCCCCAAAAAAGTTTTTTTTGCTAGATAATATTGAGTCGAATGTGAAGCTATGGGGCTTTCGAGGGCTGTTTCTACTAGCTTAAAATGATACATTCACATTATTATATTATGCAAATAATAAATATTTCATTTTATTTTTATTACTAGAAAAAGAAGAGCATAAAAGACCGTCATTTTTTACTATCCAGAACATTAATGATTTTTTTTTTAATCGGAAAATATTTAATCAAAATTTTAGCTCTTTTAATGAACCATAAAATAATTTTATATTTATGCATGAAACATTCAGAATAATGTAGCCCATTCACGTAACTATCTATTCAAGTCTACTTCCAGAATACCAAACAATTGCATTGATGAGGACGATGATGTTCGGGAAACTTTTATGCTGGAGTTCTTTTTACGAATGGTAGCCTATAACGCTGGATCGTGGAACATTTTGTGGATGTAAGAATTCCAATTTCATCCGACTGGGCAACAGGAGAAATTCAACTACCGTGTTTGAGTAACAGAAAACCGACATGCAATTCCTGAAATACCCCTGTGAACAGAAAAAAAACGAAATGAGGTTTAGTTTCACAGTGGGCGATGTTGATTGGTCATTATATATTGAAAAATGTATTAACCTTGTGACGTCACTGGACCAAAATATTAGGATATGAAAATGACGCTTGAGTTTCTAGAAGAGAAGCAACATCATCGTCTCTAGGACACGGATATCCCGTGCGTTAAAATTTCATCAACACACGAGTAATCAATAGAAGCGTAACAGCATGACAGCCTTGCTCACCTGATCGCATTCCACGTGATTTCTAATAGTGCTGGATTATTTATCAATATACCGGTCAAACATTGATACTTTTTAATTATCGCAATAACGATACCTAAGTTCTGACTCTGACGATATATCCCAATAACGATATCTAAGCTCTGACTGTACCGATATATCCAAATAACTTTTTGTCTTACTTCACTGTAACTTCAAACCCAGAGAAAAAGCTCCAAATATCCTTAACTTATATCGCTGTTGCAATATCTATTCCTTTATTTCACCCCATCCATGCATTTATTTATTCGCAGCCCGTTTCATTCAAACCGCAATATTCTTCCCTCCAGCGATATCTCTCTTTCGTTGCTATCCCAATCTATCACAATATGTTTCTTTTTATTCTCGAAAACTACAAATTTCTATATCCGTTCAGTACTAATCGTTATCGTCTGTATTTAAATTCCGTTGCTATGGGTCTTGATATATATTGCAATATATCCAATTATTGATAAATCATGACCTACATGAGTTAAAAATATGTAATGATTATTGTGGAATGTTTTCCTAGAGCTTAGCAGAAGGAAAGATCGGTTCGCAAACAACCAATCCGCTCATGGTAACGAAATTGCTTTTGCTTTTTGTCATATTAGCGAAGCTTAAGGTCAACCTCTCTGCTCGTTCCTATGATTGGTTACTTTTAAGCTGAGTTTCTCAGCTACTAACGTCTAGTATTGCAGATGCTGCACTCCTTTGCTAATTCATATTATCTTCTCTGTGTATTATCGGTAGAGTTAAGTTTTCCCGAGTAAATTTAACATATCCTGTCCATGATATTTCAGCTTAAAATGAAAATTTATCAAAAAACTAAATTTTAATTAGTATATAACTATTTCCATAAGTTATTTGAATATTTATATTCTAAAAAAAGATTTCAATGTTATATTTATGTAGTATATTATAAATACAGTGATTTTCTTTTCTTTTAAGAATGCATTGGTACCTTAGAGAAAGATTGAAAAATAACATTTTTGCTGCATCTGTTATCGATTGAAACCTATTTAATTACAAGTATATTAGGATGACATCTGGCATTAAATCAATTTCAGTTTTCGCTTGTTCTTTTCATTTATTTTAATCATATTAAAATTACCACTTTAATGTAGTTATCGCGATATATCACCAATATCAATATTAACTCGTTGGTATATTGCGATATTAAAATTCTAATATCGTTCAGCCCTACTTCTAATCATGAAGATTGTTACAATATCATACCTGTCTTGCGCGCATAAACAATACGCTACCTAGTATAATTTTAAAATAGAATTCCTTGAATATAGCGACGATTGCTTAACTAACGTATTCGTACAAGTGTATATGAGAAAGGGAAGGACTGTAGAGAATCGCATAGAACAGGCATATTTGTACAATGTTTTTCGCCTTTCAAAGACTTATTTAGTCCTTTATAAAATCTATATATTTAAAACTCTAAGCGATTTCTTTCGACAATCCGTTAGAACAAACTACTGCATCAAATTACACCATTCTTTTTTTAATTGAAAGATATTAGTACACAGATTTGTTATGGTGTTTTCGTTTGTTCGAAAATTTAATTAATTAGCTGTAATTTTCAATTAAACATTTACTTCTGCTTATGACGTCATAAAGTTGACAACTCCCAATTTTGAGGGCATACAGTTTTTTCCCTGAACTCTGTGGTTCGCCAATCTTTTGACATTAACTAATATCAACTAGGTAATATTTTAACATTGTAGTATAAAATCTTTAAAAAAAAAAAACGTAATTAGCTAGAATATAATCATAATAAAATATCTAAACGTAAACATATCAATATGAATAACAAATCTCACGTAAAATGTTGCAATTTAAATGATTCCAATTGAAACAAGATTTGGAGAGTTATCCTTGGCGCCCAGCTAACATAAAAGTACCTATTTTATTTTATTTATTTACACACATATTCAAATTTATTATAAAACACCAGGTATACAAAGCAAAAATCATCATTTAGGCGCCAAAAAATAACCCAGGTGCGTCTGCGATATCTGTACTGATTTAATCAAAATTATTTTGGTTGCACCGCATATTGCAAAATTAATTAAATCCATGATTATTGTTTCATTCTCAGATTAAAAATAAGAAAATTGGTACTTCTCTATTATCCCGTTGACCACTTTTCATAACAAAAAACTATCGCCAAACTGTAACGCCAAATAAACGGGAGAACGTTGCCATTGGAATATCAAAATAAATAAATAAATAAAATACACGAATTTAAGGACACAATTGTTATTTTAATTAATGAAATAACTAATAAATCAGTAAAACATAATGAAAAATAGACGCAAATCTCGAATTAAAAACCACTTGATGACGTAACAAACACGTATAATGCTTCTGACATCAAGTAAATCGGACTGCGTTTTTGGCGTTTAATTTTACAGTTTGGCGATAATTTTTTGTTATGAAAAGTGGTCGACCGGATAATAGAAAAGTACCAGAAAATTTAATGTTTAACGAAATTCAATTATTTGATCGATCGCAAATTTTGGTTCTTTTCCGTTATACCGACACCATGCCATACATGTAAATATATGCTTGGCGACAATGGTGTCCGTATAATGGAAAAGTACTCAATTTTTTCTTAGTTCGGGCTATACCAAAAACAAACATTTTACAGGTAACAAAAAAATCGCCGAAAATGGCTGCTTCATCAGCTGTTATAGCAGCAAAGTTGGATAAAATCTAATAACCTGAATTTTACAAAGTTTATGCGAAACACCACAAAGAACACACGCTATTTTTATATAAGTAGGGTATATTTAAACGAATAAGAGAACTAACAACCTTCAATAATATAATGCATGAAAAAGTAAACAACTAAGTGATTCAGCAAATCATAAAAATATGTATTTCTTAATATAACTATAAAATACAGAAAAATATTCTGGTACCATAAAAAAATGTTCATTATCCCGTCGAAATTCCGTGCATTATCCCGTCGTCCGATTAAGAAAAAAAAAACTATATGCAAATTAGGTACTTTTCGGTTACCCGGCGCCAATAAAGTATATATATATATTATATATATATATATATATATATACACATAATAACAAACTCCAATGGAAAATTACTTGCAGAATCACTATCACAAAAGCCAACCAAAATATATAAACCACATAAATTCAATACTAGAAAAACAAAACTATATACATTTTATATATTTGTATATATGTATATATATATATATATATATATATATATATATATATATATATATATATATATATATATATATATATATATACATACTTCATTGGCGCCCTGCTAACCGAAAAGTACCTCAAATAATTCGCCAAACTGTAGCGCCCAATAAACAAACGGAAGAATGTTGCCATTAAATCTCAAAAAAGAATAATAATAATAATAATAATAAAATAATTAAGAAAAGCCCCATTTACTAAAGTATCATTTATCAGTAACTTTTAACAATAAAATTTACAATATATTAATGAAAACTGAATCAAAAATAATCTTGGATATTTATTTATTTACATTATTTCTCTTAATTATGGAAAAGGAATAATCACCTGATTATGTAAAGGAATGAAGAAACCATACAAATAAATTACACTTGAGAACATTAAAAATCTCCTTTATCTGCAGATTGATTTATTATTGTAAAAAAAATTCTTCATCTTTACATAAAAATTGATTAGCTTAAAACAATAGATGCGTTTTAGAAGATATGGATTTAAAACGAAGAATGATTAAAGAAGACATTTTAAAAATTTTGATCAAAACATCTTAAAACTGTTTTTAACGTCGAATTTCGACGGTGCGTTTGGGGAGAAGCAATGCACATGCGCATAGGAGCTCATTCGGTTGCATTATCACAGGGGGGGGGGAATCTGTGCCTTATTTAATATGTTCTTTTATTTACTGAATATGAGATGAACGTAGGGATATGCTATTTGTATGATACTTCATAGGTTCAGGAAATTTTCTTTCTTGCCGTGGGGAATAGGGCGGTAATGTCAAACTGATTTCCATGTTGTTTACGGATTGTTTGTTTGGAGTTTGCATCGGAAATAATAACGAAATTCACAATTAAATATAGCCGAGTGAGGTATTTTGGTAACATTCGCGTGGCATAGAAATTTCAATTATTTTTCAACATCTATATATTTAAAACGCTAAGCGATTTCTTTCGACAATCCGTTAGAACAAACTACTGCATCAAATTACACCATTCTTTTTTAAAATGAAAGATATTTGGACACAGATTTGTTATCTGGCATTCGTTTGTCCGAAAATTTAATTAATTAGCCGTAATTTGCAATTAAACTTTTACTTCTGCTTATGACGTCATAAAGTCGGTAACTCCCACTGTTGCGAGGAATAGAGTTTATTCTCTGAACTCCGTGGTCCGCCAATCTTTTGACATTAGCTAATATCAACTAAGTAATATTTAAACATTGAAATGTAAAATTTTAAAATAACTTACTTAAAATTATCTAGAATATAATAATAATAAAATATCTAAACATAAACATATCAATATGAATAACAAATCTTACGTAAAATGTTGCAATTTAAATGATTCCAATTGAAACAAGATTCGGAGAGTTATCCCTGACGCCTAGCTAACATAAAAGTACCTATTTTATTTTATTTATTTACACAAAAATTCAATTTTATTATAAAACACCAGGTTGCCATACAAAGCAAAAATCGTCATTTAGGCGCCAAAAATTAACCCCGGTGCGTCTGCGATAATCAAAATTGTTTTGGTTGCACCGCCTATTTAAAAATTAATTAAATCCATGATTATTGTTTCTTTCTGAGATTAAAAATAAGAAAATTGGTACTTCTCTATTATCCCGTCGACCACTTTTCATAACAAAAAACTATCGCCAAACTGTAACGCCAAATAAACGGGAGAACGTTGCCATTGGAATATCAAAATAAATAAATAAATAAAATATAAGAATTTAAGGACACGATTGTTATTTTAATTAGTGAAATAACTAATAAATCAGTAAAACATATTGAAAAATAGACGCAAATGTCGAATTAAAAACCATTTGATGACGTAACAAATACGTATAATGCTTCTGACATAAAGTAAATCGGACTGCATTTTTGGCGTTTAATTTTACAGTTTGGCGATAGTTTTTTGTTATGAAAAGTGGTCGACTGGATAATAGAGAAGTAATCAGAAAATTTAATGCTAACGAAATTCAATTATTTGATCGATCGCAAGATATAGCAAGAATATAGTCGCAGAATGGAAATTAAGAAATCTGGAAACAATAATCATAAACGAACACAAAACTGAAATCAGGCTATGGCTTATATATGTAGACGACATATTTATTATCACAAATAAACGAATTAATCTAGATAACCTCCTTGACAAAGTAAATTCGTATGATAAGAATATCCAGTTTACAATAGAAAAATAAATAAAGCATTCGATCAACTACTTAGATGTAAAAATAACTCATGATATAACTAAAATAAATACTATAGTATATAGAAAACCCACAGCAAACTTCAAACTTAAATAAAATCTCCTATAAAGCCGATACTCCACTACCATACAGATTAGCAGCCATGAATACATATATAAATAGAGCTCTACATGTTTGTTCAACAAAAAAAATCACTAAAGGAAGAATTAAAAATCATTGAAAACATAACTTAAAGGCAGGACATCCGAGAAAAACTATACTTAAACTAATTGAAAGAGTAAGAGAAAGAATTGACCATATACAACCAGCACAGAGGAATCTAACATACACGCCTCCTATTCCATATATAAAAGGTGTATCTTTGAAAATAAAACGAGAATTAGAAAAAATAGGAAAAATAGTCCCACTAACCCCCAATTCATCCCTCTTCAAATCAATAACAAATGAAATAAAAAAATATGAGGAAATACACACAGCAGGAATATACAGAATAAATTGTCCATACAGCCGAAATGAAAAGGTTACTTACATAGGAATGACAAAGAGAAAAATAGAAGAAAGAATGAAAGAACATATCCGAGATATAAAACTAAATAAACAGTCAATAGCTCTTGCAAGATTAAACACTAAAACCCCAATAAAACTTGAAACCCTACAAATACAGAAAACAGCTAACTAAGAAAATTTACATAACGCTTTAATAAGAGAATCAATAGAAATCAATACATCCAAAGCCGCATGCAATGACATGGTACACTCATTACTTGATTGCCGCTGGAAAAATATGTTGGAAGAGGGGGAAAGAGAGAGAGAGAGAATATTGAATGCCGATAGGGAGAGCTCTTCAACCAGCAGTCATACATATAATGGAGAGGAAGGAAGTTGAAGATCACAACTGATGATACCCTAGGGGAGGGGGGGGTGAAAGCGCTATTGTCAAGTGGTAGAGATTTTTATTGGAGACTGTTTTTACATTTTTTTAAATGGGGAACGTTTTTAATAAGAGTTTTTAACCATGCTTTTTTAAAATAATGTCTGAAAGAAAAATTGGTAAAATGTACAAATAGTAAATTGTTATTGTAATTTTTTCCGTGAAGTTTTGACGGGTTCCATCTAGTATTAATTATTTTATTAACTATCGAGAGAATGACCTGAACTGTTGTTCTAAAAAAGTTCCACAAAGTATCCTCTGATTTGGCGCAGTTCATTTTCAGGAAACTTATATTTGTAAAAAGGATATAAAAAGTTGCATTTGGTAAATATTTGAGAAATCATGTTAAATTTACAAATGATAAAAATAATTTAGAAGGCGGTTTAATTATTTAATATGAAATTATAAATCATCGATGATTTGATGATTTTCACAAGACTATTGGTAGAGTGCTATACACGTTAAGAATCCTTTGAGTTTTAGCCTATAGACAGTACCGAAACATACTGTTTTCTCCACTGTTCAACTGTAAATATGAAACAGCTTTCGTGATTGGTGGGGTGAAAATTAGTTTTTTTAAATGTTGAACGGCAGTAGGCTTCTTGTCAGAATAGAGAGAGAAAACGAATAGAATTTTCCCAATTTTTATAGTTATGTTATACTTTAAGATGCACTTAGAAGCGTTATTAACGTTGTCATTTTTTGAAAAAGTAGTTACTCATTAAAAATATTGCTGTTCTTAATAATGTATCTATACTAATAATATAAAGGAGTAAAGATTGTTTGTTTGTTTGTATGTTTGTAGGGGATAATCTCTGGAACTACCGAACCAATTTCAAAAGTGATTTTGACAACCCCTGCTCCAACATTGGTTATATTTTATGTTGGTGCCACTAACCCCAGGGGGGGTGCAGGAGCGAAAAACGTTCTAAAATTGCGATTTTTTGTATACTGAAGGAGCTAGAAAATTTAAATTTGGCATTGTGGCTACTTATAAGATGTGAATGTTCTCTAAGAACAAATAAAAAAAAATGAAATTTAAAAGCGTGAAATGAGCGAAAAGCGTTCTAAAAACATTGTAAATTACAATTTCCGTGGAATCTCTGGAACTATTGATCCGATTTCAAAAGTGCGGGAGGCAAATTGATGGTGACAACCCCTGCTCCAGCATAGTCTATATTTTATGTCGGTGCCACTAACCCCAGGGGGGTGCAAGTGCGAAAAATGTTCTAAAATTGCGATTTTTTTATACTGAAGGAGTTAGAAATTTGAAATTTGGCATTGCAGTTACTTATAAGATGTAAATGCTCTCTAAGAACAAATAAAAAAAATCGAAATTTAAAAGGGTGAAATAAGCGAAAAGCGTTCTAAAAACATTCTAAATTACAATTTCTATGGAACCTTTGGAACTACAGAACCGATTTCAAAAGTGATGGTGGCAAATTGATGGTGACTACTCCAACACAGGCC
This sequence comes from Maratus michaelseni, assembly GCA_963931845.1. Lineage (NCBI taxonomy): Eukaryota > Metazoa > Arthropoda > Arachnida > Araneae > Salticidae > Maratus > Maratus michaelseni. The sequence goes on from OZ007588.1 coordinate 430,651,617, forward strand.
ATATTTTATGTCGGTGCCACTAACCCCAATGGGGTGTAGGAGCGAAAAATGTTCAAAAATTGCGACTTTTTTATACTGAAAGAGCTAGAAATTTGAAATTTGGCATTGTATTACTTATAAGATGTAAATGCTCTCTAAGAATAATAAAAAAATCGAAATTTAAAAGGGTGAAATGAGCGAAAAGCGTTCTAAAATCATTCTAAATGACAATTTCTATGGAATCTCTGGAACTACAGAACCGATTTCAAAAGTGATGGTGGTAAATGAATGGTGACAATCCCTTCTCCAACAGCCTCTTTAATAAAAAGCTATGCGTTGCTGACGACTGGATTTTTCGCTAATTGCTGCCACAGATTAATCTCGGAAAATGAAGCATTTGAATTTACTGAAAAAAATAATAACTCAAAAAGTATTTGTCAGAAAATTGTTAGACAAACTGCGTTTGAAAGCTAAAAAATTGTATTTTTCTTGATATAAATTTCAAATCTAATGATTATGCCGTTTTTCAAATGTTGAATTAAAAAAATTACCAAATTCCAAAATGGAGTACCATAGCGAAACCTTCATGCGTAAAAAGATAATGATAAGGGTGACGTGTCCTGACGTGTATATGGGTACGAGTCACAAATTATAGTAACCTTAATATTCTGTTAAAATATAAGAGTGAATTATGAAATGTCAATATTTTGTTTGATTAAAAGTTCGTAAGGAGAAATTGAGCAGCGTAGCGGGCGTAGTTTGCTAGTCTTTAATAAACTGTCTGACTAATAATTATATCTTTTAATCATTTTTTGAAACTACTTAAGCACTCAAATCTTATTTATTATTTTGTTGTCATGTAAATAATAATTCCCTGTGCATTTATAATTTTTTCTATCTCGTTAGTTTGTGGAAACATTTTAAAAAAGACTGCCTATGTTCCATAATTTGAAAAAAGAAGTTTTCTATGAAGAAGAAGGTACGGTTCTAAGAACGCTATTTCAATAGAAATAATATTGAATTATGTAAGCAATGCCACTTTAACAATGATTAATTGTAAGCAAAGGGGAAACATTTTGTAAACTTATGCTCTTAAACATTTGGAAAACCATCTTTAGAGACACAATAAGTTTTTCTTTGGTTATATATATATACATATAAATTCATTAACTGAATTTTTAGCATTAATTATTTATTAATTGTGTCTTCGAGATTTATCAATATAACATAAAATAAAATTATCGTGTTTCATATTTAATATTTTCCCAGTTAATTTTCCTGTCAGTATATTTTAATATATTTCGAATTTAAAGCAATTATGTTCACTAATTATTCGAAATATCAATGCTAGTAGGTCTGAAATAATTTAATTTTAAGTTTTATACTACTCTACATATAAAAACTAGTCGTTGGGGGCCACCGTAATACTTACCCATCACGGATATGCATAATATAAAATATAAAAATAAAACATGTGTAAGCATAAATGAATTGCAATTCGAATAAAATCGTTGCTTGATGACGTCATAAACTTTAAATGCTCTATTACTGAATTGCGTAAAAGAAACATCCTTATAACTCCAAAATTGATAATCATATTAAGTAACGGTTTACTGCGTCGGATTAAGCGTCTCATTTCCAAATAAAATATATCTTTGAATTGAAATTTGAATGAAATACAAGGTCATGAAAAATCGAAGAGTGTGGAAATACGATTACAAATACCTCGGCAACTAATTATCCGATCAACTTCGTTCTTTATGCAAAATTTATGTTTTTGTATTGTCTTTTATATTCATTCCTTAAAATAAACAATTTCGAAAATTTTTATGTACCTTTTATCAGATCGAATATTTCGAGAGTCCGAAAAGATTAGTTCCGGATAATCAAGGTTACTGTAATTCAATAAGCTTCTTCCCATTATTACATACTAAGTACATACCGAATTTCAAGTCTCAATCTCAATTTGTTCGGGAGAGAGAGCGTTTACAGACACACAGACAGACGGACGGCAAATTTTTGTTTTCTAAAAATATGTTTTTCGGTATATCCAGTGTCTGAAACGTGTAAATCCGTCAATTTTTTTTTCGATTTTCAAAACGATTACAAAATTTACCCTATACTACGTATGATGCGTAAGTAATAGTTCTGTAGTTTTTAGGTTATATTTATTAACTTAAAGTATGTAAACTTGTATAGAATTCAAAATGCCCCAGAAAATACAATTAAAATATACAGATACCTACTAGAAAAAAAAATCAATTAGCAAATTCAGTTTCTAAGTGTCTCTTATAAATATAATGTTTAGCATTATATGAATATGTATTACATGAATATCAAAAGAAAATTGAATAATATTTTAAGAATAAATAAATAGATAACGTGAATGATATTTGTTCACATTAATAAAAGCTCACATTTCGCAGACACTTGTTTCATCATTTGATGATTATATGATTGAACTACAAATATATCAAGAGTAAATCTTTGAATTTCGCCAGTTTCTGCCTGAAAGCACCCGTATTCCATCTGTAATGACGTAGCTTAAATTGCAGAATTGAATGTATGCAAATGTGTTCCCAGTAAGCAGTAGATTTTCTCATTAATGTTCTGGTATTTAATGGTAGATTAATTCAATGCATGATCCTTGTTAAAGTATATCCGTAAATTATGAACTGATATGAAATCAGAGATTTGTACATCTGAATAACTAATTTCGTCAGTAAATGTGACTTTGAGCAGCTGCTAAAATAAAATTTAAGGATATAAGATAATTTAATACCCATTTCTTGAATAACATTCATTTACACCGTTTTCCGTGAAGAAATTTCCTAAAATATTAATCAAATAATAACATACCGATAGAAAGGTATAAGTAAAATAAGATTATCTCTAGTTTACATGAATGTTATTCAGTAGAGTTATAAAAATAGTTAGTTTAATATAGGCAAATTGAAAAAGTACTTTAATGATATGTATGAAAAATTTGTTCAAAAAATTTAAGAGCCCCATTTTTTCATTTAAAATAAAAAATATAGAAAATAACACTAAAAACGAGGTTTATGTGATACAATGATGAACATAAGAATGTACTATACAGTCACATGTGAGTCATTAGCACATTTTTACTATACTATATGCTATCTATATATATATTACTTTCTTGAAATATTTATAGTGATAGTTTTAAACTGTTTATGTCTTAATTAAAATATTATAAGAATTTCAGCAATATTTATAATAAAGAAATATGAATTTGGTTTCCACGTAGTATATTATTATTTAAAAGATAGCTTTTCGTTATACACAATATTGCTGATCAAAATATTGTAGTAAATTTAGCTTACAGTAATGAGAATATTGGGTTGAGGAAAAAGTAATTTAGTTTTTTTTTCATGTTTTTCAAGGAGAATTTATTCATATAAATTTCAAACACTAATCAACGATATATGTGCCGTTGTGATTGATGACTTTTTGCCACTTTTTCGCTAAAACAATAATTCCGTCACTGTAGAACTTCTGAGATTTCTGGGCGAAAAACTGAATCAAGTGATTTTCACAGGCCTCTTTTGAAGCGAGCTTTACACCATTAAGAGAGTTCTGCAGAGATTGAAAAAAATGGTAGTCGGACGGGGCAAGGTCTGGGCTATAGGGTGGATGCAACAAAACTTCCCAACTACGCTCTCTCAATTTTTGCCGAGTCACTAAAGATGTGTGTGGTCAGGCGTTGTCGTGATGGAAGGCAACGCCTTTCTTATTGATCAATTCTGGCCGTTTTTTTTTAATTGCATGCTTCAATTGCATTAGTTATTGACACTAGAGAGTTGAATTAATGGTTTGGCCAGGTTCGAGCAGCTCATGATGAACAATGCCTTTCCAATCTCACCAAACATTCAGCATCACCTTCCTGGGCATCAATCCGGCCTTTGCCACCGTTTGTGAAGCTTCTCCGTGCTTCGACCACGATCTTTTTCGCACATTATTGTCGTACATGATCCACTTTTCATCGCCCGTAATCATTCGTTTCGTTTTAGCAACGTTTCACAAATGGAAACTCGGTCCATTAAAATTTTCGCTGTTAATTCATGCGGAACCCAAGTATCGAGCTTCTTTTGGTATCCAATCTTATGTAAATGGTTCAAAACTGTTTGTTGACCGATATTTAGTTCCATAGCGATGTCGCGAGATGAAATATGTTGGTCTACCTTGATTTTGTTAAGAATTTGGTCGACTTTTTCAACGATTGGCTGGCCAGGGCGAGGTTCATCTTTAACCTACTGAAACGAAAACGAGCAAACTAATTCTGACACTGGCATTGACTTAAGAACTGATCACCATTAGCACCACATAATTTTCGATGAGCCTGCGTTTTTTTTTTCTTTTCGGAAATAGAAAAGAAAAATACGACGAAAATGACCTTCTGGAATATCCATTTTCAAAGCGAAATAACTTTTGATTGAGTAAATAGATAACGCTACCTTTATATCTAGAATGTTCTATGGACTGTTACCTTTCAAACGGTCTATAGTATGGCTTCATTGAATAAGCATTAATAGAGATATGCGACTTTAAAGTCATCAATTGGGAAAAACGAAATTACTTTTTCCTCAACCCAATATATTTTAAGAATAATAACTCTTTTTTTTAATAATATTTTTGATTTATGTAAAGCATGACTTAAAGTATAGGTAGTAATTTTTAGCGGTTACACATTGTTTTTGCGTGATGAAAGTATAATATTAGCAAAAATATTATAACCCACATTCTAAATACATCTCTTCCATGAAAATAAATTAAGATTAAATAATGCAGAAACATATAATAACTTATGTTAAAAAGATTCTTTCATATATATATATATATTATTTCTGCATCAGAATTTATAAATATAAAATAAAATATGGAATATTTTGATACTAACAAATCGGTAGATAAGATCCCGGTCTGGCACACAAATGGCGTTGCAATCGCCGAACCGATGCTTTTTTTAGTAAATACTAACCTTTAAAAGGTAGCAGAAAAAATGTCATGACGATTCGCCGTGTGGATAAAACGTTAGAGTTGTTTTAGTTGTACGACTTTGTTGATTAAAAAAAAATGGATAAACAAGAATTTCAAGAATTGTTATTTGATGGGGAAAAAACTTCGTTCAAACAAAAGCTTGGCTTGATAAGCGTTATCCGGACACTGCATCAGGTAAATCAACCATTAGTGACTGGTTTGCTGAATTTAAACGTGGTCGTACGGACACCAGTAATGCACCACGCAAAAGAGGTGTTACTCCGGAAAACAAAAAAGTCCACACAATTGTTTTGGGGAACCGTAAAGTGAAGTTGCAGGAGATAGCTCAGATTCTGAACATATACAAGGAACGTGTAGGTTTTATTTTGAAATAACATTTGTCTATGAAAAAGCTTTTGTCAAAATGGCTGTTGACTTTTGACCTAAAACAACAAAGAGTCGATGATTCTGAGCCCTGTTTCAAGCTTTTTCGTTACAAAATTATGTTATTAATTATTAAATTATTATTATTATTTATTTATTAAATTATTATTATTAAATTATTATTATTAAATTATTATTATTTATTATTAAAGTTATGTTGTTTATTAAAGTTATAAAGTTATAAAGTTATGTTAAAAAGTTGTGTTTTCTTTATTAGACCGGGAACTTATCAGCACATGTGTTATTTTAATTACCCAGTTAGAAAAAAAATCATCTCTGTCATTAAGAATGTGTAAGGAATTTTACATTTTTTTTTTAATAGCGTATATAAAAATTTAAAAACTTAAAATTCCAACACTTATTTCGTGCACTATATATTATTTTTAAATTACAATATCTTTTCTGTGCTTAATAAAAAGTAATAGATAAATGTAAACAAGAAAGATTTGTATTATATATTTAGCAAACGATCGAAAGTATTAAAAATTGTATGAAATTGTATAAGAAAAATACCTCCATGTATCTTCCTACACTGAAATATTTTCTTTAAGATAACCAAAATCTGTTTATCCAATTTCTTATTTAATAAGCCGTAGTTATACATGTATTCTGTTAATTAATTGTAGTTTCTTTAAATATTTTGTATTTATCTTCCGGATGAAATTTTGTAAAACAAACAGATATAAAAAATATATATTTTTTGCATTTACTTAAAACTACATCCTTATTAATTAGATGCATTTTCTCCTTCTTCGTATTCTTAAAACGTAAAAGAGAAAAGCAAGACAAAAAAATGCTTAAAATACATATTTGGACTTCGGATAATTTATTCTTGAACAGAATAAAATTACTTGTTTTAAATGATCAAAATTGTACCAAATAATTTTGAGTATCTTTCCCTTTAAAATTATTCTAAATCACAGAAAGTAAAGTGTCCATGAGTAAATATCAGAAATATTTTGGTAACTGTTAATTCAGCGTTAAAAAATTCTAGCACATTATTGAGCAAATGTAAAGCAATAAATAATAACGACAAATATTTTTTTTTTTTCGGAATCAAATTCAATATATTTTCAAACTCTGAAAACAAATTCCAATTGCAAATCAATCATTAATGAAAATGATGTCGACAGTAGTACGATGTGTTTCCGGTAAAGTAAATTGGAAGATATAGGTTTTTTTCAATAACAATTTTTTTTGCAGAATAATTACATTTGACAACAATAAATTGTATTTCATATTTATATGTGTAAATATATATAAATATGTTCATATATATATATATATATGTAAATATATATAAATATATTCATATATATATATATATATTATATATATAATATATATATAATCATATATATATATGTAAATATATATAAATATATTCATATATATATATTATTTTATGGCTAGTATGAAGATGAAACTACAGATTTTATTTGTGGAAATTTAGGCATTTGGGACCTGAAGATTCTGTCTAAATGCCACAAATTTCCATTATTAAATTTATGTTATTCAATTTCCGCTTTATTTTTTATTTTATTTTATTTATTTATTTTAATACTATGTTTTAGGTATCTATGTTCAGTTTGTTGGGGGGATCTGTTTTGTTGTCAATTAGTTATTTTACTTTTATTCATAATTTCACAGTTTTTGTTGGTGGTTGTAACGTTCATTTTAAAAACAACACAAAAACATAATACAGCAATCAGGAGGAAAAGTTAATATGAAAAATGAACACATACCTGTTTGAATAAAACCCAGAAAAATGTAGAAAACAATATATAAATAGAATAAATAACTAAGATAACATAAAACAGACTGGAGGAAAAAAAATAAAAGAGAAAAAATGATGAAGTAATGAATTATTTGTGGCAATGTAGCAGAATCATCAGGCCAAAGTTATTACAGATACCACAAAATTTCAAGTGTCTAACTTATACAGTTTCATAATAGGAACGCTGTGACAGATAGACAGATAGAGAAGTGAGACGAATAGAGTTTCGAGAGATGAACGAAACACTAAAAAAGAGTAATCGATATCGAAGCGTTCCAAAGGTGCGCGTGAATTTACGTAACATACTAATTTGTTTGCTGGAAGTCAATTAATACAACAAGAAAACTTTTAAAAAATCTCTTATGATCCGACTACTTTTAAAAAGCAACTACAATTCAGCTCCAATATTACAGATATCTTTCTAACTTTTTACGATATTGAACTAGCTTTTTCGCATGTGTTACCTTATATAGTTGAATACTAAATTATGCAAAAACATTTTTATTTTATTTTGCGCATGCGCCATTAAAAAGTATTTTTTATGACTGTTTCAAATTATTTCATGAAAAGTTTTATATATTTATTATTTTATTGTAGCATATTGTTTTGACCATATTTTGTGGAATTTCATAAAAGTGGCGTTATAATTTGTTAAACAATCTTGCATGCAATAAACAGAAAACATGCAGAAATTTCTTGAACTTTTAAAAGAAACTTTTATATTTCCATGGATACACGCGCTATCATTATACAAATGAACACATATGTTGCACTTTTCAACATAGTCCTGTGCTATAGCTAAATATAATTTGAAGCATTTTATTTTACAGGATGATTGAAAATATTATTTTTTATTCAATTTGCTGTTGGTCGCCTAACTGCACTCCGATTCAAATATTCGTTGAAAAATAAGACGTGAAACATAACATGTTCTGTATGTTCCCGAAGTTCCAGAAGAATTCATCAAGTATTTTTCTTGATATTCATCTAAACGTACAAAATCGGAAGTGTCCAGTAACTTTAGACCGTACAGTATATATATATATATATATATGTGTGTGTGTGTGTGTGTGATGATTTCCAGGGCCGAGATGATTGAGCATATAGCAATACCATTTTTTAATAAGTGTTTTTTTCAATATTAGATGTTCTTTTCAGAAGTCAACAGAGGAAGTTTCCGCACTAGGATTTATGGCAGTCGTATTATCCACAGTAGATGGCGTGTGTGCGTCTGCATAAGAAGAAACTTCATCCAAGAACACAAACAAGCTTTTATTTTAGAAGTTTAAAACTACATCATGTGCAGATCTGGTTCCACACGAGTCATCTTTTAGTTTTGATGACAGGGTTTTAATTACAGCAGAAGCCGGATGGTTAGCTTTTGTAAATATTCATTCCGAAATAGTATCAGAAAAGACTATAGGTCGCTTCGCCAATACCAGGCAGAGATTCGATTTAACAAACCAAACACCGATCCAGCGTCCCTCTTTCGAATGCTCTCCGAAGCGAGAAAGCGGCGATATATCCTTTCAGTAAGAGTAGGAATACATGGGTCACGTGACGCCTGTACGCCAATCGTGAGCCGGGATCTAACCGAGATTCTAAGCGACGGCTCCAGAATATTGCAATAAAATGGTTTCCGCTAATTTTTTGGCGACAAGGAAAATTCCAGAAGATTCCATGATGTTCGATGATTTAGCTATGACCCAGAGTGTTTTAGTTTAACTGATTACCGTTAGTTATTGGTGTGAGAATATGGAGTGATTTTGACTTTTAGGGAAAGGAAAAAAGAAAATAAGAAAAATGGTTTATCGAACTTGGAACACAGCCAGAATGGAATTAAAATAATTTTTTTTTTTTTTTACATTTCAATATAAGAAAAAGATTTTATGATCTGGCGAATTATTTTTAATATCGGAACTTATTAAAATAAATACAGTCTTTTTAGGAATTTAGAAAATTAAAAGGGAATTATGCGGGGTTTTTAAAAGTATGAATATTAGGGAGTTTTTATAATTTAAAGATAAAGCCGCGTTTTTTTGAACTAATTAGCAGCCATTAAAATATTGAATTTAGATATAAGGTTTTTGGAATAATAGAGTTAAAATACATTATTAAACGGAGGAAATATAGTATATTATAGAGTAAGTTGGAATAGAATGGAATAAAAATACTTTAGCTTATCGCGATAAATTTAAAATTTTGTTATATATATATATATATATATATATATATATATATATATATGTGTGTATATAGATATTATTTTCACTTAACTTTTTACATATTTTTTCCCATACGTGATTAAGTAGTGCTATCACATTAGCCAATTAGTTGGCGTACAGGGCCGTATTGCGGATTTTGATTTTGGTCGTATTCCTACACACATGAAATGCAGCAGAATGCACGCCCTCAGAATTGAAAGTTTTTGTTGATTACTTGTTTACAAAACCTATACACATCATAAAATATCTCCTAGATACAAATTCTGTTAGTTTACTAGATACAAATTCTGTAATTGTTTAATTAATTCGTCAGTGATTAAAACAAAGAATGTAATTAAGTTCATTTAATTACATGCCTTGTTTTAATAGAAAATCTCAACAATTAGAAAATTCCTAGGAACCTTTCAAACTATATTTTTGTTTATTAAATTATTTTTTTATTATAGTTTTCTAAAGCCAATAAAGATACTTCACGTAAATAAGGACTAATCATTGATCCAGGGGAATCTGAATGCGGATTAAATTCTACCCTAAACATTCTATCGACATTCGAGTGCTAAATTGTTAAATGGATTTTTTTTATAGTAATTAGAATCTGTCAGTAATTGTTTATTTAGGTATGGTCACTGACATCTTGACGATGATCTAGTTAATTCCAATTTAAGCACCTAGCCCTTCAGCTGTTTTAATCATTACATAATAGGTGGGTAAGATGTGAACTCACTCTAATATATTGATAACAGCACAGGGAAATCTGAGCTTAATTTCGGTGAAATAGACTATCCAAATTCATAACCATTTGATGTAAACAAACATGAAATTTCATTTAATAACCCATTTATGATTGTATGAATGATACACATATATATGAGGATTACATGAAATATATATGTACAGTACACATAAACGCCCACAGAGATATACACACATATATATATATATATACAGTCCAATTGTATCGTTGCCCAATACTTAATTCTTGAAACAATATCTTTAGCGGTATATTTCAACTTGCAAAATGTTTCAAATGTTGGTCTCCCTCATAATTAAAGGAATTTGTGTCAAAATAGGTATATTATTAAAGTTACGAAATTTAATTTTTTATACGGTCACTGGGTCCTATAAGATATATATAGAAACTTTCTCCATGATCTCATAAGTAAAACAATAAAACTCCTTTTCTTGTATGTCCAAAACTTACCAAGTTATGATATTTTGAATTTTATGGATTTTCACTGTTTTCTGGCATTAAAACACGTTTTCTATTTAGAAGTTACTTGCACATTCCAGCTATTGTAAAACCATATAGATAAACTTTTCAGAATGAAGATAATAAAGAAGTTTTCGGTAAAGTATTTTCTTAACTACTATTGAACAACGACTATATTGAACAACGAACATTATAGAAAACTTTTAAGCACGTGCATTTTAACCACTATCATATTTACGCATTAAAAGTTTTCTAAATTATTTGAAATACAACTACTTGATTCACACTGTCTGAAATTTATTGAAGATTTTGAAATCCCTCAAAAATTTTCATTTTCGAAAGATATAAATATTACAGCTACAGCTTTTTCCCCTTCAATTTATAGTAAAAATTTAAATTAAACCCAAAATCTTTATTTGTTTTTAAAAGGATTGCTTATTTATCCGTATTTCATCAAAATATTACTACCTTACTGCATTGAGCTTTTCTTTTTATTTGTGAATAAAATAGTAAATATAAATGTAAATGAGACAACTAGCAATGAATTTACTTGCTAACATTATTTTCGCAATTCAATGTTTTCGTTTACATTAAAGAGCATATGGCGGAATAAAGACGCAATAATGCTGAAATATCGCCGGCTATTACTCTTTACACTTGGGAATATTTCTTTTTATGTTTAAGAAAACTTTATCTTAATCCCAGTATCGCAATTCGATCTTATATTTAATTCTTTTTCATTCTGCGACTGAGAGTATCAAATGAAAACGATTTTAATATTTTCTGTTGCATTTCCAAAATATTTTTTAAAAAATCATGCGTTTTTTCAAAGATTTTAATAAGTATTTTAAAACACAAATTGCACAAATTGTGCTTATTAGTTGCTAAAATCAGTGTAAAAATTGTTTTAAACTCATAAAAGAGCTAAAATCCTACATGTTACGGCTTTAAACTTAAAGCCATCATCGGGGAAGAGGAACAACACAAACGACTACTGATCTTTTAATTTTCGACACGAGAAAATTGAAATCAACAGTATGGAAAAATTTAAATAAAATAAGCGGGCGCTCTCTGTTGCCAAAGAGCGAAAAACAAAACAATGAATTACAAGGGGTTAAAAATGTATCCCACAAACTAGGTATGTGGGATACATTTTTAACCCCTTGTTAATTCATTGTTTTGTTTTTCGCTCTTTGGCAACAGAGAGCGCCCGCTTATTTTATTTAAATTTTTCCATACTGTTGATTTCAATTTTCTCGTGTCGAAAATTAAAAGATCAGTAGTCGTTTGTGTTGTTCCTCTTCCCCGATGATGGCTTTAAGTTTAAAGCCGTAACATGTAGGATTTTAGCTCTTTTATGAGTTTAAAACAATTTTTACACTGATTTTAGCAACTAATAAGCACAATTTGTGCAATTTGTGTTTTAAAATACCAGTTAACAGTGTAGTGTCCAAATGGATTCAATTGTGATTTTAATAAGTGTAGTATTTTTTCTTTTATCCCTCGCTTTCATATACAATTGGTAATTAACAAAAAATAAATACTGGGTAAAATTGTATTCCTTTTATATTTATGAAATAAGTTAGGTTTTTCTACTGATAGAAGAAATTGAATAAAAATAAATCAATAAATATGGAAATTTTTTACACACTACCAAAAAGCGCTTGTGACTGTAATTTTTTGTTGTTTATTGCACAAGTAGGACAAAAAATTAGAACCCTCATGGATAAATGACAATGGTTAAGTTTTACGGCTGTAGATAGCTCTATATGTGTCAGTCCAAGAAATTAAAAAGCGAATAGAGAAGGGTGCATCATAAATTATTTGCGGTAGTGGAGTTGCTCGATGATTACTGTCTTTGCATGTTTTAATACAGGTCGAAATAAAGATGTAACCTACAAGAAGAAATGCGTAACTGCTTTTGGGCATTCAAAAAAGAATAATGTAGAAGAAGTGACTGAATTTGCTTGTGTATCACACTGTACAATGACACGTTTTTTAGGCAAGCAAAAGAAACACAGTTAACATCGAATCAGTTTGCGTACTGCAGACGTAAGATAATATTTACTTTTCAAGAAAACAAAGTTATCATCTCAAAAGCTTAAAACAATTCACAACAAAGTGGATATTGTTCGAAAACATCAATTTTGGGTCTCCAGCTCTAGTTTAGGAGGGAACTCCATAATCTGGATGTACGAGAAGACTGCTGCGGTAATCAATCATGCTAACTGTTGCACACATAAAAGCACGTCTGCAGTGGGATAAATTTCACAAAAATTACACTTTATGGGTTTGGAAATGAATAAGTAATTATTTTGGTTCTGGTCTGACCATCATCAGGACTAGAAACGAGTCATTAATTATTTTGGTCATCTGGGTCAGGAGTCTTGAAGTATGATAAATCTCGCTTTTGTCTCTACAGTAACGATGACAATCATAGGGCGTCATATTATGTCGCAGGGCGTATGAAGCTGTCCATCAGGAGTATGTGCAAGATGTAGTACAAACACTAGTTAAATCTCTGATGTTCTGGAGATTTTTTATGTACTCTGAATCAGATAACCTTGATGAAGTTCATAAGACATTAAAACACGGCTAGATTCAAATTTTAGATAAGTAGGTATTACTTTTTTCTTACCATCTTTATGACAATCCACTTATGAACAAACCATTGTTCCAAGATGACAGCTGTCACTTACACTAAGCAAAATTAATTACTGACTGGTTTGACAACCATTGCAAGAAGCTCTGTCATATTCTCTTGCGAGAAAAGTCCTAAATTTGAGTCCAATTGAAAATCTGTGGGACTATCTAGAACAGAAAATAAAGCGGAATGACAGACGTCTTAGTAATCTGGATTCAAATCGAAGTAACCGTCATTTACAGACTTATTCATTCAATGTTACGATGCATTTTACATGTTATTTGTGGGGAAATTTAGCCAATAAAATATGTTTATACATATTGAATGAGTCTAATTTTTTGTCTAGTGTGCGTATTAATAAATAATATATAATAATTAAAACAAATATTTTTTTAATAATGAAACGATATTAAAAATAATAGATCTGCAGTTTATATGAATCCAGATGGATTATTTTTTAACTGTTTTGATTAATAATTTAGATGAACAATGTTAATATAATTTACATTTGAATATAAAAATTTGCCATCGTGTTAATATAACTCGCAGACAATAAAGGTGTCTCGCGACGACACTCCCCTGGTAATGGATACGTTTTATCTTACCTTAATCACATGGCAGTTTGACAATTAATAGTCTAAGCCTATCTTGATCACTTGACAACCAGGTAGGGCTGTAAGTATCGCAGACTGTTTGTTTCGCGAATGCGATATAACTGATCTCACACATATAAAACCACATTGTTGGCAACATCGCTCGCGTTTAACCCCAATTATGGCTGCTAACCCAATTGCGGAGCTTTAACCTATATATATATATATATATCCATATATGTATGCAGTCATTCATTCATTATAAGTATGTATTAATATTTTCATTATCATGTTAGAATGCATCCTCAGGACAATTTCTAAATATTTTCCATTTGAAACAAAATATATTTTTTCATAATAAAGATGTTCAAAGTTTGCCGATAGTGTATGCTGATAATATAAATGTACCAAAGAATTTTTTTTCGTAACTGTACCCAGTTTTGTAGTTATTTTTATGCGCAAATATTACATAAAAATCAAGTTATTATTTATGCCAGATTGCGACAGCCATATTATTTGGTCTACTTTCAATTTTCTCATTTGGATGTCACAACAATCCGACATTCATTGTCGAGGATCTATCGCACAATCAATGCAAATAAGATAATGCTTTTTTCGTGGAATTCACATACTTTGCCTGTCAGACTTTTCAGGTTTTTCGCATTTTAGCGCTATAAAGCAATTAAAATATAACACATTACACAGGGAAATCGAAACAACCAGGTTCTCAACTATACAGAAAATACAGCGTCTTTGTAAGAGGCAAATACAGGCACTCAACAAGTTTGATGAGTACTGTATTAAGGCATATTTCATGTTCTGAAAGTCTGATACGAAAACAAATGGTGGTGAAAATAATGGTACAGGGTAGCTCTCAAAGACTGAGACCTGATTCTGTTACGGTCTCTGCTCCATTTCGTGTTGAAGCTATTAATATTGACTGCAGAACACAACATTCAGATTTGAGACTGCTAATCTTAATATAATCTGTTATTCATTTGCCAAGCCATTGCAGCTCTGTCTGTAGTGTATATTTTTATGATTAATGTTTTCAATGAATTTTGGTTGTAATATAATGAATGTATTTGAAAACCGATGAAAAAAGGCTTAACATGTCTCCTGAGAGATATTTCGGAGCTATTATATTTTTTAAAGCAAAATGAAAACGTATTCGATGTGTAAAAAGTTTAATTGTGTTTTACTGACAGTGTCTTTTAGAACAAATTTTCGATTGTTCGCAATCGTTTTCTTTTCTTTTTACTATCCGTACACGTAGTGTAAGGAAAGATAAAAAACCGAAATAATGCTAAAAAAACAATTATGGAATTTGGTATATCTTCATATTTTATGTTTATGTGAATCTGTATTTCTACTTTTACAATGATTCCATACACATGTATGTATGCGTGGATGTTGGTATTTTGTTGCGTTTTCAGGTTTTCAGGTCGTTTTTGTATTTTTACGATGATGTCGGTATGCATGTATGAGCACGCATGAGTATGCATGAACACGATTAGCGTCTAAAGGTGAATTTGCTCGAGATTTCATTTGGCGAACATGCTATTGGCCAGTCTCACGAGCTGTAATCATTTTGGTGCAAATCTGACAACAGATTTGAAACCTAATCCTTTTTTAAAAGCATTTGTGACAAAATAATACAGATAAGTATTATATTTTTTATTAAATATTTTTATTGTTTACGCTCAACTTTAAATTGATACAACAATCTTGTTTTACTAGAACGCGACTTAATTTCGTATTATTTTTTTAAGTAGTGCAGGGTGTTAATAAAATATATTTTTTTAAATCTATATTTAAAACAACTTAAAACTCCCATTAGCATGACTATATAAATTCAATTTGGATATTTATTTTAAATTACAGGCCATAAGTTTATTTAGACTGAATAAAAATTCATTGTCAATTACTTCATGTTTGAGCTTGATGAGCGTTTGTTCACGTTTTATTTACAACATGAGGGACAGGGTGCCCCTCCAGGTGGTCTCAACTCAACCTGGTCTCTGCGTGGCCGAGAGGATGACCGGGAGCCTGGCTAAGGACGTCGTAGCGGCTGGTTTCATTTTCGAAATTTAGCTAAAGCGGGGTTGCAGACGGGGGCAGTTATCAACATACCGCCACTTCTGGGGCTTTAGATGTGATCGACTTTCGTTGGTCGTGCTTAACTGTGCTAAGGACCTGCCGGGGATTCCAACCTGGATGCGGCATCGTGCGGACTGAGTCTCAATCGTCCTGCTTCCGATACTCCAGAACTTAAGAAGAGAGCTTCTCTGGACCGAGCTCAGGGCCAACTGTAGGGGGGGGGTAGGATATAGTTGGTTGCAGGGTCGAGGCGTCTGTTAAGGACATGGAAAGCAGGAGGTCGTATCTGGCGAGGATGAGCTAACGGGCTTGGGTGGTACCAGGTCCGGCCAGACCACATTTTTGCTTTCAATTCTTGTGCGCCATGTGGCGTCTCCAGCTTGGAATCTTGACCTTGGTGCGGACTAACATTCCTAATTTTTTAATTCTATCCGTATTTAAGTGTTTACTAACACTTTGTGTGTGTTGTTCATTCCCCGGAAGGAAGTCCAGAGGTAACCTCCATAGGTGCTCCTCGATTGCGACTGGGAATATAGCAAATCTCAGTAGGGAGCCTTTGGCTAGTTCTTGGGTCGCTGGTTGCTCTTACGGGCTTCCAGGAAACCCGAGGACGATGATGTCATGAACTTCCCCCTGCGAACCGAATCTGATCGCTTGAGTGCCTATGAGCGGGTAACTGTCGTAACGGCTGGATTTCATCATAGATATCGCTGCTTATGTCCAGTAATGAATGGGAAGCAATGGCATACAACTCTTACAGCATGCGGTCATTTTCATCAGTGATAACATATCGCCTTTTTAAAAATTAGGGGCTTAATCTTTGTTTATTTTTATATAACTGTTTATTTGAAAGCACAGCAATCTGTAAAATATTCAGAAAAACAAGTGGAGTCATTCCAGATTTTTGTTCCATTTTTAAGGCGTTTTTGCAACATAGATCTGACAATTCGGCGTGACAGGAATACTGATATATCTGTGTAATGTGCCTGAAAGAAAAGACAGTAGAAGCTAAATAATATACAACAGAACCCTGCTTTTATACTTTTCAATAGAGGTAACAGAAAACGTGTAAATTATGCGAAATTACAGTGACCCCTCGTTTTCCCACCGCATGGCCAAACATCTCCCTATATTCTGTAATAGAAGTATTCGCCTTATTTAAGATTAAAAATTCTGCGAATAAATCAGTCGAAAATTGCTCTACAAATATACTGATAGAAGTTTGCATATGTGGTAGTCTGTTCCTGGTTACACATCAATCGATTTTGAAAGAGGCAAAGAAAAATTGTGAATTAAAGGTAAAACGTGAGTTCCGGGAACGCAAAAGCGGGAATATACTGCATAAATATTAATTTCTCGGTACCAAATATTACTTATAGATTCTATCAATTATTATTCCAATAAACTGTTAGATTAATAATATTCAATTTAAAATTATATTCTATGATCATTTAATTTAGACTAAATTAATGATTAATTTGATATTACACTCTTTTAATTAACTCAACTTTGTTTTTGTATGTAAAGAAGGGATGCTTTAATCGATTTTTAACTAACTTCCTGATATGTTACAACCATAAAAATTTTGTACAAAAGAGTGTTTCCGATGACAGTACAATATTTTAATATTTTTTGAGATTAATAACTTAATGATAACTTAATAAATTAAATTTAAGGTATTTTTCCATTAGCCCACCACAACTGATAAATCGCCAAAATATTTTTTATGGATAATTGTGTACGATTAAAGACAACAATGGATAATTTTGCCCTAAACTACGCTCGCCATAAAAAGGTAAGTTGTTTGAGTCTGCAACACAAATTGTTTTTTAACCATCTGAGCGTTTTGAAAAAGTAAAATTTTAATGTTGTTTTCTGTGCAGTTTGTTTTAAATGCTAAAAAAAATATGATTCTTTCATCATTATATATAAAACTTAATTACAAATATGAATATAACCCTTGACAGTATTAATCATTCTTCAATGTTTTGAAAATTCATTAAATCTATAGAATTATATTATCTTAAACATTGCATATATTGCAGTGAAACCTGGAGCTTAGTGAACGGAATATTACGTTCCACACACTTAGAGGGATAAACTAAAAAGTAGAAAAAATAAATAAAACATACAGAATGTAATATATATTTTTTATTAGTACGCTTAAATCAATAAGGTTCCGTATTAATTAAATTATGATTATACGCTGAGAAATCAATTTAGTACTACTAAAAAGATAATTAAAATAATGCTTCTTATAATATCTTCTCTATAATTGTTTACCAGTTGCCATATCTTAAAAAAGAAGCAGAGAAAAATTATATATTTTAAAAATAATTTCACTAGATCGCGCTTCTACCAATGATAAAAAAGAAATGATGGACTTTTCATAATCAGGTTCAGTGCCCTTGCCAATTTAACATATTGCAACGGAAAGTGTTTGGAAAAATCATCAATTGCAGTCATGAAATTAGGCGTGATCTTCAAGAAAACATCAAATCCTTACGAAAGAGTGTATTTAATATATATATATATATATATATATATGTGTGTTATATAAAAAATTTATTTCCTTCGCATTTATTTCGAATTAGTCCTTTAAATTAATCTAACTTCTGACATAGTCAGTATTTCCTTAATTCTTAATAATATTTATTCCTATTTAATATCCTTTTAAAAGTACTAACCCGTATATTAATAATTATCTTATTCCAAATCTTAATCTAAAACTTTAAGTTCATTCGTAACTTTTATCAACTCCCCAATCTATAAAATTCTGAGAGACGCTTTTGTCATTCCGAATGTTTTTAAAAGCCATTTTTTAAAAATTCCATGCTTTGCTTCGCGCGCTGAGTATTTTTCACTTCAAAATCAATGCGCGGCTACGAGGGGGATTCCTTAGTGTTAAATATTCTCCCTCGCGCCTCATTCGCTTGGCTTGAATTTGCCTCTCACCCATTGGATCGTGCCCTCGTTACGTCGTCGTCAGTAACCCTACGCGCGGTTAACAAAATGCGCTAGCAGGCTTTTGGAGAGCAGATATTTGTCGTGCTTGGAAGTGCGAACCAAATGGTTATCTGGTGTTGAAGTCACGTAGAATTTTCATAACAGCTCTTTACGATCTATTAAACGATGTAGTGAGCCATCGTCAAGCCTGAAGGCTATAAGTTTATACCGGATACTGTGGGAACTGTTACTTGCATCGCTTCTGTTCATTAATAAAAGATTTATCCGGAAATTGGCTGCTCCTTATTGACGAAACTCTTGTGGTGTCTCATCATTGCCTAAACTCCTCACCATGATTATTGATTACGACTGCAATAATACACCATCTTTAACAAACTGCCATTTTCTCGTGGAATAAAAAACCATCTTCGTAAAAACTCCATATATATATATATATATATATATATATATATATATATATATATATGTAAGTAAATGATATATAAATAGGCACTTTACTGAACCAATATGACAAATAATCGATGAACAACAAAATATGCACTTTAATTTCAATTAATAACAATTTTGGTCGAAACTATAAAACAAATTTACATTACGATAATCCAACCAGGCCAAACGGCTATATCCATTTTACATATTTTGCTTCAATACAAAAAATAGAAAACTGGCTCTTTGCCAAAACTCGTGATCCAAAGTATTTCCAGCTCACGCATTTAAATCATGGACAATAGCATTAGAGTATCAGTTCATTTGATGAAGTGAAGTGTTCAAACTGAAATCCTACAAATATATATATATTTACTTGTATACTTATCATATATTCTAATACGAGCAAATCTTGTGTGTGTGCGTGATTATGCAAATTTTATCTTAAAAACGGATCTAACGATTTTGACGAAATTTTGCATTCTACCGTTTTGGGGCACCAGAAAACGATTGGGCTAGGTCACATGTTCGAGAAAATTCGATTAGTGGGTCATTTTGGGTAATTTTGGGTCATGGTCAAGCTAATTCTATCTAAAAAACGGTTCAAACGATTTTGACGAAATTTTGTATCCGACCCTTTTCGGGCACGAGAAGACTATTGTGCTGGGTCCCATGTTCGAGAACATTCGATTAGTGGGTCATTTTTGGGTCAAAGCAGGTCAAATTAATTTTATCTAAAAAACGGCTCTAACGATTTTTGATTAAATTTTGTATCCTACGAGTTTCGGGCCCGAGAAAATCATTGGGCTAGGTCACATGTCCTAGAAAATTCGATTAGTGGGTCATTTCTTGGTCATTGTGGGTCAAGCTATTTTATCTTAAAAACGGTTCAGACTATTTACACTAAAATTTGCATCCTATAGTTTTCGGGTACTAGAAGAGTGTTGGGCTAGGTCACATGTTCGAGAAAATTCAATTAGTGGGTCATTTTGGTCATTGTGGGTCAAGCTATTTCATCTTAAAAACGGCTCAGACTATTTACACTAAATTTTGCATCTTATGGATTTCGGGTACGAGAAGACTGTTGGGCTAGGTCACATGTTCGAGAAAATTCAATTAGTGGGTCATTTTGGTCATGGGTCATTATGGGTCAAGCTATTTTATCTTAAAAACGGTTCAGACTATTTACAGTAAATTTTGCATCCTATGGTTTTTGAACACGAGAAGACTATTAGGCTAGGTCACATGTTCGAGAAATTTCGAATAGTGGGTCATTTTGGTCATGGGTCATTATGGGTCAAGCTATTTTATCTTAAAAACGGCTCAGATGATTTGAACTAAATTTTGT
Source organism: Maratus michaelseni (assembly GCA_963931845.1). Taxonomy (NCBI): domain Eukaryota; kingdom Metazoa; phylum Arthropoda; class Arachnida; order Araneae; family Salticidae; genus Maratus; species Maratus michaelseni. The sequence continues at coordinate 430,672,331 of OZ007588.1, forward strand.
ATCCTACGGTTTTTGGGTACGAGAAAATCATTGGGCTAGGTCACATACTCGAGAAAATCAAATTAGTGAGTCCTTTTGGTCATGGGTCATTACGGGTCAAGCAATTTTTATCTTAAAAACGGCTCAGAGGATTTGAACTAAATTTTGCATCCTACGGTTTTTGGGCACGAGAAAATCATTGGGCTAGGTCACATACTCGAGAAAATCGAATTAGTGGGTCCTTGTGGTCATGGGTCATTATGGGTCAAGCTATTTTATCTTAAAAACGGCTCAGGCTATTTACACTAAATTTTGCATCCTATGGTTTTCGGGTACGAGAAGACTGTTGGGCTAGGTGACGTGTTCGAGAAAATTCAATTAGTAGGTCATTTTGATCATGGGTCATTATGGGTCAAGCTATCTTATCTTAAAAACGGCTCAGAATATTTAGACTAAATTTTACATCGTATGGTTTTCGGGCACCAAAAGACTGATGGGCTAGGTCACATATTCGAGAAAATTCAATTAGTAGATCATTTTGATCATGGGTCATTATAGGTCAAGCTATCTTATCTTAAAAACGGCTCAGAATATTTAGACTAAATTTTGCCTCCTATGGTTTTAGGGCACGAGAAGATAGTTGGGCTAGGTCATATGTTCGAGAAAATTCAATTAGTGGGTCATTTTGGTCATGGGTCATTCTGTGTCAAGCTATTTTTATCTTAAAAAGTGTTGGCGACATTGTCGGGATTTAGCAGGAAAATTGACTTTTAAGATTACCAATGCCAAAACACTTGCTTGGCGCAAATAAAAAAATATCGCCAGTTTTGGCGATATTAGGCGAAAAAATTGGCTTTTAGAAGCTGAAGGAATTTTCTAGAAATTCCCAATAGGAGCGGAGATCTATCCTATGGTTTTTGCAAATGGAAAATTCGTTGTTTGTTTTGTTTGACTGTTTATGGAATCATGAGATACATGATTCAACCAATCAGAGCCCATAGAACGTTCTCGAAATCAGAATTCAACCAATCAGGGTACATATGATAAGGAAAATTGACTTTTAAAATTACCAATGCCAAAACATTTGCTTGGCGCCAAAAGAAAAAAATATCGCCAAATTTTGCGATTTTGGCGAAAAATTTGACTTTTAGAATCTGAAGGAATTTTCTAGAAATGCCGAATAGGAGCCGAGATACATAATTCAACCAATCAGAGTCCATGGAATGTTCTCGAAAAAAGATTTGAACCAATCAGGGTACATAGAACTTTCTCAACGCATGCTTGGTGCTAAATGAAAGAATATCGCTAAACTTGGCGATATTTGGCGAAAATGTTGGCTTTTAGAATCTGAAATAATTTTCTAGAACTTTCCAATAGGAGCCGACATGCATGATTCAACTACCAAGTTGAACACAAAGCAAATGTTGACCGAGCATTGGTCGGTCGTACCCGCTGGTTGTATTTAAAAGTAGTGCTCACAAAAATATTTTCTGCAATCGCATATGTTGTAGTAATCTAATTAGTATTAAATTGTTTTCAGAATTTAAATTTGATTTTAAAAAACAATTCAATGCAACACAAATTACATCTATCTTCGAAGTGCTACGAATTTGTTTAGTGATGTTTGTCGTTGAGGATTCGTTCAAAGAATTCTTCTCTACATGTCAACGTAACAAGTTTATTCATACCCTAATAACTTAATATAGTACTTATAGAAATAAGCCAACTATTAAGAATTGACAGTAGTACATAAATAGATGTAGAGCAATACCTCGTCCAATAGCAATAAAATAGGATCACAGCATTTGATAGACCATTAATATAGTAATACAACATGTAATATAGCAGTACAATCTTTTATATTCCCATGCCTTAAAAAGTCTAAATATAAGATGTTGTCGCATTCCATTGACTTGTTTTAACTAAACTTGTTTAAAGTCAAAACAGGAACAAGAATGAAAAATCAAGCATCAAGTATAGATTATGAAAACTTTCCAACACATTTAGATAACTGTAACGAAACTTCACAGTTAAATAAGATGATGGAAGATATGTCAGTAATCAGTTAAGAAAACATATAACAAATATAAAAATATAGTTTCAGCAATTACCTTCCATAGTAAAAAGAGTAGCCGAATTATTTTGGGCAGCTTTGTATATTATCTAAAGACCTTTGTACACACCACTTATTAAACTAAACTTTAATTAAGATAAAAAACACATAACACTACTTAAAACGCACTTCCCACAATTGTCAACCCTAAACGGTAAATTATCTTGTTCTTTTCGTAGCCCTTATATGAATTTATTTATATTACACAAACTTGTATATTAAATAAAGTTCAGCAGTAAAATGCATAACACAATTAAAAACTACTATTAAATAATTCACCCCCATAGTCAGTAATAATTACAAACTTTCTTTGTGTAGCCCTCTGTATGATCAACAGAATTTATACACACCACATGCAAAATTTTAGTTAAACTTAAACACGCAGACCAAAGTTGAAAACACACTTACAGCAATTACCTGTCATAGATATCTGGAACCTTAGATATCTGTACTTTAACCGAATTGTTTTGTCTATTCATGTAAAGGAACTATAAATACAATGCACACCACACTTTTCATTAAGCAACTTATAGTGTGCACATCAGTAACGCATATAAATTTTATTATATTTAAAATAGTGCAACATCATTAAAATACACTACAGATTATTTTTTCCCCGTTGACCATTATGTAACAGAATTCTTTTGTGTGACCCTGTAAATGAATAATAAATACCTTGTACTCTATCATTCTACAGAAAGATGTTTAGTACACTTCATAAATGCATACCAATTTCATTATGTTTGAAATGGTATAACATCATGAAAATGCACTTGAAGCGATTTTTTCCCATTGACCCTAATGCAATTGAACTATTTTTTACAGTCCCTGTATACGAACTATAAATGCTATACACTTTATTGTCAATAGCGATAGTGCTGTTGTAAACTTCCTTAACATATACAAATTACTGTGCAATCTGTGTATATTTAAGATAGTTCGAGCACGGAGAGATGGACAGATAAACAGAGGACATAAATACTTTTCAACCATGTTAGGAAATGCTGAAAAAAGTTTTGTAACCATTCTGTGCTTTTGAAAGAAAATTTTATATTGCATTGATTCAAAATATATTGATTTCCACACGTCTTATATATTGAAACTGTTAAATCTGAAATTACCTTTCTATCAACTTACCTAATTATTTTCATAAAAGAGGCATTTCATTTCCTAATTAATGAACATTTAAAGTGCTTTTGAAAACATTGCGTTTGATTCACTTTGCGAAGGGCCTAAAAAACTCACTGTTAAAAATCGATTACAGGCGATACTATCAAACATTAATGAAAAATGAATTTCGAAATACCTAAAGGTTAATCAAGAGATAAGTGAAAACCGTTAAAAAGGAAAAAATACATTTGGGATAAACATTTTATCCCCACTAAATTTGGGAAAATGAGTTATTTCACCTCTAGTATTTTCATTAGTTAATTAGAATTTCCATTGTTTTTCAGAAAAGCTAACATTCATCCATCGTACATATAACTTGGATATACTTTTTTGTGAAGGAATAAATGCAAAATTACTGGAAGTATTCTTCTGAGAATAAATTACATTATGCCTGAGGAAACGTTCAGGATAAAAATAATCTCAGATATTCACAAATAAAGAGATATGAATAAATTAAATTGAAAAAAGTGTTTTTCGGTTAAATACGTTTAGAACGAGGCCATAATTTCTTAATTATGTGGGAAATTGTTATTGCCACAGTTAAAAATTAAAAAAACCGAAAAGAGATATTTTAAATAACATTAATCACTTGATATGTTTTTATTTATAGTTTGATGGAAAGTAGAAATAATTTATGTATAGTAAAAAGGCTATTTGATTAATTTGATTTATTTTTTGCATGGCGAAACATTTCACAGTAAACAAGTAATTTAAGGGCTAATGAAAATGTCTAAATTGAGAAAGAAAACACTTATAATATTTTATCGAAAAGTAATTCATCGGTTGATCTTGAATGGAAACATGGTCTTTTGGGGAATCTGTTGAATTTGGTGGTCTCTTGAATGGTCTTTTATTAAACTTAAAAAAATATATAAGTAAATGCTCTTTGTATTAATGTTTTCTTTTAAATAGTACAAAAAACAAGTTATCGTAAAATTGAAAATTTTAATAAAAATTAATAACGCTCCTGAAAAGTTAATGGAAATTTACTTATGTGTGTTGATCTTTGCTGAACTTGGTGTGGCTTTAAAAATGTCGTCTAAAATTTGTCACAGGGTTTGTGTTATCTGCATGACAGTTTCCGTCTTGTGCTGCGGTTGCAGCCTGTTCAACATATATAAGAGTGAGGGATGCCAAGTTGGGATATGGCTCCTTGTAGCTCAGTGGTAGAGTCTCAGAACGCTGTTTTGAGGGTCTGGGTTCGATTCCCGGCTTGCAATATTTTTCACACTGTCGGCTTTACGCTCAGTTTAGTAATAAAAAATCCACTTGTTTGTGACTCATGGATAACGCTGATGTTTTTTCAAAAGAAAAATATATTCGCTACAGTCTTTGACATGTTTTATAAGTAAAAACATTTGAAAAGATACACTGATGTCCAAAAATTAAGGAGCAGTGACAGGAACCTTTCGATTTTACACGAAAGGTGGAATATCGTCTGAAATTCTGGAGTAATTGTCCTAAAATTTTGATGATGTATAGAACATGTTTAACGCATATTTTTCAGTGAAGATTTAGTCGCGAGGACAATGAATGGTGAAATAATAAATTTAATAATAAAGTAATATTTATAATCACCCATGTAACAGAAAAAGCTCAAAATGGTCTCTCACTGTAGCAAATGACTACACGGGTCCTGTTTAACGTTTGTGCGCATTTGTGTCCGAATAGCACACATATGCGTGAAGATGTTAATGTTTCTGTGAAAAATTCAAAGTTTTTTGTTTATAGCATGCAAAGTTTTCAATCAAATTTAACACCACTTTTCGAAAACTTGACAAAGAACACTAGAAACAGTATGCTGCAATTAAAAAATGAATATATTGAATATTTGATTAGATATGGGCATGTGTATGAAATAATTTTTAACTGCGCATGCGTGAAAGATACAAAAATTTTATATCGTAATGTGGTAATCAGTTATTAGGAACAACTTAAAAAGTCTATAAAAAGTGCAGTCGAAAATCTCTAAATTTCAGAAAGATTAGTGGCGACATAGTGAGCTGTTTTCTAAAAGAAGCTGGATAACAATGGTTTTTCCAGAATTTGCCAATCAACCCACTCTATCGCCGATATCTTTTTATGTTTTCAGGATATTTGACTGGACTTTTTATATAAGTTGCCTTAGATAGATGACTAACAAATTATGAAATAAACATCTTGTTAGCTTTCACACATGCTCAATTAAAAATTATTTTATTCAGATACTTATATCTCATAAAATATTAAATATATTCTTTTGTTAATTGCAGTATGATGTTTCTGCTACTATTTGTCAAGTTTTCGGAAAGTGGTGTTAAATTAAGTTGAAAACTCTGTATGCTATAAAGAAAAAACATTTGAATTTTTCACAGAAACTTTAACATCGTCACAAATATACGTGCAATGCTTACGCAAATGCACACAAACTTTGAACAGGACCCACATAGTCATTTACTACAGTGATAGACCATTTTAGGCTTTTTCTGTTACATGGGGGATCGCGAATATTATTATTTTATTAAATTTATTATTGCCCCCTAATTGTCCTCGAGACTAAATCTTCACTGAAAAATATGAAATCCTTAGATCCTTGAAGTTTAATAACAATTCGTCAAGAATTTCAGAAGATATTCGAAATTTCGTGTAAAATCGAAAGCGTCCGGTCACCGCCCCTTAATTTTTGGACAGCAGAGTAAAGTTCTGTGAAAGATTGCGGTAGATATTTGAAATGAAAATTTTACGTTGCGCCTGAGTGTAGAATTTAAATTATCATTTATCAATTACAGAGTAAGCTTAAAGACATTTTCAAATTATTTTTTGGGGGAAAGATCTAGATTTATAAAATTTTTTAATGAATTTTCTAGTACATTTTTAGTGGAAAGCGATTAAAATTTTGGTTAATATTTTTTTAATAATGACAATTAAATTTTGTTGCTTACATACATTTTGAACTTCAGGACTTTTATGGATGCCTTACTTTTATTTAAAATGAAAACACTACTTTAAATTAAAGTCTAATTACTGCTTAAACTGATAAAAGCATAACACGAAATGTTTAAAAATACCTTTTGATACGGATTACATATGTTTCATTCGCTTTACCAGCGCCATCTTCGGATCTAAATGATGAATAAAATATTCTCGCATAGTTTTTTGAATGTGGTAAACATAAACCACGAGATCGCATGTCCAAGGCAAGCAGGTGCTTAAATTGGTCGAATTGGTAAACGAGAAAATTATTTTTTATTTTTATTTGTATTGCTTTTTCAATTTGTAAAACTGCCAAATTTTAGGTAATTCAAAAGCAGCGGCTTCGTAGCAAATGTTATATTTTCGCAAATATATTTCTATTAATTCACGGATAATGGATGGGTAATAAGCTCTTGATTAAAAAATTATTTTACTATTCTTGAAATTAATTAACGGCTCTATTCAATATTGTCTAGCTAAGGCAGTAATTCTTCTGTCATATTTGATATCTGCCATATGTTCTTTTATTCTTGTCTTAAATTTAAAACAAGAATTTTAAATTATTTCATGGAACGTAGTTTGGAGCGTAATTAACACCGTTTCTAAGGTAACTCTGGCACATTTGTAATCGTATCGTACCTATAATGAATTTAAATGGGATTTTCGTCAAATTAGCCAGCTATTTCCAAGTTGGCTTCATATATGGGAATTTATTTTTGTCGCCAAATTTGGTGACATCTCGCCAAGTCGGCCAAAACTTTGGTGCTATTGTGGTAACCCTGGCATTAGTAATTTTCAACAAATATTCATTGTATTCATATGTATTTGTGCCAACGTCCTCCCCCCCCCACCTTAGGGATCGAATTTTTAAAAATCAATGTCCTCCAATTCATTGCTCTCAGCAATACATATACATTCCAAATTTCAAAGATTTATGTCTAGAGGAAGTTAGTGAGATTTGACTGCCACATACATACATAACTGTAAGCTAAAAGAAAGCATGTAAAAAGAAAGATATTTTCTACATTCTGTTTATCTCGATTGCAGTATTTTGGTTTACAAGTTCTACATAATTATTACAAAATAACATATTGTTATTGTATATTAAAGTAGAAAAAACTGTATTTTCTGCTGTAGACTTGAGTTTCGTTTTATAAAATCTTGTTTTTGTTCTTTATGACAGAAAATATTATTCGATTTTGATTACTATTTTCTTTTACAAAGAAATTCATATGATGTAAAACACCTAGTATTTTTCATCATTGATATTGTTTTCATGTGTACATTTACAGAAATCTTTTGCACTCAGAAAATGTCACTGAGACAAGATGCAGTAAAACTTGTTAAGATGATGTGTGAATTTGGTATAAACGAGTTTTATACAACCTGTGCATTAATTTAAAATAAATTCAATAGTGAAAATCTGAAATGACCAATATTTAAATATTTAAACACACACAAGAAACCATATGGCAAAAGAAATAACTTTAAAAAAAACGTAGTAAAATTTTTAGCGTTCTAAAACATCGCGGAAAATTAAAATTGAATTATATTCAAAGACTTCCTTGCAGATGATTCAAAATTTTGTATTCTTTCTAGTGGTCTGATTTCTTAGCACTTTGTAACATCATACCCTTTTTTATTGTTCGTTGTTTAACAGAATTCCAGTTTAAAATTATTATATTTCTTATATTTTTGTATTTGCAGCTTGTATTGCTTGTATTGCTTTTGTATTTGCAGTAAACTTTCTTCCCATCTGTTTTCGCATAATGTGAGTATGAAAGCTTCCCATAATAAAACGAACAAAAATTTAAATTTTATAATCTGGACTACTTAAAATTAGAAATAACAGATTTTTATTTTTTAATGTCTGCAGTAGAACCGTTTTACAGAGTTATTTCTATTCAAACTGTCTCTTTGTATGCACTGCAGATAAAGTATAACCTTTAATACAATGAATTGAAAATTTGTTAAAACCACAGGACCCCCTTTTTTCCAAAATAATTATAGGTATGAATTTATGATAATTATACTAATTATGTTTTCATCAGAACATCACCATATTGAAATTACAAAACTTGCGAATGCATAATATAAAACATGGTATAGGCTTAAACAATATTTCAGTGCATACTATACGGTAACTTACTTCACTGTATTAAACCAATTTACATTTAAGTGAAACAATTTATGCATTATTTTCCATTGTATTTCACGGTAACTTTTGCCTTATTAAAAATGCAAATGTAAGCCATTTAAAATTGAAAGATTATGCCTAATGTAAATAAATTATTGCAAAATTAAATAACGATAATAATTGTATTCAATATCTAATGCATTTTAAAATATATTTTATATTTTCATTCAACGCCTACAAACAGTTGTAACAAACTAATAAAATGATTTTCAAAATAATAAAATTCTGCAATATATAAACATTGATCTTTTAAGATCATACAAAGCTTCCAAAATTTAAAGAAGTAAATTCAATTTTTTCTCTTTTTCTGGAATCAATACTTTAGATTTTCTTTTAAGTATTTTGCGAGAAAAGAAAGAAAATTCAAACTTTTGACATCATTATTCAATAATATAAAATTATTGTTCGTATTTATAAAAAATAAATAGCTGAATACGGTTTTTTAATACATTTCCAGTCTAAGTTCTGTATACTTCTGGTAAAGTATTAGCTATGATTGTTATGTGAATTAAATCTTACGTCTTATTCATATCTTATAAGCATAAAACAGCAATAAATGCATAAAACGCATAGTTTAAAATACATAGTATTTAAAAAAATTATATTGATGCATTGGAACTTTAAGGTTTTTTGCTTCTTCCCTGCAACTTATTAAATTAAAAAAAATTGTGATATAAAAATTATGTTTAGTGTAAAGTTAAATATTTTAATACAGAGCATATGCATTTTGTTAATTATTCTTGTGATATCGAATTCTTAACAAAAGTAAACATTTTACTGCGTAAAGTTCTTGAAAATAAGTGAGTTTTATTTAAGCGAGAGCATAATTAGCTTGCTTTCTCGGTATAAACTCGCTGAATATGAATACTTTTCTGAGTTAAGCAGGGAATATATAATAATTCTTGCTTTCAATTATATCTTTACGTTTGAATGTGCATATAAATTAAGAAAATAAGGTAAATACTTAAAAAAAAATTACATGAAGTATAATCTTAAATTTGATTGGGACTCAGATAATTAGATAGGATAAAAAATACGATGAAAACCATCATCAGTTGCAATGACTACGGATCGGTCGAATTTTAAAAATCTTTAATAATTTGTTAAGTATAAAATTCAAATAAAATTGTATAATCTCAATATGTATAGAACCAGAACTATACTTATTTTTCCATTTGTTGATTAATTTTCTGTGTATTAAATATAACAGAAAAAATTATAATAATACACTGCATTAATAAAATTCAAGAAAATACTATTTTTTGTATACTCATATAAAAGTACTCAGTAGTATTCTGTTCAAAATTTTATATCTTTAAAGCATAAAGAAAAAAGAAAATTCCTGAAGATTAACTAAACTTAACAAATCTTTTCGACACAGAAAATACTTAGTTAAGTGATTGAAAATGCAAAGTTAAAAGAGATCAATTGACTAATCTGTTGGTGAAAAATCACACCCATTTGGTATAGACACAATAGAACAATTTTTTCAGCTTACTGCAGCTTTATCCCATTATAAGCTAACATCCTTCACCACAAGATTTCCGAGTCACTACTGAAGATAAATAGCCCATTGTTAAAAATAAATCTGAAGTTAAGTGCTAGGTAATAACATAGTATATAAAAGTAAATCATTTATTTTGTACCATTCTTTCATTTCAGAAAATATTTAGTTAAGTGATTGAAAATGCAATGTAAAGTTACGAGAGATCAATTGACTAATCTGTTGGTGAAAAATCACACTCATTTGGTATAGACACAAAAAAACAATTTTTTCAGCTTACTGCAGCTTTATCCCATTATAAGCTAACATCCACAATGATCACAAGATTTCCGAGTCACTACTAAAGATAAATAGCCCATTGTTAAAAATAAATCTGAAGTTAAGTGCTAGGAAATAACATAGTATATAAAAGTAAATCAATTATTTTTTGTACCATTCTTTCATTTCAGAAAATACTTAGTTAAGTGATTGAAAATGCAATGTAAAGTTAAAATATATCACTTGACTAATCTATTGGTGAGAAATCACTCTCATTTAGTATAGACACAAAGGAACAATTTTTTTTTAGCCTACTGCAGCTTTATCCCTATATAAGCTAACATCTTTCGCCACAAGATTTCCGAGTCACTACTGAAGATAAATAGCACATTGTTAAAAATAAATCTGAAGTTAAGTGCTAGGAAATTACATAGTATATAAAAGTAAATAAATTATTTTAGTACCATTCTTTCATTTTATTATGTTTTCTAACGAAATCAACAAATCTTTCCGTATGGTATGTTGCCATTCTTCTTAAATTACATTATTAAAAAAACAACAACAACAAAATACAGATGCTTTTTTAAAATTAATAAATAATCAGCCAGATGAATTGTATAAACACGCATACACACACACATATATATATATATGTATACACATACATACATTGTATGAATAAAACCGTTCTTCATAAAAGAAGTTTTGAATATTTTTCCATACATCCAATGATATTAGTTTTTCGTATTACCTTTAAAAATGAAAGAAACAATTGCAAATATTTCCATATCAGAAAGAAATCCAAGTTATAAAAAAGAATTTATGAAATCAAGTGATTCGTACAAATTACATTTTTTTTCTAAAATAATATACGTCGTAAACAGATGTGTCAAAATAAAGAGAAAAACCGCATTTTTAGTAATCAATCATTCACTTTTGTTTCTCTCCAGATTTTGGTTTCCAACAGCATCTGTTGTCAGAGAGTACTATTTTTAAGCTGTCATACATCTTGATTACATTGCTTTCTACTTTTCTGTTTCAAAGAAAACCTTTTTCTTTATTACGCATCATTAGATATATTTTATACAATGTAAACCGTAATACATGGTGCATATGTGACAAAGTTGTCTGAATGTTTTGAGAAATATTGCATGACTAACCCGTTAGGAGATTAGTGATGTTAAGAGAATTCACATAGGTTAACAGTTATTTTCAAAATAAGTTGTGTTAATGATAACGGAAAGACAATAATCTAAAATCCGTTTTATTACTCACGAAAATCATTTTTCATTTTACAAAAAAAAAAAAAAAAAATCCTATTTCAACCATAAAAATACGTTGCAGTGCTGTTCAATGAACGTGAATCATCTTTGACATTGTGGGATTTCGAAACAAAAAAAAGGAAGTATCTATATATAACAAACGATACGGCACGTGGCGGCGAAAAAGCGGTTATTTCACTTTTGCCGATGACAATTAGAGGTTTGTGTTCACTAATTTGCAAATATTAACAAATTTATTTGAGGTATCAATTTAAAACTTACCACACATATATAGAAAAATTTTCTGCATCCGGAAATCTAATTTTTGTAAAAATCGGCCGGTAATTTTTCTTAACTTTTGCAAGAAACTAGCTATTCTGAAAAGCAAAGAAAATGTAGTCCGAAGTTAAACTAAAAAATGCGCCATTTTGTTATTAATTAAAGCATTAGCTCCATCGTTGTGCCTTATGCAGTTTAACTTCATTGTTGTCCGCATCTTTATGACGTCAAAGTTACTGATGCACATATTTGTGATTTATAATATAGATTAACTTTTAGAAGTTTTACGTCTTCGTGCGTAACGACCGCATGTTTAATTTTCTTTGAAAGTGCGAGCTGATAGGTAGCCAAATTCGATCTTACATTCATTGAAATTTCCAAATCGAAGTAATTTGGTTTGAATTTTATATTCAAACAAAAAAAAAATCAGATACGAATACGGAGAATACGAATTTGGGTTCTTCCGTATTCGCCGTATGCCAACGAATAATAAATTAAGAAATTTAGAAAAATATATTGTCATTCATTATATGTATGTATCTATGTATTAATGTGTAGCCTGGTTTGTATTCACATGTATGTATGTTTGTATAGGAAAATTTCCGTAATCGGGTTCGCAGACAAGTAGTGTGTTTTAGTGAGCGCGGTTTGACGTGCAAGTGGATTAAAGAATTGGGAAGAGATTACCTTTGCAAGCGACGAAACACCAAATAATTACGTTCTAATAAGCTATATATATATATATATATATATATATATATATATATATATATATATATATATATATATATATATATATATATATATATATATATATATAAAAGTACTAATAATACGTACGCCTCCTGGCGGTGGGAAGTGGAACTAAAATATGTTTTAATCATTCAAATTTAATCTGGAAAAATCGTCCAGCGAAGCGGGCATAGCCTGCTTGTACTACAATAGTTCACCCATTACATGAGAGGATTTCTATGTGCACATGGGAAACGCAGTCTAGTGTAATGCGACGTGATATTGCGTAGGCATCTTTGTACGCTATTTAAATCCACGGAGTATATGTTAATGATCTAGGTTTTCATGGCAAGTTACACTCAATTGTTGCCAAACAAAGTGAATGTTGATGTTAAATTATAGAATAAAGGTTTTTCCACTCATTGTATTGCTTATAGAATGTCATGTAGTCTGTTGATAGTAAACAAATAGCCATTCTAATAGCATTAACCCGTATCAAATGACAGGTAAAAGAGAAACATAAGAAAACGGTAATCTGTTTCAAAACAGAATCCAATCTTGAATAGTATATATAGATGAAGAACATTTGAGGACTTCATATAAACTGAAACAAAACAGTAAGATGTTGAAAGAGTTGTAATTCTTGCAGTAACGATATGAACACAAATGAACATGTAACTCGTTTTTCTATAACGAAGTCTCACCTTGCACTAAGATGAGAAACATATTTATTTAGATATTTAGTGTAAAGAACACATCAAATGCATCCACGTGTAGCAGGACATCATTATTTCCTCTGACAGGATTCAGAATGGTCTGTTCAACCTGTAGGGTAGTGGTGAGAATTTGACTATACCTCATAGAAAAGGAAGGAAGATCAATTGGTTGGCTTTGTTGCCTGTTATATTTCCTTCTTGTAAAACGGTACAGGCAGGTATACTGCACCAGGAAATATGTAGACTGCAATTTATACCAGAATCTTAAAATTCAGAAAATTATAGAGAAATACTGAAAGTCAAATTTGTAATAACAATAGTAGACCACTTCGGATAGTCTAGCACTTACATTTTCATGGATGGCTGTGATCTTTGTCATTGATTCAAAAAGATACGAAGTGACGGTACTTAGGTATTATCCGGGCCAGGAGATAGATCGCCAAAAATTGTTGCCAATTGCCAATCTTGATTATCGTTGCAAATCATGTTCAAAACGGTTATTCAACATTATTAAATACGGAACATTGTTAAAAATGGTAAATAATATAAAATAAATAAATAACCGAACAATAATAAATAAATAATAAAAACTATAAACTATAAGAAAAAAAAACAATAAATTATAATTAAAAAAATCAATTACAAACTATAAAAAAATAAATAAACTATATACTTGCCAAATAATAAGGGTTACTGTAATTACTATAATTGGCGCCATGCATGGGGCCGTGGTACTGATCTGTTCCGGATAATATGTAAATATCGAAATGACATATATAAATACAGTGGCGGACAAAAAAACTGCATCACCTGCGAAAAAGTGGAAAACGCTGCAAATAATGTTTTTCAAATACAGGTATTGTGGAAGGATGATATTTTTACGATAAAATACAGTTGTAGGATTAATCTAAATTAAATTTTATTGGGATTTATAAATTTGTTACGCATAATTATTTGGAAAAATGGAAAAAGGTAAAAAACGCAATATTTAAAAAAACGAACAAAGTAATAGATGTTCAAATTCTGTAGTTAATGTAAATTTTACATAACTGCAGTCATAGTATATATACTTAGATGTATATACATGCATAAGGATCACTTCAGTATTTAGTAGATCCTCCAAGAGCTGCGATAACAACCTTGCAGTGGTCCGGAATAGAATATATCAAATTCTGAATATAATTCTGCCCAATTTCATGCAACCAGTTCTAATAATGCTTTCCAGCAATTTTATTTTAGTAGCAGGCTTCTGAGCAACAATTATTGTACCCATCATATGCCAACAATTTTCAATGGGATTCAGGTCAGGACTATTCCCAGGCAATTCCAAAACTTTAATGCCAGATATTTTCAGATAGGCCGTCACCTAAAGGTAGGAAACTGGGTGAAAATTACTTTTTCAGTATCCTTAATGTTATGGAGATTAAAACTTGTAAATTAGGCAACAAAATAATTCATGATTAAATTAGATTGTATTTACCAATTTCACTGTATGGCAGGGTGCAGAGTCCTGTTGAAAAATACAATTTCTAGCACCTTTAAAATCATCCTTAATAAATGGTTTTAATTACTCCTCTAAATTCTCGGTATAAACGGGTGCATTCACAGTTCCAGTAATAAGTTTCAGACATCCAACACCTTTACTGGATATATATCCCCAGACCATTTGGCTGACTGGAAATTTTACAGTAGGCGATATGCCGTCTGGATGATAAGCTTCACTTTTACGTCTTCGAACATACCGCTTACCGTCTGATCTATGTAGGTTGAATTTAGACTTGTCCGAAAACATTACGGAATCCCACTGGACCTTTGTCCAATAGACATGTTTTTTTGCCCAAGAAAGTCGTTTCTGCATCATGTTTTTGGTAAGTAAGGGCTGTTTCTTTGGGCGATACGCATGCAAACCGCATTCCACAAGTCGTTTTTGGATAGTTCTTGCGCTTAAATTAACACCACAGACTTTCTCAAAAAAGATTTTTTAGTCAGGAGCACTTGCATGACGATTACTCAGATACATCCGTTTCAGATAACGATCATCGGAATTTAGAGTTATCCTCTATCGACCCGATCCAGCCTTTCTCTCAACATTACCAGTTTCACGTTCTAATTTAATCGTCCTCCAAACTGTCGATTGATTGCAACCAATTTTTTTAGCGGTCACACGTGTCGAATATCCTTTCTTAACTAAAGCAAGTATCACACATTTTTTTTCTTGCGTCAATTGAACATACGAAGCCATCATTTTACCACTTAAAGAACAAGACAAATGGCCGTTTTTCCCTTTTGCCGCACTATTTTTAAAAATTTGATGACGCAATACGTCATAAGGGGTATATTATCCAATAGAAATGTAGAATGATATCTTATCTTGCTTTGTAGCAACTAAGATTAATTTATTTGGACGAAATAACTTATTAGCATTACAAAATGTTAATTTTTTTAGGTGATGCAGTTTTTTCGTCTGCATCTGTATGTAGTTTCTTACATGTCCGCTCAAAAACATAATTCAATGCATTTGTATTTATACATGTTAGAAAACGATCAGTTCATTATCGCAATTTGTGTGGCTGTGCAAGAGCTTAAAAGGCAACACTGTTCAAAACTTTTAGCCTTTTATGTCTTAAACTTTTAGCCTGATGTTAATAAAAAGAAACCGAAGTCTCTTATATAAACTTCAGGTAGCAATAACTTGAAACAGTGAAATCAGCTTTGAATACATTCAGAAAATTTCGCCGCTTGTGTCTTGTCTTTGTGCTGCATTTATACGGACCAGAACCACCAGAAGAGGGCATATTGAATTTTAATTTAATCCAGGTGATATTTTCTCTATTTACTTCACTTGCCGCAGGATTTTACTAGGGATGTAACGGATAGTGGTTTGGTGGAATAGCCGAATACCAATTATTCGATCAAGTATTAGACCTAATACTAACTTAACAAAAAGTATATTATGATTATTATTGTTTAAAATGTTAAATTGGAAATAAATCATTAAATTTTTTTTTAAATTATTTGTAAGTTTAAAACTTTTAACTTATGTATTTTTTGTAATATTTGAAAACCTTGATGCTAATTAGTAAAAGAAGACCTTTACTAAATCTTAGTTATTAATAGCATAATTTTATATGTAAATACATGTAATTTAGATACATTTTAGTTAGAATAAGAGCTTATTATTATCACTGTTCAATGTACTTAAATATATTTTTTAAAAATTTATTCCATTAAAAAGATTTAAGGATTTTCATTTTATCCTTTCACACTAAGACATAGAAAACTGATTTTGTGTAAGTCAGGGTAGTACGTTATTTCGATTAAAATATAAAGAACTAGCTGTTACCCGTGACTTCGTTCACGTATCATTAAAAGAAGAATAAATGCATTAATTAAGCAAAATATTTCATTCCCGATAATTAGAAACATAAATAATTAACTGACTCTTTATCACATTCCATAGGAGACAATACAGTATTTCTATGTTATAGAGGCCTTGACAAGTTTTTAAAAAGTGAAATTTTGTGACAAATAATCACGAAAAGGAAACTGAAACCAATGAAAAAAATGCGTGCCAATTATAATCCTGGAAATCGGCAAATCGTGTAAAAACATATGTCAAGTTTACTTGGCAAACCATTTTACTTTTAACGCCTTTCTGAAACGTTTTAATAGCAATACTTCAAAGATAATGGAAATAGTATATTCTTTTTCATTAAATTCAATTCTTGTAAATAGGGAGCAATAATTGTAGACCTAAATGCAAGGAGCTTAAATTTGCCTCCTTGATTTAACCCTTTCAGGGGCAAAGTACTTTCAGTTCTAAAATATTGAAATAAATGACTGTCACCGGAATTTCCCCAAAAAATTATTTCGAATTAAGAAAAAGGCTATATTTCACCTACATATTAAATGGAAGAGATTTTATCAAAATTCTGGTGTCATTGTGGCGTTTGGGAATTAAAATTAAGTGGTTTCATAAACATGCCACTGCCCCTGAAAAGGTTAATCTATAACTCAAAAAAAAATCTTTATTTCTAAATGAAAATATGTATGTTGACAGACGATTTTTGTTCTCCAGAATAAATTGATTCATGAAGTTTGAATATGTGAAAATACGTTTTTTATTTTTCAAAAATTTTATTGTAATCAAGATTTTTTTTTCTCTCACCATCTATTCAAATTGAAAATAAATTCTTCAGTTTTAATGAGAAAAAAATATATTAATCCGTTTTATTCCTTTCTTTTTATCCACAAAAATGGAATAATTTAGTTGCCATTTTTAGAGAAACTTCGTTAAAATTTACAAATAATAATAATAATAATAATATCTCGGATATTAAATAATTTTTTTAAATTTTGAGAGTTTATGACATCCTCGGATCAATGATAACCTGTGTTAAATAAATCGCGTTGCGTTCAACAATCTGAAAGCAGTAGTTACGAAATACAAACAGGCGGTCAGATTTTAATATAATAGATTCGTATTTATTTTTCTTTTCCTAATAATCATGGTGTGGTTTTTGGCAAAAAACTCTCATCTGTATGTAACTGAAATTCATGCTTAATAATCGGCATTGATAAAAAAAATATTTAAATTTTTTGTTTTAAGTATGATGTGAAACTCATATACTTTCTAAACTTACCGATCCTTGTAGTATTAATGTAAGGAATTGATTCACGCTCCTTGTAAAAGACATTTGAAAATTCCCGTTTTATTTCAAATATGACGTCACTTTTTCCTCAGAGATATTGGCATAATTCTTGTTAATTTTCTTTTTCTGGCAATCAGGGCGTAAATTTTAGCGGAAAACTCACATTTGTATGTAACTGGTATTTAAGCTAATTATTAATCAGTATCGATAAAAAATATTTCAGTTTTTCATCTTAAATATTACGTCCATTATCTATCTACTTTCATTATACATTGATATTCATGCTCCTTGTATTATTACGAATATTTGAAAATGCATGTTTTATTTATGACGTCATATTTGTCCTAGTCGAGGAGGATTCTTTTCATAGTTCCATGGTCCAAGCGAAATCTATTTTTAATAATATAAGTATTGTTCATTTTTCCTTCTAATTATAACGCAGTTTTTGACAGAAAAAGATCTTTCTAATGTAATCGATATTCATACTTCATGTGTAATAACAAATACTCCATATTTTTGTTTCAAATATCACGGAAATTAATCTTCTTTTGAATTCTTTTGAATTTTCATTTTTCACGTGAAAATCGTTCAAATGAAAATTAATTGTTGAGGAAAAATTATTTTTCCGTGTTTTTATTTATTGGCAACGATCAAAGCCCTAGCAACGATAAAGTAAAATGGTTAAATTTTATGGAAAAATGTCCATTTATTCTCGATGAAAATAATGAAATTTTTAATTATTGAAGAAAATATTTCAATAAAATAAATAAAATCTAGCCTATGTTCATTTATGGGTTATAATCAAGCTATATGCAAAGATACAGGACCATTAAATTCTCCATTTTGACGCTGGCTTCAGCCTAACATTTGCACACAATCGGATTTCTAATATTATTAGGATTAGGATATTCTTCATTTCTACTATCTAGTCATACTTTATTATTTCTTACATTCAATTTTAAGGGAGCCCTAATAATGCTTACTCTTCCACATAATCGTTGAGATACACCATGATTATATGGTGATACGCCTTGTTGAAATAAATTTTATTGCAAGGAGTTCGTGTTTAAAAAATTCACTCGTGATTTAAAACATAAAATGTAAATAAATGAAAATAAATTTATTCAATTTTAAAGCTGAAGCGTTCTTTTTTTTTGTTTTTTTTTGAAAATCCTATAATTCACTGAAGTACAGGAGCTTGTTTAGCAAGTGTACAGGAATGGAAAAAAAATGTTTTTCCTACAAATAATGAATTCTTAAATATTTATCTCAAAGTCATCTAATTCAACAGCATTCGCTGTTTAATATGAAAGTATATCGATTATACTCGATGGTTTTCTGTTTTGACGATTTTGTCACAGTGTTGACAAGACTTGTTGACACGATGTTGACAACAGTTGTTGACAAGATGTCTGATTCTACGATTTATTTTTATTAATTTACTGATAGCATTTAAATAACTAATATCTAGTCATTCTTTTAAAAATATTTTCGTTTATATAGGTTTATTTTTTTATATCTAGTTTCTCAGCTAACATTGACGGAAATGAAGTGTCTTTCCCTGTTTTAGCAACTTACCGAAAGCTTCATATTTAACAGAAGGAACGTGCAAGAAATAATACAAAGAATCCTTTTTACTAAATAATAAGTAGTCGAAAATGATGCTTTGAGGCTCTATCGAGTTATCAGTCTGTGATTTATTAAAATGATATGTAATTAGAATGATAGTTTTATAATTAATATTTTCAAAGTTAATTTTACCATACCAATATATTTTAGCACATTCAAAATGTTAGTTCAGAAAAAAAAATTCCCATATATATTCGTTGAAACATTTCGCAATCAGGAATGTTTCCAAATATTAAATGGGAAATGTATAAATGTTACTACATGAATATAAAAACTGATACAATTGAACCAATCAAAGTTGAAGATTTCGTATACTTATTAATGGTCCCATAGTTTTGTATAAAAAATATTTAAAAAATAAATAGTTTATTTTATTCAGATTTAACTACATAGATGACAGAGGTTTTTTTGATTATATACGCGAACGTGCGTTTGAAAATCATATTTTATATTTTTATATCCCCACAATTATAATACAAATGAAGTAAATTACCACAAATAAAAAAAAATTTGAAAAATCTAATTTGAAAAATCATTTTTGAAATGTCTGTTATTCGCCTAAAAATTATTGTTTAGCATTATACGTGAATATATAAAGTGTAGATAAAAAAGAATTAATGCTTTACTAATAAATCTATAAGTGGTGTGCGACTGTATTGCTTCATATGAATAAATATAAAGCTGCAATTTAGCTGACTGTTGTTTCCTCGTTTGATTATTATATGATAGAGCTACAAACATATCATGAGTAAATCTTTGAATTTCTCCAGTTTCTGCCTGAAAGCACATGTATTCCATCTGTAATTGCATAGCTTAAATGCCGAATTGAATACATGCAAATGTGTCAACTGTAAGCAGTAGATTTTCGCATTAATGTTCTAGTATTTAATGGTAGATTAATTCGATGCATTATCCTTGTTAACGCATATCCGCAAATTATGAATCGATATAGAATCAGAGATTGTAAATCTGAATAACTAATTTCGTCAGTATTGGTGTATTAGGCAGTCGTTTAAAAATCAGATTTCAGAAAATACGGAAATTTGACGCACGTTATACATGAATAATATTCATTTATGCATTTTCCCGTGAAGAGAATCGTTAACATTTTAAACAAGTATTAGAAGATTTAGAGAAATGTATATGTGATATCAAAGTTTCTTTAATTCTACTCAATACGAGGTGTTTCATAAGTTTGTTCTCTTATAAAAAATTCATAAACAATTAACAAATAGTTTTATCGATGTGCGGTTTATACAATAATATTTTTCACAGAGTCGTTGTTTTGTCAATGTAAAACAAGAAAGAGAAATCATGCTTCAATCAAAGATTATAAAACACTTTCCAACACATTCAGAATACTGTAACACAACATCACCGTTTAATAAGGTAAAAGATAATGCCTAAGTACACTTTTAAAAAATTTGCAGCAAACTGTCCAGTCATCCAACCGTTTTTATAGAAAATGGTTACATAACGGTAATTTAACTCTATTCCGACAGTATTATTGTCCATATTATGGTCAGAATAGAGTTAAATAGCGGTTATGTAACCGTTATCTATAAAAATGGTGAAATGACTGGACAGTTTGCTGCAAATTTTAAAAAGTGTAAAAAATTTGGAAAACGGATAACAATTTTGAAAACCCATTTTCAGCAATTACTACCTATAAATGGACAAGTATCTGAATTATTTTATGCTTCCCTGTATATGATCTCTAGATTTGCATATATACTACATAGTATAAAAAATTTTGTTCGGTTAAGAAACGCATAACACAGATGAAAATTCCCTTCAGCAATTTTCGTGAATAAAAATAAATGAAGTCGAATTCTTTTGTTGAACCCTGTATATGATCTATCGAATTATATACACCAAATAATATGCAGAACATTAGTTCAATGCAAAAACGCATACCACAACTAAAAACGTACTTCCAGCAATTATCGCTCATATACAACACTGTAACAGAATACTTTTGTGTTTCCCTGTAAAACAACTATGAAGGCTATGCACGCCATATTTTACAGTAAGCAACTTGCAGTACATGTTAGTGATGTATATCAATTTCAAAATGTTTGAAAAAGTGTAACATCATTAAAATACCTCGAAAACGTTTTTCTCATATTCCTTAATGTAACTGAATTCTTTTGAGTGTCTCTGTAAAGGAAGTATAAACGCGACACACTTCATTTTTAATACCGAGAATGCTATAATAAATCTAAATAACATTCATCAATTGCACGACAATCTGAGTATATTTCCTTGAGTTACAGCACGGGCAGACAGATAGACAGACGTCAGACAAACAGAAAGAACAAATTCATAATCATTTTTCAACTTTTTTCCAAAGTGTTAAAAATAGTTAAAATTATGGTTCCGATACGGCAATTTGTTGAATATTTATGAGTTTTTGAAATATGTTCACATTTTAAAATACCATTTCTTTTTGGCACGAAAAATTTACCTCTTTTGTAAACGTATTTGTGCAAACCACATTCCAACAGGATTTTTTTTTAAATGCCATTAAATTTTAAAAAACGGAACTTTTTTATGGGTTTCTTTAAATTATTGTTTGCCTCTTTAACATGTCTTACGGTGTAAACCGCGCTTCGATTCCACAATTTGTTTTGTTTATTTATGGACTTTTGAAATGTGGATGAACTTATGAGACACCATGCATTATGCGGAAATTCCACGTTTGGTGTGTTAGCAGAAAAAGTTATAGTTTGATGTTTGAAAAGTGAAATTTTATCTTTATTATAGAAATATATGATAAAAACATTTGTTTATCAACAAATGACATACAAATCTGAATTCCCTTTATGTGTAAAATATATTTTACATATAATATGCATAATAACATAATATATAATGAGTAAACGATACACTGACGAGTGAGTGACTACCATAGTGCCACTTTCAATACCATTAATGTTTAAAGCATATAAAGCTAGTTATTTTATTTTCTTGGAGTATTTACATAGGATATATTAAGTTGTTGAAATACAATATAATATTCCATACATGTAATATTTTTTTCGATAAATTAGGACTTTTAGGATATATTTAAAATGTACACTTTAATGATCTGCAGAATGTATAAATTAAAATAATATATGTCCCCCCCCCCTCCCCCCCATAAATAAAAGGATTACATAACATTTTCAAAATATTACTAGGATAACATTTTAATCAATTTTTTTCACATTAACTTTTAATTGGATACATATAAAAAGATAGATGTTCATGATAAAAATTTTCATTTTTGTAATGCATTAAAATATACAAAATATTTACATATTTTAGATTTCTACTTATTACGATATTCTTTTCTTCATAGTGAATTTTGCAAGTATTATGAACTTTATTTTTAACACTTTCCAACCTAGTTGAAAAGTGTTAATGACTTCGGTTTGTCTGGCCGGATGGCCGTCTGTCCATGCTCTAACTTGCGTAAATATGCTTGGATTGTCCTAAAATTTGTGTATGTTATTGTCGTCTACTACAGCCTGTTCCCTATTTAAAATCAAGGGTGTAGCACTTATAATTTTTTTACATGGACAGTCAAAAGCCGTTACAGTCAATGGGAAATAATCATTTCAAGTGCATTTTGATGATGCTACGCCATTTGATACATAATGAAATTGATATATATTTATGAAGCTCTTTAAAACATGCTTTTTTATAGAATATGGGGTACAAAACATTTATTATTCATTTACAGGGTCAAACAAAAGAATTCTGTTACACATTGTTCGACTGGGAGTGTAATTTAATGATATTCCACTATTTCAAACATAATGAAAATTATATGCACTACTGAGGTGCACTTTAAATTACTCCCTTAAAAGTGTGGTGTACATTGCGTTTATCGTTCATTTACAGGGTCAAATAAAAGAATTCTGTTACACATTGTTCTACGGGGAAAAATCGTCTGCAGTGTAATTTAATGAAGTTTCACTATTTCAATGATAGTGAAAATTATACGCATTACTGAGTTGCACTATAAATTGCTCGTTTAAAAGTATGGTGTGCATTGCGTTTATCGTTCATTTACAGCGACACACACACAAAAAAATCGGTTACAGTACATGTGCGATAATTACATGTGATAAGTGCGTTTTCAAGTTTGGTTTGCGTTTTTAAATTTAACTAATTTTTTTCATATTACGTGGTGTGTATAAATTCGGTTGATCATATACAGGGATGCACAAAATAATTCGACTACTTTTTTGCAATGGAATGTAATTTTTAAAGTTGTATTTTTTAATGTGGTATATGTTTTCCAAACTGTTTACATACATATCTTCTTTTACCTCATTTAACGGTGAATTTTCGCTACAGCTTTCTGGATGTGTTGGAAAGTGTTTCATAATCTATGCTGGACGCATGATTTTTCGTTCTTGTTTATTTTTTACAAAAAGAACGTATTGTAAAAAATTGAACTGCAATTATATATATCAAAATAAATCTATCTTTGTGTTTCTTTCGTATTTCTGAAAACAAAAGATAAAAATTAAATATATATTTTTAAACCGTATAATATTTTCTAATTTATGTTAACTAGTTGCTCTGCTAAACGTTGCCCGGGCCCGTGATAGTAACCTTAAATATACCCAAATGGTTTTATATTTTTAAACGAAAATATTTCCAAACGAACCTTGGTTTAAGGGTCCAACTGCATAGATTTGGCAAGCTGCGCCCTCAAGACGGCCCGCTGTGCTGTCAACCTTCGACCCGTAAGGGGACCCCGTTATACTGATATCTGATTTCATTTCTAACATTTAGATATTTTGCACTCTCAATTCTGATCAATATTTTTCTTTTTGAAAACGTAGATAATCTGAAAAACAGCGCCCTCTAGTTTTATAATTATATATCCGAGGAGTATTTAAAAAATGCGTGTTAAAATTCTGATATTTAGTGGTAAAAACTGCGTTTAAGTAACGCATCGCATCAACACTTAAAATGCATGTCTACAGCCGGAAGTGACGTCGAAAAAAGGATTTTTTTAAAGGGTTAATATCCATATTTCTTTTTTTAAAAAAAGTACGTTATTGAAGTGGATTTGATTTGGTTTTACTTATTTTAATTTCCAAAAGCGATGCAAAATTTTAAAGTATGCAGAAAAAAGTAACTCGCGAAAGTGACTTCCAGAAATGAATTTTTTGAAAGGCTTAATATTAATATTTTTCTATATACGAATTACGCCGTTTTTAAGTAAAGCTTACGTAGATATGTTTTGGCAATTTTTTTTTGAGTACATTGATTTTCAAAGCTTGAAACAACAACAATCGCGAAAGTGACTTTCGGAAAGAAATTTTTTTGAAAAGGTTAATACTAATATTTCTTTTAACCAAAAAATGTCGTTATAATGGAAAATGTACTCTAGTTAAGTAGATAGTTGTTGTTGTTCCGCAATTTGATGAGTTAAGCCGATGCACGCTTTGAAAAATGCGGAAAAGAACTCCAAAAGGATGTTTCGAAAATACTTTTTTGAAAAGGTTTATATTAATATATTTTTATACAGATTACACCTTTATAAAGGATAAAGTAGCATAGTTAAGTGTGTAGTTTTTGGTTTTCCATATTGTGAATAGTTAGACCGATGCGGCGTCGAAAAAACGAAAAAAAAGCTGCTTTCGTGCATTGTATCTTCTCTGCTTTTAGATATCCGAAACAGCCGCCGCGCGCCATTTTGAAAAAACAACTGTCCTTTTGATTAGTGCTGTTTTTGTTTTCGAATTAATAACGCTGCTAATTTAAAAAAAAAAAAAAATCTGAGCATCTACTTTCGGACCTGCCTTGGACTATCCTCATCCAAATTTTTATATCTCTACGTGCGGTAGATTTCTCTAGCTATGACAGAGACACACACGGACGGACAATCTCTATACTTTCCTTATTATAGACAATTAGAAATTTTAGGTTATAATTTTATACCGATAACATAATTTTTTTTACTGCTATCTTGAATTAATACGTGTGAATATGCTTTCATTTCATTTGACTTTCCAATTTCAATAAAAAAAGTCGTCTAATTAACAAAATTTATTTAAAATAAATAAATAAATAAATAAACATATTGTAAAATTTTCAAGTTTCGTATTAATGATTTTTCATGATCATTAACAGTAATACTGCTAAAGAAAAGTGCGGTTTTAATAGTTGGATGTTTTAATGGTACACTTCGTATATTGTGTCATTATTCAAAATCAATATGCAATATTTTATGCAACATTTTTCTTGATGAATTTACGTGTTTCATGAATATTTGTCATTATCAGCTATATTACACAATAGATTAGTATTAAAGAAGCTGCGAAAAATTAAAATTTTCTAACTTTAATATAGTATACAGGGTGTCCAAAAATGTAGAAACGTACTTTAATTTTTTACCTGTTGTAAATTAGCACAGAATGTAAATCGCAAAATTGTACAAATTAAGGTAAGACATATAATTATATTACCGGAATAGTTCCGGCGTTAATTATCAAAAAGTTGTGCATTTTAAATTTTATAAGAATCCCTTTACAAAATTGGTCAGTTAGAAAAAGAAAGAAAAATTCTTTTTGCTTGAACAATCCTTATTTTGAACCCTTTGGAAATTTACATTTTTTACGTTTTCCAAAAGGTGAAACGAAACCTTTCAACCTTTTTGGAACATATTTTGTCAACAAATTACGATATCCTTTTTATTTAAATAAAAAAAAATTCTTAGAATATGAGAGAAAAGAAATCCAATATCTCTGATTTTGGTGAATTACCGGATAAGAATTATAATTGATATTCATATGTGTCATTCCCTGATCATACTAAATATGTGATACGAGGGGTAGTACTTAAGTTTATAGAAAGTAATACGAGAAATAATTTCTTCCCAATAATATATGTTTTATTGCTTCTCAAAATACTCACTTGCAGCATCGATACATTTTTTCATAAGAATTAAACAATCATCAAAACATTTATGTCACTCTGAAAGTGGCACAGCAGAAACATGGCATTTGTAAGCTTCAAAGGCTTCTTTGGAGTTGTTATAACGTTAACCATGCATACTATTTTTTATGAACGGAAATAAAAAATAATCATTAGGTGTTAAGTGGAAAAAATGAATGAAAAAAAAAATGTTTTTACTACAAATAATGAAATGTTAAATAAAGTAAAAAAAATAATCATTAGGTGCTAAGTCCGGTAAATACGGGCAATGAGTCATAAATTAATTTTTTTCACGCTTCAAATAGTCCATAGTTAGCGAAGCAGTGTGTGAGCTGGCGTTGTCATGGTGCAGAATGATGCAACGTTTTGAATTTTTTTCTTAGTTCTGCAACTTCTTTCGGCAAGCAAATTGTGGTATACCAAATAGCATTGACTGTTTTACGATCGTCCAAAGGAACGGTTGCGGTATAGCCAGATTTACCGGAAAACCCAGTATTCATATTTTTGGAAGCACTCCTTGCACGGACAACTTTTGTCGGTCTAGGGTCATCTGGAAAAACACAAACAGTCGATTGTTGTTTTTTATCGGGTACATAGGCATAAATCCAGGTTTTGACACGCGTTACGATGTCATGCACTTGTTTTGAGGTACCGGAGTTGAATTGTTTTAGATTTTAATAGCACCTTTTCACATGAGCGTTCTTTTCAGCTTGTGATAATTTGTGGTGTTACCTTTTTCACTTTTAATTGATCATGTAAAACTGAATACTGGTCCTTGAAATGTTCAAAAATACTTCTATTTCATCATATGTGACATGACTATCATAAACGATTAGTTTTCTCACAGCATCAATGTTTGTGGGAGTCACAGCACTTCTTGGTAGACTCTCCCGAGCATCGTCAATGAGATTCTTACGACCGCGGGAGATCCTTTAAACCAATTGTAAATCTTTGTCTTGTACTTCGTTACCAAACTTCGAATTCATTCTATCGCTACATTGTTTCGGCAAACCTTGTAGAGTTTTATAAAAAAATCACGGCTCTGAAGTCCCTTCTACATAGGTCCATAATTTTTTAGTACTTTTGATTTTCGAAAAATCACAGTAAATATAATTTCACAGCTTTTGATGTTCTGTAGACGCAGATATTCACGTAACTGTTCGAATATATATATGGCGTTTTTACGAAGATGAGATACCACGAGATGTAATATTCCACGAGAAAAATGGCAGTTTGTTAAAGATATAGAAGGTTGCAGTCGATATCAGTAATCATGGCGAAGGGGTAGGGCAATGAAGCGACACCAGAACAGTTTCTCCAGTAAAGATCAGCCAATTTACAGACAAACAGTTTATTTATGACTAAGAGCGATGCTTTAACAGTTCCCACAGGTATAAACATATAGCCCTCAGGCTTCACGATGGCTCACTACCTCGTTTAATAGATGTTAAAGAGCTGTATGGAAATTCTACGAGACTACAACACCAGATACACATTTGTTTACACTTCCAAACACGTCAAAAATCCGCACTCCAACGTGTGGTAGCGAGTTTTGTTCACGGAGCGTAGAGATACCGAAATACGACGTCACGTGCGGACAAAGCAATGAGTGAGAGGCGAGCGCCAACCCAGCGAATGAGGCGCGAGGGAGAAGCTCTAACCCGAAAGAGTTCCTCTCGTGGCCGCGCATTAATTTTGAAGTGAAAATTACCCAGCGCGTGAAACCGAGCATGGAATAATAATAATAAAAAGGAAATGGCTTTTTTTTAAAAACATTCGAAATGATAAAGCGGCTCTCGGAATTTTATAGATTAGGGAGCTGATAAAAGTTACGAATGAACTTAAAATTTTAGATTAAGATTTGGAATAAGATAATTATTAATATACGGGTATTTACTTTTAAAAGGACATTAAATAAGAATAAATATTATTAAGAATTAAGGAAATACTGACTATGTCAGAAGTTAGATTAATTTAAAAGACTAATGCGAAATAAATGTGAAGTATTTGCGAAGGAAATATTTTTTTTTTGTATAACATATATATATACATATATATACAGAGAGAGAGAGGGAGAGAGAGATGCTATTTCATTATACATAAGCAAGTAATAATAATTTCAGTAAATACAAATGTTAGCAGTATCTATAATATATAAATAATAAAAAAAATTAATTTGTATTATTTTTTTGCATAATACGTACATGTAAATAATAAAAAAAATATAAACTTGCATAATTTTTTTGACTTATTCGATTTCTGAGATAGATAATTAAAATCTCCCAGCCATTTAAAAAAAATATTTTTTAGTAATTTGCAGGTTTCTTAGAAACAGCAATTTACAGCAGGTTTTCAAGATTTGCATTTATCAAAAGTCGAAAAATCTTTTAAGCATCGAATGATAATTTCAGAATATGTTCTAAACTGTGTAATTGTCTCTTTTCATTTTTTGTATAAGAATATGCTTTAGTTTCGTATTTTGTTAAATATCAACAAGTAAAAGTTAGTAAATAAATTTAAAAAACTTGAACAGATACTTTAAAATTTATATTAAAAGAAATATATAAATGTATATATACTTCGCAAAATGTATATCTATGTGTGTGTAGTAGTGGTCAACTTGCGGAGTCACATGAAATAAACTCGAGTGTCACATGCGTCCCAAGGGCGACGTAGTGAGTAGCGCTGATCTAAATACCACTCATCTAAATACCAGCTAAACATAACTTTTACAGCTCTTTTAAATCAGAATTTCAAAGATATTTGGTTTTTATTGAGTTGAGGAATAATTCAAAAGCGTTTTTTTTTTAAATTCTGAACCTTGCCCATTGAGTGAAGTTGGTTTACCAAAGTATTGTTTATCACAATCCATCTGCTTCGGCAATTCTCTGATCGTTTAACGTGAATTTTCATAAAGAAAGAGATTCAATCGCTCTTCATCAAACTCTATTGGTCGATCTGTTTGTGATCCACCCTTGAGGTCAAAACGTCCAAGCGAAATCCAATGACGAGCAGTACTTAAAGACATTGTTCTTTTTTTTATATACATTTAAAATCTTACGATAAACTTCACCTCTATTAAATGCAAAAAACAAATGGTGTCGAAAATTCTCAGTTTTATGCAATTGATATTTAATTAATTGAAATGAAAATACACAAAAATTAATAAAATAAAAAAAAACACACTATGTTTTAGAACAATTTATTTTAATTACATAAAACATTTTTCGAATGCGTTTTATTTTTGCGTGTATTTTTAAATTAAAAAAATATATATGAATTTTTCCTCAACACAAAACGAATGAATACACTGTAAATTACATAACCATAATTTAACAGTATTCTGACCCTAATATGAGCAATATTATGGTCAAAATAGCGTTAAATTACGGTTATGTACGGTTAAGTACGGTCATTCAACCGTTTTTATAGAAAACGGTCGAATGACTTGTTACTTTGCTGCAAATTGTTTTACAGTGTACGCACAGTTGGAAAATTTTTAATGTATGTTTTATTTTCTGGCATCTATTACCATATCCGATAATCTGAGTTCTCATAATTTGAGTTGCCCTGCTTTACAGATTCTACAAAATTAATTATGAAAAATATCTTCGATATATTTTGCTGCAGTTGAATATTTACTTTGGGGAAAACTAAATTCTTTTTATCCCATTTATTATTTAATACGTCGTAATCCTACATTTGATTAATTAAACTGCAAATTGAAGTTATTTTAAATACTTTATATTTATCTTCTGTATGAAATTTTGTAAAACAAACATACATAAACTATATTTATGGAATTTACTTAAACCTACACTTTAATTAATATGATGCATTTTCTCATTCTTAATATTCTTAAAACGTAAACGAACCAGTTAAAATAAATATTTACATTACAGACTCTTCTGGAAATTTATTGTTGAATGAAATCATATCATTTGCTATAAATAATTAAAATTCTACGAAATATTTCTTAATACTTTCTTCTCTTTTAAAATAACCTGAAGCATAGAAAGTAAGGTGAATAAATATCCGAAATATGTTGTTCGCTTTTGATTTTGGTTTAAAATATGTTGGTACGTTATTCAGCAATTATAAGCCGTCAAGTAATAATATTA
This sequence comes from Maratus michaelseni, assembly GCA_963931845.1. Taxonomy (NCBI): domain Eukaryota; kingdom Metazoa; phylum Arthropoda; class Arachnida; order Araneae; family Salticidae; genus Maratus; species Maratus michaelseni. The sequence goes on from OZ007588.1 coordinate 430,702,837, forward strand.
ATACCGCATTTCCTCAGTAAACAATTTAGTGCTAAATTTTGAAGAAAAAAAAAGGAATGAAAATTACGTTTGATCAAATTTTATGTATACATTTCTTAAAATGATAAAAAATGGAATTCATAGTTAATACACGCACCGCACACATACACACATATTTACACGTATATATATATATATATAAATATATCATTACAAAAACCATTAACGGGTTAAAAGTTTATGATGCAACATTTTACCTTATGGCTTTAAGAATTTTAAAAATGGGTCTTATAAATAATGATATCAAATTTTAAGTGACGCTATGATAGTAATTTAAAAAAGTCCTTCCGGCCTGTACCGGGAGGAAAAGGTAGCTTTCCTATATCTTCGTTTTAAAATTTTAGCTAATGTTACACGAAAACAGCAAGTTAAAATGCAAAGAAACGGTTACAAAAGATTCGTTAATACTGAATTTGAATAAGAAATTCGCCAAATTATTCAGCAATAGCCAAATTGGCTTCATTTATGAAGACTTATTTTGGTCGCCAAATTTGGCGATATTTCGCCAAATGTCGCCAATTTTGGCGACATGGTAGTTGGCGCTAACGGATATGAATATATAGTTTTATGCGTATGATTGGGAAAATTATTACAACAATGAAAGAAAATAATTTGCGAGTAATCGCGTTAATGTGCTGTTTTGTTTCAAAATGTCAGCCACCCTAGAATTTCAAACTGCTCTATCTCAGCCATTTTTTAAGATAGAGGTAAACCAAAAAATGCTCTGGAATCCTCGTATCAAAACCTTACAATTAATTAAAAAATAAATTTGAATTTTTAACTTTTTTGTATATTTATTTTAGTTTTAAATTTTTAAATGGCCGCCATCTTGAAACAAAATGGCGGACCAAGCTGGCCAACGAACTCGGTCGAGACATTGGTGAGCTTAATACACACAATTAGTTTCATAAAAATTGATTTATAAATACGAGCGTTATCGTATGACATAGCTCAGATATATATATATATATATATATATATATATATCAACATTTGAACGGAGGGTGGTTTGGGGGTCTGTGGGTCATGATCGGTGAAAATATATCGAAATTTTCCGGATGTGCTTTCCTCCGAACGGCTGCAATAGGTAGCTTTATACTTTTTTGTATTGAAAGCTACCTAAAAGAAATTCAAAATTTATTTCATAATTTTCTTTTTTGTTGTATTTATATTCAAACATTATTTTCAATATGATATATAAGATGTATTCGCTGTTGCTTTTTCATTCACATCTCTCATTAGTTCAAAATATGGGTTTTAAAAGAAATGACATCAAAATTCAATTGACGTGTCGATGGGATTTTAAAAGGTTTGTTTTAAATTTTTATTTAAATTATTTTTCGTTTGTCAACGAATGTATACAAACAATACTTTTAATTTTCCAATACTCGGTAAATCTATCACAATTTCACTAAACCTATATGTGTATTTATTTATTGTAATTATAATGTATTTATGTAAATAAATTGAAAATTGATTTATCTTTTGTGCCACGCTATCCAAAATTGTAAGAAAAAAATATGCAAAGGTTAATTTGCGTCATACATTTGCATACATTTCACTTAGTTTGAATACCATGACAGAAAGAACTTTTACATAAATTTTTCTTAAAATTTTATCAGAGCGTCACTCAAAATTTTATATCATTATTTTTAAGACCCATATTTAAAATTCTTCGAGCCATAAGGAAAAGTGCTGCGTCACAAACTTTTAACCCGTTAATGGTTTTCGTACTGATATCATTACTTTTTTGTGGTTAATGATGTAAAGATGAAAAAATTAAAACTAAAGACCAACGCAATGAGTTCATACTTGTGATTTTCGTTCATCTTGAGTTCTCCCTCGCATCCCCTTCTAGAAAAAAAAACATCTAATACTTCGATTTTAAAATACAGTGTTATTTGAAATTGTTTTTGAAAAAAAAAAAACTGTTTAATATTAGATGGCAATAATGTACAAAATGCATGTTTCTAAAGATTTTTCTTTTCACACATAGTAAGTTTTAAATTTTACTATGAAAAAAATTTACTTTTTGAGAAAAATAGCAAGAAAAATTACTGTTTAAAACTTTTTATTTCAAAAAGTTGCAATTTTGAACAAACGTGATGCAAAATGCGATATTTGTTTACATTAGCCACCAGACTCTAAATTTTGCTATGTATATTACAATTTCTTTTAAACGAACTGTTGTTTTAACTTTGTAGTCTGCGATGATCCAGAATTATTGAACATTCTCAGAAATTGGCTGAAAATTGCCTATTATATCTAAAAAGTCACAAATTTTATTTAAAAAATTCTCTTTTTTTAATATGTAAATGTCAGAAAATTAAAAAATTTACAACTTTACATCGTAACTTTTAGTTCATAGCACAGATATATTTATGTAAATCAACGTAGAAAAACTTAAGAAGAATACTTGTAAAAATGTTAGGGTACTGACGTTTACCGCTAACCTTCAAGGTTTTTAGAAAACACATTTATCATTTTCACTCTTGAAAAAAAATGAATTTACTTCTAGCGTATAAAATTATACATATTGATATAACTGACTTCGCTTTACCTTGATAGTCAGTATTTTCTATTTTCAAGCTTACTCTAAAATTTTTCTTTTTCAGTTTTTAGCTTTTCATGATTTTTTCCTCGTCATCGCACATCGCTATAATTAGACAAACATTTCATCCCAGTAAAAGAACATTTTTAAAAGAAAAAGTAGCACCCTGTATAATATACTTATACTTTTAGGTGCAAAATATAATAAAATTGTTAAATTGAACAACATTTTTATATTTTATGCAGGTATTCAAAAAGGGAGTTTACCCGCCATAATGGCAGTAAAAAAATTGCGCCAATCCCGGTGTGTCTGCGACATCTGTTCCAGATGGAAAACTATAGCATAGTTTTTATCTATCTAATAGCTTAGAAGGTTATAAGATATTAAAATAGCTATTCATATTGGAGCAAACTACATTGCAAGCAAAAAATAACACCACTAAAATAAAAAAAACAAAGCTAATGTCATAAAATTTGCATGAGCACAAAATACAATAAAAAATTAAGGAATTTTAGTAAAATTTAAATATTTTACAAAACTGTGTTTATTTCAGCATGTTTTCAAAAAATATTTAATATGAATTTTTTTCAGTATTAAGACTCTGACCGCTTATCCCGCGATTTCCACGTGCAAGACATTTGTATAAAAATGTAATATAATACATAAATTTTGAAGGAAATTTGTTTTTAAAATTCCACAGTCAAAGGGTGAAAATGCAAATCATGAATTTACCACATATTTAAAATACATGACGATTTGAAATATGATAATAATAGGTTGATATATATGATAATAATACTGGTTGATTACATATTGGTCGAAAGGATTTTAAAAATAATTGAGCGGTTAGAGGGTTATTAGCTTTTGTATAAATAATTATTGCAACATAAATCAATCTTAGGCATATTTTAGGTAAATACTGAATGTTAGATGTAGCAATTTTCAGTTAGAAAAATGATAACAATAAAATTTCATGTAAAGTAAATGTAAGAGGAGGATTAACATTCATCTAGCTAGGTCATATTTGAAACCGTATTTTGCAATATAGTTTATAGTTCAGTAGAAATAGCATTTTACCTTACAAAAATTCGGGTAACTCTGATTTTTGGATATGTTGTAAAGGTTAACCCTCTAATAAAAAAAACAAGTTTTCGACCTTCTAAACCTTGTGTGTTTTTCACAATATTGGAAAAAACAATATTTTTCGGCACGTTTTTCGATTTTTCTTAAATAACTCGGTTTCAGTGCATTTTATAGAAAAAGCATTTTAACCATTTTGTAGAGGATACAATTCTCTACAACATGCAGTATTCTTGTTTGTAAATTGTCCGAATAGGGGGAGAGCTACAGAGCTGGGAAAATAGGGTTAAATTTGGAAAAAATGCAAAAATATACAAATGACGTTATTTTTTGTTAATAACCCACTTTTAGTGCATTTTAGAAACAAAACTGTCATAATCAACTTTTTAGAGCAAGAGATAGTCTATAGTTCTATTTATTAGATAATTAAATATTGGTAATAGACCTTAAAAGTCACAGCAAAAAGATTTTGAGTGAAAACAGGAAAATACCGCCTTACAAGTTATTAATTTAAAAAACGAGATTTTATTTTTGATATTGAAAACACGATGTGGTTAATTAATTATAGAATGTACAAGAAATTAATCAACAAATATATAGTAAGTATAGTCGCTTTGTCATATATGTTTCCTTTTTCTGCTGCTTGGCCCTGATAATGATACCTTCGTCTCAGATACTTCAACGTCCGTCTCTGTACTTTACTCGATTGGTTGTTCTAGGTCATCAAAGTCCTCAAGGTCCAGTATAATATCAGGGGCGTTGCCACATAGTTAGTTGTGGCACTTCACACAGATAACAGAGCACTTCAAGCCTACCTTTATAGAACTGCAATTCGTACTACAATTTTTTTTTGCATTGGCAAGATATGAAATTGAGCAGAGTTTGAGGAGCTGTACCATTCATCATGATGACTGGAATGAGCCCATGACCACCCCGCTTCCAGTCGCATAAAGGAGGATAGTTTTCGTTTCCCAGCCATGGCTGAACGCATGATATTCAGCAGCATCACGAGAAAAATAATATTTTGTGCAACTTCCTTAAACTTGAAACACTTGTTGGAGTAGAGATCATCAGGCAGTTTCCCTCTCCTGGCCCTTCGGAAATAAACATTGTCTGCAGCTAGAGAAGCCACAAGAACAAGAAGGTCCATGTCTTCACTATTGACAATGACAGCATCGTAATCACGGGCTTAGGAAATAGCTGTGTTCACTATTAGCACATCTGCATCTTCAGTGGCCTGCGTAGTGATCATTTGTGCTCTTTCAAATTCATTTCGAAGCATATAAATGAAAAGTTCTTTATTTTTTTTTCATTCCCCAACAATTTTTCTTGTAGCGTCAGTGGAAACATGGTCTCATAGAACTTAACGTCAGCAGAAGTATGAATCTTCAAGCGACGAGCACTTTCTACACTTTTTTATACTTTTTTGAATATGTTCAGGATAAGTTTCTAATATTTTCTTTATTTTAAAATTTAAAACTGAATTCAAAACACCAGAAAACCAGTCCCCTTTATACAGGTTTTCATCCTATCAGGCATAATTGTTGTTATTATTTCTGTTGGGAGTAACATTCTCAAACTGAGATACATTTACCATCAATGTAAACTTTGACTAACAAAAATATGTGGGACAAATCAATACAAACACGACAAACCAAATCTTCATTGTGCGCCCTCTTCTCTTTCCATTCTAGCGCCCAGGCTACATGCTCCTTTTTGTCCCACCTCCCTTAGTTTCGGCCTTAAATACTCCTTTTCCTTTTTAGAATTTCTAAATTATAACTTATTTATCTTTCAATTATTTTTTACATTATTCCCAACTATTAATTTTACTTTCGACTTTGAATTCTTGGCCCTGCACCTATGTCTAGCGACTAGGTTTTTTGGTTAACTTCGCCCCCCCCCCTCAACTATTCAACAGTTACCTATTATTGTACATACTATAATTAATTAATTGCATCGTTTAACCAATATAAAAAATAAAAGCTCATTTTTAAATTAATGACTTGTCAGGCGGTATTTTTTTAACCATAAGTTGTATTATTTTGATTTTTAGAGTCTATTATAGATATTTAACGATTTAATAAATGAAACTTATAGACTACTTCATGTTTTACAAACTTTATAATGACACTTTTGTCTCTAAAACGCACTAAAAGTAGGTTATTAAGCAAAAACTACCGTCATTTGTAGATTTTTGCACTTTTTGCAAATTTTACCCTATTTTCCAGGCTCCGTATCTCATCCCCTATTTAGAAAATTTACAAACATGAATACTGCATGTTATAGAGAATTTTATGCTCTACAAAATGGTGAAAGTGCTTTTCTTGTAAAATGCACCGAAACTTGTTATTTAAGAAAACTGTTATTTTAAAAAAATCGAAAAAAGTGCCGAAAAATATTGGTTTTTTTGATATTGTGAAAAACGCAGAAGGTCTAGAAGGTCGAATACTTGTTTTTTTTTATTAGATGGTCAACCTATACAACATATCCAAAAATCAGAATTTCCCGAATTTTTGCAAGGTAAGGCCCTTTTTTGCGCTATTTCTACTAGACTATTATGTCTGTTTACTGTCTGTGCCCCGTCCTCACTATAATCCCCTTGAATTATGACGCAATTCACAATAGTACTGCTTCGCGCGCGTGCCACTTTTTGCTGCAACTCTAGCCAAGATAGGTACTATCGTAAATACTTTTAACATATGAAATTTACAAATTTCCTTAATGTAAAAAAAGTTCTTCAAAACTTGTTGAAAACACAATTAAAAATGCATTTAGTAGGTGTTACCAATGGACGAAAATCATTTTAACATTATGAAATATTATGAAATATTTACCTTGGAAACACAATTAATTTAAAACGTATTATAACCATAATATTATAGAGCACGGCTTAAATTGATTTCGGAAAACACTACCTGATAGCAAGATAGTTCAATATAAGTCAACAATCATCGTCCAAATTTCGTTCGATGTGAAAAATACAATATCTCTCATACGTAAACAATACGTTTTCTGCTGTATGTAAAAGAAACTCTTGATCAAAAAGCTGATTTCCTGTATATCACGTGACACACAGATTTGCAAAAAAATTCCAGTTTTTAAGTGACGCGAATAAACCCGGGAATTTTGGAGAATAAATCTGCAATTTTGGCGAATATTGGAAATTTTGAAGAAGTTTTGGAGGTAAACAAATCCAGTCATTTTTTCTCATTTTGAAATTTTTATTTTAAGAAATTTCAGGCACTGTTCTGAGACGTTTAAGAAAGATTTTTCATTATAAATTCACAAAACTTATAATGTTTTGCTTTAAAATTTTCTAATTTATAAAAATCATGAGTTTTACAACAATAGAGGCTGTAAAGTAATGAGGAATTGAATGATTCTTTAAAAATTAAAAATTTTAATTTTTGTTAGCTGGCATATCTACTATTCAGGCATACTCTATATTAATTTTCTTGAAAATTGAATTCTATTTTTACATGGATTAGTTTTAGTTATATTTTATTTCTTTTTTGTTTACAATGCTGATTCTGACAACAGGGATGATGTTTACATTCTGCATATATCTCTTACTTTTTTCTTTTAAGCAATATATTTAATTCTTTCTTATGTAACATTTTTGCTGCTTAAGGGAGTATTACATTAGTTTTCATATAAACTCTTATGGCTTTGTTTACATTTGTTATTGTAAATATTTGTATGCACGCAATCAGTAAGTTTCGTAGTTACGCAAACAATTGTGAAGAGTTATCTATTATAGTTGTATAACACCGTGTGTAACAAATAAAAACACCTCAGAATTCTTTTCTACTTTTGATATTATAGAAAACAGAGGCTTTTTGAATGTTAAATTACATTGCTATTAGACTCGCATTAAAAGTATAAAAATTAAGAATGTGTATGCTCTTTGTATGTATGCATATTACTTAAATAAGAATATTTTGTTATTTAAAGAAACCTTTGTAAATATTATAATCACAATGTGAAAACAATTATTGAAATTTCAAGTCCGTGTTTCCATTTATTGCTTAATATGTTCGAGTGTTTCTTTTAATATTAATTATGTTATAAATTGTCATTTTATGTTTTACTTCCTTAAACAAACAAACAAAAAAGAAACAATGATAAAAATTAAAATATTTGTTAGCATTTTATCGAAAATGCTAAAAAAATTGTTTGCCGGGAAAAAAAGAAGGTTGGCAACAATGATGGTATTTTGATCATGTTAATCGCTCTCGTTTATATTTCACTGTCAAGTGTTGAGTTATTATTATGATGCATCATATTTTGATTGAGCATTACCACTGTATATTTTCTTTGAACCTATTTAATATAAGTACAATATATTGGAAAAATAACACATAATAATACGTAATAATAACAATACATAATAATACGTAATAATAACAATACATAATAATACATAATAATACGTAAGTACAATACAAATTCAATTCTGCGGTAGAATTCGTGGAGCGCGTCGTTTCACGTGATGGTCCTTGCTACGCCCCTTATGCCGAGACACTTGCGAAAACCAGGGATAAAGGGAAAAAAAATCTGAAAATTGAAACGGGACACATTTAAAAGCAAAAATGAACAAATTAAACACCTCTAAATTACAACTATACCTTTTCAATTTCTTCCAATTTTTTACACTCTGTTCTTATTCTCCTTCGCTTTACTTTTTATTCCAAATTAGTTATCGTCTCTTTTCTTAATTTTACATCTATCCTTTTCATTGTAAATGTTCTTTTACCTTGTAGTTAACACTACATCTTAACTTTTCCTAATGGCTCAATTTATTACAATACACTCTACTCACTAATAGACAGGGCGTAAAGTTGTCTGCAACTCGGAAGCTCCTTAACCGACATCAACTGTTCGGCAACTGTTCGGCGGGGCTCGAAGCTCTAAAACTTTCGACGAACCCCTGCGGCTTCGAGCACCTATGTTCGAGCGGCTATGTTCGTTTTCACCCACTCTCGGCTCACACCTTTTTAAACACCACTATTACTTTTGTCTTTTTTTTTCATCGGTGTGCTTTAACCCTTTATGCCCCGGCGGTACTTTTAAAGTACCATTAAAGAAAATCTTATATAAGGAAAGGGCACGTTTACAAACAAACAGTACCATCAACCAATCTACCACTTCATTTTTGTCGACGCTATCATTGCAGGAATCGTCGTGGCGACGTAGGCCAATCATATTGTAGACGAGTTTAACGTAGACCAATCATATTTATATTATATACAGTCGTAGAATTCGCGGAGGGTGGCGATTCGCGTGATGGTCCTTGCTACGTCCTTTATGCCGAGACACTTGCGGAAGCCAGAAAGAAAAGGAAAAAAAATCTGAAAATTGAAACCAGACAAATTTAAAAGGAAATATGAACAATTAAACACCTCGAAATGCGGGAAGTGTGTTGGGCTCGGGGTTCTAATGCTATCGACGAACCTCTGCGACTTCGAACTCTATGTTCGTTTTCACCCACTCTCCACTCGCACTTTTTTTTAACACCACCAAACCACCATAACTTTTTTTTTTTCATCGATGTGCTTTAACCCTTTATGCCCCGGTGGTACTTTTAAAGTACCATTAAAGAAAATTTGATATAGGGTAAGTGCATTCTCACGAAAAGGTACATTTTAGAGTTCCAAATAAATAAATATTAGGAAATGTAACAAAATTCCTTACATTTCCATTGATATCTATATTTAAGTAATCTATTACATGCATTTCTAGCAAAATAATACACACACACATATATATATATATATATTTAACATATTTAATTGTATACCTATTTAAAATAAGAACTATTTTGTTGTTGTATGTTATACTAGTTTTCAAAAACACAAACTTTAATCATACTGATTCAACTTTTCTACTTCATCTGTCTGTCACACATCATTAAATTTTGCTTGTTTATTTCAATTTTAATATTTCAGCTGCAATTTTTGACTTTTGGAACAGAAAAAAAAAACATTTTTACGCTTCAGACAAAACCAATGTAGAGTATATCAGTATGTGCTTACAACATATTATATCCCTTTTAAATATTCATATTCTATGCAATAACTATCTAAGATAAATTAATAAGTAAAAACTATCAGTTAAACAAGAAAGATTAATGGAAATGGATGAAATTTTATATATTTTTTCACTGATTACATTATACAGTATGCTCACTAATGTTCCTTGACACCCTCTTAACTTCGAAACAGCTGCTGCTATATTCATAAAAGTAGTGTCTAGGTATAGTAAAGTAGCCATGCGCTATTCAATGAAACCGTCTATGGCGCCACCTGGTGGAATGCTGCGTAGTTTGCATTCCTTTCTCGAAAACGGAAAGAGATAGAGAAAAAAAGTGATTTACAAAGTTGTATAGCATCATAAATTTAGTACAAAAAGACACCTTGTGGACAGTAATGCGAAGAATAGAATGGTTAAAACGCGCATTTGTTTTTTTCGTGATTCCCTACACTGTGACGTGACAAAACGATCTTAGAAAGAAAAAAACAACTAGTTCTAATAATATACCTTTATTTTAGATGTTCAAACTTATCACCGTCAGCTGCAATGCATATTTGGATCCTTGTTTGAATTTCACGTTGCACACGTTGGAGCATAAATGGTGACACGTTGGCACAAGCGTTCGTAATGCGTCGTTTAAGATCATCCACTTTTTGTGGAGGGGTCGCATACACCTACTGTTTCATAACTGGTTGTTTCTTTCTTTATAAGATCATTTTGTCACGTCACAGTGTAGGAAATCACGAAAAAACAAATGCGCGTTTTAACCGTTCTATTCTTCGCATTAATGTCCATAAGGGATTTTTTGTACTAAATCGATGATTCTCTACAACTTTGTAAATCACTTGTTTTCCCTATCACTTTCCGTTTTGGAGATAGGAATGCTGACTGCACAATTTTCCACCAGGTGGCGCCGTAGGCGGTTTCATTCAGTAGCGCATGGCTACTTTACTATACCTAGACACCACTTTTATGAATATAGCAGCAGCCGTTCCGAAGTTAAGAGTGTGGCAGGGGACTTTAGTGGGCATATTGTATATATATATATATATAATGTAATTTTGTAAATTAATGTTTTAATAGTGTCAAAAAAGTTTTCATAATTTTTTTTTTAATTTTACTTTTTAATCATTAACATAACTACCAATATTCCGGTTTTTGCAAGTCAGCCATAATTTAAACCAAAATAAATATTTCTTGCTTTTAAGTGATTATTAACTGAACACATGTCTTAGAGGCACCGGGGTTGGAGCAATTTTTGTTTGGAGCAATGGTGCCATTCTGGTGAGAAAACCCCGTTTTCGAATACATGATAGACCTATCCTGCGGAAACACCATATTAATTTTGTTTTATTAGAAAACAAAAACAATACAAAACACAATTTTTCTTGTACAGATGTAGCAAACGCACCAGGGTTATTTTTACGCCAAAATGACGATTTTTCCCTTGTCTTGGCAACCTGCCACTTTTATCCTGCCAGTAGACTAGATAGTAAAAATTGTGTGCTTTTTATGATACGTAGAATAGACTTTTTCATAGAAAAATGAAACATGCTATTTTCGCAAATTAGGTCTAACATGTATTCCTAAACGGGTTTTCTTGCCAAAGTGGCACAAAGAGAACAAACTTGCCAACCCGGTGTATATGCGACATCTGCTCCCTTTTTCATAAAACACAAACATTTATTTTATTTTTAAACACACACAATTTAATTATAAACACACACAAATTATTTTATTATGACACACACAATGTTTAATATATTATAAAAGACGCACATTGCCATATATTTGACCGACTCGGCAGTTACCAGAGGCCTTTGATTAAAACATTCCACGCCAAATATTACGAGTTTGGCACCAAAAAGAATCAACGACGTGTCTGCGACATCCGTACCTTATTACCTTATTTCCTTTAATAAAATCTCTGGTTGTATAAGATTTGAAAAAATACAGGCAGATTAGTAGCTATGTGTCAAGTTATTTTGGTTCAAGAAACTTAGCTTTGTAGTTCCCATCAAAGTAAAAAACTAAACATGAAACTAATTTTCGTTTAAATTAGATAACAAATTAATAAATAACACTATTCAGATATCCGCAAGGTTACAACAAAATATACTATAAATCCTTCTCATAAAATGTAAAAAAAAAAGGAAAAAAATTCAAGTCCATTATTATTTTCCATCCTTCTTACCACGAATTAAGTGATTAATTTTTATGCTAAAAAAATATAGAGCAACAACACGAGTTGCAAAACCTTAAATTACACAATGCAGAAGTTTTATAATAACCTTTTTCAATATACTTGTATTAAACATAAAATTATATTTTTAGGAAGAAGTCAAACCTGATGAATATTTGAGAGTGAAAATTACTGCTAATAGTCTGTTTAAATTAATATTTGTACCAGCATTTCTCAAACAGAAGTAAATGACAAAATACTGGAAACTTTAAATAAATTATCTGTAATCATAGATAACATATTTTAAATATGTTGCAACTTAATTCCTAATTAAAGTTTGATTACCATCTCAAATTTGAGAAATAATCGTATTTTTTTTCCTGGTACAGTTTACTTTATATATATTAACAGTAAACTGTCGTCACTTATGATATATATAAACATTTTATTTATATATATATTTTTTTTATATACAATTTATTTCTGCTTGTATATAAAAATAGATGAATCGCTTGTTTACATTAAAGGAAATGTAGAAATATTGAAAAAATGCTTGTGTACATGAAACAGTGAAAAGGTTGCCAGAAAACATTCATGAAAAATTTACTTCTCTCGCCAAGTCAATTTTCACTATCTCACCAAGGCCCCATACTGAAAAAGTATAGGGGAAAAATATGACAATGAACTGGAGTTATTAAAGTTAAATAAAAATTAATGTTAAAAATAAATATTACTATTGTATTTGATGATGACATTGAAACTTTTATTTTCTATCATCTCAATTATTATTATGACATAACAAAAACTTATCATTTGCTATTAAAAATAATTTAATTTTACATTTTGAATTATCCACTTAATTCTGGGGGTGAAAAAAACACATTGATGTAATCTTGCTAATACAGTAAAAAAAAAAAAAAAAAAGACAAAAGATAATGAACTAATAACAGACGAAAAAAAATTGTTTTAATCGTTTTTTTAAATTTGTAGGGCAGAGCAGCTAGTATGAAAGTACCTCCTTTAGTAAATATAAAACTTTACTTGAATATCTAAAAGGTGCATTAAAACTTTGTGACGTTATATTAAAAATAAATGTACAACGTTAAATTAGCACAAATTAAAATCATTTATACTGGCAAACAGCTGTTTCAAAGCCCTTAAGCTCCATCTTCAGTGCCAATTCAAAAGGTAAAACGAATTAAAAACTCCTAAGCCATGTGAGCTTGCCTGCCATCTCTCCATGATGATGGCAGGCAAGCCGACATGGCTTAGGAGTTTTTAATTCGTTTTTAATTTGTTTTACCTTTTGAATTGGCACTGAATATGGAGCTTAAGGGCTTTGAAACAGCTGTTTGCCAGTATAAATGATTTTAATTTGTGCTAATTTAACGTTGTACATTTATTTTTACTTGAATACACAATTTATATTTTTCAGATAAATATGCTTTTTGGTGTTGTATTACATAATAATCCTGGACGTTATAGTTTTTTAAGGTAAATTACAGATAGTAAAACTAAAATTCTTTTAGCTAACAAAATAAATACATTTCCATAAAATTCGGAGTAGTTACAATTGTATTTTTACCACTAACCACGTTACAGCACCTACTACGTATTAGTTTTAACATTAAATATAATGCCTATAAAAATAATTCATCTATAATGATAATGTTTGCATAAACATTATCATTGCATAAACACATGAAATATATTTTCATGTTTTTAAATATTTTTTAAGCTCAAATGAGTGCAGAATTGAAAATTAGAATTTTTCCAAACATTTTACTCCACTTTTACTAAAAATTTCAAAGAAAATCATTTATTATTTTTTTAAAAATTACGTTTTCTATACATGTTCACGTTTTTTTTTTTTTTTTTTTTTTTTTTTTACTGACAGAAACCTTTTTAGAATTACAATCTTCTTTTTTGTGAATTTCACAACATTTTTGCTGACAGTTACTAAAAACGCGCTTGTGATGTAGCATTTAAAAAGCTATTAGCGTGCCCCTAAAACATGTCACGATCATGGCATTCTTTTTTATTTCGCATTAAAAATGAAGCAAAAATATGACTTCAAACCATGTCTAAAATATGAATGGGTTAATAACACTGTGAAAATATCCCTTATAAATGGTGAACAAAGATGCATCTAAAGTTCTTATTATAATCTTTTAATTGTTTAATATAGCTATTAAATATTGTAAATATTTAGGTTCACTGTAATTGTTAAAAATAGTTTTTATGGTAGGCATTTTTAGCTATGTTTTCACATGTTATTAATTTTTGTGCAAACAGAGTGAATAAAGGAATAATTTCGATTTTGATATATGTTTATATTGAAGGTATAAGGATTTATAAAACCTTTAAATAAAACTGATACATCAATTCACTCATACGGGAAGAAAACTTTTTGATTTGCAAGGTAAATAAAGAGTAGTATTTTATTATTATTATAGGTATATTTATATATTTATATCACATATTTTATGTATTTTATATATTTCCTATGTTTACATATTGTGTATTGTATATTTATACATTTTTGTATGTATTTATGTAAATTTTTTATATTTTTATATTATTTTTTCTTACCATAGATAAATTATATTTTCGTAGTGTCAATAACAAAATGAGCTTACAGTAGTATCAATTGATGTTAAGTGATATTTATTAAACATTAAATATTATTTTTTAAAAATATTTTTGATTACGTATTTTTAATTAATAATTGTTTTATAATATATAGTCGTCAGACAAACAAATAACAACAAAAACAAAAAGTCACCACTAACAACAAAAAACATCCTATATTGACTCAGTCGCAAATGACACAAATGATAAATATGATAAAAAGGATGATAAAATTTTTAAAAAAATGTGAAGAATTCATACGATACAACTCATATTTTTTTCGAAAATTCATTTCATAACATGTTATTTCGAAATTAATTTTCGAAAAAAACTGTTAATTGTAACTTATGATTTTTTTTAAACAAAAATTGATTTTTAGAAATCTTAAATAGTATGATCAAATTACAGCTAACAATTTGCCAATTTCGCCATTTATTTTTTGAGTTAAAGAACTAGCCGCATTGCAATCTGTTTTTCAAGGTTTAAAAATGAATTTAACTTTCATTTTCTTATCATTAAATAAAGCAAAAAATATTGTTCAGAATTTCGGGTATGGAAGTGGAATTTCTGAATTAAAAAGTAATTCCTAAAATGTAAATCCTTAATGATGCAATCAACGATAATGTTAATCGACCACCAATCATACATTTATATGTAGTTTTTCAGCAAAAATAGTATAAGGATTTCTTTTTAACACTTTCCAACCTAGTTGAAAAGTGTTTATGACTTCGGTTTGTCTGGCCGTATGGCCGTCTGCCGTCTGGCCGTCTGTCCGTGCTCTAACTCCCGTAAATAGGCTCGGATTGCTCTGCAATTTTTATATGTTATAGTCGTTATCTATAGCATGTTCCCTATTTCAACGGAAGTGTGTAGCACTGATAGTTTTTTTTACAGGGAGACTCAAAAGAATTCCGTTACATTGCGGTCTATGGGGAAAAATCATTGACGGTTTATTTAAATAATGTTTCACTATTTTAAACGCATTGAAATTTATATATATCACTAAGGTGCATTAGAAGAAGCTTAATATGGAATAGGGTGTGCATAGCACTTATAGTTACTTTACAGGGACAGTCAAAAGAATTCTGTTACATTACGTCTATGGAGAAAAATCGTCTGCGGTTTATTTAAATAATGTTTCCCTATTTTAAACGCATTGAAATTTATATATATCACTAAGGTGTATTTCAAGAGGCTTACTACAGAATAGTGTGTGTACAGCAGTCATCGTTCATTTACAGGGACGCACAAAAGTTCGTGAACACATTTCCGTATTATTTAACTCCAGACGGAGAATTTTAAACTGTGCTACGCGTTTCCTAACTGAACTAAAATTTAACATCCTATGTAGCATATATACAAATCTATAGATCCTATACAAGGGCTGAATAAAAGTATTCGGATTACTTAAATGTTATCTTTTAGCTTATTAAACGGTATGGTTTGTAAAATTATTTTGGAAGCGTTGGAAAGTGTTACATAATCTATGCTTGACGCATGATTTTTCGTTCTTGTTTTTTTTTTTTTTTTTTTTTTTTTTTTTTTTTTTTTTTTTTGACGAATGTACTTTAAAATTTACATGAATGCTGCAAGGGCCACTTTTATAGCAGTATTGATCTGGACCTTTTCATGCAATAAAAACAATACATATTTGGTATGCTTTTGTTTTAAGTGGTATACCTTTCGTTGTTTTTTAACACTTTCCAACCTAGTTGAAAAGTGTTTATGACTTCGGTTTGTCTGGCCGTATGGCCGTCTGCCGTCTGTCCGTCTGTCCGTCTGTCCGTGCTCTAACTCCCGTAAATATGATCGGATTGCCTTGCAATTTTTATATGTTATTGTCGTTATCTATAGCACGTTCCCTATTTCAACTGAAGTGTGTAGCACTTATAGTTTTTTTTACAGGGACACTCAAAAGAATTCCGTTACATTATGGTCTATAGGGAAAAATCATTTGCGGTTTATTTTAATGATGTTACACAATTGCAAACACATTATAATTGATATATATCACTAAGGTGTATTACAAGAAGCTTAATATGGAATAAGGTGTGGATAGCACTTATAGTTAATTTACAGGGATAGTCAAAAGAATTCCGTTACATTACGTCTTATGGAGAAAAATCGTCTGCGGTTTATTTAAATAATCTTTCACTATTTTAAACACATTGAAATATATATATATCACTAAGGTGCATTACAAGAGGCTTACTACAGAAAATTGTGTGTATAGCAGTCATCGTTCATTTACAGGGACACACAAAAGAATTCTCTACTGCCTGTTAACAATAATTCCTGGAAGTGCGTTTTAAGTTACTGAACGCGATTTTAAATTTAACTCACTTTTTGTTTAATACGTGGTGTGTATAAATTCTGTAGATCATATACAGGGAAGCCCAAAAGTTCGCGAACACATTTCCGTTTATTGACAGAAACTCCAGAAGGAGAATTTTAAACTGTGCTACGCGTTTCTTAACTGAAATAAAATTTAGCATCCTATGTAGTATATATATAAATCTTTAGATCATATACAGGTCTGAATAAAAGTATTCGGATATTTTTCCGAATACTGTATACGTTGGAAATTCCTGAAATTATGTTTTTAAATATGTTATGCGTTTTTCAAATTGTTTACTTAGGTGTTATCTTTCAGCTTATTAAAGGTATGATTTGTAAAATTATTTTGGAAGCGTTGGAAAGTGTTACATAATCTATGCTTGACGCATAATTTTTCGTTCTTCTTCATTCTTTAATCAGTTTAAGTTTTAACGAATCGTATTTTATAAAAATAGAAGAATTTTCTTGTTTTACTTTGAAAATTTCTCAGATTTTTAAGATTATTTAAGTTATAAAATTTTAAATTCTTAGTATTTATGAAAAATTTGTCAAATAATTAGACTTTATTTGCAAAATATAAATATTATTATGGTTTAGAAATTTGTTACATACGGATACATTAAAAGAAAATGATCTGATTAAAATATAAATTTCATTATCTAAATATGTTTAAAGTATCGTTAATATCAGACAATGATTGTTTTAAATTGTGATTAATTTATTGATTAAAATTATAAAAATATATCACTTTGAATTTAATCCCGAATATTTTAAAGCAGAACAAATGTTTAATAGGTAATAACATTTGAAAAGGAAGCAGTTGCGAACAGGAATGAGCAACACAGTACGTATGCAAATAGAAAGAAAGGAAATGAAAGAGTATTTTTTTAAGTGAAATTACGAAGGTTGTATAATTATCACAAAAAATATTTACGGACAGAAAAAATCTCGTGAATGTCATCATGAATTGTTTAAACCAATATTTGGTCAAACGCAAACTTTCCAAATTCATCTGCTCGATTATTAATCAGCCGAAAACTAAAATTTTGATTTGATGAAAATTTTGAATTTAATTTTTCGAGAAAATAATATTGATGTAAGTGTTTAAAAATAAAATTAGAAGGATTAAGCAATAATTGGGAATTACTTATCTGATTAATTCTGGTAGTTCTTTTAGAGTTTTTAGCTATTGTAGGCAAGCGTAGTTTGACACTTTTTAAATTATTTTCTGGCCACGTACATGATTCAGTTTCTTTTGGCAATAGTTATTTATTGAAGAAAAGTATAAATAAATAAGATTTTCTTTTGAAATTAATTCTAAGATAAGTTTTGTAAATCTTCAAGTATGATGGAATACCCTTTACATTTGAGGCAATATCATAGTCAAATATTGTTTAAAACCCGAGAACCGAATACAATTAAAAACTTCAACTGACTGTCATTAGTTTTTCATGAGCAAAAATTATTTTAAAAAAATGTATATGCAAACAAATAATAATAATGAACAAGAACGAAAAATCTTGCATGAGACATAGGTTTCATGTAAGTACATTTTCTTACACTAACAGTTGAAGAGAAATTATTATTAAGAAATTTCATATTATTAAGAAGTATTATTAAGGAATTTTATTTTTTCCTACAATGAAACCTATCATAGTCCATTCTGTAACCGAATACTTTTGTGCGTCTCTGTAAATGAAAATAAATGCTATGCGCACCTTAATCTATAGAAAACATGTTTAGTGCACCACACTGATCTTTTTTCGCACGTTACAAAGCACAGTTGAAAAGTTTTTATGAATTCGACTTGTCTGTCTGTCTGTCCATGCTCTAATTCGCGTAAATATTTTCGGATTGTCATGCAATACATATATGTTATTGAGATATACTATGACATGTTCGGTATCGAAAATGAAGTGTGTAACACGTATAGTTATGTTACAGGGACACTCAAAAGAGTTCCGTTTCATTACTCTATTTGAGGAAAAATCATTTGCGGTTTATTTTAATGATGTTACACAATTTCAAACATAGTGAAATTGATATATATCACTGAGGTGCACTACAAGGAGCTTACTACAAAATATGGTGTGCATAGCAGTTATAGTTCCTTTACAGGGATGCTCAAAATAATTCCGGTACATTACGGTCTGTGGAGAAAAATCGTTTGCATTGTATTTTATTAATGTTGCACTATTTCAAAGTATTAAAATTTATCTATATCACCAAGGCGCACAATAAGATGCTTACTGTTGAATATGGTGTGCGTAACACTTATTCCTATACAAGGACACACAAAAGTGTTCGGTTACAGTATTGTCTATGAGCGATAATTGCGGGAAGTGAGTTTTACGTTGTGGTGTATGTTTTTAAATATAACAATTTTTTTGCATATTACTTGGTGTGTGTATATAAATTATATATATTATATACAGGGCTGTAAAAAAGAATTAGAATACATTTCCGTTTCTTGACGGAAATTACTGAAAGGGAATTTTCCACTGTGGTAAATATTTCCTAATTGAACTAACTGTATGTTTTAAAAAAAACAAATCGGTAGATCATGTACAGAGAATCATAAAAAAATGAATTATTTTTCGACTATAGATTAGCCACAATTATATATTCGACTGTAGATTAGCCATAATTAAGCCACTTTAATTAAAAAATATATTCGAGATTTAATTTTTAGTTTAATGAAAAACATTGTAATTTGTTACATGATATCTCTAGTGATACAAGATGAATAATATAATAAAATATATATTTTTAATGAATTATTTAATCTTCTTAGAGAGAGTTAATTTAATTGAAAAATTGAATAGTTTTTTTAAAGCGTAACATTGTTTCACTTGAAGTAAAAAGATTAACATTTTTTACTTTAAGATAATAATAAGATATTGTTTTTAACAAAAAATTAAGGTAGATTAATTATGAAAGAGTTTGAAAATTTTCAAAAAGTTTTATTAAAAGATTTATTCTATTATTTATTTGCTAACAAAAACCGACTTTAAATTTGAATTTTTTTAAAACTAAATAATTATATTGCTTCGAATTATTAAAAAGTGCTAAAAAATGTAAATTTAAACTATCATAAATGTTATTTTTGAGGGTCATGACCAGGGGTGTAAACATTGGGCGCCAGTAGACCCATTCTCACCACTAAATTTTATAAGTATTCTTCCCCTGAATTTTATTGATATATTTCGCAAAAATTTTATCAGTATTCTTATTAGGCGAGGAATACTAAAACTTTAATGGTGGCAAATGGCCTATTGGCGCCTAGATTTTTACACCCCTGGTCATGACGATGCACCTAGAGTTGCAAAAATCCGGTTTATTCCCGGGTTTATTTCCAATAGACCCGTTGTATTCCCAGGTTTATTCCTCAAAGACCTGGTTTATTCCCAAAAAACCCGGTTTATTCCCCAAAAACCTGGTTTATTCCCGGGTTTAAACCGGGTTTTTTCTAGCCTTTGCAACTCTAGATGCACCTGAATACGAACGAGTAGAAGGAGCAAGACTTCCACTCCCATGAGTAGACGTTTAATTTAATGAAAAAAGGCTCCTAACCTACAATAAATTCTGACATATCTCAATGAAATATTAGTATTCATTTGTATTCAGATAAGGCCCCATTGATCAGGCTCATTTGTAAACTATTGCATGCGAGTGAAAATACGAGATACGTATGTGTAAAAATGAATGTTGTATGAAGCGTTTCTTTACCGCGACTTGTAAATATGTGTAATATAATAAATATCTATATAGTTAAATATTGATGCCTCCTTGCAATAGTAAATGAAGTAACATATAAAGTTACATTAAATTCCAAGAAAAGTCTGTGAACGGTTTTTCTCATTACTAGGTCTACTGATTGACATAGAAATAGTCTACGAAAATCTAACATACTAAAGTGATATCTTTCTTTCTTTCTTTTTTCTTCTTTTTTTCAAGATGACCGACACTAACTAATAAAATCGACAAAACCCCTATAATTTTGTTAAATTTATTACGAAAAATAATTATTTTTACGCTTGAAAATAACAAAGTTAAAGGAGTTCTGCCAATTTGTATTGTTAGTGGAAGCCATCTTGAGAATAACACACTTCCAGTTGTTAAATTTTGATAGACATTTTTTCTGAGAATCAGTACACCTAGTAATGTCTAAAACATTCTGATTGTAATGTCTGAAACCACTGACAGACATTTTCTTGAATTTGTTGAACGTCTGATGGTATAAAATGAGCTCGCGCCGCCAGGACCTCACGGGGGTCGCCGGCTCGCGTTTCGACCATCGCGCCCAAGTCTCTAAGGGACTTATATCGCACCAGAGGCTTTGTCTCGCCCCGGCGCTGAGATCGGCCTGGGGCCGCTCCCCACTGCGGACCCCCAAGCCAATTTACCAAATGTCGACGAACTGGTCGTAACGAAAGCAACCCTGCTCATGAGAAACTTCCGCATGGGACAGACACCTGATGAACCGCCAAGGGACACCTGACGGCTTCGCTCGCGAAACCCTATAAGGGGATACGTTCGCTAGGTCATATGTCGAGTTCATCAATGCTTCCGAACATTGACATGTATAGAGGGGCAAGCAACTAGTCTCATCGGCCGTGAGGTTCACATATCATATCACTAAAAAAGAGCAGGAGGCGCCTCTTTCCGACCCAGGACCACGAGGAAACTCGGTCCTTTCCCAAAGGAAGGATTCGGATAGGTTGTCACCCGCCAAGGAAGAACCCGCGAAGAATTTATTACCCACCGGGCAAGCCCAGTTTGATTCCCAGCGACCCGGCTCCCTTTGGGAGATCATTCTCATAAAATATGCACTAAAACGGAAGGATGAAGAACCACTATCGGACTCTAGAGGACGTGGAAACTCCCTCTAGAGACGGGCCCGAAACGAGGCGCCAAAGAGACGGGCCCGATCGAGATTAGTGAAGCTTAGTAGGCGTGCCACTAGTCCGCCCGCCAGATGTGGAAATTCCTGGCTGCACGAGAGACGTGCCGGACTGGGGATTCGGACCGAGGTCTTGAGCGTTGGCTGATCGATGCCGCGTTAGTCGTCAGCCTCCGACCCGGTTCCTCATAATCACTTGGCAGGACGCGATCATTACCTCTCCTCAAAGAGAAAGGTCCAGTCCCTGGCAGTGGATGAGTCTGCCTTTGGATAGTGACCTTCTTCCTAATTCGGGCACTTCCTGCGGTGACTATTGAGGTCGGCTCACAACTCTCCAGCTTCAGAGGATGACGTGGTGGTCATCTTAGAAGGCTAATTTCACCTCTGCCGCCGTTACGTCACAAATAGTTGCTACACGCCGTATCTCCCGACGCTCGGCGCACTACAGAGTCACCACCATCCTACTCTACAGAGATCGATCCTGCCTCCGTCAATTCCTCGGTCAAGTTTTGGAGAGATCTGGCTGGCATTGGCTACAACCGCTGAACCAGAGACCCTCGTAGTCTCTGGGAACGGTCTTTCGGGAAATCTTTCCACTACCTACGGAGGAGGCTCCGAGCAAAGGCCCATCCTCGCGTCACCTGCGCTTGCGATGGAAGACTCGCGGCCCGGCCCGCATGGTCCGACGACCATACGGACTGTCGCGCAGTGTCTTCGCCTTTGATAAATCCCTTCCACTGGCGAACCACGATGAGGTCGCCAGTCCGGTCGTCTCCTGTTCCCGTCTCGCAACGAACGCAAACTATGGAGCGCCCGCGCTCTGCTCCGCTCCCGGTCACCTCCTCCACTGAAGGAGTCGGGTCAGGACCACGGAGAGGGAACCTGCCAGAACGTCTGATGGTATATTGAATCAACTAGAGACGAAATGTTCCGTCGAGAATAAGGCGGGAATGAGCAAGAGAGTGAAGAATTTGCTACCGAGGAGGTTTGCGGTTTTAAACTTTTCAAGTTACTAAAAAGTGATTAACTATGAGATGTGCTTTAGAGTCGAACTTTATGACTTACGACGAATGCTTTTGTTTATGTACATCTGAACGACGACAAATTTAATAGGTGTTTTTAATTTGTGTTTGCGTTTTATATCTTCGTCCTGTGCTTGTTCAAATCTAATAAATGTGTCAGTTGTTAATTAATGGAGCATTTCTTGAACTTACCTATATATTAAACATTCTTTCTAATGAACGAAATGTTATAAACTGCATCTAAACTTATCTAATTCAAATGACGGCAGATGATTTTTAAAAAGCAATGATATTTTGCGTCCGATAATTTCTATCAGCTTGCAGAATTATTTTTAAATATATATATATTTTTTTTGTATCAAGCAAAAGTTACCCATACTTTTTATATGAACCATATTTTTTAAATATGTTTTATTTAAAATGGTAAATAAGGCAGAAATGTACTTTTCTAAAATAAAAACATAAGGTTGTTAAATGGGGGGGGGGGGGGTAAACAGTTTAGGTTATTTCGGCATATCTGAGCAGTAGTTTCAGGTAAGAGCGTAAAATGCCCCATAAACAAATCTACCAAAAAATAGTTAAACACGTATTTCCGTGATTTTAGAAATTCAACTACTAAGGGGGGGGGGGGGTCGATAGTTTTAAGTCATCTCTTCATACATTAAAATGAACTTTGTGGTGGGTCCCAGGCGAAGTCCGATCTTTGTGCTTCACACGGCATCCTCCCCCCCTCCCTCACCCCATGCGAACATCTAGACGGACAAGACCAGCTAATCAAATATATATAAAATTCTAAAAAGGTGGATTAAACTTTGTGCCATTATATTAAAAATAAATGTACAACGTTGAAATAGCACAAATTAAAAACATGTATACTGGCAAACAGCTGTTTCAAAGCCCTTAAGCTCCATCATCAGTGCCAATTCAAAAGATTAAAACGAATTAAAAACCCCTAAGCAATGTCAGTTTGCCTGCCGCCTTTCGTACGCGCCCAGATGAAATGGCGGTGACCACTTCAAAACAACAGCAGAGACGGGAAACACGTGTGACGGAGAGACCAATAGGAACGCTCTGCCCGATCGGGAAAGTTTAAGTATGAAGGTGAATAAAGGGGGGGGGGACGAAGAGAATGAATTAAGTGAAACGCAGCCAGACGTTTGAAACGCTTTGTACGGAGGAGAAAAAGGAGGGGGGAAGATGAGAATTAATTAAATGAAAGGTAGCCAGACATTTGAAAAATTTGGTGTACTGGACATATCATTAACTAAGCTGCCCGAATTCTTCCATATGTGATAAGCCTCCCAGAAATTAAGGTCGTAAATAGATAAGCATTTCTGAATTATTGTACCCTCCGAAAAATTAAAACTGTGATTTTCAGACAAACAATGGTTAGCTAATGCAGAACGTTTAATGTCAGGATTTTTAACATAGTTTTTATGTTCCCCTAAGCGGACTTTAAGTGGTCTCTTGGTTTGACCTATGTACATTTTATCACATTCGCAAGATATTTTATAACTTCCCCAATGTGAAAATCTGTCTATTGGATGTTTGATATATAAAATTGATATAAAAATATATATGAATTAAACTATTGCAGAAAAAACTATAAAAATGAAATCTCGTATGAAAATTCTAGAAAAAATCTTCCTGTAGAAAAAGCAGAAAAAATTGAAATAAATTATGTTAGTGACTTCTTTTATAGACCAGACAAAATAAAATATATATATATATATATATATAGAAAAAATATATTTAGTTAAGTTTTGATATTTTATAATTTTATAGCTACCCGAGTAATTGTTTTGGTATAAAACATGGCAAAGAAAAATTTAAATAAGGGATTTTCTTAAATACGTTTTTTGGTTAAATAAAAGTTTTGACTTGAAAAATCCAGAATGTTGGCACCTATCCTTATTCATTTTTACTTATTGATCTTATTAAAATTGGAGTATTCTATACAGTGAAAGTCCTAACGTTTCAATTTCCAGTCGTGTCACAAAGTTCTTATTCATTCAAATCCAAATTCTGTGCTATCTTTAGAAATATTCACTGTAGACACTTTTCTATTTATTTCAAAGGGAAAAGGGAAAAATGTTTTCTTGATGCTTTTCTGTACTTCGTTTTCATGAAAAGCATTTAGAGTAGTTCAAGCAGTGGTATTTAAAGTACTGATTTAAACTGTATTCAAAACATTTTTTGTGAAAAGTTACAGTTACATTAATACACTTTTCGATATTTACTGAACAAAATTAATAGATATAAATCGATATTTATGTTTTTATGATATCTTGCGTATAACAGTAAGAAACATTACATTATTATTAAAAAGCTGTTAAATTACTCAATTTCCCTGACAGATTTTGGCATTTAGTCCGTTTCATTATTTCAGAACTTGGTTTATCCGTGGAAATTATATCACTTTATCTTTGTAATTTAGAACTTTAATCTTAATCTAAACCGAAAATAAAAATTAAAAGTGCGTTTACTTTAAACAATCATGTTTTACTTTTATGGATGAAATTGCTAATATACTTTTAGATATGTCATATTCAACAGTGGAAGCGTTGCGTCTATCTATGTTTTGGGTTCATGACTATTTTGTATTTCACTCTCTCCATGCAAAGAATGGGTTTACTGCTAGTTTTAAACAATACTTTATGGTAAGTAAGATCTCAATATTGAAATCATCCATTATGTGACCTATACATGAAAGATAGACGTCTGTATGGTTATAGAATATAGAGGGAGATATATCCTCTTATGCTACATTTTACGTTCAACAATAGTGATGAGCCTATTTTTAACTTAAGTACAGGCATCATATAATAAAATCAATAATAAATCAATTTTATATATTAAAAAAATGATTGAATCTTCTCCATATTATGTACTGTTATGATACAATGAAATATAGAAAATCAATTTTATTAAAGTATGGTTACTGTATTTGTCGGTAGGATGTGTTATCGACGTAAAAGAAAGTTCAGTTCATTACGTTCTATCTAATTAAAATTTGCGGTACGGTTTCCATTTAAAAAAAGATAAAACAATGCATTTGAAAATTTTAGTAATGCTATTTCTCACCATGAGCGCTACTAGCAGTAAAAAAACCTAATATGTGAAAGTTTTTATCGAAACATAAATTTGGCAATGGTAGAAAGTTATTCTGTAGATTTCAGCAAAATTAGTTTGTGGAAATAACTGCTCAAATTACGTCTAGAAGTTATATGAAGAGATATTATACAGGGGGGAGTAGGGTAAAACTGCGTAGGCGGGTCAAAACGGGTACACTATATTCTCGCTCTTGAGTGCTGTCCTGTAGATAGTACCCATATTAACCACATACTTTAGCGTCCCATAGAAGTGTACCATAGGCTTTTGAATTGAGTCAATATCTGTGTCCGTGCACTGGTATTGTAAAAAATTCACCTCAAAAGTTTTTAATTTTTTGCCGTCTTTTCTGCTTTTTAAATAAATGTAGTCAGACGGGTTGATTTGGGTCAGTAAACCACTGTTTCCTATAGTTTTTACACGATATTTTGATACCAAATAGAAGTGTGTACGTCCAGCTATGCAGGAGAACGACCACGGTGATGTTTGTTCATCTGTTGGGGCAAAACCATGTACACATAATTTTGCATAGAATTCTGCAATGAATTGTTTCTTCAGTCAACAGGTGGTGAAGGATGGATATAATGTTCAGTCTGCAAATAGTGGGCACATAAGGAGTGCAACGGATACGAGAAGAGAATCTAAGTGAGCAATTTCATGACAACATTAAAGATTGCCTGAACACCTGAAAAAAAACTGACCTTAAAATATATATATATATATGTTTACAAGTTCGATTCAAAATTTATTACAATAAAGCTTTTCGTTACTGGAAGTGTAGAAACTTAATATCTCATTAGTACCCGGCTTTACCTAGCTGTTTTAGACGGTCCTAGAAAACCCCTTTTCTCAAGTAGAGAAAAAATTTCCTGTGGTAGCAGATATGGGTTTTGAATCACCCAGTTGTCCACCAAACACTTTTGTGGCGTGTTCCGAATTTTCCGCCCTTCTAGACTTTTGTCAACAAAGAAAAACCGTTACGTACTTGATTTTATCCTACCTTCTTCTACTGTTACATATGTTAGAAATTTTGTTAATATTTCGAGTAATTGTTTTGGTGTTTTAACTCCTATTCATAGAAGAATACATGCTTATTTGTCATTCTTTTCTAGTAGAAGGACGCATCGAACGTCACTCTTTGGCACAATACCTTAAAGGAGTTTAATTTCGAAAGTCGTCAATAGGCGGTTTTTAAGGAACTTCTCAATTGCCACTGACTGTTTCTAATTTGCACGCGAGGATCCAGGATCTGGCTTTTTTTACATAATTCCCCTGTCTTGGATGAAAGTATAAATACTAGTTTTGAATGAGGAGTATATTAGAACTAGTTCAACTGATTTAACGCGATAGTAAATGCATTGGCTTTAAGAAACTCTTGAAATCTCTTGGTTCTATTATTTATGTTATTTGATTGGAGCTGCCGTAACTGTGTTTTGAGACACTTTGAAGTTTCTGTGTTGAAATTTGTTTCCCATTATTACCTGAAATTTCTGTTATATTGAGTCGTTTTAGTCCAACATATTTTCATGTATCCGTTATTACTAAAGTGTATGTTTAAGACATTTTAGTATTTTTAATCTGATTACCTGATTATTACCTAATTCTTCGCGAATATTCATAAAAATATGACGTCCAAATGAGTATCCTTCTGCGGCTATCATCTATATAAGCCCGAATTCTGTAACAATATAGAGATGATTGTCACATATTATGCTTCATGTAAAGAGATACATGAAGCATTATAAGTTAAATAAAAATCAGATAATTAAAATTAAACATGCTGAGAAACAACATAACAACGCTTTTCAAAAAATGCATGCCTAGTCAAAAAAGTAAAGAAACCTTATAAATTATTAATTCGGTAGTCAACATAACTTTATTTTACTTCAGTTTTTGTAAAAAAACTTTTATATCTTTGCACACAGGATAAAGTATTCCAAAATTGCAGTTATTAGTAAATTGTTTCTTTTAAATTCATACATTAAAAATTAGCTGTATGGAAACTCTTTTTATGTATGTTTATACATAAATAAAGCATATGTGATGGAAGTGACACATAGTCTAAAAACAGGTTACAAAGGTGTCATGACTTAAAAAACTACCAAACAGGTGCGAAATAAGATCTGGGTACCCCTTAACCCTAAACATTTTGTCAGTATAATCCAGGGCTTCTGGTAGCAGAAATCTATGTGATCATGTACTTGGATAGATAAGTGATAGCCTGCGGTTACCTACGTTAATACTCATCATTAAAAAAGTACGTTATTATTGTGAAATATTTAGTAGCTTATCTAAGCTGTAGCCTTTGGTTTGATGTGAATGCTGTAGCACACCAAGGATAACAAACCAACCCGAAAAAGGAAATAATAATAATTTATAAAAATTTCTGAAATAAATTATTCAGTTATAGAAAAATGATTTATTCTAAATAAAAACATTTAAAACAAACAACAGGTTTTATTTACATTTAAAAATACAAATATTACTAGAAAACGAATAATAAAATTAAGAAAATCAGTTATTTATTTAAAAGTACTTTTTGGTTACTTGAGTCTGGATTTTAAAAATCCGTTTCTATTATTACTTTTACAGTATTCATATTTGAATTTACAGAAATTAAATATAGATATTAGAAATTCTTACTGATATATATTATAATTGTTAAATTATCCTATCAGTACGACTAAGTTCTCCTGCGGTCACCTTTACATAACAACTACATATGAGTACACATAAACAAAGTGAACCTAAAATTGTACCTGTAAAACTCTGGACATCCGGAGAGATACCACAGGATCTTAATAATCCATGGAGTGCGTGACAGTTCAAGCACAAATTTTAAAATAGTGAATCTCTATTGAGATCCATGACTTAGCACCACCGATAGGATATAGTAACTTAATGAATGTAAGCTCCACAAATTAATTTCTAGTTTAAATTGTAGGACGCAATAGTTTTAAATTTAGTTTAAATTTTAAGTTTTTCTGACTGTCCGTTTTTTTATCACCACGGAAGAGAAATCAACTTAATCGTTTTCACTCTCGAATACTACTGCTACATCAAAAACACTCTTCAAAAATCCTCCTTCTAATCTCACAGCGACTCCTAAAATTTGCATACCGGGTCCTAAGTGGTCAGCACGAATTAATATGTGTCACTCAATTTAGACACTAGCTACTCGCAGAAAGTACAGTACCACTTCCCGTACAGCAGTGTACAGAGTCCCCCCCCCCCCACCTGGTGCCTTAAGCAAAACGTCCAATTGCATCAAGTGAAGCGGTTCCAACTACTCTCACGTGACACCCTTGTGCAGGTTCCATAAGGAGTTCGGCCCCTCACTTCCATAAAACATGACGTTGCAAAAACTTCACCCTTCTTCACTCAGTCTTTTCATACCTGCGAACTTTCGTCTAAACTTCCGTACAATGTGAGTTAATTTGATCCAGGTTCAAGACAGAAAATATATCTGAAAAAATAATATATTTATAGTTTCATGGTCTTACGTGGAACCTATTTAATTGTATTTCTTAAGCAAAAATCTGGATTGAAACGTGTTTAACCTCGGTTAAATTCTCTTGAAGTAAATGTTGCTAAATAATACTGCCTGGTCGAATATTGTATATAAAAGCAGAAGATATAACAAGAAGTACTAAACCTAAATGATAATAATAATAATAATAGTAATAACCATAATAATATAAACAATGGCACTATAATAATAATAATAATGATACGTACATATGGTCACTGTAATATTTTTTAAAAAGGAATAATACTCATTAATTCAAGTAGTGTACAAGGCGGGGCTTAAAATAAAAAAAATGGTGGAATCACGCCACCAGAAAGCATTTCATATTTCAAAAGTATTTTAATCTTTGTTATACTATAAATAAATCAAGATTTGTTATATGACTCAAGATAATAAAGAAATTAAAATTACACTAAATTTAGCTCTTGGCAACTTAGGATGAAAGACTGCTAGAAATAACCGTCTTTGAAACATTAAAAAATAAATATTGCATGTCTTGTTTAATAAAAGTTGATTGCTGAAAAGCTTTTTAAATTTTTATTTTTTATTCTAGCCGTAGGCTGAGGTGTAGTTTCAACATATTAATTTGATATTTGAGACAGTTACATGAATCAAAGAGCATAAAAAATTCAATTATATTTTTGCATGAATTCTTATTATTTAAGTACGAAACTTATTTTAATTCTATATTTAAATTAATTCTCAGTATATTTATGCTCCGAATTTCAACTGATTATTCTATATTTAAAAAAGAAGATTCATTCATCAAAAATTAATTATTAAAATCAATTTAACTCTGCCCCAATCTTCCACACACACAAAAATCGATGGAAACACCGTGTTTATTTAATTGAAAAAACGAATCTACCCTATATATATATAATCCTAATAATGCGAATTTATGAAACGAATATATTTAATATATTTTAAATGCGGTATTTGTCGAATGCTGACGGTAATATAATTACAGTATGTTGTTATAGTCACATATAGTATGCATTTTACTCAAAAGTGTGTGTATAGTATTTATATTTAACTTACAAGACCACACAAAATAATATGAATATATGAAACGAATGTATGTAAAATGCGAGTTTGGGAGAGTGGGATACTTTTTGATTTGATTGCCTAAGAGGGACTGCCCAGACAAGGAAAGCAAGTATGTAGAACATTGTGTCTTTCCCGGTCATTGGGAGGGACTAGAGATTGATCTTGTCTTTCCTTGTATGAGCAGTCCCTCTTAGCCAATCAAATCAAACAGTACCCTATTCTCCAAAACTTGCATTTTACATATATTCATTTCACATATTCCTATTATTTTGTACGGCCTTGTAAATTAACTATTAAATGCTATATACACCCTCTTCATGTCAGTCTTTTAGAATACTTATTTTTAATGATCGTTTAACTTAGCTAAGTGGGAGTGTAAGATGATGATTAATTAAGTTAGGTTTTTTTGGAATTATTTTGCTAGATTGGCCGCCAGTTTGTTTCCAAATAAGCACTTGTGAGTGGACACATGATAGATTCGAGCGCGGCTTACTAGAGTTAATAGACTTTTCTTGGTATCAAGAATTAGTGGGTGTTTGGTTCTGTGGGAAACTACCTGCAGACTAGACAGACTGTCGCTATATGTGTTTGGACCCATTCAAGTCCAAGTGCTTGGAGGATGGCATGTACCTCGGATTTTTATACCGTGTTGTTGTCGTCCAGTTTGTAGGCTCACTGGTGGATGATCGAGGCTAAGAGAATGACACGCTGGTTGCTGATCGAGATCCATCAGTAGAAATTGTTGACACTGTAGATAGTGTGTATTGTATATGTTCCGATATGCATTTACTTGAAGGTGAGATGTTTCTTTTGCTGGTCGTGACAGTCCACCATGGACTGTTCGTTCAATACTTATGGATGGAAAATGCTGTTCTATTGTTTGGGTGTGTAAAAGGTTGAGGATTCTGCTTTTGTTTTATTCATGTACTAATAATAAAGTGATGGGTGGTATGCCTGTAATTATATTTTGTGCTTCTGTTGAGATGGTTTTATATCCTCTTGACAGTTAAAGTAGGAATGTTTTATGTATTGGTGCTTATTTTTTTTTTTTGTTGTTGTTGTTAGTTTACCTCCCCATATCCCAGTCACACAACGAATAATATTTTCTATTATAGTAATGTACCATATTTTAAAGTATGTAGTTACGGTCCCTTACGAAAATTGTACATAACATTTATAGTTATTGTACAGAGCCGCACGAAAAATCGAAGATGCTAACTACTCAAAACGTATTTTATTGTCATTATGTTATTAGAAACTCTATGAATTTTCTATATGTTACTAAGAATACTGCAGAATGTTATCTATTGAAAATATGAGATATAACATTTATAGAACTTTTACAGGGAAACCCAAAACAGTACAGATACATTTTATCGTCAGTGCTGTTGGGAGAGATAATTTCGTTTATTTAACATATGATGTTTCATGTATCTCTATTTGTATAACTGTGTCTCCAACTAACTTTTTGAACGTATTTTAAGCTCGCTTACCACAAGCGAATTTCACACAAATCTACATAAAATGTTTCTGCCATTGTCAAGTATATATATTGAAATTATTTTTCTCATGAGCCTTTTGACGCTGGTTGCACCGCTAGTGAGAAATTTTTAACTAAAATTTTAAAATGGATTTTTTTATATGTTCTCATAAAGCAATCATACTCCCAGTTTAAATCTTGAGTTTGTAGCACACTTTGTGAGAAAATAGAGTAACAAAATTTATTAAAATTATTATTTTTTTGTTTTAGTGTATGATAGCTATAATGAAGTTTAAAGTAAATGGTACAGATTCAACACAATTTTCTTCTGCGTTTATAGCGTCTCCTGGCAGGAAATAGCGTAAATAAATTTAGATAAAAGCAATATTTTTAAAAAATAACTTTTACGAATAACCTTCTGCTACGGTTAAATTTTTAATTTGATAAACATTTTCCATGATAGGTTTTTTATTTTACGCAGGGAGCGCCATTAATGGGAAATTGCATAACTAAAACTTTAATTTCAATAAAATTGAATTTTAATGTTTTTATATAAATTTTCATACCAAGCTTCTGCCTCAGTAAAACTATGTTCTGATAAAAATGTTCACATTATTGGTATTTTTATGGTAGTAAATTTCACAAATAAAACTTTAAAATGGATTTTTTAAAATATTTTCTCATATGGGAAATATACTCAAAGTTAAAATTAGGTAATACAGATCCAACACAATTTTACTTTGTGTTTATAGCGTCCCCTGGTAGAAAATATATTAAGTAAATTTAATAAATTTTAGTTTTCTGTTTTATTAATAAATCTTCATAATAAGGTTCTGAAAAGTCAGTTTTATGTTTTGATAAAAACATTACGTGATGAAATTTTTTACGCTAGTAGCGTCTCTGTTAGGACATTGCATAAATAATATTTTAGAAGTTTTTATGTTTTTTATGTGGTAACCATACTCCAAGTTAAAATGAGATGAGGTAATTTAATCTCAACTTTTTTTAACGCTGCTAACGCTCCCTTTCGAAAAAGATGCTAACCGAGTGTAAATTAAAGTGTTTTTCATTTTACACTATACTGAAGATAAAAAGAGATAGTACTGATTATAAACAGTTTTCTTTTGCATTTGTAGCGATCACTGGCGAGAAATAGACTATCCACATTTAAATAAAATTGATTTTTACTGTTGTACTGTATGAACCATTTACCGTGATAACTTTGAATTTAGACTCATTCTATAAAAAAAATAAAATTATGAAAATGGAAATGAATAGAAATTAGTTATACATTACTGACACTAAACTACTAAGCAAGCTATTACATAAAACGTACAAACGCAATGTAAAGTCCCTGGCCACATTATTAGACGCAGTTGTTTTTATTATAATTTGATAAATATCTGGAAAGATACATGAGGAATTATCTTGAAACTTTAGGAGTGTAAACAACATGATCAACGTCATATATTTCCGAGAAGATTTTTTCTTGAAACCCCATAAGGGGCAGTCAACAAATTGAAGAAAAACGAATACGTTTTTGATAACCCTGTAAAAACCAATATCACAAAAGCGTTGAAACGGTATCACACGCTTAGGAGGCTTATTGTAATAATTTGGGTTCATTTATATGAAGATAGCATGTATACTCGAACAAAAGTTCAGGTTTTTATAAAAACAGACCCAAATTTTACTAAGTTTTTTGCTTATAATTTGCAGAGTTTTTAATATAAAAACAAGTTATTTTCAGAAAATATGACAAACAAAATTATACACAATACCCTGCAATCAGAATTAAAAAATAATAAAAATTGCATGAAAAATGAGCAGGTTTACTAAATATTTTTTCACTGCGCATGCGCGAATTCAATCAAAATATACTGTACATAATATATTAGCTAAATATATAAACCAACTTTTATGAAAGTCTCAAAAACATAGCTTGAAAATTTTGATAATGATCGTCGATAGAATAAGCTCGAAATTCGCTGTTTCCAAAAGGAAGCAAAAAGATGAGGGGTTGTATCCAAATATACTAAGCTTTTGAAAGTTGACATAATAAGAATGAAGCGTCTCTCATTCTATATTTAATACAACCCCTCATCTTTTTGCTTCCTTTTGGAAACAGCGAATTTCGAGCTTATTCTATCGACGATCAGTATCAGAATTTTCCAGCTATGTTTTTGAGACTTTCATAAAAGTTGGTCTATATATTTAGCTAATATATTATGCACAGTATATTTTGATTGAATTCGTGCATGCGCAGTGAAAAAATATTTAGTAAACCTGCTCATTTTTCATGCAATTATTATTTTTTTAAATTCTGATTACAGGGTATTGTGTATAATTTTGTTTGTCATATTTTCTGAAAATAACTTGTTTTTATATCAAAAACTCTGCAAATTATAAGCAAAAAACTTCGTAAAATTTGGGACCGTTTTTATAAAAACCTGAATTTCTCTTCGAGTATACATGCTATCTTCATAAAATGAACCCAAATTATTACAATAAGCCTCCTAAGCGTGTGATACCGTTTCAACGCTTTTGTGATATTAGTTTTTACAGGGTTATCCAAAAGATATTCGTTTTTCTTCAATTTGTTGACGGCCCCTTATGGGGTTTCAAGAAAAATTCTTCTCGGAAATATATGACGTTTATCATGTTGTTTACACTTCTAAAGTTTCCAGATAATTCCTCATATATCTTTCCAGATATTTAACAAATTATAATAAAAACAACTGCATCTAATAATTTGGCCAGGGACTGTATATGCATTTAATCTGTCTACTGACCTGTCCATGCACACACAATTTATGATTATATAAGCGAATTCCAGGATTCTATGAATGATATTAATGTCTTAGGAAAACCAGTTGCTCAATAATTTTAATAATAATAATAATTTCTGAAAAAACAATTTCAATTATTTTTAACCACTTATCAAAATTCGAAGAAGAATGCGTAGTCTTATGAATATTTAGCGAAAGGATAAATCTCGAATAAAGAAATCAAGCTCAAAAAAAACTATTTCTTAAGGATGCAAATGAATCTAGCGATTTAAACAACTAATTTCAAATAATATAAAATTGTTTAGAAATTTTTTTTCTCCTAAGAATCAAGTGTAAAATTAACAAAATCATTTGAAACTATCCAAATTACGAAAGATTTTTTGAAACTGGATCCTGTACACTTTCAAAATATAAATAAATATATATATATATAAACACCAAAGTTGCTAGTGATACAGCAGAAAAAAAGAGTAAAAATAAGAATTTAATTATAAGTTTACCAAAGATGGAAAAAAAAAATAACTTTAAAGACAATGGAAAAAACATACATAGACATCAAGAAATAGCCATAACTTAGTAGAGATATATTAATAATATTTTGTCATATTTTAAGGTAATGACTGCTTTAAATGTACAATTTTTAGTTTAATTTCTTTGTGAAATTAATTTCATAGGCCTATGATAGAATATTGTACATAAGGTAAATTGATAATTCAAGAAAAATACACTCTAAACTTTGATTATAAACAGTTTTCTTTTGCATTTGTAGCGATCACTGGCAGGAAATAGACTATCCACATTTAAATAAAATTGATTTTTATGTTGTGCTGTATGAACCATTTACCGTGATAACTTTGAATTTAGACTCATTCTATACAAAAAAAAAATATGAAAATGGAAATGAATAGAAATTAGCTGTACATTACTGAGACTAAACTACTAAGCAAGCTGTTACATAAAACGTACAAACGCAATGTATATGCATTTAATCTGTCTACCGACCTGTCCATGCATACACAATTTATGATTGTTTAAGCGCATTCCAGGCTTCTATGAATGATATTAATGTCTTAGGAAAACCAGTTTCTCAATAATAATATTAATAATAATTTCAGAAAAAACAATTTCAATTATTTTTAACCACTTATCAAAATTCGAAGAAGAATGCGTAGTCTTATGAATATTTAGCAAACGACTAAATCTCGAATAAAGAAATCAAGCTCAAAAAAGACTATTTCTTAAGGATGCAACAGAATCTAGCGATTTAAAAAACTAACTTAAAATAATATAAGATTGTTTAGGAATTTTTTTTTTCTGCTAAGAATCACGAATAAATTGACAAAATCATTTTAAACTATCCAAATTACGAAAGATTTTTTGAAACTGTATCCCGTACACTTTCAAAATATAAAAATATATATAAAAAAAAAAAAAAAAAGTTGCTAGTGATACAGCAAAAAAAAAAAAAAAAAAGAGTAAAAATAAGAATTTAATTATAAGTTTACCAAAGATGGAAAAAAAAACTTTAAAGACAATAGAAAAAACATACATAGACATCAAGAAATAGCCATAACGTAGTAGAGAGATGTTAATAATATTTTGTCATATTTTAACACTAGAACGTCCGTTGGTGTCATTTCGACACCAAACCGAATTTAGCTTTATCTCTCTATCACATTTTTTTACCTATATTCTTCAAATTGTATGACTTTTAATCATTTTACGTACTAAGAAGACTGTCGAATTTTTTATTATGTGATTCGATTTTTAAAAAAATCACAGCCCAATTTACCTAGAACGTCCGCTGGTGTCATTTCGACACCAAGCAGAATTTACAATAAATCATCGTTCTTTTGTGAAAATATAACAATATAAGCTTAATTAAAACACAATGACGCAATATAGTGTTAAATTAGAATTTATAGCACCATTTTTTCATAACTAAATTAGTGGTGTCGAAATGACACCGACGGCTGTTTTCGGATGTCGAAATTGTCCGCCGTTTTGATTTAATGTATTTTTCTGTAAAATAAAGCATCGTTCTTTTGTGAAAAGTGAAGGATATAAGCTTAATTAAAGTACAATGACGAAATATAGTACTGAATTAGAATTTATAGTGTCCATTTTGAATAATTAAATTAGTGGTGTCGAAATGACACCGGCGGCTGTTTTAGGATGTCAGAATTTCCGGACGTTCTAGTGTTAAGGTAATGACTGTTTTAAATGTACAATTTTTAGTTTAGTTTCATTGTGAAATTAATTTTATAGGCCTCTGATAGAATATTGTACATAAGGTAAATTGAAAATTCAAGAAAAATACATTCTAAACTTTGAACGTCAATTAAACACATGTTCTGGATGTCCAAATAAGTTCTAATTTTGCAACCGTAGTTTTTTTAGGGTTTCGTTCATATCACGAAACCCTCTTCGTCTCGTTTCTCCGTCTGTCCGTCACAGGACCGGTTCTCTGAAGCTGTATAAATTAGAGACTTGAAAATTTGTGTACTTACAGCTGAATACCTACTGTCACGCTGAAAATCATAAAATTTTGAAAAAATCGGGATTGAAAATATAGGGAGATAAAAAACAAAAAATCTAACAGCCTTTTCCTATTAAATTTAAACATTTTTCGTTATAGCAGTTGTCAACAATTATAAATCCCCAATAAAATTCTTTCTATAATAATTAATTTTCTATTGAAAATTTTCCACGTGAAAAATGAAAATGAAATAAAAAGTTTCACATGTGAAAAAAAAAGATTAATATGACGTCATATTGGTATTAAAATGGAAATTTTTAAACATTTCTCAATAATACAAGGAGTATGAGTATGTGTAAGTACAGAAAGCAGGTTAAGTTATTTGAAAACTAGAACATGTATTGGTTTCTGAAGTTACTAAACATAAAGGAACGCTTTTTCGGAATCGTTTATAACCCGCAATAAGTTAAATTATAGTTTTGCTAGATACATAAACATTACCCTTTTTTACAGTGTGATAGGAAGAAACCAAACTAAGGAAAACAAACCAATAGCCAATATTTCGATAAAACGCAAAATGACCGTAAAGATAATTGGACAAATTCCTAATATTTCTAAAAGAAAATCTGCAAACGAGATGACCATAAATCAGAAGTCGGTTCAGAAAATTCTGAATCAGATCATTGGATACCAATCAGCCTTGGAAACAGAAACAATGTCAGAATCTTAAGAATACTATCAAAATGCCAAGACCTGAAAAATGGATAACACTAATGAAACGGGTAGTTCATGATTAACAGCAAACATATTTTTTACAATTTTCAGAGTCGAACTTGACAGCAATTGGCGCAGCAATGGAATTCGTTGGAAACACACTCTTAGTACATTTGCCATTATAGAAAGATCGCAAAAAAGCCTAGGTGGTATGGGCTTTAGGTGATATTTGTTCAACTGACAAAACTGTCTCTACTGCTGATGAAGTTATTAAAATCAGCCATGAAATGTACCGTTATAACATCTTGAAAGGTTTATTGTTTGCTTAGTTCCAGCAGAACTTGGGAAATGAAAAATGAAATCTTCCAATAAAATTCTGCTTCGGCACAAAAGAAAAACCCATAAATGGAGTGATGAACACTTACAGACATCTTAAGAGCTTAAGAATGCCACCTTTACTATTTGGATTTAAGCCAGATAGGTTATTCTGCATGACGATCTTACACAAAAGAGTTTGTTCTAAACTTCACAGGTGTTTAAAGTTCATGTAAAAACGTCTTTAAAAGGAATCAGTGAATATATCGGTGAATGAGTTGCGATCTATTACTGAAACACTTTTCAACATTTTGAGCTTCTACATAGAAACAAAAGACGGATACTTTGGATATTTTTAGTTCATCTGGTAAAAGTATATGCCCAAACTTTGTGTTACTAACGCACTGATTTTTAATTCTATGCTTGTTAAAGTGATTTTAGGCTGAAATTATTGTCTGGGAAAATTTGTATCACTATGTAATTATACTGTGTATCATTTTATGGGTAATTATTTTTAATTCGCACGAATTAAAATACCAGTTAGTTTTTATTAATGAACGTTTATTGTATCTAAGAGAAGGAGTACTTAAATATTGATTAGTTTTTATTTAAAAAGTCTTAGTGATAATTAACGTAAAAATATTACAAATTACACTATAAAAATAAATTCGCTGATAATATACACCAGATGCGCAAAATTCATTCTGTTATTCTTTTCAATATTACACATTTACGTTTCCCTTTATTGCATTGCGTTTCTACACAATAAAATTATATTGCATGGTTTCATTGCTGATAAACTGATATATTACGATATAAATGTGCATTTACATTTGTGTTCCTCATCAAATTTAATATTTCAACCCTAATTATTGAAACCTAATCGACATGATAGATTGATGTTCCCTGGTAAAAATATTTTATCCAGTAGATTGAAACTTATCTATACTAATAAAAGAAAGTTTCGCTCTGTGTGTGTGTTTGTCTGTTTGTTTGTTTGTCTTCGATGGCTAGCAAAATCTAGCCCACCTAGAAGCCTGAAAATTTAGATTTAGGTAGTCCAAAACCTATCCTGGTGCACCTGAGCCTCAGAATTTTAATATTTTAAAAATTAGAGTAGTTATTAGTTAAAAACTGATCAAAGATCGCAAATAAAAAATCACTCTTCCGAAATCCGTACGCGCACGCTCAGAAGCCCTTTATCCGTTCCTCCGTAAATAGAAGAAACAAAGCACGAGTCATCCCGTTTTCTTTTTAAGTTTTTCTAAATCCGCCATGGGCGAACGGCTGGAAATATGAAAAAACCGTCTACATATTCTCAAAGAACATACTTTTATTTCTCGAACGATCCGGTTGGTTCGAAAAAAAAATCATATTTAACCCTTTCAAAAAAATAATCAATAAGCATCTAATTCATGTTTTTTATTTTCTCCCGTTTTCCAAGCCTTGCATCCACCGGACTACGAGAGATACGGAAAAACGAAGGTCACCAAATTAAAGAGCTGACTTTGCCCTTCTCAAAGTTACCTTTGGTTTTAAAAAATACGAAAATTAACCATTCGAAAATGTATAATTTCTGTATGCCGTTTCGCAATTTTTAAAAATTCGCATCAGTGGTTCAGAGCAAGGTACGAAAAACTAAAAATACCAGACAATATTTACGTTTATTCTTGTTTTAACATCTGTATTTGTTTTTAAAAAATTAGAATATTAACCCTTCGAAAAAAATTCGCGCGCAGGACTCACTTTTGCCAATTCCGATTTTCTGCGATATATAAAATCTGGCATCGGCTTTCTAAAATAACCAAACAAAAAACAAACACACTTTAAGACATCTACGTTCTATCGGTTTTAGGAGCAAACTTCAGTTTAACAAAAATCACGTTATCCCTTTCGAAAACGTTTTTACCGTAAATCAATTTCGCATTTCTAGCGATTTCTCCTATCTTTAAAAATTCGAATCGGCGTTTATAAACAAGATACGAAAAATTAAAAATACCGCGCATAATCTACATCCCTTTGCATTTTAAAATCTGGTATTTGTTTTGAAAAATTATAATTTTAACCCTCCGAAAATGTTTCGAAAATGTTTTTCACCGTAAGTCAATTTCGCATTTCTAACGATTTTTCCTATCTTTAAAAACTCGAATCGGCGTTTATAAACAAGATACGAAAAATTATAAATAACACGCATAATCTACATCCCTTTGCTTTTTAAAATCTGGTATTTGTTTTGAAAAATTATAATTTTAACCCTCCGAAAACAAATAATTTCCAAAACTCATTCACGCGCTTTTCGTTTTTCAGCCCAGGTTTAAAAATCGGCATCGACTCGTGAAATACAAATACGGACAAACAGTAGACTTCAGATCATAGACACGTTCATTTTCTTCAAACCGCACCGTTGGGTTTTAAAAAATATCTACATTAACCCTTTCGAAACTGATTGTTTGCGTAACCCACTTTCGCAATTTCCGCTATTTTGGCAATGTTTATCCTTCGTTAAATTTCAATTCTTCTAGGACATTTGGTTGCGTCGAGTGTTCTGAAAAGGCCTCTTCCAGAACAGACTGCGCCCCTGGCGGGGGATAGTGGAACTACAGAACTATCTCTAGTTCTATGGGTCCGATTATGACGGGGTTTGGCTCATTCGACTTTATTTCGATAGCTTTACATAGTATTTCAATCATATCTGTATAGAACAGATTGCTATTATCTCGGACCAGGGCAACGCCGGGCGGGTTAGCTAGTTTACAATAAACTTCTACTATCAATGAAATCTGAAATTATATCACAAACTCTAGTTTCATTATTTATAACTACTGAATGCTTTATTATGTTATTTTAAACACGAATAAATGTAACAGTTGCATAAAAATGCAATATTGTGAAAATGTATTATTTTAAAATCTGGCAGTAATCGCGTACCGGTCGTGCCGGTCTTTTTGCCGCCAATATCAATTATCGCCCTCTAAGCAATCTATCCTTATAAATACAAAAGTGAGGTTTTATGTAGTTGACATTAAATGTTCCTCTTCTACCATTATAAAATTACATAGCATTCTAGCTTTTTTCCAAGTATATATTGACAAGAAAAGTCGAAATTTGTCAAAAAGACCAAGGCATAATCTTTAGTGAGAGTTCATTTTCCCGCTTTCCAAATATTTCATAGCTCGTGAGAAAACTGACTAATTTCAACAAGGTACAAATTTATAATTCATTGAAAAGTAAAAGTTGAATAATTAATGAAAACTGTTTGTTATTTTCCCTTTTTTGCCGGCCAGAACGTGGAGGCGAAAAAGACTGAACGTGACCAATAAAGTTCTAAAAAAGAAAAAAAAACATGGAACTACTCTTGGAGTAACAAAAAAAAAAATCCAATAATATGCTTTTACTTATAAACATTTTGTAACATTTTATGTATTATCTTTTGAAGAAAACCAGTTGCATTTATGATATATTATCTTGGATAACGCAGTGGCCTTATCTTAAATTCTTTTTTTACTTTTCTACGGTAAATATTTTATACTTACGTCAAAATTTCCAAGATAAATAGCTGGGAAATAAATAAATGCGGCTCGATAATTTTTCTTTTTCTTATAGAAGAGCTTTGTATAGTTCTGGAAAGAAGAACAGGTAATGGATGTAGGACTAATTTAAATAACTACCGTGTAAAGAAAGTTTTATTTTTATTAAAAAACAAATTGATATTTACTTGTTCTTACAAAAAATGCTACCAAAATATACGATTTAGAAATAAAACTCTTAAAATGTTCTAGAAAAAGGAATTTTCTTTGTGAATGTAGTAAATTTTATTTCTTTATTATAATTTAATTTGATACAAAAAATCATACATAGAAATTGATTTACCGGACATACGTAATT
The DNA here is from genome assembly GCA_963931845.1 of Maratus michaelseni. Lineage (NCBI taxonomy): Eukaryota > Metazoa > Arthropoda > Arachnida > Araneae > Salticidae > Maratus > Maratus michaelseni. The sequence continues at coordinate 430,744,970 of OZ007588.1, forward strand.
TATGAAACCATTTAAAGACATTATAAATTGATTTAAATCAATAGCGTTAATTATTTTCCTCTTTAATTTGATTACTTTGTATTTTAATAATTTGACTTTTATTTTACCTGAGGCATCCCTAAAGTCAGTTTCATTGGCCAACTACAAAATGCAAAATGTAAATCATCAAATAGTTTTATTGTACATTGAAATACAAAACTTCGTCCATGTTTCAAAATAATTGCCACAGGTGTTGAGTCATTCACGTTTACGAGAAATCAAAACAAAGAGCAATGATGCCTGTGACGATATCCAAGTGATAACAGATTGTTGGACATTATCGTAAAGCTGAAATCTCTAGTCTGCAAGAAAAGCTCACAGGAGCACAAATTTTCTTTTCCACTGCATGGATCAATTGTAACTAGAGATGGAGAGATTATCTCTCCCATCCTTCGATAAACTGTCAAATTCATTTAATATCATTGAGTCACTCATGATTTGTTCAAAAATTCGATGCTGAACTTCAGCTTCTGGCACGTAATTTTGTGTATTCAAAAACCTTTGGATTAAACGCTTTTTTACACGTGGCGGGCGTTTCGATTTTCACGAATTATTCCACAATTCACTACCAAGAATCTTCATTGTTGTCTTCTGTAACGCTGGCGTTTCTGATTCGCAGATAGGACCAACTAGTGAATAAGCATGCAAATTCTTCGAACTACAGAAGAGTTGTGCGATAAATTGCAATCACTTCTTACTATCTGGATGCCCTACAACTCATAATAATATAAAATAAAACCAATAGTCGTTAAGAATACTCTTTAGAAGTTATTTAAAAATTTTCGACGCATAAAAAACAAACATCCAATTACTTTATAAAGGGTTGCATATATAACGTTTCCCATATGTGTTTATATACAATTCAGTTTTTAATTTCTGGAATTATACGTAAAAAAAAATAAAACTCAAATATATAACATAAATTTACTTAAAGTTTATGAGATTCCTTAGGGATGTTCTGAACATAATTAGATTCAGATGTGAATCAACGTAATTAAGAATAAGAAAATAATACTAAAGTTTCTGTAAAAATATTATTTATTATTAATTAAATTGTTATTTTAGAGGGCATGCAATTTAGGCGAGACTGAAGAAATAAAAAAAAAAAAACTATATTTATGAAATGTAAAATGACAATTTTAAGCATTTCAGGAGCTCTTTTATTACAATGTTTTTTGACAGAAATCAATAATATTGTATTAATTATATAATTAACTAAAATACTGAATTAGAGCATGGAGGCAAGGACCCACAGAAAAGAATTTTAGGACTATCACGAATTCGTAACCAAACACACAATCACGAATTAAATCACTGTTTTAGTAAAATGATACTTTATTCTTATATTTACAATTGTATTTATAAAATAAAAATAAGGAACTATTACGGCAACATATCGACTATGTTAATGTGAATAAAATTCAAGTTTTGATAAATTATAAAAGAGAAAAAACACATTATGAATAGATTAAGACACATATTCTAATAGTATACTTAAATAAGAACAAAATGCATTGTCTATATTTTACAATTTAACTCTTTAACGTCGAACTCCTCCTTTAACAACTGAGTTTAATGAGTATTTTGCATACATTGTAATTGCAATTACCGTTTTTAAAACTTAAGGTCTTCATTTTTCAGTTATAAAAGAGTCAATATTTTCCATTGTAATTATTTATCATTACAAAAGTATTTAATACGACAAGAATTATTTCTAAATGTATATTAGCAAATTTTAATATTTTTATTAACTTAAAAATCATTATTTATCTTCATATTTATATCCTTACAAATCTGATGTTGCTTAAATTCATATAAGTTACAAGCCACTTTTTAAAAAATAAAACAAAACATGGCTTCCTTAATGCCTTTCAAAATAATATATATATATATATATATTCTACCTTATGTATATATTTTATTTTAGACAAAAGTACTATTGCACGATTTCAGAGCAATACTTTTGTTTCCAATAAACCTTAAAGAGATACTTCTAACATAAGAGAATATATCATGTTTATACCAAAAAAGTAGTTTATTGGATACGTTCTGTTTATCAGGCTTGCAATATTTTTTGTTTGTGACTAACATTCAGAAAAATAATACACTGTTATTCTGATATCAAAGTAGAAAAACTCGTGTTTGTTGAAAACTTTAGTTTAGCTTTAGAAAATTTTGATTATTTTCCTTAAAATTAAAGAAAAGCTTTTTCACTTTTAAATGAAATTTTCAGCTAAAACGGAATAAATAATGTTTTATAACATTGAAATTTTCTGCTTTTGTAACTCTGCATGAAACAAAAATTTCACCAGTATTTCAAATTTAGAGAAATAAAATGAAAGAAAGAAAATGGATAATTATTTCATTTTCTGCGATCTGTGCGAGGCTTTTGTATTGTAGTCTGCGACATTATGTGTTGATACGTTTTCTCATAAACTTTTAATTGACTGCAGTAATTGATCAAACGGCGGGTTTCAACGATATACAGGGTGTCAATAATTAAACGACCCTACTTTAAAGTTGTCTACAGACGAAACTATTGGTCAAAAAGTTGTGAAATTTTGTGAAGGACATAATAAAGGAATAGGAATTTGTTTAAGCGAAAAAAAAATTCGTTCAAAATTTCACCACCAGATGGCGTTTTTAATGAGTAAATCGCATTTGAAACATTCTGTTAGTCATGATAAACCAAGAACTTTACCTGATCTTAAAGACATGTTCATGACATGTTTTTAGCATTTCCCAGAACACACTGTTGTCAACTATGCAACATGCTATCCTACGATTCCAGATGGTAGCTGAAAATGATGGACGTCATGTGGAACACGTTTTGTTGCAATAAAATATGTAAACTATCTAAAATGTATGCTAAATGTATAATTCATTAAATGTTCTTGGTTTACCATGACTTACCAAATGTTTCAAATGTGATTGATTTATTAAAAACGCCATCTGGTGGCGAAATTTTGAACTATTTTTTTTTTGCTTAAACAAATTCCCATTGCTTCGTTATGTTCTTCACAAAATTACACAACTTTCTGACCAATAGTTTCGTCTGTAGACATATTTTAAGTAGGGTCGTTTAATTATGGACACCCTGTATATGACATCAAAAGTCTCTTCCAAAATCTTATGCATGATTATAGCATTCCTATTTCTGCATTGAAGTGAAAAGCTCTTACACTGAAGGGAAATATATTGACATAAGAAATAATATATATATATATGAATATATATGACATGTGATATGTGATAACTTTGAAAGTAATTTCAATAATTTGTTATCGAATTTTAAACTCAATACTCATATTGTGATAGTTTGAGTACTGAGTTTTATTATTGGGTTGATTCGAATTTCAATGTGTAACCTTAAAAAATGTGTTTTGTTATATTTAATTTATACAAACAAAAAAAAATTAAGGTATTATGTCACATATTTCGCAAAAAGTGTTTTATTTTATGAATGAAAGTGTCATGAAGTAATGTATCGTATTGTAAAGCGAAATACTTACATTCTAATTGAGGCATTGACATGGAAAAGGTTGTAAGTCAAGAAAACTTAATTTTACAGGCGAAGCAAAAAACGGTTTTACACTGCTAAATTACAAAGTTTTATTCACAAAAAATAAGCATATGAGATCTATGTATGGATATCTCAGCTTTACAACCTGTTTTAAATCAACATACTTACTTTAAAGTAAATTACTACTTATTCTATTAAAAATTTCAAAATCGATTTTTCTTGACTTACTAACTTTTCTATGTCAATGCCTCAATTATCTTTTAAGATATGAGATGTTATTATTTAATATTAATTTTTTTAGAAATTTAAATTTGTTAAATGCACATTTTTCTTCTTGTGTCTCTAATTGTAAAACACCAGAAATCAGCAAACGTATGCCTATAATTCTGTTATTTTATTTACGTTTGATTTATTTTTCCTAAAATAATACTTTAAATAAAACGTTTAACGAATATGATTATATTTCTGGTTAGTGTGTCTGACATTTTCTTGCATTATGTGTTTTTATTTAGCAATCAATGTTAGTGTGGTTTATGTGGTGCAGAATATACGTACTTGCAGCTTAATCAATAAATTGACAATGAAATAATTTTGGATATGTTTTATAAAATCCTAATAATACACTGACAGTAACACTTAATACTAAGAATAATTTACACTGATATATGCTGAGTGATTTCTCTTTATTGTTCCATCTGTGTTATGTTATTTTTTTATAAAAAACTATTTTCATAATCTTCTGATGCTCTTGATTATTAAATTTAATACTCTTGATAATGGAGATTTAATCACATATTTTAACTACCACAATTCAAACAAGAACGAAAAATCATGCGTCAAGCATAGATTATGTAGCACTTCCCAACGCTTCCAAAATAATTTTACAAAACATACCGTTTAATAAGCTAAAAGATAACATCTAAGTAAACAATTTGGAAAACGCATAACATACTTAAAAAGATAACTTCAGGAATTTCCAACAGATACAATATTCGGAAAAATATCCGAATACTTTTATTCAGTCCTGTATATGATCTATAGATTTGTATATGCTAGGATGCTAAATTTTCGTTTAGTTAGGAAACGCGTAGCACAGTTTAAAATTATCTTTCTGGAGTTTCTGTCAATAAACGGAAATGTGTTCGCGAACTTTTGTGCTGCCCTGTATAGGATCTAGAGAATTTATACACACCACGTAATAGACAAAAAGCGAGTTAAAATTAAAATCGCGTTTAATAACTTAAAACGCACTTCCAGGAATTAGTTTTAACAGACAGTAGAGAATTCTTTTGGGTGTCCCTGTAAATGAACGATGACTGCTATACACACACTATTCTGTAGTAAGCCTCTTGTAATGCACCTTATATATATATATATATAAATTTCAATGCGTTTAAAATAGTGAAACATTATTTAAATAAACCGCAGACGATTTTTCTCCATAGATGTAATGTAACGGAATTCTTTTGACTGTCCCTGTAAAGTAACTATAAGTGCTATGCACACCCTATTCCATATTAAGCTTCTTCTAGTGCACCTTAGTGATATATATAAATTTCAATGCGTTTAAAATAGTGAAACATTATTTAAATAAACCGCAAATGATTTTTTCCCATAGACCGCAATGTAACGAAATTATTTTGAGTGTCCCTGTAATAAAACTATAAGTGCTACACACTTCCGTTGAAATAGGGAACATGCTATAGATAACGACAATAACATATAAAAATTGCAGAGCAATCCGAGCATATTTACGGGAGTTAGAGCACGGACAGACGGCCAGACGGCAGACGGCCAGACGGCCAGACGGCAGACGGCCAGACGGCCAGACGGCAGACGGCCAGACAAACCGAAGTCATAAGCACTTTTCAACTAGGTTGGAAAGTGCTAAAAACGTTTTTTTATACGATAGTAATATGAGGTAATCACAAAAATACTTCCCAATATCTAGTTGAAAGCGTGTTTAAAAATTACCTACTTATGACCGTATTATTTGTCGCTTAAGTTGTCCAGAATTCTTTAATCTATAAGTCTTAATGCAATTAGGTATAACGTGGCTCAATGTGAGTAAAGAAGCTACATGTTTGACTTTAGATATAAATATTTCCAATATTTTTCGATTCGGATTAAATAAAAAAAATTTGCTTTCATGCTTGAAAAACTTTTTCTTCTTTTTTCAAAACATTGATATCTGAGGATTGTCACATTTCAAATAAGCTTACAATATGTCTAACGTACCAGCAACAATAGTAAAAATAATTTCTTCACATAGTACATTTTTAAGTTAATCTCATATCTTTTATGATATCTATAGTTATTTTGGCAATAAAATACCTGGAGCTGATTGAACTTCTATTAATATGATGTTTCAACATTTATCTTTTAAGCAGTCATATGGCTTCCCAGGTTTAAAACCAGGAATTGGATTATTTTTCTATTCCTGGCAGTAATGATGCAGATTATCTTTTAAGTACCACTCAAAAGAAAAAAAAACCCTTTATATTTGTTGACATTTTAATTTAGTGGTATAAAATACGTGTTCCTATTTATCAAAAATATATTTTATAGATCAAAATTAATGGTATCTTTCTTTTTTTTGCTAGTTCTAAATATTCGAAACTGATTTTTATAGGTATTAATGCTTTCTTGGTATTTGTAAGAAAAGTCGCATGACATTAATTAAATTATTTTGTCAAATGATGAACTCTTGGACAATAGACATTTTTTCGTTACTCTATCTATTCAATTTATTTCTTATTCAGACGATAAACGTGATATATTCGACGATGAGATTTATATATGTTGTCATTATTGTTTTGGTTTTGATGTGTGTATTCGAGTCGCTGTGTGTTGATGGCTAAATAAATGTTACGTTTTGTGTGATTAAAGAAGCTATATTTATTGTAAAATAATTATCATTTTTAACTAAAATGTTAAAAAATAACTAACAGTATTCACATCTTAATATTTAATTTTAAAAAAAGCAAGGTTAAAATTTCACAATTCATAAGCACGACGACAGAATACGAATCTAAAAATATTTTTGTCTTCACAGAAACTGATTAAAATTGAATTCTAATGATATACAAATAACAAAGTCTAATGACATACAAATATATGATATATTAATGATATGGTATGCTAATGATACTAATATGATATATGATAGTAGGCTATACTAATGATATGATATACTAATGATACTGTGATATACTAAAGATATACTAATTCAAATTATATACAAATACATAATACACAGAAATAAGAAGATATGTTATATTTGATAATAAAATCTTTTAATAAAAAAACTTTATACTAATAGCTATTATCTTCAAAACATATTGAAAAGATTATGTTTAGTAAAAGGGTATCTAACCTTACATATTTTGACATGTCATATAAATATAAATTATGCATTCTAAACTTATAATTATATAAAGTTAGTGTCAGTTTAAAATAAACTTCAATTTTAATGCATCAGATCAAAGAGAAATTTAAAAAAGTCATTACATCCAAAGAAACAGCCATTGTGTACTTAATCAATAATAATAAATTTAATAACAAAAAAAACTGCTCATTTCTCTATTTTGTTTTGTAAATTTTGAATTAATATATATTTTTTCGGTTTAAACATTTTATAAAAATAAAGATAACGGGATAACGGTAAAATTTTGTTAAATATAAGCAGCTTGGAAGTCCTGTGAAAGGCAAATAAAATTTCCTTAACGAAGCGCAAATAAAACTATGTTTGTATAAAATGCCTATACAATCAGTTATTGCATATTACTGGTTTTCTTCCATATGATACGCAAATGCATTCCAGAACAAATTTCCAGGGAGAAATTCCAAATATATCGATAATTCGCCTTTTTAGACAATAATTTCTTACTCATCAGCACATCCCTACACTGTTGTAAATAAGCCAAAGAAACATGAAAAATGCTCTAAAGGAAAAACACCTTTGGAAAATATAATTTTAAAACTTAAATGATAAAATGAGTTACAAATATGATAGAAATGATCCAACACCATTCTAATCTCCATAGTCAGCTCAATTTTCTTTTATTAGACCTAATACAAATAAAAATACACAATATCTCTGGTTCCTTACATGTTGTTAACTTATGGCCATTTGTCTGTCTGTGCATTCAATTAAAAGGGGAAAAATCATAATTATATAGATATCAAAAGGGTGATATATAACCTATTTTCTGTAAATGAAAATTACATAGATAGTATATATCGTGTAAAAATTAAAGTCAAAATGTCTCTCCGACACTCATAATACTTAGTTAAGTGACTGGAAAAGCACCAGTAAGATAAAGACATCGACCAACAAATCTGTTAGGAAAAATATTTTTTTTTCTAACCAGAGAAATCTTTTAAATTTAAGATATCAAAATGTGTTTTATTTTTATTTTTTTTTAACAATATAAGCTGACTTATTTCATTACGACTTTTTCGAATGTAAGGTGCCCAAAACGTTGAAATTTGAGGACATCTTCAAATTTAAGGACTAAAATTAGCAAATGTTTTGATTCAAACCACTTATTAGATTTTAAGAAGGTGATAATTACGGGGAACAAAACGATTATATAAATTTTATAAGATATAACTTTTAATGTTATGAAAATATCATTATGAAACAGTTATTGAATTTGGTCACATTATACTGAAGGTAAGATAAAGACAGAAAGGTAACTAAAGGTAGATAAAGACACTAAATGTAACTTCTATTTAGACACTAAAGTTAAGATAGACACTAGACACTGAAGGTAGACACTAAAGGTAAGATCGGCACTAGACACTAAAGGTAGACACTAAAGGTAAGATAAAGATTTTGACTTTCCTAAAATGCCTTATAATGTATTTTCACTCTGCATATGTCAAAAACAATGAATTCTAAGAAGGAAAAACATTTCAAGATTTCATATCAAGGTAGGGGTAGTATGTACACAAAGTTTCACACAAATCCCTGTAGTTAGAATTACAAGTTCTGCTTGAATTGACATGGAATGACCCTAAAACTTTTTTTTAAATAATGCTTTTTTACTAATATTCTGCGATGTACTGAGCCAATTACTTATACAGGAAATTATTGTTTATGTTTTTTTCTTAATTGGCATTATCATAAAAATAAACAATTATTTCTTAAACATAAATATTTCTTACCATAGTCTGCATATATCACCAATCTGGACAATTATGCTCTTAATATACCATTTGAACTACATCGTACTTTTTGTTAGTTTATACTTATGTCCACTAATGCTGTTTTATTAAAAAACAGCATATAAGACTTGGAAAATTTGTTTAAATATTACACTATTATAAAATACACCTACCTTAAAAAAAAATAATAATTCGTAAACTCGAATGGTTCAAGCAACTTTTTCTTCTGAAAAACTCGTCGTAAGCATATGCTTCAAAGTTGAGAGAAAAACCATAAATTTAGTGATCAATCATTTATTTTTATTATTTTTTGTATTCTGTTTTGCCAACAGCATCTGTTGTCAGTGGATTCCATATTTGAGCTGTCACGTGTCATGATTAAATTATTTTCCACTCGTTTATTCTATTTTACTTTTTATAATAAAAAATGTTACGAAGAAAACTTTATATTATTTTCATCTATTTATCTGGATTTCATTGAATTTTTTACAACCTAAATCTTATTACGTGATGCATATTTCATAGTTTCTTTTTTATTAGAAAGCTACATTTTCCATGAATAAGTAGCAGATACCTAGTGCATGAGACAATCTTTGAATTGATTATACAACAGTTTGTAAATTCAACCGTGTTTCATAATATTTATGTCCACATGCAATTACTAGTGCAATTTAAAAAAAAAAAAATAGTGTTACAGCTTCTCATATTCACCCTAAACATATCGTGTTATAAAAAATATTATATTATTATGTAACGTAATATTTAGAATCTTTTCTCATTTTATTAAATCTAATTATGATAAAGAGATCGAAAATAAATAAACTGATTGAATGTAGGATTAAAATATATGTACTGTTTTATTTTTCTTAAGTTTCGAAGTATTAAAATCTACAAAAGCCTATTTTCGGATGAAAAATATATTAGACATAAGAAATTGAAATTTATTAACTAATTTACGTTAAGATGAGTGCTTCTGTTAGATAAATTCCTTTTTAGGTGCGTTCGTAATTATATAAATACGTAGCACCTATAGTCGTCTTTTGGTCTGTCCGTCTGTCCGTCTGTCCGTCCGCGTATAACAGCGCAAAAACTATCCAACCGAATGGTTTGAAATTTAATACATATTATCGTTGCAGCATTATGTCGAGTTATTTCAAACCTTATGAAAATCGAATAAAAATTTAAAAATATATTAATAAAAGTTTTCTTTCTTCTATCGTACGTAATCTAAACAATAAAAGCTCAAGTCATGCGACCGAGGGAAAAAAGTGTTAACCACTTCTTTTCCATATGTCAAGCGGCCATTTTTATTAAAGAATATTTTTTTCGAATAAAATTGCATAAAAGTTACATTTTTAGAAAGATCTTTCAAAAAAATGTTTGCTTGAGAGATGAGTTACATTAAAAAATGTATAGATTCTGAGATAACTTCAGTGAAAATAAGGTTAACTGCCGAATATATCAATCCATTAAAGTAAATAAAAAAATCATTCACCGTGAGTCATAGAAATATTAACCATGGAGGTAATCATTCACAAAGCAAGATCTCCATGGTGAATTTTACAGTACTGACTTGTGTCGAAAAAATACATTCCCATCTGTAAACATGGCATACGGTCTAACAAGGAGAGTGCCAAGCTTGGTAATCACAGATTTTGATTAGTTTTATATATGTTGTAGGGTAGAAGCCCCTTAGTCTCAGGTTCAATGGATTTTATACAACGCTCCTTAGTTCTCGAGAAATGGGGGGTCTAATATTATACCACAACTTAAATACTTACTTTGTAACGTAGTAACTGAGTTGGTCGTAGCTCAGTTGGTATGGCGTCTGCTCTTTGTTCCGAGGGCCCTGGCTCGATGCCGGAGCGCGTTACGCTTGTTTTTCTCATTTTTTTTAATAAATATACTTGTAATCATAATTTAATAATCTCAATAAAAAATGTTGTTAACATAATTAAATTTTAATTTAGCATTTTTGATTTTTTTTAAATCACTTTTAAATTGTATTCCATATATGCTTTATCAATGCAACGAAACTGAATAATTTTGTCGATTCGTGATTGTAAAGAAACATCATTTATAAATTGCCTTAACAAGGGAAGTCAGTGCGATGATAATACTACTCTGTTTTTAAAGTAAGAAGCTTTAATTATATTAATCTTTTGCATAAGAATTAATACAACACATTTATGTTTTATTTTATTGTAACTAGAGGGTGCCACAGCAGACTTTTATTATTTATTTTTTTAGTTTGATGCAGTTAAGTGTTTTTTGTTTCCAATCTTTATCGCACAAGTGGTATCATTCTATAATAGCTCATAATTGTATAAAAATGGAAGAAGCAAGCTGTAGTTCACAAGAAGATCAATCTGAAGTGTCGGGATTCGGTGAAAATCAGAAAAGTAATGTCACAAATGCGTTGAATTTTATTGTAAAACAATGAATTTTTAACAAATAATCCAGCATCTGAAATATCTTCGTTTTCTATTGCGATGGGAGAAAAATTCTATAGTTCGATAGTTAATATGCTGATTCGACTTTATAACGATTTTTGAAATTTAATAGTCAATAATAGATCCATTTTTTAATGATCTTTAAATGATGAGAAATGTTTAATAATGGTTTAAAAATCAAAAATGCTAAATTAAAATTTAATCATGTTAACAAAAATTTTATTGAGATTATTAAATTATAATTACAAGTATATTTATTTTAAAAAAATGAGAAAAACAATCGCAGCGCGTTCCGGTATCCAACCCCCTCTGAACAACGAGCAGACGCCATACCAACTGAGCTACGACCAATGCAGTTAATTCGTTACAAAGTAAGTATTTAAGTTGTGTTATAATATAAGACCCCCCCTTTTCTCTGGAACTAAGGAGCGTTGTATAAAATCCATTGAGCCTGAGACTAAGAGGCTTCTACTCTACAACATATGCAAAAATAATCAAAATATGTGATTACCAAGCTTGGCACTCTCCTTGTAAGATAAAAAAGGCATCCTCATTTCGTTCATAGCAGAAGATATAATTTATTTCACTGAAATAATAACGATGATTTTTTACATTGTAAAACAAGTTAAAGAACGAAACGAACGCACCCCATTTGCCACGATTAACGTATAATTTCCAACTTGTTAACTTCCTGTGTAGTACTGATTTTAAATATGAGTTTTTTTAATTCATTTTCTCTTTCCCCAAATCGTTTTATTTAATTTTTAGCGAATTATAAATAGAACTATATTTTTTTATTTTGAAATTTTGTTAAAATATCATCGCTTTTGAACTTTAATACCCAATTTCTGTTTAATATGCAAAAGAATCCTTGAGGCAAATAAACTGCAGCCATAATGAACTTTGAACGAATTAAAATAGCACTTTTCTTTTTTATTTCTTGGGAAAATTAAAATTGAAGTTGTAGACATCGTTTGGATTGTTTTCCTTCTAGCCTACTATACCAGTGTCGTAAACAAACCAATTTACGTTTCTTTTTTTTGTTGTTAGTTTTATAACAACATATATTTCAATCCCCAAATTCTATGGTCATTATTAAAAAAAGTCAGACATGCCTAATTCCCCGATTTCAAGTCTATTTTCATAATATTTTCCCGTTTTCTAATATGCAATATTTATTAAATACTAGATGAAACCCGTCAAAACTTGACGGAAAAAAAACTATAACAATATTAACAAAATAAGCTTCTTTATTATTTAAGATGGGGTGCGTATGAAACAGTCTTTCAAATATTTTATTTAAAAAGTTTTTCCCCCAGTCAAATACAGTACTATTTCCGATGCAAACTCCAACCAAACAATCTGTAAACAACTGTGTAATGCAAATCAATTTGACATTAGCGTCATATTCCCCTCGGCAAGAAAAAATGTTCATGGACCTATGAAGTATACAAAAATAGTATATTCCTACGTCCATTTCATATTCGGTAAATAAAAGAACATAGTAAATAAAGCACACATCTCCCCCCCTGTGATTATGCCCCCGAATGAGCTCCTATGCACATGTGCATTGCATCTGCCCAAAAGCACCGTCGAAATTCGACGTTAAAAAAGTTTTAAAATGTTTAAATTAAAAGTTTTAAATTGTCCTCTTTAATCATTGTTCGTTTCAAATTCATATCTTCTAAAACACATCCATAGTTTTAAACTAATCAATTTTTATATAAAGATGAAGAATTTTTTTACAGTAGTAAATCAATCTGCAGATGAGGGAGATTTTTAATGTTTTTAAATGTAATTTATTTGTTTAGTTTCTTCGGTTCCTTGACATAATCAGGATGATTGTCCCTTTTCTATCTATCGGGGATATTTTCCCTCTTATACAGTTGGCAAATGGATCTTTAAAAAATAAAAAAATACCATTCCTAGCATAATCTGATATCTGATGGAACATATACATCAACGAATTCAACATATCAATTTCATGTTCTACATAAACTGAAAATAGTTTTTTTTTTTTTTTTGACAGATTTTCGTTTAGCGCCAAAATGCTCTATCGTATGGGTAATCTGATCTTATGATTTATCACTGTTTTTATTATTATTATTATTATTATTATTATTATTCACTTTTTTATGATGGTTAGGGAAATCTATTTTCAATTGTGGCAACTTTCGCGGGGTTATTTTACATTATTGAAGCAAACTGGTGGTCATTGATAAAAATCCGAAAAAAATAGTTCCGGATAATCAAGGTTACTGAAATTCAATAGGCTTCTTCCCATTATTACATACTAAGTACATACCAAATTTCAAGTCTCTGTCTCAATTTGTTCGGGAGATAGAGCGTTTACAGACACACAGACATACAGACATACAGACGGACGGCAATTTTTTTTTTTTCTAAAAATATGTTTTTCGGAATCTCCAGTGTCTGAAACGTGTAAATCCGTCAAACATTTATTTCCGATTTTCAAAACGATTACCAGATTTACCCTATACTACGTATGATGGGTAAGTAATAAAAAGAACAAATGTTTCTTAATCTAGAAAAATATAATAGAACAACGAATGAAAATATACAATGAACTCTTATAAGTTACGCATGATTCCGAAAAGCATTATTTATCTTTAGAAATCTCAGAAACCAACAAAATTTCGAAATAAAAAAAAAATCTTTATAAAAACGGAATTTTTTTTTTGCTGCCCATAATTTTCGGAAATATTTCCAAGTCGTTTTTATAGAGCATTCAATACTTTTCTAAACCAGGAATATAGGTTTTTCGGATGCTATGAATTCGCAACTAAACATTTTCATGTTCAACAAACATGTTTTACAAACGAACGTCATAAACTAACAGCATTAACATTAACATTCAAATCCATAATATAAATTCAATTATGCAGCTGAAAATGATTAATTCAGAATTTATAGTGTATTAAAAACTGATATTTCGGTTTGAGAAAACTGATTAACGTACTATAAAATATAAGGTAAAGCCGGGAGAGATGGCGCAGTCGGAGAGATTGCGCACATAGAGGTTCGGGGTGAAGGAATAAAGTGAGAGCGCAGCGACTCTAGGTAATTGTACAACAACAGTAGTGGAGTGTCTGCTTGAAAGTGCACGTTGATTGCTTTGAGCGTCTAAGAAAAATTATTGCTATTTTGTTTTGTTTTTGCAAAGTAAGTGCTTGAATTTTCATAGCTATTCATCAGAATTTCTATAAAATGTCGGTAGCACAAAATATTTTAAACTTAAACGATTTCTCATAAGCTACTAATCTAGACTAACAATGTGAACATCAATGGTTCGTTTTAGTAGCGGCCATGTTTAAAAAAAAAGGCCGCGCAATCTCTCCTACCGAAATTGGAGAGTTTGCACATCTGCTACTTAGGAGAGATAGCGCAATGTTCCCATTAATTTCCATGGTAGGAGAGATTACGCAGCTTATTGGTAAATTTGCATAAAAAAATGAAAAATTAAAATGGACTAATTTAAAGTTAAACTTGTTATTAAGTTACATAATTTTATTTTGTAATCTTATCTGGACTTGCTTTTTCTGAGTCTTTAATTTTTTTTCCTTTAATTACAATTTTTTAATCGTTTTTAAAATGTTTTCCGTTGTCCGATTCTGTAAGCATTAGGTTGAAATATTCACTCCCAATACAATCAAATTTGTTCACAAAAACCTTACAGCAATGTCATTAAATTGTAATTATTATTGTTAACAATTTAATTGTAGTTAATTTTAGTAACAATCTCTCCTACCCATGAGCGCAATCACACTAACCCTGTAAGGACAGATTGCGCAAAATAACTTTCTTGGTTTTATTACAACTGTTCAATTAAATTGCAACATAACAACAAAATAGCAATGGAAATGCATAAAAAACAAATGAAGTAAAAATTATTCATGGATAGTTTAACAAAAAAATAATATTTAGATTTTTTATTGCTATTCTTTTGAATTGTGCGCAGACTATCCTAGCTTTACCTTATTCGGAGACGTTTCCGAAAATCAGTGGCAGCAAGAGAAACTTTTTCTATAAATGCCTATTTAAATCTAGAAATTAATTTGGTTTCTGATATTTACAACGATAGAAAACGCTTTTGGAGTTTGTGGGTAAGTCGGAAGAAGTAATTGTATATTTTCGTTCGTGATTTTTTTTTTTTTTTTTTTTTTTTTTTTTTTTTTTTAGTGCATTTAGAAAACTATTTTTGTGTTTATTGTTTTAATAAATACAATAAGTAAATAAGTTTTAGTAAATACGTTTTTATTGGAATTTACTTATCTACTATTGCATATTTTCTGGTAGAACAGTTATTATATTTATAGTTTTAGACGATATTATTGTTTTCTGGAATTTAAATTCAGTGAAAAGTTGGTCTTGTATATTTCCTGGTAGAACAGTTATTATATTTATAGCTTTAGATGACATTATGGTTTTTTGAAATTCAATCAAAAGTTAGTCTTGTATATTGTCCGGTAGAACAGTTATTATATTTATATTTTTAGATGGTATTATGGTTTTTTGAAATTCAATGAAAAGTTAGTCTTGTATATTGTCTGGTAGAACAGTTATTATACTTATAGTTTTAGATGGCATTATGTTTTTCTGAAATTTAAATACAATGAAATCTTAGAAAGCATAAATTACAGCGAATGCAATTGCGAAACAAATTCATCTCTGAAAAAAATCTGGAATAATTATTTATCACTATTTTACTACAGAATTTATTTATTAAAATAATGTCATTGCTTTATTTAACGTTTATTATATTATATTATTCAAATAATAATACTACAAATACAAAAGAAAAGGAATTAATCGAAAACATACATTAATAAATGTGAAAAGGAAATTTGTTTGTTATTAATAAGCTTTATAAGTAAACATTTTTTTTTTTTTACCATCTTTCATACTATTATTTACTCACCTTAAAAAGGAAATTAATGTTTGCTCCTTTCCCAATAACATTTTCAATATCTTTTCTTATTTTCAGAAGAAAAATAAACTAATATTTCTAAAAAGAAACTTATTACTTTCACCTGACTAAGATGAAAAGCAATTAACAATATATTAAGTTTAATACGTTTTTCTAAAGACTTCCGATACCACATGTTACCGAAAGAAAGTAAACTAGTAACTCTACAGATCAGAGGCCTCAACGTCAGCTCTACAAACTATTGTTCATTAATCTCACCAATTTTTAGCACTATCTGCATAATATACTATATCCTAAAATTATATTTTTTAAAGTTATTTATACATTTATAAGAATATAAAATTTATCGAAAGTCAGATTTTAGAAGTATCGCATTAAACACAATGTTATGCAATGATAGGATAAACTACTTATTACTGTATTTTTTCAGAATAGCAATACACTATTTCAGGAGGGCGGAGTCCCCCTGAACCCCCCGTTGTCGCTTTTACTTTATATTCTCAACGTTCCCTTTATATAAATTAAGGAATAATCTGAAATAGCTTTGAATCTACTTAGTAGAATATATATTTCTTACAAAGATTTTTGTTTAAACAGTATATTCTACTAACTTATAATTTTATCGGTTATTAAAATAAAATATTAAAGAATATCTGGAAAGCACAAACATTTGTTTTGATGGGAGGAAAAATGCATAAAACTAAAATTTACGAGTTTTATCCTGAAAAAAAAGCATAAATTTTTTCTTTCTTCATACATCTTCTTGTATTAAATTGACATAAAGAATAGATCATCAGAAACATAAAAAACTATTTTTAAAGACTTGTTAGATTATACTGAACTTATTTATATTACGACATAGAGTAATTTTTTACCATTGAGTTTCCAAAATAATGATAAAAAAATACTAAAATAAATGAAATATGTCTAAAAAAAAAAAAAATGTAAAAAAAATGAAAAATTTTTGATAAATTGTAAGTTTGGAGAATTTTTCTTGTATGATTATTTTCTTTGTCAGGTATAATTACAAATGACAGTTAAAAAAATAATCTAAGCATTTTACAGTATTTTAAAAGCATTATTTTAAATTTCATAAAAAAATTTATATGTAAGAATGATTTTTCGTTTGAAATTCTGTACTTATACAAAAGTAACCTTGCATATATTTCTGGAATAAAGTATTTTTTTTGTTACAATGTACGACTAATTGAGTCCTAGAAAATCTATGGAAACACAATGTGTTATCAATAAATTTGTTGATTACTTTTGTCGGAGATTAATTCGAAAACTCTTACTGATATTGTGGTAGAAAACAATTGCCGTAACAATTTTCGAATTTTTTCTTTCATGTTTGGTAAAGGAGTTAAATAGCATTATTTAATATTAACCCTTTCGTTGTATACTCTCCACCACAGTGGACAAATATGCTACTTTTTTCCTGTCCAACATATTTCATTTACAGTACCTATGCAAGGCTTATGCTACTCTCTGGCGTCGATGCTTTCAGTAGCATAATTGAGATGGCTCCTCCACAACGTGTAACTAACTTGTTGCGGTATCATCAATATGGATGCCCCTTCAGAATGTCGGCAATTGATAAAGTGAAATGTTTATAAACCTGCAATAATGTTATTTAAATGCTATTTTGTTTATTAGTTATTGTTTTTGACTTCTTGGCCTAATGTATAATTGAAACACAGGTATAAAAGATCTCAGACTATAGTGGACAGACTGTAATTAAAAGAATATAAAGAATTATTATGCATAAAATAATTTTTTGTCATTCTGTGTGACCTGTTTAGTGAGAAAATCGCAATTTTAAGGCCGGGGATTTGCCAGTCTTAAATATGCAACAAAGGGTTAACTTAAATCATAATTTCATCAGATTCAATCTTAAAAACTCAGATCACATCCATCCCCAAAAGATGAGTGCATCTTTGCGTATTACCCCAGTGAGTATTTCAAATGTATACAGGGAATAATTTTCTTTTCTGTAAATATAATGGTGGTTCTATTAGTTAGCAATATAAGAGCTATAAAAAAATGAATGATTTTTAAATGATTTTTAGAATTATTTCATATTAAGTACTGTGTATATAACTTGTAATTTTAATTAAATATACTTTTTAATAAAAATGTTGATTATTGATTTCTTATATTGAACTATTTTAATTAATTGCTATTCGTTTAATTTAGAGATTCAATTAAATAAAATTTGTAAAAATATTTTATGAAATGAATGAAAAACCTGTATGTCATGTGAAAGTCTCATTTAATTAAACCTAAAATAATGTTTCGACTTAAAAATACCTTTGATAGAAGTTTTAATCTATTTAATAAATGAAAGCTTTTGAAAATATAGCCTTTGGAAAGATTGTGACAATGATTGTTTGAAATATTTGAAATCAAAATATTACATATTTCATATCAGATTAATTAAATGTAAATTAATATCCTAAAGCATTTAAATCGTAATTTATCAAATACGCTTTAAGTTTGAAGAAAGTTAAAAAATAATTTGTTAGACGAACAAAATTTATTTAAATTTCTTGTAAGTGTCAGAGCTTCAATAAATGTGAATAAATCTAACGTTATTTGAATAAATTCAGAGAAGATAAAAAACAATTTCCTTCTTTATTATCTTTAATTCTGCTACATTGATAATATGCGAATGAAAATAATCTTTGGATTTTTTTTAGCATATAATAGGATTATTAGCACATATTTTATTTTTTTAGAGTAAAGGGTACAGTTTTCATCTATATAATTCTTGTATAAAATTGTTGTAATGAGGTTACCTGACTCCCCATTACATGGCATTAAAAAAAATTGAAAGAACCCTTAAAAAAAATGCTTGAACTTTAAAAATTCCATTCGAATGCAGAAAGTATGAGATAAAATTATACTCAATATGTTTAAATGGAAATTTTATCATTGGATTTAAAATGCAATAATACAGTTAAAACACTTTAGGTAATTATTCATTTTTAATAAAACTTCATTTTCTCAACAAATTTTACTATTAATGTTCTTGTTTAAAATATTAATGTTGAAAATGAATAATGCTTGCTTTGTGACTTAATTAATAAATGTAGTTGTAGATTCTGTAATCATTACATTGTGAAAAATTTCGTAAACTTTTAGCACATGTACATACATTTTACTGTATATATATCATTTTAATTCTACATGGTTTGAATATATCTATAGTACATTAAAATTGAAAATACAGTATATGTACCACTTTAATTTTAAATGGTATTTATACAGTAAAATTATAACTTTTTTTTGTATATATTTAGCATATGTACTGCTAATTATTATCTAAATTTCTAAAAACAAATTTCCGCCCTAACAGTTTAAATTAAAAGCGATGATATATATATATATATATACTAGCTGTTAACCGTGACTTCGTTCACGCAACATTAAAAGAAGAATAAATACATTAATTAAGCAAAATATTTCACTCCCGATAATTAAAAACTTTAATAATTAACTGACTATTTATCACATTTCATAAGAGACAATACAGTATTTTTTGTTATAGGGACCTTAACATAACTCAGTCTTAAAAAAAGTGAAATTTTGTGCCAAATAATCGCGAAAATGAAACTGCAACCAATGCAAAAAGGAGGGCCAAATAAAATCGTGGAAATAGACGAATTGAGTAAAAACAAATGTCAATTTTACCTGATAGACAATTTTACTTTTACCGCCTTTGTGAAACGTTTTAACAGCCATCCTTCAAAAAACATTAATTGGAAATAGTATATGCTTTTTCTTTAAATTCAATTCTGCCTCCTTGGTTTAATGTATAGCTGAAACAAATCTTGTTTTCTAAATGACAGTATGTTGACAGGCAATTTTTGTTCTTCAGAATAAATTGATTCATGAAGTTTGAATATGTGAAAATATGTTTTTATTTTTCGGATAATTTACTAAAATCAAGATTTTGTTTTCACCATCTATTCAAAGTGAAAATAAACTATGTTTTTCAATTTTTTATGAGAAAATGGTGTAAATAATATACTGATCTGTTTTATTTCTCCTTTTTTATACACAAATATGGAGTAATTTACTTTCGTTTTTAGAGAAACTTCGTTAAAATTTACAAAAAAAAAAAAGCCATTTAATTTAATTTATTAAATTCTGAGATTTTGTGTGACATTCTCAGATCAATGATAACCGGTATTAAGTAAATCGCGTTGCGTTCGATAGTCTAGGAGTAGTTGCAAAATACAAACACACGGTAAGATTTTAATATAATAGATTCGTGTTCATTTTCCTTTTCTTAAAATTATGATGTGATTTTTAGCAGAAAACTCTCATCTGTAATATAACGGATACTCATGCTTAATAATCAGTATAGATAAAAAAAAAACATTTAAATTTTTTGTTATAAATATGGCGTTTAATTAATCAACTTTTTATACTTACTAATCCTTGTATTATTAATGTAAGGAATTATATTCACACTCATTTTAAAACATATTGGAAAATTCCCGTGTTATTTCAAATATGACGTCTCTTTTTCTCCAAAGAAATCCCATTTTAATGACATAATTCTTATTAATTTTCTTTTCCAGGTAATTAGTTTCAATACTGGCATAAGGGAAATTATGTTACTTTAACGAAATAATATTAAATCTTATGTTTTATCATCAAAAATGGAACTATTAACATTCGTCATTTTTTTTTTAGGTAATCGAGTTATTTCTTTTAGTTTTAAAAATGAAAATAGCTATTTCTCGCTATCCGTGACATCATTTCCGACATAGATAATTTTGCGGAGCATATTATTGACATTTGCTAACCATTTTCTTTTGAAACTTCTTTTTACTTTTTAAAATTTAAATAAAAAATACGATATAGTTATATTAGCCTTGCGCAGACGGTAAAACGCCAAGTATTTTACCATACAAAAGAAAAAAAAGTGAAGAAAAAACCCAAGATCATTTTATTTCACCAATCAAAGCCTATCGGCTTTATTTGCGATGTATGACGTCATATTCGCTTGTTTCCTATGGTTACGGATATTGAAACCTTGTATCAAAAACTAAACTAAAACTTAACAGGATCAAAAACTTATCAAAAACTAAAAAAAGTACGTTTCATTTCTAATAATATTATTTAATCTTCTTTTTAATTCTTTATTTTTTTTTTTTATTTCATTTTCATTTTTCACGTTAAAATTTTTCAATTGAAACTAAATTGTTGAGTAAAAATTATTATTCCGGGTTTTAAATTAGTTTTGGCAACGGTAAAGTATTAGCAACGGTAAAGTAAATTTAATCATTTTAAAATATTATACGAAAAAATGTCCTTTTATTCTCTATGAAAATAACGAAATTTTGAATTATTAAAAAAAAATATTTGAATAAAATGAACAACAACCAGCCTATGTGCATTTGAGGGTTATAATCAATCTATATGCAAAAATACAGGATCATTAAATGCTCCATTTTGACGCTGGCTTCAGCCTAACATTTGCACACAATCAGATTTATAATATTACCTGCTGTTACCCGTGACTTCGTTCACGTAACATTAAAAAAAGAATAAATGCATTAATTTAGCAAAGCATTTCATTCGATAACTAAAAACATATATAATTAAGCAAATCTTTATCACATTTTATAGGAGACAATACGGTATTTCTTTGCTGTAGATGTTCTTTGCTGTACATAATCCAGTCTTAAAAAAGTGAAATTTCATGCCAAAAAATATATGAAATCGCGAAAATGAAATTGCAACCAATGAAAAAAGAAGGGCCCATTAAAATCGTGAAAATCGACGAATCTCTCTTCGTAAAACGAAAAACAACACTGAGAGAATTCTTCTGTACAACAGTGCATTTTATGTGGTATTTGGTGTAAAATTTGTATATGTATTCATTTCTAAATGGGGATTATTATATTGTTTATTTGTATAGACATGTGTTATATACTTCTTACTACATTATTATTTTATGTCTTGTTTATGTATACATTAAATAAAGTGTTTCTCGCTAAGTGGTGTAAATATGGAACAAACTGCTTGTGGATTTTATACATTGATAGATATTTCATAAAGATATAACAATCTGATGCGATTCTAAAATGTAAATAAAGGTTGCTAGAAAGTGCTTTAAATTCTGCCCAAATTAACTCGATATTTTTTCTATCTCGTTAAGGACACTCTAAACAAATAAATACCGACAACACCAATCTGATGATCTAAATTTACATATTTTTGTTAGTATATATAGGATTATTTTAATTTATTTCGTGCGCTTGAAATTTTTTACGCTTTTTCTAGGGTTAAGTGTCGAATAAATGTACTTTCTTGTTATTATATTTTGCCATTTCTATTTATTCTACTTTCCATTCATTCCATTTATGGATATTGATTTAATTTACATATTCGTTTCAAAGAATATTGTTTAAAGTTATTATTAGGATTTAGGATAGGATACGATTAGGGTTAGGAATTGTATAAAGTTATTATTAGGATTTAGGATAGGATACGATTAGGGTTAGGATTAAGAATAAAAAATGGACAACAATGGTATGATTAATCTAGGTTTAAAGGATGAACTAGGATGTCTATTTACATCATGAAGTAATAAAAAAATTTGAAAATTATCGTCTGATATTTTTTAATAAGTTTTACAGTCATAGTTGGCATCAAAGGTGAGCGAGGAAATGATCATCTGAAATACCATTAAGTGTTTATCACGCAAAAACAAATCTGGTTACAACAATGTATTTAATCTTGCGCCAAATTTCACTTGATAGAAAAAAAGCAAATTGGCTATGGACCTGATTATAGACCCCTAACCTTCCTATTCTCGGAAATTTTCTACCTATATGTGAAAACCTTTTCTACTATATACAACTCGCTGTCACGTTTATAATATTATGAATTGGCCCGATCGGCTTGTTCAAGTTTACATAATTCGGCTGGAAGAAAAGTTTCATTACTTTTTGATTTCTTCTTTGCTTTTGCATTACGCGAATTTGTCGGTAAGATTGATTTTCCTTTCGATAACATTGTTGCTTTTTAAGTTTTTAAAAATATTGTATATTTACTTAAACATTGCTTTAAAATCTATGCCATTTTTCTCAACCTACAAGACATCACAAAAATCTATTATGAAACAGAACTTTAAAAAAAGCTTTATTTAAAAATGATAGCAAAGTTTTTACTATTTTAAAACTAAGAGAAATGTAAAATTAAATTCCGGTTCGAAACGACGATTTACAAATTGTTTACAAAATGTTTTGGTTGTGGGAAAATGATAGAGGAAAAATGTTATTACTTCGACGCAATCATAATAAATCTTTAGCTTTTATGAAAAAATGCAACTTTCTTCTAAAAAATAAAATTATTTTTATTAAGATTTTCTGATTTTCTATACGGATAATTTTGCGGTGCATATTATTAACATTTGCCGTCCAATATCTTTTCAAACGAATTTTTTTTTTTTACTAATTTTAAATTAAAAATATGGTACCTTTATGTTAGCCGTGTGCAGACGATAAACCGCCAAGTATTATTCCTATCACCATCATTCGTATTGAATTCGTATTAAAATATAAATATTTCACTCATTTCATTTAAAACACAGAACTTTAATTTACAACACATACATTTAAAATAATTCATTTCATGTGAAATAGAAAAAGAACAAAAATAGAGAAATTAATCACAAATAATTTGATAACCCAAGATCATTTTATTTCAACATCAAAGCAAAACTGTTTTATTTTCCATATATGACATCATATTCGCTTGCTTTACTTACTCGTATTTATGCACCTTGTATTATTATCAAATATTTGAAAACTCAAGTTTTATTTCTAATATGACGTCATTTCATATTCTGTTTCTTAAATAATTAATTTTATTTTCATTTTTCACGTGGAAATTTTTTATTTGAAAATAAATTGTTGAGTAAAAATTATTATTCCAGATTTTGATTTAGTTTTGGCCACGATCAAGTATTAGCAACGGTAAAGTAAATTTAACCATTTTAAAATATTATACGAAAAAATATCCATTTATTCTCCATGAAAATAACGCAATTTTGAATTATTAAGAAAAATATTTGAATAAAATAAACAAAAACAAGCCTATGTTCATTTCCGGGTTATAATCCACCTGTATGCAAAGATACAGGATGATTAAATTCTCCATTTTGACACTGGCTTCAGCCTAACATTTGCACACAATCAGATTTATAATATTATTAGGATTAGGATTATTCCTGCTCTGATGGATTCATACTAATTTGGCACTGCGAAATGTATTTATGAATAAGTCAACTACCCCGAGCAGAGCCCTTTTATTGCACTGCTGCAGAGTTTCGACAGATGCTGTTATGCTGTCCTATAATTCGAAAGTTATTATACAGCTGTTTTTAGTATACACAATATGTATACTAACTTCAAATTCTTTTTCAGTCCATATACATGTATTTAATATACAGCCTATATATATACCGACTACAAATGGTGTTATAGTATCGATACCGTAGTGGTATTTACCAGTATGATATATTCGGTGACAAAATACACTGATGTGCAAAACTTAAGCAACAAACACAAAATGTTAATTTCTGAACACGTGAGTCCTCAAAAGGAAATTCTATAAAGACCAAGTGTAGAAAAGAGGTACTACCCTAACAGCACGGCCAGTAGATGTGAAGTCCCCTTGACGTCACACATGCTTAGAAGTGTCACAATCGCTAGGGTGAATCAAAATATGGGATATTTCACTGTCTCATTATTACTGTCAAATGATTGGTAACACTGAAAAGTCACTGTGACTGTCGCTTTGTGATGGGTCACCAGGTGACATTACAATGAAGTCACCTTGTGATTCTCAAGTCACTGTCAGTTGAAGACTGAACTTTGAAGTCATTGTGAGCATTGCATTGTGACAAGTCTCGAAATAATGTCACAATGAAGTCGAATGGTGACTTTCCAGTGATCGACACTCTATTGTGAAGTCATCATTGCACTCCTTTGTAAAAAGACCCCAGATGATTTCAGTTTCTGTCTTTTGGGAACTCGTCACTGAACAGCTAGCATGATGACTTTACTTCATGCTAGCTGAATGTCAAAATGACAGTCACATGAGAGTCACAGGATGACTTCATTGTAAAGTTACCTGGTGACTCGTCAAAAAGCAGCAGTCATGGTGACTGTTCAGTGGAGTGACCAAATGAGAATAAAAATGAGACGAATGAAAGATATCACATTTCTGTTCATTGTAGTGACTTTGACAATTGTGACCATTTGTGATGTCAAGAAGACTTCACATCGACTGTCTGTGCTGTTAGGAAGACTTAACATCGAATGTCTGTGCTGTTAGGGTAGTACTTATTTTCTAGACTTGCTGTTTATAGAATTTGCTTTTGAGTACTCACGTGTTCAGAAACTAGCATTTTGTGTTTGTTGCTTAAGTTTTGCACACTAGTGTACTTTTTACGATATATGTACGTTACAACAATTTACTGTACATATACTGTAACTTTTTACAAGCATTTTTTATGCATATATAAATGTGTGTAATATATGCACATTTACAAAAATTTACATCAGCAAAAATTATTTCTATGAGGTTTTCAATTATAGATTTTATAAATTTGTTTGAATGAAAATTAGTTTCATACTCATCAAACACTTGCTTCCAACGTAAATTTCATTTAATAAATATGAGTTACTTTAAAACTACATATATAGAAAACAAACCTCGACGTTTCGCTTAATCTTTATAACCATCATCAGGAGAAAAAACCTTCATAAATATGAACAGCAAAAATTAAAATGTGTTACATGATTGAGTCACGATATTCAATCTGCCAATACGCTCAAATAACGGAAATCATAACAACATATTCAAAATACGCCTGGTGGCGCCCTCTATGAATCAGCAATGTAACTGGAACTCATGTTCAACGGAATTAAAGTTCACTTTAAAATGCATTTCCATATGGCAGGAACCGAAAATGATGGATATCGTTGTAAATTTCATGTTTTCTTAGTGAAATTTCTATAGATTCACGGATGTAGGCTTTAAATGGATTGTTTTGTCTGGAAATAACTTTGACGTTGTTAAAATCAATAAACCTAACCTGTCCGTTAGCAAAAGTCCTTGAAAAGGCAGTGTAAAATTTATTGCATTTCAAATCATTCTTGTGTTCTTTAAGTCTCTAAGTCTTTAAGAACACAAGAGTGATTTGAAATACAATAAATTTTCCACTGCTTTTTCAAGGACTTTTGCTAATAGAACACAAGAGTGATTTGAAATACAATAAATTTTCCACTGCCTTTTCAAGGACTTTTGCTAACGGACAGGTTAGGTTTATTGATTTTAACAACGTCAAAGTTATTTCCAGACAAAACAATCCATTTAAAGCCTACATCCGTGAATCTATAGAAATTTCACTAAGAAAACATGAAATTTGCAACGATATCCCATCATTTTCGGTTCCTGCCATATGGAAATGCATTTTAAAGTGAACTTTAATTCCGTTGAACATAAGTTCCAGTTACATTGCTGATTCATAGAGGGCGCCACCAGGCGTATTTTGAATATGTTGTTATAATTTCCGTTATTTGAGCGTCTTGGCAGATTGAATATCGTGACTCAATCATGTAACACATTTTAATTTTTGCTGTTCATATTTATGAAGGTTTTTTCTCCTGATGATGGTTATAAAGGTTAACCGAAACGTCGATGTTTGTTTTCTATATATGTAGTTTTAAAGTAACTCATATTTATTAAATGAAATTTACGTTGGAAGCAAGTGTTTGATGAGTATTTATATGTGCAACGTAAAGTCCTTATTAATTAATTAATTAATTAGTTTCATACTTTTCAACCTATAATATTGGATTAGTAAATTACAATTTGTTTGATAGAATTAAATATTAAATGCTGTTATGAGTTGACGGAATTTGTTTTGCCTAGAACTCTAGAAATATGTCTTTTAATTTTTTCAAATTTTTCTTAGCTGAAAAATGTGGTTTTTTTACTAAAATCAGGAAATGCTTATCAGAAATACAATAAAAAAAACAACTACCATTAATCCCAATTTTTATTATATCCGATTATAATCCCTACATTTTATTTAGTATATTTTAATGTTTCAAAATTTAATGTACAAATTAAGTTTATTATAAATATGAACAGCATAACATCAAGCGGCTTGAAGCACTTTAAATATATTTTCTCAAATATTATAATTAAAATTTCAGCTGCAATTTTATTGTTAAAAAATAGAAAAAACAATTTACAATTGTGTTTAAATAAAAGTGTTATGAATAAGAATGTTTAAAGTAATTTATATATTATATAATTTTTTAAATGTAAGGGTTTTGTCATTTTCAGTTTAGTACTAGATTATTGCTTTATTTTCCCTGTAAATAGAACATGCAAAAACTCAACTTTAAATTATGTTGTCACCAGAATTTTTATATAAAAGGACATTTTTATAGAAAATTTAGGAAAATAATAGATTTTTAAACACAGTTTTGAAAAGCTAGATTGTTATTCTTTCATTAATGCTACTTTTATTTTAAACTAAAATTATTTATTTTTCTGAACTTCTATGAAATTCCCCGTTATATTTCGACGAAATGTTTATTAAATGTTTACATAAAAAATTTGATTTATGCTACTTTTATTTAAAATTAAATTATTTATTTTTCTGGATTTCTTATGAACGTTTCCGTTAGATTTCAAGGCATTGTTTATTACTTGTTTACATAAATGCTTCTGAATTTTTACTGCATTCAATACTGGTTCATTATTTTCCTGTTCTTCTGTCTAATAATCTTTTAATACTCCATAAAAAAGCTTTAATATTTTATCATTTCCGCTAAAAGAAGATGACACTACAGTAATAAAACATCAAAAAGAGAGCTTTATGGATGTTCTATAAAATCGAGATCGATTTGTATCAACGAGAAATATTTTTTTCTTTTATTTATAAAACGGTTTATGAGCGAACATAATCGTTTACTCTTGAAGAGGTGGTAATAAAAAATCTTGTATCGGTGCCATGTTTTTATTAGGTATCATCGTATGCTGAAAAAGTACGTAAAAACTTATGTTTGATGACCATTTTTGTCCTAAAAGATAGGAAATTAGAAGATGATAGAAAACGACTCCTGTAAATGTAATGGGCACTAAAAAGTATCATTGTTTCTAGAAGTCCTACAAAAAAATTTCAGTTTTATTTATAGTGACATAGACTAAATAATATATATATATATATATATATATATATATATATATATATATATATACATTTACTTCATTGTGATACTTCATATTTTCTTTAAAAAAATGAAACCATTAAATATATATATATATCCTTCTATATTAAAAAAAAAGTAATCTGGAACTGAGCCAAAAACGAAATGGACAAATCAAATTCTGCGTAGATATTCCGGGTTATTCTCATCTCTTTTTTACTAGGGACTTTTTTGAGGAGCTATTACTTTTTTCCTAGCCATCCTACGGATTCGAAAATCATACCACCAGACGCGAAATATAACAAGCTTTCAGAAATTAAAAAAATTATCACGGTCGGACAATAAAAACTCAAAAAATCCTTAAAAATAGAGTAAAAAATCTTTTATTGAAAAAGTCATTTTTTATATTGTTGCCAATTTCTAAATAAGCGCAAAGAATTATGTTTTATCTCAAATAAAAAATGTATTTGCGCGAGACTATTAGAAACAATAATGAAAGTTTTTAAAATTACCAGGTTTTAAGAGGCTGTGAAATCAGAACGGGGTTGGTGAGCGTAGCGAGCACGGGGCAGAGCCCCCTAGTATATATATATATATATATATATATAAACTTAATGTACAATTAATCCATTGAAACATAAGATATCGACCATAAACAATGAAATCACAATACCAAATAGCAGAGTCAAATTACAAATTAAATGTTGTAGTCCTAAGAAATTAAATAATATATATCCAAATCAAAAAACAAGAGAATAAACACAAATGAAAGCTTATAATATAAATCACTTTTTCAAGGGCAGCGGATTACAAGCAAAGAACAATCGATTTCTGTAGAAAACACTAGTTTTATGCTAAAAATTATGTTTATATCTGCCCTATCGATTGTTAAACAAGATTGAAAAACAAGAAAAGCTTTTAAAGTGGAATATACTAAAACTAAAACAAAAACAAAAACAAAAAAAAGGTTTTTACTGCTTACCCTTAATTACTAATGTATTAACAATAATCCGATTTGCACATGTTCAAATATTGTATATAACGAATAAGGTTAATTTAACCGTTAAGAGATTAAAAAAAACTATAATCAACGGTTGCAGTTATCTACCCTATATATATAAAATCCTAATGAAACGAATTTGTGAAACGATTTTATGAAACGAATTTATGAAACGATTTTATGAAACGACTGATTAAACGACTGATTATGTTTCAGGGCTATTTTTAATGAAATATTAAACGCTTGATGATGAAATTAATACCAATTGTCCATAAAAATCCGCAGATGTCAAAACTGGTAACAGAATTTTGAAATTGGAATTAGTTTTCGAGATATTAATTTTTTTTTTAATTTTAATGACATTTCTGTAATGATGGCAACTAATTACTCAGTTTTTTGTGACAAAAAAGGGAAAAACATTGAAAAGGATCCCGATAGGGATTATTAGTTTCTTTTTATTCGTCATTTTCAAATTGAAATTGAATTTATCTTTTATTTCAATCGATAATGAAGACAAGATTGTGATTAAATTATGTTTTTCAGGAAAATTTGAAAAAAAAAAATCACATTTCTATCGTCAGGATTCAATCGTCTGTCAGCATTTAATTTAATTTATAAACTGAAAATATTTTGAATAAATTCGTCCAAATGACGTCATTTATGTAAACGCAAAAGGAATTAATAGTAATTATTATTTATTGATATCATTTTGTTATTTTTTTGTAAAATTTAATTAAACGAATTTATAAAATCACTAATTCGGATATTTGAAACGAATATATAAAATAATAATTGCCCAACTGAACGGAAGAAGAATAAAATATCCTACTTGGTTTTCTATCCTGCTTGGTTTTCTATCCTGCTTGGTTTTTTCCGCCAAGCTTTTTTAAAAAGCGTCAAGACCCCTATAATAGAAAATCACCAAAAGTTCATTGGATTTGTTTTCATAACTTTTGGCAACAAATCTATGTATATTAACGAATCTATCCCTTTTTGAAGCTCGAATTACGCCAAACCTAAAAGCAAAGGATCCTATACTGGAAAAGTACCCAAATTTCTTATGGACAACAGGGACCGATTTAGAAATTTGGGGGCCCTGGGCACAGATGCGTATGGAGGGGCCCCCTTGCACAGATTCTTTGAATAAAAAAATATATCGAAAGCAGTACTTATTAAGATAACCACTACTGACTTTGATAAATTCTTTGAAATATTAATTAAAAAAATTAAATTTGATAATCATTAATTTACTTTTAAATAATTATTTGATAATTATGAATTTTTAATTGAATTTTACAATAAACTGTGTGGTGCTGATTACCTTTCTCTATGCAAGTCCATATATCTGGAATGATAAAGTATTCCACAACTAATAATAAATTTACCGCAGTACCAATCTATAATTATTTAAAATATTAGCATATCCTATTAATCAAACGACTTTTTCTTTCCAATACAAGCTTTGTATGGAAAAAAAATGAACTAAATTTACACAAGTAACTAGCAGAACCACACGACTTTGTCCATGTTAACCATGAGGGCCTTACATGTAAAATAAAAATGAAATAATATGGTAATCCCAAAAATGGAGTTCTGTACATTACTTCACATAAATTGTTAAAAGACAATCAGCAAAAAATGAAGTTACTTTGACATATCATAGATAATCTCTGACAAACAGATTTTTTCGTTTTAATTTTGTTGTTTGACAGTTAAAACTCTTTTGGCCAATAATTGAAAAACCTTTAGTAGCATTTGGGGGCCCCTGAAAATTGGGGGCCCTGGGCCCGTGCCCCAAATGCCTGCCGTAAATCAGGCACTGATGGACAATATTAAAGTGACATAACATGGTGTAAAATTATCGCGGATAGCAAATTTGTTTAAATATCTCATCAATTGATGCCGAATAAATGCAGGCATGCATGTACAAAATATTTAATTAATTTTGTATGATAAATAATTATTAGAAAATTTGTATATACATATTAATTAAAATAAATAATTTACATATTTAAAATAACATGAAAATATGCATGATGGTGCACAAAAATAGAGAGAAAATTAAAACCTGTTACTGAAAATGTCTATAATATGGTACTTTTCAATACCGTGGTTCTTAATGTTATTCACACGCAGATGGAATTTTTCTCATCCTTAAACGCAAAGGAAGAATAGAATACAGATCGTTGTTTTAAAAGTCAGAGATGTAGCCGCAATTTAAACCTAACCATTTTATACAAGCTGGTTTTCAAGTTGTAATTGATTTTACTTATCAATCCTGAAAACAGTCGTCAGTTGTCGCAACAGCTGTGTATGAGGAGATGATAATCAAAAAATGCCCCATTAAAACGTTAAAAGCATGGCAACCCAATTACAGATTTACCAATATTTTTAAAAGAAAGCACGCTGTCATGTTTTTAGAGGCCTCGAAGTCTGACCGGGTGTTTCAGAGCGTAGCTCGCAGGGGGTAGGCACCCTAGTAATAGATATAAACACATAGATTATTACATTTTTTCAAGATAAAAGTGAAAATAAAGACTGTAAATTAAGTTACTATATTGTTAATATAACTAAATTAAATTATATACAATATTACTGGAATATCCAAATTTAAACCTATATATATATATATATATATATATATATATATATATATATATATATATATATATATATATATATATATATATATATATATATATCTTTAAACATTTAATAATGATTGCGTTTCCATCTTCATCTGAAGTGGAATGTTCATTTAATAGACTTGTATGTCATTAAATATATTAAAAATGAGTTATTTGGATTTATTTCCATTACTGCACTGACAGGTATTCAAAAAAGAGAGCTGAAATAATCTCTTTTCTTATATTATCATAAGTCAGGGAAATTAGATTCCTTCCCTTGAATAGCATACAGAAGAATACTATTAATAAATGTTCCATAAAAAACTGCAATGAAATCTAAATCAATCAAACAACAACAACAACAAAAAAAAGAAAATCTAAAAAATTTACGTAGACTTTTTCCCTTTAAATCCGTAATAACACATGCAAAAACTTTTTTATTCAACGAGTAATACGTAAAAAACACAAAGAATATTTCTAAAATTGTTAATAAATAAAATTAGACTTAAATTCTGACAATTTCTATTCTTGTATTAAGAGTTCTATTTTTAAGTTCAGTTATTGTACTTACAGTAGCAAAAAAGTTCATAAAATCTTTCAACCACTTCAATGGCTGCCCCGAGTTAAGTCGGGGGTAATAACACTGTTTCCCTATCTATGGGGCCATCGAAGTGGTTAATGGCACTACATATCAGCAAAATTAAATTACGTTCATTGAATCACATACTCAAGAATACCATTAACAAATTCCTCATTAAATACTACAATGAGAACAAAATCAGGACAAATAAGGACTACAAAAACTCACATATAGTCTTATGTACCCATTTAAAAAATTGTAAGAAAGTGTTATTGTTTAAAACAGTAGAAATAAAGAGATTAGTTTTTAATTTTTTAACATGTTAAGAGGAACTTAAAGTATGACAATTTTTACACTTATAGCAAGACTTCTATATGTAACGTTTCTACTACAGTGTGTAAATAGTTATCCTCAGGGGGAGAAATGTTTAAATGAATTCTTTTTCGTGATATCACTTGTCAGCGAAATTAGTTTACTGTCTTAGAATCACATATTTAAGAATATCAATAAAAAATACTGCATTAAATACTACAAGGGATCAAAATCTAATAAAAAAAAAATAGGCACTAGAAAAAAATTGCATATTTTGTTTTATATATAAACCTTTAATAATACACATTAAAACATTTTTATTTACAGAGGTGGAGTAATAGTATTAAAGTTAAAATAAATCATTATTAATTTCTTAATATGCTAAACGGGACTTACAGTGAGAAAATTTCTGCTCATATACCAAGATATATTTTCTTTAATTTTTATATTACACTGCTAATAATTATTCTAAGGGCTAAATGTTGAAATGAATTTTTTTAACTGCATTCCTTGTTCAGGAAAATAGATAATAGTCTTTGAATCACATATTACAGAATATTAACAACAAATACATCATTAAATATTGCAATGCCATCAGCATATAATAAAAAGAATTAAAGACAAAGAAAAAATGTATATTTTTGTATATAAACCTTTAAAAATACGTTACAAAAAGTTTTCTTTTTCAGATTTGAAAGAGAAGAAATAAAAGGAACAATTACTAATAAAATGTTTTTTAAAAGCATAAAACAATAGAAATGAAGGGATTATATTTTTAAAATATATTAAAGGGAATTTAAAGTACAACAATCTCTACTGTCATTTTAACCCGTCAGTGCACGGGTTGAAAAGACATTATTCATCTCCAGTATCATTCACTGTATCTGTTTTATGATCACTGTGTCACAAAGATACGCGTTGGGGTCATCGTCGTCAGAAATGTTATCTCACTTACTGTCTCCAACAAAGCTTGCACTGTGACCAAATTTTGGGGGTTATTAATACTAAATCTTCTTGAGGTCCTGGAAAAATAACAGTAAAAAACGAACAAAATTTTCCTTTTACTTATTTGGCCCACTGACCGGTATAAACTCTATGAATAATAACGCAGAAAATTAATCAAAACTGACATGATTGGACGGGTGCAGTCTCGTAGACGTAAGCCAAGCAGTATGACTTAATAGATACTGAGAAGCAGAATGGTGTTGGTCGGCTGTTCACGTACTAACTAACACAGCAGAGATTTGAAGGTATATGGGAGGTTAAAGCTGAAGCTACTGCCATCTATCATAAATAATAGAAGAGATACATGCTTGGATCTTACAGACAAAACCCGTACACTGTCGGGTTCAGATTCCTATCTAAAATTTTGCTGCTATGCTACTATTAATTATTCCAAGAAAATAAAATGATGAAATGATTTCCTTTTCATGACATACTTGACAGTGAATTTAGATTACTTTCCTTCAGTGGAATGCTGAAGCGTAGCCTCTTTAAAATAATGCATAATTGCTGAAGAATACTTTATGAATACTGTAATGTGATTTAAGTCTAATAAAAAGAAATGACTAAAAATAAATTAACCGTAATTGTTTCCGTGTTTAAACTTAATGATATATATGATAACTTTACCTATTTAAAGACAAATACAATAGAAATAGAAAAAAAAAATCAGTATATGATAGAGCACATAAAACTCAATGTTTAAATTTAAATTTTCGTTCGTTATTTTTTAGAACTACTGAATGGAAATAGCCTTAAATATGTTTTATAAAAAGTTTGTTTATGTTTATGAGTAGCGGTTTTCCGCTATGAAAAGCTGTAAATATTTTTAAATGTCGAATATATTCTTGTTTTATATATACCTAGCTTGTAAAGATTGCACAAAGTAGTTGATAATTGAAGTATTTGTGTTTTATAAACCAAAGCTCTAATGAATAAAATATAATAGAGATGTCTCTAATACTTATCATTATGCCATGACAATCGATGTTAAAAATGTATAAATGGAGATTTTCAGTGTGATGATTTTTAAAGC
The DNA here is from genome assembly GCA_963931845.1 of Maratus michaelseni. Taxonomy (NCBI): domain Eukaryota; kingdom Metazoa; phylum Arthropoda; class Arachnida; order Araneae; family Salticidae; genus Maratus; species Maratus michaelseni. The sequence goes on from OZ007588.1 coordinate 430,779,913, forward strand.
AAGAAGTACATTTCGAAGGAATTTACTTGAAAGTATATATACGCCCAACCAACCTCACCTACACATCAACACACCCACACAAACCCACACTCACACACACACGCATATACAGTGGTGGCCAAAATTTCGGACATTTTTTGAAATTTTCATGTTTTTCAACTTTGTGTGCTTGTAGAATATATTATTTTTCACTTAAATGCAAACGTTTATATATCAAATTGAAGGTAATTTAATGTAGAATTTAATAATAAAAACAGTATTACAATATATGTATTACAAAAAAGTTATGTTCATTTTAGTAGAACAAACAAACACAAATCGTTTTGAATAAGGACGTGTTTTGTAATAAAAGCGTACTAGGCCAATCACAAGCACTGTTCTGAGGACCAATCAAATGTCTGTAACTATAGTTTAGGTTATTTGGATGGTAAAAGAGTTATTGTTGTGGAAATATTTTGCGGAATGGTGCATACTAGTACAATTAAATAGAGTATTGCTGTTTTTGAATATTTAAAGTCATTTTTTTTAATTAAACTAATTTTAAACAATGTCATCAACAAGAAGAACTAATTGGACATATACAAAAAGAAGCCGAATTGTCATATTGAAAGAAAATGGCCTCTCTTATGCTGAAATTGCAAGACAAGTTGGTGGTTCAGTGACTTGTTCTGGTGTACGAAAGTTCTGTTTACGTTATGAAAAAACAAAATCAGTGGAAAATAAGGCCAAATCAGGCCGAAAAAATGCACAAGTGCTACTGCCGATAGAAAAATTAAACGGCTATGCCTTCAAGATAGAAAAATTTCATCAGATGCCATTAGATGTGAAATGAATGCAGCGGGTATTGCAGTAAGTTCAAGAACAATAAGAAGAAGGTTATCAGGATTTGGACTACAAGCTAGAATTCCAAGGAAAAAACCATATTTAAATCAAAAGCAACGCGAAAAACGAGTTTAGTGGGCAAAAGAACACATTAAATGGTCAGAAAATTAATGGAAGCAAGTAATCTGGAGCGATGAGAGTAAAATATCGCTCTTTGGTAGTGATGGTAGAAAATACGTGAGACGTAGAGTAGGAGAAGCACTTCATCCTGATTGCATTGAAGCAACTACAAAAAACCCAACAAATGTCATGACATACATGAAATGTTCATGTATGTCTGCAGATGGTGTGGGCCGAATTCAAATGATTGATGGCATCCTGAATGCCAAAAAATACATGGAAACTGTCCTGGAACCAAAATTGATACCTTCCATCAGGGATTTCTTCCCCAACAACGCACCATTTATTTTTCAGCAGGATTCAGCTCCATGCCACACAGCAAAAGTATGCAAAGAATGGTTTCAAAATAAAGGCATAGATATATTACCATGGCCAGGAAACAGCCCTGATCTCAATCCAATTGAAAATTTGTGGCGACGTTTGAAAATTCTTGTACGAAAAAAATGTCCATCAAATAAAAGACAGCTTATTGAAGCTATAATTGATTCTTGGCACCACTTGATTACGAAAGATGAACTCCAAGCACTCGTTCACGCAATGAAAAGGCGCTGGGAAGCTGTCTTAAAAAATAAGTGTTATCCTACTAAGTATTGTTTGTGTAAGTATCACTTTTAAAAAAATGCAAATCTAAGATAGATCTTACTATTAGTTGCATAACTTTTTTTGTAATACAGATATTGTAATACTGTTTTTATTATCAAATTCTACATTAAATTACCTTCAATTTGATATATACATGTTTGTATTTAAGTGAAAATTAATATATTCTACAAGCACACAAATTTGAAAAACATAAAACTTTAAAAAAATTTCCACACTTTTGGCCACCACTGTACACATATATAGCATATTTTAATATTCTACATTGTTTTTCAAATATAATTTACTTATTCTCACTTTAAAATATTTTTTCCTTTTTTTCCTCTTATTGATATTAGTTGTTTCTACGTCTAGTAATTTAGCTTTCCCGTATCAAAACTCATTCCATTTTAAAATATTCTATTTAAGATGTAATCCTATTTTTAATACTTAAAAGGACGCGTTCGGAGGTCCTTCACGCCAAAAGCAGTTCTATATAGTATCAGATTTTTATATACACTGATAACGAGTTCTGACGTGCACGCTCTCGTTGATCCAAATCTCTTAAAGCAATGCGGGGTCTTGTGACTGATATAAGTAGATGCAACGATTCAGAGGCCACTTTTTAATTTTTCTCTTCGTTATCTGATACGGCGCGTGAGTAATGGAATCTTTACTAGTGTACTGTAATAAGTTGATGTTATTCACTTATTTATTTTTTTATGTTGAAGTTTTATAATATGATGAATTTTTTTAATATGTTAAGATCACTGTCTTCTTTTTTAGGTGCGTTCGTAATTATATAAATACGTAGCACCTATTGTCGTCGCTTGGTCCGTCCGTCCGCATATAACAACGCAAAAACTACTCAACCGAATGGTTTGAAATTTAAGATATATTAACTTTGCAGAATTTTGTCGAGACTTTTCAAATTTTATAAAATCGAATCAAAACTTTAGGAGATATTAATAAAAATATTTATTAAGAAATTTTAATTTTTTTTTAATCTGTGCTTTTTTGATATAGGAGCTTCCGAAGTTTAATTGTCAAGCGACCGAGATACTTATTTTGTTACAGAAATGAATCTGAAGACGATATAATTCATTTCACAGAATTAAAAATCATCAAGATCTAAATATTTATATAACTAGCTATAATACGAACGCACCTCATTTGTCACGTTTGACGTACAATTTCCAACTTGTTTCTAATCTCATAGTTGCCATATCGCCAGATTTCAGCTTTCGACAAGATTTTTAGCAGATATCGTTTCCATTAACCGAAATCATTGCACAAACACACACACACACACACACACACACACACACACACACACTCACACACACACATACATAATATATATATATATATATATATATATATATATATATATATATATATATATATATATATATATATATATATATATATATTACAAAATTTAATTTTTTTCCGCAATTATTCTATAAAATTTGTCCATTCAATAACATTCGGTATATAACCCAGCTTATTAAAATAATTCTCATTCTTAAAATAGCCTTTTACTATCCATATGTAAAGCCAATTATTCCTAATCCACTTAATAATATTTATTCGAAAGTAGTTAGTCTAAAAATGGCGATAGCTTTTTTAATTTATTCTTTAAATAGAACATCTTTATTTTAATCCATTATTAAAATTCATTAGTATTATTCCCGTGTGGTCAAATTTCTATAACTTCGTTATTTAAATGCTAAAATATCGTATCTCTTAAAATATTCCGCTCAAAAAACCTTATTTCATAAAGTTATCCTATTATTAAATATCAAATGTCTATTAAAATATTTCCGAAAAACTTTAATTCTTTCTTTTTTTCCCCTTTTATAAAGATTCATTTTCTTTTCTTCTTATTATTTTTATTACGTATTAAATTCGAAGTTTAGCTACAGCCTCAAAACAGATAAGCTCGTTTGTTGATATGGCAGGCATCTGGTACGAGATTATGGAATATTCTGGAAGGGCGTAGAAAGTTTTTGGCGGTAAGGAAGTCATTTTACGACAAAATAAATCCACCGGAATTACTGATAAAGTTCCTAAAGAGACCTTTTGATTCGATAGAAGTGGGTCACGTGACGTATTCTGTATTATTACGCAAGCTAGTTACGAAACTAGCGCAAGTTAACTAGTTACGCAAGCTAGTTAAAAACACGATCCTCCTGATTCGGAGAGAATTTTTTTGACGCTGGTGTTTGCTAAAAGAATCGGGATGGATTCAAGAAAATAATGGAACGTTGTAATTTTATTTTGTTTAGCGTTGGCTAACGAGTATTTTCCCTGAAGAGATGTCTTTAACTGGAAATAAAATGTTCTTCGACGAAAAAATGGACTGAATTTTCTTGTTGTTGTTGATGATACCACACGGCCGCCTGATGCGAGCTAAAAGGGAAACCTATCACATAGCTAACCCTGTTTATCAACGAGCACGACTGCCTTTTATCCCGGATTTGAACTTGGAAATACGACATTAATATAATAAGTCGAACAGGATAAGGATTGGACATTAGATAAACAGCTGGTGATCAACAGAAAGTTTGTGTAGTTTAAACGTGAAATTTGCCGATTGGAAAAATATGTTACGAGGACGTCTACGCCATTACAGCACGTTTGCGTCTGGTGTGTTACTATTTTGTAGCTTTATAATAAATTAAAAATGGTCAAGCCTAAAAGAGAAAACAAAGGAAAATCTGCCCTAAGTGAAGTTGTTGCTAGAGAATATACTATTCATCTTCATAAGCGTCTTCATGGTGTTGGGTTTTAAAGGATTGCGAAAAAGCAGAACTTTTGTGTTATCAGGAAATTAAAGATTTTTAGAGGTGTGAAACTTTCCTGTGAAATATGTTCAAGAGTAACTGTAAGTTGGTATTTTTATTTATTGATATTTATTAGTTTATGTTATATTTAAAATGTTTTATTTATTTAATAGTCTACTTTGAAATTTAAAGGTTTTATATACTATGTTATACTGATTAAATTTTTGTTTTTAAAATTTATTTCTGTTGCAAATATTTAAGTGTTGTTAAGGTTAATTAATTTATTTGATGATTTCGTGTGATACGTCATTGTAATGTTATAGACAGCGGTATAATTTTATATTTTCATGTTTTAAGAACAGATATTCTTAAAAGAAAAATTCTATTATTTTTAATATGTTACTGAGATCTGATCTGTATTTTATAAAGAGACAACTTTTATCCTAAGGGAACATTCCTGGCATCATGCCAAACCTAAGTTACAAAACAGCTATTATGAGGAGAAAAAAAAAATCTGTATGTTGAATAATAAGTGACTGGTGGTTTGAATTGTAGTAAATTAATGAGCCACTGAAAGATTATTTATGATGTAAATATGTAAATAGAGTGTTAGTATTTTATTGTTTATTTAAACTGTGAATATATAAAATTAATTTTAGTATGTTATTGTTTATTTTCATTTAATGTAGGATTTATGATGCATTTACCAACTTGCTAAAATATTTAATACCTAAACTTTGAAAATTTTTGATGGTGTTATAATATTAATAAAGTGTTTAAATAAAATGCTAGGTCAGGTAGAAATTAAATTACTGGAACATGTGGACATTTAGCACTATGTTAACCTAGCTGAATTGCTCTATTAGGTAATTTGAATTTTAATAATCTTAAGCTCACCAATGGGGAATTTTTTTTACACCTCATTTGTCCATAGCTTAGGTAAAAATAAGTTCATTATCTACCAAATTCCTTAGCATTAATAAATTTACTAGAATTGAATACTCAGAATAATTGATGTGATGATAGAATTCATACGTGATGACGATAAGTATGAAGATAAAGTCATGTTTTCCTTGATGACAAATAATAAAAATAGTTAGAAGAGAAATTGGAAAATTTAGGTAAGTTGCATTAAAAAAAAAAAAAAAAAATCATGGAGTATGTAATAAAATTTTGGTGATGATGTTGCTCTTCTTGTTCTTTTTGCTGATGATACAATTGTTATTATTATTATTACTATGATAAAAAAAAATTATTCTAAGGTAGTTAATGCAACATATTAAATTTAAATTTAGCAAAAATAATAAATAAAATTTAGGAGATTTTTATGTATTTTATTGAATAAATGTTCTGGTTAATGCTTAATTTGGATTCACAAATTCTTATAATTCTTAAAAAATTCAATAGGAAAAGTTTGAATTCAGTCATGTTTCTGTCAGAAGGGTATATATGGTCGTAATTTGGAGACATGGAACAATTCGCAACCATATTTTTCACCAGATATTTTCAGACTATTTCATGAGCAACCCAAACAACAATCAAAATCACCACAGACATCACAATCACCATCACAAAATCAAACTAAAGTAAAAACAATAGAATAAATTCTAATTCTTTAAATATCTCTTATTACTCTAGTTTCAACATTATCAGGTATGTCTTTGGTGTACAACAGAGATATTACCCATTTTTGAAAGTTTAATATTTTAAAATTTTAAAATAAATGTCACAGCTTTTATTTCAACTTTGTGGTTATATTTTAGCCTGATCAACTAAAATATTTACTTGTTTTTGAGAGTTTTTGAGGTTGAGTAGACACCTTATGCAGGCATAAGATGTGTATTTTGATTTTAGGAATTGTCAAATTGATGTTGAAAAATGAAATTAAATGTTTTAATTCTATATCAAAATAAACTATTTTTACTTTATTTACTTTTTCTTAAACCAATTGTTTCAAAAATTTAATATTATGTTATTTACTTCAATAGATAATCAAATAGTAACCGTTTATAAGTATTTCTATAATTATATAAATTATTGGATAGTGATGATATGATTTTACAGTGATTGTTTTGGTGTGACAATAGAAAATTAAGTATCTAAACTAATTGCCTTTGTATTCCATTTCTCAGCTAAAATTAACATCTTTTATTTGTTATTTATTGTCTTTATTTATTCTAAGTTTGCCAAAAAAACAACTCTCTACATTTAGGATGAATACTTATAACTTAACAGTATAATTTTGTAAAAGGGTATCAGAGGAAAAAATTATTGTCAGGAACTACTGGTTGAGAGTTCAATTTCGAAATATTTAGATTTAAATTTATTTGGATTTTGAAATTATTTTTTGTTTTTTGTTTTTTTGTATACTTTCGACAGGCAAAAATACTTTCTTATATGATTAAAAAATAAGAAATTTATTTATTTGCTATGTAATTATTTTATTCCTCAACCAATATTTTCCCTAACAATAAATAAACAAACTGTGATATTTTCTTAAATTATACAAATTTTATTATATTATTATTATTTCTACTATTGAATTATATTATGAATTACTACATATGTTGAGAAGTATTAGTTATATTGAAAGTTATTATTGTTAAGTTTATGAATTGAATTTTATTATAGCATTTATTTATATTATTGAAGAGTTATATTATTTATTAGTGAAAAAATGTTTGACAAATATTAGTTAAAGATGTTGGGATTCGACAGGAATATAACAAAGATAACATATTCCAGGTATGAAATAAACGACCAAGAAAATAATTTGATAAACAAACCTTTAAAGGGAGTTTAATATTACTAAAAGACTTGTTTATTATGTAGAAAAATTAATGTGATACTTAAGAGAAGATGTTGTGACAAAATGCTAGCATTATAAAGTCATTATAAAGTATTGGTAAGAATGACTACAGTTTTAAAAATTTTGATGGAGTAATGTCTTTATTTTCAGCCTTTACATAAAAGCTGTATTTTTAAGAAAGGGACTGCAGTAATCATTTTTAAAAACAAAATGAGGACTTATCACGATCCAAGAAAGAGACTGAAATAAAACAGTTGGATCTAATAAACTCAAATTTGAATGAAGTCGAATTTTTTTTTTAACTTTGTGTTAACAATTTGCTAGTGACTACTTATTCTAAAGCTTGTGAACTTGGTAAAAGCAAAATTCTGTTACTATTATTATCCTGTTTTTCTTGTTTATTAATATTTATTATTTATTGTTATTGTATTTTTCTTGTGCACTTACAAATGGTACGTGAGATTGTAACCATTTCTTGTATTATTTTACAGGGGAAATGCTCGTAGCTTTATTTTTATTTATCTATTAATTTTAATTGATTACTATTATTTTGTTTTTGTTTTTGTCTTCCAGTTCTTCAGAAATTTCCCATCTCCTTGCTGGCAGTCTCTAAATTTATACTAGTCAAAATTCAAATTTCTAAAGTATTAAATTTATATTGTCTGAATTTATAGTTACTTAACTATTAACTTCATCCAAAATCTTTAGGGAGGGGGGATAATATTACAAAATTTAATTTTTTCCGCAATTGTTCTATAAAATTTGTCCATTCAATAATATTCGGTATATAACCTAGCTTATTAAAATAATTCTCATTCTTAAAATAGCCTTTTACTATCCATATGTAAAGCCAATTATTCCTAATCCACTTAATAATATTTATTCGAAAGTAGTTAGTCTAAAAATGGCGATAGCTTTTTAAATTTATTCTTTAAATAGAACATCTTTATTTTAATCCATTATTAAAATTCATTAGTATTATTCCCGTGTGGTCAAATTGCTATAACTTTTTTATTTAAATGCTAAAATATCGTATCTCTTAAAATATTCCGCTCAAAAAACCTTATTTCATAAAGTTATCCTATTATTAAATATCAAATGTCTATTAAAATATTTCCGAAAAACTTTAATTCTTTCTTTTTTTCCCCTTTTATAAAGATTCATTTTCTTTTCTTCTTATTATTTTTATTACGTATTAAATTCGAAGTTTAGCTACAGCCTCAAAACAGATAAGCTCGTTTGTTGATATGGCAGGCATCTGGTACGAGATTATGGAATATTCTGGAAAGGGCGTAGAAAGTTTTTGGCGGTAAGGAAGTCATTTTACGACAAAATAAATCCACCGGAATTACTGATAAAGTTCCTAAAGAGACCTTTTGATTCGATAGAAGTGGGTCACGTGACGTATTCTGTATTATTACGCAAGCTACTTTAAAAACACGATCCTCCTGATTCGGAGAGAATTTTTTTGACGCTGGTGTTTGCTAAAAGAATCGGGAATGATTCTAGAAAATAATGGAACGTTGTAATTTTATTTTGTTTAGCGTTGGCTAATGAGTATTTTCCCTGAAGAGATGTCTTTAACTGGAAATAAAATGTTCTTCGACGAAAAAATGGACTGAATTTTCTTGTTGTTGTTGATGATACCACACGGCCGCCTGATGCGAGCTAAAAGGGAAACCTATCACATAGCTAACCCTGTTTATCAACGAGCACGTCTGCCTTTCATCCAGGATTTGAACTTGGAAATACGACAATATATATATATATATATATATATATATATATATATATATATATATATATATATATATATATATATATATGTAAAATGTATACAGAGATATATATATATATATTAATATAAAGAAATAAGTAAATGTATGAAGAAAATGCAGATTTAAACCACTTAAAGCTGCATAATAAAATTGGCAGTAAATATAAATAATAGTAATTTTTAATAGGGATTTTTTTTAGATGCAGATGATGTAAATAGGTAGTGGCATAAATAGGGCTATATTAGTCTAAAAAGAAAATTATAAAATAATTACAAAACTAAACAAAATTAAGAGATGTTAATGGATGTTTAATAATTTGAAACGTTACTAAAGCTCAACAACGGGAGTTTGTGTTGATGTAGTAATTACACAAGAGGTTTCACATCGAATATTTTATCTTGAAAACGTATATCAAAACATGATGTCTAGGTATTATAAATATCATTTTTGCCACTTTCCAACCTAGTTGAAAAGTGTTTATGACTTCGGTTTGTCTGCCGTCTGCCGTCTGACCGTGCTCTAACTCGCGTAAATATACTCGGATCGCCCTGAAATTTTTGTATGTTATTGTCGTTTTTATAGCATGTTCCTATTTCGACTGAAGTGTGTAGCATTTATAGTTTTTTTTACAGGGACAGTCAAAAGTATTTCGTTACATTACAGTCAATGGGAAATAATCGTTTCAAGTGCATTTTGATGATGCTACGTCATTTAAACCATGACGAAATTGATATATAACTATGAGGCGAATTAAAACATGCTTTTTGTAGAATATGGGGTGCAAAGCATTTTATTCATTTACAAGGTCAAACAAAAGAATTCTGTTACACATTATTCTATGGGGAAACAATTGTTTGTAAAATCGTAATTTAGTGATATTTCACTTTTTCAAACATAATGAAAATTATATACATTACTGAGGTGCACTATAAATTGCTCTTTTGAAAGTGTGGTGTGCATTGCGTTTATTTACAGAGAGACACAAAAGATTTCGGTTAAGTACATGTACGATATTTACAGTCTATGTGCGATAAGTGCGTTTTTAACTTTGGTTTGCGCTTTTAAGTTTTACTAATTTTTTTCATAGTACGTGTGTGTTTATAAACTCGGTTGTTCATTTACAAGGGATACGCAATGGAATCCGTAAGTATTACAAACTGTGGGAGTGAATTACTTAAGAACAGTTTTTAATCGTGTTACTCATTTTACTGCTGAACTATATTTAGTAGACAAATAGAAGTTTGTGAAATATAAATAAATTCATATACAGGGCTACGCAAAGAAAAAGATACATTGTAGTTTACGGTGGGTAGTTGCTGCGAGTGAGTTTTAAGTTGCCTTTTAGCTTAATATGTGGTATGTAGAAAAGTCTTCAGATAATATACTGGGCTGTACAAAAGATTTCGAGTGCATTTCCATCGATTGGCGAAAACTGTTAAATGTGAATATTCTAACTGAACTAAATTTTATCATGCTATAATATCTAAATCAATCGATCATATGTAGGGCTGCACAAAGTAATTTGACTACTTTTTTGACACTGGAAGAAAATTTCGAAAACTGTATTTTTCAATGTGTTACATGTTTTCTAAACTGTTTACATACATATATTCTTTCATCTTATTTAACGGTGAAGTTTCGTTACAGTTTTCTGGCTGTGTTGGAAAGTGTTTCATAATCTATGCCTGACGCATGATTTTTCGTTCTTGTTAGGATACAAATGACAATTCCATGGTCTGACAGTTCAATGGTCAGCACGCTTTCAGGTACTAGGTTCGCTTCCTGCTTCGGCGAATTTTCACTCATTCTTTCGTCTTTCTGCGGTCGATAAAATGAGTATGAGGCTTGATTTAGAATTAAACACTGTCGTTTCATCATTAGGGTGACTGCCTAGAAGGGCACATGCTACATAAAGCCCCAGGCTCAAATGTCATGAAAGGGGAGTTGGCAATAACCGCCAGCAATAATGTTTAATGGGGTTTAGAGCCATGAAGTTTAGTTTGTATAGATGGTTTTAATTTGTATGATGCTCAAAACATTTATATAAATATCACAATTTTTTTAATTTATTTTATTTTATTATTATTTATTTATCGTAAAATGATAAATTCGACTATTCTCAACGTAACCGAGTTTCATTTGAATTCTAAATTGTTTGAAATCCATATGAATGAGCAAATGTATTGTAAGATATACTCTTACTTAAAAATATGTTTTTGGTTTTTGATAGATTTAGAGTCGTTTCATTTCGTAAATTAATGTATAAACCAGAAAAAATATCTAAAGGTTTACAATTAATTATGATATATTGATTTAATGCAGATATTTCCTGAAAATTTTCAAGGATCATTTACATGTATTAATATTATCGCAAAGTGATTGGTACTTTAAACTGAGCTATCTTAATATTCACTAAATACGGCCAAAAAGTGTTAATTGTTTTTTATATTGTAAAATGTCAAATAAGTAGGCGAAATTAATAATATATAGGTTAGTCATGCTTATTTCTGCTCATATGTTAAAGTATCATCTTCAATTCAATGATAAAGAAAGTATGACTAACGTAACATATATATTTTATTTGGATCAAGATTGAGTGTTTATATATGGAAAATTCAGGAAGTTTTATCTTTTGTAACTACAGCTTTTAACAATTTTTAAAGCATTTGTATTTTCAAAGACAATTCAGGGTATTAAAACTGTTATTTAAAACTTTAGATAAAAAGTACACATTGCTTATTGAATTTTCATATTGTTGAAAATCATAACAGTGTAAAAAAAAAGTATAAAGACTAAACTTTTATTATTTATTTATGGTATCCTTTATCATGCATTAATATTATTTTTCTGTATAGAAAATTATTCATCAGGATAAAGAAAATCAGATAACTGGAACGTTCTTGCATCGTTAACGTATGCCTGAAAATACGCAAATAAAAGTGATAAGGTGCATATATGAAATAATCTATTAATCACCATTTTCTTACGCTCTTCTATAAATTTAAATTTAAAATGATAGCAATGAATTGATTTTCTAGAAAGATGAAAACTTGATAAACGTATCTTTCGAAAACATGATGCAACGTCTTCTAAAATTGTATTTTAAAAAGACGATAAGGATCATATTTCATTCGAGACCATTGAATGTGATACAAAAGGTTCAATAAGGGAATAGATAAAGTTTTTGAAACGAGCTTAAAGAATTTATTTTGCTATAAATATGGGTAGATAAATGTGAAAACATGATATTTGTAGAACATTTCCTTGAAAGCTTTGATATTATTTTTTTCATTTTATTCTTCTTCATTAGTTAAAGAATAAACTTATACTATTGACAATTTGTTATAAGAATCAAGATATATATGTTCAAAGCATTTACGTTTTAGTTCTAATTAATACTTGATAATTATATTGCGGCAATAAAGGAAACGAATTTTCTGTATTACATCAAAATCCCCTATTCTGTATAAATTTCTATTTTTTGAACTGCACACTGCATACATTACTAGAGAAAGAAAATCTCTCAGATCAAATTAAATAAAATATTTATTGAAATTTAATAACTTTAACCTATACTATTACTCTCTTTCTTTATTCACAAACGTAACTAAATATTCATAAAAATATTGGAATCCAAAACTTCAAAGTACCACCAGCTTTCGTTTGGCATTTTCAATGATCGTATTTGAAGTCAGAAGCACTTTTCTTGATTGCCAAACATCTGTTTTACAGATTAACCCCATAGATAATGCGCCCCTCTTTAAAACAAGACTGTTTTGAAGTATACCGGATCACGGAAGATCTCGCCAGATAAATTTAAAAGCAATATTTGTTAAATTAAAGACGTCGACCAGCGAGTTTGGCAGGGCTGGTGTGTCTTATACAACAGTCAGCTAACGCGTAAAGCTGAAAATAAGTAGTCGTTAATTGCCAGTAGGCAATTAAACTGTCCGATATGCCGATTACAAATTTGGCCAGACCAGCTAAATATTTTGCTTTTTAAAAATGTTTTTACAAATAATTTTAATTTATTGTTACATTTAAATAAAAACAATTGTAAGTAGCTTCTGTGCTTTTTAGCTCACAGGCTATCAAAGCCTGAGAGCTAATGTGCCCGCCCGTTCTGTATGTACGTATGTACGTATGTACGTAACGCGATAACTCTTGATAGAAATAACCGTTTTGCTTCAAATTTTGTTTATAGGTTCTTTGTGATAAGGCGCTTCCCTCATTAGTTTTGGGGGTTTACTGGTTAAGTATAAAAGGGGGAAACGGGGGGATAACCCCCTTTTAATTTAGATAAATGGTTTTTTTCATGCAGAATTATCCGATTTTCTTCAAATTTTGTACATAGGCTCATTGTGATAAAACGCTTTGTTGATTAGTTTTGGGGGTTCATTGATTAAGTATAAAGGGTAACGGAGGGGGGGGGGGGTTAATCCTCCCCCCTTAATTTAGATAAATGGGTTTTTCATGCAGAATTATCCGATTTTCTTCAAATTTTGTATATAGGTTCATTGTGAAAAGGCGCTTCCCTGATTAGTTTTTGGGTTTATTTGGTTAAGTATAAAGGGGGTAATGGGGGCTGATCCCCCCTATTTTAGATAAATGTGTTTTACTGTCAGAATTATCCGATTTTCTTCAAATTTTGTATATCGGCTCATTGTGGTAAGGCGCTTCCCTGATTATATTTGGGGGTTCATTGGTTAAGTATAATAGGGGTTACAGGAGGCTAATCCCCCTTAATTTAGATAAATGGGTTTTTCATGCATAAGTATCCGATTTGCTTCAGTTTTTTTTCGAAGGTCTTATTTCACATTCTTTGAAATAAGACTATAATATACAATTAGAGTGAATAGCCTGCGAGCTCAATGCCGTCAGTTTAACTTGGCAGTTTTCTTTTTTATTCAGTTTTCAAACACCACTTATGTAAGTTTGACCTATTAATGGAAATATTTACACTCACTGACCAGTAACTGGTTAATAAATAAAATGTAACTATGAACCAAATACATTTCATCTACTTGCCAATGGCTACTACCCAAAAATTCTCATTTTCAGCTTTACAGAAGGCTGCTTCAAGCTCATTCATGTTTGTTCTATAGAATGTCTGACTGCAAGCGATACAGAAACATTTTGTCCAGAAAAGTAAATACAGCATGGTTATGAAAAACTAAGTATGTGTCCGTAGTAAATGAGATTGATGCTGTGCTGTACACAACAGGCTTGCCCACAGTTATAATTCTTCCTCCAACTTTAGCAGCCGTGTACTATAACGTTCTATGTATGTATTGTGTTAAACTGGTCATTATCTGTTAATCAGTCAATATCGACAGATAACCGTTTTCGGTCCTTATCTATTACATAGGTAATTTATCTAATACGATCAAAATTGTCATCAAAGTTGATAGTATTAGACTGACTACAAAAAGGATGCAATCAGAATTTGTTTGATCTTCACGGAATCGCTTGTGCCATTCATACACACGTGACCCCAAAAAAGAGAAAAAATCATATATATGAGCAAAATAACAAAATTTAAACTCAGTTCTCCTTATATTTCTTATTCAAGTCAATAAGGGAATTATATTAAGGAATATTTTATTGAATTTCTGAAAAAAAATGTAACCAGCGCTGTCGCTGTCGTAAATGAATTTTTTGGGACGGAAGGTCTTTCTCGGCTAATATTACGAAAACTATTGTGTATAAAAATATGAAAATTGGCAGTTGTTTAGTAAAATTCTCAATAAACATGCCGAAGCAGACAGTTTTAAATTGAAGAATTATTATAAGCGCTATTTTATGTTGACGTAGGCCCTAATAGTTCAGTTAAAAAAGTTTTATGCTATCAAAAACTATGCCTAGCAATTTAAACGTTTTTGGAAGGGGCGTACTTGACTAAATTGCGATGTGCAGCGTATAGTCATTTTTTAAATTTGATTTTTTTTTATCTTTTTTTAATTTTTTTATTCAAATTTAATTATCTGAATAGAGATTTATTTCAAATTTCTTAAAAAGTCATTTTTTTTGCATATTACTAAATTTTAAAACAGCGAAAATGATGATATTTTCTTTCAATTGAAAATGTATTTACACGTAAATATTAAAAAGAGAAAGAAAACTTTAAAGGAATAATTAAATGTTAAAAGCAGCAAACGTAGAAAAGAAAGTTATAAAAATGTATTTACACGAAAATATTAAAAAAAGAAAGAACACTTTAAAATAGTCGCGTTAAAAGCAGTAAATGGGCAAAAATACATTATGTTTGGGATGCCTGAATAATAATATTGTCAAACAGTTTTATATAAAAAATATATGTATACGAGAGATTAATTTCATATTTCGAAAAAGTCTTTTTACCTATTGTTACGTAATATATTTCCTTTCAATTAAAAAAATGTATTTTCATGGGGAGAAAAGAGAAAAAAAACTGGTGAAAAATACGTCATATTTAAAGCGATACGTTTAAAAGTCTTATTTAAAACAATTTTTTTATAGTATTGTTATAAAATTCCGCGAGGCAGTGACATTGTTTACTTAGCCATTTTATAATAGCTGATTTTCAAATTTTTAATAGATTTTTTTAACCAATGACTCCCGTTAACTGTCGAGGGAACTGTTGATTCGTCCTTAAGAACCTAAAAATCTCTCAATCAAAAAGAAATGAATCTCAACCCGATTGCAGAAGATCGCCACTGGTCGTTTAATTATAATTCAATCTTCCGTAATATTTTTTAAATTGAGCAAATTAGCGTGTGTTTACAACCTATGATATATGGACTGGGCTTGCCGAACATAGCTCGTAAGGGACATAGACCACGTAGTGATTACAAATAAAAAGTTGATCTTTTAGATTGTAATCACGGTTTTTATAACAGCATTAAAGTAACAAGTGCCCAATATATTTTTTAAATTATGTAGTTCTATATTTTTTATACCTATCATTATTTTAAAATAATATTTTAATGACTTTGTATTGAAGAAGATTATACGACTATTTTTTTTAAAATACTCTTTCTAACTTTTGATAAAAAAAATGTAATAGAAAGTAATAAGAGGATAAAGTTTCAATACAGTACGCGTAATATGTTTCTCACAAATTTGTTTAAGTTTTTTCATTTGAATATTTTTTTTTTATATTCTAAACATCGGAAATTTTAACTAGTATTTATTGCAACATATCTGAAATAAAATAACAACATATGTCAAATTCATTAAAATTTATGCAAATATTCCAGAAAAAAAAATTAAAGAGCCCAAAATATAATTTTTTCAAGAAACTATCGCATGCATTTCCTCTATTGGTCAAAGGTTATAAGTAAATATTATTTTGTGAGTGATACGTTCTAGAAAATAGAGTTAAAATTTGCGTCAGTATTATGTGCTGAAAAACATTTGAGTTTGTAAAAACACTTTGGCAATGAAAAGTTAAAACCTCATCAAAAAACAACTTGGTGTAAATGTTCTCGCCAAGCGAGAAACTTAACACTTCAGACATAAAAAGAAATGATAGCTCATGTGAGTGCCGTGTGAAAATCTATCACTATTCATAATTGTTGCAAATGCCTCGGAGTGTAGTACAACATATGAAAACTGCTTGGCGACCTGCAGACAAGTGATTCCATATAACTCCATATTTAGCCGGTTATCTCTTTGTATGCCTGTTCTATTTAACTGCATTTTTAATATCTCCATTAATATAGCTAAAATTGATGAATGCCCATTTTAGGTAGCTTTCAATACAAAAAAGTATAAAGCTACCTATTGCAGCCGTTCGGAGGAAAGCAATTCCGGAAAATTTCGGTATATTTTCACCGATCATGACCCCCAGACCTCAAAACCACCCTCCGTTCAAATGTTGATTTATATATATATATATATATATCTCCATATATATATATATATATATATATCTGACCTATGTCATACGATAACGCTCGTATTTATAAATCAATTTTGATGAAACTAATTGTGTGTATTAAGCTCACCAATGTCTCGACCGAGTTCGTTGGCCAGCTTGGTCAGCCATTTTGTTTCAAGATGGCGGCCATTTAAAAAATTAAAACTAAAATAAATATACAAAAAAAATAAAAATTTCAAGTTGTATTTTAATTAAGTGTTAGGCCTTGATACGAGGATTCCAGAACATTTTTTGGTTTACCTCTATCTTGAAAAATGGCTGAGATAGAGCAGTTTGAAATTCTAGGGTGGCTGACATTTTGAAACAAGACAGCACATTACAAAAATTTTCATTGTTGTAATAATTTTCCCAATCATACACATAAAACTATATATTCATATCCGTTAGCGCCAAATTCTCGCCAAACTTGGCGACATTTGGCGAAATATCGCCAAATATGGCGACCAAAATAAGTCTTCATAAATGAAGCCAATTTGGCTATTGCTCAATAATTTGGTGAATTTCTTATTCAAATTCAGTATTAACGAATCTTTTGTAAACGTTTTCTTTGCATTTTAACTTGCTGTTTTCGTGTAACATTTGCTAAAATTTTAAAACGAAGATATAGGAAAGCTACCTTTTCCTCCCGGTACAGGCCGGAAGGACTTTTTAATTATCCGTTTGAACAATCGATAAATTTGTTTTATTTCGGTAGCTATATGAAAGTGTGACGTCAATGTATACATAATAAAATTTTTGGTACAATTTTTGTTTTTGTAAAAATGAAAACAAATAAATAAAAATAACTTGTACATTAATATCGGTGCACCATACACTGAACATTTAAGATAAAATGTTTCAACTAGTGATGAAGCAGTAGATATACTAGGACATCCCTCAAAGGGATTAGTCTGAGTGATATTGCTGAGAACATGGGGTTAACAATTAAGATATAAAGAAGATACAATATATGAAAAAGAGCAAATTAAATGATATAATTACAAAATATCATATATAAATTCATATATACTGTTATGTTTTCATAGATATTTTTTTATAACATTTGGCAAAGCATCTCATTTTCTTAAGCGGGTATTGCTCAAAACTTAAAAAAAAAAAAAAAAAAAAAAAAAGCCGGATTTTTTAAAACGCCAAGCTTTTTAAAGTTTCGTAATCGGATTTGCAGCAAAGAGCGTATTTTATCAAGCGTAGTTTAACGAAAATTTAATTTCATTGATGCAACATTTTCTTTGTACCAAATATTTACATTTGAATTAAAAAATATTCCATCTTGTTTATTTGAATAACTATTTATAGAAACTCATACACGTCAAACCACATTGATAACATGCTTTGCTACAAACCTGATTACCAAACTGTAGCCTAAATTCCTACTAAAGTACATAAAAAATCATTCGATGACTTCTGTAAAGATAAATTTTACATTAAATCTCCATATCGGCGAAATTGAAAAAAAAAGATAATACTTCTTGACTATTTTCTAGGAGGCTCTCCCCCCTGCGCCTTTACTACTTCAAACCCCAGATTTTTCTTCTGCCTGCCTGTCTGTATCTCTCTACAATCTGTTTGTTTCCCTATCCGTTCTTCTACCCCATCTCACTACCTGATTGACTCTCTCTCTCCACATCTCTCTACATGTCTGTATATTTATTTACTGGTCTCGCTACCCGCCTATCTGTTTCTCTAACCGTCTGTCTACCCATCTAACTACCCGTATGTCTAGCCGTGTCTCTATATCGTGTCTCTCTCTGTACCCATCGGTCTACTGTCTCTCTACTCGTCTGTATACCCATCTCACTATCCGTCTCTCTATCTACCCTACTCTTTAACCATCTCTCTACCCATCTGTCTATCCGTCTCTCTAACTGTCTCGCTTCCCGTTTTACTACCCGTCTCTCGACACGTCTGTCTGTCTATATACCCCTCTCTCTACCCGTCTGTCAACTCGTATCTGTGCTCATCTCTATACTTGTCTCTCTATCCACCACGCTACCCATCTCGCAACCTTTCCCTCTACATCCTGTCTAACGGTCTCACTACTCGACTCGCTACCCCTCTGTCAACCCTCTTTTTTACCTGTCTCGTTACCCGTCTGTCTATTCGTTTCGCTACCCGTTAGCTTATCTATGTCGCTATTAGTCTCTCTAACCGTCTGTCTACCCGTTTGTTTACACATCTCTCTACCTCTCGCCACCTCTTCCCAATATTTAAACAATTTAATATACAGAAGCCGTTCATCTGTTATTAAATGCAAACAGGAGTAATTTATCTAATAAGAGTAATCAGATGCAACTTTTTAAATACATACATAAACCAGCATAATAATTCATCAGGTTTATTTTCATAGTAGTTTATGTCATTTGGCAGTAAATATCAACTTCTTAAACTCGAACTGCGTCAAGCTTTTTAAAAAAGCCCCAAGCTCCGTATAACTGGGAAGGGAAAGTACCCTCAGGGCTATTAGATACATGTTATTAAGTTAAGTGAAAGTTTCGTAATCGGGTTCGCAGCCAATATGTCAGAAAGCGTGGCTTAACGCCATTTTAAATTAATTTCTGTAACTTTTTTTTTTTTTTTTGGGGGGGGGGAGGTTCCAAATATTTACACTTAAATTCAAACTTCCCCTCCCCTGTTAATATTAATGTTGATTGTATTATTAATTAATACTTTGGTGACAGAGCTTCATTCGAAACAAATGTAAAAGACTTCTACTACAGTTTTTTTTCTAGGAGAAACATCCGTAATCGTGCCCAAAGCTAATAGGAGAATTTAATGTCATTATTGTTTGTAACTCTTATAGAGTTAAAAAAATATTGTTGCTAGCATTACTCTTGTTTGAGACCAGCCTTGTGTGTGTATCTGAATGGGGAAAAGTTCCGTATCATGTGCTGGTTGGCACCATTGGGGAAAAAATTAAAAATGGTGCTAATAGGCAGTTTTAGCATCTTACCAAATTTTTCTAGAGATTGGAAAAACATGTTTTTCAAATATTTACAAATATACGTTTATTAAACCATGTTTTTGCGCCATCTTAAAAAATTAAGTTCGATGCTAAAATAAAATTTTATTGCCATTTTTGATATTTTAACAAGTAATAAAAATACATAACAAACATATATTACAAAACTAAAAAACATTTTTGTGATAAATAATTGTTATTGTCAGGGGGGCAAATTGTAAACAATTAATAAGCGAACTAAAAAATTACCGAAAATAACTTGTGGGAATCTCAGGAAAGAAATATATGATATAGATAGCATTTAAAATCATAAAATGGAGAAGTGGTCCATATAAAAATGCAAAACATTATACGCCCGATATAAGTAATTTTGGTACTACTCTATTATCCCGTCAACCACTTTTCATAACAAAAAACTATCGCCAAACTGTAATATTAAACGCCAAAAATGCAGTCCCATTTACTTGATGTCAAAAGCATTATACGTGTTTGTTATGTCATCAAGTGGATTTTAATTCGACATTTGCGTGTATTTTTTATTATGTTTTACTGATTTATTAGTTATTTCATTAATTAAAATAACAATTGTGTCCTTAAAATCTTATATTTTATTTATTTATTTTGATATTCCAATGGCAATGTTCTCCCGTTTATTTGGCGTTACAGTTTGGCTATAGTTTTTTGTAATGAAAAGTGGGCGACGGGATAATAGAGAATTACCGTATTTTTTTATTTTTTTATATTTCCGAAAGCACAGATAAAAGGGTAAAAATCCCGGCACAGATGTCATATACTCACCACGTTGGCGCGATTTTTTTCCTCGCCAATTTGGCGAAAACTGTTTGTTATGTTTATTTCCTCGGTACTTCTCTATTATCCCGTCGACCACTTTTCATAACAAAAAACTATCGCCAAACTGTATGATTAAACGCCAAAAATGCAGTCCCATTTACTTGATGTCAGAAGCATTATACTTGTTTGTTATGTCGTCAAGTGGATTTTAATTCGACATTTGCGTGTATTTTTCATTATGTTTTACTGATTTATTAGTTATTTCATTAATTAAAATAACAATTGTGTCCTTAAATTCCTATATTTTATTTATTGATTTATTTTGATATTCCATTGGCAACGTTCTCCCGTTTATTTGGCGTTACAGTTTGGCGATAGTTTTTTGTTATGAAAAGTGGTCGACGATATAATAGAGAAGTACCATTTCCTTTTATTTTTTATATGTATATCAATATTTATTTATATCAAACTATTATTTATTTCTTTTTATTTCTTTTTTTTAAAATAATAGAAGCTATTTCATTTATTACGTTATTTTATTTTTATATTAAAATAAAAATTCACGTGCTTATTGCACGCTAATTTGTAACTAATATTCAAAAATAAAGTTTTCGCCAAATTGGCGGGGAAAACAATCGCGCCAACGTGTTGTGTATCTGTGCCTTGTTTTCATTTTACATAAGTATTGGTACTTTCATGTTAACTTGGCGCAGTTGATAAATCGCCAAATATTGTTTTCATAACATCTTAATCTTTCATTAATTTCATTTAACTATAAACCTTTCACTCATTACATACATTACAATACATACATTACATACATACATGTATTTTACTCATTTAATTAAAAATACATGTATTTCACTAATTCCATTTAAAATACTAAACAGGAAAAGAAAATAAGAAGAATTTAATGCCACAAATCAAAACCTTTTATTTAAACATCAAAGAAATGTTTCTGATTTACACACGCGAAATAAAAAAGCTAGGCTAATGATGAGATTTGCGCCAAATCTCTAATACTAAGTTATTGCGGGTTTTTTTTCTTTCAAACAGAAAAAATTCCAGATTAATTCTCCATTTTTATTAAATGGAAATATGCTTTATTGTGCTGATTTGATCATTGTACTGATATTGTATTTCCCTGTGCGTGCATATTTTTTTGCTCCGTGTTACTTCATGAAATTTTGAAATCCTTTTATTTACGAAAATCTCCGCCGGTGAAAATGACGTACGCACAAATTTTTCGTGACGTATGTACTTTAATTGTGCTTTTTTATCTATTTTTTTAATATAATTTCCAAACGATTTGACATTTATTCTTGGTAATAAATAGACGTCGTTGTCACCTTTATAGGTACCTGCTGTAAAAATTTGAACGAAATCCGTTAAATATTTTTTGAGTTATGCTTAACGAAAGGTTTTAATATCCATCGTAGCTATATATGGGGCAAAGTAATACTGCGCTGTGTATGAGTCTTCGTTGCACTCAGACAATTAATGAAGATTATGGTTAGAAATAACTAGCTGATCCGTCCCCGGAAATCAGTAATTTTCTTTTGCGGATTTCGATAAAAATAGTTATTTTCGTCGCGCATTCTGTTTTAAACAAAAATCATTCCGAACGAAACTCCGGCACTCGTATGCACTGCCTATGTCATTGTGTAGCATGCGTGATACGCACGCGCTGCAATATCGTTTAGTTTCAATTTTCACTGCTAGGGGGTGCGAAATCATCTTACTGTCTATATTTTAATTAGTTCATGTTAATTTGAATGAACCAATTCCCATTGAAGAAGATTTCGAACAAGTTTTAGAACATTTTGGTGGCATTTTGGAAATGCCCTAGATCGACCACTTTCACCCACCATATCTCCCACACCTCCACTGCTACCGACATGCAACACGACATGCAGTGCACAGTGGGAGACTCGAGGCTACTACCACACACAAACAGCAAATGTTCTGCGTTGGATAGTTGGAACTACAAAGGGAAATATAGGGGCACACATATCTATCTATCTATCTATCTATATATATATATATATATATATATATATATATATATATATATATATATATATATATATATATATAGAGAGAGAGAGAGAGAGAGAGAGAGAGAGAGAGAGAGGGGGGGATCTACAATAGGAAAACAATTTCCACAATGGGTACATACGTAATACTTCGTGCACCAGTTTAAAGGAATTTATGTTTATTTATAAATTTTTCTCGTACAATTAGTTTTAACCCTTTCGGGTCCGATTATATATATATATATATATATTTTAAATGAAAATTGTATATTTACTTCGTAAAAAGACCTTGTTAGTTCTCCAAATGCTACACCCCTGACGATAGGCTTTGTTGTATTGACCCGGAACTGTCGTGATATATTTATGATTTTACTATTGTAAGTAATTTATGTAATTTGTTTTAAATCTTATTATATCTACTTATACACTGAGGAGCTATTTTCGTCTTTTACTCAAAAGTACTTTTACACTAGGACTTCCCTCAAAGAGATTAGTCTGAGTGATATTGCTGAGAACATAAAGTTAACAATTACGATATAAAGAAGATATCAACAAGAATCTAAGTGAATATACAGCATATGATAGACAAGAGATAGATAAAGATACAACATATGAAAAATAACAAATTAAATGATATAATTACAAAATATCATATATAAATTCATATACTGTTATGTTTTCATATGCATTTTTTTATAACATTTGGCAAATAATCTCATTTTCTTAAGCGGGAATTGCTCAAAACTTTAAAAAAAAAAAAAAAAAACCGCCGGATCTTTTAAAACGATATTTTTAAGGTCACATAATCAGATTTGCAGCCATTAGCGTATTTTAGCAAGCGTAGTTTAACGCAAATTTAATTTAATTTTTGCAACATTTTCTTTGTGACAAATATCTAAATAAAATAATAAAAAATAAATTATTAAATATTGAAATATTAAATCAAATATTTAATATTTGAATTAAAAAAATTTCCTTTGTTTATTTGTATAACTATTTATAGAAACTCGTATACTTCAAACCACATTGATAACATGCTTTGCTACAAACGTGTCTACCAGTCTAGCTACTCGTATGTCTTAGCTGTGTCTCTCTCCGAACTCATCTGTCGACTGTCTCTCTACTCTTCTGTATACCCGTCTCAGTATCCGTCTGTCTTTCTACCCGACTCTTTAATCGTGTCTCTACCTGTCTCGCTTCCCGTTACACTACTCGTCTATCAACACGTCAGTCTGTCTATATACCCCTCTCTCTACCCGTCTGTCAAGTCGTCTCTGTACTCGTCTCTCTATCCACCACGCTACCCGTCTCCCTACCCATCTCACTACCCCTCTGTCAACCCTTTTTTGCACCTGCCTCGCTACCCGTTTGTCTATTTGTTTCGCTACCCGTTAGCTTATCTCTGTCGCTATCCGTCTCTCTACCCGTTTGTTTACACGTCTATCTATCTCTCGCCAACTCTTCCCAATATTTAAACAATTTAGTAAACGGAAGCCATTTATCTGTTATTAAATGCAAACAGGAGTAATTTATCTAAAGAGTGTAATCAGATGCAATTTTTTTAAATACATACATAAACCAGCATAATAATTCACCAGTTTTATTTTCATAGTAGTTTATGTCATTTGACAGTAAATCTCAACTTCTTCAACCCGAACTGCGTCAAGCTTTTTAAAAAAAGCCCCAAGGTCCGTATAACTGGGAAGGGGAATTGTCCTCAGGGCTATTAGATACATGTTATTAAGTTAAGTGAAAGTTTCGTAATCGGGTTCGCAAATTTAACAAAACTAAGCCATTTTTGGGTACTTCTCTATTATCCCGTCGACCACTTTTCATAACAAAAAACTATCGCCAAACTAAGATTAAACGCCAAAAATACAGTCCCATTTACTTGATGCCAGAAGCATTATACGTATTTGTTATGCCATCAAGTGGTTTTTAATTCGACATTTGCGTGTATTTTTCATTATGTTTTACTGATTTATTAGTTATTTCATTCATTAAAGTAACAATTGTGTCCTTAAATTCTTATATTTTATTTATTTTGATATTTCAATGGCAACGTTCTCCCGTTTATTTAGCGTTACAGTTTGGTGATAGTTTTTTGTTATGAAAAGTGGTCGACGGGATAATAGAGAAGTACCCATTTTTTGTGATAAATAATTGTTATTGCCAGGGGGGCAAATTGTAAACAATTAATAAGCAAACTAAAAAAATTACCGGAAAAAACTTGTGGGAATCTCAAGAAAGAAATATCTGATATAAATAGCATTTAAAATCTTAAAATGGAGAAGTGGTCCGTATAAAAATGCAAAACATTATACACCTGATATAAGAATTTTTTAATTTTTTTATATTTCCGAAAGCACAGATAAAAGGGTAAAAATCTCGGCACAGATGCCATATACTCACCACGTTGGCGCGATTTTTCCCCCGCCCCTTTGGCGAAAACTGTTTGTTGTGTTTGTTTACTTTTATTTTTTATTTTAATTCTATAGATTATTTTTATATGTATATCAATATTAATTTAGGCACAGATGTCATATACGCACCAGATTGGCGCAATTTTTCCCCCGCCAATTTGGCGAAAACTTTGTTTTTGAATATTAGTTACAAATACCATACAATAATAGCATGTAATTTTTTATTTCAATATAAAAATAAAATAACGTAATAAATGAAATAGCTCCTATTATTCAAAAATGGGAAATAAAAATAAATAAATGATAGTTTGATATAAATAAATATTGATATATATAATAAAAACAATTTATAGAATTAAAATAAAAAATAAAAGTTAATAAACAACAATTGAAACAAAATAACCGGGTTACCATGTGAGGCATAAAATTGCCATTTTGTTGCAATCGCGCCAATGTGGTGCGTATATGACATCCGCGCCTTTATTTATATCAAACTATTATTTATTTATTTTTATTTCCTTTTTTAAAATAATAGAAGCTGTTTCATTTATTACGTTATTTTATTTTTATATTGAAATAAAAAATCACGTGTACTATTTGTTACACTATTTGTAACTAATATTCAAAAACAAAGTTTTCCCCAAGCTGGTGGAGGGAAAAATCGCGCCAACGTGGTGCGTATATGACATCTGTGCCTTGTTTCATTTCACATAGAGGTACTGCTCTATTATCCCGTCGACCACTTTTCATAACAAAAAACTATCGCCAAACTGTTAGATTAAACGCCAAAAATTCAGTCCCATTTACTTGATATCAGAAGCATTATACGTGTTTGTTACGTCATCAAATGGTTTCTAACGCGACATTTGCGTGTATTTTTCATTATGTTTTACTGATTTATTAGTTATTTCATTCATTAAAATAACAATTGTGTCCTTAAATTCTTATATTTTATTTATTTATGTATTTTGATATTTCAATGACAACGTTCTCCCGTTTGTTTGGCGATAGTTTTTTGTTATGAAAAGTGGTCGACGGGATAATAGAGAAGTACCCATATATGTATTGGTACTTTTATGTTAACTTGGCGCAGTTGATAAATCGCCAAATATTTTTCTCATAACATCTTCATATTGCATTCATTTCATTTAAATATAAATCTTTCACTGATTTCATTTGAAATACATACATTAAAAATACACGTCTTTCACTCATTTAATTTAAAATACACGCCTTTCACTAATTCCATTTAAAATACTAAAAAGGAAAAGAAAATAAGAAATAATGCCAAGAATCGAAACCTTTTATTTAAACATCAAAGAATTGTTCCTAACATACACACGCGAAATAAAAAAGCTGCTAATGGTGTGATTTACGCCAAATCTCTAATACTAATACTACTCTTACTAATCTCTAATACTTTTCAAACAGAAAAAATTCCAGATTAACTTTCCATTTTTATTAAATTGAAATATATTTTATTGTGCTGAATATTAGTGCTTGCATATTTTTTTGCTCCATGTATTCCATGAACTTTTCAATTCCGATTGTCTACGAAAATCTCCCGCCGGTGAAAATGACGTACGCACAAAATTTAGTGACGTATGTACTTTAATTGTGCTTTTTTATCTATTTTTTTAATATAACTTCCAAACGGTTTGACAGTTATTCTTGGTAATAAATAGACGACGTTGTCCCCTTTATAGGTACCTGCTGTAAAAATTTGAACGAAATCCGTTAAATATTTTTTGAGTTATGCTTGACGAAAGGTTTTAATATCCATCGTAGCTATATATAGGGCAAAGTAATACTGCGCTGTGTATGAGTCTTCGTTGCACTCAGACAATTAAAAAATTTTATGTTAGCTATCCAAATCACAAATTTAGTGTGTATTGAAATTTAACAAATATGTTATTTACTGCAATTTAACAAATATAATTATTTTGCGTATTATTAATATGACACTAGAATACGGAATAATTTTTGAAGATGTTTGAAAAGTTTCATATTAAAGCAAGATTAAACACATAACTTTCTAGTATAAATTTTATTATTATTATTTTATCATAAATTATTGTTTGGAATAGTAGACCCTGATTTACATTGTGTGTTACATATGTTTGAACGTATGTGTGTCACATATGTTTGTGTTACATATATATGTTACATATGTTTGAAATAAAAGAACCATCAACGGTACAAATAGATTTAAGCGCACCCACTCCTCCGTTTTTTGCTGTTGTTTTAATATTAAATGCTGGAACATGTATGAAGTGTCATATTAAGAAATGTATCGACATATACTATCATTATTATACATAGAGATAATAACAAAAATAGTTGTCAAGACAAAATAATATTTAATGTAAAGAGATGGCATATTAATAGGACGTCAGATCCGTACGGTCTAAAAAAGAAATTTTAGTATAAAAAAAACAAAAAACATGATGATTCCAATATTTCTAAATCACTATCTAAAACTTTCATACCTTACAAATGCCTGCAAGTTTCCAAGAAATTGTCATATCATATATTGTAATACGAGCAAATCTTGTGTGTGGTTATATATATATATATGCAAATTTTATCTTAAAAACGGCTCTAACCATTTTGGTAAAATTTTGTACCTTACCGTTTTGGGGCACCAGAAAACCATTGGGCTAGGTCAAGTGTTCGAGAAAATTCGTTTAGTAAGTCATTTTGGGTCATCAAGGGTCAGGGTCAAGCTAATTGTCTCTAAAAAACGGTTCAAACGATTTTGACTAAATTTTGTATCTGACCATTTTCGAGCACGAGAAGACTATTGAGCTGGGTCACATATTCGAGAACTTTCGACTAGTGGGTCATCGCGGGTCATCGCGGGTCAAATTAATTTTATCTAAAAAACGGCTCTAACGATTTTGATTAAAATTTGTGTCCTACGAGTTTCGGGCACGACAAAATCATTGGAATAGGTCCCATGTCCGAGAAAATTCGATTAGTGGGTCGTTTTGGGGTCAATGTGGTTCAAGCTAACTTTATCTAAAAATGGCTCAGATTATTTACACTAAATTTTGCATCCTATGGTTTTCGAGCACGAAAAAACTGTTAGGCTAGGTCACGTGTTCAAGAAAATTTGATTAGTAGGTCATTTTGGTAATGGAACATTATGGGTCAAGCTATTTTAACTTAAAAACGGCTCAGACTATTTAGACTAAATTTTTTTCCTCTTATGGTTTTTGAGCACGAGAAAACTGTTGGGGTAGGTCTCATTTTCGAGAAGATTCAATTAGTATTCAATTAGTGGGTCATTTTGGTCATGGGTCATTATGGGTCAAGCTATTTTATCTTAAAAACGGCTCAGACTATTAGACTAAATTTTGCCTTCTATGGTTTTTGGGCACGAGAAGACTGTTGGGATAGGTCACATGTTTGAGAAAATTTGATTAGTGGGTCATTTTGGTCATGCGTCAGGATATTTGAACTCAAAGCTAATTTTTACCGAGCATAGCTCGGTCTTCCCTGCTCGTACTGTGCTTCACTTCAACGCATTTGCAAGAATTCTCAATAGTGATAGATTTTTACATGACACTCACATGCGATATCATTTGTTTTTATGGCTGAAGTTTTAAGTTTCTGTCGTGGCGAGACCAATTACAACAAGATGTTTTATGATGAGATATTACTCTATTTTGCAAGATAATCTGTTTATGTACAGTATGGTTCAAAATTATTCAGCGCATTTCATATTTGGAAAAAAAAGAACAAAATGAGGTACGTACATGTTTATTGTTTTCTTGGAAAAACAATTTAAAACACAGCAATATTTTAAACATTAAATAAGTTCCACATGATCTCCTCGTGTGGCACGCAAAATATTCAGCCTATATTCAACGTCGCGCCAAGTTGTTGCAGCATTCAGCAGGTATTTCTCCAATGAGTACAGTTTCTCGTCGTTTTAAGTCATCGATATCCGAAACTAGAGTTGCGTACATTGTTTTTTCGTGTTCGGTAAACATTTGCAGACTGATTTAATTCAGTAACTTTTCGCCGCGTAATGTTGTCGCGTCATCTACCGGCTTATGTGAAACTTATTTAATGTTTGAAATATTGTGTTAAACTGTTTTAAATTGCCTTACCAAGAAAACAATAAATATGTACGTATCTCATTTTATTTTATTTTTGTTTCAATCATGAAATATGCTGAATAATTTTAAACCGCCCTGCATTATATTCAAAATGGGTTTTCTCCTCAATTTCGCTGTTAGATACCTTTTGCATACTACCTATGGATGTTTTTCTAATATTGATCGCCTGGATCCTAAAATTGGAGTCTTATTGGATGAAAATGATATCAAATTTAATATGAATCATATGTTTTAACTCTTATAACTTAAACATGTGTATGCGTAAAATGATGTCATTTTCATACCACTAGTTACGAAATTATTCAAAGAACAAAATGTTTTGACAAATTTTGTCCCCATTGATTAGAAGCCATTTAAATCGCACACTGAGCAACGTTTCACTCTAATTTAGAGGGATGATCTACGCTCATTATGTACACTCAGATTGGAAGATATAACGGCATGTTCCCTATGTTTTTATCAAAATTTCCGTCAATAAACATAAATGTAATTCAGAACATTTGTGCTGCCCTGTATATGATCTATAAAATTTATACACACTAAGTAATAGACAAAAAATTAGTTACATTTGAAAACACGTTCAGCAACTGAAAAAGAACTTCCAGTAATCATTGTTATCTGACAGTTTTAAATTCTATTGTGTGTCCTTGTAAATGAACGATAAATGCTATACGCACAATATTCCATAGTAAGCTTCTTGTAAAGCCCCTTAGTAACAAATATAAATTTCAATATGTTTGAAATAGTTAAACATTTAAAAAATAAAATGCAAACAATTTTTCTCCATAGACCGTAATGCAACGGAAATCTTTTGAGTGTCCCTGTACAAAAAAAGTTAAGTGCTATACACACCATACTCTATGGCAAGCCTCTTTTAGTGCACCTCAGTGATGTATATCAATTTCAATATGTTTGAAATTGTTTAAGACCATTAAATCAAACAGAAAATTGTTTATCTCAATAGACCGTAATGTAACGGAATTCTTTTGAGTGTCCCTGTAAAAAAACTATAAGTGCTACACACTTTATATTGAATACCGAACAGGCCATAGTAAACTTCATTAACATATATCAGTTGCATGATAATACGTATACATTTACGTGAGTTAGAACACGGACAGACAGACGGACAGACAGACAGACAGGCAGACGGCAGACAGACAGACAGACAAATCGATTTCATAAAAACATTTCAACTATGTTGGAAAGAGTTAAAAGATCAAAAATCAAAATATGAGGAACAATTCAAATGCAAAACATCGGATTGTTATGGAGCTACCACTAAATACGAAAACTGTATGAATATTAGAGAATGTTTTTAAATCATTTAAGATTTGAACTTTTAATGAATTTAGCTATTGACATTCTTTATTTTGTAGATTGGTTTGAATCACTAAAAGATTATTAAGACTAATGTCCAATGATGAATCACAATTTAGCAATATAATAAAGCTTTTATCATATATTTTTAGAAATGTATAAATTTAATATGGTTCATTATGTGTATCTCATCAAATTATGTGTTAAAAATTTAAAACCAAAAATCATATTTAGTAATCATAGCAAACGCGGTAGCGTTTGCTATAATATGTTTAAGAAATAGAAAATGCAAACGTTTTTCTGAAATTTCTGGCCAACCAGTTGACATACGACATGATTTTTTTTGAAAGATAGAACTCGACGAGACTAATAAAATGATAGCATTCCAAAAATTATTGTAGCTTACTGTACTTAATTATTTAACTTTAAACGAAAAAATGAAGACGAAAAGTTCAACAAACTGTAGCTAAACTTCCACTGGCTGTATTAACTTCGTTTTTGTTTTATTTTTTTCCTCTTGGTAAAACTTAAAATAGGTTTTTTTTTATCTTTGTATGTTTGACGGTCGCTGAGAATTTATGTTGTAAAGCTTCGGTTGAACATTGGTTTTTCTTTTCTTTTTTTATTGTAGCAAACGCGCGCGTTTGCACGAAAGTTTAAATAAATATTATTATTATGTATGTAACAGAATTCATTCAAATTAATTAAATCACGTGACAAACATGCTTATTTGTTTTTATTTTCATACTAGCGTAAATGCCCGTTATAGGACAGTAATCGTCGGTAGAAATCGTGGTTTTCACATTAAATTTGAAATAATACTCACATACTATTCATCGACAATGAGGAAATATATATATTGGGAAATTATATCGCCTAACAGGGTCCTGCTACTCACGTTCAAACTCACTAAGCATTTTATATGCTTATGTAAAATAATTGTGTTTCATAATTTTATCTAATTCACGTAAAATATGCGGCAAACAATTTTCGGTACTATTATCCCGTCGACCACTTTTTATAACAAAAATCTATCGCCAAACTGTAACGGCAAATAAAAGGGAGAACGTTGCCATTGGAATATCAAAATAAATAAATAAATAAAATATAAGAATTTACGGACACAATTGTTATTTTAATTAATGAAATAACTAATAAGTCAGTAAAACATAATGAATAATACACGCAAATGTCGAATTAAAAACCACTTGATGACATAACAAACACGTATAATTCTTCTGACATCCAGTAAATGGGACTGTATTTTTGGCGTTTAATCTTTGAGTTGGTGATAGTATTTTGTTATGAAAAGTGGTCGACGGGATGATAGAGAAGTACCCAATTTTCAATGTTCATTATTAAGTCGTTCCTGTACAGCTTGTGCTGTATCTTTTATTTTGGTGCGTTTCCGTTATACCAACACCATGCCAAAATGTTTGCTAATGCGCCAATTATTTCAACCCTGACCGAGCAGATGGTATTTACAAATCGTGTTGTCATGCAAACCGCGCCAAACATTTTGATTTGTTATGTATTGAATGTAAAACGTTTTTCGGTACTTTTCCGTTATACAAAAACCATTGTCGCCAAGCGTAATAGTAACCGCAAAATGAAATTCCCGTGAATGAAAACACTTGAAAAAAAAACAATGTTGAAACAAATGTGAGCATTTAAAAAATATAACATTTGAAAATTACAGACTTTTAAGCACTATTTTATTAAAATTAAAACACAAATATATACTTAAAATAAGAAAACAAATAATTGTTATACAATAGAAGGAAAAATCCTGTGCCGGTAGATTTAGTGGGCTCTTATTGGCGATAAATGTTTGATGTGGTTGCTGCGATCTTGTGAAAAACCTTCAATCATATCCACATTTACACTGTATCCATATTGTTGCTATAATATCTTTTGGTACTTTTCGGTTAACCAGCTGCCAGTGAAGTATATATATACACACACACATATATATACATACATATATATATATATTTCACTGACTCCCGGCTAGCCGAAAAGAACCTAATTTTTTTGTTTCTTGCTAACATTGTCTGTAGACTCTATTACGGAATATTAGAAAATCTATCATTATTATCATCTATACGGTCATGGATAATGTACCATAATCAGGCTGCATATTATTACACATAATTTGCATGTATGGTTTCGTGAAACATTGAACTTTAAATTCTGTTAAAGACTGCATTTTATCTCGAAAAGGTGGACACCATGTTACAAAGTTATGTGGTTTGAAACGATCAGAAAAACAAACTTGGATCAATGATTATAATCCCGCGATTTTGCTCATGTGATCCGCCAATATTGACATCCAGTTTGTTGGAGAACCCAGTTTGGTGTTAAATCGTTACATTACGCGTTATATAACCAAACCGAAAAAAATCGTAAGGAAGAGATTTGGAAGACCATTGAAGAAAACAAAAGTCTCGGTGCCATATTACGCGCTTTTGCCAGATAAAACTTGATTAGTCGAGAAACTGGAAGTTACGAAGCCGTAGACAAAATTCTTGGCTATAAATGTTTCTATTCATGGGATGCTGTGCAATACTTAAATACCAGCATGAAAAAAGACCGACGAAGAAAACTGAAAGTTACCATGATTTGGTTTTATTGGCGAAAGAGGTTGAACGATCTACTGAAATTTAGTGTCGGAAATTTTATTGATGATTATTACATGAATCGACATGACAAATTGGAAAACATGTGTTTATATGAATTGGCCACTAGGTACTAATACGAACGAAACTAGTCGTTGGGGGCCACCATAATACTTACCCATCATGGATATGCATAATATAAAATATTAAAATAAAAATGTGTAAATTACTTATAAAATCCATTGCAATTCAAATAAAATCGTGGCTTGATGACGTCATAAACTTTAAAGGCTCGATTACTGAATTGCTTGAAAATAACCTCTTTGTAACTCCAAAAACAAGAATCCTATTAACTAGCGGTTTATTGCATCTGATTAAGTGTCAAATTTC
This sequence comes from Maratus michaelseni, assembly GCA_963931845.1. Taxonomy (NCBI): domain Eukaryota; kingdom Metazoa; phylum Arthropoda; class Arachnida; order Araneae; family Salticidae; genus Maratus; species Maratus michaelseni. The sequence goes on from OZ007588.1 coordinate 430,813,456, forward strand.
CAATTAAAATATATCTTTGAAGTGAAATTTGGATGAAATACAGGGTCATGAAAAATTGAAGAGTGTGGTAAAATAGGATTCCAAATATCTCGGCAACTAATTATCCGATCGACTTCATGCTTTATGCAAAATTTATGTTTTTTTATTGTCTTTTATATTCATTTCTTAAAATAAACAATTTCAAAAATTTTTATATACCGTTTATCAGAACGAATATTTCGAGAGTCCGAATAAAATAGTTCCGGTTAATCGAGGTTATTCAAATTAAATACGCTTCTTCCCATTATTACATACTAAGTACATACCAAATTGCAATTCTCTATCTCAATTTTTTCGGGAGATAGAGCGTTTACAGACACACAGACACACAGGTGGACGGCAATTTTTTTTTTCTAAATATATGTTTTTCGGAATCTCCAGTGTCTGAAACGTGTAAATCCGTCAAATTTTTTTTTCGATTTTCAAAACGATTACAAGACTTACCCTATACTACGTATGATGGGTAAGTAATAAACCAAAGTCTGTAGAATATTACGAATTAAAAAAGAACCACAGTTGGTACAGAAAACGTTTGAAACCAGTTGTTTTGAAAACGCCCTATCATAACACGAAAACGGACGCTGGAATTGAGTTGTACTATCATAATTCTTTGCTGATGTTGTTCCAGCCTTGGCGAAACGATGAAGACCTATTGGGAGAATTTAAACTCTACCGTGAATCCTTTGAGCCCAATGTGAAAAAATTTTCAGAGATGGAAGAATGTCGCGAAACAAAACAACGATTACAAGTTGCAATCGACTTGGCTGAAAAGTTGCAACAAGAAAGTGATTTGCACAACCAGCTTTAAAATATCGAAGAACCAAATGAAGACGTTGATATGATAACCACAAATTCTGATAACACTGAAACTCACCAGGAAATTGTTATTAATGAAGATAATTTGAACAAAAAAAATGATGCTGACAAAAGGAAAATATTCTAATCAATTATAAAGCACATAGAAGAACCAAAGAAAGACCCGTCTATTCCACCCATAAATCTGATTGTACGCGTAGTTGCTGGTAGAGGAAAAAAGCTTTCTAATTTAATTACTCAGTCAAAAGGTTCGTTTAATGAGTAATCATAATAATGATGCTGCTGCAGTACTAGCACCAACGAGAATTGCTGCCTTCAGCATTGGAAGAAGTACAATTCACAAGTTTTTCAAATTGCCCGTCCAACATACGAATGAAGCAGAATAATTTAAGCTTGATTCTTACGATTTGAAATTATTTAAGCAACAATGGAAATCATTGGATTTAGTAATTATCGATGAGTGCAGTATGGTTTTGAATGTACTTTAGCGATGATCAGCTAACGATATGGCGAATGTTGTAAAAACAAGCGAGATTACTGTTTTGGTGGCAAAAACATTATTTATTTTGTTTGGGGATTTATTTCAGCTAGCACCCGTAAAGGCCCAATTTTTATTTCAGGAACTGCCTCTAACAAAGTTATACAATAGTTTGGTGGTGTTGGTCCATTCAACTTTTGGTACGAATTTGAATACAGTGAGCTAACAATGAACATTGTGTTATCTCTCTATTTTTAAAAAAAAGTAACCACCTCCACGGCCGCCACTTTCAATTAAGAGTTTGTGCCTTGAAGTCTTTCTTGACTAATATCCAGAAAACTATTGGAAATAAAAATTTAAAAATTGGTGGTTTTATAAAGAAATGTTCGATAAACACGCTGAAGTAGACAGTTTTTAAATCGAAGAATTATTTCAAGAGATATTTAAAATCGAAGTTGGTCAAAACAGTTTTCTTATAAAAGTTTTACAGAAACGAAAACCTATGCACAGGAATTTAAACATAATTTGTAAGGATATAGTTGATAATGTTGGGGTGTGCAGACTGCAATTATTTTTTCAATTTGACTCATTTTTTGAGGTTATATTTCAATTTTTAATTCAAAATTTTCATTATTTTGACGAAGATTTATTTCATATTTCATAAATTCCATTATTTGAATCGTTGCCAATTTGTAAAATAGCGCACGTAATAATATTCCCTTTCAATTAAGAAATGTATTAACACGTGACAATTAAAAACAGAAATAAAACTTTAAAATAATAATTAAATGATCACGTGTTAAAAGCAATAAATGTAGAAAATAACGGAATAAAAAATATACTTGCGCGTGAATATTAAAAAGATAAATAATTAAATTATTCCGCGTTTTCAAAGCATTAAGTAGAGTAAGATTAATTTATTTCGACAAAATATTTTATCTATTATTGCAAATTTTAAAACAGCGTAATTAATAATATTTCCCTTCAATTAAAAGCTATACTTTTACGTTTAATAATTACGTTTAAATCAACGAAATAACTAATAAATTGGTAAAATATAATTGAAAATACACATAAACGTTGAATTAAAGATCACTCGATGACATAACTACCACGCGTAACGCATCTGGTATCAATTGAATGCGACGCCACAGATATGCACTTTTGGCTTTAAATCCTATATTTTGGCGACAGTTCATTTCTTTTATAGAAAGTAGTATTCGGGATAATGGAGTAATACCCAATTTTCTATAGCATCGTTATAAAATATCCCGATGCCATGACATTGCTTACTTAACCTTTTTGCACGAGTTGATTGTCAAATGTTTAATTAACCTTATTTTATCAACAGTTGTTAGCTGTCTCGACAGCAGTTGATTCGGCTTTAAAATCCTTTGGTCAAAGGAAAATGAATAGAAACCGATTACACAAGGCCGATTATAGCAGCCGATTACAGCAGGTCGTTTAATTATAATTCAATCTTCCGCAATCGTTTTAAGGTTGATCAAATTAGAGTGTTTTTACAGTTTGTGGTGTCAGAACGGGGGTTGGCGAGCGTAGCTCGTAGGGAGCAGAGCTCCATAGTATACATAAAAAATATATATATCGCGGCATAACTTTCTTAAGTAACAGTCTCATGCACCAAATAACGATGCAAAATCAAAACTCAATTTTTATAGCATCATCACTGAACTGATCGTTAGTATAATTATCAGAACCTAATATTCGGTCCCATTCAGCGATTTTAAGAAAGACTAAGAAGGGTAGTAAGGAAACATACCACTGAAAGAACAACTGAGCCTATAGCAGGCGACTTCAGTGCAGCAGAAACAGTCCATGGATACGACCGAGACAATTATAGAATCCAGTTTCTTTATGAGGTAATAGATATGGAAAACCACCATTTAATTATTGATGTGACGGTCCCATGACATTTGAGAGAGCAGGTAGACATGAAAAAAGGCTACTTTGGCGATGAACAGTCAACGATTTGGCGAGTGTTGTAAAAACAATGTAACAATAAAATTTTGACAATAGCAAAATTTTTTGCTTTTCAAGATATTAAAAAATCTTTAGTTTTTATCAAAAAATTTAAATGACTAGTATTAAAAAATGCTGTGAAGAGCACCAAAAAAGGTTAATATGTTTAAGTATGAAAAAGGGTTGGACAAGTGCTTCTAATTGAGCATGAAAAAGGAAAGGGGTTCCTTCTTGGCTGCAGCTCACTGTCAATGCCCACTTTTGAAAAAATCATATTCGCGCTTTTTCCATATAAATGAAATCACTCACAGTTACGATAAAAATGTATAGTTTAAAGACGTAGCCAGTAAAGACGCAGCTTGATTAGACTTGAATGTAAGGCGACATAGTACCAAAAACCTTAGTTCCTGCAGCGTATCACACTCATGTAGTGCTACCAAGCATGCCTGCAGTGTAGAACTGCGCAGAAAATTGATTTGTATTGCAGTACAGAGTAATGCAGCATTCTGAACAGGAACAATTTCACATATGCACGCATTACAGTATAATGCATTCATTGATTGAAATTATATGCAAGTGGCTGTGGCTCCACAACGCAATATGCAGTACAGCAATGCATATGTAAGTTATAAACGAACATTAGGCGCATATACCTTTAATACGGAAGTACAAAGAAACAGTGCGGATGTGCACTAAGGCTCAAAAGTATAATAGGAGTGTACCGTGTAGTATAGTCTGTAGATGAATAATGGTACACAGTGCACTGTGCAAAGTTGCATTACAGACGCACGCACAGTACAACAGTAGAACAGTGCAGTTAAAATATAAAGCACGTTGGAAAGTTTTACTACAGTACCGCAAATTTCTTTTATATGAAAAAGCGCGAATATGATTTTTTCAAAAGTTGGCATTGACAGTGAGCTGCAGCCAAGAAGGAACCCCTTTCCTTTTTCATGCTCAATTAGAAGCACTTGTCCAACCCTTTTTCATACTTAAACATATTAACCTTTTTTTGGTGCTCTTCAGAGCATTTTTTAATACTAGTAAGATAATATGATTTTGATTATTAAGATTCTTTAATGAAAGAAATTTTTATTGTTCGTTTTTGTTAACAATCATCACATGGGTTTAACTATAATTTTTTTTATAAAATATAATAATTAATATAGCTACACTAGCGAAAGTAGCTCGTTTGAAAAATATATCTTATTTAATGCATCCATAAGTGTCATATATATATATATATATATATATATATATATATATATATATATATATATATATATATATATATTATATATATATATATATATATATATATATATATATATATATATATATATATATATATATATATATATGTGGCGTTTTTACGAAGATGAGATACCACGAGGTGTAATATTCCACGAGCAAATGGCAGTTTGTTAAAGACATAGAAGGTTGGAGTCGATATCAATAATCATGGCGAAGAGGTGAGGCAATGCAAAGACACCAGAACAGTTTCTCCAGTAAAAACCAGCCAATTTTCAGACAAATAGTTTATTTATGAATAAGAGCGATGCAGTAACAGTTCCCACAGGTATAAACTTACAGCCCTCAGGCTTCACGATGGCTCACTACATCATTTAATAGATGTTAAAGAGCTGTATGAAAATTCTACGAGACTACAACACCAGATACCCATTTGGTTACACTTCCAAACACGTCAAAAATCTGCTTTCCAAAGCGTGCAAGCAAGTTTTGTTCACTGAGCGTAGAGATACAGAAATACGACGACACGTGCGCAAAAACCAATGAGTGAGAGGCGAGCTCCAGCCCAGCGAATGAGGCGCGAGGGAGAAGCTCTAACACGAAAGAGTTCCTCTCGTAGCCGCGCATTAATTTTGAAGTGGAAAATACCTAGCGCGCGAAACCGAGCATGGAATAATAATAATAAAAAATGGCTTTTTAAAAACATTCGAAATGAGAAAGCGTCTCTCGGAATTTTATAGATTGGTGAGCTGATAAAAGTTACGAATGAAGTTAAAATTTTAGATTAAGATTTGGAATAAGGTAATTATTAATATACGGTTAATACTTTTAAAAGGACATTAAATAGTAATAAATAGTATTAAGAATTAAGGAAATACTATGTCAGAAGTTAGATTAATTTAAAGGACTAATGCGAAATAAATGTGAAGGATTTGCGAAGGAAATAAATTTTTTATATAACATATATATATATAAACATTGAAACATTTATGTGTAAATTATATCCATACAGATAAATAAATAACCAGGGTTTACTTAAATATAATACTATGCATATATTTAAAATTACAAAATAATACATTTTGTTTTGCTTGAAAGGGGCTTTTATGTTTGAATTAAATATTGCTGTACCGACCGTATTCATTCATACGTCATGAATACAAATATCGCTTTCGTTAATTCTATTAAAACCACTTCAAAACACACTTTACTTTTCTATCACGTAATATAACTATTAAATAAATTTTCAGGAAGATCCACTTATGCTTGTCAAAATTAATCCCATCACCACCCCTAAGTTTAAATATCTATTGAAAATACTTGAGAAATAATAATAGTTGCCATGCATCACTATAATCGTTAAGCTTAAGTGTTATCTCATAATTTGAAAAATATCAAAGAAGAACACTTGATGCTTTGAAAACCTTAAAAATTATGGAATCTATTTAAAAGAGACACATTACTTGTAAATTTATCTTTTTATCAGAAATGATCATACATGATTTCCTTTTATGATTCTTTCATATGCGGAGAATATTAAAATATCTTACTAACCGTAAATCAGATAGATAATTTTGAAGGAATTATTGTTGCCGAAGAAATAATAATAAAATAAATGTTCAGAAACTGTGTCTTGTTTTAAAGCTGAATGAAAGATAAAAAGTGACGAAATAAATTCATGTTTGGCATTGAGATTGATATACATTTTATTATTGTTACAGTATAATTGTTATTTATTGTATAATAATCTAAAAATGTTAAGGGTTGGTAATTTTCCTTTTTAAAATTCAGCAAGAGTAGTAATTTTTCTGTTATTCCCATGTGTGTGTGCATGTAAATACAATGCTACACTGTAAAAAAAGACAAACGTTTCTTTTCAATATTTTCTTAATCTAAGAAAATATAATATAACCACGTACAAAAATATAGAATAACCTCTTTAGAGTTACCCATGATTTCGAAAAACATTTTTTTATCTTTAGAAACCTCAGAAATCAACATATATTCGAGATTTAAGGAAGAATTTATAAAAACAAAGTTTCTTTTTCTGCCAGTGATTTTCGGAAACATTTTCGAGTAGTTTTTATATTTTATTAATCAGCTTTCACTGACACTTTCAAATCTGAGTAAATCGATATTTTCATTTTGTTATGAAACCTTTTGTTTAAAAAATGATGACCCATTGCTTTCAATTCTGAAATACCAGAAATACTCAGAATATTGAAACATGAACATACTCAAAACTCAGCACATAGAGGCCAGTTCATACTCATTTTTGAAACATGGACATACTCAAATATGAGCACATGATGCTTTATTCTTGAGTGTGAGCATGTTTTCAGAAATGATTATATAATTGTTTCAAACTTGAGTAATTTTGATTCGGAGACATTTTGACTATTCTACATACTCATATTTGAGTATTTTTTGCTCAATTTGAAAAATATCGTTTTTAGAGTTTTCTCAAACCAGAATATCGGCTTATAGGATACTATTAATTCTCAGTTAAACATTTTCAGATTCGTAACTGAATTTGTACATACAAGAATAACTAAGCAATATTAATTTTGATACTAATGTTAATGTCATTACTTTTTCTGCGCGTATGTAAAACATGTTTGATGAAAATGAAAATATTTATTTGGGAATTCATAGCATCCCAGACAACCTATATTCAGGGTTGAAAAAACCGATTAATACACTATAGAAATCTATCCAGAAACGTTTCCGAAAATCAATGGCAGCAAAATAAACTTTTTTTCATAAATGCTTCTTTAAATCTTCTGATTATCTCCAACTATAATAAAGAAGGAAGTTTGTGTGTGTGTGTGTCAGTCTGTTTCTCCGCTGTGTTCTGAAGAGACCGCTGCATGCAGAGCTACAAAATTTGGTGGGAAGGTACCTCTATGCATGTAGTTTTGCACCTCGAAGCCAGATTTTGGAATTTTTGAATAGATTTTCTTAAATTTAATTTTTAATGCGATTTTTGGTGTTTTTTTACGTTTCGCTGCATTTTTTCCAAATTAGTAACGAGAATTCGGTTCCTATCTTTTAGCACAATATAGTAAATTTTATCCTCTTTTCAATAAAGTTTATGCGAAATTTGTACAGCGAATTTTGAATTTTTGGCGATTTTTTTCCTTTGACGCTAAGAAATTTTGCCAGAATGCTTGATTGGTTCGGTGGTTGCGCTTCCATTTCAACATCAGGTATGTTCAGAATCGTCATTTTGTTTTCTCTTTTTAGTTTGGAGAAAGTTGATAATTCTTTACAGATAAAAAATAATGATTTTAAAAGTGCAATTTTTATTGTTTTTTGACGTTTTGCTGCGATTTACCCTACTAGTAACAGGAATCCGGTTCCAATCTTTTAGCACAATATAGTAAATTTTATATTCTTTTCAATAAAGTTCATGCGAAATTCGTACAGTGAATTTTTGACTTTTTGGCGAATTTTTTCTAGCGACACTAAGAAATTTTCTCCAGAGTGCTTGATTGGTTCGGTGATTGCTTCCATTTCAGCCTCAGATATGCTCAGATATGCTCAGAATCGTCATTTTTTTAAAACTCTTTTTGGCTTGGAGAAAGTTGATAATTCTTTACAGAAAAAAAAAAAAATCATAAATTTAAAAGGGAAGGGCGGATTATTTATAATCCCGATTTTTTTTATTAGACTTTTTCTTTTAATTTCATTTTTTATGCGTTTTTCAACTTTTTTTCATGTTTAGCAGTGTTTTTTGTTTCAAATGACGTCAAAAATCGCCTACTATAAGTCATACACCATTGGAGGGCAGTTGTGATTGGTAGCTGATAGAATTGTAGGCACAGCTGGAAGTCAACCGGGCAGTTGTGATTGGTAGCTGATAGAATTGTAGGCACAGCTGGAAGTCAACCGGGCAGTTGTGATTGGCAGATGAAAAGGTTGTCAGCTTATTGCAATTCGAACAACGAGTTGTGAATTTTTGCGATTTTTTTATGCGATTTTTAGTGTTTTCTCATATATACGTCATTTATGTATTTGATTTCAGAAATGAACAACGGTAACTTGCTGTTTTTGTATATATATAAAAAAAAAGCATTTTGTTTCTGTTTAGAAAGTTAATGATATGTCGTATTTTTTTAACGTCGTTGGTGTGTGTGATTCTGTTGGTGTGTGTGTGTGTGGGAGGGGGGGGGGCAGGTGAGTGTTCGGTTGTAGTTTAAATATCGCGTTAATGCTCTGATCGAAACTCCCTCTTTCCCCCTCTGCCTCCAAAATCAGAACTCTTTAATTTTTAGTCCGATTTAAACGAAACCCCGGTTTTCTCATGTCCCCAGATACTAGATAAATTTTGGTATCATTTTTTCAGCCCTTGGTTACCACTATTTCTGAAAATTAATGAGCAGGGAGGGGTATTTTCTCGGGTTCTATGGGCCCAGTTTAAATGAGAATTAGTTCATTCAACTTAACACAAACTAATTAAGGTATAGATAACTAATTAAGATACAGATTTAGTGCCATCTGTCGTTGGAAAATCGAACTGAAAGATTTTGCAACAGTACGCCTGCTATACAGTGTCATAGGCAGCAAGGACACGTGCAGGAGTTTCGATCGGAAAGAGTTTTATTTAGAATTGAGTGCACCCCTAGCGGAGGAAAGTGAAACTAAACAATTTTGAATTTGAAATTTGTCCGATTCAGACAAAGTTCCTGATTTCAATTGATTCATTCAATTTAACATGAACTAATTAAGATATAGATATCTAATTAAGACATAGATTTGGAACTACTGGCGGTGGAAAGCGGGACTAAAAGATTGTCTGTACGTGCACAGAATGCCTTCTATACCTTGTCATAAGCAGCGGGGACACGTGCTGGGGTTTCGTTCGGAAAGAGGTTTGTTTAGAACCGAGTGCACCCCCTGGAGGTGGACAATGTAACTAAAAGATTTTGCGTTTAATCTTGGTCCGATTCAAACGCAATCTTTTTTGACATTCTTCGGAGGTCTCCCAGGAACTAAATAAACTTCGGTATCATTTTTTCAGCCTTCTGTTACCACCACTTATGAATATTAATATCAAGAGGGTGATTTATTTTCTCGTGTTCTGTGGGTCTGATTTCAACGGGAATCGGTTTATTTAGCTTTACATGAACTAATTAAGATATTGCTAGTTCTTTAAGACATAGATTTGGTACTCCCTGGCGGTGGAAAGTGGAACTAACAAATTTTTCGCGCCGTGCCGTGCATGCGCAAAAAATCTGTTAGAACACGTAGCACAGGTAGTCTTCTACACGGTGTCGTAAGCAACAGGAACGAGTGCCGGAGCTTCATTCGGAAATAGATTTATTTAAAACAGAATGATCCACTTGGTGGTAGAAACTGGAAGTAAAAGATTTTGAAGCGCGTGCCTAGCACGTCTGCTATACACGGTATCGTAGGCAGCGGAGACACGTGTGGGATAATTTGTTTAGAACAAAATGCATCCCCTGGCGGTTGAACTAACAGATTTTTCTGCGCTTGCGCCAAAAATGAGTATTTTCATTGAAACCGCAAAAGAAAGTTACCAATTTGATAATCCCAGAAAATGAAAAAGCTTCATTTTCACTCATCTTCGGATATTAAGAAAAGTATTGAATTATTTGAATCGAAACTCAGTTTTCTTCTGATTCCAAAAATGCAAATTTTGTGAAAATCATACAGTAACTTTTTTTAAAACTTTTGAACAAAAACCGACCCGTTTTGAATCAATTGATCCAGACATTTGAGGAAGTGGTATTAAATTTACTTCTGCTTTGGGTAAATCTCTCTATTTAATTTCCGAAAGACAAAGAGTTACCAGAAGAAGGGTTTCGTGCAGCGATTAGAGTGATTTCGCGATTCGTATTATTTTTTGACGGGACCGGGCAACGCCGGGTGGATTTGCTAGTATTAAATTGTTTCTGAGTTCCTAAAAAAAGAACGTTTTTCGGAAACTTGTGTAACTCGGAAGACGTTATTGTATATTTTCGTTTGTGGTTGTATTATATTTTCCCACATTTAAAAACATTTGTCTTTTTTTTCGCAGTGTATGTCTCATAAACAGAAAAGAGAAACTTGTTTACCAGAAAGTATATCAAATATTCTCCGTAACTGAAATATTACTGGCAGAACGGCAACTCGATGTGTTTCATTTCATATGCATGAGAGCTTTGGACATGGAACATTATTCTACGTTGATAAATGATTTACACTAAAGCTACAACAAAAAATAGTATGGCTGTGAATTTATAAGAGTTTATTGTATTAAATGCAGGAAAGAAGCTTATTTAAAATTAAAAGAAAATGTTATTATGTTTTTGGTTATATCAAGAACATGCAAGGATGTGCGTTTAGTCGAAATTGATGTTTGCTTCAGTTTCCAATTCGTTACTTATTAATTGCCTTAAATTCAAAATTAAAGTTTAATTTAGGAGAAATTCCTCTTTGTTTTTGTTTGCATTTTATTATTTCAGTTCCTTTGTTCATTCTCTTTAAATGTAAATACGTGTTCTGTACTAAACGTAAAAAAAAAGGATAATTCATGTTTGCTTCAGTTTCCAATTAGTCATATTCCGAGATGATAGATGTGAAATTCAAATATTCATATTTTAATGCATCATGTTCTCATGCTGTAAATTAAAGAAATTGCATTCTGAAGATACGAATTGATTTACTTGATACAAAATTCTTTTACTCGATGAAAATGTTGACTGACAGGCTATTTCTCTAGAAAGAAGAAATGCATATGCAATTTAATGAAATAATTTTTTTACAGTTATGTCCTATAGATTCAATCAAAAAATATTTCTGCACGCAATATTATGACGTAAATATACTAGATTATGATACATAAGAAATTTAACATCCAATCATAAGATGTTTTAAATACCTAAAGTGTATCAGAAATGCTTCTGGAAAGTTTGATGAAATAGTTTTATATGTTTGTTTATATATTTTGCTCTATCTTTTAACTAATAGATTTTATTAATTCAATGAAATGACTTTTCAGTGACAAATAATATTCTGAGCATAAAAAGTAATACATAAGTATAAAACAAAATTATATTTCGTATACTAATTCATACCAGTGAAAGTCGTGAATTCTACCTCCATTTGGTAGAAAATTTAATTATAGTTCTACTAGAAATAAATCGGCAGAAGTTGCTCTTATATCAGAAAATTCTTTCATATATTGCTCTTTTTATTTATCGAAGATCAATTTTCAATTCAAAGATATTTGATGGAGCAGGATATCTTCAAATTCTTCAAAATGTGTTACAAATGTCTCCTGGTATGAATAATTCATCGAACGCTGAATAATGCAGCATAGATTCACCGGGGAAAATTATTTTTCAGTTTCTTACGTTTTAAGATTTTTTTTATACTGAGGAATTACTGAAAAATCATTGCTCTTTATATCTCGGTAAAAATATCGCAGGCTACCAACGAAATTTGTTTTCTGGAAAGTGAAACGTGTTTTTTATGCGTTTTGAGATACTGATTTAAGTAAATAAGATAAAAATATTTCAACACGTACAGCTTGAAAAAAAATGATTGTTATCATCTGGTTAGTAAAAAATAGATTTAGACATGCATACACCGGATTTTTTGCATTGTTTGGAGTAGCATATTCGTATTGTTTCTGTCGCAAAGAAAACCAGCCGAACAAATTAATTTGTAATATTTGAATATATAGTAAAATAATAATTTCGAAAGCAAATTTTCAGCTGTAAGTCAGGCAGCACGCTGAGGTGACACGAAGAACGTGTCGCACGTCTGAAGAGAAGAAACAGGTTGAAACAAATAAACAAGAACGAAAAATCATGCGTCAAGCATAGATTATGTAACACTTTCCAACGCTTCCAAAATAATTTTACAAATCATACCGTTTAATAAGCTAAAAGATAACATCTAAGTAATCCGAATACTTTTCATCAGCCCTGTATAGGATCTATAGATTTGTATATATACTACATAGGATGCTAAATTTTAGTTCAGTTAGGATACGCGTAGCACAGTTTAAAATTCTCCGTCTGGAGTTAAATAATACGGAAATGTGTTCGCGAACTTTTGTGCTTCCCTGTATAGGATCTACAGAATTTATACACACCACGTAATAGACAAAAAGCGAGTTAAAATTAAAATCGCGTTCAGTAACTTAAAACGCACTTCCAGGAATTATTGTTAACAGACAGTAGAGAATTCTTTTGTGTGTCCCTGTAAATGAACGATGACTGCTATACACACAATATTCTGTAGTAAGCCTCTTGTAATGCACCTTATATAAATTCCAATACGTTTAAAATAGGGAAACATTATTTAAATAAACCGCAGACGATTTTTCTCCATAGACGTAATGTAACGGAATTCTTTTGACTGTCCCTGTAAAGTAACTATAAGTGCTATGCACACACTATTCCATATTAAGCTTCTTCTAATGCACCTTAGTGATATATATAAATTTCAATGCGTTTAAAATAGTGAAACATTATTTAAATAAACCTCAAGTGATTTTTCCCCATAGACCGCAATGTAATGGAATTCTTTTGAGTGTCCCTGTAAAAAAAGTGTCAGTGCTACACACTTCCGTTGAAATAGGGAACATGCTATAGATAACGACTATAACATATAAAAATTGCAGAGCAATCCGAGCATATTTGCGGGAGTTAGAGCACGGACAGACGGCCAGACGGCAGACGGCAGACGGCCAGACGGCAGACGGCCAGACGGCAGACGGCCAGACGGCAGACGGCCAGACGGCAGACGGCCAGACGGCAGACGGCCAGACGGCCATACGGCCAGACAAACCGAAGTCATAAACACTTTTCAACTAGGTTGGAAAGTGTTAAAAACATGTTTCTTCTTTTGAGACACGCAACATGTTGTTTGTGTCGCCTCATTGTGTTACCTACCTAAGAGTGTGCATATTTACGCATTTCGTCACTGCAAGAGAGTGTGTCGATTCATCTGTCACAGCTTTTTTTCATAATCAGAGTTGAGCGTCATGATCCACGGCTTGGCACGTCCAAAATATTCTACTTCATTAATAGCCTCTAGATTTTAAGAGAATTACTTCTTATCTCTTAAAATTGTTTCTATTGATTTCGAAACCGTAAAAAGGAATTTGTGCATTACGTTTCTCTTAAGGATGATATTTTGATAAAAGTATACGGATCTCATGTACCGGATTTGATACAAATGTTTAGCATGAGGCGGTATTATGCCACCGAACTCCATATATAAGAAGGAGATCTGTCTTCCTATTCCCCAACATGGTTTACAACAGTCATCGCGGAAGGCTACAGCGACGATAATTGTAGTTCGCATTCGTGACAAAACATATTCTGTATTGCATACCTTTACGTGATTAGAGAATTACTTATTAATCAGATAAGCATAGCTTAATTAGAGAACCATAAATTAGGATAATAGTAAACGAGTACACTAATATCTTAGATTGACAACACGGACTATTTTTTTACTTTTGCCTTGCATGCTTCATTTGCCTTGTAAGCTTCAGAGCACCGACTAAGAACTCCTGTTATATATGGAGCTCAGTGGATATTGCAGACTCTTCATTAACTTATGTCACAGAAGTTAGCTGTCTCTCCTTCTACATAACGACAACACATACGTCCCTTTATTAGTTGTTAATTTTGAATGAGATATGTCAGATATAACTTTAATCATGAATAAGATTAACTACAAGGAATAATTTTCTCAGTATGTCGGATCTTTAATTTTAATTTTCTTACATCTTTATTTTTAATTTTCTCAGTATATCGGATTATTTGTATTCGCATTTTGTCCACAATATGGCTTCACATTTTAATGGCACTTTGCAATGAACGCTCCCCCCATTATATTATTTTTCTGCCTTTATCGATAGTAGACGTGATTTATAATTTATAAAATTGTTTGAATTTATTTTAACACAACATTTTAACTTTTCACAGAAAATAAAACTTTCTTTAAATTAAAAAATAAATTATAAATTTAAAAACGTTTTCTAGTTTTCATATCTAATTATCTTTGTATGATAATCTATAATTGCATAGTTACAAAAAATTATATATACATGCTGTTATTGCGTTTCAAACTATACACACACACTGCTGGTTCTTAACTAAAACACTTAACTAAAACTAATGGACTGTATAAAAGCGGATTTATTCACACACAAATAAAGAACAGCGAGCCATCACACGGCTTATTCTATAATAACGTTTTTTCACATTCCAAAACACAAGAAGAAAAACAGAACACTGATTGTTGCCAAACGCGGAAAGTAAGAAAAAGAAACTTACATGAATTCGGAGCTCATGAAACCAAAGAACATGCAGCTTTAGCTAGCTGCAGACGATACTTACATAAACATTCTGGCCCCCATTGAAATTCCCTGGGATTTCAACAAGTGGTTAGTTGCTTACAATTTCTTACTATAATGATAAAAACAATTAATAACACAAACAAATTAATGCAAAAAAAAATAGAAAAATGGTCAACAGTTCACAGTTCACAGTTTTTAGTTTCTATAGGAAGAGCACACAGTTTCACTAATGGATGACAAAAAATTGCGAATTTCTTCCTTCTGCTTGCACTGCAAAATATATTTGTCGATTTCTTTTTCTGCACCTTTGAAGTTGGTTTCACAGTCACCAAAATCTCAAAAGGTTTCCCTCTTCTTGCAATAAATCGTTTCAATGCACTTAAGAATGCCTTTGTTGAAAGATCTTCGACGACTTCAAGATGGACTGCTTTGATGACAAAGGAGACAAATACACACACATACGATTTAAATGATTTTACTCCGCGTCCTGCACGATATTTAATCATGAATGGTCCTGAAAAATCTGTTCCAACTCGATGAAATTGTCGTGATTGTGTTACTCTGGATGCTGGAAGATCAGCCATTATTTGTTTTGCAGTTTGAGCTTTATATCTGCAACACGTAACACAAGCTCTTACCATTTTCCGAATAACAGACCTAGCAGTAATGATCCAAAATTGCTGTCTAATTAAAGAAAGAAGAAGTTCCGGACCTGCATGTAAGTATTTTTCATGATAATGTTTAATTATGATCTTAGTCACATGGTGCTTTGATAGTAATAAGATTGGGTGCTTTTCATTCTCCGACAGCTGTGCTTTTTTCAATCTTCCTCCTACTCTTAATATTTTGTTATCATCTAAAATTGGACACAAGCACATGAGACTGCTATTTGCAGGTAGCTCTTTTCCAGCTTCTAAACACTGAATTTCCTTACTGAAGTTCACTTGTTGAATTATCCGAATAATGTAGCGTGTTGCGGCTTGAATTTCACTGCTTGATAAAAAGGATGTATTTCTTTGTGTTACCTACACGTGTTACCTTTGAATTGGAGATGAATCTCAATATCCAAGCAAATATGCGTTGCAACTTGGAAAACGAAGATATTTTTGATATAACATCAAGCTCTTTTACAGTTTCAGAAGCTACAAATGATAAGGTTTTAAGTGCTTCTGGTAATTCTTCTTCATTTATGGGAATAGGTTCATGCACTGGAACCTCACTACTTCTTAACCATAGTGAGCCGTTCCACCACAAGTCATGGGACAGTAGTTCTGCAGGAAGTAACCCACGTGATGCACAATCAGCAGGATTTTCTTTTCCGTCCACATGGTTCCAATTCTCAGCTGGTAAAATGGATTGGATTTCAGATACTCTGTTGGCTACAAAGACTTGCCATCTTTTAGGATTTGATTTTAGCCATGATAATACAATTTGTGAATCACTCCATGCGTGCACAGAATCATGTTTTATATGTAATGCAGCTCTGACTGCCTGTATTAAGTGTGCCAGTAATACTGCAGAACATAATTCCAGTCTTGGAATCGTGACAGGTTTTAGTGGTGCTACGCGAGTTTTAGCTGTTAAAAGTTTCACATCAATGTTAGAGTTATCACAAGTTTTAACGTAAATAACTGCTGAATAACCCTTTTCTGACGCATCACAAAATCCGTGAAGTTCACATCGAGAATAATTCGGCAAGATTACTTTTCTAAGTATATATATGGAATTTAAGAGTTTGATTTCTTGGCACAAAATTTTCCACTTTTGGTCAATATTTGCTGGTACTGGGTCATCCCATGATAATTGTAATTTCCACAGTTCTTGAAGGATCATTTTAGTTAGAATCACAAAAGGTGCAATCCACCCCAATGGATCAAACAGCGTTGAGACAAATGACAGAATAATTCTTTTAGTCGGGACACCTTGATAATTTATATCACTGAAACTACATTTGAACATATTATTATCAGGATGCCATTCCACTCCTAAAACTTTTGTGGCCTTATTGCCCACTACACTATGTATATTATCGTTAATTGTGTTTGCTAACCCAGCATTTTTCAATAGTGATGGTTCATTTGTGGACCATTTATGTAGCTCAAACCCACCTTTTTTTAGCATTTTTTGCAAATCATATATCAATTCAGTACCTTCCTGACTATTCTCAACACCAGTTAAAACATCGTCGACATAAAAATTTCTTAAAACTATTGTCTTTGCTTTTGGGAAATTAAGACCGTCATCAATTGCTAACTCACTCAAAGCTTTAGTTGCAAGATATTGAGCAGCAGCAGTTCCATAAGTGACAGTATTTAAGCGAAAGACTTGTATTTGTTTATCTGGACTATCTCTCCATAATATTCTCTGAAAATCCCTATCTTTGTCATAAATTTTTACCTGCCTATACATCATTCTTATATCAGCTGTTATGGCAATATTATGAAATCTAAACCTTAATAAAATGCAAATTAAATCATCTTGTATTTTGGGACCTACCATTAGAATGTCGTTTAAAGAAACACCTGTTGTTGTTTTAGCACTCATATCAAAATCTACTCTTAATTTGGTAGTTAAACTAGAATTGTTTAAAACGAAGTGGTGTGGGATGTAATAATGTTTAGTTTCTAATTCACGATCTGTATTCGAAACAAAGTCCATGTGGCCCAGAGATAAATATTCTTTCATAAATTGAACATATTGGTTGTAAATTTCTGGCATGGATATTAGTCTTTTCTCAAGATAAAGAAATCTTCTGTGCGCCATATGGCTTGAATCACCTAAAATATCTCGATCCTGTTTGAATGGTAATGCGACTGAATAGCGGCCTGATTTTTCTCTAAAATGTTTTTCACAATGTTTTTCTTCAACTGTTAAAGGTTGCACATTTGGATTTTTTTCTAATTCCCAGAATGAATTTACTAACTCGTCAGTTTTTGTACTTAAATGATTTACATGTACTGGATCAGTTGCCAGCGTTTCAAAATTTGTAGTACCCGAAATTATCCACCCAAGTCTCGAATTTAAGGCAAATGGAAGGTTAGGTTCACGTTTGACAATTTCACCAGACATTAAATGCATAAATACATTTACACCAAATAAAATGTCAATTTTTTGTGACTTGTAAAACAATGGATCAGCTAACACTAAATCACTGAAATTATCGCGAATGACTGAAGGTAAAGACACATAGGAAATATTATCTGTCACTTTATCCATTACGAATGCTGATGATGATACTCTAAGATCACTTTTGATGTGAGAAGTGAATAATAAATCGACTTCCCCATTACTCACAGTATTAAATGTTCCCAAACATGACACAGAAATAGAACTATCTTTTACCTTTAATCCTAATTTGTTTACACATTCTCTAGAAATAAGTGACTGCTGAGAACCTGTATCGCATAAACATCTGCATTTTACAAACTCTTTTTTACAATTTTGAACTTTTATTAATGCAGTACACAACAAAATATGACTTTTTTGATTACTCTTTGCGTTTGATTCATAATGAGAGGCACAGACTGTAGACGAAACATTATCAGTCGCTGACTCAACTTTTTTAGGGATAAATACTTGTGCGTGTGGGGACATACTTTTCGTCTGAGTCTTATTCTTTTAATTATTTACCATGTGCAAAATACTATGATGTTTCTTAAAGCAATGATCACACGTATTTAGACTCTTACATTTATTGAGAAAATGCATATTAGATTGGCAATTGAAGCAATAATGATTATGTTTTACGAAATCTACTCGTTGTTGAACAGGCAAATTAAGAAATTTCGAGCATTTAGCTAAACTATGTTCTTCTTTACAGTAACCACAAGCCAAAGCAGCTACAAAAGCATTACTCTTATTTGAAAATACAGATTTGGGTACCTTATTTACCACTAACCTGCTATTTTAAAGAGTTCTTGCGTAATTCTTAAGAAATTCAATTAAGTTCTTAAGTTTCGGAATTTCATTGCTTTTAAGCTGACGTTCCCACCACAATTTTGTAGGAGGATCCAATTTTTGCAAAATTAAATAAGTCATTAATGTATCACCAAATTTGTCAATGGTTTGGTTCAATACTTCTAACGAGCAAATGACTTCATTAATGTTATCAACTAGATTTAAAATAGCAATAGCTGATACTGTTTGAATTGATGGTAAACTTAGAAATCGTTTAATATATGCAAAAATTTGTTCTCTCTTATTTGAATATCTTTCGTCTAGTAGATTCCATGCAATTTCAAAATTAGAATCCGAATTTGAATAGACTGAATAACGCGATACAGTTCACCTTTCAATGAAACCTTCAAATACTGCAATTTTTGAGCATTAGATATAGTCGTATTACTGTTTACGCATGCATTGAAAAGATCCTTAAAAGCTATCCATTCAGTGATATTGCCTCCAAAAGTAGGTAATGATAACCTAGGTAATTTAATATTCTCAAAAATGTTTCCTGAAATTACACTATCAGATTTATTTTCACTCTTACTTAACTTAGCATTTTCGATTTTCAGTACTTTCTCACCTTTAAATTTCCACAAGTCAATTTTATCTGAGATTTCCTGTGCACTATCTATCTCACTCTCTAATTGTTTAGATTCTGTAATTAAACTTTCGATTTCCCTATCAAGTTTTTTTAGTCCCGTTTCTTTCTGTTTTAACAGTTCAATATTTTCTTCTAATTCTGTTAAATTAATCTCACCATCTGCGATTATACTTTCGATTTTCTTAATATAATTCGTTACACTTCTCCGTAGAGCAGTTCTTTTTGTTTTAAAAGTTGTTAGTTCACTCATTTTTACTTAAATCAAACCCAAAACTAGTTCTAAAATATGTTAATACGAAATTTAGTTTAAATCTAAACTATATTCTCATCGCAATTCTACAGTTTTAAATAGGAAATTTTTTTGCACACGAAATATAATGTTCAAAGTTAACTTACCTCACAAGCTGAGGTAATCTTTCGTCACAACCAACATCACGGCAGTTGAGAAAAATGTTTGATTCTACACTTCTTTTTTTTTTCACTAGCGCTCCGGCTCGACTTGTACCAAGAATGTTATTGCGTTTTAAACTATACACACACACTGCTGGTTCTTAACTAAAAACACTTAACTAAAACTAATGGACTGTATAAATGCGGTTTTATTCACACACAAATAAAGAACAGCGAGTCATCACAAGGCTTATTTTATAATAACGTTTTTTCACATTCCAAAACACAAGAAGAAAAACAGAACACTGAGTGTTGCCAAACGCGGAAAGTAAGAAAAAGAAACTTAGATGAATTCGGAGCTCATGAAACCAAAGAACATGCAGCTTTATCTAGCTGCAGACGATACTTACATAAACACATGCAGATCATTTTTTTTAGCTAGATAAAGGAATAAGTGACTCTAAATTAATTTACAGGGGGCAACAAAAATTACTAATGTCAATGGCTCTCAAATGTCTCAAATGAAGAAAGATGGCACTAAGTAAAATGTTTCTTCTCATTTTCAAAGATTTTTAAAATTCACATTTTTGTCACAGTGTGAATTCACGATATGGTAGTATATTTTTGTTACAGGTGTAATGTGACGTGCGTGACTTACAATGCCGTCACTGTAACGTCACAAAAATTTAAAAATTGACCAGAAAAGTATTTTTTTACGATGAATAACATGTTTTGAAATAGTCCTGCATGTCTTTTAGAGTTTTTAAGGAAGTTCACACTTAAGTCACAATGTGACCTCTCTGAAGAGTGGCATTTTGGTCACAGATGTACCGTGACAGTTGTGACTCGCAGTGACGTCACTGTGACCATGTATGCTAGGCGGGGTAATATAATATTTTAAAAACTTTAAAATTATTTAATTGCAAAATCTCTTCTAATCAAAATTACTGTACTTCTATTAATTCCTTTACTTCTATTTTATTGGTAAAAAAAATGTGTGTTCTATATGTAACACCAGTATTCGTTATAACATATGCATTTATATTTTATATTTTTTCTGCTACTGCATGTAAACTGCCCATTCTATGTGAATTATATTGTTTATTAAATAATAAAACTACCATTAAGGTACATTACAAACATGTACTCTGATGGAAAGAAAAATATATGAAACACAAATTTACGGCATTTACCAAGAAAAGCATTTCTAAAATAATTTGTTTTCAGTTTTATTTTAATATTATTGTGTCTTATATAAAATATGGATTTAAAAAAAGAGAAATTTTTTTAAGTTTCGTTAGATAACAAACTATTTATTTTTCAACGTAGAGTAATTTCAGCCCCTAGAATTCCCAACAGAATAAAGAAAAACTTTCGTATAAGAAAAAATACACACACATGCAATAAATTCTTTAAAATATTAGAAATTTAAATATACAGTGTTTCATAATAATAATAATAATAATAATAATAATAATAACTGTAAAAATGGTAACAAAAAATGTGCAGAGACATAATTCAGAAAAAAAAATGGAAACATAATTTTAAAAAAATTATAAGTTTGAAAAATATTTTTTTATTTTATTATTAATGTTCATGTTACTGTTTTATAAAAATAAGAAATGAAACAAGAATGCTTTAAGCTGCTGACAATACTTTAAAAGTAATCCTATACTGTAAGCTGCTGACAATACTTTAAAAGAAATCCTATACTGTAAGCTGCTGACAATACTTTAAAAGAAATTCTTTAAAAGTTATGGAAAACTTATTAAGTGTGACAAATTAAATTAATGAGAAAAATTAAGTGTACTGTATATAGCATGCAAAATATAATTCTATTTTCAAAAGTAAATCTAAAAAAAAAATTTAAGAATTTAATTTAAAATTAAAAGCATGAAATATTTTAAAATCTGTACTAAGCCACGTTTTCTCAAAATATAATTTTTTATAAAGTAAAATATAAGTATTTACACCGAGAAGTCTTTCAAACTGGTAGGAAGTTAATTCAAGTCAATGTATTAAATAATACAATATATTGTAACGAATGACCCTGTCAAAGATTTAAATCAATTTGTTGCAATATGTCAATAATATTTTTAACGTTTGAAGATAGTTCTGCATAACATTTAATGCCCACCAAGATAAACCTATACAGTTACTGAATGCTACAGAATCTTTTATTCATTGACACCATCTACAGAGAATAAATATTTTACGATTGAAATGAATACAACATATCGAAACGACCGAGCAGTGGCCAATTCAACAAAAATTCCCACAAGTAAATTAAAACATTCATTGGCTGATTTTTGAAAATGGAGATCAAAATTAATTGGAGCCATTCTTGTATTGTTTGAGACATATATGGGGGATTAAAAGTATTTCTTGTCGGGGTAATTTGTAGTAGTAATTGTTAGTAGGGTTATTTGAATATAAATTGAATTTTTTTTAAAAAAACGTTACTTTACTTCTTTATAAACATTTAATTTAGACCATTTGTTTATACTAAGTTTTAAAGTGTTTCAGTGTGAAAAAGTTTTAGATAACTAAGGTATGAAATTTTTTTAACTGGTATTTCTTTAAATGTCTGTGGACAAAAGCATCAACTTCAAAAGCACATTGTTAGAAACCCATCTGATTTACAGATTATGTTTTTACATTGCACTTGTTACAATAATTCAACTTAAAGGTTTATTGTTGAATGGCAGTGCTTCGTATATAATTATATATTTTTTAAATGTCGGGTATTTTAGGAATAACGTCTAATTCTAGAACGAAACCTATAAACTAAACTACTTTTTCAGAAATGCCTCGCACGTATGTAAGGAAAAGGCCTATGAGATATAATAGGAATGATACCAAAATGGATGTAGAAGATATCTCGAAGGTTTACTCAGTGTATGCTTCTTATTCTATATTTAAATCTAATACATTTTCATTAGTAAACGTCTCAAATATAATTTTAACTTTTTAATATACACAGATTTACCTATAGAGAGGTAAATTAAACATAGTTATAATGTAAAAGACATATTTCTTTGTTAATGCACATCCTTAAATTCCCCAATCCATGGTTTAATTTAGGTACAAAGGTACAATTAAATTTGTATCTATTTTAAGATAATAAATAAAAAGGGACAATAAATGTAACACTTACAAAGTTTCAATTTAGGAGAACACGTTGTTTAAATGAAACAGATACCCCAAAAGACCTTTTACCAAATTTGTAGTATCTGCAACATTTTCAATTTAGGAAAATGATCCCGATAGGAATATTTATGACGGTCAACAATCTTTCATGTCTGTCCGATGACATACTTTTCTAAAAAATGTTATCAGTGAGAACAGCTGAAAAATCTATGAAAGAGTGACAAGATCACAAAAAACCTTAGAGTGGATCACTCACCAAAATGTGAAAATTTTAATACCAATTTTTAGCGATAGTTTTTCTAGCCTGCAGGTAATCTATGTATTTAGATCAGCAAATCACTTCTCAAAAATCTTCTCTGTAAAACCTATTTAGGCCGCGTTTCCGCTCATAAGGGTATCTTAGATAATGAAACGGCGGATATGCTGGCAAATAAAGCAACTTCTAGATCATCATTTGTTTTTTCACTTCCAGTACCACACTACCACATAAAAAGACATCTTCGCGTTAATTTTATGAAGCAGTGGCAGAATCACTGGGACTACTTTGCTAAGGGTAGCATATACCAATTATCTGTTCACAATTGTTTTTTTTTCTTCTCCTGCTCACTCCCTACACTACAGTTTTCCTTACCGGTCATGTTCCATTGAGGGCTTTACCTGTTTAAGTTCAAAAGCGCCCTTTCACCTTTTTCTGAGTGTCGTGATGTTGCTCTTGGCTCTCATTACTTCTATAATTGTCCTTTAACAGCTCATTGGCACGTTCGCCGTCCTCCTGTTCTTCCAGATGGTTGGCTGGCTCATATTTTATCGCGTACGGCTTTGCTTTTGAAGCTTAAAAACATCTTTAATTTTCTATGTGACCTTTCTACCTTAATCCTTCACTGAGCCATGATCTCGGTTCCCCCATTATTTACTGCCCATTGTCGGATCAGAGATTTGTACTCTGCGGCAGTGATTTATTTTGTACTATTGTCTTTTTTACAAACATTGTTTCTGTTTTATTCATTTATCCATTGTTCACCATGTCGCGCTTACCGGGGGAATTTTGTGTTTTTTTAAACACAATAAAGAGGATCGGAGGAAACATCTATGGTTTGCCGACTTGGTTCCTATTCTGAGCAATCTCTCTTGGCCAGTAAAATAAAGATGACAAAACACATCTCCAAGGCACAAACGTTTAGCAAGACAAATAAACAGTACTTTGTTCAGGGTTCGTACGGATCAGGGAATTTTCCAGGAGAGTTACCAGTATTTTTTTTTAATAAAAAAATAAATCTAGGTTAAAGTTGCGAAACTTCGTCTTCTTTTAAGGATTTATTTTCTGTAAGAATATACTAGTACTGAAGAATTTCCTGGTCGCAAAATTCCAGGAGGCGTACGAACCCTGTTTGTTTGCCTTTATTTAAATCATTATTAGTGCCATGCACCGATTACTGCTGTCTAAGATTATCCTGTTCTATTATTATAGGGAAATAAATTATTTTTTCCCGGTACCAATTTTTTTTAAATATTTTTAATTTTCCAAAAATTAGAACAGTTTTATCCATTAGAACAATTTTATTTAAGAAAGATCTTGAATAAAAAATGCGTCAGTGATAATCTAAAAATGTCTCGTCCTATATTTAATACAATAAATTGATTTACCTTTGAGTATTTTGTAAGTGATCAAACAGAATGCATACATTAATTAAATAGTTTTTTATTACAAATTACAATAAAAGATACAAGCTTTAACAGTAGTTACAACAGAATGGTTGATTTTTTCATTATTAGAATCCTTTAACGTTATATACTGCACATATAAAACGCATTTTATTAATTTTGCATTGAAGTAAAAATATTATTAATGATTTTTTGAAGGAACAAAATGTCTAATTTTGATGCATCTTTTAAGTAGCATATCAATAAAATGTATTAAGAATGAAAACACTTTTAAAATGAGTAAAATTTCCACAATTCAAATGGAAGCGTCATTTAATTAAAATTTTTAAAAATTGATAGACTTTTGACAGCAAAATACATTTGTTAGAATCTTTAATATGTTTAATAAATCAAAGCATTTGAAATTTTCGCCTTTGGTTAAATTGAGTAAAATATCGTTAGAACTATTTGAATTGGAAATTTTTACATAAGTTATAACTCAGTAATTAAATGTAAATTAATATCCTAAAGCATTTAAATCATAATTTATGAAATAAGCAGTTGCAACAAGCTTGAAAAAAGTTCCAAAATATTTCTTTTACATACTAGATTTGTTAAAATATCTAGTAAATATTAGCTTGAAGAAGTTTGAGTAAAATTCAATCTTTTTTCAATAAATTCATAAACCGTAAAAGGAATTCCCTTAGTATTATTATTATTTTAATTTTCATATCTGTTTTTTAATGTTTATTTTGCCTAATTTATTATATTACATATTTTCTATTTTGTATATAAGGTGATATAAATATGAATTGTACGGTGAAATTTTGGCCATAGTTAATATATTTCATAGCAAAATTATTAGAAAGAGGGTTCTTTTTTAGGTGCGTTCGTAATTATATAAATACGTAGCACCTATTGTCGTCGCTTGGTCCGTCCGTCCGCATATAACAACGCAAAAACTACCCAACCGAATGGTTTGAAATTTAAGATATACAGTGGACGCTCGTTAATTCGAATTCGGTTAATTCGAATTTTCGGTTAATTCGAACTTTCGGTTAATTCGAACTAATCCAAAAGCCCCCAAAAACTTGTATTGGAATTAATGTTAAAAATATCTCATTAATTCGAACTAATTTTTATCACTTCCGTTAATTCGAACAAAAATTTTGACAAAAAAAATTCTTTTTTTTTGTTTAACGGAGAAAAAAGCACGCTGTATTTATTATTTTGTGTGTCAAAATCATTTGTATTTCTTTTCCAAGCGCGCCACCCGCAGTAGTTAGAAACTTAAACTAAAAACACTCCAACGTACTTTTCCTTCCCCCCTCCTCCCTCACCAAGCGGAATCCACCTGCATGAGTAGAAACAGAGGGGGCGGGAAGTAGAAGAACGAAGGGGAGGGGCAGAGCCCGATTAAGGTCGTCTAGGGCCCAAGGCCCAGCAACTTTTCGGGGCCCCCTCAAATTAAAATAGTAGCTAGAATTTTTTTCGAGTATTATTATTAGATATTATGATACAGTTGACAAGTTAAACAAAATCTTTTTGTTCTGTTTTTGAGAAAATATTTGCAGAAAACTTCATTTTAAAAAAACTTTTCTAAATAATTTTGCTCATTTTGGGGACCCCATCAGCAGTGGGCCCCAAGGCCGTGGCCTAGTTGGCCTGTGCGTTAATCAGGCCCTGGGGAGGGGGTTGAAGCGCTATCATTTTTTATTTGTTATTGATTTTATTAGAATTTCAGAAAAAAAGAACAGTTTTTACTACTGATTCTAGTTGGTTGCGTCAGTTATGACTACAGTGTAGACAAGTTAATGTACTTTAGTTTTTCTTCCTCAGTGTGTGGTGTGACCGTGTAAAAATTTAGGATGTCTACGCGTGGAAAATACAAAACCCTAAATTTGGAGACAAAGGTAGAAATTTTAAAGAAAGTAGCGAATGGCGAATGTAAAACAAAGTTAGCAGCTGACTATGGAATTAAAAAAAATACCTTGTCAACTTATTTGAAAAACAAGGAAACAATTTTAGATTCATGGGAAAAATCAAAATTTCCCAGTGGAAGGAAACGCATGAGAAATGCGTCCCAAGAAAATCTAGAAAAAGCTCTACTGCTATGGTTCCAGGATGCTAGATCTCGAAACTTTCCGATAAATGGACCCCTATTGCAGACGAAGGCTGATGAATTGGCAAGTCGAATGGGTATTGAAGATTTTAAATGCAGTGATGGATGGCTTTCTCGATTTAAGTCAAGGCACAATATTTCTTATCAAACTGTATGTGGCCAAAGCTCTGATGTAAGCGAAGACGTGTGCACTAATTTCGGTAGGAAACTGCCAGGGCTTTTTTATCGACTTACGTGCCGAAAGATATTTTTAATGTGGACAAAACTGCACTTTTTTATAAACTCTTGCCAAACAAGACATTGCATTTTAAAGGGGAAACTTGCGTAGGAGGTAAAAGCAGTAGAGAGAGGATTACAGCTTTAGTTTGTGCTAATATGGATGGGAGCGAAAAGCTTAAATTATTAGTGATTGGTAAGTCCAAGAATCCACGATGTTTTAAAGGAATTAAAACACTGCCAGTTGATTATGTATCCAATGCAAATGCATGGGTGACACTAGACATCTTCAATAGCTGGTTAAAAGGAATAGATAAGCAGTTCTCGTGACAAAAGCGTACAATTCTCTTATTTGTGGATAACGCAAACTGCCGCAATAACCTTCCAGAACTGAATCCCATACGGGTTGAATATTTGCCGCCAAACACAACTGCGAAGCTACAACCAATGGATCAAGGAATCATCCAGAATCTTAAAACAAATTATTGTAAGAGACCCTTAAAACAAATAATTTTTTCTTTAGATTGTGGTGAAAATTACGACATTACTCTGCTGACAGCAATAAATGATCTATACGCCGCATGGGACGCTGTTAAAGAAAGCACAATTAGTAATTGCTTTCGTCATGCTAAATTCATGCACGCCGAAAAGAACAATCATATCGAAGAATGTGACGATGCTGATACTGATTTTCCTGAATTCAAAAAATTTAAATGTGATAACGTTACTTTTTCTGATTATGTAAGGGTAGATGAAGACGTTGAAATCTGTGGAAAACGGAGCGACGATGACATAATAAAAACTATCCGAGAATATGAAAATGCAGAAACCTTATCGGATTCAGAAGAGAATGTAGAGACTGTTAACCGTCCTAATGACCAAGCCATAATGAACTCTATTAAAACTCTGAAAGCATTTATTCAGATGGAACCTTCCTCTGAAAATGAATTGAAATGTTTACTTCAAATCGAGAAGCTGTCTGAAAAATGTAGGCATAATAAACAAAACCAAACATCCATTTTACAGTTTTTCCCAAAAGTGTAATTCATATTTTTAATTAAAGTTTTATTTCTACTGCGTACTTACTGCTTCATTTTATGATTAAGGTAAGTCTTTATTGCTTTTTAATGTGTTTAATTTTAAATAGCGTAGTATAATATATTTTCTGGGGTTATGCTTACTAGGAAATTTTTATTCTTCAGTGATACACTTTTTAAGTTATATTTTCTCTTAACATCGGATAATTCGAACTTCGGATAATTCGAACTTATTTCTGAGAACCTTTGAGTTCGAATTAACGAGCGTCCACTGAATTATCTTTGCAGAATGTTGTCGAGACATTTCAAATTTTATAAAAATCGAATCAAAACTTTAGGAGATATTAATAAAAATATTTATTAAGAAATTTGATTTTTATTAAATCGATGCTTTCTTGTTATAGGAGCTTCCGAGGTTTAATCGTCAAACGACCGAGATACTTATTTTATGACAGAAATGAATCTGCAGTCGATATAATTCATTTCACAGAATTAAAAATCATCAAGATCTGAATATTTATATAACTAGCTATAGTACGAACGAACCTCATTTGTCACGTTTGACGTACAATTTCCAACTTGTTTTTTTTGTTCACTGTTCTATGAATTAAAAAAAATAAAATGAATTCTATTACTTTCGCATGTAAAGAATAATTAAAAATATATTGTAATACACAAAAATCTGAATATTTTAGTAAGTAAAAAATATACATGCAAAAAAAAAACACATAATAGGAGAGATAAAATACGGTTTTTCAAGGACTACTGATGGCCAATCACCAACTTTTGGAAAGAATATTGTTTTGGCCCTAAAAATGAAGATCCGACGAGCCCCTCAAAAATAAAGTTGTTTTACTATTTTTTTTGGGAAGGGGGGGGGGGGTAAAAGGAGAAAAATTTAACTCAGAGGAGAGGGAACTCAACTTTTTTTAACTAGATCAAGTGGGGTAGTGTTTATTAATTTATGTTTAATTCTGAATTGAATGACACCATCCTAACGTCGATACAATCATTTGTTACAAATTTACGACAAGTCTTATGAATAAAAAGTCGAAAATTACACTTTACTGGAGGTAAAATAGAGTTTTACAGTAACAACCGATGGTCATTCACGAAGATTTGGGAAGAAATTCGCTTTGGTACTTCAGATACAGATCCGATGAGTCCCCCAAAATAGAGTTGTTTTACTGTGCTTTGTGGAGCCAAATGGGGTATTTTAACTCAGAGGGGAGAGAACTGAACTTTTTTTAAATATGTCGAGTGGGGTATTTTTTACTATATATTTCTTAATTCTGAATAGAATGACACCATTCGCAAATCGACACAATCAATTGTTTCAAAGTTATGACAAGTTTTATGAATAAAAAGTCCAAAATTAAACTTTATGAGACAGTACAACTTGATTACACTTATATTACGTCCACATATTCAACGATCTTGAAAAAGGTTCAGAATCACCTTGATTTAAATTATTGCTAGTTTCAGTACATTTAATAATTATGATTATGCAATATGATATAAAGAACATGTTTCGAACGTTTATATAAATACTTAGTATAAATACGTAAATTATATATATACGTAGCACCTATAGTCGCCGTCTGGTCCGTTCGTCCATACCTGTCCGTTTTCCGCATATAACAGCACAAAATCTACCCAACCAAATGGTTTGAAATTTAATCTATATAATTGTTGCAGAATTTTTCCGAGTCATTTCAAATATTATGAAAATCGAATCAAAACTTACAAAGATATTAATAAACGTTTTCTTCGTTCTATTAAATACTATCATACGTAATTAATTCAATGATATGCCATGATAGGTAATGAATCTAGGTTGCCATGGGGATAACTTGATATTTAAGATGGAGTCATATTATTTTCGTATTACTGAATTTAAAAACCGAATTTGTATACAAAAATTGTTTATTTATAGTAATCATATAATCTACTCTATAATCTAGTTTTCGGAGAAATATATATTAAATAGAAAACTAGCCTAAATAGGGATTTCAAGTACTGAAATTTAGCTAGGCTTAAGTTTCCCATTGGATTTTTCTGTATATGTCAACAAAAGATAAAATGTTGCCAAAATACTTTTTTTATTGCAGAAATTAATCTAATCATAATAACAGACGATATAGTTCATTTCACTGAAACTAGTTATTGTACGAGCACACCTCATTTCTCACATTTGGCATACAATTTCCACCTTATCTATTTTGCTGCGTGACAAAAAGCAGTCCTTTAGCCAAAGAGGACAAAAATAAAGTAGTAATTATTGAAAAGAACTGATCAAAATTTTTTCCCATATAAAGAAGGACATTATTTATAGGTGTATTAATACCGGGAGTTGAACCCAGGACCTTGGTTTAAGCTGCCCACGCTTTCCCGCTCAAGGTTGGACACTTTGTCACACGGTTGGATAATTTTCAACTCGTAAGATTTCTTTACTAATCTGAATGATTTTGTTAAAATAATAAAGTGTAATTACGTATCAAGCTTTTACTTGAAGTTCCATTACTTGAGATTATTCTGTTGAGCTGCTTCAAATAACAGTTGGTTGGTTGGTTGTATGGAGTTTAATGGCACACAGTACTTTTTGGGATATGCTGCTCCAAAAAGAGTGAAATGAAACATCAAATTATCTTCCAAAAACACCTTAAAACATTGTCCTGAAAATGAAATAAAAATGAAATGAAGAATATAGTTAAAACCATTTATGAGGTCATATCAGATACTAAAACAAAATTTAACAGTTAAAATCTGCACAAACATATTAGTCTAAAATCAAAGAATGAAAAGTCCAAATTATGTAGCATGAACAGGCTGAAATTATCATTACTTATTAAAAAAAAATTAGACAAAATCACGTAGGCTCAAATTTATCAAAAACACTATTTTCCTCATTTATATCTGTATCACAATATTCTGACTCCATAGCTTCAGATTACGGAACATTGCAGTAATGTTGACTGGGTAAATAGTATCCGCCGGATTTGTTCAGGATAGTTCAGCTGTAAAGCGGTTGGCAGCTTAAGCGATGGGTTTCAACTTCCGGATTGGACACTTTCTCTCACAGATGGAAAAATTTCAACGCATATGATTTCATTACCAATCTGAATGATTGTGTTGAAATAGCGAGTTGATTCCTAATATATATAATTTGTTTTTCATTCGCAACCGTTTTTCTTTTTTCAACTATCACTATACGAAATTTCTCTCGATGATATCCCTCGTATTTATGCCTATGTATAGAAGTTCATACACATCATTTCTCATCCATCAAATTCCATCAATTCATATGATATAAATTCATTCATGTATATAAATTAAATCATATCTTACTTTAACATCTATTATGTTATTTTTAAACATAATCTTCTTTAATGAGAAAACAATTACAATTAAATAAAAACATTTCTAAACAAATCTTTAAATAACGTCAAATTTTAAGTCTTACAAATGCATGTTTTATATCTAAAGGTAAGCATTGTAGAGTTCTTTTTCGAGACAGTCAACAGAGATTAATAAATCTATTCTTATAATACTAGGGGGCTCTGCCCCCTGCTCGCTACGCTCACCAACACCCGTTCTGATTTCACAGCCTCTTAAAACCTGGTAATGTATCCTGTTTTAAAAAGATGATGGTGATATCACGAACGGCGACTTTCTTCTGTAATCAGGTTATAATGCTTTTTCATTTAATTCATCTTTTTTATTTTTAATATTCATGTGTAAACCCGATTTTTATGACGTAATTTTCTTTTTTTCCTGCTCACTCACCAAACTATACAAATTGACATAATTTTTATTTTAAATAACGAAAAAACAAATAAATTAGTATAACAGTAATAAAAATATAAATAAAACGTCGAAATAAAAATAACTTGATGACGTAAACACGTGTTGTCAAGTGAATGTGACATTTTCGATCAACCATTATTGGCATTTAATCTTACAAGTACCTAGTAGACAAATCCTCGCTCGGTAATTTTTTTCAACAGGTATTTTTTTATTTTATTTTTATTTTTTTTTTGCTAGCTTATTTTAATTACTTTTTTTTTATTCATGGAATTTTCCAATCGATTTTTAACACAATTCCTGATAGGCAAGAATTATATAAATTATGTTGAAAAGTGTTTTGCCGATGACAATACAACATTTTAATATTTTTACAACTTAATTATAAACTAGGACTTCCCTCAAAGGGATTAGTCTGAGTGATATTGCTGAGAACATAGGGTTAACAATTACAATATAAAGAAAAACAGCAAATTAAATGACAGAATTACAAAATATCATATATAAATTCATATACACTGTTAAAAAATAGAAAAGAAGTACCGTTCATCAGATGTGTTGTCATAATTTTTTTTTAACATGTGGAAAATAATCTCATTTTCTTCAGCGCGTATTGCGCAAAACTTGAAAAAAAAAAAAAAAAAAAAAAAAAAAACGCCAGATCTTTTAAAACGCCAAGCTTTTTAAAGTTACGTAATTGGATTTGCAGCCAATAGATTATTCTATCAAGCGTGGCTTAGCGCAAATTTAATTTCACTGTTGCACCTTCTTTGTGTGTGAATTTAAAATTTTTCTTCCTTCATTATATATCTATTATTTGTATAACTGTTTATAGAAACTCTTACACTTCAAACCACATTGATAGCATGCTTTGCTACAAACCAGATTGCAAAACTATAGTCTAAATTACTATTAAAGTATACAAAAAATCTTTCGATGACTTCTTTAAAATGACTTTTACATTAAATCTCCATATCGGCAAAATTGAAAAATTATATATATTTCAAAGTTAAGCTTAACACATACTTCTTGATTATTCTCTAGGAGGCTCTGCCCCCTGCGCCTTTACTGCGCCAATCCGCAGACTTTTCTTTTGCCTGTCTGTCTGTCTCTCCGCAATCTATCTGTTTCCCTATCCGTTCTTCTGCCCGTCTCTCTAACCGATTGTCTCTCTCTCTACCGGTCTCGCTACCTGTCTCTATATTTCTCTACCGGTCTCGCTACCCGCCAATCTATTTCTCTAACCGTCTGCCTATCCGTCTAACTACTTGTATGTCTAGCCGTGTCTCTATCCACTTCGCTACCCATTTGTCTACCTGTCTCACAACTTGTCTATCTGTCTCGCTACCCGTCTGGCTATACGCCTCTCTACCCATCTTCTTACCCATCTCCGAACCCATCTACTGTCTCTCTACTCGTCTGTATACCCGTCTCACTATCCGTCTGTTTTTGTACCCGACTCGCTACCAATCTCATTACCCGTCAGTCAACTCGTCTCTTTACTCATTTCTCTACTCGTCTCTTTATCTACCACGCTACGCGTCTCGCAACCTTTCTCGCTACATTCCTGTCTACCGGTGTTTCTATCCGTCTCGTGACCCATCTCGCTACCCCTCTGTCAACCCTCTTTTTACCTTTCTCTCTAGCCGTCTGTCTATTCGTTTCGCTACCCGTCAGCCTACCTATGTCGCTACTTGTCTCTCTACCCGTCTGTCTACCCGTTTGTTTACTCGTCTTTCTACGTCCCGCCACCTCTTCCCAATATTTAAACAATTCATTTAATATACAGAAGCCGTTTATCAGTTATTAAATGCAAACAGAAGTAATTTATCTAATAAGTGTAATCAGATGCAATTTTTTTTAATTAAAATATATACATAAACCTGAATAATAATTCATCAGTTTTGTGTTCATAGTTGTTTATATCATTTGACAGTAAATCTCAACTTCTTAAACCTGAATTGTCTCAAGCTTTTTAAAAAAAACCACAAGGTCTGAATAACTGCAAAGAACCCTGAGGGCATATTAGCTACTTGTTATTAAGTTAAATGAAAGTTTCGTTATCGCGTTTGCAGCCAATTGCTTATGTCAGAAAGCGTGTCTTAACGCCATTTTAAATTCATTACTGTAACTTTCTTTTCTTTTCTTTTCTTCTTTCTTTTCTTTTCTTTTCTTTTTTTTTTGGGGGGGGGGGGTAGGGGGGAAGGGTTTCAAATATATACATTTAAATTAAAACTTTTGCCTCCATGCCATTAGTGTTGTTTGTATTATTAACTAATACCTTGTACACCGAGCTTCATTTGAAACAAATGTAAAAGACTTTTTCTACAGTTTTTTTTAGGAGAAACTTTCGAAATTGGGCCCAAAGCCAATCGGAGCATTTAATATCATTATTGTAACTCTTATAGAGTTAAAACAATATTGTTGCTAGCTTTACTCTTGTTTAAGACCAGCCTTGCCTGTGTATCTGAATGGGGAAAAGTTCCGTATCCTGTGCTGGTGCGTGATTGGCGAAAAAATTAAAAATGGTGCCAAAAGGTAGTTTTAGCATCTTACAAAATTTTTCAAGAGAGCGGTTAATCATGTTTTTCAAATATTTACAAACATACGTTTATTAAAGCATGTTTTTGAACCATCTAAAAAATTTAATCATTATGCTAAAATAAAATTTTATCGCCATATTCGATATTTTAATAAGTAATGAAAATACGTAAACAAACTTATTTAACAAACCTAAGAGGCATTTTCATGATAAATAATTGTTATTGTCAGGGGGGAAATTGTAAACAATTAATAAACGGCTAGTAAATAATAAATAGCATTTAAAATCTAAAAATGGAGAAGTGGTCCGTATAAAAATGCAAAACATAACATTATACGCTTGATATATGTAAATCTTTTTTTATTTTTTTAATATTTCCGAAGGCACAGATAAAAAGGTAAAAATCTCTTTTCCAAATGCCAAATAGAAAATATACAAAATAGAATGCCAAATATACAAAATAGAAAAATATCTGCAAAAAAATATATTTACATAATACTACATCGGCAAAAAAATAAGATTTAGAAAAAGTAAGCCAAATCCTGCAGATCCCAACAATCAAATCGAAAAACTTATCACCAAAAAAGAACTCGCCAAATATTACGGGACAGGAGATGGATTTTTCCCTCTGAATGCAGAATATTAGTTTTTTTTCTTGTACGATGGGTGATTATAATATAATTGTTTCATTTCACATGCTACATACCGTTTGATATATTGGTACTTTTATGTTATCCTGGTGCAGATGATAAATCGCCAAATATTGTTCCTATAACATTTTCATATTGAATTCATTTCATTTAAATATAAACCTTTCACTCATTTAATTTAAAATACATGCCTTTCATTAATCCCATCTAAAATGCTAAAAAGAGAAAAAAAAGGAAATAATGCCATAAATCGAAACCTTTTATTTAAACACCAAACATATATATTTTTTAATTTACACACGCGAAATAAAATAACTGCTATTGCTGAGATTTGCGCCAAATCTCTAATACCAAGTCTACCAAGTTATTGCGGGGGTTTTCTTTCAAACAGAAAAAAATACAGATTAATTTTCGATTTCTACTAAATTGAAATATATTTTATTGTGCTGAATATTAGTGCGTGCATATTTTTTTGCTCCTTGTACTCCATGAACTTTTCAATTCCGATTGTCTGCGAAAATCTCCCGCCGGTGAAAATGACGTACGCACAAAATTTTCGTGACGTATGTACTGTAATTTTGCTTTTTTATCTATTTTTTTAATATAATTTCCAAACGGTTTGACATTTATTCTTGGTAATAAATAGACGTCGTTGTCACCTTTATAGGTACCTGCTGTAAAAATTTGAACGAAATCCGTTAAATATTTTTTGAGTTATGCTTGACGAAAGGTTTTAATATCCATCGTAGCTATATATGGGGCAAAGTAATACTGCGCTGTGTATGAGTCTTCGTTGCACTCAGACAATTAACCAGAGGGCCCGTGCGAGGATTTTGCACTGAAATCTAATATTTTTAGGTACTTCTCTATTATGCTGTCGACCACTTTCCATAACAAAAAACTATCGCCAAATTGTAAGATTAAACGCCAAAAATGCAGTCCCATTTACTTGATGTCAGAAGCATTATACGTGTTTGTTAAATCATCAAGTGGTTTTTAATTCGACATTTGCGTGTATTTTTCATTATGTTTTACTGGTTTATCCGTTATTTCATTAATTAAAATAACAATTGTGTCCTTAAATTCTTATATTTTATTTATTTATTTTGATATTCCAATGGCAACGTTCTCCCGTTTATTTGGCGATAGTTTTTTGTTATGAAAAGTGGTCGATGGGA
The DNA here is from genome assembly GCA_963931845.1 of Maratus michaelseni. Lineage (NCBI taxonomy): Eukaryota > Metazoa > Arthropoda > Arachnida > Araneae > Salticidae > Maratus > Maratus michaelseni. Next base: position 430,849,623 of record OZ007588.1, read on the forward strand.
TAAAAGAGAAGTACCATTTTTTATCAATATGTAATAGATATTAGATGCAGGTTTAAACTTCTAAAGAAAAAGCAAGGATAAAAATATCTGTAAACAACATTTAGTTGTTAGTCAATCCAGAATATCATCTAATTTATTCCATCAAAATTAGAGTAAAAACTGATCCAAGATTGCTAAAGGCACGCGCGAGAAATAAAACAATTAACAATCGTGTTTTAACTGCATTAGAGGATGACGTCATCCGCTTCGGGAAAAACATGGGACATAGAAATATAAATCTAAACATTTCAATTTAAATTTCGCTTTTTAATCATACATATAAAATAAACCCGTGCGGTGTTTTTTATAAAAAATTCGGAAAAGTTTCCGGTAGGAATAGGATTTCCAGTTGCCCGTATAGTACAGGAAACTTTTCCGAACCAACACGGAAAAAAGAACGAAAAAAAACGAAAGTTTTTTCTTTCCGTCAGGAAACTTTTCCTGTTTGATTCAGAAACTAATCTTTAGACACATAATGTATTCCTGTTTCTTACGGAAATATTTCCTTATGTAGTAAGAAAAGTTTTTGTAGAGAGAGAAAGTTATCCTTTTTATTAGGATTTCCAGTTGCCCGTATAGTACAGGAAACTTTTCCGAACCAACACGGAAAAAAGAACGAAAAAAAACGAAAGTTTTTTCTTTCCGTCAGGAAACTTTTCCTGTTTGATTCAGAAACTAATCTTTAGACACATAATGTATTCCTGTTTCCTACGGAAATATTTCCTTATGTAGTAAGAAAAGTTTTTGTAGAGAGAGAAAGTTATCCTTTTTATAGAGGAAAGTTTTCCTAATTAATAAGTAAACTCATCTGTAATATAGAACCTTTTCTTATAAAATAAGGAAAAGTTTCCATTCACACTAAGAAATGTCTAGGTAGAATGGTAGAATAGACAGAAAGTATTCCTTTTTTAAAAGGAAACTTTTCCCAATTAATAAGTAAACTCATCTGTAAAATAGAACATTTTCCTATAAAATAAGGAAAACTTTCCATTCACACTAAGAAATGTCTAGGTAGAATGGTAGAATAGATAGAAAGTATTCCTTTTTTAAAAGGAAACTTTTCCGAATCAATCATTAAACCAATCTTGAAAAAAAAGCAAAAATTCCTGTGTGGAACAGAAACTTTTTACTTTGTTTATGGAAATATATTTTTTAATCGGAAAGTATTCCCGTATAGCAAAGAAACCTTTTCTTGTAAGGAGTAGAAACAACACTGCAAAAAAAAAGATTTCTTCATTTTACAGTATAATACAGGCATCCCAGCTGCTAGTATTATACCGTAAAATTAACAGTAATAAACAGTAAAATAAGCAGTAAAACACTACCGCGGATTCACGGCAGTGTATTACTGCTTATTACTGTTTATTACTGTTAATTTTACGGTATAATACTAGCAGCTGGGATGCCAGTATTATACTGTAAAATGAGCAATCTTTTTTTTTTTTTTTTTTTTTTTTTTTTGCAGTGTTGTTTCTACTCCTTACAAGAAAAGTTTCTTTACTGTACGGGAATACTTTGATTAAAAAAATATATTTCCATAAACAAAGTAAAAAATTTCTGTTCCACACAGTAATTTTTGCTTTTTTTTCAAGATTGGTTTAATTTTACAGTATTATACTGTAAAATCAACATTTTTTTCTTTTTTTTGGTTGTGCAGCGAATGGCAGATGAAAATAGTTGCCTTTGGATTGGACACTATATTGATTTCCTTTTATCAATCACACTTAAATATTTTTGTAAATAGATATACACACATTCAGAATTTCAAATAAATAGGAAACAAGCGATAATATTTAAAGAATTTTGAGGTCATAAAATATTGATATGTTTTGTATTACAATGGTTCAATTTATATTATCACCTTGCAATTTTATTTACTTGTTACAAGTGTACTTATAAGAAGAAGAATCAGTTTAGCTTAAATGTATTTATATTTTTAGAAAATAAGAATGTTATATATGAAATGTTAGTGTTTTCTATATTTAAATTTCTTTTGCAAAAAATATAATTAGGCTAAAATGCATTTTAAGGTTATGAGCAACTTTATAAACAAGGAAAAGCAATTCTCATAAGAAAAGTGTATAAATATAATAAAAAGTACACCAATGAAATGGATTTTATGTTCATAAAATACATAGTACACTTTTATTTTATTTATAAATCTATCCTGAAATAAAGAAAATCTTACTATATTTTAAGCGAGATAAAAAGATATCAAAACAGTGTCCAAAACAAACCTTTTCATTTGTTGATATGCTCCTGTTCCTACTCATCCAAAAGCCCTAGAAAAGTTTTGTGAGAAATGTATTTCATCATACACAGTAGACTCTCGTTAATGCGTCTCCTCTTAAGACGTACCTCCGGTTAATGAAGACAGTTTCCCTCTCCCATCAATTCCTATTTGAAATTTATGTTAAAAATTAGTGTTTCAAAAATAACTATGCTACCATATATATTTTATTTTTAAATATTTCTCTCTGCATGTGGTTTGGATATGAAACGAGAGGGGAGTAAGTAAATACTTGCCAGATATCTCTAGAAGTTTTGAATAGGAGGGAGGGGGGTGAAATTTATGAGAGATATATTGATGTTTTTATCATGTGATTGGTAAAACAAGATCCTCTAATGAAGAAAATCATTTTTGCATCGCAAGCTATTCTAACACATTTTTCTAATTATGTCTATTGCAGAAAATGTTTTATAGTTAGTCGATAAAGTCAAAATTATCTGATCAATTAATGAGGTAAAAAATAAAATTGATTTAGCAAAGAATTCACAATTCCATGAAATTCATTATTGTCACGCAGCAAAAACTTGTGAAAAGATAAATTGGTAAATTATCGTTAAAAAAAGGGGGGGGGGCAGATTATTTTTCCTTTAGTTAAATTATGCAAGTAATGTAATTTATTTTCATATTTTATTTGTTTAAAGGAATTAAATATTTTATATTAACAATATTTTCAGCAATTTGCTTTTTAACTGCTTTACTAAATTAAAAAAAGGTATTTGTATCAAAATTTATTTATTTCAAAAACTGAATTAAATTAATTCAAAGCAATATTTTTGCCATTAGAATGCTTACATTGGTTAGTGTTAACAAAAATCGACCTCCCTTGCAATTAACTGGAGTTGACTGTAAATGAAAAACAAATCTGACTCAAACAAATTAGCTTATTATCTTCAAATAATTCTCTTTATTATGAGAAAAGATTACTCATCCAGCAAATTCGCAAAGATGAGGTGCCAACTTATCGGAGACAGATTATATACATAGGTGTAGCCAGTCATGGGAGTCATGGGAGGGGGGGGGGGGGCAGACACTAAACATTTAGGTAATACCAAAAAATTTTTGAATATAAACTACTAAAAAAGGAAAACAATATTTTCAATTGCCCTGGATACTCAAAACCCACACTTTAACTATTGGGTATAACACAACTATATATGGCATTATGCATGCATATGAAGTGAATTGTGATTGAAGCTGCATTGAAATTTTATTGGTGATGGAAAGAATTTCTATTGCTATACAGCCAAAACAAAAAAAAAAGTACCCCATTTTACCCTCCCCCCCCCACCTCCAAAAAAAAAATAATAAATTGACATTTGATTAAAAATTGTCTTCTTCCAATTTAAGGTTGTTTTTTTTTTAAAAAAAAAAAAAAAAAAAAAAAAAAAAAGGCTTATGCATTGTCTCTATTGTTAAATTGTGCCAAACCCGAACTTTTAGTAAATTTTATTCTAGGATGCCAAATGGAAAGTCACTTGGTCAAGTGATTAAAAATTATAAAAATTAAAGTTTTAAACTAAATTAATTTGTAATTGATGCAAAGCAAATTGCATTGTGGGGTGTTTTTTCAGCGCAATTCGAAAATTGACAGAATAAGCTGCAATTTAGGATTAGCATATTTGAAGTTTTTAGAAATCTATTTCTGTTAAAAAATATATCATTTATGTTCTTATAGTTTTTTTTAAAAATATGTATTTTTAAATTAAATTGTGAAAAAAAAGGAAATGTGAACTATAAGTTTTTAATAGCTTCTAAAGCTTCTAGAAGCTCCAAATATGCAGATACACAATCACAGCTCATTCCACCAAGTACTTTTTGAGTTATGTTTAAATCACTATCCACATTGCAGTCTTTTTTACACCGATTACAGATAAACTTAACATTAGGAGTTCAAAACTTTAAACTTGCATAATTTCTAAACTACTAGATACAGTATCTTTCTGTTTGGTATTATAGGGTAACATTTATGGAAAAAGCCGAATACGATGCCAAAATTAAGTGTATGTTTTGAAATTTTTAGTGTTGGATACAATTTCAGCATGAACACCACCCTCTAAGTTTATTTTTCTCAACATTAAATGAAAAAAAGACAACTTCAGGTAGAATGAGAATTTCAGTTTCTTTTTCCCAACTGCACATATTTTATTGAAATTTCAAATTTGTACATTTTTTAATTTTACTTTCTAGCAATTGAAACAAGTTGGCTGTTAATTCTGAAATTAAAATTTTGTTATAAAAACCTTTGTTTTTTACTTTTAAAGAAAAAATTTTAATATAGTCAACTTTCACCTCTGTTATAAATAATTTTAAATGGCCTGAAGAATGATAATGTCAGAGATGAGGATGCTTTATATCTGTGACATGTCCATGCTCTCATTTAAGTTGTTTGTATCTGAGAAGTCACTTTATAAGAAAAAATTTCTGTGTGGTAGCTAATATTTTCAGTAATGAAAATTATACAAGAAAAACATCTTTCAATTTCTTTTCAGTTCAATATGCCACCTTAACTTTTTATTTAAGCAACAAATATTGAATTGCTAATTTTTAATGGCCAACCCTTAAAATGAAACTTTGTGCATATATTTCATGCAACTAAAGACAACTGCTGTTTAAAAAAATCTACATTTTTGCGTAAAACTTAATCTGGATCAGTATTTCATGGGTAGGTAAGAAGTACATTATTTGAAGCATGACAAATCTAGTTTATACGCTTAGCAGTCGACATTGCCAGGCATATGACCAAAGTTTTTATTTTATTGTTAATTTTTAATCCATTTGCAAGTTGTTGGTAAAAAAAAATATGTCTCCTAAAGGAACAAAAATATTGTTATACAAGTCATGTTTTGAATTTAAAAAATAATCATAAAACTGAAGTTTCTAATTAAAAAAATTATCTTTTTCAATTCCCCAAAATATAATAGTAAAATAAAACTGTTAATTGATTATAAAAATGTGCATTAAATTATTTTAAATAATGTGAACATATGACAGAAATTTCTTTAACCCCATAATTTTACAAGCACATCTGCAATTTTTTTAAATTCTAAGTCATTTAAATGCTAATATTTCTTTACAAAAAAAAAAAAAAAAAAAAAAAAAAAGAGGTACGCAAAAGTGAACAATTATTATTTTTTTTAAATCTTTTTTTTGGTATATACTTGGAACTAAACATTGTAAGGAAAATACATTACAATATGCATTAACTTTTTTACCCTTTTCTGAATCTATTGGAATATATATATCTATATATATTTCATTCTAAACTTTTTTAAAGGGACTCCTTAAATTGCACATGACGTTTTTATTTTATTTTCATTTGTATTTATAAAATTAATATTTCTTAAATATTTGAAAGTGTAGAAAAGTTAAAATACATCTATATTGGTAAGAAAACATATTTCCCATAATATTAATAAAATTGTGTAATATTTATACACCAAGTTAATTTTATAGTCTGCTACTTACTTTTTAAATCATTTTTTGTACTTTTTAACTAACCACATTAAATAAAGGTTAAAATCTAGGTATCAATAAAAAAAATTCAGTTTGGATTTCATAAAAAGTAAAATTAAATGTTATTTAATTTCAAGTATTTTTAAATTGGAAATTTGAAATTTATAGACAGGAAGAATATATTTTTTTTTTATTAAAATAACACACATACAATCAGATAATGTACATTAACACGCAGAAAGTTAAATTAAAAAAAAAAATTGCTTTGGTGGAAATTTCTTCCCATAATGAAATTCCAATGAATAATTTTGGAAAAATAAAAATATACTAATACAAATTGGGAGATATTGAATATTGCATACATAATATACTAATACAAATTGGGAGATATGGAATATTGCATACATAATATACTAATACAAATTGGGAGATATTGAATATTGCATACATAATACAAACAAATACAAAAATTCAATTTAGATTTTAGAAAAATAAAATGAAATGTTGTTTAATAAAGTTAAAAATTTTCAATTAAATTAATTAGCTTTGGTGGAAGTTTCTTTCCATAATGCAATTTCAATAAATAAGTTTGAAAAAATAAAAAAGTACTAATGCAATTTGGGGGATATTTAATATTGCATACATAGTATAAACAAAACAAAACAGTTACTGCTGTTACAGCATCATTTATATCATTCACTAGAATTGAATTTTCTCCACAGATGTACATTTCTGTGGAGTCAAATGGATTGTCAATAAAAATAATGACTGGAGCAGATGTGTCTGCTGCAACGTCTTCAATTGGGCAATCTGGCATAATAATTCTGTAAAAACTTGTAGTTTCATCATGTAACACAATGGGTAGTAATAACAGTGCACATATTAATCTGTTCCCTATTTCAGATGTATCGACACCTTCATAATACGAAAAAATTTTCTTTTTTAACTCCAATGACTTTACACGTTTTTGCTGCAGAGATGTCATCTTTAAGGAGGGGTACACTTTTATTAGGTGCGCTGCAACTTGTTTCCGTTGTATTATGTCGGGATGCAAAGTATATTGTGAAATATCTTCTGCAATGATGTTTAGCAGTTCATGTCTTGTTTGCCAATTTAGGCAAGATATCCCTTTCTTCATCTCCTTCTTTAGTTCTGCAGAACACTTATCAAAGTTGATTGTAAAATTCTCTGGCCAAGGCTTCTTAGTAGCAGCACCTGGGGGGAGAGGTGAAAGAAGAGGATTTTAAGTTTAAATTTGTATTGCAGTGTCATTTCCTTTAAAACATGAAATAGTATATATTTTTATTTTTAAACTGTAAAAAAATTTGTACGTAAATCACAGTAGATAAAAAAAAAATTCAAAGGGGATACCAAAAACAAGAAAATTGTTTTCACTATTTCTCCGAGTTGGTTAATGAAATGCTCAAGGAAAAAGAGTTTATTATCCCCTGAAGGGGTTATTTTTAATTTTTCTCATTTGGGAAATTTTAAATTAATGTAATAGTATATTAAAATTTTTATAATGGCTGCATTCTGATACTTCAGTTTAGAAAGAACTAGAGTCTTTTAAAGGACCCTTCACAATTTTTTCACATTAAAGCATAAGACCCCTTACCAAAAAAAAAAAAAAAAAAAAAAAATTGAATTTCTAAAATGAATCTTTCACAAATGTGATGATTAAAAAAATTAGGAGGTGGGGGAGGGTTGCATTCTGACATTACACTTTAGGAAGAACTTGAGTCTTTTAAAGGACCCTTCACAATTTTTTCACATTAAAACATAAAACCCTTTACAAAAAAAATAAAATAAAATAAAATAAAATAAATTTCCAAAATGAATCTTTCACAAATGTGATGATTAAAAAAATTAGGGGGGGGGGCAGTTTATTATCCTCTGAAGGGGTTATTTTTAATTTTTCTTATTTGGAAAATTTTAAAATAATGTAATACATTAAAAATTTTATAATGGTTGCATTCTGATATTTCACTTTAGGAAGAACTTGAGTCTTTTAAAGGACCCTTCACAATTTTTTCACATTAAAACATAAAACCCTTTACAAAAAAAATAAATAAAATAAAATAAATTTCCAAAATGAATCTTTCACAAATGTGATGATTAAAAAAATTAGGAGGGGGGGGGGGGCAGTTTATTATCCTCTGAAGGGGTTATTTTTAATTTTTCTTATTTGGAAAATTTTAAAATAATGTAATACATTAAAAATTTCATAATGGTTGCATTCTGATATTTCACTTTAGGAAGAACTTGAGTCTTTTAAAGGACCCTTCACAATTTTTTCACATTAAAACATAAAACCCTTTACCAAAAAAAAAAAAAATCCAAAATGAATCTTTCACAAATGTGATGATTAAAAACATTAGGAGGGGGGGGGGGCAGTTTATTATCCTCTGAAGGGGTTATTTTTAATTTTTCTTATTTGGAAAATTTTAAAATAATGTAATACATTAAAAATTTTATAATGGTTGCATTCTGATATTTCACTTTAGGAAGAACTTGAGTCTTTTAAAGAACCCTTCACAATTTTTTCACATTAAAACATAAAACCCTATACAAAAAAAAAAAAAAAAAAAAAAAAAAAAAAAAAAGAATTTCCAAAATGAATCCTTCACAAATGTGATGATTAAAAAAAAGAAAAACTTTTGGTGAGAAAAACAGTTTATTATCCCCCTGAAGTGTTTATTCTTTATAATAAAAATAAGTAAAACAAGATACATATGACTAAAATATAATTTCAGAAGTTGTAAGGAAAGTAATCATGTACAACAGGAACAACTTAATACTTGCCTTCATTCAATTCACAAGTATTTTGAGTAGGAAGTGTAGATTCAGACCACTCTAGCACTTCAGAATTTGTAGGTGATGTAGGTGATGTTATGTTCTGCAAAAATATACATAGATAATATAAACAAAAGTACTAGATTAAAAAAGTTTATTAAAAATAGAATAAAGTATTATGCATTTAAACTGTAAAGCATAACTTTAATGTTATAAGGTATCATTTACTGAGCTCTTCTGCATAGTGCAAACCATAAAAATCATAAAATTGGATTGAATTTGCATGACTAGAATAAAAAAAAAAAAACACACATAAATCCTTACACTATCCTTACACTCAAATAAAAGATAGAAAATAAGCAGGCGTATAACCGCTATGTTAAAATTAAGGTTTCTACTACAGTTTATAAACTTCAATTTAGGACTTCATTTTTTTAGAGTAATTTAAGTAGTGTTCTCTACACAACTATTTGTGATTTAGAAGAACATTTCTATTCACAAAAGTGATATAGTACAGTACTGTTAATCCACAAACCTATGAATGCAAACAAAGAATTTTCCTTATTTCTACTTTTTAGTAAGAATATGCATAGAAATTATAAAAATGTTCTAGATTGCACTAAAAAATTATCTAGAATAAGCAGAGGATTGCGATGAAAAAATTCAAAAAATTATATTCCACAAATATTGTAATAAAATCACTTGTTAATGTTAAATTAGATAATTACTTCTTAAAGTGATAAAAACATTACACAAAGGGCTTAAAAACACCTTGTAATATAAAGATAACATGTTTCACATACTCTAACAGTGACTTCTTCAAGATCAAAATGATAAAATATTTTTGTAAAGTTTTTGAAAATGATAAACAGAAATCAGAAGATCACATGTATAGTGCAAGCAGGTGATTAAATTGGTCAAACTGGAAATGTGAAAATTATTATTTTATTGCTTTTTTAATTTGTTAATCATCGCATGCCATTTTAAAAAAAATTAGATACAAGATGATTCACAAATTAATACAGCAATAAAATAATAATTTTCACATTTCCAGTTTGACCAATTTAAGCACCTGCTTGCACTATACATGTGATCTCGTGATTTCTGTTTATCATTTTCAAAAACTTTACAAAAATAGTCTATTTATCACTTTGATCTTGAAGACGTCGTCCTTAGAAACATGTCATCTTTATATTAAAAAGTATTTTTAAGCCTTTTGTGTAATGTTTTTATCACTTTAAGCAGTAATTACATCTTTAATTTAACATTGTATCCTATTAGCTTTCTCTCAATAGGCAATTTATAAATATTACAAAAGAAATCTTCAGTTTTCAATATTATACTTGACAAAATCCTTGTAATGAAATACATAAAAAATAAATAACATGTTGGTACATTAAATTCATTAAGATCATTTGAGAGTTGAACCCGTATTTTAAAGATATTGGGTTCTTGTTATTCTTTTAAATGTAACATCACCATGATCACTGCACACTAGTACATACTTGCAAACTGGAGGAAGAAAAAAAAAAAAAAAAAAAACCCCTAAGTTCTGCTATGAAAAAAATTATACATACTAATTAACATTAATTATACATACAAAAATTAGTACAATAAAGAAAATTAATATAAATAATTTTTTAAATTGATTTATGTTGAAACATGTCAAAATAAGAACATACAGGCTGAGATGGATTCTCTCCTTCTTGACATAAAAAAAGTACTGTGCCATCAGGTAACATAGAATATATGTCATTTTCATCTATCTCTGTGCCATCCTCTAAGTATACTGTTAAATCATCAGGTGAGCATGACAAATCTAATTTAGAGAGTCCTGTGTAAGAAATACAAAAGACATTAAAGTTTAAAACGACACTGGACAATAAAAACCTTTTTATTAAATTGTAAGTCAGGTGTTAAAAAATGTTGCATTGAATATAGTGCTGTTTATAGTTGAAAAATACTAAATTGAAAAAAATATACAAATTATAATTAAGACAGTAAAAATAATTATTTGGTAGTTCTATTTAAAAATTATTCAAAGGAATCAATTTTTGCATAGATTCATAATCTTGTCTTATAACTAGCTTTATTTAATGTAACAAACATTCGTAAATATTTTTTATTAACACTGATAATCATTAGATTTTTCTTATCTTTCTTTTTTTATAAACATTCGGTAATTTTTCTCAAAATTTTATTAGAAATATAATAGAAAAAAATTAGGTACTTATGTATATGTCACAAAATAATATTATAATATTGTATTATAATTTGACGATAAATCTTGGTTGCTTATGGTTAATGCTTCTATAACACAAAAGATGATTACGGAATTATATGATAACTTGCATGTAAAAAACCATTTTAAAATTTTAGGAAGTTCAACAAAAATTTAAAAGCTTGAATTACTTTTTAACTTCCTAAAACTGTATAATTAATATGAAAAAGTTAAATATTTAAATTATTTACCAAATAATAATAATAATAATAACAATAACTCTTATTATGTAGCTTATGTCATCATCTTTGAATTTAAATAACAACTATTATAAACATTTTTTTTAAATTTATAATGAACCCATATTGAAATATAACAAGGAAAAACATTGAAATCTGATTTTTTTTCTGAAAAATGCATAATAGAACATATAATTTTAACCAAAATATGAAGGTGCTGGCCCATGTAGAGGAGTCCAAGACTCAACTTTAAAGTTATGCATTGACAGGGTGACAGAATTAAGGGCGCACAAAAGTTCATAAGCTCCCAGACAGGGACCTAGGTTCTTAACTGGAATGTAGAAACAGGGAATAACTAAATGGAAAAAGAGCCCTCAAAACGAAGATTGGATTAAAAGAGGGCAATTTATTGAGAATTTGGGGCACAAAATCCTCCAGGAACCCTGTACAGGGCCCCAGGGCCAGGGTGTTAACTGGAATGTAGTTGGGTATAAATAAATTATTTAGTGGTTTATGAAGTAGCCAAAGGACCCTAGAACTATGTTAAAGAAAACTGCAAGAGAATCTCATCATTTTTAAAGAAGCTGCACCAAGGGCCCCCAAAAAGAGATTAATTTTTTTAAGTAGTGGTAGCTAAAGTCTGAGATATATATTTTTTTATTCTTTAAGTAGTAGCTGGAGGACCTAAGACGTTGTTATGGAAAAAAAAAGCTCGTAAATAGGTCGATTTTTAAGGGAACATTAGTGGGGGGGGGGGCAAAAGGGGCCAACTGATAGTTTTGAGCAGGACCCTAAGACGAAACATGGCTAAAAGGCCATAGTACTTAGTTGTTTTTATCCTCAGTTGGTTTAAATTAAGCATTAGGTATAATAAAGAAATGCGCAAAAAAGGGTGAAATGCTTAAAAAAGGGCCCAAGGGTTCAAGGAAGCCCTGACCAGGCCCTAGGGGGCTAAGGTCTTAATTGCAATGTAGAAAGAAGGGAATAAGTAAATGGGAAAGTGCCCCAAAAACGAAGATCGGTTTAAAAGGAACAATTTATTAAACAATTTAGGGCACAAAAAAAATTCAAGGTGCCCTGTACTCCGCACCAGGGACCAGGGTTTTGACTGGAATGTAGAAAGGTTGCAATAACTAAATGGAGATACGGTCCCAAAAACGAAGGCAAATTCTTAACAATTTAAGGCATAAAAACTTAAAGGGTCCCAAGGTAAAATTAAATGTAAAATTAATTTTGAGATTGGATATGTGACAGGGGCAGTGATGAATTGATTTTGTTTCAAAGACGAAAAAAATATGTTAAACTTCTAAGTATTCATATTCTGACGATGCAATGAAACAGTTTCAACAAGTAAAAATATAGAGATCTGTACGGCCTGAGGCCCGTACCTGGCCCGCGGGACGTTAAATTCTTTTTGTCGACCCGGCCCGTTTGTTTTATTTTTCGGCCCGGCTCGGCTCGTTAAAAATTGTTTTCTAATTCTGCCGGCCGTGTACGAGCCTCGGGCCCGTTCAGATCTCTAATTTTGCTCTTAAAAATATATTATAAGCCGAAAGAAGTCCACGACCCACCAGTAACAGTGACATCATATTAATGCTGGCAACGACCTAACCAATAAATTTTGCTCTCGCACCAATTTTTTTTCTTTTTTTTTTAACTTCTAAACATTGTACAATTTTAATTTTTACACCGTCGAATAGAAAACAAAAATACTTTGAAATGTAATTTCTTTGAAAAATGTATCTGAATTTACTGATTGGTTTTTTTCTAATAAATTTAAAAAAAAAATTGAATCATGAATATTTTAAAATCTGCAAGTAACCCAATTACGAAAGATTAACCCATTTGCTCTTAAAAAATGGGCCTCTTTACGTTTTTAATATCTTGCCCCTTTTTATTCGATCTTCGTTTTTGAGGCTCCTTTCTCCATTTAGTTATTCCTCCATTACTACATTCCAGTTAAGACCCTGGCTCCCTGGGGCCCGGTACAGGGCCCCTTGAAGTTTTTGTTCAAAAAAATTTAATAACTTGCCTCTTTTCAATCCGATCTTCTTCGTTTTAGGAGCTTTTTCTCTAGTTATTCCGCCATTTTAGGCACCTGACCCCCCTAATGGGGCCCTTGAACTCTTTGTGCGCCATGCATTTTCCACCCCCCTCCTAATTGTGTCACCATCTCAATGCATAACTTTAAAGTTGAGTCTTGGACTTCTTTTCCCGGGCCATTACCCTTATATTTTTAATGGGGCCGTAAGGTCCCTTTTTAAGCATTTCTTTAAAATTTTATTCTAATGATTAATTTATACCCTATGCTTAATTTTGACTAATTAAAGATCTAAAGCGCTAAGTACTAGGATCTTTTAAGATGTTTTCCTCTGAAGGTCCTGCTCTCTCAGATTGCAGCTGGCACCAATTTAGAATATTAATCTCCTTCTTGGGGCCCTTGGTGCAGCCTCTTTAAAAATGATCCGATTTTCTTGCAATTTTCATTAACATAGTTCTAGGGTACTCCAGCTAACTTTATAAACTACTAAACATTTTCTTAGACCCCCAACTATCACCCTATTTTTAAATATTAATCTTCTGTTCCGGCATCAACTTATGTTTACTCACTACAGCCGTAAATTAAAAATCGCGTTACTGTTATAAAGATAAGTGGTTAAGTTTAGAGAGAGGCGGGGGGATTCATCAGTAAATAAAATATCTCGTTAATGTTAAAGAAAATTCGTTAAATTTACAGAGGGGGGGGGGGGGGCACATTTCACCGCCTGGGGGCTCATTCTTTTCTTAGGTTCTATGGGCTCGATTTCAACAGGGTTTGGGTCATTCGACTTGATATCGAAAACTTGAATTTTTTTAATTTATTATCACAGGCCAGGGCAACGCCGGGCGGGTCAGCCAGTTCCAAATATATTTAAAAAATCCCTGACGGCTCGGCCTACAGGCACAGGTAGATTTCGAAGACGCAGACCGTTGGGCGTCTGTTTGTTGGAAATTGCAGAAGAAATGATATTTTTGCCATGATGCGGCAGCTGGGACCGCCCACTTCGAAATCTAAATGTGTGTGTAGACGGAGCCGGCAGGGATTTTTTTGTTTGTTTGTTTGTTTTTTGTTATAAGGGTTGGTCCTATAAAAAACTTGTCAATATAAAAGTTGTAGATAATGTTAAGAGGATTTATAATAAACTTAAGCGGATTTGATATCTTGTGAATGGACGAAGTTATAATTTTATTCTTCGTAACCCCCCCCCCCGGGTCCATTTTTAATGATATCAAAAATCTGTCATACATAAATTTTTTGCCCTTTTCCGAGAAGTAATAATAACTTTAAATGGATTCTATACGTATCCTAATTAAGAAGTTGTGGGGTTTTTTCTGTTTTCACAAAAAGCCCCTTCCCCAAAAAGCCCCTTCCCAATTTCCCTCCCTTGGTTCGATTTTGCCCATTAACGAACTTGACCGAGATTTTATGCACCAGTTTGGAAGATATTTGTGCAGAATTATTGAAGTTATCGTGTCCATAATAAAGTGATATAGATAGATAGATACAGTTTTGAACTGGGGGTGGTTTTGGGAGTCATAATCGGCGTAGATCTGAAAAGAAATTTCAGAAATTCCAACTTAGGAGAAAATTCAATTGGTAGTATTTCTTACGAAATCTACCTAATAAGGATCGACCGAAACAGGTTTTTATGACTGAAACAATTTTTGAATCTTCCGATAACACAGAAAACCGCATTTCGGTAATCTTCCTATTTTCAGCCGAAAACGAAAATGTTCACGTCAAATTCCACATCAAATCAACCAAAAAATTTTAATATTCAACCTGACCATTTCAGATTTTAATGGAACCTTCAGAAATCATTTTCCCTGATGATACAAATGAGAATATACTGTTATAACTTTTTTATCTCTGTAATTAATTTTATTTAATTTAAAATTTTTAAATTTAAACATTTTTTAAATAGTGTTTTATTTAAATTTTTGAAAAAATTATATGTTTTTTGTAATATTGTAAACTTTAAATTCTGAAAGTTTTAGAGTGGGATCTCAATGGGATCAGCAGTTGCAAAAAAAAAAGTAATGTTTAGTAAAATTAAGTTAAAATTATTTAAGTTATTTTTAAAATTAATAAAACAATCATAAAGTTGGTGAGATGCCAACTTTAAATACCAGCCCCAACTGGTGTTTTAACATTTGTTTTTTTAACATAACTGCTGATCCCATTGAGATTAATTATAAACAGTTCGTAGCGATAAATAGTGTCTCATTTGAGCCGATACAGCTCAAATCAATGAGTAATGTTGAAAATTTCCGAAGGAAGAAAGGAGATTTTTGAAATACAGATTGTTTTGGTCAAGTTTCGCTCTGGACGTAATTTCGCTGAAAACGAAAACAAAACAGAATTTTCGGTCGATCTCTCAATAGATTTTATAAAAGTACTACAACATTTTAATGCACTTATAGCAAAAGGTTGTTAATTTTATATATTAAAAATGTGAAAAATTAATTTTGTAATTAATAGTTACAATTATTATCTTAAAGTTATTTTTAATATATTAATCTATCGGCATTATAGCTAATCTCAGTCATAATTCCCGTTAAGAATCAAAATTTAGTTGTAATAGCAGAAATAAATGAAAACATTTACACTTTATAGGCAATTTAATAAAATAATACTTTTAAGTTTTTCATTTTTAAATGTATACATAAAATATAAAAAATACTTTTGTATAAAATGAGGATTATATATATATATACATAACTCCCCCTTGCATTTAATAATCTGTGTTATTATTGATACTGTTAATCAAAACAATCAGGAAGCAGAAAATAATGTTTAACAGTTCCAGTTTTTCTCTGAAAATCTTAATAAACATGCTAAGAACTGGCTTCACTTAATTCATATATTTTTTTTTCCTTGAAAAAAAAATTGAATGTTTTTGTTTTGATAGCAATAGAAAATTTTGAACTTTATATTCTAATGGCAATTTACAAAATTTCATTTATTTTTCAGGTTTTATGACTATGGTTCATTTCTGGAATGCTTAGTTAATCAATTTCCAGTGGACACTCCATCTGTACTTTACTAAAAAAATAATTGCAGTAATGTTCATAGTGCATAAAATTTTTTGATTTAACTGAAAAGCTAAGTAATCAGATTTAATTTTTAAATAGCACTTACCAGAATGCAATAAAAAAAATTTAATATATAAATAGTTGTTTTTATTAATTTCGCATAATTAATAACATTTTTAAGATTGTAATTAAATAATTTTTTTTAAACCGTGCCTTGCATATTTTATAATGTGGCAAACACCCAATCTGGAAGCAGAGAATAATGTTTAAAGGCATAGGAAAATGAGGAGCTCATTAGGCTCAAGCTCTCCCCATTTAAATAAAGATAATTTTTAAACTCAAACAAGTTGTTAAAAATCTATTTTCTATCTTAAACATTTGATTATTCATCTCTCACAAAACAACTCTGTAAATATATATATATATATATATATATATATATATATATATATATATATATATATATATATATATATATATATATATATATAGGGTAGATGTGCCAGTAATGGACACCCTTAAGGAATTTCTTTAAAAATTATTTTTTAATTAATAGTTATAATTGTTATATTCCATATTTTTTAATATTATATTAATCTACCAACAATAATTTAACCATGCTCATAGTCACATTTCCCAATGGGAATCCAAATTTAATTGTAAATAACAGAAATAAATCAAAACACCCTAAATTCCAGTAATGGACACCCCACAAAAAGTAATAGATAATTGATATTATGATTGTATTCAAAACTAGTATTTAAAGAAAACATATTAATGAAATAAAAAAAGCTGAATTTTTATTCGTTATTTTTTTATAAACCGAAAACGTTGAAGGTGGCCCATTACTGGAAGGCGGTCCATTACTGGCACATCTACCCTATATATTATTAATTAAATTTATAGTAGTAATGAAATAAGTAAATCTGCAGATCAGGGGGGGGGGGCTCAAATGTCAGTTCTGCCAATTTATTTTGAAATTTTTTTATTTGGTATTTAAAACATTCAACCCGCACTTTCATTTATTTGATATCCCCCCCCCCCCTATATTGGGTAGATGTGCCAGTAATGGACACTCTTAAGGCGTTTCTTTAAAAAGTATTTTTTAATTAATGATTATAATTATTATATTCCTGATTTTTTTTTCTCTCTCTTTTTTTTATTATTTTTTTTTAATTTCAATATTATATTAATCTATAAACAAATATTTAACCATACTCATAGTCGCATTTCCCAATGTAAATCTAAAATTTAATTGTAAATAATAGATATAAATCAAATCACCCAAAATTCCAGTAATGAACACTCTACAAAAGTAATACATGTAATTGTTTTTATGATTGTGTTTAGAACCAGAATTTAATGAAAGTATACTAATGAAACAAAATTGTTATTTTCAAATACATTTAACCATTACGATATCAATAATTAATAAAATATTTGTGATAATTATTCATTGCTTAAATTAATTATTGTCAATATCTCAAAATCAATATTTTAATTATTTTAGATAGCTGATTTAAAATACAAAATGTCAGAGAATTACGGTTATCCAATCAAATAAAGGGTTTAAAAAGATTAGAACAAAAAACTGCAGAACTGATGATTTCAAATTTTACAATTTACGATCTGCAGGTTTATTAAATCAATTAATACATTTTAAGAGTAGTTTGGCCAGGGATAAATAATCAAACATCAGACAAAACAGAAAATAATATATAATTTAATAGAAATTTAACAGAAAATAACAAAACAAAAAAATAATATAATTTTAACAACTTTTATAATTTAATATATTGTTTCTATTTAAATGGGGAGGCTTGAGCCCGATGAGTCCCATCTTTCCCTATGCCCTTAAACAATATTATCTGCTTCTTGATTGGTTTCATTAATTTCAAGATTATAAAACATGCAAGGAAACGTTATATATATATATAAACATGATGATTTTAAAATACTAAATGTCAGATAATTACGGTTATCAAATCAAATAAGGGGTTTAAAAAGATTAGGGGAAAAAAAAAAACCCTGCAGAACTGACGATTTCAAATTTTACAATTTACGACCTGCAGGTTTATTAAATCAACTAATACATTTTAAGAGTAGTTTGGCCAGGGATAAATAATCAAACATCAGACAAGACAGAAAATAATATATAATTTAATAGAAATTTAACAGAAAATAACAAAACAAAAAAATAATATAATTTTAACAACTTTTATAATTTAATATATTGTTTCTATTTAAATGGGGAGGCTTGAGCCCGATGAGTCCCATCTTTCCCTATGCCCTTAAACAATATTATCTGCTTCTTGATTGGTTTCATTAATTTCAAGATTATAAAACATGCAAGGAAACGTTATATATATATATATAAACATGATGATTTAAAATACTAAATGTCAGATAATTACGGTTATCAAATCAAATAAGGGGTTTTAAAAGATATGGGGAAAAAATACAGCAGAACTGACGATTTCAAATTTTACAATTTACGATCTGCAGGTTTATTAAATCTCAACTAATACATTTTAAGAGTAGTTTGGCCAGGGATGAATAATCAAACATCAGACAAAACAGAAAATAATATATAATTTAATAGAAATTTACCAGAAAATAACAAAACAAAAAAATAATATAATTTTAACAACTTTTATAATTTAATATATTGTTTCTATTTAAATGGGGAGGCTTGAGCCCGATGAGTCCCATCTTTCACTATGCCCTTAAACAATATTATCTGCTTCTTGATTGGTTTAATTAATTTCAAGATTATAAAACATGCAAGGAAACGTTATATATATATATATAAACATGATGATTTAAAATACTAAATGTCAGATAATTACGGTTATCAAATCAAATAAGGGCTTTAAAAAGATTAGGGAAAAAAAGAAAAAAAAACCCTGCAAAACTGACGATTTCAAATTTTACGATTTACGATCTGCAGGTTTATTAATTCAATTAATACGTTTTAATTATGAATAATAAATGCATTTAATATTTACAGTATTTGTTTTAGGTAGATTTCGTAAGAAATACTACCTATTACATTCTCACCTAAGTTGGAAATTTTGAAAAATTTTTGCAGATCTACGCCGATCATGACTCCCAGAACCCAAAACCACCCCCAGTTCAAAAGTTTATCTATCTATCTATCTATCTATCTATCTATCTATGTCACTTTTTTCTGACCACGATAACTGGAAAAATTCTGCATAAATCTCTTCCAAACTGATACATAAAATCAAGGGTCATAAAATCTCGGTCAAGTTCGTTAATGGGCAAAATCGAACCAAGGGGGGGGGGGAAATGGGGGGCTTTTTGTGAAAACAGAAAAATCCTCATAATTTCTTTATTATTATACGTATCGAATCCGTTTAAAGTTATTATTACTTCTAGGAAAAGGGCCGAAAATGTATGTATGACAGATTTTTGATATAATTAAAAATGGCCCCAACGGGGGGAAAAAGGGGGGGTTTTAGAAGAAAAAAAATCATAGCTTCGTCAATTCAGAAGATATCAAATCCGCGTAAATTTATTATTAATCCTCTTAGTATTATCTAAAACTTTTATATTGACAAGTTTTTTATAGGACCAACCGTTATAGCAAAAAAAAAAAATTAAAAACAAAACAAATCTCTGCCGGCTCCGCCTGCAAACAAGTTATTTTTCGAAGTAGGCGGTTCCAACTCCCGCATCTTTTCGAAACTGATACATAAAATCAAGGGTCATAAAATCTCGGTCAAGTTTGTTAATGGGCAAAATCGAACCAAGGGGGGGGGGGGAATGGGGGGACTTTTTGTGAAAACAGAAAAATCCTCATAATTTCTTTATTATTATACGTATCGAATCCGTTTAAAGTTATTATTACTTCTAGGAAAAGGGCCGAAAATGTATGTATGACAGATTTTTGATATAATTAAAAATGGCCCCAAGGGGGGGGAAGGGGGGGGGGTTTAGGAGAAAAAAAAATCATAGCTTCGTCAATTCACAAGATATCAAATCCGCGTAAATTTATTATTAATCCTCTTAGTATTATCTAAAACTTTTATATTGACAAGTTTTTTATAGGACCAACCGTTATAGCAAAAAAAAAATTAAAAACAAAACAAATCCCTGCCGGCTCCGCCTGCAAACAAGTTATTTTTCGAAGTAGGCTCCAACTCCCGCATCTTTTCGAAACTGATACATAAAATCAAGGGTCATAAAATCTCGGTCAAGTTCGTTAATGGGCAAAATCGAACCAAGGGGGGGGGGAATGGGGGGATTTTTGTGAAAACAGAAAAATCCTCATAATTTCTTTATTATTATAAGTATCGAATCCGTTTAAAGTTATTATTACTTCTAGGAAAAGGGCCG
This sequence comes from Maratus michaelseni, assembly GCA_963931845.1. Taxonomy (NCBI): domain Eukaryota; kingdom Metazoa; phylum Arthropoda; class Arachnida; order Araneae; family Salticidae; genus Maratus; species Maratus michaelseni. The sequence continues at coordinate 430,870,096 of OZ007588.1, forward strand.
AAAACTTATGTATGACAGATTTTTGATATAATTAAAAATTGCCTTAAGGGGGGGGGGGAGAGGGAAGGGGGGTTTTAGAAGAAAAAAAAATAATTAACTTCGTCAATTCCCAATATTTCAAATCCGCTTAAATATATTATAAATCCTCTTAATATTATCTAAAACTTTTATATTGACATGTTTTTTATAGGACCAACTCTTATAGCAAAAAAAAAAAAAAAAAAAAAAAAAAAAAATCCTTGCTGGCTCCGCCTGCAAACAAGTTTCGTTTCGAAGTAGGCGGTTCCAACTGCAGCATCATCGCAAAAAGGTCATTTCTTCAATAATTCCCGACAAACAGGCACCCCACGTTCTGCGTCTTCGAAATCTACCTGTGCCTGTAGGCCGAGCCGTCAGGGAATTTTTTTTATGTACAGAGTAGTTTGGCCAGGGATAAATAATCAAACATCAGACAAAACAGAAAATAATATATAATTTAATAGAAATTTAACAGAAAATAACAAAACAAAAAATAATATAATTTTAAAAACTTTTATAATTTAATATATTGTCTCTATTTAAATGGGGAGGCTTGAGCCCGATGAGTCCCATCTTTCCCTATGCCCTTAAACAATATGATCTGCTTCTTGATTGGTTTCATTAATTTCCAGATTATAAAACATGCAAGGCAAAGTTATATATATATAAACATGATGATTTAAAATACTAAATGTCAGAGAATTACGGTTATCAAATCAAACAAAGGGTTTAAATAGATTAGAAAAAAAAAAAAAAAAAAACTGCAGAACTAAAGTTTTCAAATTTTACGATTTACGATCTGCAGGTTTATTAATTTAATTAATACGTTTTAATTATGAATAATAAATGCATTTAATATTTACAGTATTTGTTTTTTTATGTACAGAGTAGTTTGGCCAGGGATAAATAATCAAACATCAGACAAAACAGAAAATAATATATAATTTAATAGAAATTTAACAGAAAATAACAAAACAAAAAATAATATAATTTTAAAAACTTTTATAATTTAATATATTGTCTCTATTTAAATGGGGAGGCTTGAGCCCAATGAGTCCCATCTTTCCCTATGCCCTTAAACAATATTATCTGCTTCTTGACTGGTTTCATTATTTTCCAGATTATAAAACATACAAGGCAAAGTTTTATATATATATATATATATATATATATATATATATATATGATTACAATATTAAGAATTTTATTAGTAATCGCATGAAATCAATTAAAAGCAGTTATTTATAAAAAAAATTGATTTAATTGCATTATGGTACGTGGAACTTAAAAATTAAATTTTATTAGCTGGGTTTTCAGTGAAGTTAAAAGATTTTATGCGCTATAAACATTAAAGAAATTGTAGGATAGAAGTACCAGTATGGACAATTTTAAAGTATTTCTTTAAGAACTAACTATGAAATTATCTATGAAATTAACTACTCTCGTTTTATCTGTGTAAAAAATTATATTTTTATTTAAGTTTAGTAATCTGAATGGAAATTTTTATGTAAAATGATTAAATGTGAGTGGAAAGTTAAATTCTTACCTTTAACAGTCTGTCGGTGCCGGTGTTGGACCAAAATTTATAAGCGTCTTTGCTACAAAATCTTAAGTAATAATGTAGTTGCTTTCTTGGATGGCTATAGCATGGTATCCAACTCTGCCCCCTCCCCCCCCCACACACACACAAACTCCGGGTCATTTTTCTCATAGTTTTAACTATTTTTGCCCAATCTAAAGATCCTGAAACGCTTGGGGGCGGATATCATATATGCTATTGGTTTGGGAATCTATTTTATTTATTTTGTGTATAGCAAAGAGCGCAGCTTCGCTTAATTTTACTGATTTGGTTCTGGAGAAAATATTTTAACAGATGGAAGTTTGAGCACCTGCGTCCTGTTTACAAAATAGCGGAGTTTCAAAGAGTATCCGAAATGAAAGTTATAGGCAAGAGGGGTCACTAGTGCAGGGTGTGGTGTATACAAAATCGTAAACTATGCTAAATACATCTGGAAAAATGCCGAAATAAATGCTCCTAGTGAGGGAGTTGGAAGCGGTTACTGGACACCAAAGGAATTATGTTACACAGTGGAATCCGCGGAAAGCAAGTGATTCTTTTCATCTTTGTGTAACTTACAGATTCCAGCTTAGGGCGGTCTTTTAGTGGGCTTTCAGAAGGACAGTTGCTACCCGCTTCGGAATTTGACTTTTATTTTTCAATTGCTTTATTACTGCTTTAATTTCTTATTTGTTGAACGCTTTCGCTTGTTTTTGCTAACATATTAATAGTTCTATGTAAATAAATTTTAACACAAAAAATATTTTTTTAAAAATATATATGAATAAGAATAAAAAGTAATAGAAATCTAGATTTACTATAACAAGAGTTTTGCCACCTTCAAGCAAAATCTGTATGTCTATGTCAAAACATGCATTCAAAAGAATCCCCTATCCCTTATATATATATATATTAATAATGTTACATTTATTAGGACTACATTTTTAATTTGTTATTTGACACGGCTCTTTGGTATCGTGATTTCAATGTATATGGTCAGTTTCTTATGTTTCAATGGTTAAATTTTACTTAAAGTTATATATATATATATATATATATATATATATGGTAGATGTGCCAGTAATGGCCACCCTTAAAGAATTTCTTTAAAAGTATTTTTTAATTAATAGTTATAATTATTAAATTCCACTTTTTTTAAATGTTATATTAATTTACCAACAATATTTAATCATGCTCATAATCACATTTCCCAATGTAAATCGAAATTTAATTGTAAATAACACAAATAAATCCAAACCCTAAATTCCAGCAATGGGCACCCCACAAAAAGTAATAAATATAACTGATATTATGATTGTATTTAAAACTAGAGTTTAAGGAAAGCACATAAATGAAATAAAATAGTCATTTTCAAATAAATTTAACAATTAGGATATCAATAGTTAATAAAGAATTTATGAGAATAATTCACTGTTTAAATTAATTGTCATTATCACAAGATCACTGTATTTTAATTATTTTAGATAAAAGGTTTAAAATGCTAAATTTCAAAGAATTAAATTTTCCAATTATTGAGACACTGGGGGGAGGCGGAAGGGGTTAAAAAGGTTAGTTAAAATCTAAAAAAAAAAAAAAAAAAAAAAAAAAAAAAAAAAAAAAGTATTTGGTACTAGTGCATGGAATCTTATTTCCATTATTCTTAACAGTTAAACTTCCCTGCTTGATATATTACTTTTAGTAATTTATATAAAATATATTAAATAAATGAAAGTGTAGGTTGAATGTTTTTTTAAATACTAAATGAAATTACTTCAAAATAAAATTGCAGAATTGAGCCTCCTGATCTGCAGATTTACTAGTTTCATTGCTACTGTAAATTTATTTTATTTTACTTTATTTTTTATGTACGTACTAGTTGTTTTATCAGAGAAGAAAAATCAAACATTTAAGACAGAAAATAGATTTTTAATAAGTTGTGTGACTTAAAAAATTGTGGAGAGCTTGAGCCCCATGAGCCCCTCATTTTCATGTGCCCTTAAACATTATTCTCTGCTTCCTAATTGGGTGTTGATTGCCACATTATAAAATATCCAAGGCACGGTTAAAAAAATAATTTGATTACAATCTTAAAAATTTTATTAATTTCGTGAAATTAATAAAAACAGCTCTTTATTTAAAAAAAAAAAAAAAAAAAAAAAAAAAAAAAATATTATTTTACATTCTCGTAAGTGCAATTTAAAAAATTTGATTACTTATCTTTTCAGTTAAATCAAAAAATTTTATGCACTATGAACATTACTGAAATTGCTTTTTTTAGTAACGTCCACATGCGATGTCCATTACTGGAAATTGACTAATTGAGCATTCCAGTAATGGACCATGGTCTTAAAACTTGAAAAATAAATGAAATTTTGTAAATGGTCATTAGTATATAAAATTTAAAGTTTTATATTACTATTAAAACAAAACATTCAATTTTCCCAAGAAAATAAAAAAGATATGAATTAAGTTAAGTCAGCTCTTAGCATGTTCATTAAGATTTTCACAGAAAACAGTGGAACTGTGAAATATTACTTTCTGCTTTCTGATTGGTTTGATTAAGCGTGTCAACAATAATCCAGATTATAAAACATGCAAGGGGAACTAATGAAAAAAAAATAAAAAGCTAAATTTGTATTGATTATTTTTTTATAAACCAAAAACTTTGAAGGTGACCCATTACTGGCACATCTACCCTATATTGTATGACATTGGTTTAACTCTAAAAAATAAAAATCGCAAAAAGTAATACATTAATTGATGTAAAATTACTTTAAAAAAAAATGCTAATTCTAAATATCTCCCTTATCAACACATAAATTAAACAGGAATCACAATGGTAAGTTAAATCGTTCATATAATAACTTTACGTCATGGGTTATGCTGAGTGAGATAGAAAAATGATTATTTGTTATTATTCAAATGTTCGTTTACGCAGTAGAACAATTAGCAAGCAAATCTTATATTTTATAGATTAAAACACAATAAAGATATTTAACTTGCATTTACATAGTAAAAAAGGGAAATAAATATCAAATCAAAATCAAATTTGACTTACTTTGAATCTTTATTCTCCATTCGAACAGTTTTGTCCGTATCCCATAAAATGGCGGACACCAGATACAAGTAGTAAATTTTAATTCTCTTGTTATCTGAGTGGCTCATTACGTCATGCCTTCTAATAAACACGTCTGCTGAGACTGCGCAGAAAATCCGGGGAATGCTGTTTTCGATACTTCGGAAAGTAATCCGATATAAATAGATTATTTTTATGACTGTAGAAAAAGTTTCCGTTGCGATTCGGATAATTTTTTTTATCGGCTGCTTTCCGTATCGCAAAGGAAATTTATCTTTTACGAAACGGAAAAGGATTGGAAATTTTTTACAGTGTATAATGTGGTATTTTATTTTTTTTGACAAAAATGTTTTGAGGAAAACCTTTCATTTCATTTAGGAAAACAATGCCGATTTAATTTTTAATTATCAGCAATTTTTAATCGAAAACATGTTTTAACGAAATGTTAAGTGTGCTATGTCAGAAGCGTTTTAAAAATCCTTTCATATGCTATCTCATTCGTCGTTCTGCGTTTCGTATTTTCAGAAAAAAGGGATGTTGACAGGAGAAATAATATATATGATACATTCACTTGAAATTGATTGTTCTTTTTCAATTAGGCGGTCACAGGTGATAAATCGTCAAATATCTCTGTAACTCGTGCAATTGTATCGAAGTTGAAAAACAACGGATTTAATTATGTGACAGTAAAATGCTCGCCAAAATAGGCCAAAGCGCTGTGAAATGGCAACAGTCAATATTTTAAAGAGTTAAAAGTAAAAAATAAATTGTTAAAAAAAATGTAACATACAGAAGACGCTTTCATCAATTAATAATTAAATATCAATAAATTTACGATTACACGATGACAAATAAATTTAAAAGAGTAAAAAGATAATTTAAATAATGTTTCATTTTTCTTTCTGATTCTATTTTGTTGATAAATAAACAGAGCAAAAAGTATCTATTTCAAATAAATTCATTATTTTGAGCTTCCTGGCAAACGTATAAAAAAGAAGTGAATTTTTCATAATAGAGGTCTTTGCCCAGGCCAAATTAATGCATTGTAATAGATATTTTACGTAAAAAATATGAATTGCGGTTAAAAAAATTCCGCGGTATTTTCAAGATGACCATTGGCTGCTTATAAAAGAGTGTTTTTAAAAAACTATTTTTGGTATTTCCGCATTATCCCGTCAACCATTTTCCATAAAATAAACTATCGCCAAAGTAATCGCCAGACCCAGCCTCTAACGCCAAATAAACAAATGGGTGAATGTTGGCATTGGAATTTTTAAAAAAAATCGGAAAAGCTGCATTCACTCAAGTGTCAACTATCAATATTTTATTAAAGTAAATTTTAAAATGTATTAAGGAAAACAGAAAAAAAAAATATTGGATATTTATTTATTTACAATATTTTTCATAATTATCCCTCTCGACAGGTGAATGTTTTGACGTCAGTAGAAACTGATCTAATCTATGTAACTATGCATCACTAAATTTTTTCAATTCTTTGACAGCTTTTAAAATTTTGTCGAGGCCGTTTTAAAACACAATTGTTAGTTAAAGAGGATACTACACTCACACAAAAATACTCGCTGACTTACTTTAGTCCTGTGGGATATATTTGTTTTAATACCTCGTTTGCATTTCAATATTTATGAATTTTTTTTCCTTTATTTCTTTTTTTGGTACATTTTGGTTCGAAAAGCACCCACTTTTTTTGGCACTGGATAGATAAAGTAGATCTGGACAAAGAACTTTCTGTACTTTTTCGATTTTGTTTCAAGACTTGTTTTTTATACCACGTCGAGTTTTAAACACAGAAAACGAGTTTTCTCGAATTAGTGACCTATGTAGATCGATTTCTTGTGCTCGAAATTAGTGTAGTCATTAATTTTTGTGAAAATCGTTAGTGCCGTTTTCGATATATAGCAGCATTCTTAGTGCCGAGTTCCTTTTAATAGATCAAAATGACCTTTCCCGAATTCGAAACCTAGCTAGATTGATTTCTCGTGCTCGAATTAGTATAGGCAACACGTTTCGTGTAAATCGTTTGAGTATTTTTCCATTTATAACAAAAAACATTTTCAGGGCTGAGTTTGTTTTACGCTGTAAAAACGAATTTTCTTGTATTCGGAACCTAGCTAGATCTTTTTTTCGTGCTCGATTTAGTACAGGGGACAATTTTCGTGAAAATCTTCCACGTCGTTTACGATATCATTCATAATCAGGAAAATCTCTTGCTCGTTTAATATATATGAATAATCGGGAAAATCTCTTGCTCGTTTAATATATATGAATTTGGCGACAGTAATTTGGTCAACAGGATAACTAACAAGAACCAATTGTATATATAGTGTTACGAATATTCTAAATAGCTAGTGTTTGTGCTTAAAAATAATGTAAATAGTTCAATGAAGCTCTATTCATAAGCTAATATTAATTTTTGTTGCATTGCAATATCTTAATTTAGTGATTTTTTGTAAGCGAGTAAACGCTGTTGGATTTCAATAGGAGTCTATGGAAATTTGGCCAAATATTGGAAATAGCGTCAAGTTGGCGCCACATTTGGCAGCTCATTTTGGCCGCCAAATATGGCGATATATCGCCAAGTTGGCGCTAAAATTGGAGACAGACTCGGGTCTCTTCCTCTTGGTAACCCCTCTAATAGCGTCCATCCTATCTAAATTCTCTACTTTCATGTTAATTCCCCCTAAGAAATGTCAGAAAGCTCTGACCAATCAATCAGATACGTTTCGGGATATTAGAAGGATTCATGTGTAAACACAATTTTTATGGCGTAATTTTCTTTATTTCCTGCTTTCAACATGTGATCATTTAATTATTATTTTAAACTTTCATTATTGTTTTTAATAGTCTCGCGCAAATACATTTTTTATTTGAGATAAAATATAATCATTTGCGCTTTTTTGGCAACAATATAAAAAATGACTTTTTCAATAAAAGATTTTTTACTCGATTTTTAAGGATTTTTTGAGTTTTAGGTAGCTTTCAATACAAAAAAGTATAAAGCTACCTATTGCAGCCGTTCGGAGGAAAGCAGTTCCGGAAAATTTCGATATATTTTCACCGATCATGACCCCCAGACCCCAAAACCACCCTCCGTTCAAATGTTGATTTATATATATATATATATATCTGACCTATGTCATACGATAACGCTCGTATTTATAAATCGATTGTGATGAAACTAATTGTGTGTATTAAGGTCACCAATGTCTCGACCGAGTTCGTTGGCCAGCTTGGTCCGCCATTTTGTTTCAAGATGGCGGCCATTTAAAAATTTAAAACTAAAATAAATATACAAATAAGTTAAAAATTCAAATTTATTTTTTAATTACGTATTAGGCCTTGATACAAGGATTCCAGAGCATTTTTTGGTTTACCTCTATCTTAAAAAATGGCTGAGATAGCATTTTGAAATTCTAGGGTGGCTGACATTTTGAAACAAAACAGCACATTAACGCGATTACTCGCAAATTATTTTCTTTCATTGTTGTAATAATTTTCCCAATCATAAGCATAAAACTATATATTCATATCCGTTAGCGCCAAAATTGGCGACATTGGCGCCAAAATTGGCGAAAAAATTGTGTGGCGACCAAAATAATTCTTCATAAATGAAGCCAATTTGGCTATTGCTCAATAATTTGGCGAATTTCTTATTCAAATTCAGTATTAACGAATCTTTTGTAAACGTTTCTTTGCATTTTAACTTGTTGTTTTCGTGTAACAATAGCTAAAATTTTAAAACGAAGATATAGGAAAGCTACCTTTTCCTCCGGTACAGGCCGGAAGGACTCTTTATTGTCCGACCGTGATAATTTTTTGAATTTCTGAAAGCTTGTTATAATTCGCGTCTGGTGGTAAGATTTTCGAATCCGTAGGATGGCTAGCCGAAAAATAATCGCTCCTCAAAAAAGTCCCTAATAAAAAAGCGATGAGACTAAAACGGAATATCTACGCAGATTTTCATTGGTCCATTTTTAAGCCAAAACTTTTTTTTATATATAGAAGGATTTACCGAAATTGCAGTTTTCAAGCACCATTCTTCTTTTTCTAAATCGGTTTATTATACTGTAATAAATGATCGTTTACGTTTCTTTTTAAACACGACATAAAATCAATAACCGCAGAGCAGAATTAAAAAAAAATATTTTCCATCAATGTTTGACTTTTTTTTTTAGATAGATTTCAGAGAGATATTTTAATAAAAGTTCATAAATGAAAATTTTATAGCAGCTGTAAAATGTATAGCTTGATTCAAATAATAGCATTAATTCCAAAGCAACAAATTCGACCTAAATTGATACTCTAAATATTTAAGCGGAAATAATTGTCATTTGATTTATAATTTTAAGAGTTACAGTTTACACATTAACATCAAAATTTACGAAATTATGCATTGTGTTCAATAGCACAGCAGAACATCAAGAAAGTTTTGTACTAAGTTTTTAACATTTTTAAAAATATTAAAGGAAAGCAAACTTTATAAAATTGTCCAATTTAACATTAGTTTATCAATATATTTGTAATTTATGTGATACTTATGTATTTAAATAATGTAATACATGTAATAAAACATATACATACATATTATCAAAATTTAACACAATTAATTAAACTGGAAGACTAAAATTTACATAACGTATTTTTCTCGGTATCTAAAATATCATAAATTATCTGGTACAGCAATAAAAATTATTTTATCGATATTATTATATATATAAAAAAACTCCTTGATGTTTCATATTATAGTTTTAATAATTTCGTATAAATGAACATGTCTTTAAGGTCTTATATCTCTCATTTATAACACTGTTTTTGAGAATTACAAGTGCTGTGACGGAATTTACATTAAACACTTTTATACGTTGAAACAATTATTGACTTTTTATAGAAATGAGACCTCTGTACATACAGTATTTTAAAATTTTCTTTTCCAAAATTCTTAGAAAACACTTAAAAGAATTAAACTTTAAAACCCAAATACGAATATTATTAATACCGAATTTCCTCTAAATGTGCCTGTTTTGAATTTTAACTCACAAATTAGTTTTTTTAATTAAAAAAAATAATATATGCATTTTCTGTCATAAACTTGAAATAGTATATGATAAAAATCAACGGCGTATTTTTCAATTTTATATAAACATTAAAACATTAAAGTTACAAAAAGTTTATTGTATTGCTTGCGTTAATAAAGTAAAATCTGCACATAACGCTTAAAGCCAGGTCTGTTGTAGTTTAAAAATGCATCATTTTCATTGGTGGAAGGATTGTCTCTTAGTCTGATGCATGAATTTTTCTTTTCATACACGAAGAGCTGCCATAACAATTTTTAAATATTATTATACTTGAATATTTACTTTAAAAGATATTTTCATGAAATATGCAGATAACTGATACAAGATTTTAAAACGTAATTTTGAAAAACTTAATATCAAATAATTGAATTGTTGCCATTTTTATTTAAAGCAAAAATCTGTTTTACACATCTTTTTGTGTATTATTCTGTTACGAGTTAAATGAATTATTCCTGACATATTTTATCAAACGATTATCGTCTATACTCATTTCTAAATTATTATTTCCTTTATCACATTCTTTCAATCCAATATGTTTTAATCTCCTTAAATAAACTTGTTTTATCAATTTCGATTTATGCAGATGACACTTATTAATAAAAAAATCAAAAAGCGTGTTTTAAGGAGATTGATTAAAGCAAGTCAAGATAGACGATATTGATAGATTTGTATTAACCCGAAATATTTTCCCTTTTATTTTTAAAATGGTTTATGAGAGAACATAATCGTTTACTCTTGAAGAAATGGTCACAAAATATTTTGTTTCTGTGTCATGTTTTTATTAGGTATTATTGTACGCTGAAAAATAATCTAAAAGCTGATGTTTCATGACCTTTTTACCCTAAAAAAAGAAAATTAGACGATGATGGAAAACAATCAATATAAAAATAAAGGATACTAAACAAAATATGAAAATCCTAAGAAATATTCAAGAGGGTTTTGCATTATTTAACATGACTTAGACTCAATTGAAAAAAAAAATGTCTTACTTCAGGATGATTAGAAGTTTCAAATTGTGCCATTGCTTTAATTCATTATTTTACCCTTCTCATATAAAATGATAAAAATTTACTTTAACTGCGATGAAAATAAAAGCTTTATCTTTTTAATACAGATTACGTCTATATTATGTTTGTCCTAAATCATATTACTAAATGTGTAACGTGCGTGTTAAGGCTGTTCTCGGCGACCTCATTCATGATGCTTTTTTAAGGTTTAAAATATATTTATTTAAACTATGCGGGCAGGGATGTGGCAGAGTCACTTCGCAAGTTTTTTCCTATATTAAACGGCGATCCACAAAATTCAATCACTAACTTGATCTTCACTAGAAATGACTAAAACGTTTTACTAATACAAAGTTCCACTTATGTGAAGGACACTGGTAGAATAATCCACTACTAAGTCCAACGGTCACTCAACGCTTTCAGCTGAAACACAAAAAGCACTATCAAAAATCCTTAATATAATTTACTTTTCACATACTAGCAACCCGTGACTGCAAAATAGTTTTATTCAAGCTATAACTCAAAATCTCTGACCAACGGCTAATCTTTGACTAAATTAAATTTCCTTTCAGTGATGAGTGTTGCAAGAACAATTGTCGCTTATCAGAGCAGGCCATAAGTCACCACACGGGGAGTGATCCGGCGATACAACACTTCGTGAGAACTTTTGTACTTTGCCAATTGACCAACGAAGCTAAAATTTGCATAAACGCACAGAGAAACACGGAAACCTCAAACTCCTAAGCCTCCATGCATACTTCGAAAAATAGAGTAAAATATAGTACAGATGTCGCTGTTCAATGATAACGCACGTTAAATGATAACACCACGTCCGCATTCAAAACACTAGAATCCCTTTATAAGAGAGTTGGTTGTTCACTACAAATGTTTCAAAGACTATGGTATTCCTTTTTTAAAATGTATTTGTTATTGAGTTCCTAGATTTATTACATACTAGCTAGCTACGCCCGCTACGCTGGTCAATTTCTTTTAACGAACCTTTAATCAAACAAAATATTGACATTTCATAAATAACTTTTATATTTTAACAGAATAATAAGACTACTATAATTTGTGACTCGTGCTATAGCCAATATACACGTCAGGACACGTCGCCCTTATCATTATCTTTTTACGCATGAAGGTTTCGCTATGGTACTCCATTGGAAAATTTGGTAATTTTTGAAATTCAATATTTGAAAAACGGCATAGTCATTAGATTTGAAATTTATATCAAGAAAAATACAATTTTTTACCTTTCAAACGCAGTTTGTCTAACAATTTTCGGACAAATACTTTTTGAGCTATCATTTTTTTAAGTAACTTCAAATGTTTCATTTTCCGAGATTAATCTGGTGCAACAATTAGCGAAAAACCCAGTCGTCAGCAACGCATAGTTTTTTATTAAAGAGGCTGTTGGAGCAGGGATTGTCACCACCAATTTGCCACCATCACTTTTGAAATCGGTTCCGTGGTTCCAGAGATTTCATAGAAATTGTAATTTAGAATGACTTCAGAACGCTTTTCGCTCATTTCACCTATTTAAATTTCGATTTTTTTAAAAATTTATTCTTAGAGAGCATTTACATCTTATAAGTAACTACAATGCTAAATTTCAAATTTCTTGCCACTTCAGTATAAAAAAGTCGCAATTTTCGAACATTTTTCGATCCTGCATCCCATTGATGTTAGTGGCACCGACATAAAATATAGCCTATGTTGGAGTAGGGATTGTGCCCATCAATTTGCCACCGTTACTTTTGAAATCGGTTCTGTAGTTCCAGAGATTTCATAGAATTTGTAATTTAGACTGTTTTTAGAATGCTTTTCGCTCATTTCACCCTTTTAAATTTCAATTTATTTTTTATTTTGTTCTTAGAGAGCATTTACATCTTATAAGTAACTACAATGACAAATTTCAAATTTCTAGCTAATTCAGTGTAAAAAATAAAAATAAAACTGCCCAGTTAAACTGAGGTCATTGAGTTCACAGGCTATTCACACTAATTGTATATTATACTCTTATTTCAAAGAATTTGAAATAAGCCCATCGAAAAATAAAGAAATAAACAATATATTAAGGGGAGGGGGTCATCCCCCCGTTACCCCCCATAGTTAACTAATGAACCTCTTAAGCTAATCAGGTAAATCTCTAATTACAATGAATATATATACAAAATTTGAAGAAAATTGGATAATTCTGCATGAAAAACCCATTTATATAAATTAAGGCGGGATTAGCCCCCTCCGTTCCCCCCTTTATACTTAACCAATCAATCCCGAAAACTAATCAGGGAAGTGCCTTAACACAGTGAACCTATAAACAAAATTTGAAGGAAAAGGAATAATTCTGCATGAAAAACCCATTTATATAAAATAAGGGGGGATTAGCCCTCCGTTCCCCACTTTATACTTAACCAATCAATTCCGAAAACTAATCAGGGATGCGCCTTAACACAGTGAACCTATAAATAAAATTTGAAGGAAATGGGATAATTCTGCTTGAAAAACCCATTTATATAAATTAAGGGGAGGGGATTAGCCCCCCCGTCCCACCCCCCTTTATACTTAACCAATCAATCCCGAAAACTAATCAGGGAAGTGCCTTAACACAGTGAACCTATAAACAAAATTTGAAGGAAAACGGAATAATTCTGCATGAAAAACCCATTTATATAAAATAAGGGGGTATTAGCCCTCCGTTCCCCCCTTTATACTTAACCAATCAATCCCGAAAACTAATCAGGGATGCGCCTTAACACAGTGAACATATAAATAAAATTAGAAGGAAATGGGATAATTCTGCATGAAACACCCATTTATATAAATTAAGGGGGGTATTAGCCCCCCGTTCCCCCCCCCTTTATACTTAACCAGTCAATCCCGAAAACTAATCAAGGAAGCGCCTTAACACAGTGAACCTATAAACAAAATTTGAAGGAAAACGGAATAATTCTGCATGAAAAACCCACTTATACAAAATAAGGGGGGGATTAGCCCTCCGTTCCCCCCTTTATACTTAACCAATCAATCCCGAAAACTAATTAGGGAAGCGTCTTAACACTGTGAACCTTTAACCAAAATTTGAAGGAAATTGGATAATTCTGCATGAAAAACCCATTTATATAAATTAAGGGGGGGGGTAATCCCCCCCCCGTTCCCCCCTTTATACTTAAGCAATCAATCCCGAAAAACTAATCAGGGAAGCGCCTTAACACAGTGAACCTATAAACAAAATTTGAAGGAAAACGGAATAATTCTGCTTGAAAAACCCATTTATATAAATTAAGGAGGGATTAGCCCCCCGTTCCCCCCCTTTATACTTAACCAATCAATCCCGAAAAGTAATCAGGGAAGCGTCTTAACCCAAGGAACCTATAAACAAAATTTGAAGGAAAACGGAATAATTCTGCATGAAAAACCCATTTATATAATTTAAGGGGGGGATTAGCCCCCGATCCCCCCCTTTATACTTAACTAATCAATCCCGAAAACTAATCAGGGAAGCGCCTTAACTCAATGAACCTATAAACAAAATTTGAAGGAAAACGGAACAATTCTGCATGAAAAACCCATTTATATAAATCAAGGGGGGGGGTGAATTAGCCCCTTGTCCCCCCCCCTTTATACTTAACCAATCAATCCCGAAAACTAATCAGAGAAGCGCCTTAACACAGTGAACCTATAAACAAAATTTGAAGGAAAACGGATATTTCTATGAAGAGTTATCGCATTACGTACGTACATACATACATACAGAACCGGCTGGCAAGCTCTCAGGGCTTGATAGCCAGTTTGATAGCTAAAAAATCGCAATTTTAGAACGTTTTTTGCTCCTGCACCCCCTGGGGTTAGTGGCACCGACATAAAATATAGCCTATGTTGGAGCAGGGGTTGTCACCATCAATTTGCCACCATCACTTTTGAAATCAGTTCGGTAGTTCCAGAGATTACCCCCTACAAACAAACAACAAATAAACAAACAATCTTTACTCCTTTATAACATTAGTATAGATAAGGGGGGGGGGATAGCCCTTCCCGCGTTCCCCCCTTTATACTTAACCAATCAATCCCGAAAAACTAATCAGGGAAGCGCCTTAACACAGTGAACCTATAAACAAAATTTGAAGGAAAACGGAATAATTCTGCTTGAAAAACCCATTTATATAAATTAAGGAGGGATTAGCCCCCCCGCTACCCCCTTTATACTTAGCCAATCAATCCCGAAAAGTAATCAGGGAAGCGTCTTAACACAATGAACCTATAAACAAAATTTGAAGGAAAACGGAATAATTCTGCATGAAAAACTCATTTATATAATTTAAGGGGGGGGGATTAGCCCCCCGATCCCCCCTTTATACTGAACTAATCAATCCCGAAAACTAATCAAGGAAGCGCCTTAACCCAGCGAACCTATAAACAAAATTTGAAGGAAAACGGAATAATTCTGCATGAAAAACCCATTTATATAAATTAAGGGGGGATTAGCCCCTTGTTCCCCCCCTTTATACTTAACCAATCAATCCAGAAAACTAATCAGGGTAGCGCCTTAACACAGTGAACCTATAAACAAAATTTGAAGGAAAACGGAATAAATCTGCATGAAAAACCCATTTATATAAATTAAGGGGGGGGGGGGGGGAATTAGCCCCCGTTCCCCCCATTTATACTTAACCAACCAATCCCGAAAACTAATCAGGAAAGCGCCTTAACACAGTGTACCTATAAACAAAATTTGAAGGAAAACGGATATTTCTATGAAGAGTTATCGCATTACGTACGTACATACATACATACAGAACCGGCTGGCAAGCTCTCAGGGCTTGATAGCCAATTTGATAGCTAAATAAAAGAAAACTGCCCAGTTAAACTGACGGCATTGAGCTCACAGGCTATTCACACTAACTGTAAATTATATTCTTATTTAAAAGAATTTGAAATAAGCCCTCGAAAAATGAAGAAATCGACAATATATTAAGAGGGGGGAACCATCCCCCGTTTCTCCTTCTTATAATTAACCAATGAACCCATAAAACTAATCAGAGAAGCGCCTTATCACAATGAACATATATATAAAATTTGAAGAAAATCGGATAATTCTGCTTAAAAAAACCATTTATCTATATCAATGGGGGTTAGTCCTCCCCCGTTCTCCCCTTTATACTTTACCAGTGAACCCCCAAAACTAATCAGGGAAGTGCCTTACCACAATGATCCTATATACAAAATTTGGAGTAAATTGGATAATTCTGCATGAAAAACCCATTTATCAAAATTAAGGGGGGGGTAGCCCCCGTTTCCGTCCTTTACACTTCACCAATGAACCCCCAAAACTAATCAGGGAAGCCCCTTACCACAATGAGCCCATATAGAAAGTTTGAAGTAAACCGGATAACTCTGCATGAAAAAAATCATTTATCTAAAATAAGGGGGGAGGATTAACCCCCCCGTTACCACCTTTATACTTAACCTATGAACCCCCAAAATTAATCAGGAAAGAACCTTATCACAATGAACCTATATACAAAATTTGAAGAAAATTGGATAACTCTGCATGAAAAAAATAATTTATCTAAAATAAGGGGGGAGGATTAACCCCTCCGTTACCCTCTTTATACTTAACCTATGAACCCCCAGAACTAATCAGGAAAGAACCTTATCACAATGAACCTGTATACAAAATTTGAAGAAAATTGGATAATTCTGCATGAAAAAACCATTTATCCAAATAAAGGGGGTGAGCCCCCCGTTCCCCCCCTTTATAGTTAACCAATCAATCCCCAAAACTAATCAGGGAAGCGCCTTATCACAAGGAACCTATAAACAATAGTGGAAGAAAATCGGATAACTCTGCATGAAAAATTCATTTATCTAAATTAAGGGGGAGGATTCCCCCCTCCGTTAGCCCCTTTATACTTAACCTATGAACCCCCAAAACTAATCAGGAAAGAACCGTATCACAATGAACCTATATACAAAATTTGAAGAAAATTGGATAATTCTGCATGAAAAAACCATTTATCCAAATAAAGGGGGTTAGCCCCCCGTTCCCCCCCTTTATAGTTAACCAATCAATCCCCAAAACTAATCAGGGAAGCGCCTTATCACAAGGAACCTATAAACAATAGTGGAAGAAAATCGGATAACTCTGCATGAAAAATTCATTTATCTAAATTAAGGGGGAGGATTCCCCCCTCCGTTAGCCCCTTTATACTTAACCTATGAACCCCCAAAACTAATCAGGAAGGAACCTTATCACAATGAACCTATATACAAAATTTGAAGAAAATTGGACAATTCTGTATGAAAAAACCATTTATCTTAATTAAGGGGGGTTAGCCCCCCCGTTCCCCCCTTTATAGTTAAACAATCAATCCCCAAAACTAATCAGGGAAGCGCCTTATCACAAGGAACCTATAAACAAAATTGGAAACAAAACGGTTATTTCTGTCAAGAGTTATCGCGTTACGTACGTACATACGTACATACATACATACATACATACAGAACGGACGGGCACATAAGCTCTCAGGCTTTGATAGTCTGTGAGCTAAAAATCGCAATTTTAGAACGTTTTTTGCTCCTGCACCCCCTGGGGTTAGTGGCACCGACATAAAATATAGCCTATGTGGGAGCAGGGGTTGTCACCATCAATTTGCCACCATCACTTTTGAAATCGGTTCGGTAGTTCCAGAGATTACCCCCTACAAACAAACAAACAATCTTTACTCCTTTATAATATTCGTATAGATGTAAGAAATATATTTGTAATTACGCCATTCATAAGTTTACTTGACTCATTTTGAATATTTTTTGCGGTGAAATAGAGAAAACCTACTGTGTATATAAGTGTGCTTTTGAAATATAAGTATATTGCAAATTTTTATATATTTGTACTATTGCTCATAATTAATAATAATAATAAACTGATGATATCTACCCTATATATATAAAATCCTAATGAAACAAATTTGTGAAACGATTTTATGAAACGAATTTATGAAACGATTTTATGAAACGACTGATTAAACGACTGATTATGTTTCAGGGCTATTTTTAATAAAATATTAAACGCTTGATGGTGAAATTAATACCAATTGTCCATAAAAATCCGCGGATGTCAAAACTGGTAATAGAATTTTGAAATTGGATTTAGTTTTCGAGATATTAATTTTTTTCTAATTTTAATGACATTTCTGTAATGATGGCAACTAATTACTCTGTTTTTTGGGACAAAAAAGGGGAAAGAAATGAAAAGGATTCCGATAGGGATTATTGATTTCTTTTTATTTGTCATTTTCAAATTGAAATTGAATTTATCTTTTATTTCAATCGATAATGAAGACAAGATTGTGATTAAATTATGTTTTTCAGGAAAATTTGAAAAAAAAAAATCACATTTCTATCGTTAGGATTCAATCGTCTGTCAGCATTTAATTTAATTTATAAACTGAAAATATTTTGAATAAATTCGTCCAAATGACGTCATTTATGTAAACGCAAAAGAAAGGAGCAGAAAAATATTTATACAATTTGTTTAGCGTAAAATGTCATTTATCCTATTTTATATATAATCAGAAGTAATTTGTATAGAAAAACAATAATAATATACGTATAATTAAATACGCATATAAAGAAAAAAATCGTCGAATTTGTTTCCATGGCTGTTTATGTCATTTGGCACCAAATCTCACTTTCTGATGCCCGAATTGCGCCAAGCTTTTTAAAAAAGCGTCAAGACCCCTATAATAGAAAAGCACCAAAAGCTCATTGGGTTTGTTTTCATAACTTTTAGCAACAAATCTATGTATATTAACGAATCTATCCCTTTTCGAAGCTCGAATTACGCCAAACTTAAAAGCAAAGGATCCTATACTGGAAAAGTACCCGATTTTCTTATGGACAATATTCAAGTGACATAACAAGGTGTAAAATTATCGCGGATAGCAAATTTGTTTAAATATGTCTTCAATTGATGCCGAATAAATGCATGCATGCATGCACAAAATATTTAGGTAATTTTGTATGATAAATAATTATTAGAAAATTTGTATACACATATTAATTAAAATAAATAATTTACATATTTAAAATAACATGAAAATGTGCATGATGGTGCACTAAAATAGAGAAAAAATTAAAACCTGTTACTGAAAATGTCTTTAACAGTACTTTTCAATACCGTAGTTCTTAATGTTATTCACAAGCAGATGGAATTTTTCTCATCCTTAAACACAAAGGAAGAATAGAATACAGATCGTTGTTATAAAAGTCCGAGAAGTAGCCACAATTTAAACCTAACCATTTTATACAAGCTGGTTTTCAAGTTGTAATTGATTTTACTTATCAATCCCGAAAACAGTCGTCAGTTGTCGCAACAGCTGTGTATGAGGCCATGGTAATCAAAAAATGCCCCATTAAAACGTTAAAAGCATGGCAACCCAATTACAGATTTACCAATATTTTTAAACCAAAGCACGCTGTCATGTTTTTAGATGCTTCGAAGTCTGAGCGGGGGTTGGCGAGCGTAGCTTGCAGGGGGTAGGCCCCCTAGTATTATATAAATATTTAAAAATAAGAAATAGTTAAAAATTAGTATAAATTTTATTATTATTATTTTTATTTTTTAGTATCACATATGCCATGTTTAATTAAATAAAAAAAATTTCAAAGCGTGTGATCGTCGATAAAATTGAGAGGTATCGAATGTGATAAAAAAAACTTTTATATTCGTTTATTGTCTTGCTTTAGATGAGTAGAAAATGGAAAATATGAAATCTACATGGATTTTTTTAATCTTTACTGCGTGATATTTTTGCTTATTTAAGAAACAATGTATTTGACAGGGGTGTAAAAATAGGGTGTTTCTTAGGTTAAAAGAAAAGAAAGGTATTTTAAAAATTATATTACTTGACATTTTTTAATATTAACAAGGGATGGACAACGTAGCTTCTTTAGCGGAACTAGTTCATATTGTATAGTTCCTTTTTTTTAAACAAGTATTTTGAACAAGTTCGATTGAATTAGATAGTAATTTTTCTTAGTAATCATGATAATTTCTACTTTAGATTAAACTGCTCTTTAATACCATAGTTGTTTTTAATACAAAAAAGATAGATTAAATCAGAAAATGGAGGAATAGGAGATCGGTAAGACTTAAAAAATCCTGAGATACAATTGCACCCCCTCCCCTCTCTTGTCTGGATGAGTGAAAGAGCAAATTTTTGTTTAAAAAAATCCTCATCTTATGACCCAATGTTCTGAAACTAAGCACCAGCAAAATTTTGTCTGTAAGGCCGGGATAGATTAAGATATATAGATTTGTCCCTGGGTGACAGAGAATGAATTGAAAAATGTCCATTCCCCACGCCTATATTTTGAGAGCCACTAACTTAGAAAGTTTAATATGCAAGACTTTTATAGATGCTGAAATACGATTCCCCACTCCGAAAGAGGGGTTGTCAGGTGACAGATTTTCGAAAGACATTCTGACTTTTTCCCCTTTGTTCTAAAATTCACCAACCAGGTGGGGGTTAGGTGACCAAATTGAAAAAAAAAAAAAAAAAACTCTGCATTCCAATGTCCGTACTTTGAGAGTCATCCACCAAGAAACAGTCATTCGCAAGGCCTCAATAGATCCGAGATGTGGTTTTTCCGTCCGAGGGGGTGGGGGTGGGGTGAGGGCTGAATTAAAAAACCCATTCATATTCCGTCCATATGTTCTGAAATTCACTAATCAAAAAAATTTCATCTTTAAGGATGTGATACATCATGAGTATAACTTTTGTTCCCCGTGGGTAGGTTTCGAATAAGAAAAAGAAAAAAAAAACCTCCGTATCCCCCGGTAAAGTCGCTCATTTTAAATTAGTCCGCTTCGAAAGAAATTTTTGGCGGAACGTTCTCATAAAGCAAGTAAGAGAGACATGGTGACATGGAAGAAAGGTTGACCATTTTAAATGAGTCTGCCCAGTTAGAAATATTTTTAAAGTGTAAAAAAAGGTGCACACAATCCGAATGAATTTGGCACCTCTGAATATGCATAAAAAGTGCAAACTGAATTCTATATAAAAAGTGCATTCATTGAAATATGCTTAAAAAGTTCAAAAAATGCGCTCATGCTGCCATCTATGGAGCTTTAGAGAAACATCTTTATTTGTTGATACAGAAGAATTATCTCTATTTCCTTCAAGTGTGGTTCGAACTAGCAAACTCGTGTGTGGGTGTCCAGCGTGCCTTAGGTTTTGCCAATGGTAACGTACTTGGTTGCGATTTAAAATGCGTGCAATGGATATTGAGGTTAATGCTGTTGCGTATTGATATTTTTACAGGGAAGATGGTACATTTATCGCAGCTGTTATAATTCCTCAATGTTTTGATTAATAAGGTTAATTTATTACTAGGGTTTTTCAATTGTTAATGAATAATTAGAATATGACTTGATTAATATAACTTATTACAGAAATTTTCTTTGTTTAACAAATGGTTAGGATGTGATCTGATTAATTTATTGCTGAGACGTTAGAAAATCTAAAGTGGACGGGATAGAATTTAGGAATTTGAGATGGTGGTTAGAATTTTAACACTTTAAAGTATTTATAGGGGATCAACTATACAAATTTTCAATTCAATAGTTATGAATATATTTCTTAAATAAGATATTCGATTTTTAAATGTATTTGTCTAAATTTTCTTTTTGACCGATTTTGAAAAACACAGTAAATTTATTCTTTTCGAGTAACTGAAAATAATTAAACATTAAGAGAACATACACAGCTACGAATTTTCCATTGGGGAAGGGGGCTTTAGTTCTGTTTTTTTTTTTTTTGCAATTTATGCGTTAAAATGTATCTCACACAGGTGCTTCAATGCAATATTAAACTCATGCGGCAGTGCCCCCAATAAGAACACCCCCCCTCTCCCCGGATTTAAAAATTTAATAAACTAAATTTTCTTTTCTCCGAATTTGAAAGAGACAGGGCATTTTTTTCTGTTCGAGCAACTGAAAATAATTGAATTCTAAGAGAAAGGGGAACAAAGAATTTTACGTTTAAGGGGGTTTTCTCCCGTAAATCACCCATGTAAATTAATTTTTACATCCCGCCAAATTCAAATATACAGCCTTTTTTGTGCATAAAAACTGCACAATTTTGCAAACGAAGAATATGCAATTATTTATGAAAAAAAAAATGTGCACAGTTTATGAAAACATAGAATATTTACTTTTTGTATGCATAAAAAATAGAGTTAATTTGTACAAAAAGCGTATACTTTTGAAATATTAAAAAATATTCACTTTTTATGCACAAAGTGTGTACAATACATAATTTTTTGCAAAAAAAGTGCAAACTATTTCTATCTGGGCTCTTTGAAATGTATCTTTGGCGGAATAGTTAATTTGTACTATTTTGTTCGCGCACACCACATCTACAGAAGAAAAAGTGACGAATACGGAAAAAAGATTATTCATTTTAAATGAATCCGGTTCGAATCATATCTTTTGTGGAATAGTTCATTTAAAGGCAAGCGTTCGCACATGCTACATCTGTAGAAGAATGAGAGTTATGGGCATGGAAGGACGATCGTTCATTTTAATTGAGTCCGGTTCGAACCACATCTTTTGCAGATAAGTTCATTTGAACTAGTTCGTTCGTGCACGCCATATTTTTGGTAAAAACTTTTATTTTTATCCGTCATCACGTGACATAAGTGGCACAATTTGTACACGTTACCAGATAAATGCAATGTTATAGATATGATAAATAGCAAAATTTAATTTATAAATAACCATGTATGCAGAACATGTATGTAGGTGCATGTATGCAGCTCCATACAACGCAGAACAAGGCTAGCGTTGTGCAAATGTTTAGCATATATAACATTTTTTTCACACAACTTCATACTGTTAATACTTACGTTACATTCTTTGACCATTCATGAATAAAATAATGAAAGTAATCTATCAATTAGCGCTTAATATACACTTTAGTTTTTGTAGAACAAAATGTACAAGATTTGGCATAGCAGAGCAGTAGATTATATTGGTATAATTTGATATACATATTTGCTTACTTCGAGATGCAGAACAAGGATTGCGTTGTGCAAATGTTTAGTATATATAACAAATGCATGCTTGAATACACATAGCATTTTTTGTCATGTATAACATACTATAAAAAATGCAGTTTAGGATTAAAAAAGCTTGAAAAGTTATCCAAATCATTTTGCATTCTACATTCAAGCTTGTTTCTAACTAAATAAAGTAAAGATTTCTCACATTCAATGTTTTGCATTAAAGGAACAACGTGTGTTGCATTAACTATGTACATGAGAGTGACATGGCCTATGAGGTTAATTAAATATATATATATATATAATATATATATATATATATATATATATATATATATATATATATATATATTATATTTTTTACATAATTGTGAGTTAAAATTATATGTCATCAGATTAATCTCATTATTAGGAAATCCCTTTTAAAGAATAAATTATTTTTATAGCATCCACGTTGTATAGTGCAATATAAAACCTAAATTGAAATAATTATTTCTGTTTAATATGGTGGGATACTAATACTTTAACCATTTCAGGGACATGTAATCATGTTTCTGTAATCTTGAATTCAAGCTAGAATTTTTTAAAACAATATTTATTTAAAATTAAGGAAATTCAATTTTACAACTTTTCTTTACCAAACATACAAAATTAGAATAAAAAAAATTCAAATAATGAATTCATTAAAAATAATGATTAAACGTAAGTGGCATAAAATATCATCATACTTCAAGGTGTTAAAGGATTGGAGTTATTTATACAATCTAAATGTAATGATAAATATATTTTGATTTTAACAAAATGAACATCACAATTTTTTAAAAATGTTTTGGGGCAACGTTCATTGATTGTTATTACTGTAAGACATTTAGTATCTGAAAAGCATTTATATCAGCTTCCATCTCTTTTTGAGTTTAACTATGAATATTACAAATTAATAAATACATGCTTTCAAAATTGGAAAACTTTATATCCAGTTAAATCTTAGGGCTTTTAGTATATTAAGAGATCAAGATATTACAATTACTGTCTGTTAATTAAATACATTTCCTAAATGCAAAATCATACTTATTGGGAAAAAAAATCATCAGCGAATAACAACAGACTACAAAATATATATCTCACATTGCAATATTATTATTTAATCGAACATCTTTATAAAGAAAGAGATACAGATCAGAGTCATTGGTAAATGGGGGGGGGGGAGGAGTAAATAGCAAATACATAAATCAAAAAGCAGCGAAATACTGAAAAAATAACAGCACACAACTTTTATTCATTAAGCAAATTCTAGAAAATTGATAATCCTTCACAATCTAAAATCCTTCCATCTGGAATATAACATTATTAACAAATAGAAATGTCTCGAAATCAATAAAAATCTCTAAGTCTATAAAAAATATGTCATTGTTGCACTAATAGTTAATATTAAAAAAAGCGCTGAAATGATTTATTTTTTATGCCATCACTTGTCAGCGAAATTAGATTATTTTCTTTCAATCACGTACGGAAGAAATGCCATTAATAAGTGACATTCAGTATCAAAATCGAACAAAGGCAATTATGGTTTTAAAAAATACACATGTGTAGTTATAATAATACATAAGATATTATTATTTAGTGAAAAAGGGAATGCAAGGATCATTTCTAAATTCGAAAATCAATAAAAGGGGAAATGTCATAATCTCTTACTCTTATAAATTCTATCTTAATTGTTTCTATCATTCCATTAATTGTAGCATTTATAAATTTTTCTACCTTTTCTAACATTAAATCAAGGCAATAATCTTCGTCGTATATTTCTTTAACATCTGCAATATAAATATATGACAAAGTTTACTGTTTTAAAGAGTGGTAGTCAGAGCTCGCCACTGGCGACCGAGTGTTTTCATCTGGCGACCCATTTATTTGGTGACCTTTATTTTATTATGCATAAAAAGTGACCTAAGAAATGAACCAAACGGCATTTTCATCTCCTCCCAATATGAAGAAATAAACTTAAAATATTCAGATAAAAAAACATTTTAACTTTTTATTTTAATTTGGCAAAAATAAGTTCATCAGCTGCAAAAAATAAATAAATAAATAAATAAATAAATAAATAAATAAATAATAATGTCAGAATAGTTTGACCGACTTTTACCAGAAAATAGGCAAAAAATTGTTTTTCATTTTCACTATTTCATCAATGATGATCCTCATCAGATATAGATTTTGTAGCACTCATCCGAACATGCCGGTTAACTCAGACTTTATATTATTTTAATAAATAATATAATATAATTTTAATAATCATAATTTTAATAATTTTAATAATCAATAAAAATCTCTAAGTCTATAAAAAATATGTCATTGTTGCACTAATAGTTAATATTAAAAAAAGCGCTGAAATGATTTATTTTTTATGCCATCACTTGTCAGCGAAATTAGATTATTTTCTTTCAATCACGTACGGAAGAAATGCCATTAATAAGTGACATTCAGTGTCAAAATCGAACAAAGGCAATTATGGTTTTAAAAAATACACATGTGTAGTTATAATAATACATAAGATATTATTATTTAGTGAAAAAGGGAATGCAAGGATCATTTCTAAATTCGAAAATCAATAAAAGGGGAAATGTCATAATCTCTTACTCTTATAAATTCTATCTTAATTGTTTCTATCATTCCATTAATTGTAGCATTTATAAATTTTTCTACCTTTTCTAACATTAAATCAAGGCAATAATCTTCGTCGTATATTTCTTTAACATCTGCAATATAAATATATGACAAAGTTTACTGTTTTAAAGAGTGGTAGTCAGAGCTCGCCACTGGCGACCGAGGGTTTTCATCTGGCGACCCATTTATTTGGTGACCTTTATTTTATTATGCATAAAAAGTGACCTAAGAAATGAACCAAACGGCATTTTCATCTCCTCCCAATATGAAGAAATAAACTTAAAATATTCAGATAAAAAAACATTTTAACTTTTTATTTTAATTTGGCAAAAATAAGTTCATCAGCTGCAAAAAATAAATAAATAAATAAATAAATAAATAAATAATAATGTCAGAATAGTTTGACCGACTTTTACCAGAAAATAGGCAAAAAATTGTTTTTCTGTTTCACTATTTCATCAATGATGATCCTCATCAGATATAGATTTTGTAGCACTCATCCGAACATGCCGGTTAACTCAGACTTTATATTATTTTAATAAATAATATAATATAATTTTAATAATCATAATTTTAATAATTTTAATAATCAATAAAAATCTCTAAGTCTATAAAAAATATGTCATTGTTGCACTAATAGTTAATATTAAAAAAAGCGCTGAAATGATTTATTTTTTATGCCATCACTTGTCAGCGAAATTAGATTATTTTCTTTCAGTCACGTACGGAAGAAATGCCATTAATAAGTGACATTCAGTATCAAAATCGAACAAAGGCAATTATGGTTTTAAAAAATACACATGTGTAGTTATAATAATACATAAGATATTATTATTTAGTGAAAAAGGGAATGCAAGGATCATTTCTAAATTCGAAAATCAATAAAAGGGGAAATGTCATAATCTCTTACTCTTATAAATTCTATCTTAATTGTTTCTATCATTCCATTAATTGTAGCATTTATAAATTTTTCTACCTTTTCTAACATTAAATCAAGGCAATAATCTTCGTCGTATATTTCTTTAACATCTGCAATATAAATATATGACAAAGTTTACTGTTTTAAAGAGTGGTAGTCAGAGCTCGCCACTGGCGACCGAGGGTTTTCATCTGGCGACCCATTTATTTGGTGACCTTTATTTTATTATGCATAAAAAGTGACCTAAGAAATGAACCAAACGGCATTTTCATCTCCTCCCAATATGAAGAAATAAACTTAAAATATTCAGATAAAAAAACATTTTAACTTTTTATTTTAATTTGGCAAAAATAAGTTCATCAGCTGCAAAAAATAAATAAATAAATAAATAAATAAATAAATAATAATGTCAGAATAGTTTGACCGACTTTTACCAGAAAATAGGCAAAAAATTGTTTTTCTGTTTCACTATTTCATCAATGATGATCCTCATCAGATATAGATTTTGTAGCACTCATCCGAACATGCCGGTTAACTCAGACTTTATATTATTTTAATAAATAATATAATATAATTTTAATAATCATAATTTTAATAATTTTAATAATCAATAAAAATCTCTAAGTCTATAAAAAATATGTCATTGTTGCACTAATAGTTAATATTAAAAAAAGCGCTGAAATGATTTATTTTTTATGCCATCACTTGTCAGCGAAATTAGATTATTTTCTTTCAATCACGTACGGAAGAAATGCCATTAATAAGTGACATTCAGTATCAAAATCGAACAAAGGCAATTATGGTTTTAAAAAATACACATGTGTAGTTATAATAATACATAAGATATTATTATTTAGTGAAAAAGGGAATGCAAGGATCATTTCTAAATTCGAAAATCAATAAAAGGGGAAATGTCATAATCTCTTACTCTTATAAATTCTATCTTAATTGTTTCTATCATTCCATTAATTGTAGCATTTATAAATTTTTCTACCTTTTCTAACATTAAATCAAGGCAATAATCTTCGTCGTATATTTCTTTAACATCTGCAATATAAATATATGACAAAGTTTACTGTTTTAAAGAGTGGTAGTCAGAGCTCGCCACTGGCGACCGAGGGTTTTCATCTGGCGACCCATTTATTTGGTGACCTTTATTTTATTATGCATAAAAAGTGACCTAAGAAATGAACCAAACGGCATTTTCATCTCCTCCCAATATGAAGAAATAAACTTAAAATATTCAGATAAAAAAACATTTTAACTTTTTATTTTAATTTGGCAAAAATAAGTTCATCAGCTGCAAAAAATAAATAAATAAATAAATAAATAAATAAATAATAATGTCAGAATAGTTTGACCGACTTTTACCAGAAAATAGGCAAAAAATTGTTTTTCTGTTTCACTATTTCATCAATGATGATCCTCATCAGATATAGATTTTGTAGCATTCATCCGAACATGCCGGTTAACTCAGACTTTATATTATTTTTTTCTTTTCTTTCTCTTTCAGAGATGTATAACATTGGTAAGTTTCATCAGTAATCTTAGATATTATCTTTCTAAATTATGTACTATTCTAAACTAGGCATGTTATTATTTGTTTTTTAGAGTTAATTCATAAAAAACCTTTTTCTGATTTGAAAATCTATGACGGGGACTAGTACTGGCGACTTTTACTGGCGACTAGAATTTTTCGCAGGCTACCAGATTTTATCAAATTTATAAAGCCCTGGAAACTATGTTATCGAAATGAGTTTTCCATTTTTTGGTAAAAGCAGAAGATCTTTCAGAAAATACCGTCAAAGTCGGCGTTTTGAACAAAACTCTCGAGGCAGCAGAGCGAGAAAGGGGAAAATTGTATCGTCACGTAACACGAATCACTTATAACGCGATAAGTAATTTATTTATTAAAAAAGGAAAAACTCATTTCGATTCCAAATTGTTTCCATAGTCAAGCCTACCAATTTTACGCCTTCATTTGAGAACTTCCTTAATACAATCATTTGTTAAAGAAATTAAATAACTTTTTTCTAATCACGTATGGAAGAATACAGTTGACAAATACACCTTTAAAAACTGCAATGAGATCAAAATATAAGTAATAATGGCTACATAAGTTACACATTTTTTGTTTCATAGATACACAGAAGAACCTTATTTATTCAGAGAAATTCAGTACAAATAAAAGAATTATATTCTAATTTCTTAAGAAATAATAGGCGTGTGACAATCTCTAGTCTTACATCAAAATGTCCATCAGCATTTTCCTCTTATTGCACTGATAGTTCTTCCAAGGAAAGCAAGAAAGAAAACTCATGTGCAAGGCATATATTTAAAACACCTTCCAGTAGTATTAGAATGTTATTGTGAAATTTCACCTTTTCACAGAATAAAAATCTGTTTTGAAAGAAGATATCTATTTAAACATTTTAGAAAACGCATAACACAGCTAGAAAACTAATTTTAACAATTATTTCCCATTAACGATAATGTGTTCAAAATATTTGCGCTGATATGTTTATGATCTTTATATTCTGTACGTATTACACTGTATACTAAAGTTTCTGGAGCTGAAAAATGTATAACACAGCTCCAGCAATTGCCGTACTTTTACAGTAAGAGTATATTTTGTGCTACCCAGCATATGATTTTGTTTATATTACATGAATATTACAAAATTTCACTAAAACACAGTCGAATAGCAAAACGCGTAACACATTGGAAAACACATTTTTGAAATTTCAACAAGTAAACAGTAATCTTTTTGAAATCTTTTTTTTGCAGTCCTGTATATGCCCTATGCTAATTTATATACCTCACATTCTATAGAAAAATTTAGTTAAGTTTGAAAACGATAACACATTTTCGCGACACAATAAAATAATAATATAATAATATAATAACAATAATAATAATAAATATAAGTATTGCATGCACGATTTCCTGTTAAGATTTCATTGTGCATTTCCATATAGATATCATATTCATCATGTTTGTAATAACATAGCATCTTTTAATGTCATTTGCATAAAACAGTCAAACAGCGATGATACAATCGACTATTTCTTTTGTGGCCCTGTAAAATAATGATAGTTGCAACTTACACGAATTTGGAAGGACACATATTATGGTGTATAAAAACAATGCATGTCATTTTTGTACTACTTTAAGTAGTGTAACATTATTAAAATGCACTTGAAACAATTATCGTCCAAAACCCGTAATGAAAATACATCGTTTTGAGTCTTCCTGTAAAACAACTATAAATGTTACATACAACATCTCAATAGAAAATTTATTGTGGTGCATACCAATATTATATGCCTATTTCCTAATATTAGAAATAGTGTAATGCTTTTAAAATGTACTTCAATCAATTATCCCCCACACACCACAATGTGTCCCAATTCTATTGAGTGTCGCTGTAAATCAGGCATGTCAAACTCTGCACCGCCCGATACCACTACATTTTAAAAGAAATAGTCGACTTCTTGAATCGCAGAAATTCAATAATTAGATAAGGAAAAGTTTACTATAAAATTTTAGTGGGATCTCTCGGGGGGGGGGCATAGTATGACACCCCTGCTGTAAATAAACTATCTAGACATTCGATTTTTAATATGGAACTTTCTTTAGTTAAACTGTATAGCATAATACATCAATTATGCGGTAATCCAAGCATATTTAAAGACGTTAGCTGTAGAACAGACGGCCAGCTGGCAGAAGAATCGAAGTTATAAAATCTTTCCAGCCTTGTTCAAAAATATTTAAAAAGCTTAAATAATTTTCCATGTTTTCGTTTTCTTTTTTTCTTTATTTTCATTCTTTTTTTTAATTCAGCGATTTTTTTAATCATGTACGGAAGAACACCATTAACAAATGTTCCATTAAATAATGATAAAATCCAAATCTTACTCAGACGAATATCAGTTAAAAAAACATACGCATATTTTTTCATGAATATCCTTAATAATACATAAGAAAATGATATTAATTCAAAGGCGAAAACAAAAGAAATACAACGATTATTTCTAAGTTATTTAATAAATAACGGTGACTAAATATATGACTATCTATACTCTTAAATCAAGTTTTCTATTAATATTTTTCTATTATCGCACTAATAGTTACTCTAAAAAAGTACTGGAACTAATTTATTTCTTTATGGCACCATATATATCAGCAAAATTAGATTATTTTTTTTACTCACGTACAAATGAATACCTCTAACAAATGCTCCAATAAATAAGGTAATAAAACGAAAATTGAATAAAGAAAAATTATTTTTTTTATGTAAATCTTTAATAATACGTAATATTTTTTACTTCAAAGGCAATACAATGGAAATAAAATGGTTACTTTTAAATTGCTTGATGTATAAAAGGAGATGTGAAGTGTGTCAACTTACACTTTTATATTGAGCAATATAGCAATGTAAAATTTTCGAAAGAATCTACTTTAAAAGTGTAAATTTTCCTCCCAAAACCTGGTATAGCTCTGTTTAAATACTTCATTTTTAGAGTAACAATTACAAATTGTATATATGTATAGAATACTAGCAAGCTACGCCCGCTACGCTGGTCAATTTCTCTTAACGAACTTTTAATCCAACAAAATATTGACATTTCATAATTCACTCTTATATTTTAACAGAATAATAAGACTACTATAATTTGTGACTCGTGCCAATATACACGTCAGGACACGTCGCCCTTACCATTATCTTTTTCCGCATGAAGGTTACACTATGGTACTCCATTGTGAAACTTGGTAATTTTTGAAATTCAATATTTGAAAAATGGTATAATCATTAGATTTGAAATTTATATCAAGAAAAATACAATTTTATATCTTTCAAACGCAGTTTGTCTAACAATTTTCTGACAAATACTTTTCGAGCTATTATTTTTCAGTAACTTCAAATGTTTCATTTTCCAAGATTATTCTGTGGCAACAATTAGCGAAAAACCCATTCGTCAGCAACGCATAGCTTTTTATTAAAGAGGCTGTTGGAGTAGGGATTGTCACCATCAATTTGCCACCATCACTTTTGAAATTGGTTTTGTAGTTCCAGTGATTCCATAGAAATTGTAATTTAGAATGTTTTTAGAACGCTTATCGCTTATTTCATCCTTTTAAATTTCGAATTTTTTTTTATTTGTTCTTAGAGAGCATTTACATCTTATAAGTAACTACAATGCCAAATTTCAAATTTCTAGCTCTTTCAATATAAAAAAAATTGCAATTTTAGAACGTTTTTCGCTTTTGCACCCCCCCCCCCCCCCCGTGTGATTAGTAGCACCGACATAAAATATAGCCAATGTTGGAGCAGGGATTGTCAGCATCAATTTGCCTCCATCACTTTTGAAATCGGTCCTGTAGTTCCAGAGATTTCATAGAAATTATAATTTAGAATGTTTTTATAACGCTTTTCGCTCATTTCACCCTTTTAAATTTCGATTTTTTTTTTTTTTTTCTTAGAGAGCATTTACATCTTATAAGTAGCTACAATGCCAAATTTCAAATTTCTAGCTCCTTCAGTATACAAAAAATCGCAATTTTAGAACGTTATTCGCTCCTGCACCCCCCTGGAGTTAGTGGGACCGACATAAAATATAGCCTATGTTGGAGCAGGGGTTGTCACTATCAATTTGTCACCATCACTTTTGAAATCGGTTCGGTAGTTCCAGAGATTACCCCCTACAAACAAACAAACAAACAATCTTTACTCTTTTATAATATTAGTATAGATTTAAATTTGTATGCTACTGGAAACATTTATGTTAGTGAGGTTTTCAATCTTAAAATAATAAAAAAATATGGTTCACAATTTATCTGATTTTCACATGAAATGTTTCAAATCAATTCATGAACTGTTTCAAATCTTTATAAAGAAACAAATTTATGCTGTGATATGCTTTTATTTAAAATTGTGTATTTAATACTAAAGGATGGCTTAGAAGATAATTTTCAAATGAAAGTTTTAGGGAAATGAAAGACTGGTATGCGCGAGATAAATCACATGAGGTGTACAGTAAGTTTCTTTCTTGAACAAAAGAAATCACCACAACTCTGGAAATGATTTGTCTAAAACCATTATATTTTAAAGCTATTGCCCACTAGCTTGCCTATCAGCAATTGCCTATTTTGAAGAACATGTCTACCATATGGTATTTATCTTGCTTAAACCTAGAAGGATTTATAAGATTTGCTTTCAAACACTACTTTCTGTGCCACTCTGTATAACAATCTGAAGTATAAATATATACAGGGTGTCCATAAAATATTGTCGGGGTTTCCCTGCTCCTAACGTTTGATTTAAGAACATGACGAAAAATATCATTACATATCAGTAAGTGCAATTCAAAATTTTGTTTAAATAACACAAACAAAGTTACATATGCGTAAAGTTGCATCTCAAAACTTTTAAAATCAAATAATGATTATAAGCAAATAATAATTAATATTAAATTTTTATCAAATGTATCAAAATCTTATAATGAATTATGAGCACAAAGTTAGATAGAAGTTACATAATTTGTTAATAACTTTTTTGTAAATTTGATATAATCGTAATATTAATTATTATATGGTTATAATTGTTATTTGAGAAATAACGGTCTAAATATAAACTTTACGCGTATGTAACTTTGTTTGTGTTATTTAAAAAACTTTTTGAGATGTACATTAGGAATATGTAATACTATTTTTCGCATGTTTTTAAATAAAAAATTATGAGGTAAGGAAACCCTGGGAATAATTTATGGACATCCTGTACATTTCAAAATATTTTCTTTTGTTATTAACTGTTAAAACTAAAATAAATATTACTGCTTTTATAATTAATTATGATATATTTTCTTGTTGCAGCTAATTATTGAAAGTTTTCCGAAATTATTTACTTGTTCTTTATTTTTCCTGAATTACCGTAAAACGGGGTTAACCGGAACGTTTTTCAACTTTAACGTAAAGAAAGGCACTATCGATTTTTTAATTATTTTATTTTTTGACTAGAAACTTGAGTCTTGTTTTGTTCTTGAAATTTTAAGCAAAAACATAACATTTTTTTACAGTTTGTATGTATATTTTTAAAATTTTTAACGGTGTTCCGATTCAGATTTTAATATGGTTAATAAAAACAGGTAATAACGATACGGGATGAATAGGAAGACGTAGTTAATATCAATCAAATTCTTTATTTTCTATACAAATAAAGGTATGACTTTTCAGAAATTTGAAAAAAACTTTGAACTCAAGAAAGATTAAAATTTATTCTAAGAAGATGTATTTGAATTGAGAAAGATGAAATTTAATACATATTCAATTCGCTCATGTCGTTCACAAAAGTTATCATATACTTGAAACGAGCAGATGTTTGAATGT
Source organism: Maratus michaelseni (assembly GCA_963931845.1). Lineage (NCBI taxonomy): Eukaryota > Metazoa > Arthropoda > Arachnida > Araneae > Salticidae > Maratus > Maratus michaelseni. The sequence continues at coordinate 430,903,886 of OZ007588.1, forward strand.
TGTCCTTTAGCTGAAGTTTCTTTATGACATCTTCTGGAAGAAATGCTGCCTCCTCTTTCATCGTTTCTTGAAATCTCCAATCTTTGGTAAAATTTTTCCACTTAACCATCATCTTCTGGGTACAGGACTTTGGTCACATAGAGTCTGTATAACTTTTTTCCATACACTTTAACAACAGGAATCTCTTGGAGCAAATTTGTTCGAAAGTTGGGGATTTTCTGGGATTACAAAAATGGATCTTCTTCTGAAGTAGTGGGCAATATGAACTCTTTATCACTGTCTTGAACAGATCAATTGGAATTTGATTCTTCAGACGATAATATCCTGGATAGTTTCTTTCGTTTGTGTTCCGATTCACCCCGTAAATCTTAAACCTATGATGTTACAAGACATTTTTCACGTTTCCATTATGTAGTTTTAGAAATACATAAAATCTAATACAAAATATCGTTTATAGGTCTATCGTTAATAAAAATACACTATTTTTAGGTTTAGAATACGAAAAAGCCTGTAGTTACATACAAAGTTTTGCAGATGTTGAAAATAGGAGGTTTATGAGAATCCACTTGCAGTTTTTTTTAAATAACCCAGTAGTGGTGCCAGCAGGACAAAACTGATTTTCCCAACACTTCATGATACTACCTTCTTAAAAAATATTGGCAACTAAAAATGTCCTCACGTATATTTATTTTGAATTTATTTGTATGACCGGGAAGTTTCGTTCCTGTTCACCCCGCTGTTCCTATTCACCCCGTTTTACGGTACGCAGTTTTAGATTATCAATCTTAATATTTTTGAAATACGAATAAGATTTATGAACCGTTTTTTACGTTTTAAATTACCATATAAGAAGACCATTTTGAACTATTACACACATATTAATATTCTGTATTTATAATAATTTGCAAAATTATCACGTTAGGTGTAATTATAATGAAACTATGACTAACGTATCTCATATTCTTTAGATTACGATTGCGTTTCCTTATATAGAAGAATGAGGTATTTTCGATTTTCTGAATCTTTCATTTTCAGTATTTTAAAACATTTATACTTTCTAGAAACTGTTCAAAGAAAAGCGTCATTAGATTTAACTTTAAAAGAAATATCCACACATTTATTTTTTAAAACTTTACTGAAAATTCTAGCATCGTAGAAAACGGAATAAAGCCTAAATTTTTAACATTTCTTTACAGTATCCTTAATTTCGCATTAAAATATTATTGGATAAAAAATATCACGAAAAAAAGTCAGATATATGCAATGTTCTTCCATCATGCATGTACGCCTTAAAATGACGAAATAAAAATGTTATAGTAAATAAATTAAATAATCTGCTAATCACTATCTTTTTCGCACTTCGAAAAATTCAAATTTAAAACGATATCCGTGAATTGATTTTCAAGAAAGATTAAGCCTTGATAAACATATCTTTTGAAAACATGATGTACTTTCCTCTAAAGTTATGTTTTTAAAAAGACGATAAGAATCATATTTCATTCGAAGCTATTGAATATGATATGGGACTTTCAATAAAGTAATAGATAAGTTCTTAAAAATAGTTCTAAGAATTTATTTTTACATTTGTGCGTAGATAAATTAAAAAAGGCTGATATAAATAGCATATTTTTTTAAAAGCTTTGACATTTCTTTATTACTTTCCTTGAGTTAAAATATAAAACATCCACATACACTTTTATCGATTGTTAAACATCCGTTCACAAAGATAATTTATGAAATTCAATAAATGTTTTTAGAAGAATCCGAATTAAAAGGCCGACTACTATGCATATGTCTCCACTAGGTTGACTCTATAAGACAGTGACGACATACAGACGATAAAATTTGGTAGGTGGATGCGATTTTGGACGAAAATGAATTACCAAATCACTTGACGAAATTGCAATCATCACCAAGTTTACGGAGTGTGAAGTCATCACACTTGTTTAATCGAACTCTTGTAAGTGAGTATTGCCAAATTCTTGAATGTGTGCAGTGTTCAACTTGGTGGATTTATCATAGATTTAAGGAAAAATTTAGTCGGAGCATGCGGTTTGTGCGTATACCGCTACATCTAATACTGGCACCCAAGAACCTTCGTGCGCCCGTCACGAAATCGCCTGAGTTACTCAAACACATGGTCATACACGCCAAACCAACAACACGTATGATCAAAATTAGCTAAGTTCAAATAGATCTCTACATTTTTCATATTGCAGCCGATAAGTCATTCTACTTGTACTGTTAATCTGCTGCCTTGCTTTATTCAATGACTATAAATATAAAGCCGATGTTTTAGATTTTCGTCGTGATTGTTATCACAATAGCATTAAACAAAGTGATAAGTATGGGCCATTCCATGTAAAATTGACCTGATGCTCTTGCTCGACCCCTTTCAATTTGATGCAATTGCTACAGGATCGCTACATATAAGTCTGAAACGTACATTTGCAAACTGTCAGAGTCAGGAGTAGTATAGTTGGGGCATTAGGGGTGTTTCTGTAAAGTTCACTATTTCACTCTCGCAGTAAAAAAGATCCAGTTACCAAGTTTTTCATCTCACTTTTCACCTTTCTTATTTCCCATATGGGATAAATTAGAAAATATAATTGAAGTTTTAAACATCAAAAATGAATACTTCCATCATTCTTGCCCTCAAACTAGGCCATATAGCCTGTCGCGATGAATTTGATCCTTAATTTAGCAAGCTGTAACTAAATAATGAATTACTTTAAAAGTTTGTCATTTTACCAATTCACTACCTATGAACAATTTCATAGCTGATGTCGTTTTTCTCCTACTCATTTGTTTATTTATTTATTTATCTTTGTAATCCCCTCAAAAATAAATTCCTAAATTCAACCTCATTTTCAGAATCAGATATCCGACAATTCTGATTGGATTATCTATAGTATCACTGAAAAGTCCACACTTTAGTTGACAAAAAAAGTTTTTTCAATTTGGGCCTCTTCCGAATAAGGTATAAAAATAAGATTTAAAGCATCCACTTTGTGTCAGATTCAAAATTATATGCTGGTGCTTAATAAAGTATCGGTACTCTCAAATATCTCTTGAACGGATAAAGCTAGAATTGTGGAACAAATTTCTACCTATAGTACAGTGACTATGCGCTGTCATATGAGAAAGCTTTCAGCGGTCCTAGGGACGAATTTTTGAAGTTAGAGCCCCTATATCGAAACATATAAGAGACAGTTAAAACAATTTCATTTATAAAAGTGTACAGCATCTTCAGTTTAATGTAAAATAATGTCTTATATATAACAATAAATTTCTTAGAAGGTCTGAAATGTCAATTTTTTATAACCAATTAGCGGCTTAAATACCTCACTAATCACTTCTAGAAGTGTGAAAATATAAGGGAGATGTATATGTTTTAGTATAACTAACTCATGTAAGCAAGGTACAATTTATTTTAATAAAATATTCAAATGAAGTTTGCTTAGTGTGTCCACCATCGGAAGCAATACGCTACACATTCCACATAGATGTATTTATATACATAGCTGCAGGTAGTGAACATTGACCATACTTATAATTGAATATGTTTAAAAAAATATCTTCTTTATGTGTGTTATTTTTATTAGTAAATATATATTTGCCGTGTAATGTCACACTTCTGGAAGCGATTAGTGACATATGCAAGCCGGTGATTTGTAATTAATATTTCAACGCTTCTGAAGTTAGATTTACGTTTAAGACGTCGTTTCATACTAAATCGAAGTAGTTATACACTTTTGTAATCGGTATTTTATCGCTATCTGCCATATGTTTCAAGGTATGATCGATAACGTTCATATTTCACCACTAGGGACACTGCAGTCACTCTCATACGATAGCGCATAATCGTTTTACTATAGGTAGATACTTCTTTCACAATTCTAGCGTTATTTATTAAAGAGGTATTTGAGTGCACCCGGATATAATAGCGAATCTCAGGCGAAATAGGCGTTTTGGACATTGTTTCTTTTTACTATATATGGAATATGTCTACAATGAAACAAAAGTTTGCTTGTCAATCAAGATTTGTTCTTTCCAGTGGTACTAATAGTAATCATATCAGAAGTGTTCTTTTTGCGATATGGGCATCTGAAAATGAAGTTGAATTTACGAGAGGATTTCAAAGATGAATAAATTAATAAATATTTAGGCAGGGAAGCAACGACTTCAGTAGCTCTTTGCCATATCCGTAAATAATTAATTGGTAAAGTGAAAAATGTTTAAAGTAATGTGTATAGTAGTTACTGCTTGTTAAATTGAAAGTCAAATTTATCAGAACACGCTGTATGGCATAGTTTGAGGCGAGTGTTGATAAATGTATTGGATTCTCATCGTTACTACTGCGATTATGTTATTCAGCGCAAAAAGATTGTGTCAGATCTCATATTTGCAAAATGTAAGGTTTCTTGTATCATGAGCTGTAATATGTCAAACGTGCTGCTTTTATTATTTTTCCTGAGACAGTGTAATAGTGAATTAATTTTATAGAAGCACCCATGGTGATCCAACTATATTACTGCTGACTGTGGCAGTTTGCAGATGTTCATGTTAGATGCATGTATACGTACTTTTACGATTGCGGCAAAGTGAAAAGGGGTTGAGCTGGTACCATATCCAAATTTATGCCATTTGACGTGGAATAACACGTATCGAATATTTTCCGAGTATATTGAATTGTAGTTTTCTAATTTCCATGTTTATTCTCAATATTAATTTAAGTATTACATATTATATAGATAACAGAATTTCTCTGACATAAGTTTTAATTTTTCAACACTTTTCTAACTTTCCAAAATTTTTAAAACAATCATGTATTAGAATATAATAAAGAAAGCTATGATCACAAGGCATTGTGTTCCCACTTATTGTCGTCGAAAAAATATTTCAAAATTAAGAATGTTATTACGTACTAAACATCGGAGATAGCTGATAAAAAAATTTATGAGATTGTTTTTAGTAATATTGCGGCAATTTTGAAATATTGTTTTTTTATAGTGGCGAAAGGAAACTGCGAAATATTTCAGAATATTTTCAAACCACTCAACTTTTGAACTGTTAAAATTGATAATTTTTGTTTTATATTACAAATACGAAAAACAAAACACATAAGAATTACATAAAATAATGAATTGCAAAGTTGCAATTTAACAAAACATATTTAGAATTAATTTTATTAACGGATCTTAAAGAAAATATGGCCTAATAATGTGTTAAAAATTTTAAAAGGGAAAGTCGCATTAACCCAAGAGCGTCTGTAGAGTTCCGTGCATTTCATAAAAATACTTAAAAAAGTACTTATAGGTTAAGTTAAGTTGGTACTTAATACTTATGGGTTAAGTTGAATTTTTTTTCGTGGTTTAGAGATAAAATGTTTTCTATATATGGTTCTCTTATAGATTTCTAAATTCATAATTCTATTAAAAATATTTTTTCCGGCTGTCAGTTCAATTGCTGTTAACGAAACAGAGAAGTACGGTTAAAAAAGAATATTATATTAAATATGGATACATATAAATGTAATTGATTCTTACTGTTAATTTTTTTAACACCAATCACATAGTGTAAACACTATTTTATGTTCAAATCATGTAGTAGCCCCACCAGTGGCTGAGAGGTTCTGCTCTCGAAGCTGGTAGACGGGAGGTGCTAGGTTCGATCCCAATCGCGCCCGTCGGCCTAATCGTTCGGAGTTTTCGTGGTTTTCTTCGAGCCGTGGATTTATCCATGCGTAAATACGGGTTAGGTTCCCTTAGAAAGACCCCCACGAAGGGCACTCCCCCCGGGCCTATATCCCAAGTGTAGATAATTGGCCGTCAATAATCAACCCAACCCAACTCAAATCATGTAGATATAGTAGTCTGGCTTCGACCGTCTAGCAAGGTGAGTTTTCTAAACGAGCCTAGTGCTGGGGGCTTCACTGCTTTCGGCATATTAGACTTGGCCTTCGCCATGCCATTATTCGTGCTTATAAATCGTTAATACAATACATTTCGTCCTTGCGCCCTTAAAGCTTTAATACGTCATTTATAACAAGCGCCCTCACTATAACGGGACCTTTTTTAACGATTTATGTGCTTCACTTCCGTAAATCATTAACATGGCTATCATTATTTAAATTGTAGATATTTACTTCAAAATCAAGTTTCTTAAGCAGAGGATATAATGTATTATATTTTGCATAAAAATTGTAATAGGGTCGCTAAAACGCAAAAAAGTAAAAATAACTTATAAATAGTTAGATGAAACAAATGTAATCAAAATTTCATATTCACCTTCTTGTCAATAATAATATAATCCTGTAACAAATAATTCCTGTTAAAAAGTAATAAATTTATAAACGATATTTTCGTGACTTAATAATGAAAATAAATCTGATTTGTTATTGGATGTTAAACACAAAGAACAAGCGTTTAAATATTTTGACTGTAATTTAACAATTAAAGAAGTACTAAAAGCCACATTTTTTTAATATTGCCCATTGCATTGTTGTTATGCTTTTAAAAATTATTTCTTAGTTTCCTTTTTAAGATGTGACAGCAGGAAGGAAAAAGAAATAATATTAGTTGTAAAAATCCTCGTTTTCGGCGAAATTAATACAAAAAATTTAATTTAAAAAAAATGATCAAAATCACAAAAAAAAAAGATTTTTTTTCAAAAATAAGAAAATTTTTAAGACATGTTTAAGTTTGCTGGAATTTTTGAGCTTTGCCTTTGGCGTACATACATACATACTTACATACGTATATTACATATATACACAGATACATACATACATACATACATACGTACACAGATACATACATACGCTTGATAGCATTTAATGGTAAGGACTGATGCATCAAAATGTGATCCTAGTCTTCAATAAGATGTTATGCATGCATTTAATACAACAAACTAATATTTTGCATTAAATTTTTTTTTCCGTTTATGTTTGAAATAAATATTGCTGGACAGATCACAAATATATGTTGATATCTATATGTTGATATAATTGTTGATATCTATCCTGAACATATTATAGTTCATATTATAGAACATATTATAGTAATTTTTATTAAAACCACTTTAAAATACACTTTGCTTTTCTATCACGTAATATGACTATCAAATAAATTGGTACGAAGCTTCAATTAAGCCTGCCAAAATTAATCTCATCACTATTCTAAAGTTTAAATGACAATTGAAAATACTTGTGAAGTAATAATAATTCCAATACATTGCAATAATCGGTGAATTATGTATTTAAAAGCAATAAAATAAGCTCATATAGGATGCTTTGAAAACTTTAAAAGATAGTCAATAATTTTAAAAAGCCACTTTACAAGTAAAGTTTTCGTTCCATTTTACATTCTTATGCGAAGAGTATTCAAATGCATTACCATCGGTAAATCTGATTTCCTTTTTCAACTTGAATAACATACAAGAAACGTACCCATAAATTCGTGTTAAGTATTGATGTATGTATAAATTTGATTATATATAAGTTGCTATTTTTGACATTTCTTCGTTTTAAAATGCGAAAAATTCATCTTAACTTATTTAGAGTTCACTTGTGTGTACACGTGTTAATACTATTCAACATCCGATAAATAAAAAAAAAACATGAATGTGTTTACCAGAGAGTGTTTCAAATATGCGTCTTAATTAGCTATTAGTAATTGAATGGTAACCTGATGTGCTGCATTTGCACTGCATAGATTATTTAAAGTTCATGAAATTAAAAAATAGTATATATATTCTTCATATCGGAAATATTCCCGACAAGGTACAACAGAAAAAAGAATGACTTGGTAAAGTAAATGTAATAATTACATTAAATGCTGAAATAAACTATTTTTCAAACTATGCGTAAATTTTTTGCCGTGTTATTTATTTAAAAAACACGAAAATTTATGAAGTCTTCATCATTTAACTAACACTTCCTCTAAAACATAGTCATTAATTCAGTTTTTAAGTAATAGCTGGAATTTCTTTTTTCAAAAATGCGTGAATGTTAGAACAGATAAATTGCTTGGATTGGTTACTTTAATTATTAATTGCATTAAATGCGAAAATGCTGTTTAATGTGAGGTACATTTAAATTATTTTTTTGTGTTCGATAGTTACAGAAACTTGGAAGTTCGATGGTTGTTCCTCATTAAATATGACTCCTTTTGCAGCATATGGAAAGTTATGCAATATTGGAACAACTTTTATAAAAGCATTTCTTGCCAAATATATTCTTCTCACTGTTTTATGCAATCGTGATATAATACTGTTTAATATTATCCAAAGCTAAAACAAATATAAAGAAGATGTAAAATTACTTGAAAAAATAATTTCCAGAAAATTTGTTATTTGTGAAATCTTTGTCACACTACTCCCTGAAGTGTGACAGGAGTACGTCGCATGCGTGAGAGGCGTGGTGTGTGCAACTAAAATAGAGGAAAAATAATTAGGTACTCACATTTTAACGATAGTTAAAGGAGGGGTTTTCGAAAAGTAAAGATACAATGCCGCATACTCATTCAAAAAACGTTTAATTGATAAAATGTCTATTAGAAATTACTTACTGGTATATGCCTTATTTTTCTACATAGTTGTCGGCATTGTTCGAGTATTTGTTAAGTCTCCGTACAAGCTTTTGTATTACACAGTCATAGAAGTTTACCGCCTGTTGTCGAAACCACATTTGAACCTCGATTTTGATCTTATCATCGTCGTGGAAGTTTTGCCCTGCAGGATGTTTCTTCAGGTAAAGTAATAAGTGGTAGTCGCTGGGTGCAAGGTCCGAGCTGTAAGGGGCCTGTTCTGGGTTCTTCATGAATAGTGGTCCTACCTCTACAGAAAGGACAACATCATTTCGTCACACTTTCTCGATTCGTAATGTTCCCGTAGACGGAAATAATTTCTTTGTGAATATTCGCTGGACGATCACCGTTTGCACGAAAAAAACGTATGACGGAACGTACTTCACATTTGGCGGGATTCTGAATTGACGCAGCCAACATAAACACGTGCTACACGAAACAGACTCACCGTGCAAATAACGAATGACAAAAACGAATGGGAAAGGTCAAATGTCCAAGGCTACAATATGTGTTGCCAACTTGCTCATTAAAATGTTTTTCTTCCCTGTTGTCTGAGGTGTATCTTTACTTTTCGAAAACACCCCGTTCTTTCACAGACCTAAGTTAAGAAAAGCATGATTTGTCTATATGTATTAATCCAATTTTTACAAAATTTACAGTTGAAATATATAAAACTTTTTTAGTTCATTTTGTTTTATTTATACATCTAAAGTAAGCAGTGAGTTGTACTTTGAAATTGATTTGCGTAATAAATATTGTGAAGAGTGTTATATTACAAAAAAATGTTTTAAAATTATGAAAATAAACATTAGTAGTTGTTTAGGAACAAAAAAGAAAGAAATGTAACGTGCTCCATACCTACTTCATCTTCAGTGCTCAACTCCTCTCTTCAAGTAGTATATTTATCATGTGACTTATCACGCCTTATTAAGCTTAACTTTATTAGTTTATTGTAAACACAAAATATCTGGAATTGTGGAGACAATTCACTATTTTTGCTTTACAAATTTAATCAGTGTCAAAATAACTTTTAAAAACCGAATTGGATATTCACTTTTGATCCGTAAAAATGGGATTTACTCAATTACAAACGTTTAACATCATTCAACAGTAAAATGTTTAACATATATAAATGTGTTTATTGTTGTATAAATTAAAACAAATAATCACATTTTGATCCGTAAAAAATGGGATTTACTCAGTTACAAACGTTTAACATCATTCAACACTAAAATGTTTAACATATATGAATGCGTTTATTGTTGTATAAATTAAAACAAACAATCACATTTTGATCCGTAAAAATGGAATTTACTCAGTTACAAACGTTTAACATCATTCAACAGTAAAATGTTTAACATATATAAATGGGTTTATTGTTGTATAAATTAAAACAAATAATCACATTTTATTTAAACAAAATGATTCATGTTATCAAACACCTCCTATCGTCTCATTTCTGCATCCTCTCTCCTACGCTAAGAAATCAGCTCTATTAATGATGTCGGAAATTAATTTAATTTCAAAATTTAGAGAACTATTATAACATTATCCAATTCCTACAAATAACTTAAGATTTAGCGTAAAGTTCATCATATTCTGAGGTTAGAAGGTAATTAGGTAAGGAATATACATATTCAGTCAGAATTTAATATACAAGATTCTAAAACTCTAAAATTTTATGAAATTAAATTTTGAAGATAATGAAAACAGATAAAATATGATCACTATGAAAATCATTAACTCTATCAAAATGTCAACTGAGAGACGAACGTTTTCTAGAAAATATAAATGCGATTTAAAGAAATAATAAGAATCAAAATAAAGTGCATGGTGCTATGGCTGAGGTAAAAAAAAAATTCACTCATTATATAACGACATATATGAATTATGTAATATGAGCGCATTAAGTTTAGTATGTAATCATGAGATTTTTTTAATGCCAAAAATGCTTCTAGTAAAGTTTCATGAGCAATATGCGATACAACATTTATTTTTTTCGTTTCATAACATCATTCGATTAATTTTGCATAAACTTTAATTGTATTTTGGAAGCTTTAGTTATTAAGTCTTTTTCCATTAGGAAGGTGAAATTTTGAACTGTATATTGCCTGCAAAACATTTTTGTATGCAGATAATGTGGATAAATATTAATGGTAACAAAGGTGAAGGAAGAATAACGGACTGAAATGGATTTAATATTTCAAATTATTTTGACTTTTCATAAATGTAAATAAATCACATAAAAAACTAGAATAACTTTAAAAACATGACTTAATATTTCATATATTGTATCTTGTATCTTGTATTCTCGGTAATTATAAGATAATTTTTGCTGTAATTCCTTCTGTACAACTGCACGTCCTTCCCGTAAGTAAATAAATGAATATATATAATATTTAAACAACCTATAAATTATAAAAGAAATTTGTAATATAAATTAATCAAAAGTAACTTAAGATAAGTTTCTAGAGAATTCTCAAAAATATCCAGAAAATGTAGGTAAAATGTGTTTATAATAAAAGTGCATTGATATAAGGTGTGTGAAGTAACAGTTTACTTTAGCAGTATTATGTCCCTGTAAGTGGAAAATGAGACACATTGTAAAGGATAAAGCGCATTAGAACTATATTGAACTATAGAAGTAACACAAATAGAGAAAAAAAGTAAAAATCACATTTAAGGAAACACGGATAACATAAACATCAAATATTAACAATTTCCGAGAGATGCAATTGTAAACGACGCATTTAAAAATGAGTGCTGTGAAATAAAGTTATGATATAAAAGAATTCAACCTGAAATAAGAGTTTAAAAAACTTCACAACAACTTCATAGTTACCCACGATTTAGGAAACTTCTCCCATGTCTTCAGAAACCTTTAAACGAAACTTTAAAAATGAAAAGATTCCCACAATTTTCAGCAAAGATCTTTTTCAAAATTTTTAGGGTTTGGTTGATTGGTTGAATGAGGTTTAATTGCACAAAGTTACGTTTGTGAAATGCTGCACCAAGAAAAAGGGAATTAAGAACATAAAATTATATTTAAAAAGTTATCCAATATATTTTCGAAATAACTAAATGAGCAAAACAACACTGTTTAGTGAAAAATAGTAATGCTATGATACGTGATAAAAATCATTTATTGAAGTCATAATGATGTTTAAAAAACACAAATAAAATCTTTGCAGTAAAACATGTACAATGTGTAAAATAACGTTTCAACAAAAAAAGTATAAAATGTCCAAATAATGCATCGTAAAACCAGATTTATTAATCACAGATTATTAAAAAAAGCAATCTGAAATCACAAAAGCTCAAACAACTCAAAAACAATATTTCATTCATCTACATCCGAATCATAGCTGTAAGAGTCTGATTCCATAGTCGCTTCCACATTATAATGCAGCTGTTTGGAATCCTCATATTAGCAAGCGATGGGCTAAGACTAGATGTTTTTCTTCTTCACATTTTTTACACTGTGAAGAGGATTGAGTTGAGATTTTCTTTGACTCTTTTTTTCAGTGCACATGATTCCTCTTTTCGTTTCTGTGTTCGGGAAGCATGCGGATTTTGCATTTTGTCTGCAGATGAAGCAAAAGTTTGCTCAGACTCATGTTCGGTAGGCCTTTTTTGATTGACTTGAAGGTTTTTGTGATGATTCCTCTTTTCGTTTCTGTGTTCGGGAAGCATGCGGATTTTGCATTTTGTCTGCAAATGAAGCAAAAGTTTGCTCAGACTCATGTTCGGTAGGCCTTTTTTGATTGACTTGAAGGTTTTTGTGATGATTTCTCTTTTCGTTTCTGTGTTCGGGAAGCATGCGGATTTTGCATTTTGTCTGCAAATGAAGCAAAAGTTTGCTCAGACTCATGTTCGGTAGGCCTTTTTTGATTGACTTGAAGGTTTTTGTGATGATTCCTCTTTTCGTTTCTGTATTCGGGAAGCATGCGGGTTTTGCATTTTGTCTGCAAATGAAGCAAAAGTTTGCTCAGACTCATGTTCGGTAGGCCTTTTTTGATTGACTTGAAGGTTTTTGTGATTAATGATTAAGGTTTTCTATTGTAATAGGTTCTGGTAGTGGTGGCCATAGAGTTTTAATGCAGCCGTAACTCTTCCAGTGGTAGATTGTACATCATGAGTTTTGTTTCTTTATAGTGCTGGATGGTAATGTCCCAGGTGAATTATTTCGCGGAAAAGAGAAATCAGTTTGTTTGCTAATATTCCTAACAGATTTTGAATGTTGTTGAAATAAACTAGTGTAACAAACCCCGACAGATGGTGTTCTGGTCTCAACAAGTTTGTGAGCTTCAGGGTAAGAATGTTTTTGAGTAATTTTAACGACATTTCATTTTCATGGATTCAGTCAGGACAAGAGCGAGAGTATGCTGTATGGCATCCTTACAGTTTGCACACTGTTTTGATTTTTCGCAAGATTTACCATCATGACCGACTTCAGCAACACGTGCACAGGTAACAGAACGACGAGAGGTAGTTGTAGTTGAACCATAACGCTGAGGTAGGTAAGCACTTGCCCATTCCGACGGATAGAATACGCGTACATCTATGACATTTTCATTCTTTAAATTTTGTAGAAAGTTAAAGTTCTGGTTCTGATTTTACACTACGACTTGTACTTAAAGTTTGATGGACCTGAACAAAAACAGAAAAAACCTATTGTTATAAAATTTGAGAGAAATTTTGACAGTGTGTTCACACATTTTGTCAAACTCAACAAGCAAATCCCCAGACTCCAGTTTTTTAAGTGAATAAACATCTTCGAAAACAGATTGAATTACTTTTGCGATAAGAAACGGTGAAGTTCTCTTAAAAGAACTATCAGAAAGACTGTCAGCGCGTTTAATAACAAAGAAACGAGTGAGTGAAGTAATATGTACCATTTGTTGCTCTCCACATGGGAGATAAACAGAGGGAAGTGAAGTATTTCGAATCCATAGTAAAGAGAAAAAGCAATTCAGATTTCGGCCTCACCACTCACTACTGAGTCCAACAAGGGGATGCACATTCGTGCACCAGTGCTAACCAGGGCCCATATGTTCACAATACACACCTATGTCAGTTTCCATCCTTAACGATGCGACTAGTATGTGACCCCTCACTTGATCCCTAGCCAGTGACAAGCCAGCTGACGACGAGCCTATTGATGCATATCAATATATGATGGGACCAATATGAACCTCCCGTCTACCTGAAGCAGAGGCCAAAGCATTGTGTTGGTTTATTTCAACTGCCAAGATCCCTTTTCCAGGAACACAGGTCACCACGTACGGCAAATACGTGGGTGGTTTATAATTATCCATAAGTCGATATAAACAGGATTATATCGCCCTATGTAGAATTGCCCTCACCTCGGAAGAGGAAAAAAAATGAAAGTGAAACAAAGAGAAAAGATTAGACAAGATAATGGCGAGATAATGTAAATAGAAATATTTCTCAGGTGCCCGGGTTTGCGAAGCCCGTGATTACCTGAATAATGTATCCTCCTGGGGGACAAAATTGTAGGTAGAAGATCAAGAAAGAGGACACTTTTAATTTAGAAATGTTTTTGTAAACTGCAGAAAAATATTGTGTTCTGAGGTTTGTGAGTGATCGATTTCGAAATGATTTCTGAAAGTAATCGTAAACATTTTGAGAATCCAGAGTAACTACTAAGTTGCTTTGAATTTTCATAAACGGTTTTGCTGCAATTGATGTCTTCTGCAATTTATTAAAGTATCAATAAAATTAATTTTTTGTTAATTCAACATAATTTTCCAGTTCCTTATCATTAATCATTATTTTTATTGAAAATAGGGGTAGAAAAATTATAGAAATTTAAAAGAAAAAATAAACAAATAACAATCATTAATAATTTATCCTATTATTCATTTCTGGCAATTTTTCTAATGCAAATTTTTAATTAACCCTGTTATTAGATAGAAAACTATTTATTAAAAAGAGGAAATTTGTAATTGTGTTTGAATTTTAATTTATTTCTAAAAAGAACATTCTTACCTAATGCATATTAAAGCAGACAATTATATGCTTCAGTAGAAAATATTAAAATTAGAAATACATAGTTAAATTATACTGTAGCATATATACGTAAATTTTAAGAATTGAAATTTAGAGTCTGAGTTATTACGATGCGTATAATTGACAAAAACTTCGACCTAAAGCTGTTAGTAAACTTATTTCAATTTAAAATATAAGCGGAAACATTTTTCTAACAAACGATTACAAACTACTTTCAAGAAGCAATTAACATTTCAAACCATATTAAAACTTTCAAAGGATTTCTTTTGAAATATGTTTTTATTCCTGTGTGAAATCTCATTGTAAAAAAAAAATATCGGACAAAGAAATTTCATTTTGGTGAAATTAGAAATCAGAAAGTAATTTCTTTTTTTCCTACTTGAAGCATTTTAATTTCAGTTTCTCCAAGTTTAACTATTCATGCATCAAATATAGAGTGGTATTTTATGAAATAGAAAGAGAAAAATTGTAGAATTAACTCTAGTTTAATTTGTTTTTGGAAAGAAACATATTGAGTAAGCATAGTGGGCTAATTTCTTCAGATTATATTCAAATAAATTACTTAAAAAAATTCCTAGGAAAAGATTTTACATATTTGAAAAAAAATTCTAATTATTAACTTGAAATTTTACAGAGTATTCAAAGATTAGAGTATCATAATTTGAAACGTTTTATTCTTATTAATAAAGATTAGTGATTTTCAACATTCCATAAATTATTTTCTAAAACACAATGAACAGTGTATAAAGTGTACACAATGCACAATGTTAGAGAAAATAGTATATGAATCTTTTTGTATTTATTTATTTAGAAAACAAGAGATAGAAACATACTTTTGTAAAAATCTTTATTATTGATTGACGTTTCGTTTAACGTTACAATATTTTACGTTTTCTTCTAAGTAATTTTCTATTATCAAAAAAACATGAGTTATTTTTCAGAGTAAAAAATTATTTAAAACAATTCTAATACAAAACTACACTATTATATAATGTGTTATATTAAGAAAGTACGTTTTCATAAAAGAAAATTTTATTTCAGAGTGTAAGGTAAATCTCGATTTTAGGTGTTACAGTTATACAAAATATGTTATGTAAAATATATATATGTGTCGAAAACATTTCCTCTTTTATGTAAAACAGGAAACAAAAAACGAAAATGATTCTTCTTGCTTTCCGTAAAATTACCTGCAATTATTAAAAATGTAGGTTTACATTTACATTAAAATGAAAGTATGTAAAATGCTATTTATTATACTTCTTGATAATATTCTGATTGTCAAGATCCGATAGTGATAGCAGGGCTCCCAAATGGTCTGCCAACTGAATACCAATATTTTTTAACAGAAAATTTCATGGTAGGTTTCTACGACATTTCCGCAGTACTTTTGAGAGAAAGTTATAAATTCCAAATAAATTTTGAATTTTTAATACATTTCGAATTAAAAATAGGATAATGTCACAGATTTTTCCGTAATTAGGAACAGGAAATCTTTCTTATTTAATTTACCTATATTTTTACTTCTTTTAGTCTAATATGTCATGTTTGACGTCATATGACATAGTTTCATCATAAAAATCTATGAGTATTCATACTTCTTAAAGAATTACAATCAATCATAATATTATCAATGATCAAATAATTCCTGTGTCATCCCGATTTTTTTCCTAATTACTAGACAAAAAGATTTCATTGTTATATTAGATAAGTAGGAATATATTTTGTCAATTACAACATTCATACTTTTATTAATCAAGTTTTGAGTATATACAAGGCTGAAATGGCGACTATTATATTTATTATTCGTTTACCACTATTTGAAAACAAATATCTTCGTGGTAGACTACAACTAATCTTCAACGTAGATTATTTTTGATTAGAAACAGTGATAGGAAATATGATGCAATAATAGTCCCAAGTTTCAGTCTTCATATAGTTTTGTGAGTGCATGCTTTAAAAAAATTATTACATATACAGGATGTCCCAAAACTCTACTTACAAATTTTATGGGTAATTAGAGAACTGTAGTATTGGAAAAGCCATAGGTTGTTTTTCATCAGTTTTGTCGCAGTTCGAACAGCTTCGAAATGCATGCGCCATGCAACTGAAGCATCAAATGTCTCTATCAGTAATATACGAATGTCTTTGAAATTCTTTAATTGTATTTGTGGGATCGATGAGGTTATTTCTACATATGAATGGACCCTTTTCTGGAGTTCTATTCCTTTTTTCTATACTTCCTTCCCTTTGTGGGAAAAATGCAGCTTTGTTTCATTGTTTCTCCTAAAAGTTTGGTAAAAATTAGATTTCTTAGCACCAACAGCACAAGAAATATCTTTTATTTTGATAGACTTCCAAACTAAGAAAAACATGATTTGTTATTCATTTTCTTTAGGTAATATCAATTTCCAGGCACACAAATATATGCGAAATGCTTTTGGAGCGGTGAAAAGTATTATTGCCTTCTCACAGACTGTACTCTTGCAAAATAGTTATACAAAAATAGTTAAACAAAGGCAGTTATTTTCTCTCTAAAGTACATTATATTATTCAAAGTCAGATATCCACACGAAATGTGGGAAGATAAATTCAGTTTGAGGCAGCAGCTGGCAAGTAACTTGCGATTTCAGAAAGAAATCTTGTTATCCTAATTAATTGGCATATTTATTTAGGTAAAAATAAACATAGGTAAATGATAAAATAAATAAATAAATTTATATTTTACCATACCTTTTAATTTATAAATAAGTAGTGTTTACCCGAATTTAATGCTTATTTTCTAACTTGTGATTACTAAAATCTGTTTACAGTGATTTTTCTATTAAAAATTTCTTATTTTTCAAGCATTAAGAACACTGCATGTTTGAGAATTAATTCCCTACTCTCCCTAATTCTGACATATCGTTTCTTAAACAATCATAAAAATGGTTACACTAGATTAATTTTAACACAGTTATTCAAATTGGCAAAGAAATCATATGAGTTGCAATTTTCCAACTGGACGAAAAATGTCCGAGCCAGGATTCGAACCTGGGATCTCTTGACTGAAGCTGCCATGCTCTACTAACTGAGCTATCCCGGTCGAATCTGGAGGGCATAATTCATCCAGTTAATCTTATTGTCGTCCAGTTGGAAAATTACATCTAAAAAAAAATCTAAAAATAGTTAAAATTAATCTAGTGTAATCACGTATCCAGCGTTTTCTGGAGTTCCATTACCTGCTATCTATTCTGTTGAGCTGATTCAAATATCAGACCAGATGCTATGGTCAATAAGGTTAACTGGGTGAATTATGCCCTCCAGATTCGACCGGGATAGCTCAATTGGTAGAGCATGGCAGCTTCAGCCAAGAGATCTCAGGTTCGAATCCTGGCCCGGACATTTTTCGTCCAGTTGGAAAAATACAACTCAAATCATAAAAATGTTTTTACTTTTAATATCAAACATAAAATGGAGCACTTTATAAAAAAAAAAAAAAATCAAACAGATGTTTTATTCAGACTCTATAAAAACTATATCGCTTTCCATCAAACAGAAATAGTTTTTCGATTTATTTCGAAAATGTTTTATGATAAAACGTAATCGACTTCTACAAAGAATAGGCCATAAAGTAGCTTCTTTCTGTGTGACAGTTTCATTAGTTATAGCCATACGCAAAGAAAATGCGTAAAAATCAATGTTTAATGTTCGCTCAGACCTTTAAACATTCAAAGTAAGCCGATGACATAAAACAACCTCATAAATACAGTGGATACTTAGAAATGATATCAAAAATCTTTTTTATTTGTTTAGATTGGTGTTTAAGTAGTGTAGAATGTAATGTTTTCTTCATAGTAAGTGAAACTTTGAATAACTTTGTAAATTTAGTTTGTCGTTTATCCTTTTTATATCCAAAATAAATTCATTCAATATGCTAGATATAGCATGTTTTGGTACAATATAATATTATTTCATATACATAAAATATCACCATGGTAAGAAAAAAAAACAGAAATAAAACTGTTTGTGTAAGATCCATATTCTACAAGAAAGTAGCATAATATAGTGCTGTTAAACGTATGAGAAACACAAAATTTGTATGAATTGATAAAATAAAATAAAAAATAAAACAAATGCTATCTTCTAGCATTAAATTGAAAGTAAAAAATACTATGCACATCGATGTTTTTTAAAAGTTAAAATGTTATTTTGATGCAAATAAGTATGCATTGTAACACAAATAAAAATAAAACCACCCCTGTATGCTATAAAACGTTGCATTTTTAAAATCTATTTTAGCGTATACATTTATTTTTTATCATTATTTAAGGTTATATATATTTATTTGACATGCAAATCATTTCGATAATAATAATAATAGTAATAATGAAAACATTTCGAGCAGGCCGTTTTGTGTAACGAAGCTCGCCATACAGTAAGTTTGTTAAAAGCAAAAGTTTTGGAAACCATTCAATATTCTTCGATCCTAAACAAATAAAAAAACTAGTCGTTGGGGCCACCGTAATACTTACCTATCATGTACATGGATAATATAAAATATGAAAATAAAACATGTGTAAACTATTTATAAAATGCATTGCAATTCGAATAAAATCGTGGCTTGATGACGTCATAAACGTTAAATGATCTATTACTAAATTGCGTAAAAGAAACATCTTTATAACTCCAAAATTGATAATCATATTAACTAACGGTTTGCTGCGTCGGATTAACCGTATCATTTCCAATAAAAAATATCTTTGAATTGAAATTTGAATGAAATACAGGGTCATGAAAAATCGAAGAGTGCGGTAAATATAATTACAAATATCTCGGCAATTAATTATCCAATCAACTTCATTTTGCATACAAAATTTATGTTTTTTTCTTGTCTTTTACATTCACTCCTTAAAATAAACAATATAGAAAAATTTTATATATCTTTTATCAGAACGAATATTTCGAGAGTCCGAAAAAAATAGTTCCGGATAATCGAAGGTTACTGAAATTCAATAAGCTTCTTTCTATTATTACAGACTAAGTACATACCAAATTTCAAGTCACTATCTCAATTTGTTCGGGAGATAGACCGTTTACAGACACACACACAGATAGACGGCAAATTTTGTTCTAAAAATATGTTTTTCGGAATCTCCAGTGTCTGAAACGTGTAAATCCTACAATTTTTTTTCAAAAAGATTACAAGACTTATCCTATACTACGTATGATGGGTAAGTAATATTGTTCATCGATAAAGCTTTTATTGCCAAGCATATTTTAACAAATCATGTAGCGAAACTTATTTATTTAAGGAATACGTTCAACAACTCATGTTTTCATCGAAAAAAAAGGATTCGAATAACAAACAATTAACCTTTCTTTCACATCAACTCAACTGTCGAAAGAATTAGTATACTAAGTTATTTTAAGCTTTAGAAGCAAAATTCAGTAACTAACAAGCCAACGCTTCTGGGAAATAAACATTTACTTTACCTAAAAATGATTTAGGTTAGTTGTTGAGAAATTTTCCCCAGTGGGATACAAAGCAAACAGCAGCTTTCTCGTGAAAGACCTGGGGTTCTTCTGAGAAATATTTTGAAACATCCTCCTTAACGTCATCGTCCAAGTGGAAGCTAGTTTCACTCGACAATTTTGTCAGTTCATTGAACATTGCAAAATTTCAAGATTAAATTTGCCGGCTATGGGGGTTGATTGAGTACATTCTCATGGTAATCAATGCCTTCCGAAAGATGTCTGTCGTTTCGACTGAAACACCTGTCGCAAGGAAGTCGGTGTTTACCATAACGTTGTACTACATTAATCATAATTCCGTGTTAATGAAGTCAATAAGAAATGGTCTTAGAGCATCATTTAACTTACGAAAATTATGGGTTGAGTTACTCCATGGTTACGATTCTAGAAATAAACAACAAAGTAATAATGAAATAAAATAACAAGAGTCATGTGAGAGAGAGAACGGGAAAAACTTCAAGGATGGCGTTTCAAATCATTGCATTATAAAGTTCGCAACTTTAGAATAAGTCTTGTTTGTCTTGTTAAAGGCTTTGGTGAATCCGAAACATGCAGACAGTATATGTATGAAAAACTTCTTTACTGTTTTATGGTTTTTATTTAACACGTCTTTGGAATTAAAGAATGGTCCTTTCAAGATCGCCAGAAATGTAAGGATTATTGAACACTATACCTGATTGACTTTCAGCGTACTTCTTCGGCATACGTTTGACGAGTACTTGCTCTATTTGACGTTTCATTCCTGTTTATATAATTTTTATCTTGAAGTGGAACTCTCCTTTATCACTTCGCTAACGTATGCTAGTAATAGCATACGTATGTGCCTCGGTATCTACCTTTAGATCATTATCAATTGAACGCCTTATATAGAACTAGATATTTTTATTTTTGTTAATTATATTAGTTCTAATTGCATGTACTAATTACTAGTAGAATAATGTTAAAATGTGTCAATGAAAGAAATAGTCATATTGATAATACTTAAAAAACATTTTAATAAGATCATATTCATTATTGTAACGAATAAACTCACGCATTTATTTTCTATACCTGCATTTTTTAATAAATTAAAATATATTTTTTAAAAACTCTAAGAAATTGAAATTTTATTTTGTTTCTCTTTTAAGACAACAAACATACATGTGTATTATTGTGATTTAAAATTTAAAAAAATAGTCTTTTCTAAGAAAAATAAAGATATATCATTATCAGTTATTTATAACATACTAGTTGATAGATCCGACGTTGCCCAGAAATCAGTAACTTTCTTATGCGTTTTTGATAAAAATAGTTATTTTCGACGCGCATTCTGTTCTAAAAACATCTTTCCGAACGAAACTACGGCACTCGTCCCCGCTGCCGACGGCATTGTATAGCAAACATGTTAGGCGCGCGCTGCAATATAATTTAGTTTCAATTTCCGCCGCTAGGGGGCGAGAAATAGTCTTACTTAGTTATCTAATCTTAGTTAGTTCATGTTAAGTTGAATGGACCAATTGTTGGATGTTTTTTTTATTAAGGTTTCTCTTAATTTAATTACAATTGTCATTAATTACCTTTCTTTTAATTTACTTACAATTAGCATGAATCTTCATATGCATATATATATAAACTCAACTTAAATCTCCTAACCATAGAATTGAGACTACTAGTTGAGTTCTTTTGTGACAAGCAACCAAGAACCAACAAGTGACAGTAAACTGGCGGGTGCAGTCAAGAGTTTAAATTTTAAATAAACCACCTGGAATTGAGGTGAAGAATATAATTAATGGTGGTTAAAGACAGCACCTGACCCCAAGATGAGCAAATCACAACAGCCCACTCTGTTTCATGGTAAGCATGAAACAACCAAAATTTAGAATAAATGCTGCTGAAGTCTTAAACATGAGTACTTAAAGAATTTTGCGTTGTGAAAATCCCTGTATAATATTTAATCAAATTATCTTATTACCTGAAAGAATACATGAATTCCTGTAACCGACATGTCTCTTGATATATTAGAACTGTCTTAAGTTCCTCACTTTGGATAAATATTATTAAAGGTAGAAGCCATGAAAGTGAGTTGTAAACTGACTAAGGACTTCACAATGAGTGTATCTTACAATTTAAAAATAATAAGCTTGAAATTTGATCTTAACTCTCAAAATCGGAGGAACTACCCCTCCTTAACATTCATGAAGTATGAGCTTTTTTTTTACATTAAATCAGTTTAGAGACAAGAAATCAAGCACTTAACTGAACAAAGTGAACAAAGTTTATTCAAGAAGAAAGAAAGTGTATTTTTAGTCTCATCAGTTCTTTCAAGAACATCTACACAATTTATAGGGTAAACCACAATGATTATTAATTGAAAACAAAATCGTAGATCATAGAATCAAAACATAAAGACAAGAAGCTATAAAGACTGATACCTGAGCACAAACACTAATGTGCTCATGTTTTCTAAACAAGTATTTTAGAATGGTAATAAGGACTATGATTTTCAAATAAAACATACGTAAACATACGACATTTACATAATTAATATTATCACTTTAATTAGCAAGATATTTTCTTAACAACATATAAAACAACAATTTTTCAGCACTTATCATACAACCTCGAGAAGTCTTTCATAACCGTTTAATTCTCACAAATAGTCCATCCACACACTGGAAGAAAGGGATCTTTACGGTCTCTCGTACCGGCGCCGTTAATTTTCCACCGCTCGCTAAACCCAGCTTCCAATCTTATGCCCGCGGACCACTGAAGCCCTTCGCCGCATCTCGTTGATGATGTTACCGTCACAGGGTCGCAGCAATATGATCTCCGCTAAATACAAGCGAAGAGGTCCCTTCTTGTTTTTTGCCGTCAGAGTCGGTGCATCCCTGTGCATGAGTCGCTACGGATGTACGTCGCGAAATTTATTTTGCGAGCCTAGAGTCGCCTGTCGACGAGCCTTACGACCTCCGGTAAATTTCGCTCTCCAAGACCGATGCTCTCACGTCACTCATGCCGCTAACACTCCTTCCACTTTTTCGTGCTAAACCAGCTTTTTAAAAATCAGAGATCTTCCTATGCTGCCTTCATTATTCCCGTTCTCTGTCAAAAATCACCATTCCATCTTCATCTCAACCCTCCGATCTGACATACACACCAGCCCAGCTAATTCTCTTCCATAATCTTAATCCAATCAGCATCCTTTCTTTTTTACCCTCTCGCATACGCTTAACCGAGACCCCTGTAATTAGTCAAGAGCGCACACCGGGTCAAAGTTGAGTTGCTAGGTCCACCCCTTAACTTTTCCCACGCAGAAACCATGTGATCTAAAGTGTCGTGAGGTCTGACTTTTGCGAAAAACAGTTAAATTTTTATGTAGCTCCCTCTACAATACATAACAGATACAGCAATTATTCTGACTTGTCATAAACGTGCACTTTTGCTGCAAAGTACCAAGTGATGACCTATTTTATGAGGCTATGACAATCTATTTTATGGGGCTGTAACAACCTGCGCCATTGTCCACTTAAAACGCAAAGTTTCTGCCTTGGTGGTCTCATAATTTTTTTAGCCTCCTATGTCTCGTGGGAATATCTGGTTTACAAGTAAAATATTTTCGGGGAGGGGAATGAAACCATACGACAGTCACCCGTAACGTCTAAAACTAATATTATTTTGAGAGAAGGAAAAATATTTGCTAGCTATACAAACTGTGGGCTAAATTTTACACAATGTTTTATTTATTTACTTATTTAAATTTTATTTATTAATTTATTTATTTTATTTTTACAAAACGGGGGGGGGGGCGGTCTAGAAGAAAACTGAATAACATATTATTCCGTATGGCGGGCTAAAAAAGATATTTTCTCAAAACACAACACAAAATATCTTTTTTTTTTTTTTTTTTTTTTTTTTTTAACACACTGCAAAACCTCCAAAGCTATAAATCCGAAAACCAAATGGTGATGGCCACCCTTACCATGAAAAGTTCACCCCAGATATAACTAGACAGTAAGCATAAGTGAGACACAAGGAAAATAATATGGTTTAATCTGCCAGCCGTACCCTCCCTGCAGAGCAAAGTTGCAAAATTATCAGACACCGACATGTTTACAAGACTGAGCTCCAAAGTGAAGACAAGACCAATCTCACAGTAGCATACCGGTAGTGCAACCACAAGACCTGCATCAATATTCAACTACCTCCCGCATATCACTCTAACCGCCACCTAGTCAATCTTTGAACTAAAGCATATTCAATCACTAAATACAAGACACAATTATCAAACCACTGGGTATGTCATCACTCCTGAAATCCATGAATGCTCTACTCCATAGCGTAGACGCCAAACTCCATCATACACTACAACTTACCTGACAGAGCACCTAAAGGACTGTGGTGAGTGCTACCATAATAAAGGAAAGACGAAAAGTTATGTATTTAGAGAAACATGAATTTGGATTAATCTACAGAAACACATAAAACATCAACATAAATACTCAAATGCTCTCAATGAATATAGAAAGAGTGAAAATTTTATGAAACAGAGGCATATAATTTTGAATAAGATAAGAAAATGAAACATTTCTTAAACTTTTTTTTTTAGGAATGCCGTACAAGGCATCACTCAATTTAAAACAAAACAAATACACATTAAATACATAATACAGTTAACACATATCAACCTGCTTCTGAAACAATGAATTATTTACTCGGAAAATGAATAAAAATACTTTTCATATATTTAGCATCACAGCCTTTGTCTGTCACAGTTAAAACACAAATATTCACTCAGATAACCATGGCAGTATTGAATGTTCAAACAATGCATGAATATACTACTTATATACATACCAAAATTTTACAGATGCAACATAAATAGATGATAAGCAATACTTGAATTTTTACCCGTGTGATAAGTTCCAAAGTCTTTTGTAAGTGCACAGGGTAAAACAAAATTGAGATTATTCTACATAATACTCCATTTGGTATAGAGCAGGACAAAAGTCAACAGAGCTGTGGCCGCTACAGGACATATAACTAAAAAATTCTCTATTTACTATTTTTATATATAATTATTTTTTTACAATTTTCCCTTTTTTTTCAGCTATCCAGAGGCCACAAATCACCTACCCAACTATTCAAAGGCATTACAACCCTGCCCCTAAACATTATTTAGTGCAAGTCGTTAAGTTGTGAAGACTTCCATTAACCACATCCTCCGAAATTCACCATACTAAAATATTGCCTGACGATACGAGAGCATTCAATATAACATAATTTTGAAAATTTATTTACAATTTATATACACATACACGGAAATTTTGATAACAGAACACTAACTTACTCACACAAAACGTAATTAATTTTAAGAACATACCTTATATACTAGTAATAGACGTATCCCAACGTAAAACGTAATGATAAACATTACAAAATCCATTTTGTAACGCGCACAACAGAAACAAACTATCGCTTCAAATATCTAGTCGTATAAAACCCGTTTTATCACCCTTCCCGTATTTAAGACATTCCCAAAGATACCGAAATAAGGGGAATACTCATTGGCAACAAATTAAAACTACCGAAATAATCTCCAATTATATCGCGAACAGTAATTTCTTCCACGCGAGAATCTCGCTGCGTTTCGATTATTACTCGGAATAATATACGTCCGCGAACGCTTAATCGGCAATACGTTATCCCCTTCTCTTGTCTGCACTTGTACACTTGCAGAATTCCCACTCGTATCGAACGCTTCTCTTTCACCCAAAACGACTGATTGATCTGAATCGAATTTCTCGACAGAATCGACCGGCGCGGGAGAGCTATCAGCGGTAGTCGCGTCTTGTTTACAAGTTGCAGGAGGAAACTCCATCCGCGATTTCTGCTTCGTGAGACGATCAACATGGACAATTTGAGATTTTGTCAGTTTGGATTCGAGGGCTATCTTAAAATTTACATCACCGATTTTCTCTAACACAAGATAGGGACCCACATTCGGTTTTACTAGTTTCTTACTTCTCCCTGGTTTTACAACAGGTGAAAATAACCATACTGAATCACCCACTGAAATGCATTTGTCGACAGCTGTTTTGTTTCTGAACTTCTCTTGTTTTTCTGAAACCTCTACCAACCTATTGTACACACTTGAATAGATTTTTCTGCATTGCAGGAATCAATAACTCACAAAAAGATGGGGCGTCTACATATTTACTCTCCAGTTTTGACTCAAAAATTGAGTATGGGAGCACTAAATTCCTACCATAGAATACAGCCGCAAGTGTTAGTTTTGTTGAATCGTGAACTGCGGTACGCATGGCAAGGAGTGCAAATTTTAACTTTATATCCCAATCAAGTTGATTTTCATCAACCAAGTGCGAAAGGGCGTTAATTAACGTGCGATGTGCTCTCTCTAGTTTCCCATTTGATGCGGGGTGGTACGGTGAGTTTCGATTATGCTTTACGCCAAAACGAGCATACACAAATTCCATCGCATCTGACAAGAAATTTTTCCATCGATCAGTGATTATTTTTTTACTACACCCATGTCGTGATATGAAATCTGCCAAAGTATCTGCAACTGTCTCTGATACAATGGATTGAACAGGGTATGCTTCAATCCACTTCAGGGTATGCTTCAATCCACTTGCTAAATGCATCAATATAGGTGATGATGAATCGGTTGCCTGACATGGTTGGCGTCATGGGACCCACACAGACACAGTGAACCACTGAAAATGGACTGGAGGGGGTTGGCATCCTTTGCAAAGATGCTAAGTGCTTTGATTTGTGAGCCCTTCTCTGCTGGCAACTGATGCAAGATTCTACTAAATTTTTTACATGAGCCGGCCTCCCTGGCCAGTAAAAATGCTCCCTGATTCTCTCTATAGTTTTGTAGTAACCCTGATGACATCCTGCCAGAGAATCATGAGTCATCTTGAAAATTTCTGGAACCACCTCCAAAGGTACAACAACCTTTCTCCCACTATTTATCACCATGGAGTCCCTCGTATCCTTACACACTAAGAGGTCTTCCCTCAAAATAAAATTTTAGATAATTTGGAGAAATATTCATACCCTTTTCCAGCCTTTCTACAATTTCCGCACATTTTCTGTCAGTTTTCTGTGCTGTACCAATAATTTTGATTAAATCATTATAAGGTTCACAAATATATATAGGATTATTATTACTAATTACGTTTTGCACACAATTAACAGTATTTACACTATACACATATCTCGACAAGAAATCTGCCACACTATTAAATTTTCCTTTGATATATTGAACCTTGAAACTAAAGTCAGATAGTGTGCAGATCCACCTAGCAATTCGGGATGTAGGATCTCTAATTTTCAACACAAAAGTGAGAGGGGCATGATCGGTATAGATTGTAAAATGGGTATTAGCTAAATAGCACTTGAAATGAGCTGTAGCCCAAACCAATGCAAAAGTTCCCTCTCTGTTGTTGAATACCTAGTTTCTGCATCTTTGAGTTTCTTACTCGCAAAAGCAACCGGATGGAGTAAGTTATCTGTACCTAGTTGCATTAGCACTGCCCCAAGCGCTTCGCCACTGGCGTCCGTGTATAACTGGAATTCCTTTGAGAAATCAGGCAAGATAACACACGGTTTGGAACTCAAAGCTTCTTTTAAATCCTCAAACTCAGCTTGGGCTTCAGGCGTTCATCTGAAAGTGCTATTTTCTTTCGTTAAGTTGGTTAAATTAACTGCTCTCTTATTAAAATCAGGTATAAATCTTTTATTATACGTTAATGTGTCCAAAAAACTTCTAACTGCCTTACGGTTGTGAGGAAATTTGAAATTTTTTATAACCTCGATATTCTTGTTTATGGGGACAACTTGATTAAGACAAATTTCATATCCTAAATATTGTATCTTATCTGTGAGAATTTTACACTTACTAGGCTTAAGTCTTAAGTTATGTTCACGCAGTCTGTCGAAGACTGTTTGTAATTTTGAAAGGTGTGACTCTATATCATTTGAGGAAATAATAATGTCATCGACATATACTAGAATTCCCAAGTTTGTTAAATCCCCAAAAATGAAATTCATCAGTCTTTGAAATGCACTGCTGGAAGTGACTAAACCAAAAGCATTTCTATTGAACTGATGTAAACCGCGATGAGTACTGATAGCAGTTTTATGGCGATCCTCAGGTCGAATTATCTGCTGGAAAAATCCACTTGTTAAGTCCAATGTTGAAAAAAAAACCGATCCTGCTAAAGAGTCAATTGAATCTGTGATATTTGGAAGAGGGTAATTATCTTTAATCAAGTTCTTGTTTAATTTTCTATAATCAACAGCTAACCGATACTGACCATCCGCTTTCCGTACCAGTATGACTGGCGATGAAAATTCTGACATAGGTGGTGAAATGATGTTCGCCTCAAGTAATGCATCTAACTGATTGTTTAATTATTCTCTCAAATTTATCGGTACCCGATATGCCTTTGATTTGACCTATGTATCATCTTTAAGGTTTATTACATGCGGAATCGTATTACACCCAGGTAAGTCGCGCACTGAAGCCGCAAAAACATCTTTATTTTTCTCTAAAAATTCCCTAACTATCTTCTTACTGTGCTCATCCAAATGATCTAAATTAATATCCGCATCCCATGTCAAATCTGCATGATCAAAACTCACATCAGAACTATCATTCACTACATTGCCACAAAAGTTGAATTTTTGAACTTCCTTTTCACAAAAATTTAATTTCGCCATAGTCATATTTTTATTTAATGCTAATTCCTCCTCACTAAAATTTATCACAGACACAAACATACCATGTTCCGCAGAACAAATAGTTCTCGAAACTAACATTTTGTCCATCAATTTGTATCTGCAGGGTTCTAACACAAAATCACAATTAAAATTAGTTAAATTCTTTCTGCATTTTAGTTCAATTAGTTGTTTAGAAAATGGGGGAATGATTACTTTGGTTTTTGTATATGCATAAATATCAGTGTTGGTATTACCCTGTGAAGTGTCATTACCTTTATGTATTAAATTTTTGCCACTGGTCTCTTCTTGTATATGTTGTAATTGATTAGGGGGAATAGGCTGAGGGGATTCAGTATTTTGTTTGTTTACGTCATCAATGTTAAGAACTAAGTTATGATTAAAGGCTTCGTCCTGTATATCTGGTATTTGGGTAGTCAGAACCGGCTGAGGGGAATCAACAATTTGTTTGTTTACATCTGGGCTGATCTGATTACTCAACTTTACTGTATTATCTGCACAAAAAATCACTGCATTGTTTTTACTTAAAAATGGCATACCTAAAATTCCATTGAAACTTTTCATAAATTGCCCAGGAATAATATAAAAGGTATCTGAAAATTCTTCATTTTGGATTTTAAAGTTAATTTTTACTGATTTATGTAAAGTAGTGGTGTCTCCACTAGCAGTCAGAATTGGAATTTTAACATTGATAATATCAGTACCTGTTAAACTCTCTAGCTTAGTATCAGAAATTAAATTGATGGATGAACCCGTGTCCACTAATAATTTAATAGATGTCCCATTTAAAGTCGCTGAAATAAACGGTAACTCAGCATTACACCAAGGGAACATGGAAAACACAAAATTCTGACAGTCTTCCGGCCTAGTTTGAGTCGATTCTGTCAAATACCGCACCGGCCCTATCCATTTAAAGTAGTATCTCTCGTTTCATTTGCACTATTGTAGTTATTCGCATCCCCTGGCTGTGGTCTGCTATCCTCTTGATTGTTCCTCGTTTTTCTGTTGTCATTCCGAAAACCCCTATTTCCTTTAAAGCTGCCTCGACCATTACCCCGAAAGCTGCTATTTCCTCCTCTGAAATTATTCGATCCTCCCCTAGAGTTCTGATAACCACCTCTGCCATTTGAATAACCCCTGTTATCCCTTCAGTTATCTCTTTGATTTGTACGACTAAAACAATCCCTGGCATAGTGACCTGGCCGATTGCACCGAAAGCAGAGATTTTCTTTCTTATTCGCTGTTTCTTCGGTTTTCATGGTTACCAGGCTTGCTACCTGATTAGCTAACATTTTTACTTGTTCCCTCAGCTGTTCAATGTCCTTTTTCCTCTTTCATCCCTATGTGAAGCCACACAGGCCACATGAGTGCCTGCCTGCTCATAAGCAGATGTAGATGGTAAAGTTAAAAGCGCATTTGAAACCGGTGCCACCCTAACTGCTTCCCACGATTTTTCTTCCAGTAACGCGAATTTTAAAATTTCGTCAGGATTTTTTGGATCTTTCGCTATCACTCCTTTCTTTATTTCCGGTGTTAAATTGTTTAAGGGCATTGACTTCAACATTTCCGTCCTTGTTTTATTGATCAAGCCTTCATCAACCCCGTCAACAACTAATGCAGATAGAGACAATTGCTTAGCCCTATCAAAGAATTCTTGTACCGACATTCCCTGATTTTGCTTAAAGTTTATGAATTTTTGTAGTGCCACTGCTGGCGAGTCCTTTCTACAATATCTGTGCTGTAAAATATATGTAAGATCTTTAAATGTCTTTGCTTCCTTTTCGTAGGTTCTCAATAATTGAGCAGCGGGACCTATTACTCTAGTAAACAAAACAAATACTTTCTCCTTCTCCTCCCACTCATATAAACCCGATAACCTGTCGAAGGATGTTTTGCAATCTCCGTAAGAAATAGAGCCAACTTCCCCACTGAATGTCGGTATTAGACCTATGTGGTCTACTAACGCCGTTTTTCTCTGAAGGCCCACCATTGCCTTTTCTGCCTCTGTTAAAGCCATGATTTCCTCAAGTTTGATATAAAAACAGCACTAAAATCCCAATCAATTATAAGTTAGAGTCACTGACTGGAATGCCTGTCACATGTATTGACTGTGTAATAATTCTGCCAATAAAAATTTTAAAGTCTTAATACAATATATAATAGAACATTGAAAGGGGAAACCTGAGAAATATGCTAACTAAATGCTTCCTAAAAGGCCTCAGAACCAAAATTCACATTATATGGGGTAGATAAAAATAGCAACCACAACACCGTTGACCCTTACAATATAATATTTTCACTTAAATAAATCATGTATTTTACACAAAACATAAAGAAGTCACAAAAGCATATATGTGTGTATATATGTCTGCATAAACTACTGTCTACTAATTACATCTCCCAAAAAATCAAAATCACAAAAATTTATTTTATCACTTTTTTTGTAAAGATTAACCCAAAGCATATGACACTTTTACACGAAAACAAATGAAAACTATCAAAATCCAATATATCGTGTTTAAAACCTTATCCACATCAGACATATTATGCACAAACACATATTTTAAATACATATAACATACATATCTAAACTTCTATAATTTGAATAGAGACTTTATTTGTTTATTTTTTTTTACTTAAATTAATTGTTTCAAAAGTGCAGCATCTTAATTTTATAGCAAAAACACAGATCTCTTTTTGTCACGGTACCATTTGTTGGTTGTTTTTTTTATTATGGTTTCTCTTAATTTAATTACAATTGTCATTAATTACCTTTCTTTTAATTTACTTACAATTAACATGAATCTTCATATGCATATATATATAAACTCAACTTAAATCTCCTAACCATAGAATTGAGACTACTAGTTGTGTTCTTTTGTGACAAGCAACCAAGAACCAACAAGTGACAGTAAACTGGCGGGTGCAGTCAAGAGTTTAAATTTTAAATAAACCACCTGGAATTGAGGTGAAGAATATAATTAGTGGTGGTTAAAGACAGCACTTGACCCCAAGATGAGCAAATCACAAAAGCACACTCTGTTTCATGGTAAGCATGAAACAACCAAAATTTAGAATAAATGCTGCTGAAGTCTTATAGTCTAAGAGCTAGCAACGTCAGAAAACACGTGATTTTAGCAAGGCTCATTTTTCTATATATTCTCCGTCTTTATTCTGTAGTACGAATGCGGCCGGTCTGGCTGGTGAAAGTGGTTGCGTTTACCTGTGGGGGGAGGGGCAATGCAGGTAAAAAAGTGACAAAATTACGTCATTTTAGCATGGATTTTGTTTATAAAACTTGAATCTGCTAACTATTTGTGATATTAAGTTTTTAGTCTGGCACCGTTTTAACGTTGCCAACACCGTGCCAGACCCTCATGTATAGGCAAAATGAGGTGTCAAATTCACGTCATTTTAGCATAGCTGAAATTTTAGTATGTTATACTTTGGCTATCAGATAAGCCATAATTAATTTGCCAGACCGAAATTCGGTTGCTAAATTACTGCCAGACGCCGATTTAAATCTGGTAGAGAAAGCGCCTATTATGAGAGTTTGCAGCTTTTGTAGTGCTTTGTCTACTTTCAATACACAATAAAGCCGTAATTGTTACCAAAGCAACGGTCCTTGCTTTAGATAAAAGTATCTCTCTCTCTCTCTCTCTCTCTCTATATATATATATATATATATGAATAGCCGGCCGTCCCGACTTTGTGTGGGTTACTATCAATACACACAGCCAAGCCGTGATTGTCGCCAAAGCAACGATTGTTGCTTTCTATAAAAGTACATATATTTATGATTTGAAAAATGCCACGCAAAATATCTAATAAAAAATTAGCAATAGATGTCTTATTCGTTTATTCCTTCATAACCGAGTTCATAGACGATGTTGGCTCTAAAATCGCTGGCTCTAAAATCGCTTGTTCTACAATCGCTTGTTCCAAAATCGCTGAAATATATGTTTAACTCCTTTTTTAGTAGAATTGGTATACTGAATTTCACACTCCTATCTATAACTGCTTTTCAGATATGGCGGGGAAATGACCTAAACTCTCAACCACCCCCATTTAACTCCCTTAGTGATTGAATTTCTAAAATCCATGAAATAAACGTTTAACTATTTTTTTAGTAGATTTGTTATCCTGAATGTCATACTCCTACGTAAAACTGCTGCAGAGATATGGAGAAATGACCTAAATCTTTCGAACCTCACATTTAATCCCCGTAGGGCTGAATTTTCAAAAATACTTTCTTAGTGGGTACATATTTTCCAAATTTCGTAGTCCTAGGAGCAGCGGTTGAGACTCGGCGTTGATTCTGAGTCATGAGGACATGCTCTTTTATAAGTATAGAGATGTATAAAATCGCCAAAGGAACGAAAAAAGAGCAAAACTGAAACTCCACCGTAAATTGTCAACCATTTATTTAAATTCTGTCTTAATTTTTAAGTAATATTATAATTAATCTTTATTAATATTCGCTGGTAATTTTAAACTATACAACATATATTTTTTTCTCTTAATTTTCTAAATAAACTTATAGTGGTTAGAAAGGAATAGGCAATGTTAATGATGATAAAGATGATAATAATTCTTATAATGATGACAGCAGTGACGAAGATGAAGACCTTGAAAATGCA
The DNA here is from genome assembly GCA_963931845.1 of Maratus michaelseni. Taxonomy (NCBI): domain Eukaryota; kingdom Metazoa; phylum Arthropoda; class Arachnida; order Araneae; family Salticidae; genus Maratus; species Maratus michaelseni. The sequence goes on from OZ007588.1 coordinate 430,937,403, forward strand.
CAAGGCGAAATAATTTTGAAATTATATTTTATGTTAATGTACTTTTTAGCACTTATTTTTCATTATATTCAGCACTTATTTTTATTATTATATATAGCACTTATTTTTCATCATTATATATAGCACTTATGTATAGCACTTACTTTTCATTATAATATATTTTTTGAAAACTCAAAATAGAATGTATTCACTTTTTCTTTCGTTTACCTGTTCGCTACAGTTCGCTGACCTGTTATTGCTAATTTATGCCTATTATTATATTATTTTTAATTATTTATTATTATCAACTACGACGTATTTTCATACTTAATTTTATTGCTTGCTTACTTCTTTCTAGATGTTAGCATTAATTTAGCAACGGAATTGGAGTCTGGCTAATTAATTATGTTTTGTCTGATACCCAAAGAATAACATATTTAAATTTGAACTGTGTGTAGATGACGTGTTTGACGTGTCAGACTACGTATTTAATTTTTACCTATAAATCAGAGTCTGGCACGGTCTTAAAAACGTTGAAACCGTCTGGCATTAATGGCTTAATATCACAAATAGTTTGCAGAAAAAAATGTTATAAACAAAACTCATGTTATCAAAATTTAATTTTGTAATTTTTTCACCTGCATTGTCCTTACTCTCACAAGTAAACACAACATCTTCTGCCAGCCAGACCGTCAAAGCTGTACTAATATTATAAAGGAGTAAAGATTGTTTGTTTGTTTGTTTGTAGGGGGTAATCTCTGGAACTACCGAACCGATTTCAAGAGTGATGGTGGCAAATTGATGGTGAAAACACCTGCTCCAACATAGGCTATATTTTATGTCGGTGCCACTACCCAGGGGGGTGCAGGAGCGAAAAAGGTTCTAAAATTGCGATATTTTCTATACTGAAGCAGCTAGAAGTTTGAAATTTGGCGTTGTAGTTACTTATAAGATGTAAATGCTATCTAAGAACAAAAAAAAAAAAAATTTCGAAATTTAAAAGGGTGAAATGAGCGAAAAGCGTTCTAAAAACATTCTAAATTACAATTTCTATGGAATCTCTAGAACGACCGAACCGATTTGAAATTTGGCGTTGTAGTTACTTATAAGATGTAAATGCTCTCTAAGAACAAAAAAAAAATCGAAATTTAAAAGGGTGAAATGAGCGAAAAGCGTTCTAAAAACATTCTAAATTACAATTTCTATGGAATCTGTAGAACTACCGAACCGATTTGAAATTTGGCGTTGTATTTATTTATAAGATGTAAATGCTCTCTAAGAACAAAAAAAAAATAATTCGAAATTTAAAATGGTGAAATGAGCGAAAAGCGTTCTAAAAACATTCTAAATTACAATTTCTATGGGCTCTCTAGAAGTACCGAACCGATTTGAAATTTGGCGTTGTAGTTACGTATACGATGTAAATGCTCTCTAAGAACAAAAGAAAAAAAATTCGAAATTTAAAAGGGTCAAATGAGCGAAAAGCGTTCTAAAAACATTCTAAATTACAATTTCTATGGAATCTCTAGAACTACCGAACCGATTTCAAAAGTGATGGCGGCAAATTGATGGTGACAACCCCTGCTCCAACATAGGCTATATTTTATGTCGGTGTCACTTACTCCAGGGGGGTGCAGGAGCGAAAAACGTTCTAAAATTGCGATTTTTTATACTGAATGAGCTAGAAATTTGAAATTTGGCATTCTAGTTACTTGTAAGATGTAAATGCTCTCTTAAAAAAAAAAAAAAAAAAAAAAAAAAAAAAAAAATCGAAATTTAAAAGGGTGAAATGAGTGAAAAGCGTTCTAAAAACATTCTAAATTACTATTTCTATGGAATCTCTAGAACTACCGAACCGATTTCAAAAGTGATGGTGGCAAATTGGTTGTGACAATCCCTGCTCCAACAACCTCTTTAATAAAAAACTATGCGTTTCTGACGACTGGGTTTTTCGCTAATTGTTGCCACAGATTAATCTCGGAAAATGAAACATTTGAAGTTACTGAAAAAAAATAGTAGCTCGAAAAGTATTTGTCAGAAAATTGTTAGGCAAACTGCGTTTGAAAGGTAAAAAATTGTATTTTTCTTGATATAAATTTCAAATCTAATGATTATGCCATTTTTCAAATATTGAATTTGAAAAATTACCAAATTTCACAATGGAGTACCATAGCGAAACCTTCATGCGTTAAAAGATAATGATAAGGGCGACGTGTCCTGGCGTGTATATTGGCTATAGCACGAGTCACAAATTATAGTAGCCTTATTATTCTGTTAAAATATAAAAGTGAATTATGAAATGTCAATATTTTGTTGGATTAAAAGTCCGTTAAATTGACCAGCGTAGCGGGCGTAGCTTGCTAGTAAGGTTATATAAGTTTATTCAGATAATTAAGAGAAAATACTTACTAAATTATTTAAAAGTTAAGAGAGAATATTAAAAAAAGTTAATTCACTAAGGGGGTTAAATGCAGGTTCGAACGTTTTAGGTCATTTCACCATATCTCAGCAGCAGTTTTAGATAGGAGCACAAAATTCAGGATAACAAATCTACTAAAAAAACAGTTAAACACGTATTTCAGCGATTTTAGAAATTCATCTACTAAGGGGGTTAAATGGATTGTCAAATGTTTTAGGTCATTTCACCGTATCTCAGCAGCAGTTTCAGGTAGGAGCATGAAAGTTAGGATTATAATTCTACTAAAGAATAATAGTTAAACACGTGTTTAAAGCAATTTTAGAAATTCACCCACTAAGGGGGTTAAACAAAGGATATGAACTCGATTATGGAAGATTAGACGAATAAGACAACTACTGCTGATTTTTTATTAGATATTTTGCGTAAGACATTTTTTAAAAGAAATTCATTTAATCAATTATAAAGCTGAGGGATTTAGCATGATTGCGTCAAAATAACATATGTTTTTTCTGAATGTCATTTTGACGGTTTATGGACGCGGATGCGTTATTGTGATCGGCGTATTTTTAGAATATTGAATTTTTAGTTATGTTACCTGGTAGGCCAAGGTTAACTCGGGTGAAGCCTGGTGGTTCTGCTACATTAAAATTAATTTATTATTGTCATTATGTACATAAATAAAATAGCATTACTTATCACATTTTTACAAGCTTTTATTTAAAGTTTAAAATTTGTAAGTACTGCAGTTTTTTCTCACATCCACTTCTATCCTATTTAGAATTATTTTAGAATATTATTTAGAATAATGTTTAATTACCTACCACCTACCCTGCATTGTAGTCGACACATTGTGCACCCACGCGAAGTCGGGACGGGCGGCTATTCATATATATATATATATATATAGAGAGAGAGAGATAGATAGATACTTTTATGTAAAGCAAAGATCGTTGCTTTGGCAACAATTACGGCTTTATTGTGTATTGAAAGTAGCCAAAGCACTACAAAAGCTGCAAACTCTCATAATAGGTGCTTTCTTTGCCAGATTTAAATCGGCGTCTGGCAGTAATTTAACAACCGAATTTCGGTCTGGCAAATTAATTATGGCTTATCTGATAGCCAAAGTATAACATACTAAAATTTCAGCTATGCTAAAATGACGTGAATTTGACACCTCATTTTGCCCATAAATGAGGGTCTGGCACGGTGCTGGCAACGTTAAAACGGTGCCAGACTAATAACTTAATTTCACAAATAGTTAGCAGATTCAAGTTTTATAAACAAAATCCATGCTAAACTGACGTAATTTTTGTTACTTTTTTACCTGCATTGCCCCTCCCCCCACAGGTAAACGCAACCACTTCCACCAGCCAGACCGGCCGCATTCGTACTACAGAATAAAGACGGAGAATATATAGAAAAATGAGCCATGCTAAAATCATGTGACGAAAACGTTGCTAGCTCTTAGACTATTAAACATGAGTACTTAAAGAATTTTGCGTTGTGAAAATCGCTCTATAATATTTAATCAAATTATCTTATTACCTGAAAGAATACATGAATTCCTGTAACCGACATGTCTCTTGATATATTAGAACATTCTTAAGTTCCTCACTTTGGGTAAATAATATTAAAGGTAGAAGCCATGAAAGTGAGTAGTAAACTGACTAAGGACTTCACACGGAGTGTATCTTACAATTTAAAAATAATAAGCTTGAAATTTGATCTTAACTCTCAAAATCGGAGGAACTACCCCTCCTTAACATTCATGAAGTATGAGATTTTTTTTTTTTTTTTTTTTTTTTTTTACATTAAATCAGTTTAGAGACAAGAAATCAAGCACTTAACTGAACAAAGTGAACAAAATTTATTCAAGAAGAAAGAAAGTTATTTTTAGTCACATCAGTTCTTTCAAGAACATCTACACAATTTATAGGGTAAACCACAATGATTATTTATTGAAAACAAAATCGTAGATCATAGAATCAAAACATAAACACAAGAAGCTATAAAGACTGATACCTGAGCACCAACACTAATGTGCTCATATTTTCTATACAAGTACTTTAGAATGGTAATAAGGACCATGATTTTCAAATAAAACCTACGTAAACATACGACATTTACATAATTAATATTATCACTTTAATTAGCAAGATATTTTCTTAACATCATATAAAACAACAATTTTTCAGCACTCACCATACAGCCTCGAGAAGTCTTTCATAACCGTTTAATTCTCACAAATAGTCCATCCACACACTGGAAGAAAGGGATCTTTACGGTCTCTCGTACCGGCGCCGTTAATTTTCCACCGCTCGCTAAACCCAGCTTCCAATCTTATGCCCGCGGACCACTGAAGCCCTTCGCCGCATCTCGTTGATGATGTTACCGTCACAGGGTCGCAGCAATATGATCTCCGCTAAATACAAGCGAAGAGGTACCTTCTAGTTTTTTGCCGTCAGAGTCGGTGCATCGCTGTGCATGCGTCGCTACTTATGTACGCCGCGAATTTTATTTTGCGAGCCTAGAGTCGCCTGTCGACGAGCCTTACGACCTCCGGTAAATTTCGCTCTCCAAGACCGGTGCTCTCACGTCACTCATGCCGCTAGCACTCCTTCCACTTTTCCGTGCTAACCCAGCTTTTTAAAAAATAGCCGATCTTCCTATGCTGCCTTCATTATTCCCGTTCTCTGTCAAAAATCACATTTCCATCTTCATCTCAACCCTCCGATCTGACATACACACCAGCCCAGCTAATTCTCTTCTATAATCTTAATCCAATCAGCATCCTTTCTTTTTCACCCTCTCGCATACGCTTAACCGAGACCCCTGTAATTGGTCAAGAGCGCACACCGATCAAAGTTGAGTTGCTAGGTCCACCCTTTTACGTTTCCCACGCAGAAACCATGTGATCTATAGTGTATGCGTGAGGTCTGACTTTTGCGAAAAACAGTTAAATTTTTATGTAGCTCCCTCTACAATACATAACAGATACAGCAATTATTCTGACTTGTCATAAACGTGCACTTTTGCTGCAAAGTACCAAGTGATGACCTATTTTATGAGGCTATGACAATCTATTTTATGAGGCTGTAACAACCTGCGCCATTGTCCACTTAAAACTCAAAGTTTCTGCCTTGGTGGTCTCATAATTTTTTTAGCATCCTATGTCTCGTGGGAATATCTGGTTTACAAGTAAAATATTTTCGGGGAGGGGAATGAAACCATACGACAGTCACCCGTAACGTCTAAAACTAATATTATTTTGAGAGAAGGAAAAATATTTGCTAGCTATACAAACTGTGGGCTAAATTTTACACAATGTTTTATTTATTTACTTATTTAAATTTTATTAATTTATTTATTTATTTTATTTTTACAAATCGGGGGGGGCGGTCTAGAAGAAAACTGAAAACTTACATTTAAAACTATAAAACAGTTAAAACTCAACTGTCATAATACAATTACCATTGAAGAAGATTCCAAACATTTTTTTAGATCACCTTCATCCAAATAAGAAAATGCCCTAGTCGACCATTTTCAACAACCAATTTATGAAATGTTGAGACTTTATGAATGAAAAATATCTTTTGGAAACAAATGGTAAATATTTATCAAAGTCCGTAAAGTTTAACAATCAAAGAATGTGCAGTATAGTTTGAAAATGCCTAGGTCAACCACTTTCGACCAACATATCTCCCACATCTACCGACATGCAACCACCATAGTACGCGATAGGACACGTCAGGCTACCACGCACAAACACAAGTAGTCTGCGCTAGGTAGTTGTGGCTGCAAAGCGAAATATTTCGACACATACGTCTATATGAATATACCCTTGGTCGATCACTTTCAACCACCATATCTCCCACATCCCCACAGATACCGACATGCAACCACCATAGTGCACGATGGGAGACGCGAGGCTAATACCACACACAAACACCAGTGGTCTGCGTTGGGTAGTTGTGGCTTCAAAGTGAAATACATTGACATACACTTCTAAGTATATATATATATATATATATAATTATATATTTATATACATAGATATATCGTGTAGTATTATTTTTTCATGAGTACGCTTTTCATCAAGAAACAAAATGGGATATCTATTATAGTTTTGCACAATATATAATGCTTACATGAAAGGTAGACAAAAAGATAAAGGATAAATGGAGTAAGAACATCTATTAATTATTGCCATCTTGCTTGCTTCGGCGTTTTTCAATTTAAAATTACATCAATGACTTGAAAAAAGGAAGTCTTGATAAACATAATTTTCCCAAACATGCTGTATTTACTTATAAAATTATATCTTAAAAGACGATAACAATCATATTCCATTCAAGAGAATGTATATGATACGGAAGTCTATGAAAGAATATATAAGATACTGAAAATCGGTCTAAAGAAGTGTTATATATGTATGCGAAGATAAACGTAGTTTTTCGTAATACATTTTACAATTTTTTAAATTATAAGATATGAATGAATAAAAATTGCAAAATTAAAAAATCAAATACGTGTATTTATGACGGTAAATTTGTTACTGGGAACGTAATATTGAATGTAAAAAATGAATATTTAATGCAAAATTAAAAAAATTATATATGATTGCAGATCACACAAAGGGTTTCGTTTAATATTTCTTTCAAAACACTATATTCTTTCTTTAATAAATCCAAATAAATTTCATTTTCAAAAAAAAAAAAAAAATCTTGTGTTTTATAAAGTAAATTTACCGGTCTATTTTTCTCGTTTTTTCGAATATCTGAATCGGCCCGATAGCGGGCGAAGCCCGCTATTATGCCCGCTATTATGCTATTGTGCTTTGTTTGTATTATTCTCAAACATTTGAAAAATCCTTTATGACGTCAGAATAGTTTTCTTTTTAATTCTCTAATGAAGTCATACTAAGCTGCTTTCTGTATTTACACATACTCATTCTCCTTGTATTATTGAGAAATGTTTGAAAATTTCCGTTTCATTACCAATATGACGTCATATTAATCTTTATTTCAATTGGTGAAACTTTTTATTTCATTTTCATTTTTCACGTGGAAATCTTTCAATAGAAAACTAATTATTGTAGAAAGAATTTTATTGTGGATTTTTAATTGTTGCAACTGCATAACGAAAAATGTTTAAATTTAATAGGAAAAGTCTGATATTATTGGTTGAGATTTTTGGTTTTTTATCTCTATATATTAAAATAATACGTTTTTTTTTTTTAATTTTATGATTTTGAGCTTTCACAGTAGGTATTCAGCTATAAATACACAAAATTTAGAGCGTGTAAGTTATATAGTTTCTGAGAACCGGCTCTGTGACGGACAGACAACAAAGCGGGAGTAATAGGGTTTCGTGAGATGAATAAAACCCTAAAAAATGTTTCGGGTATTATAAAAAAATGATTGGATCAAATTATCGACTTTCAGTTTTTGAAGATTTTTGAACGTTTTGTGATGAAAAAAATTGATTATTATTTGAGTATTTCTGAAAGTCTGTGATACATAAGACATACATAAGACACATGACTACATAGGACATACATAAGAACATACATTGATGTGGATTAAAGTTATTCCAAATATTTTTCATTAGTTAAGGCGACTAAGTTGTGTTTTACACGATTTTCCTGAAAGCTGTATCTGTAATCTAAAGCGTGTAATTTACAGCAGTTTTTATTATGTAAGTTAATTAATATGAAAATTTATGTTGATTCAATTTTTATTATGGTCACACATTATTTTTATTATGAAACAGGAAGTAATGCTAAGTAATGCTTTGCGATGAACCTTATTGTTTTATCTGAGTTTCTATTTCTTTAAAATGTACATAAGGTTGTATTTGTGATTAGTAAAATAAAAATATGTTGATAGATTTTTCTGAATGCCCAACAGGGTATGCTGTTGTGGGTGTTTTTCAGAACTCATTGCATACGGCAACTCCATGTTAAATTGAAAGAAATGCGCTATATTTCATATTGATACTTCTTGGTGTGTAATTACGTTATTTAAATGAGTATAATAATCTAGAAGAAGGTTTTGTGATAGCTATATCGCAAAACCATTATCGTATATTGATATAGTATCTTTAAAATCATATTGAGATTTTTTACAGGACAAAATATTGATATACTAACGTATGTTGGAATTAATTTGAGATCAACCGCCTGAGCGTCTGATGATTGTCCTTAAATTTTATTAGAATTCTCAGAAAATTCAGGTTAACTTAAATTTTCATTAGCGATTAAGTGCAAAATGAACTGGGATGATCTAAACCTTAAATATTTATTTAAATATATTTGTATTAAATTAATAGTCAATATAACTCCTTTTTTGAAATGGAAAAATACGGTCAAAAAGCTTAGATTGTAATAAATACATATATCTATTGAAATCCAAATGTTGTTTAATTTAATGTCAGAGATGATAAATCGTTAAAATAGTTGAATATTCTCTAACCTTTAAAAATAGGTTTTAAAATTTCAATGATTTTAAACGTTGGTATTTTTTTTCTTTTTTTCTTATTATTTTATTCACGCTATTACGAAAAGTTTATGAATTTCCATATTCTATACCTAATGTTAAATTAAATTTAAATTTTAACAAAGCATTTCATATTTATATGAATTATTAGTTAATTAAGGTAATGTTACTGAATCTTTTGTAAACCGTTTAAACTTGCACGTCCTATTACTGAAAAACTAATAAACATTATAAATTGAATCAATTTAAATAATTCATGATATTTGCGTTAACTAATTTATATTAAGCTGAATTCATGTGTCGGGCAAGAGCGTGTCTGTACACCAAATAGTTTTGTAAAAATATAATAAAAACCGGACATTTGTCTTAACTTGTTCCATTCAGCATTTCTTTAATTATATTTATGACGATTTAAATATCTATATATTTGTATTTATATAATACACGCATAACGTATTTAGATTATTTAATCACTAAGTTAATTAGAGTGTTTCTGACATTTCTACACCTAAAATAGCTTTGCACTAAAAGAGAATAAAGTGCAAAAAATTATATTATTTTCACACTTTTCCAACATTTGTTTACATTAATAAAGCAGCGTTGATTTTTTAGACATTATTTTCATAATTAAAATAATAGTTTTTATTTATCGCAAAATAAATGTTGGTTTAGTATAAAAAAACATTTAATTTAAAAGTTTTGAATTTCAACCCTTTAAGTAAAAAGCATATTTAGGTGGATAAGAGTCAGAAACGCACTATTGTATTTAGCGATTAAATAATCTGAACAAGATATGCTAGTATTCTATACATATTTAAATGCAATTAAATTAAAAATGGAATGGGTTAATAAACATTTCTAGTATTTATTATTTGCTCATAAAAATTTTTCAATATTGATCTGCCAATAATCCTTATTTATCATAATCCAAATATTTATCATATTGGTGCCTTATTTATCATAATCACAAAACGAATTCATAAAACTTTTTTATCTTCGCTGGAAAGTATTTAAAAAAGAAGGAAATTAATATAATTAAAGTAATCTGACAGCAAAACGGACAAAATATTGAAAATATTGTATACCTGACATTAAAAAGAAGATAACTTATATTCAGTGAGTCACATCACAAGATATCTACGAGATTCCGCCAGTTCGCTATAAAGAAGAAAGAAACTTGAACTTTTTGCATTGATAAGATTTCGTAATAATCCACCGATTGACAAATCTTACAGATGGTGAAAAAATGGCTATGTGTTGTAAAAATTATCAGTGGTTTTATGTCAAGCAAGTTAAACTACAATGAAATTTAACTGGTAAGAAAAGACAGTTCCAGACGTTTTTTAATATGGTTGTTTGTTTGAAACGTCTATATTTTTCAAAGACATAGATCTGAAAGAAATATAGCTTTCTAACGAAAGGAAGAGTAAAGGGTTTGTCTACAGTTTTGCTTTTTCATACGTAGCTATATCGTATGCTTATCGTATGTATTATGTAGGAATATCAGATAATTTTTGGATGCATAAATTTGGATTTTAGATTCGAAATTATCTCAAGGAGAATCACACAATTGAAATTTCTGTCAGAGAAATATTACTTATGTCATTCATGTAAAATATCTGTACCAAACTAGGGACAATTAGTATTTGTAAATAAGTATCTATGCAAAAGAAACTCAAATTAACATTTAGTAAAATAAATTAAAGAAACTTTACATAAATAACATTATCCAGAACATAACATAGGTAATGTGCGAAGCCTTTATAAAAGCAAAAAATTAGATTAACGAAATACTAATGGTGTATTTGTTAATTTCCTGACAGTTATAATATGCACGTATGTTATAGCGACAATCTAAATTAAATTATTTAGGTAATGTCTTGAACAATAGCGTTTTTACCTATTATTTTACATACATACAGGGTGATTAAAAATGTATATCCCAACATTGAAGGGCTATATCTTCTGAACAATAAAAGGTAGTGTTCAATTTCACACATTTAAGTGAGTCAGAAGTTACGAAGTTTCATAAATGTAAAGGTTCGTTTTTTTGGCGAGATATGGCGCATCGAGCGGCGGGTTGAAAGTGAACCGGCATGTTCCGTTCCGTGTTCATTCAGTCAGTTGCCCCGAGATAGCAGCAGCACAACAAAAGATAAAGTGTTTTTCATCCTCTACTAGCTGACACTGCTGAACTGAAAACGAGTATAGCTGCAGCTATTGCAACTGTAGCATCCGACATGATTAAAACCGTGTGGGACGAATCCTCCTACAGAATGGATGTCGTTCGTGTTTCTGCTGGTGGTCACGTTGAACATTTATAAACTTTTGCTATTACTAATTTCACAATCTTCTTTTTCAGTCTTTTTCACAAATGCGTGTATCTTCTATATTTTTGTTAATAAAGCCCTTCAAAGTTGGGATATTCATTTGTAATCACTCTGTACTATAGATGAGATCGAGGATCGAGGAGATTCTTTCAAGCATTCTATGTTAGTTGCTTAACATGTTATGCAGGGCTCCCATTGGTTCGTTTTCGGAATACCAGTAATTCTGAAGAAAACATTTTCGTATTAAGTTTTTATAAAATTTGCAATGGAAATAACCTTCGAAGTAGGTGTCTACAAAATTTCAAAGCGAAAACTAAAACGAAGATCTTTGTTTTAAAATAGTGGTGTCAAAAAAATGGACCGCGTGGATTGCCTTTATTAAATGTCCTGAAGTTTAAAAATTTTCTATATATATTATTTTATGTTACTATGTATCACAATTTCAATAATATAAAATAATACACGGTGGCCTACATTTTAAAAAGAGTCTTGATGCACTAATTATTTCCATAACTGCACAAATACATGTAGATTTGCCCCAGTGTGAACTTTTGGTAAAACAGTCTCATCATTTAAATATCAATTTTGTCTAGCAACGAATCTCTAGAAATATTATTTTTTTATAAATTCAGATTCAAAGTCTTGTAAAATTTTGAATTTGATATAATGCCCGAGAGAAAGGAAAGGATATAGCACAAGCGTTTCAGAATAAAATATTATTTTCGAAAATAAATCATCGAATACATTTCTGATACATATTTTCAAAAAAGGAAGCGATTCTCACATTCCTCTTCAGTTATGTTTACTTTTATACATTCTTTTACGACTTTTAACAAAAACATTATTTTGAAAAACCTTATTTTTTCAGCTATTAGATCTTACATAGGTGAAAATATTTCTAAGATTATCAAGTTAATTCCAAAATATAAAAAACCTAGCACTTTTTAATTGATCGCAAATAGAAAGTTTATTGCACGCATAGTAAAATTTAGTTGATTTCTAACATTTTTAACAAAACCGCATTGAGAATTAGGCTTTAGATCAAAAGTTATTTCAAAAACTAAGTCCATCTATCGCCATATATTGCACAAGAAGTGATCAGTTATTTTTGTCAAAGCAGTTATTTTACAGCTTGGAGACATGATTTCGTGAAAGATTTATCCAGATATTCTTGAAATTTTTAAATTCTATTCAGAAACAAAATGTACATAGAGGACCTAATATTTTTATCTTTCTGTTAGTATTTTTTAAAGTATGTTTTTATGTTTTCAAAATGATTCTGATAGTTCGACTTTTATGAAATATTTATGTTTCATTATTGGAAGATTACGAGATTTGTTTACGTGGTACATTATATTAAACAGACATTATTGGTAAAATTCAAAATCAAAACTCGATATTTGAACGCCTTATTGTACCTAAACGTCTGGGAGAAAAAAAGACAAAATGCAATACAAAATACTCGGAAAGCCTTTGAAATTCAAGTAAGTCAGTTTGCAATATTCCAAGTATTTCGAATTTTTCTGATTTCTCATGCTGGAGGAAACGTGTAGCGAGATCCAACAAAGTGATTTACGGACGGATCAACGAACGGATCTAGAAGCTGTTAAAACAGCACAATGTGAAATGGGTAAATTAAAACGAAAATTATGCATTAACATAAGCAAACAATTGTCAAATACACTGTCATTTGATTTTGATTAAAAAAGAATCCGATAATACATGTAACATGTTTTTCTACATTTAATTACAAAAACAAATATAATATAATATATTATAATAATAATATTTGTAAATATCAAATCTTATTAAACTTTCAAAACTCTGCAGTATAATAGAAAAATAAAGTTGTGAACGATTTATTATTACTGAAAATATCATTATACAGTCTTTTACTCCTTTTAACTATTTTGCTATCTTTTGTGAATGTTAATATTCTTTCACACTTCTTAATAATCTCTTCATAATAAGCCGGTATTAATCAGGATTATAGCATTATTGCTTTATTAAAGCTAATCTCCTTTAATATCTACATTGATTATTGGTACTGATTTTTATCTAAATAAATGGAAAACTGCCATGAATAAACTTAAATACACATTAATGGAACATCTGTATTTTAACTTTAGATCTGTACAATAAATGTTTTGTTGGAAAATGTTAAGCACATTTTTTGTTGTACTTTTGAAATATCCATTAAACAAAAATTAAATATTCAACATCATTACAATGTATGTTAGTATGGTCTAAATGTCTATATTAATATAAATACTGACAATTATTATTTAAAAAAAAAAGATTTAGTAAATAACCGACAAGAAATAAAATGTTTTTCAAAATGATCTAAATATTAAGTGTTTCACAAAATATTATGCTAAAACTTTTTTTTAAATAATAAATAATAATTTCTACTTTTAAAAACGAAATATATAAATGCAAAGTTTAATTGAATGAAAAAAAAGATCACGTCTTATTTTTAACCCTCTGAGCGTTTTGAAAAAGGGTAAAATTGTAATGTTGTTTTCTCTGCATTTTGTTTTAAATGCTAAAAAAATATGATTCTTTTATCATTATAAATAAAACTTAATTACAAATATGGATGTAACCCTTGTGGGTATTAATCATTCATCAAAGTTTTGAAAATTCATTAAATCTATAGAATTATATTATCTTAAACATTGCATATATTGCAGTGAAACCTGGAGCTTAGTGAACGGAATATTACGTTCTACACGCTTAGAGGGTTAAAAGCAATTTTTAAAGTACTTCAGAGACCAAATTTTATGCAATTTAACATTCTTTGCTAGGAATAAGGTGAAAAATTATGTACTAAGTATTTAAAAAAATGATTCAAGATACTCATGTTTTCAAGTCACGAAGTTACAATGGAGTAGCTGTCATTTTAAGAAAATATGTGTTGTTTTTTTTAAACTTAAAGCATTTCAACCTGAAGCACACTAGTAAAAAACTCTAGGGGGAAAAATAACGCAAAAATTTTGTGCTTTAAAATAAAATAGCTTTTAAAAAATAAAATGAATAACTACCTTCAAAACCCATTTATGTTTAAAAGAAGCTGAGACTTTTTCGATTTTTTTTAAATAGTGTCTTTCAGTTCTGATTTAATTTTCATTCCCTGGTATTAAACTATATTAGTTTGAAGTAGTATGCAAACTCCCAGAAAACCACAGTTGGTCCAATATTCCATGTAACTTATATTGTAGTTTTATTACTTAAGGTAAAGCTAGGATAGTCTGCGTACAATTCAAAAGAATAGCAATAAAAAATCTAAATATTAATTTTTTGCAAAACTATTCATGAATAATTTTTACTTCATTTGTTTTTTATGCATTTCCATTGCTATTTTGTTGTTATGTTTCAATTTAATTGAACAGTTGTAATAAAACCAAGAAAGTTATTTTGGGCAATCTGTCCTTACAGGGTTGGTGTGATTGCGCACATGGGTAGGAGAGATTGTTACTAATACTAACTACAATTAAATTGTTAACAATAATAATTACACTTAAATGACATTGCTGTAAGATTTTTGTGAACAAATATTATTGTATTAGGAGTGAATATTTCAACCTAATGACTAAATATTCAGAAAAAGGAAATAATTTAAAAAAACGATTAAAAATTTTTAATTAAAGGAAAAAAAATAAAGAATCTGAAAAAGCAAGTCCAGATAAGATTACAAAATAAAATTATGTTACTTAATAACACGTTTAACTTAAAATTAGTCCATTTTCATTTTTCATTTTTTTTATGCAAATTTACCAATAAGCTGCGTAATCTATCCTAGCATAGAAACTAATGGGATCAATGAGCCATCTATCATAAGTGTCAGAAGCGCAAACTCTCCAATTTCGGTATGAGAGATTGCGCGGCCTTTTATATAAACATGGCCGCTACTAAAACGAACCGTTGATGTTCACATTGTTAGTCTAGATTAGTAGCTTGTGAGAAATCGTTTAAGTTTAAAATATTTTGTACTATTGACATTGTATAGAAATTCTAATGAATAACTATGAAAATTCAAGCACTTACTTTGGGAAAACAAAGCAAAATAGCAATACTTTATCTTAGACGCTCAAAGCAATCAACGTGCACTTTCAAGTAGACACTCCACTACTGTTGTTGTACAACTACCTGGAGTCGCGGCGCGTTCACTCTACTGCTTCCTCCCGAACCTCTATGTGCGCAATCTCTCCTACCGCGCCATCTCCCCTGGCTTTACCTTAGCTAAACATTGGTTCTTTGGTTAATTAATGACATACAATATTGCCCCAACTTTGGAGTGTTTACATTCTACCTATAATGGTTCAATATTGGCCAGAAATGTCTCGCTAATGTAAAACCACTAAAGCCAACACTGAGTGAATATTGGTATTTAATTAGTAGTATTTCAAATGTATTGTCAAACATTTTCCAATAACGACTTATTTGGCTTTCTATTGGCAAAATATTTCTTGCCATTAGGGCCAAAATGTAAACTCCCGCTTATTGGGAGAATATTACCCGTTATTGAATGTAATACTGGTCCAATATTGGAACAATATTAGTTTTCTACTTACCATATAAAATAAAAGTTCCTTTTTTTGTTGTTATCAAAAAAATATTTTGCGTTATGATTTTACATTTACCGCAGAATGCGTAACTCCACTTTCGACGTATAGGAAAATTACACCTACAGAAGAACCATTTTCTTTTTTTTTCAAGATACTAACAATCCTAGATTAATACGACGTATTTCTAATACATTTATCTCTTCTTTAAATCAGCAAATCAACAAATATATCTACATTTTCTTCCTGAAATCTAATTTAAATTCTTTTCTAAAACCAAAATATGTGATAAAATATTTCACTGTGTTCTGAATTTAACGTTGGAAACTACTCATTATCAGAGTGTTTCTCAACCTTTTTTGGTTGACGATGCACTAAAAATATCTGGAATTTTTCGCGGTACATATAAAAATAATATAAAAAAATATAATATATAAATAATATAAAAAAATGTAAAAGTGGTATGATTCAAAAAAGAATTATTTATTTAGAAAATTTATTCAATGACTGAGGCTGAGCCTGCTCACTTGAATAAATTAAATCAAAACGAGGTTCCATGGTCAGCAGATAAGCTTGCATTTCATCGTTAACTTTTAAAAATCTTTGTCACTTTTTGGACTTGATTTCTGTCAATGTTGAAAATTAAAATTCACAGAACTATGAATGCAAAAGGCAGGAGAATTTTAAAACTTTTTAAGCTGATTGCAGTGTACAAATTTTTTAGAGAAAGCCAAAACACATTCAAAATTTTCTAGAAGAATATTGAACGGTAAAACTTACTGTTTCTCAAATCAATGATCTGTTTTTAACACTTTCCAACCTAGTTGAAAAGTGTTTATGACTTCGTTTTTGTCTGCCGTCTGGCCGTATGGCCGTCTGTCCGTGCTCTAACTCCCGTAAATATGCTCCGAATGCTCTGTAATTTTTATATGTTATTGCCGTTATCTATAGCATCTTCCCTATTGCAACGGAAGTGTGTAGCACTTATAGTTTTTTTACAGGGACACTCAAAAGAATTCCGTTACATTACGTCTATGGAGAAAAATCGTCTGCGGTTTATTTAAATAATGTTTAATTATTTTAAACACATTGAAATTTAAATATATCACTAAGGTGCATTACAAGAGGCTTACTACAGAATATTGTGTGTATAGCAGGCATCGTTCATTTACAGGGACACACAAAAGAATTCTCTACTGTTTGTTAACAATAATTCCTGTACATGCGTTTTAAGTTACTGAACGCGATTTTAAATTTAACGCACTTTTTGTCTATTACGTGGTGTGTATAAATTCTGTAGATCCTATACAGGGAAGCACAAAAGTTCGCGAACACATTTCCGTTTATTGACAGAAACTCCAGAAGGAGAATTTTAAACTGTGCTAAGAGTTTTCTAACTGAACTAAAATTTAGCATCCTATGTAGTATGTTTACAAATCTATAGATCATATACAGGGCTAAATAAAAGTATTCGGAAATTTTTCCGAATATTGTATAGGTTGAAAATTTCTGAATTTTTAAAAAAAAATATGTTATGCGTTTTCCAAATTCTTTACTTAGATGTTATCTTTCAGCTTTTTAAACGGTATGATTTGTAAAATTATTTTGGAAGCGTTGGAAAGTGTTACATAATCTATACTTGACGCATGATTTTTCGTTCTTGTTTTCTGTTGTTGCCAAATCTGGTGTCTTGCAAATTAGAAATGCCATTCATATTCGTCAACAGAAAGCGAAGGAAAGTAGCTTTTAAGTGAGGTTTGAAGTTCATAAATGGTGCTTGTAATTTTGTCTGTAATTTTGTTTTTCGTCTGAGACTCATTGACGCCCAAAAAACAGTAAAAATTTTCTTTGATATTTCAGATTTCTATAGTGTTAATTTTTCTTCAAATGACTTCTGTTTTCATGTTGATGTGACGATATTCACGGATGGACACTGAAGACTTAAATTCAGAGAGTTGGGTTTTTCAAACAACTCCGAGAGAAATTGAACTTTAAGCCACCAAATCTCGACATGAAGAAAACATTCAAAATATGTATTTTTATCTACAAGAACAAAATCACCTCTGCTTTCAAGTGTATGAGTCGTTTCAAAACCTTTCCCTTCGAAAGCCAACGCACCTCGGTGTGATATAAAAAAGTGTTGTATTCTGAATCCATTGCGTCGCACAGCTGAGAGAAAATTCGGGATTTCAGAGGTCGACCCTTGATGAAATTGACCACTTAGATGACTTGGTTCATATCAGTAAACATATCTGCAGTTAAAAATTTTGAAACGAGAGATTGTCTTGGAATCATGCAGTGGATGCTTATAATGGATTTTCTTGCATCGCAAGTGTGATAATTCCTTTTTTGTTTCTAAATATAGATGGAGATTCGTTTGTACAAATACCAACCCAGTTTTTCCACTTCAAACCAAATCTTGAAATATCCTCTTTTAAAATCTCAAATATGTCTTCTCCTGTCGTCGTACTTGTCAAATCTTTGCAGAAAAGGCACTCGTTCAGAAACTTTTCATCTTTAACAAATCGAGTAAATGCAAGGAGATGTGATTTTCCTCTTATATCTATCGATTCATCAATCTAAAGTGATCAGAGTTCACTGTCGTGCGATTCGAAATGCTCGATAGTTTGCTTTTTAGTCTGAAGATAAATCTTCGATTTTGTGTGATATTGGGTCAATGGATAACGGTACTTTCTTGACATTTTAAGTCGCTTCCTTTTCCAGCATTGTTTCGACAATGATAGCTAATGGTGGTGCAATGATGTACTTGGTATCGGTGTTTTTTCTTCTTTGGGCTTTGCTATTAATTGTGCACGCTTGTAGCTTGCAATCAATCCCTTTTCTGGCATCTTTATACAGTTTTAAATTTTTTTGATGTTTTATTTTGTTGCTCTGCCAGGTTTTCAAAACATTATTTTAACTTGTTTTTTACTTCTGTGTGTGAAGTTTCCAAATGTCTTTTCAGTCTACTAGAAAAGGGGGCTTCATTTGCAAGTTTCTTTTTGCAGACTACACATAATTCTATTTGAGGGTATTCCGTTTCAATTGCGATGAATCTGAATTTGATGTAGTTATCCTTATACTGCCGTTTGTTTCTTCATTTATCTTCCTTTTGTGAAGCAGCATGTTTAAAATATTTGTTTAGTATGTTTTCCTTTACTTCTATTTTTTGTATTTTTATCAATTCAGAGAAGTGAACATCAAAGAGTTTTACCTTGACCTCTCTTTAACAGCAACTCTAACAGTCCTTCTCGACCGAAAAATTGTACGGCTTCAAGCCAAAACAAATTCGAATCGAAAGTTGAAAAGGCGAACGCCTGCTCCCCCAGTTGAAGGTATAGAAGATAGTGTAAAAAGAAAGCCAGAATCAGATGGACGGGGACATGAGAGGAGTGTCGCGATGGAAACGCTAGTTCGGGTAAAAATGTGAACAAGGAAGATCGCACATGATAAATAAAGAATGTCGTATCGTTGATACGACACCATGCAATGTTAATATTTTGTCAAAAACCCTCGCGGCACACAGGTTCAGATATACTGCAATATCACATATAAAATTCTATGCATAATCAGTAAAAATATCCTTGTTTTCAACATGAATTGAAATGAGGAATGCGCTAATTACATTCTGTATTTTATTATCTGTACTAATAAAAGAAAATTTCGCTTTGTCTGTCTGTCGACGATGGCTAGAGAAATCTACCGCACGTAGAAGTCTGAAAATTTGGGTGATGATAGTTCATGGAAGGTCCTGAATCACGTGAGGCTCCGAGTTTTCCTTTTTTGATACTTAACAGAGATATTAATTAAAATCTCTGGAAAGAATATTTTGTTTCTCGGAAATAGCCAAACGTGCCCGGGCGTGTTCAGTGTAGATGTATTCGAAGCCAACAAACAGAAGATAGAAAACTGTGAGATTTGCTTTATTTTTTAACGTTTTTTTTCTAAACTCGCATAGTACAAACTGTTGGAAAAACGAAAAACATATTCTTGAATTTCGCGCTTTTACGTTTAAAACGCCGAAATTTGTTCAAAAATAAATTAATATTAACCCTTTTAAAAAAATTCAAAATATTCGATTTCACGGTTTTATCTTTCTACCTTACGCCGACGCTCCCATCGGACAGAATTTCAGATATACCGATCAAAAAAACACCCTCTTCAATCTGAGACTATGTTCTTTTCAATGATGCGATTAGTTTTCCAAAATACAAATTTTAACCCTTTCGAAAAAAAACCTTTCGAAACTGCAGGTAACTTTACACATAATATTTTTAAACCTTCTTAGAAAACCGGATTTTATTAACCCATAAATATTTCGAAATGTTCGGGCGAACACAAGTATTTAAAAAAAATTATGCGAAATGTACGAACTATATGCAATTATTAGCTAAGTTTTAATAATTATAACGCATGGTGTTGCAAATATTTTGCTTACAAAACCGTTAACAGTTCGCTAGCACTTTTTACAAAACTTAGATTTACTAATATTTATCAATATAATTCATTAATACCTAATGTCCGTTGTAGCTATCTTGATTTGATATTGATTTGTTTTCTTGAAACCATTTTAAGAATAAAAATTGACTATTTAAAATATATTTTTTAAACTTTGCTGAACATTATACTTTTTAAATTCAGTTATAATGTTTAATAGGTATCTAATTTAATTATTTTTCATGGAATATGCGTTTACTCTAGAACATAATGCAAAATTCATTAAATTTAACTATAACTCTGTTTCGTGAAAAAAAAAAATACATTTATTATTTTCATAATATGAAAAACAACATATTTTTATCTTTATTTGTTACCAGCTTTTATGTCAACAAGGAAAGAAATATATTGTTTTAGCTTTAAATTATTAAAGTTTTTGAGCTTTTTTACGATCATTTTTCTGAGATAAGCTACATATATTTTAGAAAATTATTCGTTAAATAATATAGGAGCTCTGCTTGTTTTGAACAAAACATTCTTCTCTTTTTTATTTTGAAAGTTGGATGATGAAAAGATTAGTTTCTAGTGTAAAATAAATACATTCGATATTATCTAACGAAATATTAAAAGATATTTCTTACTTAAAACTGTTCATTTTATATTATGACACAATAAAATAAGAATAAATAACACGAAAATAATTTACTATATAAGTCATTGTCTAGGTATAGGCTGTAGTAAGCAGTTTGTTTTCATTATATTAGGATAAATCGTGTGTTGTCAGTAATGAATTAAAGTTAGTATTTTCAACATGCAAGAAGGAAATTTATTATTATTTTTTTTAAATTACAGTTTTGAATTAAATGACTTAAGTCTTTGTTCTTATTTTTTTATGATATGAGATATTCATTACTAATTGTAGTGAGTTAAAATTTTAATTAATAACATATATGATTTTACCATCATTCAAATTTCTTCCACTAACATTATGAAGCAAGAACATACTTTTTTGAAAACATTTCTTAGAGAAATATACACGGTGCCTTAATATTTTCTGAAGGTTTTTAAAATTTAATAACTAGTAAACAGGGGATTGCTGTTGACAATTTTCTTGCATTATATTTATGTGGGAAGTTGGAATCTCTTTACTTTGCTTCCTTGCTTTATTGAAAACTTTCACAGTTATGTGATGCTGATCTGTCTCGGACTGATAGAACAATGAAAGAAAAGTATAAAAATGGATAAAACGTCACCCAGTGTTTACCCTTGTTCAGTTTAGGTGTTGAAATAAAAAAAAATGTTTGCGTTTTGAAATTGCTAGGGTATCACGAGCATTATTATAGTTTGGGAAAGTCCAGCGCCATCGACCGTTGATACGTGGAACTAAAACAAGGAAGCGTAGTACTGAAACTCATGACTTAACACTCTACTTACCTACGATGATAATTTCAGTAGCTGTCATCCTATACTTGTTGTTGAATTTCAAAACACGTCACTTTTTTAGGATAACATGTGGTATATACCTTTGTTCTAGTTTTTTAGAGATACTGAATTACTCGCATTAAATATTCCATCTAAGTTATTTCCCAGTCATTGATCTTTTGCAAAATTTCATTTACTGTTTTGTCATTCGTTAATACATGAGAATAAATATTAAAGATTAGTTATATAATGTTAATTTCTTAATCATATTAAATAGATATATTCTTTGTCTGTAATGAACATGACACATTGCGTTCATATCTTGCATGCTTACATCTTCATATCGGTATAAGTATTTTTTAATTCACATCTGGGAAGTCGAAAATACATTCAGCTTGAAACGTTACAGATTTAATTTACAAATTTGAAAATCAAAATCTTGTAAAACTTCACTCGGGACTTAATCCAGGAAGAAAATTTAAAAAGGGATAAGGCAATATCCTCTCTAAAAATTTGTCATAGAATACACATGCCATACACGTTTTTAGTGGATTTAAATTTTTTACATTTCGTTTTTAGTATGGTTACTTTTATTACAGATGTTACATGAATATACACATTTTTCAATATTCCCACCTAAAGCCTAATTAGAAACATGCCGATTTATTTTTGCAATTACTTATTATTGTAGCTATATGTTAAAGAAGGATATATCTAGTTACAGGAATATTTGTTCTCAATTCATATTTTAAATACCATAGTAGAAACTGTTAAAAATATTTCATATTTATGAAAATATTATACATACGTGGCGTGCTGCCCAATATCGTGTGTTTGACAGATTAAATATAATCAGTACAAAAACCCTTAACGGGTTAAAAGTTGTGACGCAGCACTTTGTTTTGGCTCTATAAATTTTAAATATGGGTCTTAAAAGTAATGATATCAAATTTAAGTGACGCTATGTTAATAATTTTTTTTTAATCATAATTTTCTTTTTAGTTTTATTTATATTCACAGGTGCAATTATTATCTTAATATGAAAAAAAATATATAGAACTTATTCGCTGATGCTTTTTCATTCACATCTCTCATGAATTCAAAATATGGGTTTTAAAAGAAATGGTATCAAAATTTGAGTGACACCTTGACGTGAATTTAATAGGACTCTTTTAAAATTCAATTTAAATTATTTTTGGTTTGTCTTCTAAAGTATATTTACACATACAAACAATACTTTTAATTTTTCAATACACTTTTAAATATATTACTTTCACTGAGCCTATGTATTGAAATGTATTTATTTCAATAAATTGATTTATCTTCTGTGCCACGCTATCCAAAATCATAAGTAAAATTTATGTAAATGATTATTTTGCGTCATATTAGCCACTTGCATACATTTCCCTTTGTTTGGATACTATGACGCAAAATAATCATTTACATAAATTTTACTTATGATTTTGGATAGCGTGGCACAGAAGATAAATCAATTTATTGAAATAAATGCATTTCAATGCATAATATAGGCTCAGTGAAAGTAATATATTTAAAAGTGTATTGAAAAATTAAAAGTATTGTTTGTATGTGTAAATATACTTTAGAAGACAAACCAAAAATAATTTAAATTGAATTTTAAAAGAGTCCTATTAAATTCACGTCAAGGTGTCACTCAAATTTTGATATCATTTCTTTTAAAACCCATATTTTGAATTCATGAGAGATGTGAATGAAAAAGCATCAGCGAATAAATTTTATATATTTTTTCATATTAAGATAATAATTGCACCTGTGAACATAAATAAAACTAAAAAGAAAATTATGATTAAAAAAAAAATTATTAACATAGCGTCACTTAAATTTGATATCATTACTTTTAAGACCCATATTTAAAATTTATAGAGCCAAAACAAAGTGCTGCGTCACAACTTTTAACCCGTTAAGGGTTTTTGTACTGATATCATTACTTTTTAAGGTTATTGATGAAAATGTCAATTAGTCAAAATTAAGCATAGGGTATAAATTAATCATTAGAATAAAATTTTAAAGAAATGCTAAAAAAGACCCCTTGGACCCCAATAAAAATATGAGGGTGGTGGCCCAGGGAGAGGAATCCCAGACTCAACTTTTAAATTATACAGCGAGAGAGTAACACAATTAGAAGTATGAAAATGCATGGCAAAACCCGATTGTTCCATCTTCCACCGCCAGGGGGGGCACTCTGTTCTATACAAACATAGCTGAAATCTTTGAGGCTGTCGATTTGGAGTCGAATGAGCCATACCTCGTCGTGATCGGTCCCATAGAACCCGATAGGAAAGCGCCCCCTGGTGGTGAAACTTGGAACTAAAATCGATATATCCTGTCGATGTCGAGGAATCAAACTACATTGTGATGGGACCTATAGAAATAGAGTTAGCTACAAAATCTGTTAGTTCCACCTTCCACCACTAGAGGGCGCACTCTGTTCTATACAAACATAGCTCAAATGTTTGAGGCTGTCGATTTCAAGTCGAATAAGCCATACCTCGTCGTGATCGGGCCCATAGAATCCGAGATAGGAAAGCGCCCCCTGGTGGTGAAATTTGAAATTAAAATCGATATATCCTGTCGATGCCGAGTCGAATAAATTAAACTGTATTGTGATGGGGCACATAGCTGCAAAATCCGTTAGTTCCATCTTCCACCGCCAGGGGGCGCACTCTGTTCTATACAAACATAGCTGAAATCTTTGAGGCTGTCGATTTGGAGTCGAATGAGCCATACCTCGTCGTGATCGGTCCCATAGAACCCGATAGGAAAGCGCCCCCTGGTGGTGAAACTTGGAACTAAAATCGATATATCCTGTCGATGAATCAAACTACATTGTGATGGGACCTATAGAAATAGAGTTAGCTACAAAATCTGTTAGTTCCACCTTCCACCACTAGAGGGCGCACTCTGTTCTATACAAACATAGCTCAAATGTTTGAGGCTGTCGATTTCGAGTCGAATAAGACATACCTCGTCGTGATCGGGCCCATAGAATCCGAGATAGGAAAGCGCCCCCTGGTGGTGAAATTTGGAATTAAAATCGATATATCCTGTCGATGCCGAGTTGAATAAATTAAACTGCATTATGATGGGACCCATAGCTACAAAAATCGTTAGTTCCATCTTCCACCACCAGGGGACGCACTCTGTTCTATACAAACATAGCAGAAATCTTTGAGGCTGTCGATTTAGAGTCGAATGAGCCATACCTCGTCGTGATTGGGCCCATAGTACCCAAGAAAGGAAAGCGCCCACTGGTGGTGAATTTTGGAACTAAAATCGATAAATCCTGTCAATGAATCAAACTACATTGTGATGGGACCCATAGAACTCGAGTTAGCTACAAAATCCGTTAGTTCCATCTTCCACCACTAGACGGCGCACTCTGTTCTATACAAACATAGCTGAAATCTTTGAGGCTATCCATTTGGAGTCGAATGAGCCATACCTCGTCGTGATCGGGTCCATAGAACCCGAGATAGGAAAGAACCCCCTGGTAGTGAAACTTGGAATTAAAATCTATATATCCTGTCGATGCTGAGTCAAACCAAACTGCATTGTGATCGGACCCATAGAACTCGAGTTAGCTGCAAAATCCGTTAGTTTCATCTTCCACCATCAGGGGGCGCACTCTGTACTATGCAGACATAGCTGAAATCTTTGAGGCTGTGGATTTCAAGTCGAATAAGCCATACTGCGTGGTGATTGGGCACATAGAACCCGAGAGAGGAAAGCGGCCCCTGGTGGTGAATTTTGAAACTAAAATCAATATATCCTGTCGATGTCGAGTCGAATAAATTAAACTGTATTAGATACCAATTAATCTCGGAAAAAATTGCAAATTTTGTCATTTGGCAGCGTAAAAATCATGAATTTCATCGATCGGCACAGAAAAAACATGTATTTTGTCGATAGGGGGAGAAAAGATCATAAATTTCGTCGAACAGGCGGATAAAAATCATGAATTTCATTTATTAGCGCATGAAAAACACAAATTTCATCAAACACTCGCATAAAAATTAAAAAATTCGTTGATCGGGCATGAAAAAACATTAATTTCGTCAAGTTTGCACGTAAAAATCACAAATTTCATCAAACGGTAGCATAAAAATCACAAATTTCATCAAGCGGTAGCATAAAAATCAAGAATTTTGGCAATCGGGTGATAAAAATTTTTTTTGTCAATCCGGCCCGTAAAAAGTATGAATTTTGTCGATGAGGTGCGTAAAAATTGTCGAGTCGAATGAATTAACCTGCATTAGATACCAATTAGTCTCTGAAAAAATTGCAAATTTCATTATTTTGCAGCATAAAAATCAGGAATTTCGTTGATCAATGTGCAAAAATCATGAATTTCATCGATCGGCACAAAAAAAACATGAATTTTCTCTATAGGGGGAGAAAAGATTATAAATTTCGTCGAACAGGCGGGTAAAAATCATGAATTTCATTTATTAGCACATGAAAATCGCAAAATTCATCAAACGGTCGTTATGAAAATCAAAAAATTCTATGATCGGGTATGAAAAAGTCATTAATTTCGTGAAGTTTGCACGTAAAAATCACAAATTTCATCAAACGGGTGCTATAAAAATCAAGAATTTTGGAAATCGAGTGATAAAATTTTTTTTTGTCAATCCGGCCCGTAAAAAGTATGAATTTTGTCGATGAGGTGTGTAAAAATTGTCAAGTCGAATGAATTAAACTGCATTAGATACCAATTAGTCTCTGAAAAAATTGCAAATTTCATTATTTTGCAGCATAAAAATCATGAATTTTGTTGATCAATCTGCAAAAATCATGAATTTCATCGATCGGCACAGAAAAACATGAATTTTCTCGATAGGGGGAGAAAAGATTATAAAGTTCGTCAAACATGCGGGTAAAAATCATGAATTTCATTTATTAGCGCATGAAAAAAACGTTAATTTCGTCAAGTTTGCACGTAAAAATCACTTTCATCAAATGGGTGCATAAAAATCAAGAATTTTGGCAATCGGGTGATAAAAATTTTTTTGTCAATCCGGCACGTAAAAAGTATGAATTTTGTCGATGAAGCGCGTAAAAATTGTCGAGTCGAATGAATTAAACTGCATTAGATACCAATTAGTCTCTGAAAAAATTGCAAATTTCATTATTTTGCAGCATAAAAATCAGGAATTTTGTTGATCAATGTGCAAAAATCATGAATTTCATCGATCAGCACAGAAAAAACATGAATTTTCTCGATAGGGGGAGAAAAGATCATAAATTTCAACGAACAAGCAGGTAAAAATCATGAATTTCATTTATAAGCACATGAAAATCGCAAATTTCATCAAACGGTCGCATGAAAATCAAAAAATTCTTTGATCGGGTATGAAAAAATCATTAATTCCGTAAAGTTTGCACGTAAATATCACAAATTTTTTCAAACGGGTGCATAAAAATTAAGAATTTTGGCAATCGGGTGATAAAAATTTTTTTGTCAATCCGGCCCGTAAAAAGTATGAATTTTGTCGATGAGGTGCATAAAAATTGTCGAGTCGAATGAATTAAACTGCATTCGATACCAATTAGTCTGAAAAAATTGCAAATTTCGTCATTTTGCAGCATAAAAATCAGGAATTTCGTAGATCAATGTGCAAAAATCATGAATTTCATCGATCGGCACAGAAAAAACATGAATTTTCTCGATAGGGGGAGAAAATATTATAAATTTCATCAAACAGGCCGGTAAAAATCATGAATTTCATTTATTAGCAAATGAAAAACGCAAATTTCATCAAACGCTTGCATAAAAAAAAAAATCATTGATCGGGCATGAAAAAACATTAATTTCGTTAAGTTTGCACGTAAAAAACCCAAATTTCATCAAATGGGTGCATAAAAAGAGGGTTCATACTCATTTCCCCCCAAAAAATCCCCTGAGAATCCCCTGATGTATTTTCCAGGATGAATAATTTTCCTATGTTGACAATTAACGACATTTTTTAAAACTTAGTAAGTATTACCCCCCCCCCTCCCCTCCCACCAAAAAAAACAAAACAAAAAAACTCTGGTATCTCAATGGATGTTGTCGGACATTAGAAGGTGTGGCTATTTTACGATTCAATACCTCCCGAGGTTGGAAGGTGTATCTTAGTTCGATTGCATTATGACATCATGAAGCATGCGAATAGCAGCGAGTGCCCTCATTTCCCAGAGTAGCCGATCGTTTTGCCAAATTTTCCCAGGTTTTTGGTATTTTTTTGGAAAATCCCCTGATTTTAAGACACGAAATTTATCCCCTGGTTTTCCCCTGATTCCCAGGTTTCCCCTGATGAGTATGAACCCTGAAAAATCAAGAATTTTGTCTATCGGGCGATAAAAAAATGTATTGTCAATCCGGTACATAAAAAGTATTAATTTTGTCGATGAGGTTAAAAATAAAGGTAATATGAGTCAAGGGGTCTAACCTTATGAGTCTCCTTATTTTCTTTCTTGTTCGGATGCAAACAATTCATATTTTTAATCTGCATTTGGTCGAAAAATGAATTATCTTTAATTTTAAAAACGAGAAATTCGTAATTACATGTATAAAATTCGATTGGTATTTATTATTGGTATTTATGATTTCAAAATTTTTAATAAGAAATTGTTTTTTTGCTAGTATACAGTGGGCAAAGTCTCTAGCCATGCCAACCAACCAATCAGTTGCTTATGGATCTGCTTATGCTTATATCACTTATTCATATAGTTTAGCTTTGGCTTGCCTCTTATTAGTTTGTCTTGACTGCTAAATTTTTATATTTCACATTTCATAATTTTTATTGCAATACTTCAGGTAAGAATGCTTTTTAACTTGATTATTTCCTGTATTTATAATATTTTTTTGTTACTAACATTCTTATGTTTTAATGGGTGCAAAATTTAAGATTGGCGAAAAAGCTACTAAAAGGTTCTTTATTTCAATAAATTGTTTTATCTTTTGTGCCATGCTGTCGAAAATTGAAAGAAAAATTTATGTAAAGGTTTATTTTGCATCATAGTATCCAAACTAAGTGAAATGTATGCAAATGGATAGTATGATGCAAAAAAAACCATTTACATAAATTTTTCTTTGAATTTTCGACAGCATGGCACAAAAGATAAATCAATTTATTGAAATAAATACATTTCAATGCATAATACAGGCTTATTGCAAGTGATATATTTAATGATGATTGTACTGAATTTTGTATTGAAAATGGAACATTTTAGTACATATTAATGGTTTAGCATAAAAAATAATTTATGTAGGTCATTCTAAAATTCTTATATAACAAAATCTGTAAAAATGAAGCTCTGTTTTGTCAGAATTCTGCAATTGTTAATTTGTTTTAAAACTAAATAAGCACTCCTTAGGTATTTTTAACTGTTTTTATTATTGAAAATGGTGCGGAAAAACAGAACAAAACAAACTTTAGTAAAATATTTTATGTAGTAATAGGGTGGGTTTTTTTAGGAAACATTTATTTAACTGCATTTATTTTTTTTTTTTTAAGAGGACAGCCAAGGGTCGATGCATGCTTTACACTCACGCTAAAAAAATAAATTTAATCGGTTAAAAAAAAGAAAAAAGTCTCCAAACTTTGGGGACTGTTTTTTCTTTTATGGCAACCTGGCTATTAAGCTTGTATTTAGTAGCTTGGCGCAGTCTTGGAAATCGTGCCATCCAAACAGTCGCCAATCTTTTGTTTACATTTTAGCGTGAGTGTAACACATCTGTTCAGTTATTTTTCTTGGGGCCCATTTTGTGAAAAGTAAATGTTACTTTTGTGAAATTTATCATATTTTAGTGAAAAATAACATTTTGTAACAAAAGTTGAAATTCAGTTACTCAAATTAGAACAAAGTACTTATTAACAAAAACTTTTTACATTTACAATCACTTTGCTGAAATTTTCCTCTCAAGTGAACTTGTTTGTTTACAAATTACACATTTTAAAACATCACAAAATAATAAATATTTAATAAATAGTAAGTTTTTATGGAATAGAATTTTGTGAAAGGAACTATTTTAGTAAAAAGAATTTTGTGGAGAGGCCCATTTTATCAAATTGATTTTTGTGAAGAGGTCCGTTTTATTAAATTGATTTTTCCCCAAATTTTACCTGGATCGACCTTTGACAGAGCAAAATATAAATATGTAAACTTTATTCTTAATAAAACAAACAAATAAACTGATATTTTTTTTATGTATATCAATATTTATTTACATCAAACTATCAATTATTTATTTTATTTATTTTTTTAATAATAGAAACTATTTCATTAGTTACGCTATTTTATTTTTATATTGAAATAAAAAAAATCCACGTACTATTATTGCATGCTATTTGTAACTAATATTAAAAAAAAGTTTTCGCCGGCGGAGGAAAAAAATCGCACCAACGTGGTGCGTATATATATGACATCTGTGCGGTATTATTGATCAATAATACTATATTAATAAAATAGATTAGCAGTTTCACACAGCTTTTTCGCCAATCTTAAATTTTGCACGCATTAAAACATAAGAATGTTAGTAAAAAAAAAATTATTATAAATACAGGCAATAATCAAGTTAAAAAGCATTCTTACCTGAAGTATTGATATAAAAATTATAAAATGTGAAATTTTAGCTGTCGAGACAAAGTAATAAATAAGAGCCAAGCCAAAGACAAACTAATAATAAGTAATAACAGCTAAGCTAAAGCTAAACTACTGTGGCTAAACTATCAGTCAGATAATCAACCGATTGGTTGGTTGGCATGGCTAGAGACTTTGCCCACTGTATACTAGCAAAAAAACAATTTCTTATTAAAAATTTTGAAATCATAAATACCAATAATAAATACAATCTAATTTTATACATGTAATTACGAATTTCTCGTTTTTAAAATTAAAGATAATTCATTTTTCTACCAAATGCAGATTAAAAATATGAATTATTTGCATCCGAACAAGAAAGAAAAAAAAATTAACCATAATTTAATTTAATACATATTTTGGAATGTATAATAAACTGTTTTCATATTAAAAAAAAAAAAAAATCTAAATAGTTCTTCAGCCACATATGATTGCGAAATCGCCTTTAACTATAACCGTGATACCCATGAACATCCTGACCGCGCAGGAATAAAAAAGGGTGAAAAGGCCGAAAATCTTTAATGTTAGTCTACCAGAAAAAGCATAAGAAAAGAGTCCGATTTTGAAGCTGGATTATATAAAAAACAAGAGTTTTCCTACGTTAGCTCAAAATCTTACTCTCTTCATCTAAAAGCGATTAATATAATATATTAATTTAAAAAAAATCGTTCGATCCATTTTCGAGATAACACCTCTGTGCCCATTACACCATTACATTTTCCATTTTCGCCTAAAAATTGGTTTCCAGATCTCAAAATCTACTGCATGTAGAAATCTATAAATTTCAGGATAGAGTTAGGCCATAGATATAAGACTAATGTGAAAAAATCGAAACGGTATGCCTCATATTTACTTAGATATTAAATGTCGGCGTTTCGATTTTCCTTTGATGTCCTGCTAGCTGTATATATGAGAGTGACGGAATCTTCGGTTTTGGGCTTACGGTTTTCGGTTTTTCGCTGCGTCACTCAAGAGACTACCATCTCTTATGATTCCACGAATGAGTGAATCATATCTATTTTTCTGTGTTTGTTTGCGTATATGTGTAAGACTATTTTTCTGAACCAAATTGTGCCAATTTATTTAAGCTATTTAATCCATAAACGTTTGTTAAAAGATGAATGATACAAAGAGAATTTGTTTTATAAGTAACGTAAGGTATATGAAGAAAAAATGCAAATCGTACATATTTAAAAAATATATTTTGATTTATTTTCTAGAAACTTATTAACAAATCATTATATGATAAGAGATGTGTGAAGAAAATAGAAATAAATATCTACGATTTACATTTAAGCAAGACATTTTGGGATATTCGCATAATGGTCCAATCATAATTTCATAAAATATTTTGGTTATCATTTCCGTAATCAGGAAACAATCCCAGTTCGTAGAGTAGATGCATTCCCTTGGAAAACCCAGGTACTGCCAAATTATCTTTATCAGCTATAAATCAGGAGTTATGGGCAGCGAATATTTATTTCATAATGCGAATATTACTTACATTTTAATCAGTCACACTAGCCAAAATCCGAAAATAACAGTACTAATAATTTCATGCACAACCTTGTGTATATGTTGATTAAGATCATTTGATATATTTAGCTTACCTTTATGACGTTGGGGGAACGGAGTTTGCATTAGATATTACGTTTTTGATGCTGAATATTTAGAAAATTTGCTTATTAACTGTTTTCAAATCATGAACGAAATATACTAAAAATACCAACGTTTGACACATAATAACATCGTGTAATAAACAGACGCACGTTTCATGAGTATCATGAACTCACTTCCTCAGTGTAAATAAACCTAAACCCTATTGTATCCCCCCAAAGACATGAAAATGAAACTAAAAACCCAAATGAAAAACAACAACACACCGAGAAACTCCTCCAATCTGATTAAGTCGGTTGGTTGGTTGTAGAGGATTCACTATGACAAAGTAACTCAACCCAGAAAGGTGAGATGTACGGTACACTTGAAAAATCATTAACCAGGGAGTTACCAAATTTATGAATATAAACTGCCTCAAAGAAGTCTAAATCTAATGGAGTGTTACATTTCTTAATAATAGTGGCTGAGTCGAAGTTAAAATTATGTCCTTCACTCCAACAGTGACAGGCAATAGAGGACTTTTGTAATTCTTTTTTCTTAATGTAATTTCTGTGTTCATTGAGTCGGAAACGGAGTTGTCGTTTAGTCTGTCCTATATAGGACAAACCACATTGACATTGGATATTGTAAATGCCCCAAAAGTTTTGATGTGAAATTTTATCCTTTAACTGTGAAAAATTTAGTTTATTAACTGGCTTAAAAACAACCTTAAAATCATATTGCCTTAAAATATTAGCTATTTTATAGCTAATGCTATTGTGAAATGGTAAAATAATGAGGTTAGAAAAAGATTCTTGGACATCAGAAGGAACAAGATTACTATTTTTATTTAGACAACGAAAATTTAAACGGTTGATATAAGTCAAACTAAAACCACGATTAATAGCAACAGATCTAATATAATTCAATTCTGTACCAAGGGAAACATTATCAGAACAAATGGAAATTGCTCTATTAATAAAGAAATGAAAAGCCGAGGCTTTCTGAGAAGGGGGGTGACACGAATTAAAATGAGGAGGGAGTGAGACTGCAAAAGGTTTCCGGTATACACAGGTATCAAATGTATTAGGCTGACGTGTGACTAACACATCAAGAAAGGACAATTTATTTTCAACTTCAACTTCATATGTAAACTGAATAACAGGATCTATTGAGTTTAGAATAGTTAAGACGTTATCAATGGATGAAATAGACAGGTCCAAGAGTGCAAAAGAATCATCAACATATCTGCAATAAAATGGAAAATTTATAAAATTAAATAATTTATCCTCAAAATAATGCATATACAAATCTGCTAGGAAAGGACTTAAAGGATTACCCATCGCTAAACCATCTGACATAGAATAAAATTGATTTAAAAACTGGAATGCATTTTGCGTTAAACAAATACTGAATAACTCAATAATGTGGTTTATCTCATAATCTGGGTAATGGAATTCTTTTAATCTTAAAGTGAGACACTGGAGTGCCCCTTGGACAGGAACATGGGTAAACAGTGAAATAACATCAAAGGACACCATGCGTAATGAGGGGGAGGGGGGGAAGTTCCTAATACGGTTTACAAAAGCACTTGAATTATGAATAGTATATAAATTGGAAACTGAAAGAAAAGAAAACCGTTTAACCAAATATTTAGCAAGTGGGTAAGAAGCAGAACCAATATTTGATACAATAGGACGGAGGGGGACACCAATTTTGTGTACTTTTGGAAGAGCATAAAAACGACTGCAGTTAGCTATGGAAGGAGTTAAAGAATTTATAGTATTTTCATCAATACATGGCGAAGTTTTAATGAGTTTTCTAGTACTCAGAAGATAACTGCTAGATGGATCCCGGTGTAATTTAACATATGGACCAGATTGTAAGAGATCGTGTACTTTATTAAAATAATCTGATTTATCCTGCAACACTATTTGACCCCCTTTGTCCGCTTTAGAAATAACAATGTCTTCGTTGGACTTTATTGTAAGTAATGCATTACTGAGATCCTTGTTAACATTCGGTGTAAAATTCACTGCGTTATGCTCAATAGTATTTTTAATCAGAACTCTAATAGAATCCTTTTGAGAAACAGATAGTTTGCTAAATTTAAAGCTTCTCTCTACTGGAGCAATAAGGTTAGGTAAATCCGGGCGTTTAGCAAAAGAAAAATTATAATTAAGCTTAAGTGCTTCCTCCTGTGATGGTGTCAATTGGTGAGAGGAAAGGTTAACAATAGCATTATTATTAACCATTGGAAGCCCCGAAGGGGGTGTAGGAGAATGAGGGAGTAAATTTGACAGTTTTTTAACCAACGAAAGTTTATGAAAAGCAGACATTTTAATGGCACGAAACCATGATGAACGATCCAGTGTGTCGAAATTTATCATTGTGTTTCCAAGTGAAATATGTAAATGGCAGAGTTCTCTCTCAACAAAAGCCAGTTTCCCACGAGTATCCTGAATAATGGCACGAAGCAAAAGTAATTTACAGTTGTGTATAGACCTAGAGAGACGTTTAGTTAAAGGAAGATTAAACTTCAAACAAATAAAATCAGGAACAACACCAAGACGTTTACAACTACACAAAAAATGCAAATGATTTAAAAGCCTTTCACGCTTTAATCTAAGTTTGTAAAAACGGTTAAAATCAGACATGATAAAAAATCTTATGTGGAGACACATAAGATTTCTTTCATTATCGTTGGTTTCAACGGACCTTTTGGGAATTTTTTATCATGTCTGATTTTAACCGTTTTTACAAACTTAGATTAAAGCGTGAAAGGCTTTTAAATCATTTGCATTTTTTGTGTAGTT
Source organism: Maratus michaelseni (assembly GCA_963931845.1). Classification (NCBI taxonomy): domain Eukaryota; kingdom Metazoa; phylum Arthropoda; class Arachnida; order Araneae; family Salticidae; genus Maratus; species Maratus michaelseni. Next base: position 430,972,128 of record OZ007588.1, read on the forward strand.
GTAAACGTCTTGGTGTTGTTCCTGATTTTATTTGTTTGAAGTTTAATCTTCCTTTAACTAAACGTCTCTCTAGGTCTATACACAACTGTAAATTACTTTTGCTTCCTGCCATTATTCAGGATACTCGTGGGAAACTGGCTTTTGTTGAGAGAGAACTCTGCCATTTACATATTTCACTTGGAAACACAATGATAAATTTCGACACACTGGATCGTTCATCATGGTTTCGTGCCATTAAAATGTCTGCTTTTCATAAACTTTCGTTGGTTAAAAAACTGTCAAATTTACTCCCTCATTCTCCTACACCCCCTTCGGGGCTTCCAATGGTTAATAATAATGCTATTGTTAACCTTTCCTCTCACCAATTGACACCATCACAGGAGGAAGCACTTAAGCTTAATTATAATTTTTCTTTTGCTAAACGCCCGGATTTACCTAACCTTATTGCTCCAGTAGAGAGAAGCTTTAAATTTAGCAAACTATCTGTTTCTCAAAAGGATTCTATTAGAGTTCTGATTAAAAATACTATTGAGCATAACGCAGTGAATTTTACACCGAATGTTAACAAGGATCTCAGTAATGCATTACTTACAATAAAGTCCAACGAAGACATTGTTATTTCTAAAGCGGACAAAGGGGGTCAAATAGTGTTGCAGGATAAATCAGATTATTTTAATAAAGTACACGATCTCTTACAATCTGGTCCATATGTTAAATTACACCGGGATCCATCTAGCAGTTATCTTCTGAGTACTAGAAAACTCATTAAAACTTCTCCATGTATTGATAAAAATACTATAAATTCTTTAACTCCTTCCATAGCTAACTGCAGTCGTTTTTATGCTCTTCCAAAAGTACACAAAATTGGTGTCCCCCTCCGTCCTATTGTATCAAATATTGGTTCTGCTTCTTACCCACTTGCTAAATATTTGGTTAAACGGTTTTCTTTTCTTTCAGTTTCCAATTTATATACTATTCATAATTCAAGTGCTTTTGTAAACCGTATTAGGAACTTCCCCCCCTCCCCCTCATTACGCATGGTGTCCTTTGATGTTATTTCACTGTTTACCCATGTTCCTGTCCAAGGGGCACTCCAGTGTCTCACTTTAAGATTAAAAGAATTCCATTACCCAGATTATGAGATAAACCACATTATTGAGTTATTCAGTATTTGTTTAACGCAAAATGCATTCCAGTTTTTAAATCAATTTTATTCTATGTCAGATGGTTTAGCGATGGGTAATCCTTTAAGTCCTTTCCTAGCAGATTTGTATATGCATTATTTTGAGGATAAATTATTTAATTTTATAAATTTTCCATTTTATTGCAGATATGTTGATGATTCTTTTGCACTCTTGGACCTGTCTATTTCATCCATTGATAACGTCTTAACTATTCTAAACTCAATAGATCCTGTTATTCAGTTTACATATGAAGTTGAAGTTGAAAATAAATTGTCCTTTCTTGATGTGTTAGTCACACGTCAGCCTAATACATTTGATACCTGTGTATACCGGAAACCTTTTGCAGTCTCACTCCCTCTTCATTTTAATTCGTGTCACCCCCCTTCTCAGAAAGCCTCGGCTTTTCATTTCTTTATTAATAGAGCAATTTCCATTTGTTCTGATAATGTTTCCCTTGGTACAGAATTGAATTATATTAGATCTGTTGCTATTAATCGTGGTTTTAGTTTGACTTATATCAACCGTTTAAATTTTCGTTGTCTAAATAAAAATAGTAATCTTGTTCCTTCTGATGTCCAAGAATCTTTTTCTAACCTCATTATTTTACCATTTTACAATAGCATTAGCTATAAAATAGCTAATATTTTAAGGCAATATGATTTTAAGGTTGTTTTTAAGCCAGTTAATAAACTAAATTTTTCACAGTTAAAGGATAAAATTTCACATCAAAACTTTTGGGGCATTTACAATATCCAATGTCAATGTGGTTTGTCCTATATAGGACAGACTAAACGACAACTCCGTTTCCGACTCAATGAACACAGAAATTACATTAAGAAAAAAGAATTACAAAAGTCCTCTATTGCCTGTCACTGTTGGAGTGAAGGACATAATTTTAACTTCGACTCAGCCACTATTATTAAGAAATGTAACACTCCATTAGATTTAGACTTCTTTGAGGCAGTTTATATTCATAAATTTGGTAACTCCCTGGTTAATGATTTTTCAAGTGTACCGTACATCTCACCTTTCTGGGTTGAGTTACTTTGTCATAGTGAATCCTCTACAACCAACCAACCGACTTAATCAGATTGGAGGAGTTTCTCGGTGTGTTGTTGTTTTTCATTTGGGTTTTTAGTTTCATTTTCATGTCTTTGGGGGGATACAATAGGGTTTAGGTTTATTTACACTGAGGAAGTGAGTTCATGATACTCATGAAACGTGCGTCTGTTTATTACACGATGTTATTATGTGTCAAACGTTGGTATTTTTAGTATATTTATCCACATAAGATTTCTTTCATCATGAACGAAATGTTTATATTTTTACAGATCTTTTTGTTTTTTCAACATGAACAAAATTTTAGGAATGCTGTATCAGTAGATTGTAATAGTAAGTATCTAAAAAATCCGTCAAAGAAGCCGTTAAGTATGTTTATAAACAAGGGCACCCTCTGAGATTCACAACACGCCATGATACGTATGACCTAGCATCGAATTTTATTGTGATCATATTTCTTGCATGCAATGTCTCTCAGGCGTGCTTGAGGTCAGTAATTAATATTGATTTTATAGCTATGTCTTCACCTTTTCCACAAACAGCTTATTTTAACAGTTTTCCTACTTAGAACATTCTTACCAATGACAGATTTCTATGATTATTCATTTAATTGCCTTTTTTGAATAGTTAAGCAATAAAATAACAAAACTTTTATTCTTACTTTGAAAGTTTACTTTATATGTCTGCAGCCCTAAAACATTTCTAAATCATCCTATTTAATAAAAAGTTATGCGTTGCTGACGACTGGGATTTTTGTTAATCGTTGTCACAGATTAATCTCGGAAAATGAAACATTTGAAGTTACTGAAAAAATTAATTGCTCGAAAAGTATTTGTCCGAAAACTGTTAGACAAACTACGTTAGAAAGGTAAAAAATTGTATTTTTCTGAATAGAAATTTCAAATCCCACTGATTATGCCATTTTTCAAATATTGAATTTCAAAAATTACCAAATTTCACAATGGAGTACCATAGCAAAAACTTCACGTGTAAAAAATGATAACAGCAATGTGTCAGCAAGACTCACAAATTAGCCTTATTATTCTGCTAACATATAAAAGGGAATTATGATGTCACGAGTGCATGATTTTTATTTAATTCTCGACTACTAGATGTGCCATTTCTTTTAATTGTGAATAATATAGGTTAATTCACGTTATTAAAAAATGGAGCTATAAAACATATAAATCAATGAAAAACGGTAAGTAATAAATTGTAAACGTAATAGTAAACCGTATTAAAAAACATAACTTACAAGGAAGGTCTCCATAAGCGCATACTCAGAAAATTTTGACAAAATTACAGAATATTCTTCTCATGAGGATATATACGTTTGTAAAAAAATTTGCTGCGGAACCTCGATATAACGTCCGTAAAAAATTATGAAAATTTCGTGTTTTGGCGATTTATCGCTGGGTTGGCGACACAATGAAATTAAAAAAAAAAACATTCATTTACGATAAATTCTCTTTTACGAAAAACGTTTTCTACTCTTTATACTGAACTAGTTAATGTAAGTTTAACTTAAATAATTTCACTTTATAACTACGTTTTTGCCATACATATTTATATGTACATCTAAAAGAAAATTAATGATCGCATTCTACGGTTTAGAACAAAATTTGAATTGATTAAAATTGCTTTAAACTAAAAATTAATTGTGTGATTCTGAGCTCTGTCAATTTGTCATCGATATTGTTAGTGCCGGAGACAACTAGAGAAAAATCATGTTGCCATATAAACAATGACTTATTCAAAGTCGAAATTCGAAATATATAATGAAAGACTGTTTAATCGGACATTTACTGTTAAAATACACTTAAAACTTAATTAGCCTTCATAACTGTATAAAATTAAATAACTTCAGCAATAGTTAATTTGTATATGTATTACAAATGTGCAACAATAAGTGCTACGCATTTAAACACTCATTTAACCAGAATTTTTTAAATACTATAAAATCGCTTGCATTTGGCGATGAAAAAGTTTTGTTCGCCAAATCGCGTCTTTTTGCGTCAAATACACGAAAGTATTTTATTTTTTTACAGATTTTCTGCTGGGATTCCGCAGCTAAATTTGACTGATCTCTTATTAAGTATATGAGTAGCTTCATTAGCATTTTTTTTCAAAATATTCTGAGTATGCGCTTTAAGAAACCTTCCTTGTTAGTGAAATAAGTATCCGTTTTTATGTTATTTTAGGATATTCCAGGTAAAGGTACAGATTACTTTAAAATACAAGGTTAAATTGACTGATATATTTCGTTTGATTCAAATTTCTTTTGAAGAAACCGACCAGCGCAGCGGGCGTAGTCTGCTAGTTTTGCATAATCATTGATGAAACAAGCAATTTTTCCAAATATATTACATTTTGCTCCTAAATATAGTTCTTGAATTATATTTTTACATATATCAAAATTAAAAATGTAGTGAAAACATATTTAACAAGTATAAATATTTAAAACACTCGGTTGCAAAAAAATAATTTCCTCTGTACATAGAGTAATTTCGAAAAAATCTTTCGCGTCATTTATCACATACATTCACACACAGCGCGTCCCAAAAGTTTATAGACAACGGGGTTTTCTTATTTTACGATTGAAAAAGAGGAGTAACAATTTCAAAACAATTTATAATTAGAAATAATATCAAGACAATAATAATACTAAACCAAAATAATATTACGCAATCACAGACTTTCTGAGAAAAACTGAAACTTAGATTTTACTGTCCTAAAAGGTTATACACAACTATTTTTTTTTTCTTTAACGTCCAAAATTTTAAGCCGTTTTTTCTAATCACTTTAAAAACTCGATCAGGGATACTCAAAACAAGATTTTGAAAAAATTCTGGTTTAAAGAAAACCAACTTTGTTCAATTCTCAGCTTTAGATCTTAAACCGTTGCAAATTGACGATCATTAGCATATGCGTCTCTAGCTAATTTTCCCCAGAGATTCTCTATTGGGTTCAGGTCAGGACTTATGGCTGTCCAGTCAATAACAGTTACTTTATTTTGTCTAAACCACTGCATTGTAGAGTTGCACATATGAATGGAGCAATTTTCTTGCTGGTATATCCATTTGTCCCCACGTAGCAACTTTACAAATGAAAATAACTGTACTTCAAGCGTTTTCTGGTAGTCTTTGAAACATTGACAACCTTTCAAAAAAGCAGTATCGGTTGTTCCATTATAGGACAATGCTCCCCACACCATGAGTGAACGCCCTCCTTGTTGTCTGCTGAAAAAAAATTCGTGGTTCCTTGCGAATATCGTGATAGTAATATGCCCAACCAACGGAGCCATCTAAATTAAATTACTTTTCATCACTGAACAGAACACTCAACCATTCATCTGTTCAATTTATGTGATTTCGGGCACACTGAACACGAGCGTTTGTATGCCGTTTAGGAAAATTAGTAGAACGACGTATTTTTCAATAATCAAGAAATTTACTTGCCTGCAGCCGTCGATGTACCGTGGATTTAAATACTGGAACACTTACTTTCTTTTACTTCTTTTACTTCTTTTACTTCTTTTACTTTCTTTTATTTCTTTAAAAACTGACCGTACTGACAGGTTCTGGGTTGAAACTAATCTCAAAATCTCTCTGTCTTGCCGTTTATTTGTTTTCTTTGGTCATCCAGAACGGAATTTTGTTTCAAAATTGTCACCCGTTGGCAGAACTCAGGGAATACCAACCCTGCTGCGTCCATTTTTTTAGGGTTTCGTTCATCTTACGAAACCCTATTACTCCCGATGCGTTGTCTGTCTGTCACAGAGCCATTCTCAAAAAACTATGTAACTTACAGAGATGAAACTTTGAGTATATAAGTGAATATCAGCTATAAAGAGCTCAAAATATTAAAATTTGAAAAATTCGTATTATTTTAATAAATAGAGATAAAAAACCAAAATTCTAATAGCCTTTTCTTATTAAATTTAAACATTTTTCGTTATAGCAGATGCCAAAAATTAAAAATCCACGATGAAATTCTTTCTACAATAATTAATTTTCTATCAGACGATTTCCACGTGAAAAATGAAAAAAAAAATAAAAATTTTCACCAATTGATAAAAAGATAAATATGAAATAAAATTGATTGACGTCATAGTAATAATAAAACGGAAAATTTCTAAGATTTATTAATAATACAAGGAGTATGAGTATGTGCATGTAAACAAAGCAGATTAATATCACGTCATTAGAGAATTAAAAAGAAAACCTGACGTCATATTGGAATTTAAACGAATTTTTCAAATATTTGAGAATAACACAAAGCGAGTATCAATATGAGTAATAGAGATCAGTAAATATATGAGTTTGAGAAACATATTGAATCGTGATAAAAATCCGATTATGGAAATATTCGCATATTTTAACATTTTGTAGGTGACAACACGTTTAATTTTGAAATTATTTTTTTAAATATCGCATTTAGTCCACATGACAAATATTATTATGACAGAATATAATCGCGGGCTTCGCCCGCTATCGGGCTGGTTTAGATATTTAAAAAAAACGAAAAAATAGACCGGTAAATTTTTACATTATAAAAATCATGACTTTTTTTTTTTTTTTTTTTTTGCTAAATGAAATTTATTTGGATTTATTAAAGAAAGGATAAAGTGTTTTGAAAGGAATATTAAACGAAACCCTTTCAGCGATCTTCGATCACACTTACCCACTTGTTTGCAATGTCCACAACTTTCCATCCACGAAAACCGCACACGAAAACTTTGGGAAAACTGCACATTGTGAGGCATCTTTTCAATCAGTCGGAAACGGAAATACAGATTCCTTTTATCTCAGGAAACTATTGCGTCAGAAGTACATGACCTTGGAATATGCAGATTTTCAATATCAGTACTTAAATTAGCTTTTAACATCGCTTGTCTATAGACTTTTGGGACTGCATTTTTTTCTTATTATTTTTTTATATTAAATCTACAACTGTTAAAAGTTGTTTGAATATTTCATTATTTTTATTTCATCATTATATATTTACATAATTTATTTCGTCTTTCTAACTCGTTTAGTTAGCTCTTAAACCCCAACTTTTGTTGTTGTCCATAAACTTTTGGGACACACTTTATATGTTAAAAATAAAATATTAATTCTTTCAACATCCTATTCCTATTTTTTTATATCGTCAATGAAATTGGAACATTTAAAAATAAGAAAAAAACTTTGAAATTCATAACAGATTTTTATTTTTTCGCATTAAATAATTTTTGTAAAATATATGTAATTTCATAGTAGTAGCATAAGATACAATATAGAGAAATCTGTGTAGAACACTTTTTATAAAAAATTCCAAAGTTAAAATCGTGTGAATAATGTTTTTTTGTTTTATTATAATTTCATAAACCGAAATGAAAATTTTCGTCATGCATCTGGTTTAAAAAATAAATAAGAAGGTAGACGTTAAACTTAGTATTTTTCAGAAGTTTCGCAATCCTGAAAAAAAAAAATGTTTTTAATATATTCTGATTTCTAGTTCCGTTTTTTAACACATTCTTGGTGTTATGAATTAAGTAAGACGCAATGTTTATGTGTTTTTAATAATAACTCGTGGATTTGAGTTTTGAAGAGAAACTTAAGATACTTTCAGATAAAAATATTCTTTAAGAAAGGACACAAACACTTTTGACAAAATCTTCTTATATATAACAGGGAATTTGGTAGTAACTCTCACATTAATGCCTTTAATTCAGTTACTTTTGTCAAAAATTCATATTTTTGGATTTCTCTAATTACATATCGTTCAAAATTTTTATCATTATCTAACTGATTCAGATTATTCTATTTTAAATGAACACAAAACAAGACGTAAGATATCAGAATGTACTTATAGTCTCTAACGTTTCATTAAATAAAACCACTATAACTGCCACCATCTCCAGACATCTAATACCTAGTTTAAATATATTACAGTCAAAAAGTAACCTAAACGAATAAATCAAAATAGATCAGTTATTATTATTATTTTATTTTGAAAATGTTACTTATTCCTTAGAATTCAGAAAGGTACAAATTGTCAACCTTTTATAAACAGTCAGTTCTGATTCCCATTATTACAAAATGATAAAAATAAAAACTTTTTACTATATTTTATTAGAGAAAAAAAACATTTTTAAAATATATTTTATAACTAATCCTCCTATATAATCTTTAAAAAGAAATATTACCTGGAAACAAAAAATGTTAATCTACTTTAAACAAAACAATGTCTTGTTTTTAATCTATTAGATCGTTTAATTCAGTTAACACCTAGCAGAAGCTTAATTTTTTTATCATATATATTTTTTTTTAAAGAAAAGCCTCATTAATGAAGATTAGCAGGGATCCTGTATACCAAATAACTGCACTCTTTATTTTTATATAAAATCAATTTAAATATTTTGAATATTTTGTAAGAAAAAAATATTTTTTACCGTTCTAGAATAAAATTTAAGTACGAAACACTACTGATTTGTTGAAAACAAATTACTTCGTAGAACACTAAAAATAATTTATTTCATTAAATATATTTAAGGTCGCTTCCTTTCTTCAATCTGAGGAAATGTGGGAATTTTCTGATAAAAACATATACTAATAAAAATCATGTGTAAAAATCAGATTTCTTTTATGTGTTTTTTAACATTTTCCAACCAAGTTGAAAAGTGTTTATGACTTCGGTTTGTCTGGCCGTCTGCCGTCTTTCTGTCTGTCCGTGCTCTAACTTACGTAAATACTGAAATTGCACTGAAATTTTTGTATGTTATTGTCGTTTACTATAGCATGTTCCTTATTTCAAGTGAAGTGTGTAGTACTTATAGTTTTTTTACAGGGATAGTCAAAAGTATTCCATTATATTACAGTCAATGGAAAATAATCGTTTTAAGTGCATTTTGATGACGCTGCGTCATTTAAAACATAATGAAATTGATATATAATTATGAAGCCCATTAAAACATGCTTTTTGTAGAATGTAGGGTGCAAAGCATTTATCATTCATTTACAGGGTCAAACAAAAGATACATTGTCGTTTACGGATGGTAATTGCTGCGAGTGAGTTTTAAGTTGCCTTTTAGCTTAATCAAAAATTGTACAAAAGTCTTCAGGGTCTGTACAGGTCTGTACAAAATATTTCAAGTGCATTTCCCTCGATTGGCGAAAATTGATAAATGTGAATATTCTAACTGAAGTAAATTTTATCATACTATATATCCACATCTATTGATCATATACAGGGCTGCACAAAATTCGACTACTTTTTTGTCAATGGAAGGCAATTTGAAAACTGTATTTTTCAATGTGTTATATGTTTTGTAAACTGTTTACTTACATATCTTCTTTCACCTTATTTAACGGTGAAGTTTCGTTACAGATTTCTGGCTGCGTTAGAAAGTGTTTCCTATTCTATGCTTGACGCAAGATTTTTCACACTTGTTTAACTTTGTTTCCGAACACAAGGTTGGTAAAGTGCAAACCTCATAATATTAATTACGGCGATTTTATCATAGATGTTACAACTTTAAACTAGTCAGATATGGATGCAAATACATTGAATACTCTGATAAAGCTAGATGCTATTTATCTTTGATTTCTCTTTTTAAAATGTAGATGAAATTAAATAAAGTTTTATAAACGTCCTTTTGCTATGGACGAATTTCTTGACATCTCACTTGATAATTGCAATTTTTAAGTAAAATATTTTGAATTGGTTCAGATTCATGATATAACATCATCTCACACATATGCAGGTAAAATATATCAAATTCGTTTGGGGCCAAAAACTTGCTTTGTTTACCTTTCTATAAAATTATATGGTATGCATTAGATGTTACTGTTTACGTATATCGCAAATTTAAAGAAAATCATAAGTAACACGGGTAGAGACATTTAAAAGAATATCCGATTAGATATGTACATTTTATATTAAGTTTATTAAAAAAAAAATTAAAAAAAATGCGCGAAAATCTATTCAGCATTTGACTTTATGTTTATCTTTCTTACAACAAAAAAACAGTAAATCAATCATAAAGCATCAAAAAACTTTTTATGGTTAGCTCAAAAATAAATCTTTGGAAATCTTTTTCTCGCTTGTCATGGATTTTTCCATTCTAAAAAATATGTTTGTCTCTCATTGGAATGATTTGTGAAAGAATACATAATGATAAGTAGAATTTTGTTTTTCAATTTTTTGGATATATTGTTAGAAGTATATATTATATAAATACAAAATTAATACTTTAACAGCAAATTGAATCTTTGCGTCTTTGTGTGTTTCGTTGCATCTAGGAAAAACATATTTAAGTGAGAAAATAAATAAATAAATGCATAAATGATTTTTGAAGTAAACATATTCGCGTGCAATCAGTCTTTCACACATATGCATAAACGAAAATGTCTGCATATTCTTATCGAAAAATAATCAGTTAATAGCATAATAATAACGTAATAATGCAAAAATAATAAGTTAAAATAAATGTTACGTTTTTTAAATAATAGGAAATCTATAAAAATATTGCATAAAAGTTATAAATAGTGGATAGTGGTGTTTAGTCCCGATAGGGGTGCTTTCCATAATTCAGTTACATGACAACATACTTTACCTGATTGGTTGAAAGAGAATTGCTATGCTTGTCAATTGTATATTACACCAGAGATAGTATTTGCATGAACTTCGGAAAAAGATGAATGATAAATGATAAATGTCGGACAATATACCGTATTTAACCGCGTAATTTTCAACGAGTCCTTCCCTCCTCCCCCAGTATTTTGCGAACGTATATTTTAGAATGAAAATTCGGGTAATAAACATACAATCACTTAATTTTCGCATCAAGATTCTGAGATTATTTGAAATAATAAAACCGTATGCGTCCTCATGCTTTTCTTTCACTTGTCAACATTTCAGTTTGGATATAGTTATTTAGAGTTAAATTAGTTATTTATATATATTGTTATGAATTTTGTATATATCTGTAAATATTCCATTTGTTTAAATTTATTTTATTTTATTATTGTGAAAATTGCAGTATTATTAATGTATTTCCTATTGAGCATCATGTAACTCAATGCTAAAGGCCTCAGGTGGTTTGCAAGGAAAACAACCTTACACCCTCATCGTTTTTACAATAGAGTTCTATGGGAATATCGCCAAGGAATGGGTTTATCGCCAAGTTGGCGATGGTTTTGGAGACTTATTTTTGTCGCCAAATTTGGCGATATATCGCCAAATGTCGCCAAGTTGGCGACGGATTTGGCGACTTTTTGTGCAACCCCCCCCTTATACATTTACATTGGGATCCTTTCACGTTTGGAGTACTCTATCGAGAGTTGGAGGACCTTCTGGTAATTTCTAGCATTAGAAAGTCCTGGAATAATCTGGAAAGATCCCTGAAGTCTATATAAGGGACCTCCACCAGTTCAGTTGAGTTAGTTGTCTGTCAACTGCGATTGAATTCATACGAGAGGCTTTGCATTGAGAACTGTGTTTCTCGGATAGATTTTGTCGTTGATACGTCGTATTGAACGCATTGTTTCTGTGTGAAATTTTGCTGTGCTTTTATTGGATTTGAAGACTACTGAATATCTTGTAATTTTCAGAAGATATTGGTGTTCGTATTGCACTGTTTATAGTGCCTTTTAGGAATAAAGCCTTTTGATTATTCTTATATATTGGCATCAGTCCTTTCGAACCCCGAGCTCACAACATTTGGTGTCAGAAGTGGGGTTGAATGCCGATTACAAGAGCAATGGAGGAGCAACTGAACAAATTATTGGAGAAATTAGGAGCTATGGATGAAAAAATGACTGCCAACCTTGGCGAGTTGAAAGAAGAAATGAAGAAAGATATGTCAGCGATGGATGAGAAAATGACTGCGAATCAGGCTGAGATGTCAACCAACCTTGCTGAGTTGAAAGAAGAAATGAAGAAGGAAATGACTGAGAATCAGGCTGAAATGAAGGAGATGTCTGAAGAAATGAAAAAGGATATGTCAACCAACCTTGGTGAGTTGAAAGATTTAATAGATAATAAAATAACATCTTTAAATAAGAGAATTGACGGCGTGGAAAACAAAGTTGAAGAAAGATTGCAAGAAATAGAAGAAAAAGTTCAAAATACAGCCAAAACCGTAGAAGAAAAGGTAGAAGAAATACAAAGGACAGCCAAAACCGTAGAAGAAAGGATTGAGAGTGTAGAAAAGAAGTTGGAAAATGTGAAGAAACAAAAGATAACTGCCGAAAACTATCCCGAAGATGTCAAGTATCAAGCTATGCTTCCTCGGGTCTCTATTAAACTCTCGACCTATGACGGAAAATCCTCATGGCCAGTTTTTAAGACACAATTTGGGATCGTAGCGGACGCCAATGGATGGGATTCCCAGACAAAGGCTTGCCAGTTAGCTGCTTCTCTACGAGCTGATGCTGCCGACGTCCTACAGACTTTGCCTGCAAATGAACCGCTGGATTTTGAAACGCTCGTCAGTGCCTTAGAATTGCGCTTTGGCGAGAAATGCATGAAGGAATATAGCAGACTCCAGCTCAAATCTCGACAGCAGAAATCCACTGAATCCCTGCAAGATCTTGCTACGGATGTCGAGAGACTTTCACATCTTGCTTATCCTGACTGTCCGACTGAAATTAGAGAAAGCTTAGCTCTACAGCATTTTATCGATGGTGTGCGTGACTCTGAGATCCAGAAACAACTCCGGATTGCAGATCTCAATGACTTAAAAGGGGCTTTAGTTTATGCCCTAAAATTCGAGGCAGCCCAGCAAGCTACTAGGAAAGATCGACACTTTGTGCGAGCAGCCAACCTGCCTGAGACGTCGGATAGAGCTGTGGAGCGCTTACAGCAGCAGATGAATGACATAATGAGAAAGATGAACTCCTTAATGGCCAACAAACCTTACAGGCAGATCAAGTGCTGGAAATGCGGTGGAGAAGGCCATATCCAAATTGACTGCCCAAGACGACCCAGCACCGAAGGTAATATCTCTCCCGCTAACGGAGGAGCAGGAAAACTGATTAATGGCCATCTTGCGGGGCGAAGGTTGCCAGATTTTGAGAAGCCCCATTTTCAAGTATGTGAAATTTCTGCAAGAAGTTGCGGCGAGAACGGAGTTTTTCTAGTCGGAAGTGTGAATGATTTGCCCTGTAATATGATCATCGATACAGGAGCCAATGTGGCCATCATTCGGAAAGATCTAGCTCAGCGGCTGAAAGAAAAACTCTTCTGGACCCCGCCGCGTGTTATTCTTCAAACTGTGACCGGAGATAAGATCGATATACATGGAAGAATGACACTGAAAATAAAGTTTGGGAACGCCGCTTACCACCATACAGTCTATGTGGCCGATATTTCAGACCCTTTCATACTCGGACTGGACTTTTTAAAAGAGCATGGATTTACACTGGATTTTAAGAATAATGAGTTACGCTCTGCTCAAGAAGATGTCACTATTTTCAAACTTGGAAATGAGTCCGGGTCTATTCAACGCATCACAGCCAAGGGAGATGTTATCATCCCTCCTCGGACCGAAATGATGATACTTGGATTAACTGAGAACGAAAGAAGTTTTCAGTGTGGCTTTATTGGATATCCTGAAAAGAGCACAAAAGGAGTGCTAATAGCATCAGCTCTGGTAGATCTGTCGCGAGATGTCATACCTGTGAGAATTGCGAACGTAAGTGAAAAATCTAGAATTATCCAGAAGGGTGAAGTGCTTGCAACCTGTGCTCCAGTCACCTGTGTTTGCAAAGACCCGAGCTTGACGTTGTCGGAGCCGTCTACAAGTTTAACACCTGTAATTGGACGAAATGAAAATTTATCTCCTGAACAGAGACATGCCGCAGAAAGACTGTTCCAGGAATTTAAGGATGTGTTTTCACAAAACGAGAGTGATATAGGGCGCACTTCACTCACACGTCATAGAATTGATACTGCCAACCATCCACCGATTAAACAGCATCCCAGACGTTTGCCGTTCGCTAAACAAGAAGAGGTTTCTAAGCTCTTACAAGAGATGCAGGATAGTGACATCATCGAACCGTCATCAAGTCCGTGGGCCTCTCCCATCGTGTTGGTCCGAAAGAAGGATGGCTCCACAAGATTTTGTGTGGATTATCGTAAACTTAACGATATCACGAAGAAGGACAGCTATCCTCTACCAAGAATAGACGACACGCTAGATACTCTTTCAGGACATAAATGGTTTTCCACACTGGATTTGAACAGTGGGTATTGGCAAGTAGAGATTCATCCTGATGACAAAGAGAAGACCGCATTTACTACTGGACAAGGACTTTGGCAATTCAAAGTTATGCCGTTCGGGCTCTGCAATGCTCCAGCAACGTTCGAGCGCCTCATGGAGACAGTGTTAAAAGGCCTGACTTTTGAAGCTTGTCTCATCTACCTAGACGACGTCATCATTGGTGGCCGCACGTTTGAAGAACATCTTGGAAATATTCGAAAAGTGTTAACGAAGCTAAGAGCGGCGAATTTAAAGCTGAACCCTCTGAAATGCAAGTTCTTCCAACGCGAAGTAAATTATTTAGGACACATCATCTCAGCTGAAGGTGTTCGAACAGATCCTGAAAAAGTGTCTGCAGTAAAGAACTGGAAGCGTCCGGAAAACGTCCATCAGTTGCGAAACTTTCTGGGACTATGCACTTATTACAGAAAGTTTGTACAGGTGTTCTCCAACATCGCAAGACCCTTGCATAGGCTCACTGAAAGCAAGCAGAAGTTTCTATGGACACAAGAATGCGAGAATTCCTTCCAGCAGCTGAAAGAAGCTCTCACATCCTCTCCAGTCCTAACCTATCCACACCCCGACAAACAATTCATTGTGGACACGGATGCTAGTCATGAAAGTGTCGGTGCTGTACTTTCCCAAGAAATAGATGGCCAAGAACGAGTCGTAGCATACTGGAGCAAATGTTTATCGAAACCAGAGCGGAATTATTGCGTCACTCGTAAAGAGTTATTAGCTATAGTAAAAGCCATAGAACATTTCCATCACTATCTCTATGGCAGGAAATTTCTCCTTCGTACTGATCACGCATCCCTAACATGGCTGATGAATTTTAAGAACCCAGAGGGCCAAGTAGCCAGATGGATACAACGACTCCAGGAATACGACTTTGACATCAGGCATCGTAAAGGCTCATCGCATGGAAATGCTGATGCCTTATCAAGAAGACCGTGTCCCGAATGTTGTCGCTATTGTTCCAGAGCGGAGAACAAATATAATCCCGAACATGTCATACGCCAGACGAAGACTTCACTATCAACGCCACCAGATCCCTGGAGTGATGAGAAGATTCGAGAAGATGAAATGGCAGACTCTGACATCAACCCAATCTTGGAGTTATTAGAATCTTCTAGGACGAAGCCCAGTTGGAAAGACATCTCGACTTATAGTCCTACGACGAAGCAATATTGGGCTCTTTGGAACTCCCTCCACGTCAGGAATGGTGTCCTGTACCGAAAATTCGAATCGGAAGATGGGAAGACATCTCGGTGGCAGTTGGTACTTCCTCGATCTCGAATCCCAGAGGTCCTCGAAGAATTACATGGCAGTCCCACCGGAGGCCATTTTGGAGTCATGAAAACATTACACAGAGTCCGAGAGCGCTTCTTCTGGGGAAAAACGAGAGCTGACGTCGAACAATGGTGCAGATCTTGCGATGCATGTGCAGCTCGGAAAGGACCAAAGAAACGTAGCCGAGGAAGACTACATCTCTACAATGTAGGAGCACCTTTCGAACGCATCGCCCTTGACATCCTAGGTCCTCTGCCAAGAAGTGCTGATGGCAACAAATACCTCCTTGTTGTCATGGACTATTTCACGAAATGGCCTGAAGTCTATGCCATCCCTGATCAAGAAGCTTCTACGGTTGCGGATGCCTTGGTACACCAGTGGATATCAAGGTATAGAGTTCCCCTTCAAATGCATTCTGACCAGGGGAGAAATTTCATCTCTGCTGTGATTGAGGGTCTCTGTCAACTTCTCGGAATGGACAAAACTAGGACGACGCCTTTACATCCACAATCGGATGGCATGGTTGAGAGATTTAATCGTACCATCCTCAACAATCTCTCACTGCTAGTCTCAAGAAACCAACAAGACTGGGACCAAAAACTTCCCTTGTTTCTTCTCGCCTATCGCAGCGCCGTCCATGAAACAACCGGCTATTCCCCGTCTCAGATGCTTTTCGGTCGTGATCTTCGTCTACCTTGTGATCTGATTTTTGGTCGCCCTCCAGATGCGCCTTCATCGCCAGAGGGATACGTGCAGAATCTCCAGGCACGATTTGAAGACGTCCACAACTTGGCTCGAGAACGGATCAATATACAGACGGAGAAGATGAAGACCAGGTACGACACGAAAGCCACGGGACATCAATTCAAAGAAGGTGACAAGGTTTGGTTTTATAATCCGACTCGACGTAAAGGACTTTCTCCCAATCTGCAATCGCACTGGGACGGTCCTTATACAGTCCTAAACAGACTGAACGATGTCGTAATTCGGATCCGAAAGTCACCAAGTTCGAAGCCTAGAGTCGTTCATTACGACAGGCTGCCTCCATACTATGGCCATATTACTTAGTTCGTTCATATGGTGTAGTGCATTGATTGTAAATAGTGTGAATTAGCATGACCATGGTCTTGTATATAAGTTAATGTAATTATTTATTTTGCTTAGCATTATCATTATTATTATTATTAAAATACTTGTATGTAATAATGTCTATGCTTTAATTTAATTTAATTTTTTTAAATAAGTGTATATTTTCTATAATTCAGCATTATGAATGTGTTTAATTGTTATTTTGCATGTTTGCTTTAAGTGTTTTTGAATAGTATAGCATTTGTTGGCAACGGGATTTGCTTTCCAATCAAAGGTTGAACTGCCCGGGACATGCAGTCCTTGAGAGGGGGGCATTGTTATGAATTTTGTATATATCTGTAAATATTCCATTTGTTTAAATTTATTTTATTTTAATATTGTGAAAATTGCAGTATTATTAATGTATTTCCTATTGAGCATCATGTAACTCAATGCTAAAGGCCTCAGGTGGTTTGCAAGGAAAACAACCTTACACCCTCATCGTTTTTACAATAGAGTTCTATGGGAATATCGCCAAGGAATGGGTTTATCGCCAAGTTGGCGATGGTTTTGGCGACTTATTTTTGTCGCCAATTTGGCGACGGATTTGGCGACTTTTTGTGCAACCCCCCCCCCTTATACATTTACATTGGGATCCTTTCACGTTTGGAGTACTCTATCGAGAGTTGGAGGACCTTCTGGTAATTTCTAGCATTAGAAAGTCCTGGAATAATCTGGAAAGATCCCTGAAGTCTATATAAGGGACCTCCACCAGTTCAGTTGAGTTAGTTGTCTGTCAACTGCGATTGAATTCATACGAGAGGCTTTGCATTGAGAACTGTGTTTCTCGGATCGATTTTGTCGTTGATACGTCGTATTGAACGCATTGTTTCTGTGTGAAATTTTGCTGTGCTTTTATTGGATTTGAAGACTACTTCTTGAAATCTTGTAATTTTCAGAAGATATTGGTGTTCGTATTGCACTGTTTATAGTGAATAAAGCCTTTTGATTATTCTTATATATTGGCATCAGTCCTTCCGAACCCCGAGCTCACAACAATATATTTCCCCCATATCTTTTCTTTAGCTGCAGCATGTCTGAATGCACATTACAGCGAATTGAAAAAAACCTTTTTTTTAAGGAATTGAAAGGCCTGTGATGGAAAAGTTGGGTATTGTGACAATAAACTGACACACCAATTTTTATCAAGATCGGAATATGGTAAGTCCTGCCTCCAGTTCATTGAACTTTACGTTATTCCTTGGAAGGAAAATATAAGATTTAAAGTGCTTTATTCCTAGTTTTCTAGATTTCTGTAAGTGATTCCTCTTTCTAAGTTCATTTTGGTAACCCGAAACAGAATCATGTGATAACTGCCTTGTTTTTGATGATATTGCTTTTGCCATGGTGAAGAAGAACCCTTTTCACTTCACTTCAACACTCAAGAGAGAGGATCTCTTCTATATTTCAGTCTGAAACAAGATAATATGTATTAGTAAGGACCAATTAGCAATATCAAGAAAATTGGGATTAATCCCCAAAATGGACAAATTTTAATTTCAAAGACCCATTATGAAGCCTGAGAAATTTTGAATAAGAGAAAATGGGGTCCACTTGTAAAGGATAACATTGAGAAAATCACAAGAATGCATACATTCCAAAATCATTTATGGAAATTGAGAAAAGTAGGCGTAAAGCACTGAAAATAGTATATTTCCATTCAAAGTAATAAGGAAAAGTTCAATGACCTGGAGGTAGGCCTTACCGTATTCCGATCTTTATAAAAAAAATGGCGTATGAGTTTATTTTCACATTATTCAAATTTTCTCACCAGAGGCGTTAGAAAAAAAAGATTTATTTGATATTAGCGTAAGCAATAATATCCGCTAAGAAGACTTTAAAACTAAATCCGAATTTTGTGACTTTGAATGTAGGAATGCATAAAAGTACTCATAAGTGCCTTTGCGCTTTAAAACATAAAATATTAAATTGTCCTATATATTTCAACCCTGTCTTTATAAATTCCTTTCTGTATTTGCTCGCTAACATAAAGGGATTTTTGTTAAATATTTTATTGTAGAATGCTCCGGAAAATTAAAAAGGATACATTGTCTCAGTTAAAAAAATATCAATGACTTTTTAAACCTATTCATTTCGTTCGATCTTAATTTTTCAGGTATAAGTATGTTATATCCATCTTATAGATAATTTTTGTCTTTTTATTCGAAAATATCACCGACAAAAATAAATACTCTGAAAAATACTCTCGTATTTTTCGCACCATGTACTTTCAGATACAAATTAATGGTGAATAAAGATCGCTAAATACGCTAGTATTTACAGCATATACTATTAATTTCGAACCTAAAACTGAATTTATATAAAAAAGTTCAGTAATGAATCTTCGACTTTTATTAAGAATAACAAATTCTAATATCACACCATGTTTACTTTCGCCTTTTAAGAAGGGAAATACAATGGGATATTATAATATTTTGTTAATACTATATCATATGATGTAATTTTAAATTAAAATAATATATAATTAATATTTAGAAAATAATTTATCAATAAGTCTAGTTTTAAAATCATTTTATACTATTTTTATTTCAAAATAAACATTTAATAGATTATTAAAAACATATGTTTTATCTATTATTTTTTTTATTCGTTTATGTTGATTAAAACATTGTTTTAAAAACATATAAATATTTAATCAATATCAAGCTATGTATTAGAGAAAAAAATATTAATGTGCTTTTTAATTTTGAGAAAACTTTTAAAATTATTTTTCAGTTCAAATATAAATGATATTTAACATGTGGCATTGTTATATTCAAAACAAATTGTCTTTTGTTTTAGAAGTCCCTAGCGCAAATGCACATTTTAAGACGAGAAATTTTTTAACATGTTAGTGTTCAAAATGTCACATATAAATAATAAATATTTGTTTTATGAAATTTCATTCGGAATATAAATACAAAGTGTTTTACATTAATAAACTGTACGATAGTTTACATTTCCTTAAATAATAAATTTGATGAACAATTTAAGAGTTATTTAAAGTAAATATTTTACTACAATGTATGCATAAATATTTTGTTTTAAGTTTATAGAATTTTATATTTGTTTTAATTTATCAAAAGCAGTTATTTTTATTCTATTTAACCTTTAGGTATTTTTAAATGTGATATATTTGTAGTATACACAAAAACAAAAGTATAATTTAAACATAACCGGTAACACATTTATTTCATAAACTAAAATTTTGAAAACTGTTCATCTTTACCTAACAGAACAAAATGCTGTTTTCTCATAAAGCAATTTTTTGAGGATTCCCATAACATAGGACATCATTTATTTCATAGTGTTAAAC
The DNA here is from genome assembly GCA_963931845.1 of Maratus michaelseni. Lineage (NCBI taxonomy): Eukaryota > Metazoa > Arthropoda > Arachnida > Araneae > Salticidae > Maratus > Maratus michaelseni. Next base: position 430,992,355 of record OZ007588.1, read on the forward strand.
AAATTGGCCATATTTTCTAGTTTTTCTAAATTCGATATCTCCTTATAAATGTGAAAAAAAAAATTTATTAGATAAAGAGAGGAGTATTTCGCAGATTCTGTTAAATATATTATTATTATTATTATTATTACTAGCTGATCCGCCTGGCGTTCCCTGGTCCCGTCAGAAAATATTACGAAATGCGAAATCACTCTAAAAATCGTTGCACAAAACCTTTCCTCTGGTAACTATTTGTCTTTTGGAAATTAAATACAGAGATAAACACCGAAGCGGAAGGGATATTAATACCTCCTCATAACATGTCTGGATCATTTGATTCAAAGCGGGTCAGTTTTTGGTCAAAATTAAAAAAGTTACCGTCGGATTTTCACAAAATTTGCAATTTTGGAATCAGAAAAATAAACTACGTACAGACTGAAAGCTTCGAATCCACACCTACAATATTCGAGGATGAGTGAAAATGAGAACATTTCGTTGTCTGGGATTATCAAATCGGTAACTTTATTTTGGGGTATCAATAAAAATAGCCGTTTTCAGTGCACGCGCATCTTCTAGTTCCATCGCCAAGGGATGCATTCTGTTCTAAACAAATTTCTAACACGTGTCCCGCTGCCTATGATACCGTGTATAGCAGACGTGCTGCGCACGCGCTGTAAAATATTTTAGTTCGATGTTCCAAATCAGGTGGACCATCCTGTTCTAAATAAACCTCTTCCAGAACGAAACTGCTTCACTCTTTCCCGCTGCTTACGGCACGATGTAGAAGACGTGCCGCGCACGCTTGATAAATATGTTAGTTCCGTTACTGTCCGTAATCTGTTAAAGAGTTTCGATCAAAGCATTAACGCGATATTTAAATTACAACCGGACACAATCCACCCCCCTCAGAATTAAACCAACGACCTTAAAAAAAATAGGAATTATCATTAACTTTTGAAACAGAAACAAAATATTGTTTGTTTTTTTGTTTTGTGTTGCCATACAAATGCAGTTAGTTACCATTGGCAATTTCTGAAATCAAATACATACATGACATCACGAACATGAGAAAACTCTGAAAATCGCATAAAACAAATCGATGTTCGAATTGGAATCAGCTGATGAACTTTTCAGCTGCCAATCACAATTGTCCTGTTGACTTTCAGCTGTTCCAACAATCCTCTCAAGTATCAATCACAATCTGTTTGAATTCCAGTGTGCGATTTGTGAAGTCATTTGAAACTAAAAACGCTGCAAAACATGAAAAAAAGCATGAAAAATTAAATCAAAATAAATCTAATCAAAATATCCTAATCGGGATAATTAATATATTTATTTCTAATTTCTTTTAAAATCATGATTTTTTTTTTTATCTGTAAAGAATTATTAACTCTCTCCAACCTAAAGTGGGGGGGAAAATGTCGATTTTGAGCATAGCTGAGGCTGAAATTGGAGCAACCAACGAACCAATCGATCAATCTGGGCAAAATTTCTTTGTGTCAAAGGGAAAAATAGCCGAAAATTTTAAAATCGCTGTACGAATTCCGCATAAACTTTATTGAAAAGAAGACAAAATTTACTATATTGGGCTAAATGATTGGAACCAGATTCCTGTTACTAATGTGGAAAATTGTAGCAAAACGTGAAAAAAACACTAAAAGTCGCATAAAAAAAAAATAAAAAAAAACTATTCGAAAGTTCTAAATTCGGGCTTTGATGTGCAACAGTACATGCATAGATGTACCTTCCCACCAAATTTTGTAACTCCGCGTGCAGTAGTCGCTTCAGAACACAACACACAGACACACAAATTTCCTTATTTATTATAGTTGGAGAATGCTATTATTATTATTATTATTATTATTATCATTCAAATAACAACATATCTTCCATCCATATTACAATATATCATATTTTTAGTTTGCAAAATTCTGTACGCATATTCTTATACGTTCAAAATAGCATTTAACATTTCTAGCTGTACCAAAAATGTTGGAATATATCAATGTTAAATAATTTCTCTTGTTAATTAAAAAAGTTAAATAAAACAAAATTTTATGTCTGCTTTATTCTAAGTATTTTGAAATTAACTTCATATTTTAGTACCTGATTTATATGAAATTGCACACTTGGCATCAGTTAAATATTTTTAATCTGCTATGGCATTCAATCTTGTTTTAAAATGATTACTAAAGGTTATCATTTCTTACGAAATTATTTATTCACACGTAAAAATTTCTGATTACAAATCAGTTCACAATTTACGGATACACTGTAATAAATATCCTGCATTGAATTACTGTACCATTAAGTACTAGAACGTTAATAGGAAATTATACTGCTCTCAGTGCTTTCATTTGCATACATCAAATTTTCCAATTTGAACTACATCATTATGGTTGAAATGCGAGTGGGTTTAAAGGCAGAATTTTCAGAAAGTCAAGGATTTTCAGATGATATATTTGTAGCTCAATGATATTCTCATCAAATGAGGAAATAGCTGTTTGCAAATGAAGTTTAATAAACTTTGTGATTAATGTATATAATTAGGTTTTTTAGTTTGTCTGTCGATTTATTACTAAACAAATCATACTTTTTACATTTACGAGGATAAATTTGTTTATTATTCTAAAATATTAAAATTTTAAAAATTTTAAAATTTTTTTTTACTAGTATCAAATTTTTTTTTCTAAATTTCTTTAATATTATACAAATTATAAAACTGAAAATGAAATCTGATAATATATATATATATATATATATATATATATATATATATATATATATATATATATATATATATATATATATATAATTATAATATCTATGAATTTCAAAAAACATATCAAGTTCTTGTATCATTCTACTTAAATCTCCAAAGAGATAATTAATGATAATGTGTAGACAGAATACCACATAGCTAATAGATTAACACGTGCAATCATAATATTACCATAGCTTGTGCTTCAATGGTAATTGGCCAAAAATACTGAAAACATGAAGAAAATTTAAAAAGAGAGATAGAAAAAAAAATAATAATTTGAAGTTGCTATCAAGTGAATACAAATGGATTAAGAAATGAAATATGAACCATATATAATGCAAAATTGGACAACAAGAGAATTAAATCAGAATTGGATATGAAAAAACACATGTAGATATAATCATCAGCCTGGATGTACCCACATGTGTTTTAAAAAATAATTCAGTATTTCATAATTCTACTGGCATATATGCTAAGATCAGTAGAATCACCCAGGTATACTGAATTATTACCAGAAAACAATTGGAAATATTAAAATTGGAAATAATAAAATTGGAAATAAAAAATCCGTAAAGAATAGATAAAATATTTTACTTTCAATAATTATCCAGAATCCTTAAACATCACAAGTTCTCCATGATACCACACGTCCACATGGCACACATCATGAAATATCTCATACTTGTTGACATAGTCGAGTTGAGAGAAATTATTTGAAAGACAAGTTGAGAGCACATCTTTTGAAATATTACCCTAACTATGACACCCCAACACAAATTGATTCAAAAACACACAAATTTATTCTTGTGATAATACACTAATAACAAAATTATATCCGTGAATATACAAATACTCCATTCAATTTTAATCCCTAAAAGTAAAATAAATATACAAACGATAGCGCCCTCTATAGGTAAATTAAATATAATATTAACAATGTTATCAACATCTACCTGACAAGTAAGGTGCCTCCATCTATTGGTATGATAATTATTCAAAATTAAGATTGAGTTACATATCCACTATATTAGATTTAATTATAAATATATAAACATTAAAAAACAATACTGCTTGTAGTTTTACATTAAAATCGTACAAAATCCCACTATATGAATAAATTTACCCAGAATTAAATCCATCCTACACAGCATTTCAAATATTCTTAGCAAGAGTATGTATTATGTAAAAGAGATATTTTTAATACAAAGTGCTGGTGCTGCCATCTGTGTCAATCCACTTATATTATATATAACTGTGTTTAGGTTCTCCATAAGAATTAATTTGATTTAAATAATCATCTGATTTTATTTAAATTATTAGGATATAGTACGAAGTATATCCTGGATAGCTGTCCCCTATTATCATTTCTTACGGAAAAAAGGAACAATTTAGTGTATTTTTCCACATGACAAATTAAAGAGCATTTTGTGTAAATTATCCTATGGACAAAATAAAAATATATAATTTATATTCTCGTACTTCAGAATCACAGACGAAGACAATAAAAATATTCATTAAACTTAATAACGACCAATTAGTTACGTAATTAATGTGCATCGGTAAAATTTCGCTGATTTCGCATAAATGAAAGAACCATTTTCTCTGTACAACATCCGCTAGTCTTGGTGTGGCCAGAAGAGACAGTTTAGCATAGAAGAGTCATATGAATATTTATTGCTTCTTCCAACTTAAAGTGGCTATAAAAACATAAAACAGCCTAACTTATGTATGACTACATCTTAGGATCTCTCGCAATAAAGGGTCAGATCATATGCAAATTCGAGTCATAGAATAATGTGTTGGGCCCTTGCTGATTGGAAAGTGTGTTATCCAATGGCAAGGACATCCAATGAAAATATAGTATTTATTTTAGCCACTCCTCTGCCAAAAATAAAAGTTGTATATTTTTGTAAAAAAATATAAATTTAGTTTGCATTACATTCCCATAGTAATCAGTATATATGTTTTCCTTAACCTGTACAGTTGGTATCAGTTGGATCCTATGCATTTTAAGCATGTTTCAATTCACTAACTCGTGAAGTTGTATCTTTAACTTCACTTAAGTATGTTTGGAGAATTTCTCCATTTAAAGTTTAATATTACTACCCTGTTAATTTAATTTTACTTTAACATATGTAACTTAACCATTAGGGAATTGCAAGAGTTATTAGTACTCGAATTATTATACACTGCGTAGTCATCAATTTTATTTATGTATTATACATCCGATGACGCAGTTTTAATCGGTGCATGTGAATTCCTGGAAGGAGCTGCTCTGATGCCAGATACTATAGAGCTTATCAACTGCTATAAATCAAGGGACATCCAATGAAAATATAGTAATTATTTTAGACCTTCCTCTGCCAAAAATTGGCGTTGTATATTTTTATACAAAAATATAAATTGAATTTGCATTAAGTTCTTATATTATACAGTAACTACGTTTTCCTTAACCTGTACAGTTGGTATTAGGATCTTATGCATTTCAGCATGTCTCAATTCAATAACGCGTGAAGTTGTATCTTTAACTTCACTAAAGTATGTTTGGAGAATTTGTATGTTTTCTGCATATACAATTGTGTACTTTTAATAATTATAATATATTTAGGAATTGCACTGCAATAGTCCGATTTAATTATGATTTAATTACTCACTTTAACAATGATCAAATGATCGTATTATTTAATGATATCTATATAATAAAAGCGCAAAGCATTTGACTGTCATCAACAGTTCCGGGATGTCCGCTTCATTTTTTCACATGCCAGGAGTTGGTACTTTTTTGAGTTAAATTATAATTGGTAATTTTGTATTGTTGCACCTTACAAAAAATATTGTTACATCGTCATTGTAAACAATTTTAACACTTCTGAAGATTTTCTAAACGCAAAAGATTCATTCATTGTAAATGGTTAAAATATTAAACCGTGGAGGTAATCGTTCACGGTGTAGCGTGGTGTAAAAATAAAATAGGAATGAAGTCGGCTGGGAAGAGTACCGCGCATGACGTCAAATATTTTTTAAGTCTTGCGATTTGTTTGTTTACCCATTTAGTAAAAACATTTATTTTATGCATAATTTAATACTTATTTGAATTTGAAACGGTCATTAAAGTGTTAATAATGGCATTTTGATACAAAATCTGGACGTTTATGATTATGTAGCTACATGTTACAAAAGTGTCATACTTTTCGATTTATATTAATAATAATATCAGTAAATGTAGATTAAAAAAAATCTCTTTTATCATATTTAAGTTTTTGATGTAAAGCCATGTTTATTATGAGAATTGTTATGTTGATTTATAATGATGTACTCTAATGAGTCCAGGAGGGGAGCGCGTGGCGAATTGTAATGTTTTAATGCAAAAGAGTGATAAATTGTCGGCGATGGCTCTGTTGTTTATGAGCGGTTGCTCTCGACCTGGGTTTTGATTGTTGTGTAGAATGTGTCGATGAAAATCTGTTTTTTTTAATGTTGCTTAAAATCTTGCTTTGCAACACTAACTGGTGATAACGAAGTACTAGGGCAGTTTTTTTACGAGGTTCGTATGAATTCGAGTCTTCGATGTAATTACGGGACCGCTAGCTGGCGACAGACAGCTAGTTTCTAAATAATAAACTAACAAAACAATCTGAACATTTTGATGTATGACAACATGTATAACATATTTAAATAACATAAATCATAATGTTATAAGATTAGAATGCTTAATCAGCTACATGCGGAATTTAATAGTAAAAGGAAGTGAAAGTTCTTCCTATTCCTTTCTCTTTTTATTCTTTTTACTTACTTGTAAATATTTAAGTTAATATTGTAAATACACTTTTTTAAACTTTAATTAATTAATTTATCTTGGTTCTTCTTCCTAATCATGAATGTCTATTGTTTTAATAAGTCAATTAATTACGTATGTCTATTTTGCAGGTAATTTAAGTTTGCTTCAATTCCCGTCACATTAAGTATCAGTTTATCTAAGCATTTATTAATGTTTAGTTTATTAATTCTTAAATATGGCGGAAGGTTCAAAATCGATAGATTTAAACGAAATCACACACGCATATTTTTAATTTATTAATTCTCTACCACTTAATTCATAACGTGAGCGTTGTTGTATTAATCTTAAAGCTCTTAAGCTTAAAGCTATTTAATCTATTGCCACAACAATAAATCTAGAAATTTTTAAGAAATCTAAAATTTCCAACATGGCTTTATGGTGGATTTGGTGTATGCTGGACATAATTAATTATAATTACAATCAATCAGATTAAAGCGTTCATTTCTGTCGAACAGTATATCCTAAATCAATTATAAATTGTTTTAAACGCTTTAAAAAATCTATTGTTATGTATTAAAAAGTCATAACTTTTACACATTTTTTAAGAAAATGAAACTTTACATAGTTACATGTGGCCATAAAATATAGTAACGTGAGTTGTGATACCCTGTAGATTGATCTAACATCTGTCAGTCATGAAATTTCATTGGGTCTATTATTAAATACATGATAAAAAAAGAGTCTGTTAAGAATTTTAATTTCTAAAATCGTCAGCAGAGTGAGAATGACGGATTTGCGCCTATGTCGCCAAAAATTAGCGTAAATGCATCTCTATAATAAAACCGTAAGTCATGTGACTGTCATCAACAGTTCCGGGATGCCGCTTCACTTTTTCATATGCCAGGCGGCCATTTTTATTCAAAATTATTTTTTCGAATAAAACTGCATAAAAGTTACATTTTTAGAAAGATCATTCAAAATAAATTAATATTTGAGATATGACTTACGTTCAATTATGTATACATTCTGCAATAACTTCAGTTTAAATTAGGTTTGCTGTTCAAATTCTCTATCCATGAAAATAAACAAACAACAAAAAAAAAGATTCATTCGTTGTGAACGGTTAAAATATTAAACCATGAATTTTTGGATCGCTGCCTTGTGTAAAAAAAATAATCCGCAACAGTGGGACAGTCAAAGTTTACCATAATTCTGTTCTATACAACTCAACTTCCTTCTGGATCCTTTCTTCTAAGGTGAACTTATGTAATAATATTTAATGGATCAAATTTCGAAACGAATTGTCAGCTTTTTTTTTTCACGTGTGCAAATTAGAAACGATACTTTAATTTTGAAATCAAATGTTTTGATTTATGATATTATTTTTTATTTATCTATTTTCTATTTTAAAGAAAAATGTGAACATCATATATTTTAAATTGGAACAGCTGTCACGGACGCACCAGTGTTGGCGCGATTTTTATTTTGCACCATTTTGGCGAGAAAATCCCATTTTCAGCTGCCTATTAGAGATTACTAAAACAGCATGTACTTTTATTTTATTATGAAATAGTTTATTTTATATTAAAAAAAATATTATAAAACACACACAATGATTAATTTATTATAAAGGGGGTTAAGCGGTTTTTGTCAAGAAAGATGAAATACATAACAACAAAAAATATGCGAAATGCTACCACGATCGCAAAAGGTCTTCATTTGTCTATTAGATTTTTCCGGTTTGGCGAAGGATTATGGAAAAAAATTAATTAGGAATAAAAATAATTTGTCACAATGCTTAACATACATTTAAGGGCGACCAAACTGGTCGCCAGTGGCGGCTAGTTTCTAATAAACATGTACGACCAAATTGTTTGGAGTAGCGTCATCAATAATTTGTGCTGTATACGATTCAAAAGTGTAAAGCCACATTTAAATTACCCTTTTGGGTTAAAAGTGGTTTTATATCTCCGGATTTATTGTTATTCCAAAATATTTTCTTATGTTTACCAATGCCAACCAGCAACTATTTTCCTTAAATAATAAAAAAAAAACTGCACTGCTATAATGATCTGCGTTCGTTAAATTCATTTACACGATTATTCATAAGTTTTAATAAACAGTCAAAGGAAATTTAAATAAACAAGTTGAAAATTGTAACTTTAAACGTGACAAATGAGGTACGTTCTTACTATAAGTAGTTTTACAAAGGAAAACAAATCTTCGTTATTATTTCAGTGAAATGAATTATATCGTCTGTTATGAGCGAGATGAACGTGCCTTTTGTTTCTCTTATTACATATGCTACGCTTACAAATGCGAATTTTTTTCGACACCAGATAGCGTTGCAAAATTCACCATGGTGGTTTTGATTTGCGAATGATCACCTCCATGGTTTAATATTTCTATGACCTACAATGAGCGAATCTCTTCTGTTTATTTACTTTAATGAATATTGGGCTGTTAACCTAATTTTAACTAAAGTTATCTCATAATCTATACATTTTTTAAACTCATCTCTCAAACAAACAATTTTTCTGAACGATCTTTCTAAATTTTTAACTTTTATGCAATTTTATTAGAAAAAATAATTTTTAATAAAAATGGCCGCCTGGCATGTTAAAAAAAAGAAATAGTCAGTCCCGTATTTGTTTTCCTCAGTCAAATGACTTGTGATTTTATTATATAGATTATGTATGACAGGAGTTAACAGAATGAAGAAAACTTTTATCAATATATTTTTAAGTTTTGATTCGATTTTCATAAAATTTTAAATTTTAAAGGACTCGACAAAATTCTGCAACTATTATCCATCTATTTAAAGCAGTTTGGTAATTTTGTCAAATTTCCATCGAATTTCGACCGAGTACGCATGCGTCAAAAAAGGACCAGCCAATGAGGCGAGGGTCTATTCCTGTCTCCAAACGTATTTGGGATCAAGATCAAATCATGTTGTTTTGATGGCTTCTTTCACGTTGTGTTAAACCTAGGAAGATATTTATATAAAAAAACTGTGGAGTGTTTAGAAGGTATTTATTTTATTTATTGTTGTATTTATTGTAATTTGTATGAATACTTAGGTATCCATTTCGGATTTACTGTGTAACATGAATTTAGGTTCATTTAACGTTCGCGAAATCAAATCATTTTGTTTATATAGTACAGAAAATAATTATTCAATCGTAAATAAAAATATAGTAGAACATGTAATACAAAATTGGACCACTTATATTCCGTTTATGATCGGGTATGAATCTTATGGTGTTATGATTGCTAATTAAAACTATTATGTAAATATAATGTCAAAAGACAGTACGCACGGTAGTAATATTTTTATTTTTATATGTTCAAAAAAAGCGAATCTGAGCGTCTGAATATAAATTATAAAATATTATTTCTGTATTTAGCAACTAAATATTTAATAAATATGCAGGAATGTGACTAGCTTTATGTGAATGTATAATATATATAAGTCTGAACTTTAGCATTATTTTTTAACAGAAATATATTATCTCTATTCGATTTAAAAGTTTTGTCATTACATAAGTGTGCTATTTTATTTGTAAAGAGTATGTATGCATTATATTGTTTGTATGTATACAAATCTTTAGAATGTTTTGATTTGCAAACTCTTAATATTTGAATAATAATGTTTACATTATATTTGTTTGTATGTATACAAACAAGTATATATACAAACAATGTATCATGTAACAATATTAATATTTACATTGTTTGTATGTATACAAATCTTGAATGTTTTAATTTATTACATTCATTTTTTACCAGTTTGCATGTCCGTTCATTGGCGATTCATAAGAAATTCATAATTTGTCACAAATTGGTGATTTTATTGATTTAGTGCTTTGCCCAGGAATGTGGAAAAAAAAACTATTTTTGACATCTGGTGAAATGAATGAGGTTATTTCCGTTTTTATTTTGTATATAAAAAATGTTATATGTAAAAAAATCCTGGTCATTAATCACATTGTTTTTTGTATATTTAAAGACGATTACTTATTCTTTGTAATTCTTTTTTTGTTGGGGGTTTTTGAGCAAAATAATATTACTTCATAACTAGAACCAGTTCCGCTTAATCATTAATATTTACTTAATCCTTTGACCGCTGAGCAAATGGGCAAATTTGTAATGTTTTTTCTGTTATTTTTTTTTAAATGTCAAAAAAAGATAAATTTTCAAACTTGGTATAAAAAACTTAGGTATTTCTCTATTATCCCATCGTCCACTTTTCATAACAAAATACTATCGCCAAACTGTATGAATAAATGCCAAAAATGCAGTCCCATTTACTTGATGTCGGAAGCATTATACGTGTTTGTTATGTCGTCAAGTGGTTTTTAATTCAACATTTGCGCGTATTAATTACAACGTTCTCCCGTTTATTTGGCGTTACAGTTTGGCGACAGTTTTTTGTTATGAAAAGTGGTCGATGAGATAATAGAGAAGTACCAAAACTTAATTACGTATATGAGTAGATTCCTTGACAGTATTAATCATTATTCAATATTTTAAAACTGCATCATATTTGTAGAATTATATTAATTTAAACAATGCTTCTATTGAAGTGTGAAGAAGCACATACTTCTATGAAGAACCATATATTTACATAATCGTTTTCATTAGCAATCGGAACACCATAAGATTCATCCCTGATAATAAACGGACTATAAGTGATCCAATTTTGTATTACGTGTTCTACGATATTTTTACGTACGTTTGAATAATTATTTTCTGTACTATATATACAAAATGATAGAGATCTAAAAACACAATTTCCATCGGATTGATTTCGCGAATGTTAAATGAGCCTAAATTCATTTTTAAACAGTAAATCCGAAATGGACACCTAAGTATTCATACAAATTATAATAAATAAAATAAATACCTTCTAAACACTCCACAGTGAGTTCTATATAAATACCTTCCTAGGTTTAATGCAATGTGCAAGAAAAAAACAAACAGGAGATGATCCCAAACACGTTTCTAGAGACAGTAATAGACCCTCACCTCATTGGCTGGTGATTTTTTTTACGCATGCGTATTGGGTCGAATATTGTTGAAAAATTATTTTGAAGAAAAAATCGGGAAATTCACAAAATGGTTTCGGGAAAAACTTCACCAAATGGTTTCAAAATTCTTTGATTGACAGCGGGAAAAAAATTTCATTTTACATTCAATCATCGCAATTGGCGAGTGTGACTATTAAGTTTAGCCAGTACTGGCAATAACATCAATTACCAATTTTTAGTATTACTCGCCGATTGGTGAGTGTTAATTTTGTCTTATATCACAAACTGTATTTACATATACTACTAGACATAATGATTATGAACCATGATTTTTCTATTATTGGGCAAGATTCATGTTTTTTCAGCAATTCTTTGATGAAATTCGTGTTTTTTCAGCGATCCTTTGAAGAATTTCGCATTTTTCTCGTGATCCTTAACGAAATTCGCATTTTCCAGCGATTCTTTGATAAAATACATTTTATTCCGCAATTTTTAGACGAAATTTAGTAAAAAAGCGTGATCTTTTGGTGAACTTTCCTTTTTTGCGATTCTTTGACAAAATTTGCTTATCTTTCACGATCCTTTTGCATAATTAATGTTTTTTCTGTTGTCTTTTAACGAAAGTCATGTTTCCCCATGATCCTTTGATGAATTTAGTGTTTTTTCCTCAATCATTTGACGAAATCTGTGATTTCCCCCCCCCCCCGCGAAGATTGGTTAGATGTTTTTAGTCTGCAGGTGCCCTAAAAAGTCTGTGACGCCCGTTGCTGCATTGCACACATTCTTCCATGTGACATCGAACGAAGGAAATTCATCCTAAAGAATCATTGTTTCATTCTTGACATTTCTGGAAAGAAACAACGTTCAACTCATTGGCTGAATTGTAAAGGGCGAAATGTGTCAAACATTAGCGGAAAGAAAGTGCGCAATTTGTTCGTTCATGGATAAAATCATGAAATTCATTAATCGATAGTTGATAAATTGCAAAATTCTTCAATCGATAGCGGAAAAATCGCAAAATTCATTAATCGACAGTGGAAAAATCGCAAAATTGATCAACTGGTTTCGGGGGGAAAAGTTTTCGAATATCGTCGAATGGCTTCGAGAAAAAAAAATCACAATCCGTCAATTTCGGGGAAAAAATCGTGAAATTCGCCAAATGGTTTAGAAATTTGTCGAGCGACAGCAGAGAAAAAAATCTTTTTCCATTCAATCATCGCAATTGGTGAGTGTGACCAGTGGTGGCAATAAAGTCCATTGCCAAATTTTCAGCATTACTCGCTGGCAAGTGTTAATTTTGTCCTATACTTCAAAATCCTTTTGATCATCATCAGTGTGCACGACAATTTTTTTACAGGAGACCATTTGATGAATTTTGTGATTTTTCCATTATCGATTGACCAATTTTACTGCTATCGATTGTTGAATTTTATAATTTATCAACTATTGATTAGCGAATTTCATGATTTTTTCCATGAACATTTGACGAATTATGCAAAAAAATTAAGAATATCGTTAAATTGTCTTGGGTAAAATAAATTTAATATTATCAAATGCCTTCGAGAAAAAAGTTGCAAGTTGAAACACCTGTGACCTCTTTTTCATGTTATGCATCTTGGGTCTATCCCCCCACTCCCCCCCCCAAGTGGGACACTTTTCTAAATTTTGCAGACACCTCTCATGTGATATATCGCTGGAAAAGTCTTTGACTGCTTATTCATGTTATGCATCTCCGGGGTCCATCCCGCCACCCCCTCCCCTCCCCCCCCTAAGGGAGGAACTTTTATAAATTTTGTTGACACCCCTCATGTCATATATTGTTGGAAAGGTCTGTGACTGCTTAATCATATTATGCATCTCCGATGTCCATCTCCCCACTTTCCCCCCCCACCAAAGGGTACTTTATAAATTTTGCACACAACCCTCATGTTATATATCATTGGAAAGGTCTGTGACTGCATAATCATATTATGCATCTCTGATGTCCATCTCCCCACTTCCCCCCCCCCAATGGGTACTTTATAAATTTTGCACACAACCCTCATGTTATATATCATTGGAAAGGTCTGTGACCACTTAATCATATTATGCATCTCCAATGTCCATCTCCCCACTTTGCCCCCCACCCCCCCAAGGGATACTTTTCTAAATTTTGTTGACACCCCTCATGTCATATATTGTTGGAAAGGTCTGTGACTGCTTAATCATATTATGCATCTCCGATGTCCATCTCCCCACTTTGCCCCTCCCCCCTCCCCAAGGGGTACTTTCTAAATTTTGCACACAACCTTCATGTTATATATCATTGGAAAGGCCTGTGACCACTTATATCATATTATGCATCTCCGATGCCCATCTCCCCACTTTGCCCCCCCCAAGGGGTACTTTCTAAATTTTGCACACAACCTTCATGTTATATATCATTGGAAAGGTCTGTGACCACTTAATCATATTATGCATCTCCCATGTCCATCCCCCACTTTGACCCCCAAGGGGGTACTTTTCTAAACTTTGCACACACCCCTCATGTGATATATCAATGGAAAGGTCAGTGACCGCTTAATCATATTATGCTCCCCACTATGAAATTTGTCAAGTTAAAGCAACTATAAATTTTATTTTTATGGTACTATCAAGTTGTTTGCCGTCAAATTTTGACGGGTTCCATCTAGTATATATTAAATTTCAAACCATTCATTTTGGTAGTTTTTGCGCTGTTATAAGTGGACAGATGAACAGACGGACGGACGGACGGACCAGACGACGACTATAGGTGCTACGTATTAATAAAATTACGAACGCACCTAAAAATTAATCAAGGTTAACTTAAATGTTAATTGTTTCGATCGTGTGATCCCTAGTAAATGTTACATGACAGCATATTTTAATCTGGAGGCACGGCAGTGCCTCCGCCAAGTCGAGAGAGGACAGCCGTAAGCATACTTTTCTGGAAGCAACTCAGGGCACTTTTGACCCCCCCATATCTCCGCGCTGGAGTATCCCAAAAATTTTAAACTTCAATTATAGAGAGTATTTGGCCCACAGGACCAAAATTTAAAATTACAACTTTCTGTCTTTTCTAGTTCAGGCGATATATGAACTCAAACATTCGATTTTTTGTCACTTCTTACTCACTCGTTCACGCGTCATCAAAAAGATTGGGTAGATCCCGTAGCCCCAGAAACTTGACATTTGGAAAAAAGGTAGTGTTTAGGATACAAAGAAAGGAAAAATTATAAAATCCAGAAAATTCGAAAAAAAAACATTCGAAAATTCAACAAATTCCATCAAAATTGAAAATTGAAAATAATACGATCTTGTAGTCTTGGAAACTTGAGATTTGGTGTGAAGGTAGTGTTTAACATCCAGAAAAAGAAAACATCAAAAACACCAAAAAAATCGAAAGCAAAATTGAAAAAATCGAAGAAATTGAAAAAAACCGAAAATTTGAAGACAATCCGATTTTGTTGCGCTAGAAAATTCAAATTAGGAATAAAGGTAGTATTTAGGATACAGAAAAAGGAAAATTAAAAAAATCCAGAAAATTCGAAAAAAAAAAAAAAAAAAATTCGAAAAAAATTGAAATAATGAAAATAATTTGATACGATAACGCTCGTATTTATAAATTAATTTGGATGAAACTAATTGCGTGTATTAAGCTCACCAATGCCTCGACCGAGTTCGTTGGCCAGCTTGGTCCGCCATCTTGTTTCAAGATGGCGGCCACGGAAAATTTTATAACTAAAATAAATATACAAAAAAGTTAAAAAATCAAGTTTATTTTTTAATTAGGTGTTAGGACTTGATACAAGGATTCCAGAGCATTTTTTGTTTTACCTCTATCTTAAAAATTGGCTGAGATAGAGCAGTTTGAAATTCTAGGGTGGCTGACATTTTGAAACAAAACAGCACATTACAAAAAACCAACGATAAATTTATGGTCAATAATGGTCAAGCAGGTGCAATCCCGAATGAATACTAAGTGTTATTATAACTGTAACTTTGACTTCGAAATTTTGATACGTTGCATTTTCTATTTGTTGATATTTTTGAACTATGATTTACGCTAAGTGAAATGTTGTTGTTGAAGAGGGATTTTCCAAGTAAATCCGAAACGTCCAATTTTAATATGTTTTTAATGTTTTATGAAAGTGTATTGTAATGTCTGTAATTTTAATGATTTTAATATAAATTTATAAGTTTTAGTGAACGCGATTTCTCGCAAATTATTTTCTTTCATTGTTGTAATCATTTTCCCAATCATACGCATAAAACTATATATTCATATCCATTAGCACCAAATTCTCGCCAAACTTGGCGACAATTGGCGAAATCTCGCCAAATTTGGCGACAAAAATAAGTCTTCATAAATGAAGCCAACTTGGCTATAGCTCAATAATTTGGCGAATTTCTTATTCAAATTCAGTGTAAACGAATCTTTTGTAAACGGTTTCTTTGCATTTTAACTTGCTGTTTTCGAGTAACATTAGCTAAAATTTTAAAACGAAGATATAGGAAAGCTACCTTTTCCTGCCGGTACTGGCCGGAGGACTTTTTTATGAGTTGTCGGATGCAATCTATGTTTTGCATTAAATAAAGTAAAACATTGAAAAACAAATCCCACAGGATGGGGATAGCTTGTTTTAGATCTGGAGGCACGGCAGTGCCTCCGTCAAGTCGAGAGAGGACAGCCGTAAGCATACTTTTCTGGAAGCAACACAGGGCACTTTTGACCCCCTCATACCTCCGCGCTGGAGTATCCCAAAAATTTGAAACTTCGTTTTTCTAGAGTATTTGGCACACAGGACCAAAATTTAAAATTAAAACTCTCTATCTTTTCTAGTTCAGACGATATATGAACTCAAACATTCGATTTTTTGTCACTCACTCACTCACTCGTTCACGCGCCATCAAAAAGATTAGGTAGATCCCGTAGCCCTAGAAACTTGACATTTGGAAAAAAGGTAGTGTCTAGGATACAAAGAAAGGAAAAATTATAAAATCCGGAAAATTCGAAAATAAAAACATTCGAAAATTCAACAAATTCCATCAAAATTGAAAATTGAAAATAATACGATCTTGTAGTCTTAGGAACTTAAGATTCGGTGTGAAGGTAGTGTTTATCATCCAGAAAAAGAAAACATCAAAAACACCAAAAAAATCGAAAGCAAAATTGAAAAAAATCGAAAATCGAAAAAAATCGAAAAATTTCAAATAATCCGATTTTGTTGCGCTAGAAACTTGGAATTCGGAATAAAGGTAGTATTTAGGATGCAAAATAAGGAAAAATTAAAAATTCCGGAAAATTCGAAAAAAAAAATTCGAAAAAAAATTGAAAAAATTAAAATAATTTGATCTTGCCTTAGAAACTTAAAATTCGCAGTAAAGATAGTGTTTAGGATTCAGAATAAGTTAAAATAAAAAAACCAAATAAAATTCGAAAATAAAACAAAAAAATCGAAAAAATCGGAAAAATCGAAAAATAAGGGAAATTTGAAAATAATTCGATTTCATAGCGCTAGAAACTTGAAATTTGGAATAAAGGTAATATTTAAGATACTAAATAAGGAAACATTAAAAAATATGGATAATTAAAAAATACCCATAAATTAGTGCAGACGATATATGAACTCAAAGTTTCGATTTTTTGTCACTCACACACTCACTCACTCTCGCGTCATCAAAAATATTGGGTATATCCCACAGCCACAGAAACTGAAAATTTGGAATAAAGCTAGCATTTCGGATACAAAGAAAGGAAAAAATATAAAATCCGGAAAATTAAAAAAAAAAACAAAAAAAAAAAAACATTCGAAAATTCAAAAAAATCGAACAAAATTGAAATTTGAAAATAACACGATCTTGTAGTCTTAAAAACTTAAAATTTGGTGTGAAGGTGGTGTTTAGAAATCAGAAAAAGAAAACATGAAAAACACAAAAATAAATTGAAAATAAAATCGAAAAATCGAAAAAAATCGAAACATTTCAAATAATGCAATTTTGTTGCGCTAGAAACTTGGAATTCGGAATAAAGGTAGTATTTAGGATGCAAAATAAGGAAAAATTAAAAAATCCAGAAAACTCGAAAAAAAATCCAAAATTCGAAAAATTCGAAAAAATTTGAAAAAAATTTAAATTATTTGATCTTTTGGCCTTAGAAACTTAAAATTCGCGGTAAAGATAGTGTTTAGGATTCAGAATAAGTTAAAATAAAAACGCAATAAAATTCGAAAATAAAATAAAAAAATCGAAAGAAATCGAAAAATAAGGAAATTTTGAAAATAATTTGATTTCATAGCGCTAGAAACTTGAAATTTGGAATAAAGGTAATATTTAAGATACTAAATAAGGAAACATTAAAAAATATGGATAATTAAAAAAATCGAAAATTAAAAAAAACAAAATAGAAAGAAAGAAAGAAAAAGAGAGAAATTGAAAATAATACGATCTCGTAGTCTTAGAAACTGAATATTTGGTGTAAAGGTAGTGTTTAGGATTCAGAAAAAGAAAAATTAAAAACACAACAAAAATTGAAAATAAAATCAAAAAATCGAAAAAAACGAAAATTTGAAAATAATTCGATTTTGTAAAGCTAGAAACTTAAAATTTGGAATAAAGTTAGTATTTAGGATACAAAAAAAGAAATAAATAAAAAATCTGTAAAATTCGAAAAAAAATTCGAAAATTCGAAAATTGAAAAAAATTCGATTTTGTAGCTTTAGAACTTAAAATTCGGCGTAAACTTATTGTTTAAGATACAGAAAAAGGAAAAATTAAAACACAATAAATTCGAAAATAGAATAAAAAACTCGAAAAAGATCGGAAATTTTAAAATAATTCGATTTTGTAGCTCTAGAAACTTAAAATTTGTAATAAAGGATACAAAATAAGAAAAAATTATAAAATCCAGAAAATTATTAAAAAAAATGCGAAAAAATCAAAAATTGAAAATATTTTTATCTTGTTGTCTTAGAAACTTAAAACTTGGTGTAAAGGTAGTATTTACTATTCAATAAAAGGAACAATTAAAAAATTCGAAAATAAAATCGAAAAATCGAAATATGTTTAAGAAATCGAAAATTCGAAAACAATTTGATTTTGTACTGCTAGAAACATGAGTTATAAGATAATTGTCCTATTAGCTAGTACAACGCCCCTAATTGTTTTATGTTATTTCTCCCGGATTATGGTTTTCTTTTCTTTCGTTTACGAATTTCGTTATAGAAAAGTTCCGCTATAGACTGGCTACGATATTGGCGATTTCTTTATAGACAGGTTTGTTTTCTTTCACATGTTGTACTCTATTTACTTCACATATGAAATATGGATTGTTAAATGATGTTAGCCCCACAAGAATTTTCACAGCTCCCCCTACCCTCCCGACATTACTGGCTGGTTATGGCTTGATAGTCCTTTCTAAATAAAATCATGGTGACTCTAAGATTCACTTGATTTATCTCTAAATTGAACCTAAATGATCCTAAAAAGTCGGATCAAATAATTACTATATTGGCATGACAATCAGGTAACTTAGAATTAAAATCGAAAAATCAATAAATTCATAAAAAGTCGAAAATTTGAAAATAATTCGATTTTGTAGTCCTAGAAGATTGACATTTGGCAGAAAGGCAGGGTTTTGTACACAAAGTAAGGAAAAATTAAAAAATCCGTAAATAATAAAAAAAAGTCTAAAAAAAAAAAAAACGAAAAAAAACCATCGAAAAAAGGAATATAGTTTGATTTATTGGAAATGTCAGGAAATTTTAATTTTGGCTTTCTTTTTATACTAAAAAGTCCTTTTATGTTAAATATCAAGTATCTAGGGCTGCGAGTTATATCTCAGATGCATAGCGCCTATCCTGGAAGCAATTGAGAGTACTTTTGACACTCCCCCTCCCATAATTTAGTGCTTGCCTAGGAACCTGAAATCTATTTTTATCTACAGTACTTGGAAACGAAACTAAATCTTCAATTTTTTGATACCTGTAAATAATAGGGACAGAGTGTGGGCTTAGCGAAAATCAGTGGATGATCTCCAAAAAGAACCCAAAATCAAGAAAAGGAGGGTTACTTACAAAAAGAAGTGAAATCTCATCAAAAAGTCACCTGTAAAAAATGCAGCCAAGTCTCGTAACTCATTTACCGTAAAAAGTACTGAGATCGTATAAAGCCAAGTTTAACTATCTTATTAACTCTGAAATTTTCATTCACAAAATCACTCCTAGTCTCTACATCTTTAGTTAATTATTATTTTGTGACTTGGCAATTACGCAGCACAGGGAAGTTATTACACCTTGCTATGTTATGGGATGGGATGGGATAATTTAACTAAAGCAAATTATATACGCACAGGGAAGTTATTACACCTTAATATGTTATAGTATTATTTGATTAAGACTAACTATATACATCACATTCTCGTGCTAAGTAATTGCCAAGTCACAAAATAATAATTAACTAAAGATGTAGAGACTAGGAGTGATTTTGTGAATGAAAATTTCAGAGTTAATAAGATAGTTAAACTTGGCTTTATACGATCTCAGTACTTTTTACGGTAAATGAGTTACGAGACTTGGCTGCATTTTTTACAGGTGACTTTTTGATGAGATTTAATGTTACTTTAAACGTTTTTTTACAAGTATGTTATGTAAATAAATCTTTTGTCTTAACTTTGTATTTAATTTTACGCATTACGTGTGCCACGTGTTCTGTAATTCAAAAGCATATAAATGTAGTAATTCTAGTTAATGTATAATAGCACGCATGCTTCTGTCATTCAATAGTAGTTCATAAAAAGAAACCTCTACTTATGATTCACACAACGCATGCTTTTACTTAGGTACTTAGATAATTTAATAAGGATTTTTAAGTTTAATTGGTCAATCTAATTAATCCCCGGCAGAACTTTAGTACGATCACTTTTCTTCTAATGTTTACCTACTGTATCTCTCTACTGGCAATATTAGAATGGTTGGCTTGGATGTTTGGGGTGGTTTTCTAAAATAGTTATGTAAACTAATTAAAACTGCGCAAATAATTCCAACAGAATGTTTAACAATTTTTCTTATTTGCGCGTACAATAAATGGTGACTTGCAATAATTAAATCATAAAATATACAGAACTAAAATCCATCCAATTAGAAAATACAGCTTTTCCTTTCTATATGACGGCTTTTTCATCACGACACTTCCGAAATTATGTCATTTTTTAACGCGATCATTTAAAAATATTTGAGTTCTACAAATGTCACGTCATTTTTTGTTTGAAATATAACGCCACTTTTACTGGTGAAAGCAAACGTCACTTCCACTTGAACTGTGTTTCAACAGTGATTTTAGGTGTCTCTTTACGTAACACAAAAGTTGTTTTCACTACAAAAAAAACTTATATTGTTAAATTATGTGACTTTTAATTTGAACAAAGTGGAAAAAATATATGCATCTACTTAGGACTTAAAAATTATAAATATTAAATACATTTATTTTCCTTAAAAGCAAAATTCGAAATAGTAAGGTATTTTAAATATATCTTTAACATTCTGTATAAGTAAATTGTAAAGTATTTGTAATGAGTAAAATACTTTTTAAGATAATAGCCTTTAAATCTTTCTTAACTAGATAAAGATAGAATAAACAATGCTCTCTTTAACGATAGACAAAAGCGTTTAATTGTTTTAAGGCGTAAAATATAATATTTACTTTAAAATCCAACAGTTTCATTCACCTTGTGACATCTTCAGGGGTAGAATTAACAGACCTTTGATGTTTCACTTGCCTGCAGGAGCCGAAATGTACTTTCCAAGAGACAGCAAATGAAGAAGATTATAGATGATTCCACAGAAAAGACCTAATAACC
The DNA here is from genome assembly GCA_963931845.1 of Maratus michaelseni. Taxonomy (NCBI): domain Eukaryota; kingdom Metazoa; phylum Arthropoda; class Arachnida; order Araneae; family Salticidae; genus Maratus; species Maratus michaelseni. Next base: position 431,013,762 of record OZ007588.1, read on the forward strand.
AAGTAAACTTGATTAGTTGAGAGAGGCCCAAGTTTTGTAAAATTCAGTATGTGCTTGTTTTCTTTGAGAATCTCAAAGAAGCTTTAGTGAGATTTAAGATTTGTCTTATTGCAACCTCCCTTGTACATTAAAGCATATTTAAAAAAAAAAGTAAAATTGATTCTACTCCCACGACACTGACAACCTGTCTGTTGTTTACGAAATTCTAATAAAACACGATAACGTTGAAATACTTTATTACATAGGCACGACTAAGAGAAGATTTAGAGATAGACTAAAAGGGCATATCGCAGACATCAAATACGGATGGTTAACTACAGCGTTAAATTGTGTACACTCCACCTGTGCTATACAGATTGATTTTAGCAATGCGAGGATAATCTGACCCTATAATAACTTTTTCGAGGTCGAGAATGAATAGAGATTACCAACAAGAAAAACATGTATGTAATGACATGCTGTAATTTATTACAACGAAACTGTGGTTGAAATAGTTAGAGGGGAGGTAATTTTTAATACTCTGTATCTCGGATTTTATATATTTTAGATTTACTTTTCCACAACAGATGGCACTCATTTGTTTTGTTACTTTTTACCGATTATTTCTACTTCCTTTTCACCTTCTTCGGTTGCTGTGTCTGGGAAAGTTCATTTCGGCTCCTGCAGAAAAATGAAACATGGAAGGTCTGTTAATTCAACTTCTTAAGATGGTCAAGAGGTGACTAAAACTTTTCAGATTTAAAAGTATCCTTAAATTTTACGCCTTAAAGCAATTGAACGCTTTTGTTTATCGTTATTTCTGCAATCTTTCCAACATTTTAATTCCTAAAAGTGTACTTTCCAATTAAATATTTTAAAATACTTTCCTCAAAACGTTTTCACTTATATAATCCTATATATTAAAAATAAAAGAGATTTTCATCAAATCCAATTTTCACACGAAAATGACCCATTTGCGTATGCGTAAAATTAAATCTAGAACCTAGCCAGTTTTAGAGTACACTCGAACGAGAAAAGGGGGGCCGAGTGGTATAAGGTGCGGTCCTTCTCTTTTCCGATCATCGTGGCGATTCGAAACCCACTCCGGACAGATTGATTTTTCTTATTTTATTGGCAATAATTCATTTTAATAATGCCATATTGAATTCAGAAGGAAAAGTTTTATAATTTTTATTTTTTTATTCGAATGCTTTATCATTACGTAAAATTTAACATCCAAGAATATTTTGATTTAATTACTAAATTTATACTAAAAGTATTTAAATTAAAAGATACATGTAATTACCGTGCATGTAATAACCGATTAAATAATCTGAACTGGTCTGCAATTTTTATTATATTTGGTATGACCATTATCAAAATGTCATATATATAATAACATAAGTATGTGATTATTTTTCGTAAAAAATAAAAAATAAAAGGAGAGAATACAAAAAGAAGGAAAAATATTCATACAGGAACTCTAAATTATCCTGATATCCATGATTTAACAATTACACAATGTGTGAAAATGGAAAATATAAATTCAAGTAATTAAAAAATGTGTATTATAAATCGTTAGCTGCAAACAGCAAAGTTTAAATTGAGGGTTTTGGAATCAGACTGATAAAATTAAATTTAATGAAAAATTTTAAAATTCGTATAGGAATGTCGTAAAAAAAGAAAAAAAATCAGAAATACAAGTGATCTAAAATTTTATCTATATTTTGTATGACCATTATCAATAAGATATATTTGTATAACTAAAAAAAGTATATGATGAAAGTATATGATCCTTAAAAAAATAATAAAATAAAATAAAAGAATAAAGAAAAAAATATCCATAAAAGAATTATAAAAGAAATCACCTTGATATCACGGTTTATTTGCGTTTTAGAGTCAGGCTGATAAAAATAAAATTAATGAAAAATTTTAAATGTCACGTAATTTAAAAAAAAATAGAAAATACAAAATATTGATACACTTTTTAATTTTTGAGACTGTAGTAAGAAAAAATAAATCATTCAATTAATATTTTTAGTTAAAGTCTTGCTAAATTGATTCACGTATAATAGGATGTAAATTACAAACTAACGGTTAAAATTATTTCAATTCATTAGTTGAGTAGGTTGGACTGCCAACACAATCTATTGTTTTATATCTATAGGAATCGCTTACACAACATAACAATTCATAAAATTTTCAATTCTCAATTAATTTAAAAGCAGCTAATTACAAAAAAAGCTTATATCTAAAAGAGCTTTCAAGTTATTTAACGTCAAATCTTGACGGACACTATTTAGTATGGTTATCTATAGGTATATAAATTATTTGGTACTTTTCGGTTAGCCGGGCGCCAGTGATATATGTACATATAAAAATATATATGTATATACATACATATATATATATATATATATATATTCATACATATATGTGTATATATATGTATATGTATACCTATGCATATGTGTAGATATATGTGTATATGTATATGTGTGTATATGTACATGTATAAATATCACTGGCGCCCTGCTAACCGAAAAGTACCAATTTTTTTTCCAAATTCCCTAATGTTTGGCCTTATAATTATATCGTTTAAGTAAATCATTTATTAATGATAAATTTCATTATAAAAAAGTATCTATTTAGCTTAATATTACAAAATATTTCCTTTTAAAATAGTTATTTTTCGAAAAGTTATTCTGCAGCACTTAACTTTAAATTTTTATTAAAGAATGATTTTTTCCGTGAACTAAAAAGCTTTCGGAAAATATATTTCAGTTATTTATTTTCAGCAGTGAGTAGAAAATGTAGTAATGCAGTAAGTCGGCTTATAAAGTTGAACTAGGATCCAAAAAAGTGTCCCCTGTGCCTAAAATAAATGAGAGTGATTTCTCACAAAGCGATTGGTTAGTCCATTTCTTTAACCTTGTACTGCTTTTCCAATCATTTAACTAAGCACACTATTTGTGTCGGAACGATTTGTAAAATTTAGTTGTTTCTTGTCAAAGGAAGCGATAAATAGCGAATTGTGAAACAAGCAAATGTCTTTTATTTTCCACGTAATTGTTTTCTAAATTTCTGAAGTTCTGAAGGATTCAAGCGATAGTTAAGAGGACATTCAAAAAATGTTTTAAATATATTTTAAATCATTTTTGTTACAGCCCGAGATTTACATAATTTATCCATATAGCTGGTTTCATTAGATAAACCATTATATTATTAAAAAAGTAATTAAATATTAAAACATTTTTAATTACAAAATAATTAAAGACATTTTCAGTGGAATGCATTAAAAGCTTGTTGATTTTTTTTCCGCTTAATAAAACATCCAGAAACACAGATGAAAAATAAGTGATATATACACCATTGTACACTTATCGAAACTGAACATAATGTTTAAACGCAGTCTCGTGTTTTGTATCTTATATCAAAAAAGTCAAATTACTAGTTTTAAAATAAGCAAGAAATAAATCCTACTCTATTTAAACGACACACACACAAAAAAAAACAGAAAATGGATATATATTTAATCATATTCGTCTTATAATTAAAAATTTTATTTTGCAAAAAGAAAAAAAAACATATACTGTGTAAAGAAAGTGAAATATTTTTCTATTTTATTAATCCATTATTGTTGGAAGTTGTATAATTATGAAGGATATCAATTTGTTACTGTAATACATCACTAAAATACAAATTTAGAAGACGATATTCAAATAAAACTTTTAAAAATTGTGTATGGTATTGAAACAAATATGTAATAAAAAAAATGCATTACTCTTATTTCGAAATGTACCCTTTCAGTGTGTTTTAAAGTAATAAGAAAAATTTCATTTTTTTGCAAAATAATATTCGCAGAAAATGCCTGTGACATAAAATAATAGATATTCTTTAACAGTGGAAAATGTTATTTAAAACCGAAAAATATTTTCTGATGTTTAGACGAAAACAACTGTATAAAACTAAGGTAAAGTTTCTATGAGACTGCACAAATTTTTCTGCTTCGATCTCAAAATAACAATATATTATGTTGTCGCATGGTTGTTACAAAGAAAAAACTGAAGTCTGCTAAACAGAGCGTATACTATAAACTATATTTCGCAACTATAAATATAATACTTTCTCTACTGCTAAAAATACGAGTTGTTTTGTAGAAATCTGTTAAAAATCTGCAGCAAACTGTCCGGTCATTTGACCGTTTTATAGAAAACGGTTACATAACCGTAATTTAACTGTATTCTGTACATATTAATGCCCATATTATGGTTGGAAAATAGTTAAATTTCGGCTATGTAACCGTTTTCTATAAAAAACGGTCGAATGACTGGACAGTTAGTTGCAAATTTTTAACAGTGTACGGTGAAAATTTATAAAATAACTATTTTGTTTAAAATAAAATATCTAATATATACGGCGTAATAGGATAGGTTTATGCCTGAGATTTCTTTTACTTTCTGCGTTGTGATAAAGTAGAAAATTATTGTTTTATATTTTACTGAACAAAGGGTAGGCTAATCAAATTAATGTTTGAAATAGTATTACATTAATATAGAGCTTTGTCATTATGTAATACTGCTTCATATTAAAAAAAAAACAAGGATTTTGAATTTTTTTAAATTTTATCTACTATAATGTATAAAAACTTTCAAACATTTAGTATAAACCTTGAATTTTTTTTCGAGATCTTGCCAGGTTTATGAAAAATACCGTCTAATATTTATTATTATGCAATCAACATTTGCAATCAATATTCAATATTTGTTTTTATACAATTCAATATTTTTTATTAAGTGAAAATGTATAATATTAATTAAAAATTTGCTTTATATCGTAAATTTAGAATTAGCAACACAATATCAATAAAATAGTTTATCATCTGTTATGGTAACAGTTATATATGCTTGAGGTTGAGTGGTAAATACATGCATTATAACACTTTGCAATATATCCTTACGTCAGAATAAGGATTTTTTTTTAAATGAAACGTATATTTCAGAAGTAAAACTTAATTATTGTTAGTTTTTAAGTGAAATCATTCATGCGCAGTGAAATACGAGTGTGTATTTAACTATTTTTGTAAAACTAAAACAGTACCAAATAAACGTAATCGGCGGTAAATTTGTACTTACAGGAGTAATGTTGCCTGAGTAAATCTATTATTTCTTTATTTTCCGCTAGCAGATTCGAAATATAAATTCTCCTTCAGAATCAAACAAGAACGAAAAATCACGCGTCAAGCATAGATTATGAAACACTTTCCAACACAGCCAGAAAACTGTAACGAAACTTCACCATTAAATAAGGTGAAAGAAGATATGTAAGTAAACAGTTTAGAAAACATATAACACATTAAAAAATACAATTTTCGAAATTGCCTTCCAGTGTCAAAACAGTAGTCGAATTATTTTGTGCAGCACTGTATATGTTCAATAAATGTGGATATATTGTATGATAAAATTTAGTTCAGTTAGAATATTCACATTTACCAATTTTTGCCAATTGATGGAAAAGCACTCGAAATATTTTGTACAGTCCTGTATATTATCTGAAAACTTCTTTACACACCACATATTAAGTAAAAAGCAACTTAAAAATCACTCGCAGCAATTACCAACCGTAAACGATAATGCATTTTTTTCTTTGTGTAAACCTATATATGAATTTATTAATATTCTACAAACTTCTATTAGTCTCCTAAATACAGTTCAGCAGGAAAATGTGAAAACAAAATTGAAAACCACCCTTAAATAATTCACTACCATAGTCTGTAATACTTACGAATTCCCTTGTGTGGACACACACGTACTATGAAAAAAAAATTAGTTAAACTTAAAAACGTAATCCAGAGTTGAAAACGCACTTATCTATGAATTACCGCACTTATCTTATCAAATGTCTACTCATAAACTATAAATGTCGCATATGTACTGTAACCAATATCTTTTGTGTGTCCCTGTAAATAAACGCAATGCACACAAGAGAGCAATTTATAGTGCACCTCAGTAATGTATATAATTTTCATTAAGTTTGAAATAGTGAAATATCACTAAATCACACTGCAGACAATTTTTTCCCATATAACGATGTATAAAATAATTATTTTGTTTGACCCTGTAAATGAATAATAAATTCTTTGCACCCCATATGCTACAAAAAGCATCTTTTAATGCGCTTCATAATTATATATCAATTTCATTATGTTTTAAATGACGTAGAGTCATCAAATTGCGCTTGAACCGATTATTCCCTATTGACTGTAATGTAACGGAATACTTTTCACTGTCCCTGTAAAAAACTATGAGTGCTACATACTTCTGTTGAAATAGGGAACATGCTATAGTAAACGGCAATAACATACAACAATTTCAGGACAATCGAAGCATATTTACGAGAGTTAGAGCACGGACAGACGACAGACGGCAGACAAACCCAAGTCCTAAACACTGTTCAACTAGGTTGGAAAGTGTCAATAAAAAGGTGGCTTCCTATAGGTATTTGTCAGGGCTTACTTATGCCGGCCGAATTTCTCTTGTATCTTATACATAGGAAAACCGGAAGGACGATTTTTCCCCATAGAACGATGTAACAGAATTATTTTGTTTGACCCTGTAAATGCATAATAAATGCTTTTCACCCCATATTCTACAAAAAGCAGGTTTAATGCGCTTATATTTTAAATGATTATGTTTTAAATGACGTAGCGTCATCAAAATGCACTTGAAACGATTATTTCCCATTGACTGTAATGTTCCGGAATACTTTTGACTGTTCCTATAAAAAAAACTATAAGTGCTACACACTTCAGTTGAAATAGGGAACTTGCTATAGTAAGCGACAATAATATAAAAAAAATTCAGGGCAATTCGAGCATATTTACGGGAGTTAAGGCACGGACTAGACGGCAGACAAACCGAAGTCATAAACACTTTTCAACTAGGTTGAAAAGTGTTAAAAAGCATTTTAAATGTCTTGAAACGCAACTAGTAAAGCTTTTAAACGCTCACTTACCCTATTTGCAGCTTTTGTATAACTTGTCCGCAATTGGTTTCTAAATTTCGCTACATTATCCATAATATCAAACTAAAGACACTAATTCTATATTTAAAAAAATAATAATCACAGCCTTTTTAACCTGCGTCCTTATTTATGCCCCATAATGTCAATTCAACATTCTAAATACTAAAGCTATAATTGACGCACAAATAAATAAAATTCTTTATATCCGTGAGATCGAATCTTGAATTAATTTTAAAATTTCACATCGAAACAGTTTATTTCGTACTTTAGACAATTGACAAATACAGCACATTTAAGAAAAATAGAATCTGAACTTAAAAAAATAAATCCAGCACACGCATAAGGCCAAAATCTTATGTTAAATAGTTTACATTAGTTCATGGGAGATCTAACTGAAGCGTTGCAATCACAGCTTGGATAAACAATCATAAATCGATGATTCGGCTATGGCAAATATGTGATCAATTTGTAGAAACATAAATATCCCATTCAAAATAAGATTTATTTCCTTAATACTTATTTTTTTGTGTTAATTGTGTGATAATATCTGCGACAGGTATTATTACACATGGTATACTACACGATTAAAAATAACAACACATTATTATAATCTGTATGTACTTAAACAAAATTTTATGAAAGGTAAAAAATAAATAAAATTTCATTTAAAAATAATGTTTTTATATTCTAAGAAAAAGTGAAAACCTTGTAATAGCATGAAGAGTTTTGGTTTGTTTTCTTATTTTCTAAACTTGGTGCAAAGCATAACTTATAAGCAAATTACTGTCAACAATATAATTACAGTAAAGTCTGCATAAGGAAAAACTCAGTCTTACGCTATGAAAATATACTATAACTACGAACGAAAATATAATATAATCTTCTGAGTTATCCGAAATTTCAAAAAGCGTGTTCCATTGTCTTTTGAATCCCCTGGAACCAACAGTTCCAAAAGTTTAAGAATTATTTATAAAAGCAAAGTATTTTTTGCTGCCCGTATTTTTCAGAAACGTTTCCGAATAGTTTTTGTACTGTATTAATCAGTTTTCTCAGCCTAGAAAACCTGTTTTTCCAATGTCATCCATTCTCAAGTAAACGATTTCAGCTGCATAAGTTAATTTATACATGAAAGAGTAAAGAAATAATCTTAATTTTAATGTTAATGCTAACGCTGTTAATTTTGCATGTTTGTCTGTTAAACATATTTGTTTAACATGAAAATGATTACTTGAGAATTGATACCATCGGAAAAAACCATATTCCGGGCTTAGAAACCTGATTAATACACTTTAAAAGCTACTCGTAAACGTTTCGAAACTTACGGACAGCAAGAGAAATTTTGTTTTTATGAATGATTCTTTAAATCTCGAAATGCCATTGATGTCTGAGGTTTCTAAAGATAAACAAACACTTTCAGAATCATGGTTAACAACGATGAGTTTATATTATAAATTCATTCGTGATTATATTTTCGTAGATTAAGAAACATTTGTCATTTTTTTACAGTTTATAGTCCGTTTTATCCGTGGATTTCATTACGATTACGTGGGAGTTGAGATGAAGCTTTTTTCTGGATGAGAAAAAACCCATTGTACACCGCATAATAGCATTTTATTTCTAACATTACTGATTTTATGTGCTACATATATCTGAAAGTAAGAAAATGCAATGTATCGCGCAAATATTAGAAAAAATAACTTTTATTTTCAGTGTTTGAAATGTGTTTGAAAAAATCTATAAAAACATATTAAATGTATTGATTTGGATCTATAATAGTTTTAAAGATAAATGTTTGTAGAAATTATCAATTTGGTTTGTTTTAACACATGTATGTACTTTAAATATATATTAGCAAAATTGATTTTAAATAATGTATTTTAAGATTCACTAGCGAAAATATTTCTTAATACGTCTCTTAAAATTATCTTAATAATCTCTAAATATATCTTCCAAATTCTCTTAGTATTTTCTAAAAAAATCAGAATACCAACTCTTAAAATCAATCTATATTAAATAAAGAAATACTTTTAATGAAAAAAAGAACAGCAACAATATTATAAAATAGATATACGAAACATTTATTGTAGGCTGTTAAAGTTTTACCAGTATGGAAAATTTAAAACTTTATCTACAGAATAATAGCTTTGCTTAATAAAAAAAAAATAATTTTGCTTTAATTTCTGTACATTATAGCTATTTTCTACATACGGCTTTTAATGTAGCTGCGGTGCTAGTACTTCTAAGCGTGACCATCTGAGTTGGGTTTTCACGCAAAAAATATGTTTTGATACGGCCCGTTTGAATGACTAGTCTAAATCGTCAAAAGCAATAAAAAACCAAGAATAAGACTGACAAAAACGTAGAAAAGATGGATCTATGTATAAAGTAATTTTGTAGCACATTGAATAAAACGGTCCCGCCATTACTTGTCAAAAAGTTACACGACAACTACAGTAGAAAAATGCCATTCTTCTACAATCAAAAATCAGCGAGTTATGATAGTTTGAATATTATGAAATTTTGGAGCTTTCCGGCATTAAACATATCACTTTATCGTTTCCATTTCTGGAACGCATAAAATATTATTAATGGTAGAATTATTTCATTAACATAATGTTAATTCCTACATTATTTTGATGACTTTTGCGATTTATGTTGCCTATGCAGCTTCAATAGGTAAAAATTAAAGCATTTCAATTTTGTTACCCGAAATATACAAAGTTGAATTTTCATACAAGGTCATAACAAGAAACAGTGTATACATGCCGTTAGTGTTCTCTAAGTAGAAATAAACTATTTTGCTTTGGATTTTTATTTCATTTTTCAAATAATTTTAATATATTATTTTTTAAACTGATGAAATAAAAAGCAATAATCCTTCCCCATTTATTCTTGAAAACAACCAAAACCATTAATTTAACAGTTTTTTTCCTGTATTTTAAAAATACCATTTTATAATTGATGCATGGATAATTTGACTATGAGATGCTGAAACTAAAATGCTTCAAACGTGAAGAAAAAAGTTATTTTATAATTTTTAATTTAGCAAAGATATATATTCCCCATCCTGATACTTTCTTGTAATGAAATTTATGAAGACATGGCCAGACATGCGGAGAAAAAAAACTATCGAAACTTTTAATATCATTTCGGAAGTTAATTGCTTTTTGAAAGTAGTTCTGAAACTTTTGTTAAAATGGAAATTCCGCATATACTTTAAAATGAATGAAATTCACCTGCAGCATTAGTTCGAAATTGCTGTAATATTACATGCCCCGTAGTAATTAAAATTCCACATTTCAATGTTTAGAATTTAAAAGCATCCCATAGTGTATTTTTTAAATTATGTTCCTTTTTTAAAAAAGTATTAAGCAGATAAAAATTGTTACTAAAAATATATATATATATTTTTTAGGATTTGTGAAACATCGAATAAAATTACAATTTTCTTTTTATACAAATAACATCTCTTCAGGTTATTAGAATAAAAAAATACCACATGTGGAAAACAGAAAAAAAATGAAGATTTATACTATAGTCAGTGTTTTTTTCTTTAGTTTGTACGCAAATAATAAAACAAAAATATTACGAACCATCAGACAGTAAAAAGAGTTTAATATTCTTGATTAGGTAATTTCTTTTAGTGTAATAATACAAGAATTTTATAGTTTACCTTATTTTTATAAATGTCTTTTTCTTTAATTATTTGAAACGTAATGCATATTTTGTCACTATTTAAAAAAATCAATTTAATGTACAAATATGAAGTTTAAATATTTTAATCTATTATAAATAATTTGATTAATATAATACTTGGAATGTAATTTAAAATTCACACACACATATACATATAGCTAATATAACACAGTTGTGTTCCCGGAATTCACGTTTTCTCACAATTTTATACATTTCACTGTACCCTCTCAGAAATGTGTAAAACAGGTCCAGATTACCGGAGGGGCAAACTTTCTCCAGCCTATCTGTAAAATTTTGGACATGCATTTTATAAAATTTGTTATTTATGCTATTGTTAAAATTTAATTTAGAAAATAGAAATACAGAGAAAGCAAAATTGACACTGATAGAGAATTCTATGTGATTTTAAAATAAACATAGTCCTCTTTTTACACATAATATGCAATAATAGATAATAGATATTCGCATTTTACTGGATTACAAGATGCAGCATTTTATTTATAATTATTTACATTATTTATATTATTTTGTATTTATCTTTATTGCAGCCTTTAAGGCCAAAATGTTATGATTATAAATTTACCCCTTAGCATTCTATAAATTTTATAAATTATAAATTGTAAATTTACCCCTTACCCTATTATAAATTATAAATTTACCCCTTAGCATTGTTTTGTATAAAAATAAAATTACAATTTTCTTTTTATACAAATAACATCGCTTCAAGTTATTAGAATAAAAAATACCACATGTGGAAAACAGATAGAAAAAAAATGAAGATTTATAATATAGTCAGTGTTTTTTCTTTAGTTTTTACGCAAATAATAAAACAAAAATAATACGAACCATCAGACAGTAAAAAGAGTTTAATATTCTTGATTAGCTAATTTCTTTTAGTGTAATAATACAAGAATTTGACAGTTTACCTTATTTTTATAAATGTCTTTTTCTTTAATTATTTGAAACGTAATGCATATTTTGTCACTATTTAAAAAAATAAATTTAATGTACAAATATGAAGTTTAAATATTTTAATCTATTATAAATAATTTGATTAATATAACACTTGGAATGTAATTTAAAATTCACACACACATATACATATAGCTAGTATAACACAGTTGTGTTCCCGGAATTCACGTTTTCTCACAATTTTATACATTTCACTGTACCCTCTCAGAAATGTGTAAAACAGGTCCAGATTACCGGAGGGGCAAACTTTTTCCAGCCTATCTGTAAAATTTTGGACATGTATTTTATAAAATTTGTTATTTATGCTATTGTTAAAATTTAATTTAGAAAATAGAAATACAGAGAAAGCAAAATTGACACTGATAGAGATTTCTATGTGATTTTAAAATAAACATAGTCCTCTTTTTACACATAATATGCAATAATAGATAATAGATAATAGATATTCGCATTTTACTGGATTACAAGATGCAGCATTTTATTTATAATTATTTACATTATTTATATTATTTTGTATTTATCTTTATCGCAGCCTTTAAGGCCACAATGTTATGGTTATAAATTTACACCTTAGCATTCTTATTTGTGCTTTTTAAGTTGGTGATTATAAACATAGGATATATTCTGAAAAATATCTGTTTTAGTACTTGATTAAAGGGTAACAAAATTTCCTCTTTAGCATACTTATTTGTGATTTTTGAGAAGTTGATTATAAGCATGGGATATTTTCCGAAAAGTAACTGTTTTAGTACTTGATTAAATGACACCATAACAAGAACGAAGAGAAGAATACAAAATATATACATAAAAATATGTTAAGCAGCACTTACCGATTTAATTCCAATTATACGTAATATTTATATGTCTTTTTATACGTAAAATATAATGAAAAAAGTTTAACGCAATTATATTTAATAGTGAAATATTTAATTTAAATTTAAATATTTAGTGAGATTAAAAATTCTAGATTTCAGAAAAAATAAAAAAAAATTACTCTGGGAAAACTTTTGTTTTCATATACCATACATTACGGCGTAGAATGCGCACAATTCGTACGATAAAACTTATCAGGATTAGGCATGCGTTATACGCCGGATGTAAAAATGAAAGATTAAAATATAAGAAAAGTACTTTCGCTAAATTAAAAGAAAACGTGTCCATCTAACATTATCAGTGTTAGAATTAGTATCCAAAATGTAAAAATACAGGGTGGTTATAATATAAGTATCTCTATTTGGAGCTGTCTGGAGCTCGAAGGAATGATCCGAATGAAACCAAAATCGGTATACTTACAATTCGAGAAGGGGGAAGCAGAATGCAATAATAGTAATAAAATAATTTCAATAATCACCGACAGGTGGTGCTACTGAGTGTGAAATGTAATGTGTAATACAAGAACAAAAAATTAAGGCGCAGACCGAATGACACACCTTATTTATTGGAAAATGTCAGAGTGAACGTGGTTACTCTTTTGCATGGCGGTGCCGCGATGATGTTCAGGTCCCACATGGTCATTGTTCTGGAGGACACAATCCAGGCTGTGCACAACGTGCTCAACTGTGGAATGTAATGCATCAGAAATGATGTTTCGTACATGTTATGATATGCAGTAAAGTCATTGGGGTTTGTAACACCTCCATGGTACACAATATTACACATTACATTTCAGACTCAAAAGCGCCATCTGTCGGCGATTATTGCAATAATTTTTTTATTTTTCCATTCCTCTTCCCCCTTCTCGAATAGTAAGTGTACCGATTTCGGTTTCATACCTATTATTCCTTCAAGCTACAAACAGCTCAAACTAGGTATACTTATTTTATAACCACCCGGTATATAGATGGTAGTTCGTGATTTGATAATTCATGTAATATATATATATATATATATATATATATATATATATATATATATATGCTAGAATTATTAATATATATATATATATATATATATATATGACAAAATCGATAAAAATCTCTAATTCATGTTAAAATTTCAAAATAAAATTGTTTTAAATATGTTTTATTTAAAATAATGATACTATTCTGCAATATTTACAAGAATATACATGTGTGATTAAATATCACAGTGATCTCGGAGATCAAGTAAGTAAATACCTTGAAATATAGATTCAGAAAAAACATCAATTTACTGTGAAAAAATCCTTTAGGGCATATTTGCGCCATTTTTTTTTCTATTTGAACGTTGTACACATCGTATGCACAAACGTATGCACAAATCTACAGGTAAACAAGACTGTGCTTTTATTATTGCCGAAACGTCAGTTGAGGCTCACTGTGCAGACGCGAAAAGTTTTTGGTTTCCGTCTGTTTGTTTACTTGTTTGTCTGTCTGTCTGTTCCGCGATAAATGCCGTAAATTCGTTCTACTAGGTTGATTTTTGGTGGGTATGTTGGTGAGGTACCCGGAATTAACTGTATAGTTTTTAGTTACATTTGATTAATTCGTTCGAAGAATATAAAACACGTCTTTTTAGGTGATAATGCTTTCTTATGGGAATGCAGACGATTTTCAAATTTCATTTTTAACTGAAATGAAAATCACATATTTGAATAATGGATTAAAACGTAAAATTACTATTGCTAAATTTTCGATATGGAGGTTTTAAATAAATCCAATAGCTTTAAAAATTTGCTGAGACATTCATTAGAATTTAGATATTAATTGTTTAAATTATTGGAAAATGTTTTGCATCTGTTCAGGAAATATAAAGCATTTTAATTTCATATTTTTTCACAAATTTTAAAATGCATTTCTTTTTATTTTGCTTTTTCATTTATTAGTTGCTTAGCAACCATATTTCAAAGAATAACAAAATAATAAAACTCAAGTAACTCGCACTATTTTGCTGCAATATTTTATTATCAAAATAAATTATTCTTGTATTCTATTGACAAAAAATGAAGGATTTATTTTAATACAAGTTTATTTTTTTTATCTAAAAAGTTACATGAATAAGAAGTTCATAAGAATGTCAGAATATCATTGCATAAACAGTGTTTAATTTAACGCTTCTAATTTCTGAATCCTAAGTATTTTGTATGCTTTTAAATATGCAAAAAAATTAAATTGCGGATTGTAAGATGCTAAATAATATGAAAAGTGCGATTAAAAAACAATGACTTTTAGAGGTGAATTTGAGGTTCCTGATCTGCAGATTTACTAGTTATAATTTCCGAAACGTTAGTTGAGGCTCCCTGTGGAGACCGGAAATGTTTTTGGTTTCCATCTGTTAGTCTGTTCCACGATAACTGCCGCAAAAATAGTTCGATTACGTTGATTTTTGGTAGATATGTTGGCCCGGAATTTGCTGTATAGTTTTTGGTTAAATTTGATTCATTCGTTTGAAAAATATAGAGCATTTTCTTTTAAGTCATAATGCTTTTCAATTGGAAGTCAGACGATTTTTAAATTTTAAAATTCGTCTAGAGGAAAATGACGCATTGGGATAATTGATATGTTAAATTATTGACTCTAAATTTCCGAAAAGGAGATCTTAATAGATAGAAATGGAGATCTTAATAGATCGAAATGAAGATCTTAATACAGTTGCTAGGAAACCATTTAATGAAATTGAGGAAAACAGAAATGCATTGGACTTTTTTGTAGGTATCCAATTGTTGTAAAAATTGCCAATAATTTAAGAGAATTTCGAAATTAATTGTATAAATTATTGAAAAATTTTACACATCAGTTGGAGAGATATAAAACATTTTCATTTCTCATTTTTACACTAATTTCTAATGCATTTTTGTTTTCTTTTCTTTCATTGAATGGTTGCCTAGCAACTCTATTTCAAAGAATATCAAAAAAAGAAAATTGGAGTAAATCACATTACCTTGACGCAAAATGTTATTAACAAAATAGCTTATTTTCGGGTGATTTAAGTTTTTAATATACTTTTTCTAATGATATAGAATTAACGTAACTACTAAAGAAAGATTGCCAAATCGGTTTTGCAAACGGAAATTATAAAAACGTTAAAAGTGTAAATTGAATATAAGTATTGAATATTAATACACAAGTATATTTAGTCCACAAAATTTATTCAATTTCAGCAACATATGGTGATGTTTAGTGGTTAAAAAATAAGTATTTTTTTAATTAAAGCATAAAATCTCACGCACAGAGAAATGGTTAATCTAAAGAAATTACAATAGTAAATGCATTCAGACATATACTCGAATAATGATATAACACAATTAATGGAAATTGACAACAAAAAATTAAAACGACAATTGGGGGTTCAGAGGGGCAGAGCCTTCCTGAAGCAATGTATTCTTATTCTGAAAATATACAGTAATAAGTAGCTTATACTGTCGTTGCATAAAATTGTGTTTAATGTCATACTTCTCAAATTTCCGAAAATTTCGATAAATCTTGTATTTTTATAAATGTATAAATAATTTCAAAAAACTGAATTTTAGGATATCAAATACTATGCATTTTACATTAAAAATTAGTGAGATTAATGAACAGTGATTTGTATTGCTGACGTTGAGGCTTCTGATCTGCCGATTTACTAGTTATATGTCAAGTAATTTTCTGGCTATGATGTACTACAGGTTGTCCGAAAAGTTTTTCCCTCCCTGATTGCAAAACGTATTCATGTCTGCTATATATAAAATAGAAATGTGAATATGGAGCCAAATTGTTGAAAAAGTGTTTTTTTTTTTTTGTTTTTTTTTTGCAAGTTTTTGTCGTGGCTGATGTGTAGCAGTGTCAGTATTGAGTGTCAGTGCGCTGCGTACAGCATCACATGAATTACAGAAGCCAACAGAAACAGCTGATACCGTAGAAGATACTGAGATTTTTCCTGATTTGTGAACATTTCCGGATTCCTGACCAGTTTTACGTGTCTGTTTTATACATAGCGGATATTAATAGATTTTACAATTAGAGAAACACCCTGATTTTTGGACACCCTGTATATTTGTGCTTCATTTATATAGTGATAATATGTTAATTTGCCTAATACTAAATGTCCCTATACTTTTCACATACATTACTATCATTTTAAGGATTTATTTGATGTATTAGAGCACGAAAAACATAAAAAACTAATTTAACAGATAACAACTCGTTAAAAATTTGTTCCCTTTCTTCCTATCTGTAAATTTCTCTTGTAATAATTTTCTATTTCAAGTCAGTATATTACGAGATTTTGAATTTCAATTTTCAGTTGAGAAACTTTCGAGATAAATTTTTAAGTGATAAGGACAGATTATGTACTTTAAAATTGCAAATTATTGTTTTAAGTGCAGTCTTGGTTTTCGCAGTTACGTACCATAAAATCAGAGCACTTTATTTTCTGTTCGAAAAATGTATAAAATTTAAATTAAATTTTTAATAAAAAGTTCTTAAGAGTTTACAGGTCGTTTCCATAGTTTAAAGGTGGACATTTTCCTAGTCAGAAGAACATCTTTTACGATTTTACGATTTTTTTTCTCAATATCTTCTGTAATAAGCACATAAAAAGAATTATGTAACACACATGTAAAGTAAAAAGGAAACCGATAAGAAAATTATATTAAGTGCTATTGATAAGGATGAGATTTGTATTAAATCCGTACACAAAAAATATTTCTTATAATTTGTTCAAAATACATTAAATATAAAATAACGTAACATTAAAATTTACAAAAAAAAATTAAACTAGACACACTTCTTACTACGCCATTTTAACAATGCAAATTAAACAAATATTGCAAAAGTAGAAATAAAAACTTGATATAAAGTATCTTTCTCTGAAAAACAACCACTGCAATAATAACGCGATCTTAAACTGCTTTCTCATATGAATATTTTATATTAAGCTAAGTAAGCAAATATTTAATCTTCTCTCTTAATTTAAAACGAATTAAGAAATCTTGTACTTCATAAGCATCATACTATTTAACATAAGGTGCGAATTTTTCATGATAATAAATTATTCTTAAACAAATAAAAAATCATTAAATTAAAAAGAGAGAAACATTGTTTACATTCTTCATGAGAATAAATTAATTCTTTCTTTTAAAAAGAACGTAATTATAAGCAAGTTAGATTTTTTACGATGAAATGTAATTTAATTTCATGGCATAATAGTATCATAAAACTATTTTTATAATTCTAAGTAATATAATGTTAGATTTTATACATTCAAAAAAATCATTTTAGAAATACGAATTAATTCAAACAAATGAAAAACCCAATTCTACATAAAACAAAATAAATAATTTTTAAATTTTTAATATATACCAGATTTGCCAAGTCTCCGGATTTTTGCGCACCAGTAATTTTTTAGAGAAAAATATTGTTCTTTTAAATCGCAAAATGCTCCGATTAAATAAAACAACATTTTCTATACTAAAATACTGGTATCCAAAAAGCCGGAGACTTGGCAAGTCTTATATAGATACAAGTAACTATAAATTCATAATATATAAATGTATTACGAAAATACAGTAATATGCCTCCAATATGGAAATTTTTCTTAATGCAATTTCTTACGAAACTAATAAGTAATGATTTTCTAAAATGCTTTCAAATTTAAATAAAGATTGCGGAATAATATTAATATTCCTTTTTGAGATAAAATGCATCTGTAATATTCAAAGTGATTCGGTTTTGCCTCAAATAATTATTGAACCGAATTAATTAAAAGCATGAATGTGGAGTCTAGATACAGAAAAACGGTTCTCCATGAGTTACCTGCCAGTACACTACAGTGGTTAATTCCCTGTTGTTGAAATGCTTGTATAGACCGAAATATGTGACACTAATGAGAGATGTTATGTTTGTGAAATACACCAAATGATAATTTTTCTAAGCATTTGCAAATGCAATTTTATCAACTCAGAATGCGACCGGTGACAAATATGAAGAAAAAACCTGCGACGTAATAGAATCAAGGAAAAGAAACGGATTTGGCTACTACTTTTGTATTGTAAATGAAAGTAATTTTTAGAGCTCATGCTTTTTATGGTATCCGCATGCATAATATTTCTTCTTACTAACTCGACGCCACATTGAAAGTTCGGCCGTATTTCGTATAGTATTCGAGATACGATCTCTAATTACGGAATTTAACATTAAGGGGTTCTGTAAGGTACCTCATCATACAACCCATAGTCATTTTACTATAATTGGACACTACTTTCAGTGTAGTGGTTAAATCGGTTTACTAGTATTTGAGGCGATATAGACATAAGGAATCACCCTGAACAGCGATGAGCCAAAATATTGTGATCAACCTTTCAACACCTGTTTGCCCCATTTTTGGCTTGCAAAATATTATAAATCACCAAGGCATTTATTTTACCATTCTTTTATAACTATCTTCAGAAATATTTTACTAGACTTGAAATGGTGTGCGTGTTCAAAAAATAGATATTGGGTTTATCTATGAATTTCCTGTGTTGATTAATGATCGTATAACAGAATTCTCTGAATCCCATATAAAATATAAAGCGAATTTAGAAGAAAGAAGGGCAGCAAGTAGAATACTCCAGCTTGACTTTCAAATAACTGATCAAAATGAAGTACGCAAGCTGCCCCACTAAAAAAAATCTGAAGATTACCTTAAAAAAATATCTGTAGAAAATCTGTAGGTATTTGGCCCACTTTTTTTCAAATCTTCAAAATATCTGCGAAATGTCTTAAAAAATTCTACAGATTTTTTAAAAGTAAAGTTAAATCTTCAAAATGTCTTCAGATTTCTGTAGAATTTCTGAAGAAAGTCGCACTTTCTTAAGATAATCTTCAGATTATGTGACTTAATTGAAAGGATGTTAATCCGTAGCTAGACGTTTTCCTTTAGACCATGAAGCGTTAAACATTGTCCTGTCAATGCCATTTGCCTGCGATTAAAGCCCCATGGTGTAGAATATTTTCTGCTTGGGTAGTTGCCAGATGCTACAGGAGTATGGCACCGGTAGATCCATCTTTCAGTGACGATCCGAATTGAGGGGATATCTTCTAGAGCAAATTAGTCATAAAGCTGAGAAGTTCTATGCCTCAATGAGTCGAAAATATCAAACAGTCCTCATTTCAAGAAGCATTGTATTTTTAGAAAACTGAATCTATCGCTGGAAGACAGATTCCATGAAATGTTGTAATCTTAAGCAATAATGTTTTGAAAATCTACATTTTCCATGATATGTTGCCATTTACTACCCGTCTGCAGGTATACATCATTGTTGTATTTAACAAAATATTTTTGATGTGCACAAAGCTTTTAAGTAAATTTTACAACACGCTACAATAATAAATGCTAAACCGAATATTATAAAACAACAAATTATAATATTTAATAGAAATAAACCACCTGGCACAGATGGGTTAGATAATTATCTTATTTGAGTATTTATCTTGAGCTACAAATATTATTTAAAAGGTATTAAAAATCCATTCCCCTGATGAGCTAAAAGTGTGGTGAGAGTAATCCGTCATGTCTAACTGACATATTTCGAGGTCTTTGATGCCTTTCGAGGTATTTTGAAGTATATTTTTAAGAAATATTGTTTTGATTTAGAAATCCCCCTTCAAATTTGTAATATCTATTTTTTCTACTCTTCCTACGGGGTACAAAAACACATAACTGGCTCTGCCCTCATATTGCGTTATTTTCCTACAGGGTGACCTCGGTGCACTTGAAGTAGTTTGTTCACTAAAAATCGCTAAGATTTCAAAAATTGCAGAGGAAAAAATTTCCTTTTTGGGAATAAAAGACAAACAGGATTCCTTTTACAAATGTGGAAAAATTGCCTCGCAAACCCAAAAATTCTGTAAATTCAAATAAAAATATTCGCATAAAATTCAAAAATGTGCGTACGAATTCCGAATAAACTTTATTGAAAAAAGGATAAAATTTACTAAATTGTACTAAAAGTTTAAAACTGGATTTATATTTAATAATGGGAAAAAACGCCGCGAAACGCAAAAAACCCTGTTAAGCCGCCTAAAAAGCGCTAAAAATTTAAAAATCGCAGATGACAAAATTTAGTACAGTGGGTTAAAACATTGTAAAAGGAATTCTTTTACGAATATAAAAAAATTGCCGCGGAACATAACAGTAACTCGTGCAAATTTATTCCTCTAATCAACGATAAACTGGTGATTCAAGGATTTACATCAAAAGTAAACAAATAATTCTAAATTAAATCCGAAAATGAATTTTCTACACGCCAAATCATCGCTTTTCTCCCAGTATGGGAATCTACTAGCGCCAAAAGTATGTGAAGAGGCTCTCGTAGCTTTGCGTCCACTGCCAAGATACCTTTGCCGCGATATTAGTTTTCTTATTGCGGACTCTGCTGATGAATCTCGTCAATGTGTCATTGATGCCAAAGTGGTCGGCATTTCTTTATTTGTTTTGAGTGCATCTAGGACATTTCGTTACAAATGTAACAAATTTTAAAAATGGTAAGCAGTTAATAAAAGAAGAATTTCTTATGTAAAGTTGCTGATATTTACCTTTCAAGAACTTAAACTACAAGTTACATACTAGTTACTACATTAAATTTAGGTTCTCCATTTTTTGCAGTATTTAAAAAACCCTCCGAAATTTATATCGTAATTTTCTAGCAGATGTATGTTTAAAGAAGGAAAACCCTTATTTCCCTTCCGACGCATTTTCCGTCATGACTAACTTGTTATTCTGTTATAGGGTGAAAGTAAGCTGCGCCGCAGGCGCCCATGAGGGAGCGCATTCCCGTTCATTAGTTTTCTTGTTGTGAACTCTGCAGAAAACCTTAAAGGATTGTGCGCTTGTTGTTCTTCATCTGTTTTGAGTCCACCTAGGTTAATTGTAGAAGCATAGGTCACAAATATTAAAAATTGGGAAACAGTTAATAAAATAATAATTTCGTATATAAAGTCGCTAGTATATTCGTTTGGGAAATTTAAACTACTAGTTTCTACCATAATAAATAGTCTGCGTTAAATATCGATGCTCATTTTATTGCAGTATTTAAACAACCTTCTAAAAGCTCTATGAAATTTTTAAGCAGGTATATTTTAATAATGAAGGAAGTTCGTTTCAAACGCATTTTCTGTCATAAGTAATTCGTGGTTTTCACATGAGCACAAATTTAAAAATCGTTTCTTATTCAGAGCTTCAGAAATAAGTAGGTTATCACGTAGGTTACCATTTGAATGTTTTCATTAACCCATTAGTTATTAAACTCTGCTCCTAAGCATCTTTTGAATTTGTGATACCCCCCCCCCCTCATCCCCATTTTTGTTTTAAATAATTTTGATTCACATGGAGAAAGAGAATTAACAATGACAAGCCAATTCACTAATTTATAGCTTACAAAACAAGTAATAGTTTGTCACAAATATTTTAATATAATTCTATAAATGCAATGAAGTCATATATATTCCCTTTTACACATAGACGAGCTTTGATGCTGTTTGCCAACTCATCTCAATAATAAACAAAGGTGTTTTAATTTGTTCAATGTTATCTTTATAGAATTTCTTGAAATGACACGCACATTTGACAATAAATTTGAAAGCAATGGTATAAATTATAATGGATTTTAGCACTTTGTTAAGAACAGGTAAAAAGTTTTGAATACTAAGATCTGTGTGAAAAGCAAAATACACAAGAAGCATTTATAAATTACCCTTCTTATCAATTTTAAAAGGCCATTTTTATTTATCCCGCAATGATACACTTCTCTGTCAGATAACTTTTTCTTTCCCATTATCGCCAATTAACAGAAGTGTGTAAAATGTTTTTTTTTTTTTAAATTTATGTCATAATGCATACTTATAAACAGTGTATGAGGCTTGCACGAAAGCCGTAGGAAATTTACTATTCACCTATTTACTTCTTCGATGTCTGTTTAGGAATTTTTTTTTTTTTTTTTTTTTTTTTTTTTTTTTTTTTTTTTTTTTTTTTTTTTAGCGTTGGTAATAACTTTTTATAGTATTTCAAACAGTTTTTAGATTAAATGTGTTTAAAATAGTCAATTTTAGATGTACCTTTAAGTAGTTTAATCTGTAGAAATTTCTTTCTTTGACGCATTGCCAAAGAAATAGAAAAACAGGTATAATCAAACAAATACTACTCGAAACAGTTTTGCTAAATTCTAAAATAATATTATAAGCAATATATATATATATATATATATATATATACAGTGGAACACCAGTTATACGTACGTTACCTGAGTTGTACGTTTCCCTCAGTTATACGTTTCAACTCAGCGGTCCCGGCCGCTTGTCATTAAAAATTAACTGAGTTATATGTTTTGAGTTGTACATTTCCCTCAGTTATACGTTACGTTTTTGCGTCCCTGGCCTAAATTTTGTCTCATTTATGCATTTCGTAACCGGAAACACTGACGACGCGTCGGATGAGTATGATTTGAAAGATCTCACTCTAACTTCAGAGCTGCTCTAAGGGCTTTTGACGTTGTAAAATGGTTCGTCAGTAGTAAAAACAGTAACGGTAAGGCGGCTGCATTATTTACAGAAATACAAAGTTTGCTGTTGAATGTCGGCACTGCCGAAAAGAAACAATCGAGTATTAGTGATTAATTCTACAAGATTCAGTAAACTACTTAAATATCTTTTGATAAATGATTTATATGCAAGACAATTACAATAATTTCTTTTAAGTACACGATGTGTATTAAAAATATTTTTAATAAAGCTTTTAAGCTCTGTCCCATTTCCGAATGCCCCACCAGTGGCTGAGAGGTTGTGCTCTCGAAGCTGGTAGACGGGAGGTGCTGGGTTCGATCCCAATCGCGCCCGTCGGCCTAATCGTTCGGAGTTTTCGTGGTTTTCTTCGAGCCGTGGATTTATCCATGCGTAAATACGGATTAGGTTCCCTTAGAAAGACCCCCACGGAGGGCACTCTCCCCGGGCCTATATCCCTAGTGTAGATAATTGGCCGTCAATAATCAACCAACCAACCAACCCATTTCCGAACTTATATATATATATATATATAAGTTCCTAAAATATAGTGTCTAAATACCTGTTTAAATTGCTAAAAGGCGTAAAATGAAGACTTTATGAACACTAATATAAGTTGAATTAGACTATTGATAAATTTTGACTCCACAGGAGTCGTTATCAAAACAAATAAAAATATTCTACAAATGCACGATCTATGAAGTTATTATTTGAAACGCTGTCATTTAATTTTTCAAGTGGAGAGAAGTTTCAAAAGATTTTTCAAATATTTTTCAAACTACGCATGTTATCTTTTATTTTTACTTGGATGTTTATTTCTATATTTTTAACCATTTTTCAGCAATTAAACGAAGTTTATAATTACAAGGTGTTATAATTTGGTGTCTAAATACCATTAAAACTTTATCAGACAATTATTCCGTTTTAGTTATTTATTTTGAACATTTGTATGAGAACTTAATTTAAATGGGAACTATTTTAAAAATCTGCATGTATTACTTTCATTTTTAGAAGCCTATAACATCACTTTTCCAAAAAGTGGGGGAAAAAAATCTGGAATTGGTACTTGTGGGTATAAGTTCAGAACCACTGCATTAGATGCATTATATTCTAATATCCCATTACATGATTATTAACAAATTTGTTTTACTCTATCTTAATGTGCATATGAAAATAATCTAAAAATAACTTTCAAAATTTTAAACTTATTATTTTATTTTTCAAAATGTACAAAACATTAAAAAAATGACCTGAAAAGACTTTGCGAATACACTGTATAATAATTTCACGAAATTGAAATATTTCGATCTTTAAAGATATTGACATTTAAATCGATATAAAAGTCACACACAAAAAAGTTTAAAACTCAAGTATTTGGACGAACTTAACATAATAATTTTTGAAATATTTTTCCAAGTATAAGGAAATATAAGATGAAAAATATCTTCTTTCAAAATATTCTATACGTTTGAAGATGCAGAAATATGCAAGTAACTCAAAATATGATGGATAAAGGTAAACATACTAAAAGAGAAATGTACGAAGTACATCGGTTAAGCAAAAAAAACGTATGTTAGAATCATTCTATGGAATATTTTCAAAGAAGATGTCTTATTTCAAAGAGCTTCTGTTGGTTTCTTTGTAGAATTTTCTCGCAGGGATTATATTCGAGTTGTAGTTTTATAAGATTGTGATTTTTAACTTTTAAAATTATCAATAGCTCTCCAGACTGAAGTTTTGAAAATCAGGATAAATTATATTTTTTTAAATATATATTTTTTTACAAATAATAATGTGCGCATAAAATTAATTTTAGTTAAATGCAATCAATATAAAATGCAACAATTTCTACTACTATTTATAGTGTTTTTAGGATTTCTTACAAAAAGGCTTGACCTCTTGCTTATTTATGTAAAATTTCAACATGTGTAAATAATAATTTAAAAAATGCATTTTAGCATTAAAAAATATTTTCTTTATTGAATTTTTCTATCATAGAGAAATCTATATTTTGGTTGCTGAAGAATAAGTTCTTTATTTTTTGGCATTTTCTGAAAAAATGTATTCAAATGTTTATGATTATCTATTAACTTGCATAACACAACAATGAAATTTTCAACAAAAAAAAAAGTAAATTTTTATTTATAATTCTTTTTTAAATTGTTATTTAAAAGATGAGTTGGAGTTTGCTGTCATTTTTTCTAAATACTGAAATGACTAAAGAAATCAATAATTGTATGTTATTAAATATTTATATCCTACTACTACTTTTTAGGATGTATGAAAAATATGGATGTGCACAATTCATTTGTCCAAGTTTGTATCATAAAAATAAATATACATATTTCTTTTTCCACATTCGTTAATTGTATTAGTAAAATTTTAAACTCGTCACAGTATTCATGGAAGCTTTCCTTAGTGCATTTTAATTGGAATTATCATTGGTGAAACCCACTTACACTTTTTTCAAGGAAAGTTACAATCTTCTACTGACTTTTATTATATCATATGAATTAATTTAATCTTGCAGTTATGTCCTTAAAATAGTACCTACTGTGTCTATGGAAAACAAATTACAAAATAGCACAATTACCTTTTAGTTTTACATTTTATTATACTGGTATGAGAGAAAGAAATTGTGTTGTTAATATCTAACATTTTATTTTCCGTTATTTAATATTTACGTGCGCCACCGTTTAAGGTATAATGGGATCTATGGGATCTTCTTTTATTATTTAAACGGTTAAAATTTAGGAAAATGATTTTGAAATTATTGCTCCTTATATAATAGTTTTAAAGCATGGGAAATTGCTAATTAATAAATATAATGTAAATGCAAAATAAGTTTCTTTTTTTTTCATTTCATTACATAAAATTATGAATTATAACTTTAGAAACACCAGACAAAGTTTATAAAATCATAATCAGAAAAAAATATTTAAAATTTCTTTTCAACTTATCTATAGAAAAAACTAAACAAAGAAATGCTGATACAATATCTTATAAACTTTAATCGAATTTTTCATTTTATAAAAAAAGAATAAAAATATTTACATGGTAAAGTTATGTAAACACTGTCTTGTTGAGTATTGTACATTCAAGATATATTTTCAATATTGTATAGAAAGATTAAACTTATAATATTTTTAGAAAAAAATAAAGAATTTAGGTTAACAATATAATCCTAAATGATCATTATAATATATGCATATTTGGTATAAATTACGTTTAAGTTTCTATTTATTCATTCTAGTCAGATGCAAAGGAATATTAACTAATATGAGCGAGTGAAAAAAGAATAACTGAAAATAGACATCTATGCTTATGAAAAGAATTATGTAATATGTATATGACGCTTGTTTTACTTCACTATTTAGACCTAAAATGTCTATTTGGTAATACTACATTTCAAACTTATGATATATAAGAAATTAACTAAATTTTTCGTTTTAAATTCTATGTTAGCCAACGTTCCCAAACGGGAGCCTCAAATTGAAAATTCCTTTAAAAATTAAATTTCAGCAATATTCACTTAAAATAAATGGCATATACAGTATAAAAATGTGTTTATTTTTTTAAATAGAAATCATAGACAAATTGCAAAAGAGGAAATGTATAGCAAATCATAAAGAAATTTCAACATTTTTCATAGTAAAAGTTTTCATTAAAAAAAATATCAACCTTATTCATATTAATTTTTTATATTTAAAGATAAATCTTTCATTGATTCTTACTATCTTGCTTTTTATTTAATCTACTCATCACAATATTCCATCTCTGAATTCAGTATAAAATAATAGTCAGAATATGACCAGTGTTTCCAAGTGTGAACACTATAAAAGTTATCTATACTAATAAAATAAAGTTTCGCTCTGTCTGTGTGTGTCTGTCTGTTGGCAATGGCTAGGAAAATCTAGCCCACCTAGATGCCTGAAAATTTAGATTTAGGTAGTCCAAACCCTCTCCTGATGCACCTGAGCCTCAGAATTTTAATATTTTAATTATTTACTGAAATATTAATTAATATCCACAAAGAACTCTCCTTATAAATACGCTTTTTTCTCTTGAGTCGGTCGGTTGCATAGATTCTTCACAGAAGTTATTACGGGAACCAGAGTAGCGATGCATAGATAAGAATTTCTAACTGAATAGTGTCAATATGGATTAAAGTTATCTGCGTACAGCCATGCTAATGTTGTGCCACCTGCACATGACAAATTACACAGACGTCCTCCTGTTTCAAACATTTTCCAGGCCCGTTTTTCTTCATGACAATTAGACGGGTTTAAGATTTTTTTTAAACATGATATACATTATTATGATACAGATTATTAATACAGAAAACTTTATTTAACAGATTATATGTTATATTTTCGGGAATGGAGAGGGGCAAGGGTCTAATTACAATTAACAATTTTAACATTTTTAGCTTCACCCGCAGCATTTAATTGCTGTTTTATATAGAGAATACTGCTATTTTAAGTCTCAGCTAATAGTGTTCCGAACTTTTCCAAAATAGTTCCATTTTTACTAAATTATAGTAAAAATCAGGTTTTTCAATGTTTTTTGTTTTATTTAAATATTCATTGGAGTATTTTTAAGATTTCTGAAATATTACTTTTTTAAATGTTTTCCTTTTTAAAAATGAAAGAGCTCTCTCATGATTTAAAACTTTATTAGTATAAAACAACACATTTATCTGAACGTCTCTGCAAAAATTCTACTGTTTTAAGATGAAATCTCAAACATCTTATCCGAAAAATTTGGAAGTTTTCGCTTTCATTTTATAGGATATATTTTGTTCCCTGTCTGAAGAAATTCAATCCATAAACTGTTTCGTAAAAGGTACTTTAAACATTCCTTCAAGATAAACTGAAAGGTAAAGCCTCTTAAATTGTAGGTTTTAATGTTTACAAAATTGAAGTTTTTTTTTTTTTTTAACATTTTAAAATACTTTTAGAACATGTATTATATCGAAGATTAGAATTACGGTAAATAAAATAAAATATACGTACAAATTGAAGTATTTAAAAGTCCTTCCGGCCTGTACCGGGAGGAAAAGGTAGCTTTCCTATATCTTCGTTTTAAAATTTTAACTAATGTTACACTAAAACAGCAAGTTAAAATGCAAAGAAAATGTTTACAAAAGATTCGTTAATACTGAATTTGAATAAGAAATTCGCCAAATTATTGAGCAAGAGTCAAATTGGCTTCATTTATGAAGACTTATTTTGGTCGCCAAATTTGGCGATATTTCGCCAAATGTCGCCAAGTTTGGCGAGAATTTGGCGCTAACGGATATGAATATATAGTTTTATGTGTATGATGATTGGGAAAATTATTACAACAATGAAAATTTTTGTAATGTGCTGTCTTGTTTCAAAATGTCAGCCACCCTATAATTTCAAACTGCTCCATCTCAGCCATTTTTTAAGATAGAGGTAAACCAAAAAATGCTCTGGAATCCTCGTATCAAGGCCTAACACCTAATTAAAAAATAAATTTGAATTTTTAATTTTTATGTATATTTATTTTAGTTTTAAATTTTTAAATGGCCGCCATCTTGAAACAAAATGGCGGACCAAGCTGGCCAACGCACTCGGTCGAGACATTGATGAGCTTAATACACACAATTAGTTTCATCAAAATTGATTTATAAATACGAGCGTTATCGTATGACATAAGTCAGATATATATATACAGGGTGTTCCGTTAAAGGGGTCCAATATTAATAGGGGTAATAGAGGAGATCACATGGAGCATAAATCAGTATATAAAGCCTGGTCGGATCTCAATAGTTTTCAAGTTACAGCAAATAGAATGAAAATTCGGAAAATTGTAAAAGAACCCTCATTGCTAAACTATCGATAATGCTACATAAAAACGAAGCACATATTTAGAAAGAGCAAACAAAAACCTACAAAATGACATCAATTGTATTAAAATAGCAATATTTATTGACGAGTTACAAGCCCTGAAACAGTGAAAAAAGTACGAAATCCAATATACATCAAAATAGTTAATCGTTAATTCCAAAAAGACAACTCTAGCTACAACAAGGAAAATGTAGTAAAATTTGGTCCATTCCGAAAACTTTCGAAAAAGCTTACAATGAACCATATCGGTTTAATTGTGTGAGAGAAATTAATCAGTTTCTTAGTTACAACTCCGCTTTCTTTGACATTAGCAAAGGTTAAACTCCGCCCATCACGATTGGAAACACCGCCTTTTTAATTACTCTCAACTATACATTTTCGATCATGCTTCTTCTGAGATGCAACATTTTTAATTATTCAAGAGTTGAATGAACCAAAATAACTTTACAATAATAGTCTACATTTTAAAGTGGTCTTTTATTGATATAAAGCTTAAGTTAAATTCCTTAAAATTAAACTGGTGGTGAAAATTCGGAAATAATTAAAAATATTGCGATTTGTAACTATAAAAGAAGTTTCAGTACATGTTTTACATGGACAATTATTGTATGTATATGTGCATCATAATTTATGATAGGAAATAATAATAACAAATAGCATAATAATTTTATTAATTATAAATTTAAAAAATACACTAAATTTTAAATTAATTCATACAAACTTTGTAATTTACAATTTGAGTACACCACAGTCTGTGACTTACAAAATACTGTGCCAAAAAGTGTTGAAAATAAAAGAAAAATGACAAATAAAGAATTACATTCCACGTACTTTATGACATATGTGAAGCATAGTCTTCTGGCCTGCGCTGCACAGTTCAATGTCGGAAGGCAGACGAACGGACATTATTATAATAGGTGTTCGAAGTTGCGCCCATTAACAGAATCGCACAGCCGACAGCGACGTCGTAAAGATTGGCGAACACGCCGAAAAACTCCGACGGAGTTGGGAATGTCTCCTGCAGCGACAACGATTCGCACTAGTAAATCCTCCGGTGTATCCACAGGCGTTTCATACACCAGCGATTTAAGGTGTCCCCAAACAAAAAAGTCTAACGGATTGAGGTCTGGAGAGCGTGCAGGCCAAGCAACAGGTCCACTGCGTCCAATCCATTTCCCAAGATATGTTGAATTGAGGTGATTGCGAACACCTATGAAAAAATGTGCCGGTGCGCCATCGTGCATAAACCACATATTGTGGCGCAATGTTGCTGGCACATTTTGCAGTAACTGAGGTAAGATATCCCGTAGGAAAACCAAGTACGTACTGCCATTGAGTACATCTGGGAGTAAATATGGTCCTATGAGATAATCGCCGAGGACACCTGCCCATATGTTCACACTGAACTTTTGTTGTGCGTTCGACGGGAAAACAGTGTGCGGATTTGTATATGACCATGTGTGCATATTGTGCGTGTTTACCACGCCCTCTCTCGTAAATGTTGCTTCATCAGTAAATAAAATATTTTCCAGAAATTGTGGATTATTTTCTGTTACATTAAGCAACCAGCGTACGAATTCTGTCCGCTGAGCACAATCTGTTACTGATAACAGTTGTACCCGCTGCACATGAAAGGGGTGCATGTTTTCTGCACGCAGAACACGCCACACACTTTGGTGAGAAACACCGACTTCAGACGCAGCAGCTCGTGTACTCGTGGAGGGGTTATCTTTAAAAATATTCAGTACATCTTCTTCCATTGCAGGTGTTCGTACATGTCGAGGTTTCCCTGCATCAATGCTTGCTGCATTAAACGATCCAGTCTCCCGTAATCGTCTATCGATTTTTATGAAGAGTTTCGAACTTGGGCAACGTCTCCTTGGAAATTGCTCACGGTACATGCGCTGTGCTAGACATGCATTTCCATGAGCTTGCCCGTACATCAGATGCATGTCCGCATATTCTTCGTTAGAGTATTCCGGCATAATTATTATACATCAACTTACTACAATCCCACTTACAACAGCCTCCCTTTAACATAACGCCCACTGATGACTGCTGTTTTATTACACTTTTCTTCCTATACACATAGAAAATTTGCATAAAAAGTACTTCTTCTTCATCATCCTGAAAGTTCATGGAGGAAACGCAGCAGTCACGCAGTTTGCTTTAAGACAAGGCGAGAGCTGCACAATATGTCATTCACTTGACCAGACTGAATAATGAAAGGGTATTGATAGAGGTTGATCAGAAATGTATAATTGAAAGATATTAAAACGGGGTGTTTACAATCGTCATGGGTGGAGTTTCGCTCTTTCCGAGCGTGCAACAGTACAGAGTTGTAACTAGGGAACTGCTTGATTTCTCCCATACAATTAAACTGATATGGTTTATTGTCAGCTTCTTCGAAAGCTTTCGGAATGGACCAAATTTTATAACATTTTCCTTGATGTAGGTAGAGTTGCATTTTTGGAATTAACGATTAACTATTTTGCTAAATATTTGATTTTGTATTTTTTCACTGTTTCAGAGCTTGTAACTCGCCATTAATTCTCAATATTCTAAAACAACTTATGTCATTTCGTAGGATTTTTTCTGCTCTTTCTAAATATGTGCTTCGTTTTCATGTAGCATTATCGATAGTTTAGCAATGAGGGTTTTTTTACAAATTTCCGATTTTTCATTCTATTTGCTGTAACTTGAAATTATTGAGATCCGGCCAGGCATTATATACTGATTTATGCTCCGTGTGATCTCCTCTATTACCCCTATTAATATTGGACCCCTTTAACGGAACACCCCAGATATATATATATATATATATATATGGAGATATATATATATATATCAACATTTGAACGGAGGGTGGTTTTGGGATCTGGGGGTCATGATCGGTGAAAATATATCAAAATTTTCCGGAACTGCTTTCCTCCGAACGGCTGCAATAGATAGCTTTATACTTTTTTGTATTGAAAGCTACCTAATAGAAGTTTAAACTTATAAATGAAAATAAAAATAGTTAAAAATTAAATTAATATAAAAAAGATCAATAAAAAAATAAAACTTTAATGGGGTTAACGCATAACACCATAATATTCCGTTAATGTTTTAAAACTTAATCCGTGCTGTAAAAAGACACTTTTTTCGGCTATCTAGACACTATTTCTCACAGCTAGATGCAAAAGAACGATGGATTAAACACTCGAAACATCTCCCTTATATATCGGTTAGCCGTGTACACCTATTTTATTTGCACATTCTGAGTTTTTTTACCCAGGGTTTTCTCCAGAACCGACTTATTGGATATTCGATTGTTAGACTCGTTATTGAATTCGTTATTTATTTATAATATTACTTTTAATTTGACGAAAACCTTTGCACATTCACGCCTGAATTTTGCAACTACTCATTCCCATAACAGAAGAACTATAAAAAAAATCTTTTGCAAAAGAAAAAAGTATATATATTAGTCAAAAGTTTTGAACGAAAAATGATAAAATATATATTCCAATAGAGAAATCTAATTTCCAAAAGTTAAATATAATAATGTAAATAGCATTCTATAGTGAGTTGTTTCAACAGAAATTATTTGTTAGACAGTGAATGTTTTTAACATCTTATGCACAACAACGCATTTATAGCTACCAAACATGTGAAGCACCATGTCAATACGACCAGTTGAAAAAAACTGTCTTGAAACAGAAATATTATTTAATAAAACGTGTCATTTGGTTAGGTCGACGAGAGCGACAAGGGTTTGAACCCAACACCTCCTGTCTACCAGCTTTGAGAGCAGAACCTTTCATCCATTAAATTATATCTGACTTTGTTGAATGTAGTCATTATTTCTACAAACAAATATGTTAAGCATTAACCCTTTAACGGAGAAAGCACTGCAATTGCTAAAATGTTGAAATAAATGATTGACACCGGAAATTATGAACAAATTTATTTGCATGTAACAAAAAAGCGATATTTCACATACGTAATAAATGGAAAACATTTCTATTAAAATTCTGCTGTCATTGTTGAATTTCGTAATTAAAATTTTGTGGTTTCGTAGGGAAACCAATGAACGTTAAAGGGTTAAAACAAAATCTCTGAACAGTACATATTTGTGGCAATTTTGATGTAATACCTTTTTGTAGATATCTTTATGTAATACATTCAAATTTTATTATTAACTAGCTGACCCGTCCGCCGTTGCCCGAGCCCTTGTAATAAACTTAAATCTCTTAAAAAAAACGGAACTCTGGCTACGGTCTACGATGGCTTCGGAACCGTATACCCGGCATGCTCGTACGCTCTAGAAATTCTTTTAATTCCCCCTACCACCGCCAGGGGAGCATTCTGTTCTAAACAAACCTCTTTCCGAACGAACTTCTGAGACATGTCCCCGCTGCCTACGTTACTATATAGTAGGCGCACTATATAATTGAGCTGGTTTCGAGAAGATTGGAACATTATTAGCCCAGTTATTGCAATAAGGCACAGTTAGGGAAAATAACCTTGAGTGAGATGCCGAGGGGAGGGGATGTTCGAGTGTCCTTCAGAAAATGACTATTTAGGAGGCCCACTATGCATGCATAAAAATTCGCTCGTTTTGGTAAGCTAGGAACTTAATTACAAAGTTGGCTTAAACTCTTATTTGTAAATAGTGGTAACCGCTTCTCATAAATTAAATTTAATGTTATAAAGGATGACTATTAAGTTAAATATAATGTTTGGAATCACTTGCGTTGAAATCGGAAAGATAGTTGCTGATATATAGAAACGGAGCATAGTTAGAGAAAAACCTTGAAGGAGGGGCCCGGGGGGGAGGGTTGTTCAAGTTCCCTTCAGCAAATGACAAATTAAGAGGAGCACTATACATCTTTCGAAATTCGTTCGTTTGCTTAAGCTAGGAATTTAATTACAAATTTGGCTTACCCAATTATTCGGAAATAGTGGTAACGGCTACTCATAAATTTAGTTTAATGTTATAAAGAGTGACTATTAAGTTAATTATAATGTTTGGAATCACTTGCGTTGAAATCGGAAAGATATATTTGCTGAGATATGGGAACGGAGCATAGTTAGAGGAAAATCCTTGCAAGAGGGGCCGTAGGGGGGGGGGGTGTTCAAATATCCTTCAGCAAATGACTAATTAGGAGGACCACTATGCATCTTTCAAAATTCGTTCGTTTGCTTAAGCTTTGAACTTAATTACAAATTTGGCTTAAACTATTATTCGTAAACAGTGGTAACCGCTACTCATAATTTTAGTTTAATGTTATAAAGAGTGACAATTAAGTTAATTATAATGTTTGGAATCACTTGTGTTGAAATCGGAAAGATAGTTGCTGAGATATGGAAACGGAGGAGAGTTAGAGAAGAAAACCTCGAAGGACGGGCCGGGGGGGGAGGGGTTGTTCAAGTGTCCTTCGGCAAATGACTAATTAGAAGGACCACTATGCATCTTTCAAAATTCGTTCTTTTGCTTAAGCTAGGAACGTAATTACAAATTTGGCTTAAACTATTATTCGGAAATAGTGGTAACCGCTACTCATAAATTTAGTTTAATGTTATAAAGAGTGACTATTAAGTTAATTATAATGTTTGGAACCACTTGCGTTGAAATCGTAAAGATAGTTGCTGAGATATGGAAACGGAGCATAGTTAGAGGAAAATCCTTGCAACAGGGGCCGTGGGGGGCGGGAGGGGTGTTCAAGTGTCCTTCAGCAAATGACTAATTAGGAGGACCACTATGCATCTTTCAAAATTCGTTCGTTTCTTTAAGCTTTGAATTTAATTACAAATTTGGCTGAAACTGTTATTCGGAAATAGTGGTAACCGCTACTCAGAAATTTAGTTTAATGTTATAAAGAGTGACTATTAAGTTAATTATAATGTTTGGAAGTTTGGAATCACTTGCGTTGAAATCGGAAAGATAGTTGCTGAGATATGGGAACGGATCATAGTTAGAGAAAAATCCTTGCAAAAGGGGCCGTAGGGGGATTGTTCAAATGTCCTTCAGCAAATGACTAATTAGGAGGACCACTATGCATCTTTCAAAATTCGTTCGTTTGCTTAAGCTTTGAACTTAATTACAAATTTGGCTTAAACTATTATTCGTAAACAGTGGTAACCGCTACTCATAATTTTAGTTTAATGTTATAAAGAGTGCCAATTAAGTTAATTATAATGTTTGGAATCACTTGTGTTGAAATCGGAAAGATAGTTGCTGAGATATGGAAACGGAGCAGAGTTAGAGAAAAAAACCTCGAAGGACGGGCCAGGTTGTTCAAGTGTCCTTCGCCAAATGACTAATTAGAAGGACCACTATGCATCTTTCAAAATTCGTTCGTTTGCTTAAGCTAGGAACGTAATTACAAATTTGGCTTAAACTATTATTCGGAAATAGTGGTAACCGCTACTCATAAATTTAGATTAATGTTATAAAGTGTGACTATTAATTATAATGTTTGGAACCACTTGCGTTGAAATGGAAAAATAGTTGCTGAGATATGGAAACGGAGCATAGTTAGAGGAAAATCCTTGCAAGAGGGGCCGTGGGGGGGGGTGGTTCAAGTGTCCTTCAGCAAATGACTAATTAGGAGGACCACTATGTATCTTTCAAAATTCGTTCGTTTCTTTAAGCTTTGAATTTAATTACAAAAATGGCTGAAACTGTTATTCGTAAATAGTGGTAACCGCTACTCATAAATTTAGTTTAATGTTATAAAGAGTGACTATTAAATTAATTATAATGTTTGAAATCACTTGCGTTGAAATCGGAAAGATAGTTGCTGAGATATGGAAACGGCGCAGAGTTAGAAAAAAAACCTTGAAGGACGGGCCGGGAGGGGTGGGGTGGGGGGGGGGTTGTTCAAATAGCCTTCAGCAAATAACTAATTAGGAGGATCACAATACGTCTTTAAAGATTGATTAATTTGCTTAAGCTAGGAACTTAATTTGAAAATTTGACTTACACTATTATTCGGAAATTCTGGTAACTGCTTTCTAGAAATACACCTTGAAGCTTAAATGTAATTAGACCCTTGCCCCTCTTCATTCCCGCAAATATAAAAAAAGAATCTGTTAAATAAAGTTTTCTGTATTAACAATCTCCATCATAATAATAAATGTCATGTAAAAAACAAACAAAAAAAAAAACCCGACTAATTGTCATGAAGAAAAATTTGCATGGAAAATATTTCAATCGGTGGCTCTTATGTGTAATTTGTCATGTACAGGTGGCGCGGCAGTCGCATGGCTCCTCTACGTTGATAACTTCAATCCATATTGACACTATCTAGTTAGAAATCCTTTTTTATGCATCGCTACTCTGGTTTATTTAAATTCTTCTGTGAAGAATCGATGCAACCAACCAGTGAACCAATCAACCCAAGAGAATAAAAGCGTATTTTCTATGAGAGTTCTTTGTGAATATTAATTAACATTTCAGTAAATAATTAAAATATTAAAATTCTGAAGTAATGGTGCACCAGGAGAGGGTTTGGACTACCTAAATCTAAATTTGCAGCCTTCTAGGTGGGATAGATTTTCCTATCCACCGCCAACAGACACACAGACACACACAGAGAGAGAAACTTTCTTTTATTAGTATAGATATCCTCACTTTGAGAATAACATTTTTTAAAAAGCCTGGCAAAACCCTTCCATCACTTTGAAAACTCTGCAATAAATAGTTGAAGGGATTCAAAATGTTTTGGGATATTTTACTGTTTTTTTCTAAAAAATATTTTAACGGTTAATAAAACAATATATATACTTTTCTGATTTTTTTTTCTTTTTTTGTTTTTAATAGTTTTACGATGCTGAACATACATCATATTTTAAAAGTTTCAATTCATAGAAAAAATTCACAGTTTTACATTTAAATTTTTAGAAGTATAGTGAATAGTTAAAACTAAAAGTTCATCATGAAATATATCTTCCATACAGCGCCAATCATTGATTTTAATTTTTCAGAATTCCAATTTGGAATGATCGTCAAACATGTAATATAATTGAAAAAGTAAAACCCAAACAAATACCATTTAATGAAAGACTCAAAAATTCTATTCATGCTAGTACACGTATTTAAAATTTAATTAATTTCTCAAAATCAAATTATTTTATTGAAGGAAAACATATTCTAGAAGCCATTTCCCTTATTTATCAATTTGAAAAATAATTCTGAAATTCTGCCGGCTTTGAAGACAGTTAATTAAACGATATATGTCTGCACAGAGAGCATTAAAATTTCAAAATATAAACAATAAGTTGAATCATAGAGTGATCATAAAATAAAAGTGTCTCCAAAATCTGTTATGACAGAGTAAATATTATTGAGACACAATTAATTACCATTCAAAAAATTGCATTTTTGCTTTATTTTGGAATTTAATTTTAATTTTTAATTTCACTTTGGTTGGTACAATTGTTTTCCTCTAAATTTGGAAATTTTTCGCTTTTTAATATC
Organism: Maratus michaelseni; assembly: GCA_963931845.1. Taxonomy (NCBI): domain Eukaryota; kingdom Metazoa; phylum Arthropoda; class Arachnida; order Araneae; family Salticidae; genus Maratus; species Maratus michaelseni. The sequence goes on from OZ007588.1 coordinate 431,051,210, forward strand.
GAATTCAACTAAGTGTGAATAATGGAAATTTAATTTTTAACATTATAAAAATTTTTAAATTGAGTCATACATAAATTGTGATATATCATCTTAAAGAACAACAAATTGTGCAAATATATTTTTTTTAATTAAAATTTTCATAATAATATTTAAATTTTAAGAATAACATTTAAATTTTGGTAAAAATATTAAATGAAATGTTTTTTAATGTTTTACAAAAATGTTTAAATGTAAATTTGAATTCTGGATTTATAAAAGTATATACACATTTTAAAATCTAATAATGTTAAATGAAATGTTTTTTACAACTACCTTTTACTGTCGCAGTCATATTTTTAATATTATCTGTCAATACTTAAAATTCCGAAGATAATTTAGAAAACATATGACTAAAGAAATTATGCAAAGTGTTTTAAAATTATAATTCATAAAAGATTATATATATATTTAAATTTTACATTTCTTGAAATGAGATATACAGAGTTAGTTGCATTGAAGGCACAAGTAGTACGACATAACACGCATGACATCTTTTTGGTCTAATTGTCGTAGTTACATACGTATCGCATAATTTTTTATGAAAGAAAATAGTACTTTTATAGCAAAAGTAAAGTTTTTTTTTCGAGTTATGTTTTTACTTGGAAAAACATGTATATTGCAATTTATATCTCGAGATAAAACAAAGTTTTTTAAAAGTGTAAAAATAACGTGCTAAGAACAAGAGTCTAACATTCTTTTATAAATTAAACTGATATTTAACGAAACAGAACTTTATTTGTTAATTTTTGGCTTTGCAAGAGTTTTAAAATTAGCTTTCGAATATTTAACGAGATTATGAAAATGGTAGGAAAGAAGCAAGTAAGAAATAATAATAATAAAATAATACTAAATTTTAAAAATGCAATAAACTAGGCATTGACACCCCTCGATCATTTTTGGTTGAATAATGAATAATACATTTCACTGAAGTATGAGAATATTCATTTCTACAGTACAACATCACCAGATGAGATAATCGTTATTAAAGGTAAACATTTTTTTGGTGTGTGTGTGTTTCAATTAAGATCCGGAAATTACGCTTTGAAAATGTTTTTTATTGCAAAGAAAATTCCTTAACTAATACGTTTTTATTTTATATCGACAACAATAATTTTTATGATATATTTTTTAGATAAAATAAACTTACATGCAAAATTATTAAATTTCAATGCAATACATGGCAGATAAATAAAACAAAAATAATATTCCAAATTATTGTAAATACAACTATAATTATTGCGTTTGTGTAGGGTAAAGATTTCAGTATTGTATCATAACTTTGAACAGCAAAATGATATTAACTAACCAATTATAGGTACATATTGATGCGTATTTTGTTTTGTTAAAAAAAATCATGTTGCTCATAGATATAATTTCTAACATTAAAAATGATGAAATGATGTTAAAATGATATTTTTTTTTCCAATTTCAGTAACAACAACAACAACAGCAAAAAAAAGATTGCATCATCTGTATAGTCAAATGAATTTGTGCCATAAATAACTTTTAGTTACGTATGTTTAGTAAATTACATATGTTATCAAAATATTGTTTAAAAAAAGAGACAATTTACATAATAATATAATTTTCAATTATTATGCTTTTGAGAATATTTATTTTTGCTTTTGAGAATATTTATTTTTGCTTTTGAGAATATTTAATTTTTTCAAATAGTAATCTTCAAATTATTGATTGACGTTATCACTAATATATCTACTTTTAAAGTGGATCTATACAGTGCGTTCATAAACTATTTTGAAAAATCAAAAGAGTTATAGAATACCTTACGATTAACAATTTGTGAATGTGAAACCTGGATAGCAATTCATTTATTCAATCAAAAGTACAGAGAGACTTACTTCAAGCAAAATCCGAATTTTCGTTCATTCTTTACTAATGCTTAAGGTCTTTAGACAATATTATCTATACATTTTTCTTGTTTTTATTGAAATGTCATGACATAAGGCAAAGTACTGGAAAAGACCATCACTCACGTACAAGCAACACTTAACTAAACAAGCCATAATTCGGAATATCGCTGACAGTTCATACTTTGTCATTGTTGAAACTATCGCACATTTTGTTTTGTTGACAATATAGCTAAATCATATTCAAACGTTCAATTTATGAAAGGAATGCAGAGATTTACTTTGAGGGAGATGTCTTGTATTTTTATCTAAATTAGTGAATTTCTTTACTGAATTCCAATACATTTTTTAAAGTGTTTTATCAGCTCTTTCTTTTATCAAAATTATTTACGAACAGTTGTATGCTGCAATTTACTAAAATGATTTTTTTATAGAAATCAAAAGCCGAATTTTTAATTTATCTAACATTATTTACGAATAATTTGAATAAATTGATCATATTATTTTTTTATGTGAGTTCTTTTAGCGTTTATTCTTTTATTTATTCTATTTAGAGCACAAGCCAAAGAAGTTTTCAGCCATCAGCTTTAAATAACAAAACCCTTTAAATTAAATCTTCTATGTATTTCTCTTCAAAAGTCACAAATAAAAGCCCTTTTCGTGGATTTTTCTAAAAATGACGATCTAAAATTGAAAGAAATGGAAATATGAATTTAAAAAGAAAGAAGTTCAAAACATTCGATGATCATGCATTATTCAACAATTTCATGAATAATGCGCAGTATGACACATTTGTAACATATTTTCACAAAATTCTGAGTATTCTGCTTCATATAAAAATTCTTTGAATTGCACAATGAAATTTCATAAACTTAAAAGTATAATAGATATTATTTTTATACATAATAGCATGCATAAAACTTACATAAAAACATACATGAAACATATATAAAAATGCATAAATAAAATTTAAAAAATCAATATTTGACGATTTCTTTGAAATGATAGACAGTGGAACTTTTAAACGATATAAAAAGCATAACTGCTGTGTACAAAAGTGCATTAGACACATTGATATATCATTAATATGTCACTACATGTCACTAATATAATTATTTTTAATGACTAATTTAAACGTTAATATAAAATAATACAAAATCTTTTTAACAATTTAAAAGTCCTTTTTATACTTCATGTTACGTTACGAATAAATTGTTCCCAACATTTACCATATGAGCTTTTTCCTTTGTTTATTCTGTTTAAAGTATACGTAAAACAATTCTTGTGGAATCATTGTTCAAAAACAAAATTCTCCATTCTTTCTTTCTCCAAAACAGACACACACACACAAAAAAATAATCTAGCGAGACTAGAACAATTAAAAACAATTAAAAACATTCAGAAATGGAAATGTAATTTTAAAAGGAAAGTGCACATTTACATGATCGATGATCATGTATTATTCAACACTATCATAAATAATGTCCCTATGTAGCACATTTACGCGAAATTCTAAATATTTTGCTCCTTTAAAAAACTATTTAAAGTGAACACTGAAAGCTCATAAACATAAAAGCACAATATATATAAAAACAGTATTATCTGATGAAGTCGTGGAAGCAGATCGACTATTGACATTCTAAAAGATATAAAAAGCATAACTAGTGTACAAGAAAGAGCACTGGGCTTTATAACGTAATACTTTCACTAATATATATAAATTTAAAGGTTATTTTAAACGCAATTCTGAAATAAAATAAATCATTTTAAGAAATTAAAGGTCACATTTATAGATCATCTAACGATACGAATAAAATTATCCCGTTATTGAATATGTGTGCGTTTTAGAAACTTTGGCATGTTTCCAATTTGTTCTTACCGGGTTTCAAACTTCAAAATGAAACATAGTAAAAGACTCAAAAGGCATAAAACCAATTCCTTTCATCACACAAAACCACAAATATTTATTTCACATACCTACACGATATTATAAGGATCGCTCCTTCAATAAGACCATATGCCAGATGCATATTAATTTTAGCTTTCGTTTTAAAGCTTTTAACATAACATCATAATCATTGCATCGTTTTTTCAGCATCAATAATGAAATCATTTCACTACACTTCACTGGTGAGGAGGGTGCATTTACAGCGACACCTGGATTTTATTTTATTTTAATCACATTTTCGACACTCCCCACCTGATAATTTTCAAAATTATCACTATAAATTTATAATCTAATTTTTACTAATAATCAATTTCAATGTTCAATGTCTATTCAGTACATACAATATACAAATATGAAGTTATACAATATGCAATAATTCAAACACACAAAAGATTTTATAAACATTTACCTTTTAGACCTGAAATGAATCACCAAATAAACAATCATAATATATGTATATATACTTTTTACCAATATGTATCTAGTTAAATATACCTGGCCAGGATTTTTTGCAAGAAACTCTTATCAAATATTATAATAAATGCAATATAAGTAACATTAAGAACATTTATAGTATAGCTAAGAATATATAAATATATACAGCAATAAATACAGTAAAATATTATTTACATATTTACACATATACAATATACTAAAATTATCATTATATTAATTCAAAGAAAATTTTATTTACAAAATATTTAGTTAATCAGCAATTTCAAAAGGATATATAAGTTGTATAGGTCGTCTTAAATTTCCCTTTTTGGTCTTGACGACACAAGACCTGACTAGACCATCACGACCTTTATTAACCTCGATAATTCGTCCTAAGTTCCATAAGAACTTTGATTTACTCGGTCCTTCAATCAAAACAATGTCATTGACTTTCAAGTCCTTTTGAGCATTAGGAGTTCCAAAAGAATGTAAACTTTTAGTCGCGAGCAAATACTCAGATTTCCATTTCTGCCAAATTTGACTCAGAAGTTTTGTCTGATACGCCTTTCTTTTAATTAAGCTAGTTTTAGTAATGGAGGTATTAAACACCTCATTAAAGTTAAATGGGTATTCTACCTTGTGTCCAGCAAGCAAGAAGTGGGCAGGTGTGAGTGGTTCAGGTTCAGAGGCGTCATCACAGACATATGTTAGAGGCCTGTGGTTAAGAACGTTTTCAACCTCTACAAGCACAGTCATAAGTTCTTCAAAAGTCAACAAAGCTTTTCCTAAGATTTTTCTTAGGGGATCTTTAATACTTTTCATGAGCCTCTCGTAGAAACCTCCCCACCATGGGGCAAGTTCAACGATGAATTTCCATGTTATTCTTTCTGTAGAAATAAAATTTTGAAAGTCTTGGCTCTTAAGGATGTCAAAGAAATATTGAATTTCTTTGTTAGCACATTTAAAGGTTTTGGCATTGTCTGAGTAGAATGTATGACAGTTCCCTCTTCGACTAAGGAAACGTCTAAGTGCCAATATGAACTTCTTGGTTGATAAGTCTGAAACTAGTTCAATGTGAACAGCACGTGTTACAGCACAAGTGAATAAAGCTATGTAAGCTTTATCGGTGTTATCCCCATTTTTTATATAAACAGGTCCAGTGAAGTCTACTCCAGAGACGGAGAATACTGGTGTTTCGGCGATTCGATCTCTGGGAAGTTGCGCTGTCAATTGTTTTGCTGGCTTCACTGTATATTTTCGGCATATGAGGCATTTGTTTATAACCCTTTTAATTGCTTGCCTCCCCTTAGGAATCCAGTAATTTTCTCGCAATTTACATAGTGTTGCAGCAACTCCACTATGAAGCATTTTGTTGTGCTCACGTAATATTAGCAATTCTGTGAATCGAGAGTTCTTTGGGAGGAGAATTGGATGTTTTTCTCCATAAGTACATTTACTCTCGTCTAGTCTTCCCTTTATTCTCAATAAATCATTTTCATCAAGAAATGGTGCCAATGATACTAAGCTAGACTTCTTTGAGAGCTCACTCGTCGATTTAAGCATGTCGATTTCTGGCTTATAAAACTGTTTCTGCACTGACTTAATGCAGAATATTTCCGCTTCTTGAATTTCACTCGCACATAACGGACCATCGACTACAGGTAATTTTCTAACTTTCCTTATGAAACGCTTCACCCATGCAATTGTTCGAAGTAGTTTCAGCATACTACTAAAGTTTCTTTCCAATTTTACAAATTCATCGTTCTCAATAGTGCATTCATTAACTATAATATTTTTACGACGTTCTGATATGTTATTCTTATTTGAAAATTTCTTCGATTGCACAGGCCAATCCGTGAAACTCTTTAACCAAGGCGGTCCTTGCCACCATAACGAATTTTCGTTTAAAGATTTTAATTTCAATCCTCTGGTTAATAAATCCTCCGGGTTTTCCTTGCCCGAGCAATAGTTCCAATTTTTTGGATCTGAAATGTTTTGTATTTCGGTTACTCTGTTACAGACAAATGGTTTCCACTCTTTTGCGGAGCTCTTTATCCAACTTAAAACTATTTCTGAATCGGTCCAAAAAGTTGTTTTAGTGCAATAGACATTAAATATTTTATTCAAATATTTATAGGTTCTCACTGCAATCATTGCTCCCATTAGCTCCAGGCGAGGTAGTGTCAGACTTTTAAGAGGAGCAACACGTGATTTTGCCATTATAAGGGATGTATTCACTTTTCCCTTTTTGGTTATATATCTGAAATATGCGACAGCTCCATAGGCCCTTTCACTAGCATCGCAAAATATATGTATAGTTACTTCATTTGGATCTGCACCTCCCTCAAAATACTTTCTTTGTATTGATATGTTTTGCAACTCTTTAACTTCAGCTAACCAGTTTTTAAACTCCATTTCTAGATTTTCGGGAAGTTCCTCGTCCCATTCTAATCCCTTTAGCCATATTTTCTGCATTAACAACTTAATTCTTATTATAAAGGGGGCTATATATCCAGCGGGGTCATAGATTTTTGCTGCAGCACGCAGTACTGATCTTTTAGTGGATAGACTGGTGCTAGTCGAAACATTTTGTAATTCCAATGAATCAATCCTTATAATGTCTTTATTAGTGTCCCATTCCAGTCCCAATAACACAGACCGCTCAGACGGGTTACACGATATGCCATTTTTCTGCCACAACTCTTTTAACTCTTTTGAATTTGAATTGAATTTACGCAAGTTCATGCTCGCGTCCTTAAGTACAGTGCTAGCACTAGATGAAAGATTATAAGCATTTTCAGCTGTATTTGCCCCATAATAAAGATCATCAACGTACATTGAGTTATTTAACATATCAAAAACCCCAGGACAAAAACCTTTATATTTTTTAATGTGCACTTTAATTGTGGCAGCTAAGATAAAAGCGCTACACCGAATTCCAAAAGGTAATCGTGCCATATTCATTACCCTGAAAGAATCAGAGTCACCGCTATTAAACCAAAGAAATTTTAAGTATTTCCTATCTTCTTTTGCTATCTCTATCATTAAGTATGCCTTCTCAATGTCAGAGGAAAAAGCAACCTGATATGTTCGAAATTTAAGTATCATATCCAATAAATTAGGATTTAAATTTGGACCTGATACCAAAAAATCATTTAAAGATTTCGAATGATTTTCCTTTGATGATGCATCAAAAACTATCCTCACTCGCGTAGTTTCTTTGTCTGGCCTTAAAACAGCCTTATGTGGCATATAGTATCCAGACAATAGCTTATCATTTTTAGATTCTTCCACAATGCCTTCGCGAACTTGCTCATCTATAACTTTCTTATACTCTTCGCATATTGCTTTATTTTTATTAAATTTTTCTTTCAAATTATCGAATCGCCTTTTAGCAATGTAAAAATTATTATTAATTTCGTTTGGACTTGAGTCCCAAATAAGATTAGTCGTGTATCTATTATTCTTGTATTCTAACCCCCTTTCAAAATCTTCTATTAACATTTTATCCTTTTGAGATAATTCCTCACTCTCGTCCGATATGCCGATTGAATCAATTTCCCAAAATATTTTTAAATCGTTTACCTCAACCGCATTTTTTATTACTGCTATATTTTGAGAACAACTATTTCCCTTTTTCAATTCCTGTCCCGTAATTACCCATCCAAAAACTGTTTTAATAGCTCCCGAGTCATTATTAATGGATATTCTTTCGTTTAAAATAAATTCCCAAAATAAGTCTGATCCAATTAGTATTTCAACACTCATCAAATCTTTCCCTAAACAAGCGTCAGCCATTTCCATTTTATTATCTCTCATAAATTCCCTAATTTGAGCAGACGGTTCGTACATCTCGGCGCCTGATATCTGAGAAACAACGAGTGCTTTAATTTTCGCTTTGAAAGAATGATCTAAGCTTTCTATTTCGACTTCAATTATTGGATATACTTTTTCTACTGCACTTTGCATTCCGAAAGAATACACTGATAAGACTTCTTGACCTACTGGTTTCAAATTTAAAGCATGCACTAAATTTTCACTCACGAATGTCCGCTGACTCCCATTATCAAGGAGTATTCTAGTTAATTTTGAATTGAAATTAGAACTCGCGACAACTTTACACGTCTGTAAATAAACATTTTTAGAATACGTCAGATTATTATTACATTGTGAAACCGAACTAACAATTTCTGAATTAGAATTGTTTGTACTCCCTGTCGCTTCAACTTCATAATTACGAGAATCAGGACTCTCTTGCTTATTGCTTATTCTATTATCTCGAACAGTATTTGACCCTCTGTTATCTTTCGTACAAATAGAACCATGATGATATTGATTCTTACATTTAAAGCATGAAAATTTACTTCTACATTTTTTACTGTTGTGAAAAAATTTGAAACATTTAAAACACCGATTGGAATTTTTCAATATCTTAAACTTATCCTGTGGGGGCAGGCTACATTTGAATGAGTCATGAGGGGCAGAACAAAATATACATGATAAAATTTGTGCATTAAGAGCACTAGCAGAACTTGAACCCTTGAAATAACTTTTGCTACATTCCTTATCGGGTGTACCTGTATTCTTCCGCTTAGTATCCTTGAAATGATTAAGCATAACAGAAGATTCCCGACATTCAATTTCGATTTTTAAATATCTCAATAGTTCTAAAACATTAAATTCATTTTCATCCGATTTCTCTAAACGTTTTCTATTAAAATTTAGAGCGAAATCATCTGGGATTAATCTAATCAGAATGGGATACAAAAGGTGACCGTACATTTGAGTCGTCACATTTAATGATTCTAAACTTCGAATTTGAATTTCAACAACGTCATACAATTTTCTTAACTCAAATATATTAGTACAATCCTTAACGGGATTAAGATTTAACAATTTCGACATATGAGCATTAATAACTAATTCTTGCCTACCGAATCTTTGTTTTAGTAATTTTACTGCTTTTTCATAATTTTCCTCCGACAGAGCAAATCCGTTTACAACATTGAACGCAACCCCTCCTAAAAGAGTTTTTAAATATGAAAATTTATCAATTTTAGACAAAGTTTCGTTATTATCAATAGTGCTTTGAAACTGATTCCAAAATTCCATCCATAAACACGGATCGCCAAAATATTTCGCAATTGCGATTTTAGGTAACTTTACTGTTATATTATTAAAATTAACATTCTCATATGATTTATTAACATTATTCGCAATGACCCCTTCCGGCGGCGTGTCGGGACTGGGTGATGTAATTTCCTTTAAATTTTTATTACATTTTATTCTTGCGCTAATTTTACTGAGCCATATCGTAATTTTTTGATTATATTCAATCGCATTCTGCACTTCATTTTCGAATTCCGTTTCTTCATTAATTAATGTTTTAATTTCATTATCAAGGGGCTTTAAATCTTTGCTTACTTTATCTAAGCAACCAATAAATTCTTCCAATGTGCCTTCTGCACATTTTTCTAAATCCTCACTTTCCAATTTATTCAAATATTTAGTTACGGCTGTTCTCAAAACAGACCGTTCTTTTTTTAGCTTTGTCAATGTGTTCATGTTTATTATCTTTTAGCAGCAAAACCAACCAGAATAAAAAAATATATCAATTACAAAATATTAAATTCACTGTTTTTCTTTCTTTTTCCATTTCACATTATCAATACAAAACATCACTTTCGTTTCTCATTAATCAAATAAATAAAACATATTTTTACGTATCGTCATATCAAACTGAAGCTTTTTTTTTTTTTTTTTTTAATCATCACATGAAATATACTTTCGTATTTTATTTTAAATAAAATATTTCACTTTAAAATATAATCAAAACGATTAATCTCTTACTTCCCGGCCGATGCACCATTTAGAAACTTTGGCATGTTTCCAATTTGTTCTTACCGGGTTTCAAACTTCAAAATGAAACATAGTAAAAGACTCAAAAGGCATAAAACCAATTCCTTTCATCACACAAAACCACAAATATTTATTTCACATACCTACACGATATTATAAGGATCGCTCCTTCAATAAGACCATATGCCAGATGCATATTAATTTTAGCTTTCGTTTTAAAGCTTTTAACATAACATCATAATCATTGCATCGTTTTTTCAGCATCAATAATGAAATCATTTCACTACACTTCACTGGTGAGGAGGGTGCATTTACAGCGACACCTGGATTTTATTTTATTTTAATCACATTTTCGACATGCGTTCCTAAAATAATTTTTTCCTTTTATTCATTCTACATAAAAACACATCGAAACATTTTGGAGAAGTCATTGTTAAATAACAAAACTTAAAAAAAATCTTCCTTTTATTTCTCTAAAAGAGAGACACAAATTAAAGAATTCTCGTTCGTAAATTTCTCTAAAAACTAATTAAAAACCATAAGAAATTTAAATAGGGTTTCAAAAGGAAAGTGCGCTTAAAATGACCAATAATCATGCATTATTCAACAATATGATGAAAAATTCACAGCATGAGACATTTGTAACACATTTTCCCGAAAGGCTAAGTATTTCTAAGTAAGAAAAAAATTTTAAATTGCGCATTGTATTAATATAAAAATATAATAGATTCCATGATTGTCTATAAAAATCAACATCAGAAGATTTTTGTTAAATTAAGTACTGATTCATACATAATATTATTACTTTATAAGTAGGATAAAGAACACCAGATATAATTTAACTTTTTTTAAATTTTCAATTCTCTGAATATATTCATTTTTAAATTAAATCTAAATGAACAAACAATTAGGATAAAATATACAAATAAAAATGTTATTTAGAAAATGAAAGTTTTGCATAACGATTGCCAGAAAAGTATTTGTTATCTGCAAAATATTTCAAAGAATTTCACGAGTAATTACGGAAATATAAAAAAATTAATAGTAAATGCCTGAAATTAATTAGTTAGAGTAAATCAAAAGTAAACATAATTAACATATTTAAATTATAATGTTTGTAACAATATTGACCAAGCCAATCTTCTTAGCACCGGAGTTACTAAGAACTAATCTTGAAAGTGATTAGTTATAGTTAAACACTGCAAATCAATCATAATACATTTTGCTTTTACCTGTATCTGTGCTTCCGCGAAAAAAAATCTTTAAAAAAGTAAACAAAACAAACTAGTCGGATGTGTCAATTCCAAAACTTTCTTCTATGTCACACAGGATTTGCATACACTGAAAAGAATCAGCACCAATTTATATCAAGGTCTAACTGAATTTAAAGTTTTAATATATTCCGTGCATTAGTTCTTGAGATATGACTATTGCTAAAATCGTGTAAATCCTGTAAAAAGCAGCATAGCAGCGCTACCTGTTGGAAGATTTAGACTAAAACATAAGAAGCATATATTTATGTCAAGGTCTAACAGAATATACAGTTTTATGAAATCTCGTGCATTCGTTCTTGAGATATAGCTATCATAAAAATCAGGAAAAAAGTGGTATAGCAGCGCCACCTGTTGGAATATCTACACCAAAGCGTTATCAGCGTCTATTTATGCGAAGATCTAACTGAATATGCAGTTTGATGAAAATGAGTGCATTAGTTCTTGAGATATAGTTATCGCGTTAAAAATGAAAAAAAGTAGCATAGCAGGGCCACCTGTTGGGCTATCTACACAAAAGCGTTATCAGCGTCTATTTATGTCAAGATCTAACTGAATCAGTAGTTTGATGAAAATGAGTGCAATAGTTCTTGAGATATAGTTATCGCGTTAAAAATGAAAAAAGTAGCATAGCAGTGCCACCTGTGGGGCTATCTACACCAAAACATAAGCAGCATCTATTTTTGTCAAATTCTAAAAGAATATAAAAGTTTTATGAAATTTCGGGCATTCATTCTTGAGATATAGCTATTGGAAAAATCAGGAATAAAGTGGTATAGCAGCGTCACCTGCTGGGATATCTATATCAAAACGTAATCAGCGTCTCTTTATGTGCAGGTCTAACTGAATCTGAAGTTTGAAGAAAATGAGTTCATTAGTTCTTGAGATAGAGCTATTGCGGAAATCGCAAAAAAATAAGCATAGCAGCGCCACCTGTCGGGCAATTTTCACCAAAAGCCAATCAGCACCCATTTATATCAGGGACTAACTGAATATAAAGTTTTATTAAATTTCGTGCATTAGTTCTTGAGATAGAGCGCCCACAAAATTTTTGTCACTGACAGACAGAGCCACAGACTCAGAGACACACATTTTCTAAAAAATGTCAAATAGTGTTCAGGACTTTCTAAAACGTATAAATCCTTCGAAAACCGGAAGCCGAAAATTTTCATGAATCCAATACATTCTTCTTGTAAAGATAGAAGAAAGTAAAAACATATGATTTAATTATCTATACTAATATTATAAAGAAGTTACGTTTGTTTTTTTGTAGGGGTTAATCTCTGGAACTACGGAACCGATTTCAAAAGTGATGCTGACAAATTAATGGTGAATATCCCTGCTCCAACATAGACTATATTTTATGTCCGTGCCACTACCCCAAGGGGGGTGAAGGGGCGAAAAACGTTCTAAAATTGCGAATTTTTTTATACTGAAGGAGCTATAAACGTGAAATTTGGCATGGTAGTCTATACTAATATTATAAAGTAGTACAGATTGTTTTTTTGTTTGTTTGTTTGTTTGTAAGGGGTAATCTCTGGAACTAATGAAGCGATTTCAAAAGTGATGGTTGCAAATTGATGGTGACATTCCCTGCTCCAACATAGGCTATATTTTATGTCGGTGCCACTAACCCCAGGTGGGTGTAAGAGCAAAAAACCTTCTAAAATTTCGATTTTTTTTTATACTGAAGGAGCTAGAAACGTGAAGTTTGGCATGGTATTTACTTATAAGATGTAAATGCTCTCTAAGAACAAATTCTAAAAAAAATCGATATTTAAAAGGGCGAGATGAGCAAAAAGCATTCTAAAACATTCTAAATTACAATTTCTATGGAATCTCTGGAACTACAGAACCGTTTTCAAAAGTGATGGTGGAAAATTGATGGTGACAGTCCCTGCTCCAACATACGCTATATTTTACATCGGTGCCACTACTCCCAGTGGGGTGCAGGAGCGAAAAACGTTCTAAAATTTCGATTTTTTTTTATACTGAAGGTGTTAGAAACATGAAATTTAGCATGGTAGTTACTTATAAGATGTAAATGCTCTCTAAGAACAAATTCCCAAAAAATCGATATTTAAAAGGGCGAGTTGAACGAAAAGCGGTCTAAAAACATTCTAAATTACAATTTCTATGGAATCTCTGGAACTACAGAACCATTTTCAAAAGTGATGGTGGCAAATTGATGGTAATAGTCCCTGCTGTAACATAGATTATGATTTATGCCGGTGCCACTACCACAGGGGGGTGGGGTGCTAGAGGGAAAAACGTTCTAAAATTTCGATTTTTTGTATATTGTAGGAGCTATAAACATGAAATTTGACATGGTAGTTACTTATAAGATGTAAATGCTCTCTAAGAACAAATTTCAAAAAAATTCGTAATTTAAAATGGTGGGATGAGCGAAAAGCGATTTAAAAACATTCTAAATTACAATTTCTATGGAATCTCGGGAACTACAGAACTGTTTTCAAAGGTGATGGTGGCAAATTGATGGTGACAGTTCCTGCTGTGATATAGGTATGTTTCCTGTCTGTTCGACTACCACCCCCCCCGGGGAGTGCAGGAGCGAAAAACATTCCAAAATTTCGAGTTTTTTATACTGAAGGTGTTAGAAACATGAAATTTGGCATAGTAGTTACTTATAAGATGTAAATTCTCTCTAAGAACAAATTCTAAAAAAAAAAATTCGAAATTTAAAACTGTGAGATGAGCGAAAACCGTTCTAAAAACTTTCTAAATTACATTTTGTATTGAATCTCTGGAACTACCAAACTCTTTTCAAAAGTTATAGTAGCAAATTGATGGTAACAGTCCCTGCTGTAACATAGGCTATATTTTATGTCGGTGCCACTACCACAGGGAGGTGCAAAAGCGAAAAACCTCCTAAAATTTTGATTTTGTTTTATACTGAAGGAACTAGAAAATTGAAATTTCGCATGCTAGTTATTTGTAAAATGTAAATGCTCTCTAAGAACAAATTCTAAAAAAATTCGAAATTTAAAAGGGTGAGAGGAACGAAAAGCGGTCTAAAAACATTCTAAATTACAATTTCTATGGAATCTCTGGAACTACAGAACCATCTTCAAAAGTGATAGGGGCAAATTGATGGTAACAGTCCCTGCTGTAACATAGGCGATATTTTATATCGGCGACACTACCACAGAGGGGGGGGGGGTTGAAAGAGCTAAAAACGTTCTAAATTTTCGATTTTGTTTCGACATTATCGTAGCTTTATTAGTAATTTCTGAATTATCTGGGAAAGTAAAATCTCATCAAAAACGTCACCTGTAAAAAATGCAGCCAAGTTTCGTGATTATTTTTCCGTAAAAAGTTCTGAGATCGTGTAAAGCAAAGTTTAGCTATCTTATTAACTCTGAAATTTTCCTTCACAAATCACTCCTAGTCTCTACATCTTTGTTAAATATTATTTTGTGACTTGGCAATTACGCAGCACAGGGAAGTTATTACACCTTACTATGTTATGGGATGGGATGAGATAATATGATTAAGGCAATTTTTTTTAATATACCGCTAACCAGGCCCCTAACTGCCCGGCCTGAATGCCTAGCTTAACGGGTTAGTACCTGGGTGCGGGTCGGAAATCGCCTGATCACAGCATGGCTGTGATCCACCTGACTATAGATTTGTTCACATCGCTGCTGTGTGTGCTCTCTTGTGATTTGCTACCGTTATCTTTGTTTGCCTGTTCAAGGTTTCTGTTTAACTTTGTTGAATTGACAGATTTAATAGGTCTCGTAATTTAGAACCTTGATCAGGTGACGAGACCCTCACCTGACTAGGCACCCCCAGAGGTAAAATTCAGAGGTAACTTGGAGGGCTTTGCACCCACGACGGATTTTACATGCACAATGGCACCTGGCGTACATAGATTTACATATTTACCATGTATGTTGGCTCGTCACGTTCATGGTGGGTTTTCGCTGTAGTGTTTATCGCCTCTTTTATGGGCTGATTTCCCTTCTTGTTGTATTTGTCTCTGTCACGGCTTTTTGGCGTTTTTATAGGCTCAACCCTGTTGTGGGTTGTTTTTTGTTTATCATTCATTGTTTTTTGTCTCTTTCTTGATATATTTTTACCTCTAGCTTGTGCTAGAGCTGGTTTTCACATTTTGAATCTTGGTCTTCTTTCGAGAATTTCACTGGTTATTATGTCACTATCGTGGGTTTTGTGACGTTGTAACTTTTGTTACTGGTGGTTGACACATTGTAACTTTTGTTACTGGTGGTTGTCACATTGTAACTTTTGTTACTGGTGGTTGTCACATTGTAACTTTTGTTACTGGTGGTTGTCACAGTAACTACAAAATTACAACTACAAACAACACAGTAACTACAAAATTAAGGCTAATTATATACACACAGGTAAGTTATTACACCTTAATATGTTATGGGATGGCATGATATTATTTGATTAAGGCTAATTATATACATCTCATTCTCGTGCTATGTAATTGCGAAGTCACAAAATAATATTTAACTAAAGATGTAGAGACTAAAAAATTTGAAGTTTAGTTTCGTTTGCAAAGTACTGTAGATAAAAGAGATTTCAGGTCCCTAGGCAAGCACTAAGTTATGGGAGGGAGAGTGTCAAAAGTACTCTCAATTGCTTCCAGGACAGGTGCTATCCATCTGCGATATTACTCGCAGCCCTAGATACTTGATATTTAGCATAAAAGAACTTTTTAGTATAAAAAGAAAGTCAAAATTAAATTTTCCGGAAATTTCCAATAAATAAAACTATATTCATTTTTTATATGTTTTTATTTATTTATTTATTTATTTTTTTTTACGGATTTTTTAACTTTTCCTTACTTTGTATACTAAACCCTACCTTTATGCCAAATGTCAAGCTTCTAGGACTACAAAATCGAATTATTTTCAAATTTTCGACTTTTTATAAATTTATTTTGATTTTACGATTTTAATTCTAAGTTACCTGATTGTCTTGCCAATATAGTAATTCTTAATTCCGTCTTCTTAGGATCATTTATGCTCAATTTAGCGATAAATGAAGTGAAACTTAGAGTCACCATGATTTTATTTAGAAAGGACTATCAAGCCATAACCAGCCAGTAATGTCGGGAGGGAATGGAGAGCTGTGAAAATTTTTGTTGGGTAACATCAGTTAACAATATTTCATATGCGAAGTAAATAGAGTATAACCTGTGAAAGAAAACAAACCTGTCTATAATTTGTAAATAAACCTGTCTATGTCTTTTTTACGTAGCCAGCCTAAAGCGGAAATTTTCTATAACGAAATTCGTAAACAAAAGAAAAGAAAACCATAATCCGGGGCAAATAACATACAACAAATAGGAGCGTTGTACTAGCTAATAGGACAATTATCTTAAAACTAATGTTTCTAGCAGTACAAAATCAAATTGTTTTCGAATTTTCGATTTTTTAAAGATATTTCGATTTTTCGATTTTATTTTCAAATTTAACAAATTTTTTAATTGTTCCTTTTATTGAATAGTAAATACTACCTTTACATGAAGTTTTAAGTTTCTAAGACAAGATAAAATTATTTTCAATTTTTGATTTTTTCGATTTTTTTTTATAATATTCTGAATTTTTTAATTTTTTCTTGTTTTGTATCCTTTATTACAAATTTCAAGTTTCTAGCGCTACAAAATTGAATTACTTTAAAATTTCCGATCTTTTTCGAGTTTTTTTATTCTATTTTCGAATCTATTGTGTTTTAATTTTTCTTTTTTTTTTATCCTAAAGAATAAGTTTACGCCGAATTTTAAGTTCTAAAGCTACAAAATCGAATTTTTTTCAATTTTTCGAATTTTCGAATTTTTTTTTCGAATTTTACAGCTTTTTTCTTTTCTTCTTTTTTTGTATCCTATATATTACCTTTATTCCAAATTTTAGGTTTCTAGCTCTACAAAATCGAATTATTTTCAAATTTTCGGGTTTTTTTTGATTTTTTTATTTTACTTTCGATTTTTGTTGCGTTTTTAATTTTTTCTTTTTCTGAATCCTAAACACTACCTTTACACCAAATTTTCAGTTTCTAAGTCTAGGAGATCATAATATTTTCAATTTCTCACTTTTTGTTTTTCTTTTTGTTTGTTTCTTTTTTTTTTTTTTGAAATTTTCAATTTTTTTTTGAATTATCCATATTTTTTTAATGTTTCCTTATTTAGTATCTTAAATATTACCTTTATTCCAAATTTCAAGTTTCTAGCGTTGTAAAATCGAATTATTTTAAAAGTTTCCTTTTTTTTTGATTTTTTGATTTTATTTTCGAATTTTATTGCGTTTTTATTTTAACTTATTCTGAATCCTAAACACTATCTTTACCGCGAATTTTAAGTTTCTAAGGCTAAAAATATCAAATTATTTTAACTTTTTCAATTTTCTTTGAAATTTTCGAATTTTTGAATTTTTTTTTCGAATTTTCCAGATTTTTCAATTTTTCCTTATTTTGCATCCTAAATACTACCTTTATTCCGAATTCCAAGTTTCTAGCGCAACAAAATCAGATTATTTGAAAAAATTCGATTTTTTTTCGACTTTTTCGATTTTTCGATTTTATTTTCGATATTTTTTTTTGGTGTTTTGGATGTTTTCTTCTTCTGAATTCTAAACACAACCTTCACACCACATTTTAAGTTTTTAAGACTACAAGATCGTGTTATTTTCAATTTTCAATTTTGTTCAAATTTTCGAATGTTTTTTTTTTTTTTTTTGAATTTTCCGGATTTTATAATTTTTCCCTTTCTTTGTATCCGAAACACTAGCTTTATTCCAAATTTTAAGTTTCTATGGCTGCGGGATCTACCCAATCTTTTTGATGACGCGAGAGTGAGTGAGTGTGTGAGTGACAAAAAATCGAAACTTTGAGTTCATATATCGTCTGCACTAATTTATGGGTATTTTTCGAATTATCCATATTTTTTTTATTTTTCTTTATTTAGTATCTTAAATACTCGCTATGAAATCGAATTATTTTCAAAATTTCCTTATTTTTCGATTTTTTCGATTTTTTTTTCAATTTTTGAAATTTATTTTCGAATTTTATTGAGTTTTTTATTTTAACTTATTCTGAATCCTAAACACTATCTTTACCGCGAATTTTAAGTTTCTAAGGCTGAAAAATCAAATTATTTTAATTTTTTTCAATTTTTTTCGAATTTTTTTTCAAATTTTCCGGAGTTTTTAATTTTTCCTTATTTTGCATCCTAAGTACTAACTTTATTCCGAATTCCATGTTTCTAGCGCAACAAAATCGGATTATTTGAAATTTTTCGATTTTTTTCGATTTTTTCGATTTTTCAATTTTTACTTTCGATTTTTTTGGTGTTTGTGATGTTTTCTTTTTCAGGATGCTAAACACTACCTTCACACCAAATCTTAAGTTTCTAAGACTACAACATCGTATTATTTTCAGTTTTCAATTTTGATGGAATTTGTTGAATTTTCGAATGTTTTTTTTTTTCGAATTTTCCAGATTTTATAATTTTTCCTTTATTAGGTGCGCTCGTAATTATATAAATACGTAGCACCTATTGTCGTCGCTTGGTCCGTCCGTCTGTCCGTCCGTCTGTCTGTCTGTCCGTCTGTCTGTCTGTCCGTCTGTCCGTCCGTCCGCATATAACAACGCAAAAACTACCCAACCGAATGGTTTGCAATTTAAAATATATTATCTTTGCAGAATTTTGTCGAGACATTTCAAATTTGATTAAAATCGAATCAAAATTTTAGGAGATATTAATAAAAATATTTATTAAGAAATTTGATTTTTTTTTTTTTTTAAATCGGTGCTTTATTGTTATAGGAGCTTCTGAAGTTTAATCGTCAAGCGACCGAGATACTTATTTTATTACAGAAATTAATCTGCAGACGATATAATTCATTTCACAGAATTAAAAATCAGAAAAGATCTGAATATTTATGTAACTAGTTATAGTACGAACGCACCTCATATGTCACGTTTGACGTACAATTTCCAACTTGTTTGTATCCTAAACACTACCTTATTTCCAAATGTCAAGTTTCTAGGGCTACGGGATCTACCTAATCTTTTTGATGACGCGTGAACGAGTGAGTGAGTGAGTGACAAAAAATCGAATGTTTGAGTTCATATATCGTGTGAACTAGAAAAGACAGAAAGTTGTAAATTTAAATTTTGATCCTATGTGCCAAATACTCTAGAAAAACGAAGTTTCAAATTTTTGGGATGTTCCAGCGCGGAGATATGGGGGGGGGGGGTCAAAAGTGCCCTGAGTTGCTTCCAGAAAAGTATGCTTACGGCCGTGCTTTCTCGCCTTGGCGAAGGCACTGCCGTGCCTCCAGATCTTCTCTAATAAAAATAAGCCAACGAATATTACTTGATATTTTTCAAGAATTACGCGTGCAAAGCCGCGGGTTTTGCTAGTTACTTATAAGACGTAAATGCTCTCTAAGAACAAATTATAAAAAAATCGAAAATTAAAAGGCTGAAATGAGCGAAAAACGTTCTAAAAACATTCTAAATTAAAAATTTTATCGAATCTCTGGAACTGCAGAACCTATTTCAAAAGTGATGGTGGCAAATTGATGGTGACTATCGATACTCCAACATAGGTTACATTTTATATCGGTGTCACTACCCCCCCAAGGGTGTGCGGGAGCGAAAAACGTTCTAAAGTTGCAAATTTTTTTATACTGAAGAAGCTAAAATCTTGAAATTTTGTATGGTAGTTATTTATAAGAAGTAAATGCTATCTAAGAACAAATTAAAAAAAAAAATCGAAATTTAAAATGCTGAAATGAGCGAAAAGCGTTCTAAAAACATTCTAAATTAAAAATTCTATAGAATCTCTGGAACTGCAGTACCTATTTCAAAAGTGATGGTGGCAAATTGATGGTGACTATCCCTGCTCCGACATAGGTTACATTTTAGATCGGTGTCACTACCCCCCCAGGGGGGTGCAGGAGCGAAAAACATTCTAAAGTTGCGAATTTTTTTATACTGAAGAATCTATAATCTTGAAATTTGGTATGGTAGTTATTTATAAGAAGTAAATGCTCTCTAAGAACAAATTTAAAAAAAAAAATCGAAATTTAAAAGGCTGAAATGAGCGAAAAGCGTTCTAAAAACATTCTAAATTAAAAATTCTATAGAATCTCAGGAAATACAGAACCGATTTCAAAAGTGAGGGTGGCAAATTGATGGTGACTATCCCTGCTCCAACATAGGCTACATTTTATGTCGGTGCCACTACCCCCAGGGGGGAGTAGGAGCGAAAAACGTTCTAAAATTACGATTTTTTTTATACTGAAGTAGCTATAAACTTGAAATTTGGCATGGTAGTTACTTATAAGACGTAAATGCTCTCTAAGAACAATTTCTAAAAAAAATCGAAATTAAAAAGGCTGAAATGAGCGCAAAGCATTCTAAAAACATTCTAAATTACAATTTCTATAGAATCTCTGGAACTACAGAACCGTTTTCAAATGTAATGGTGGCAAATTGATGGGGACAGTCCCTGCTGTGACATAAACTATATTTTATGACGGTGCCACTGCCCCCAGGGGGGTGCAGGAGCGAAAAACGTTCTAAAATTGCGATTTTTGTGATACTGTATGAGCTAGAAATTTGAAATTTTGCATGGTAATTATTTATAAGATGTAAATGCTCTCTAAGAACAGTTTCTAAAAAATTCGAAATTTATAAAAGGGTGAAATGAGCAAACGCATTCTAAAAACATTCTAAATTATCTTAAAACATCCTAACTATAACTTCTACTGAGATATGGCAAAATGGCGTAAAACATTCGACCCCCATTTAACCCCTCTTAGTGTCTGAATTTCTAAAATTGCTGAAATAAGTGTTTAACTATATTTTTTGTAGATTTCTTATCCTGAATTTCATGATTCTACCTATAATTTCTACTGAGATATGGCAAAGTAACCTAAAATATTTGACCTCCTATTTAACCCTCCTTAGTTGCTGAATTTCTCAAATTGCTGAAATATATGTTTATTTATATTTTTTGTAGATTTGTTATCCCGAATTCCGAGCTCATAACTAAAAATGCTGCTGAGATATAGCGAACAGGCAAAATGACCTAAAACTTTCAACCCACCATTTAACCCCCTTAATGGATGAATTTCTAAAATCGCTGAAAGATGTGTTTAACTATTTTTTTTGTAGATTTATTATGCTGAATTTCACGTTCCTATCTAAAACTGCTGCTGCGATATGGCGAAAACGCGAAATGACTAAAAATTTTCGACCCCCATATAACCTTACTTAGTGGTTGATTTTTTTTAAATCGCTGAAATGTATGTTTAACTAACTTTTAGTACATTTTTTATCTTGAATTTCGCGCTTTTAACTAAAACTGTTGTTGCGATGTGAGAAAAAGGCAAAATCACCTAAAACTTTAGACCCCCCCTTTTAAACACCTTAGTGGTTGAATTTCTTAAAACGCTGAAATATTTAATTATTTTTCTAGTAGATTTGTTATCTTGAACTTCACACTCTTACCTAAAACTGCTGATGATATATGGTGAAAATGTGAAATCATCGAAAGTTTTTGACCCCCCATTTAACCCACTTAGTGGTTGAATTTCTAAAATCACATGAAATACATGTTTAGCTATTCTTTAGTCGAATTGTTATCCCAAATTTCAAGCTCCTATTTAAAATTCCTGCTGAGATATGTCGAAAAAACGAAATTATCTAAAACTTTCGACTCCCCATTTGACCGCCTTATGCTGTGAATTTTCAAAAATCATTTCTTAGTACGCGCCTACATTGTGTAAAGAACATGTCTTCCAAATTTCATTGTTCTAGGACAAACGGTTAGGGCTCGGCGTTGATTATGAGAAAATCAAGCTACTCTTTTAAAAGTATAGATAAATAAAATTTGGTACGCCAGTATCTTTTCTAACTCGACTTTTTTTTGCATGTATTCTTCAGATATGTACGTGTCTGTAAAAATAGAACTCAAAAATTTGTGTACCTTACAACAGAATTTATTGTATTTTTTTCAGATGTTAATGTATATTAATTCCATTATTGTACATTGATTTTCTATGTATTTGTGCGATATTTGGTATCTAACAGATGTGCAAACTTAATACATTTACAATAAATAGCTAAAAAATATACTTGAGTATGCGTAATTCGTCCAGTCATTTTATTCAATATCTCATTATAGAAAAAAGTAACCAAAGCTGCTTCTGCCGTAATTGAATGTATTGTGACCTTTTGACCACCTCGGACTATAATAAAAAAAACTATGGCATATAAAAACATGAAAACTGTTAATTTTATAGAAAAATGTATGATAAACACGCTGAAAATTATTTAAAACTCTATTTAATGTTGAAATTGGTCAATGTAGTTCAGTTAAAACTTATTGTAATATCAAGAACTAATTTAACCATTATTTGCAAGCATATACGGGAATAGGTTATGGTATGCAGTGTCCAATCTTTTTTTTTGTTTGTTTGTTTTAATTTGTCTCATTTTCTGAGGGGTTTTGTTTATTATTTATTTAAATTTTCATTATATAATTAGATATTTAATTAATATTTTGAAACTTCATACTTTTACATATTGTTGCCATGTTTAAAAATCCCAAATAATAATATATAGAAACACTTTCAATTGAAAAATATATTTCTACGTAAATATTTAAAAAGAAAGAAAAACTTTAAAATAATTAAATTATTATATGCGAAAAGCATTTAATAGTGAATATTATGTCATATATTCAAACGACAATTTTAAAACCAATTTTATATGGACAATATTCATGTGACATCACAGCGGGAACCACGTGGCGTAAAATGCCGGTAACACGTTTGTTTATATATTTTATCACTTTATGCAACAAGAAATCAGGTAAATGCATGCGTAATATGCATTAGATTTATTTAGTACGAATTACTATTTGATAAATACATATTAGAAAATTCATGTATACATATTAATTAAAATAAACATTTTTTTTAAATTTTATAAATAACTTTAAAGTATACTTGAAGATATATTAAAATAGAAAAAAGACTTCATATATATAGCTGTTCCTGAAAATATGTAAAACTTGATGTAAACATAAAATATAAATTTAAATTTTCTAAACACTATGATTTTCAATGACGCGGTTCTGAATGTCAGTCCCAAGCAGAAGAATTTTTGTAGCCTCGAACCAAGAGGAAGAATATTGTCCATAGAACCTTTTATAAAATTAATTATATATAAAGTGCAGCGATATTTTGTACTGAACCTTTTATACAGCTGATTTTCAAATGTGTAATTGATCTTAATTAATCACGAAAACAGCCGTCAGCTGTCGCGACAGCGGTGTGTGGGAACTGAAAAATATTCCAGTCAAATAGAAATGCATAGCAACCTGATTACTGTAGATCACCACTGTTCATGATAATATCATTCAATCTTCCGTAACCAGATAACATTGTTAAAACATTGCAAATTGGATTGTTTTTATAAGCTATGGAGTCTGGGCGTTTCTTGGGAAGCGTAGCTCGTAGGGGGCAGAGCTTCCAAGTACGAATAAAAATATTATCCTGTACCAGATATGATTTATTTAATAATTTAAGTTTTAAAATATATCAATTTTTACGTTCATGTTCATAAGTAACTTATTTTGAAACATGACAGCTCCACCGCTAAACATTTGCTTTTATTTTTCAAAAAAAAAAAAAAAATCATTTAGAATTGATGGAAATGTTCCTCGCTTATCGTCTAAAAAAATTAGATTTTAAAACTCTAGCTAAAATATAATGCAGATTTACTTACGTAAGAATTATAAGGTTGCGCGAAATCCCTTATAGTAAATTATTAGATAAAATATGATGAACTACAGCAGTCTACGGATTTTTATAAAATACAAAACAAAATTACCCTTTGCACCCTTCCAATTCTAAAATCTGCAAATAAAAATGCTGTATAATTGTACAATTTAGTGTTTAAAAATTTCAAGGGAAACAATCGAATGCATCAAAAATCATGTAGGATATAATTCAGTAAACGCACCTTAAACGGTTTCTTTTGCATGCACGAGATCCGATCGAGTAAACCGAGAAAGGGTAAAAATGAAAAAGTCAGTGCGTAGAATGAAATCAGCCTCAAAATATTTGGTGAAAAATTGAATCAATTGAAGTAGAGCCGGTGTCGATAGCAAACTCTAGCCTTGATTATTTAAATTTCTTCCGTCATATTTTAACTGTGTTCATGAAAGTAATGC
The DNA here is from genome assembly GCA_963931845.1 of Maratus michaelseni. Lineage (NCBI taxonomy): Eukaryota > Metazoa > Arthropoda > Arachnida > Araneae > Salticidae > Maratus > Maratus michaelseni. Next base: position 431,075,873 of record OZ007588.1, read on the forward strand.
GTTTTTCCAAATTCAAACTATTAATATTGTGCGATTCACACACCTTAAAAATACTGCTGAATGCTGTGTTTTAAGAGGAGCAGATTGGTTTACCTTCCATTGCGTTTCATTAAGAAAAAATTTCCTTATTAAATACATATATTGGTTTCATATAATCTTTATACAAATAATGGTTATAATTTTTAACAATTCCACAGAAACTTGTAACACAAACGGAAAGTGCAGAACGAAGTTTATAAGTTATAAAATTACAATAAGTTATTTTATGCTGAAATCGGAATAGTAAGTTAGTATTTAAAAAAATATATATATACTACATGAACTATTTTCACTTTGACACTAAGTAATGCATTTTAAAATATAAATTTTCTCTAATTTATAAGTTTACATGCATTTCTTATACACGTTTCTCTGCTACATATTTTGTTGTAAAATATCTTAAAATATGAAATATAAACGAACTACTGATAGATAACCATGATGTACTTTAAGCTTCTTTTATACATTTTTAAATTCATAATTTAAATTGACACATAGTGAATAAAGTGTATTTTTTGCACTTTTATAAACTATTAAAAAAAGAATAAAATTGAAGCGAACGCTGCATGAGAGATTTTTGTTTTCAAAATTAAAGGAATGTCACCTTTTTTTAATGCGTCATTATGATAAAAAACATTTTTACTCTCAAAATTGATGCTATCCTTTGGGAATTCCGGGCTAATGTATCTAGAGATAACATGAAAGAAATATTACATAAATTATGCAACAACAAAGTAATGTTGTACATCTAGAATATTTCGTTAGATCTCCTGAAATTTTACTTTTACTGCGAGAGTATCTTGGAAAGAAAAACGAAAGTTAATAAGAGAGATAATAATAATAATAATAACAATAATAAATATTTTTTTATTTCTCTAAGATTAGATTAAAAACAGTTCAAAAATTAGAATTCCGTTCTAAAGATCTAAAAAATTGCGAAAATACCAAATTCTTTCGTTTAAAATATGCTTATTTATACCACTTTTTGTTGCATTTTATAATAAAAATAAAATGTCTCTCACTAACAAAACATTGCTGTAAAATATATCATTGATTAATATATCTCTGTTGAAATAAATTTTTTGTGTTCTATATAAAAATAAACCAATAGGAATAGTTAAAATTTTAAAATTAAGTTTAATAATTGTTATGATATTCTTTGAATCTTTAAATATATTTTTAGAAGATTTTTTTTTTGTTTTACATCAGAAATGGTAACTTTGGTGTAGGTAATTTTCTATGTGTAAAGTTTAAAAAATCGTAAGACATACGGTGTGGATAGCAAGTTAAAGTTATGTAAATGAGACGCATTTTTCAAATATCACAAGTAACTGAAACGCATTATTTCCCAGTATATTAAGAAAAGAGTCCTGTTAGCTTAGTTAGAAGTTTCTCGAAAAGATACAAGAACAAGCTATAAAGATAGTTTTTTTCACCGCTCTATACAAGTATTCTAATTTTTTTTGACATGTATTTGTTATATACTAAAACAAAATCATTATCATGTTATGAATAATTTGATATTTTATAAATGTTAAAGATGAATATCGTTGTAATCTTAAATTAAAAAGTAACCTCTTTGTGGAATATTAATGACATTTATATAATAGGTCTGACAAAATGATACATTTGTAGCCAAGGGAAAATTTATGATTAGACACTTCAAACCCTCATTGTTGTAGATTTTTAACATAAACCATTTTCTAATAAATTAACGGATAAAAATTTTAAAAATCGATACATGTAACTAGGGATAATAAACAGGTAATATAGGGAAAAAAATCTAAGTGGTTTATTTCCATTTGGAAATATTTAAATTCCCTTTATAAAATAATGTATTCAAAATTTTATATTAGTTACATTCTGATGTTTTTTCCTCTTTTTTTAATATTCAGAGTCCTACATGAAAATATTAACTTAAAATTATATAATTAAATGTTACCTTTTCATTACAATGAAACATATTCAAAATTATATGAATATTACTAATTCATGGGAATGGTAAGATTAAAAACATAGTATTATTTGAAAATAAAAAACAAAACTCATTTCTATTTATTACTATATGCAGAGTTGCCAAGTCTCCGGATTTTTGAACACCAGTAATTTTTTAGAGAAAATGTTGTTCTTTTAAATCGCAAAATGCTCCGATTAAAGAAAACTACATTGCTGTACTAAATTACTGGTATCCAAAAATCCGGAGACTTGGCAGGTCTGCTATATGTGAAATGTTTTAAATAACTACATAGGAATCACCATACATAGTTAAGTATTATTAAAAATCAAAATAATAATAATTTTATGCTGGTGGTATACCTTAAATATCTAGTTCTTTAGAATTATCTCATTGTATATATTTTTAATATTTAATATATATATTAAATATAATACCATTGAATTAAAAAAACAAAGAAAAAAGTTTCAGCAACAAAACTGACCAAATCTACAATTTTTTATACAAAATAGTTTTAAAGAAAATTAGAAAAAATGGCAGAAAAACAAAAATTAAATTTAGATAATAACTGATAGTAAAATGGAATTGGGGAAAAATATAATAAAGACATGTGCAATGCATTATATATGCTTTGGGAGTAAAATACGTACATCTAAGAAGTTCTATTATTGAATTCTGACCCAAACGCCAATTTAAAGAGGACGTTTGTTGAACAAACATGTTTTTTATGGATTCTCTTATTTTACGAACTTTTCCTTGGAACCAACAACGTGTTATGAATTTACCTCGGACAGTAACCTCCAAATAACCAAGTATATTCTCTACTATTTAACACTTTGTTGAGCGGTGATTTTGTATGGAATATTGATTTTAAAACAGTAAAAGATCTGCTAGATAGGTTTTCAAGTTTATGCGTCAGTAAATATCGTACAAAGTACGGATTTAATATAAATTTTCACACAATCTAAAGATAAAATATGGACAAAATGATATAAATGCATTTTTCCCTTTTAAATAGGGTAAAAGCCACGCTCTTAGTCAATGATTCTTTGTGAAACAAACATGTGTTAACTCGTGACAGATAATCAATGTGTTAAGAAACACATCTCTCAAACTCTCTCTTTTTTAAAAAAACATTTCTGAAAATTTCAAATTTAGTCTTTCTTTTTAAACTTTTTGAAAAATTTGATATGTATTACAATGTGCAAAAAATGCGCCTGAAGAGTGTTTTTAGAAAATTGCAAAGATGCGAGACGTATTATCAAAGATAAAACTATATCAAACAAGAAACTCGTATAAAATTTACCGATTTTAAAAATAAATAAACTGAAGGACGTATGTGCTAAGTTATGATTCAAATTACTCTGCTGTAATAAATACAGTATTTTCATAAAAATAATAATACATGTAAAATTATACTCTTAAACTGTAAATAAATTATTCCTAAACAGTGTTGTTATATTTCAATTTCTAAAAATGTTTTAAAAGAATAAAATAACTTTAAAAAATGGACATAATTTATAAAAAAAGTGCAATGAATTATTTTTTTATATGTTTATTATTTATGAATTTAAACATTTTTGCTGGATTAAGGGAATTCGTTATATAGAGGTTTCACTGCATGTGTAAAATTTTCAAGGAACACTTAAGCAATCTTTAGGCAAAATTCAGTTGAAAAAAAATATTTTAGTTACGTATGCATAAATCAACCTGTTTTCAAAGTTTTATTATTATTATTATTTAATTTTAACTATTTTTGTATTAAAAATTGTCAAAGAATCAATAATGAAATGTATTAGCTTCCTTTTTCTCAATTTGTTCAATTAAGTTTGAACAAAATTCATATTTTATCGTTACGACTGTCATTCTGACGAAGAGTCTGAATTTATTGTTTTCACTCAGCTGAAAGTTATACACTCTGTTGAAATACACTGTTCTCCGTTAAATAAACCCAAAATCCAACAAAGATCCTATGAAACAATTCTTTTTAAAAATTAGTTTTAATCACAAATTAAAACTTAATATGGTACTGCTTTACCATCCATAAATCAATTGAATAATATATTTCAAACGATTATGTTAAATTAAGCTACTGTTATAATTCTAATACTAAAATGCAAAAGTTTTAACTGTAAAAACATTCATTTATTTTTGTAATATATTCATACAAAATAAAAAAAAATAGTCTATACAAAATAAAAATAAAATAGTCTATACAAAATAAAAGAAATAGTCCATACAAAATAAAAATAAAAGTTTTATATATTTTTTTCTAAGAAAATATTGCTTTAAAATAAGCTTTTATTTGCAAAATAGGAATGTTTCCAGAAAAAAAACTGAAAACATCTGTTTTGATCTACCTTTTATAGCAGGACTAGGTAGAAATTTATTTCCATGAAATGATGCATTATAGCATAGGTGCATAAAAGATGATAACTAAATGTTAATCTGATAAAGATAAAACAAAGTGCAATGGAAGAGACCACAATCTTTTATAGTGCCTGAAATAGGCATATTTAGAAAGTATGATGTATGATGTACTTCATATAAATTTCAAACTTATTTTTAATATAAAGGCGTTTCAAAAGCTTCTTTTGTAAATGTATGTTTTTAGTTATGATCTCTTTTATGAAAGTAAAAAAAATAACACATTTACAACATCGTCTATTTAATTTCACAACTTCTGTCTTTTATTTTCAGCATACAACATTACGAATAGAAATCTTAAAACCTTTTTCGTAGAATATTAACGATAAGCAAACGGTATTGATATTTTAGTTTATAAGCATTAGTGTAACTCACGCATTAGTTCTCAAGCATTAATTTAACTTAAAGTAAGGAATTTATCTCGTCGTGAGTTTTTATTCTTAACGGTAAAACGACGACTTACACTTGTCATCGCATTAGAGTTACTTAAAATGTTTCAATTGCCACAAAAAATTTTACAGTTCTTTTTCAAAAAGTCTGTTTACTGTTCCAACCCAGTCAACTGAACATCCGGAAAGTTCTGCGGTTTTTCAAAAAGCGAAGTACGGTTTCATCTAGCTCATTTTGCTACTACTGATAAGGGGTGATCTTGAATGTCCCAGATATGTACTTTCTGTCTTTTCTTATTGTGCTGCATAATTTTCGCTTGTCATGTGAAATAGGTTTTATTTCAGTGCAGGGCTAAAAATAGAGAACAAAAAAGTTAATTTTCGTATTAATTTTCCTCTTTGATTTCAAGATAGGTAAAAATGCTCGTCAGACTGCTCATAAAATTTGTGCTGTATTTGGACAAAGTGCTGTTTCAGATGACACAGTTTGAAGGTGGTTTGAGAAGTTTAAGCGAGAAAATTTCAGCATTTTAGATGATGCCCGGTAGGTACGACCCTCATCTGAAAAGGAGGACCTCTTGTAAAAGAAGCTATCAAGTGATCATACATTGTACTTTTTGGAATATTTAGTCTGAGGGATAGTTGCTGAACTGTATAACGTGGATTTTCAGCGATAGCTTCTTTTAAGAGGTCGGCCTTTACAGAGGATTATTTTCCAGAGTGGGCATCATCTTCCACGCTGAAATTTCCGAGCATAAACTTCTAACAGCACCTTTGACCTGTGTCATCAGAAACATAACTTTTTCCATGTACAGCACAGATTTTACAAGCAGTCTGACTAGGATTTTTCCTTTCTTGAAATAAAAGAGCATAATAAGACGAAAATTAAATTTTTGGCTCTCAATTCTTAGCACTGCACTGGCAAAATTTATGCCACAACAGCACAGGCGAGAATTATGCAGTGGACGTAGAGCAGACACATTTCTGGGTTTATCAAGGGCACTCCTTATCAACAGTAGCAAAATAATTAGAACTTTCCGGATGACCCAATATAATATATTTTTAATTAACAAATATTATTTACCATAAAATGACACATGATACTTCTTTCCTGCACACTTTCGTAGAAATAAATCATAGCAGAATGTTCTAATAAACTTTTTTAAATTGTTCAGTAATACATTTTTAAGCTAAAAGTTTCTTTCCATGTAATAATATTTGCCTTAAATAGCTTTAATTAATAACTATATTAGTCTTACCGATATAAAAGGAAAAAGAAAACAGAAAATTAATAGCTTATAAATAAATTAAAATGATTTATGAATATCGTGGGCAAAGTTTCATGCTAATAAAGCTATTAGAAAATATAGTTTATTGAAATATATTTTCTTAGACTAAAGTTTATTTACAGAAGAGAAATAACCATATATTAGAGAAAAAATATAATGAATAATTCATGTCATATCTTTATATATTCATTCTTCCAAATTTCAAACACTCCATTCGAGCAAAATATTTCGAATTATGTATCAGAAATAAAAAGTTTAAAAGCGTTATGTGTAAGCTGTTTTATAAAATATCCATTTACATAAATCAGTTACTCACAAGCCTTTTCATTTAATTTTAAAACAAAACCTGATGGTGCAAAAACTTTTAAAGGTATGAGTAGAATTTATTTTACTTGGTTATTTTTTTTTCTGTAAACCCTCGTCTTTGTAAGAAATGTAAACATAGTTACGTTTCAAAAGAGTTAACTTTCTGTTTCCAAATTAAAGTTAAATAATAAATAAACAAGTGGATAAGTGTGATCGAAGATCGCACAAGGGGTTTCGTTTAATATCTCTTTCAAAACACTTTATCATTTAATTACTAAACCCAAAACATTAATTTATAATCATTAAACCCTTATTAATAACCAATACACTTTATCCATAAGAACACAGATGGGAGCACCAAGAATTTCATAATAAAATAAATAATCACAAGAGGAAGCTATATTTTTATCAAATTAAAAATATTCAAGAATTGCTTCACAGACAATTGTAACAGCATATGTTTGTACAATTGGAAAGCATATGTAATTACATGATTTAATTTTAGCTATAAAAAGTCCTTCCGGCCTGTACCGGGAGGAAAAGGTAGCTTTCCTATATCTTCGTTTTAAAATTTTAACCAATGTTACACGAAAACAGCAAGCTAAAATGCAAAGAAACGTTTACAAAAGATTCGTTAATACTGAATTTGAATAAGAAATTCACCAAATTATTGAGCAATAGCCAAATTGGATTCATTTATGAAGACTTATTTTGATCGCCAAATTTGGCGATAGTTCGCCAAATGTCGCCCAATTTTGTCGCCAATGTCGCCAATTTTGGCGTTAACGAATATGAATATATAGTTTTATGCGTATGATTGGGAAAATTATTACAACAATGAAAGAAAATAATTTGCGAGTAATCGCGTTAATGTGCTGTTTTGTTTCAAAATGTCAGCCACCCTAGAATTTCAAACTGCTCTATCTCAGCCATTTTTTAAGATAGAGGTAAACCAAAAAAAGATCTGGAATCCTTGTATCAAGGCCTAACACGTAATTAAAAAATAAATTTGAATTTTTAAATGTTTTGTATATTTATTTTAGATTTTAAGTTATTTTACATCTTTAAATGGCCGCCATCTTGAAACAAGATGGCGGACCAAGCTGGCCAACGAACTCGGTCGAGACATTAGTGACCTTAATACACACAATTAGTTTCATCAAAATCGATTCATAATTACGGGCGTTATCGTATGACATAGGTCAGATATATATATATATATATATATGGATATATCTATATATATAAATCAACATTTGGACGGAGGGTTGTTTTGGGGTCTGGGGGTCATGATCGGTGAAAATATATCGAAATTTTCCGGAACTGCTTTCCTCCGAACGGCTGCAATAGGTAGCTTTATACTTTTTTGTATTGAAAGCTACCTAAAAAACCTTTAAAATGGCAAAAAAATACGAAAGTTCTTTTTATTAAATCAATCGAACAATGAAATGTAGTCCATGGAAAAACCGAAATTTCAACTCCCGTCGTCGAGAACAGAACCCGGAACCTTTGGGTTAGAACGAAAACGTGCTACCTCTAAACACCCAAACTACGCGAAAAAGATTGAAATTAAAGTTCAGTTTTAAAATCTAAATAGCAGAAATTTTCGGATGTCATTAAATTAATTCATTTAATTAAAATAGTACAAGACTTTTTAAAAATTTTATCATTTGTTATGAGACAAGAGGTATTCATCTATAAGTACGCAGAATTTCAATTCTCTAACCTAAGGTATCTGATGATAATATGGCCAACCCTCAATAATGTTATTAATTTCAGTGGAATCCAAAGGATAGCGCTTGAATCTAGTCGCTGGAAGTCAGAAGAACATAGTTTAGTACCGGGTTGCCTGCAATCCTTGATCACGTGCACGGGAGGACAGTCATTGTTGGTTCGTTGTTAATTGCATTGTCATATTATAAATTTTTCTCTGGTAAGTTTGTTACTTTTCTTATTTAAACAAATATTTGTATTTACTGTTATACATAATATTTTAGCCGGTTTAATGCTCTTTTTAACTGTATAAACGAATTTCAATATCGGAGTGCGCAGACAGAATTACGAACACTTTTATAAAATTGGTTTATTTTTGGCAATATGGCCAAATGGGCGAAAAAGCTGGATATATGAGATTATGTGTTATTTGTCGTAATTAAGTGCATGATAAATGTGTCGGCCTTACCAGTTAAGATACAAAAGTTTTCATTTGCTCTACGCGTTAAAAAACAAATTAAAAATTCTTTTTTCCGTAAATTTATTTATTTATTTTTTTTTTTTAAATTTTTGTCTAAATTTACTTTATATTAATTTTTCTCTTATTTTTTATAAATTTTCAAAATATTATATTTTTGACTAATTGGTGTTTTTTCTTCGTTAAATATAGACATTTCCATTTTATGACACCTATGGGCATATTACCTTCATCAACTAGCATTTTTTTAACAAACTGCAACAGGTGTAAGGTTTAACTAACTTAGTTTTAAAATATTTTTCCAGTTCTAAAAATGGCCCACTTTCTTAGTCAATTATTATTATTATTATTTAATCAGTTATTACTACTGTTTAAAAATGTCTAACCGTATGGTGGCCATATTACCTGCGGATACATTATACAGTTTCCTAGAATGAACTCTGTGACTTACAGACAAAAATACAGAGGAATGAGACAAAAATACAGAGGATAGGGTTTCGTCAGGTGAATGAAGCCCTAAAACTCTAAATTTTCTAATAAATTTGAAATCTATTTTAAAATCCTATTGATTTTAAAATATTTGAACTAGATATTTAATATTCTAATGTCATGCAAAGTCCTGCACGTTTTAATATTTTACTTTGATTTTTGAACATTTGTTCCATTAGTTGTATAAAATTGATATTTCAATACGAAGATATTGTTTTTCACAATACGTATTTTGAGAATGAGTCGTTTTAGAGAAGTTTGTTAGGTATGAATTCATAATTAAGCATGGATTGTGTTCTGTTAATAATGGAATAATTGTAAATTTTTGACTTTATAACAATGTTTAAATCCGCATTTGCCTGTCTATGTGTAGCTGTCTCTCTGTATCTATCTCCCTGGTGTTTATTTAACATTTATGTTAATTTATTACATTGTAAGTTTGTTTCGTACATTTCATTTCGAAATAGGTAGTTATAAATATTTTTTTATGTATAAAATTAAAACTAGATATAAAAGTGCATAATAGTGGCAGATATAAATTGGCTTAAATATTATTCATAAATATGAATAAACGTGTTAGTCCTTTTCATAATTCAGTGCAACATTTCAGTTAATATTAACCTATTCGCACAAATACAGTCTTGTATTCACACACAATGTTTTTTTCAATCTATGGTTACGTTTTACTATTTAGTATTCTGTTTCAAAGGATACACTTTATTAAGAGATTACCTAATGCTACTAAACTTTTGGAGGGCACTTTGGATCCGCCAACCACCAATAAAGTACCCATTGACAGCAATTAACAATATAAAATAATTTATTTAAACCCAATATTAAAGAGATGTAACAGTGAAGCAGGACAGTTAAATTAACAATGATCAAATTCAAATTTCCAACACTAAAATAACGAAAACTGAGAAAGGCTAATCCCAAGAAATCCCCTAAATTCTAGCTATAACACTAAACAGGATGGCTACTCTAATTGTATTCTAGAACCTAAAAAAGCTTTTACGAAAACAATTTTAGTAATACCTATCGAAACACTGTACATAATATCACTAGAAAATACGCCAATGTCATTAATTGAAGGAAACCCAGTGCATTACGCACTTTTATTAGAAGTAAATAACGCAACACCTTACCACAGGTAAGCTACATAGCTGAAGAATCTTAATCTGAAGGCAATCAAAGTGGAAAGTTATTGCTTACGACTCGAGGCTTGATGAAAGATTAGAAACTGCTCTGATTTTCCGTAATAGACGAGAAACAACAAAATGTGATGATACTCAGTACTACCAATGTATTTTTACTCGCTAGTCAATGACAGCTACCTAATTAACATATTACTGCATAAAATAGCCACGACAAACAGATTCTACATATTCAACCACACTTTGAAAAAGTAAAAGAAAAAGAGAATAGGTTGCAAAACTATTCACGCAAAAATGTTAGAATCAGTACCAGACGTTCACACACAAAACTCAACAACTTTTTTCATTCTAGACTACCTTCATATAGAGAGTAGGTAGGCACTGCGACACACTGAATTCCAATAAATGATATCATGGAAAATAAATTGAAATGTAAGTAGCCAATTTACCAAGCGAAGGACTTACTAATTAATCATATACTGAAATTAACATTCTGCATCATACTCTGGATTGTTATTTTTTTTCAGCTCTCTAGTTTTATAAAAGAAAAACACATGAAGCTTTAAAGAAAATTGACTGAAATGAAATATTTAAACCTCCAAACTGCAGAAATTATTATTTGAGATAAAATAGTTTTAGAAAAATGCCAATATTTTGTTACTGGAAAACAGTAGAACACTGATTTATATATTTTTATTTTCCTTCTTTATGATGTTACCAATATCGGGAATTATCTAACATTTTCAAAAAGTTTTTTTTCCATCAGAAAAACTTAAAAGCGTTTTATGCATGCACATCTATCATAATAAAAAATAAGTGAAATATAAAACATTTCTAAAATATTATCTAATAAATTCTACAAAATAACGGTTTTTTTAAGTATCCATAATAAAGCATTTTTCAATGTTTTACATGTGGTAAGAATAGAAAATAAAGCAATGAAAAATGTAATATAACATTCATTTTCACTTCAGTGTTAGTAAAAAGAGCTATGAAGGTAGCTACAAACTGACAACTTCAGTGATGGAAATCGCAGATGTGCCACAGATTTTAATGTATTTGTGTATATCTCTATAGTGTATATCCAGTATATAGTGTATATTGTGTATATCCATTACCAACAAAATAAAACAACATAACTTGTATTGCCAGAATTAGTTTAACATAACTTTTAAAAAAATCTAATGAATGCGCATTTTTGTATATGTGGTTAGGTAAACTTATTGCGAAACTCTGATGAGTCATAAATAATTTTTCAAGTAAATGTAAAGCATTCATTTAATTTTCCCTTTTTTTTCTTTTGTTTCTTTCGTTCTCAGGTATATGTCTCTACTTATCCACTCAGTTGTTTCATGCTGCTTTCTTCTCATTGGTGGCATTTGACACGTTCTGTACACGCATCGGGTTCATAAACTACCGCCTATCTGTCGTTTTGCCTAGTCTTGCTTCTTCTAGCACGCTGTGCTGTGCTCTTTCTCGCACTGAAGAAGAATCGCTTGTGGATTCGAAGGAGCTGTTTGCTGATTTTTTGTGTATTATTTGTACATTTTTAATGTTTACTACCAAATCAATATTCCATATATTGTTTTTTAGTGAAAATATAAAACAAGTATTTTTTGTCTGAGAACAATTTTAAATTACTTAAGTAAGATTTCCAATACATGAATTCCACAGGAATTTTTTTTAATTTTTATGTTGTCATATTGAATATATTTAATGAAGAAATGACAAAGAAATGTAAACTCCGAGATAATATATTTGTTTGTTTCCAAAGTGACACAATTCTTTATTTATTTCCTTGTATGAGTTGCAATCTAAAAATAACTTTTTACAATTCTCCTTCGAATTCCCTTTCTTTTAAGATGCAGGTATCTTCAAACGAAAAGCTGTATGAATTATGAACAAACTAAACACAAGAGAGATATAAGTTTTTCTGACTTCAGAAATACAATTTGCAGTTATGAGTGTTTTGCCATTGAGTATTTTCTTAACCTGATAGCTCTTAGCATAAAATATTTTTAAATCTAGAATTATGTATAAAAAGAAAAAAAATCAAGTTATAAAAATCCATAATACTAGCTAGTAAAAAGTAGCTAGATAATAAATAAAATACTAGAACATTCTTTCCATTTCTTTTTCCTGCGTTTCTTTCTTTCTATTTTTTTAAAAGTATTTTGCTTTCTTTTTCCTTGTACATTTTTTATTCTTTATATATTCAGTTTTAGATCTGATATTGTGTCCGAAAAACAGTGACCACTGCTTTTATTCATTAAATATTGATCATAGACATAAGGTAAAGCTAGGATAGTCTGCGCACAATTCAAAAGAATAGCAATAAAAAATCTAAATTTTAATTTTTTGCTAAACTATTCATGAATAACTTCATTTGTTTTTTATGCATTTCCATTGCTATTTTGTTGTTATGTTGCATTTTAATAGAACAATTGTAATAAAACCAAGAAAGTTATTTTGCGCAATCTCTCCTTACAGGGTTGGTGTGATTGCGCAGATGGGTAGGAGAGATTGTTACTTATAATAACTACAATTAAATTGTTAACAGTAATAATTACACTTAAATGATATTGCTGTAAGGTTTTTGTGAACAAATATTATTGTATTAGGAGTGAATATTTCAACCTAATGGTAAAATAATCAGAAAAAGGAAATAATTTTACAAACGATTAAAAAATTTTAATTAAAGGAAAAAAAATTAAAGAATCAGAAAAAGCAAGTCCAGATAAGATTAAAAAATAAAATAATGCTACTTAATAACACGTTGAACTTAAAATTAGCCAATTTTAATTTTTCATTTTTTTATGCAAATTTACTAATAAGCTGCGTAATCTCTCCTACCATGGAAACGAATGGGAACACTGCGCCATCTCTTCTAAGTAGCAAATGCGCAAACTCTCCAATTTCGGTAGGAGAGATTGCGCGGCCTTTTATTTAAACATGACCTCTTCTAAAACGAACCGTTGATGTTCACATTGTTAGTCTAGATTAGTAGCTTATGAGAAATCGTTAAAGTTTAAAATATTTTGTACTATTGACATTGTATAGAAATTCTGATGAAGAGCTATGAAAATTCAAGCACTTACTTTGGGAAAACAAAACAAAATAGTAATACTTTATCTTAAGCGCTCAAAGCAATCAACGTGCACTTTTAAGTAGACACTCCACTACTGTTGTTGTACAACTACCTGGAGTCGCTGCACGCTCACTCTACTCCTTCCCCCCAAACCACTATGTGCGCAATCTCTCCGACTGCGTCATCTCTCCTGGCTTTACCTTATATTATAAATTACAAAGTTACGTAAAAAAAGTTCAGAATTTTATGAAATTGATTAAAATTTTCAGGAGATTCAATATGAAGAAATACAAAATTTAAAATTTTATACGGCACCGTACGAAAAAAATTCCTATGAGTAAAATGTGCCCCATAAACTAATAAAGTAATGCATAAAATTTCAGCATTTTATCATAAGAAGTCGCAGTGATATGAAATGCATAAATGCGTTTCAGGGATCGAGCAAAAATCACGAATAAAAACAACAATTGCCTAAATAAATAATAATTGTGCTATTTATTAGTACAAAACTATCTGAACTATGTAAAAATATTAATTTTACGCAAAGATTACAAAGCTTGTTCCAAATATTTGAGGCAGATATTTGCATATGAAGCAGTTTTAATATTCATTGACTGTATCATTTCCAAGTTTTGTTCTGTAATTCACCATGTAAAGTTTTAAGGTATTTTTCAGAAAGCATTTTTTTATAAATTTGCAAATAAAACTGAAAATAACAGCCATATTTCATCTGAGTATGATGCATTTCTGCATCGCAAATGATATACTGACTAATAATTGCCAATGTTACTTGAAATTTGTCAAAGTTTTCTTTGTTGTTTCTAGTAATTGTCAAAAAAAAGTATTCTCATATTAAAAAAAAAAAAAAAAATCTTATTAAAACAGAAGTTGAAATTTCAACGCCACAAAAGAATAATAATGTAAGAAGAGATTTTTATGTAATAAATATTTAGCAATATATTACTCAAACACAGTTTCATTACACGTATATGCTGCACTTTTTAAATGTTGAATTTTCCTCTTGCAGACATTGAATATTGTACAAGGTCTGTGTAAATGTATATTTATCAGTGTGGTATTTTAAAAGTGTCTTTTCTTTTGGAGGAACGTGACACACCTAAAATATCCCCCATCCTGAAGCATTACGACTTTTGTGTTCTTAGCACATTTGAAGTGTTGTGCGAGATATTTTTTATACCACTCAATTGTAATCAAGATACGTACCAGAAATTTCGTGTGAAGTCAATAAAACGGAAAAACAATTACTTGCCCCTAAAAGAGTTAAGGCCTGTGCAATGTTAACTACTTTGTGACGAGTAGCACGTATACGTGTTATACAGGGGAACGAATAGTAATTTTCGCTTTATTTAATCAGTGAATTTAATAAAGTGGAAATTAGTTTTCAGAAATAGTGGTATACAAAAAATTATAAGAAGTATACATGACGCTAGACTTGAAGGAAATTAAATATTCTGATAAAATTACTTATTAGTTTTATGAAAATGACTGTAATAATAATAGTTATACAAGATGTTATTTCTGATGTCAAAATTCCTTTTCCATGTACATACAAAACGCACAACCAGGATTAAGATATAATACGGAAAGGTTATATGGAACGCGCTTTGGACACACTACATTTACATTTAAAACACGTTGTGAGATTGAAAATTGCAGTTATTTAAAAATTACTGAAAAAACTTATCAGTGAATGTATGACTTATGTATGGCGGGGCAAAAATGACTATGTCATCGAGTTGCGAAATGAATTAATGATGTAGACAACTGCCTCGTTATATCTTGCTTAGATACGAATAGGAGGGGACGCATTTTCCTAATTTTGCTCTATAATAGCATCGCATTTTGGCATGAAATTTCAAAATGTTATAGATATCTAGTAGAATAGAAATATTTTTATCTCTCTCGTAGTATCATTGTACGATATGAGCAGAAATGGGGGGGGGGGATTCTTCATTTTATCAATACTAACACGTCATCGAATTTCGGAATGAAATTTTAGATGTTATACATCTCGATCAGTACAGTACAGATACTTCAGTCTGTCCCGCGATAACTTGATAGATCATGGATACATACTCTGATGAAAGGGTTGATTTTAGGGACAAATTTCCCGTTATCGAATTTCGAGATGAAAATAGTGGCTAATAAAATCTTACACAATGCATTCTTAAAATATTTCATTCTGCCTGAAAACAAAACAAAACATGTAAACTAGATGCCGGAATAGATGCCAAAATGAAGAAGAATAGGCGTTTTTTTTTTTTATCGTATGTAATAATAAGTTCTGACACTTCAAATAATGAGAGGTGCTAAAAAATTACAAGCCGTATTTTACGATGCAGGGAGAGCTTGAATAACTTACGAAATTTTTTAAGTCGTTCTTTACGATACAGAGCGAGCTTGAATAATTTATAAAAAATATCTGTGCTTCAAATAACTTAAGAAATATTCTTCCAACACAGCCATCTATATATTACAGTCTATATGCACTGTCCTGGGGAAAAAAGTATCACCCTTACAAACTCTGAAGGAAATCACCGTATATAAATGGGACTTGTATCAATCGATTAGTAATAAAGTCTATTAACTAATGCTATACTTAAATATTGCTTAGAGAGTCGTCTAGATATAGACATTGCAACGAACTTTAAAAATTTCAAAAACAGCACTTAATTTTGATATCATTATTAGACTTCCCTAGTAACTGTGATCTTCGGATATCAAAATGGATGTCATTCGGTTAAGTAGTTTAGGAATTTGAAATTCCTAATGTTGAATCCATTTTCATCGTTGCGAAACAGAGGGTAAATTTTTAAGCCCAGCTCTAGCACTTCTTGGCGAAATGAGCTAATATCTGCTGTTTCTAGAACTAGAATAATGTTATGTTAGGCGG
The DNA here is from genome assembly GCA_963931845.1 of Maratus michaelseni. NCBI lineage: Eukaryota > Metazoa > Arthropoda > Arachnida > Araneae > Salticidae > Maratus > Maratus michaelseni. The sequence continues at coordinate 431,092,113 of OZ007588.1, forward strand.
CAGTGCATATTTTTTCGAATAGTTATTTTAAAATTTAATTTTCATAATTAATATTAAAAATAGATTTTAAATTTGCTAGAAATTTAAATTTAAGTTTTTCATCATTCAACTACCTGAATAAATATATATGAGCTGTGGAGTTTATTACATTTCTTGTATAATTACTGCATTTAGACTTTGTTTTAAGATGACTGGTAAATGAAACACAAGAAGACATGAGAATAAATATTTTTTTTTTTAAAGTATTTATTTTCAAGGGTCTACAAGAACAATTGATAGTTTTCATTTTAGGCATATCTTTATTATTTTAAAAATAGATTATTGATCTTCGTTCTTTCCAAAATATACTTTGTTTAGCGAAGAGTAAACAAAAATTACTTTGTTATAATAATTCTGTTTCAGTAGAGTGTAAGCGATAACATTTCCAGACGCATTTTTTTTTTTTTTTCAATGCACTGTTAAAAATTTGCAGCAAACTGTCCAGTCATTTGACCGTTTTTGTAGAAAACGGTTACATAACCGTAATTTAACTATACTCTGAACATAGAATGAGCAATAATACGGTCAGAATATAGTAAAAGTACGGTTATGTAATCGTTTTCTACAAAAACAGTCAAGGGACTGGACAGTTTGCTGCAAATTTTTAACAGCGTGGCTTTGTTGTCAATGTAATATTTTTACAGAAAAACAATGCTTATATCCATTTAAATTAGTACAAACATATTAGAAAGTACTTTCTCAGTATTATAGTATGATTTTTTTCTTCATAAATATTAACAGATTTTCTGAAAAAGTTCCCGTGTAGTGTGTAAAGACCTTATGTATTAATAACACATAAGTGTTCGCATAGTTTTATTCTGTGTGATAGATGGATCTTTTTTTCTCAAAAGAATAATTTCATGATATTAACGTATATAAAGAAAATAGAAAAGATAAATATTACTTTTTTTAATTTTCTGAACAGTTTAAAAAGTCATCTCATTCAAACAAAAATAAAATTTTTGAAATGAAAACCAATTTTATCTCGGCATACGTATATCGTTTAAACATTCCTTAAACTAAGAAATCGATATAAAAAGGTTTTGTAAAACTTTATGATTTTCCCGGGCAGCTTCATAAAATGTTTTATCTATTTTTCCGATTTCCGAAAATTTAGAATTCTTGAAATAAATTTTCTCAAAGGAATAATATCGCTTTAAATTTTCTATAATAAATATCATTTTAGCATATTTAGCATGTTAAAACGTTTTTTTCCTTTCAAATTTTGTCAGAAAAAAATAATTTTAAATCAACATTATCTACTAGTATTGCAAAACTGCTATAAAATAAATTTAATTGCCGCGATTCGCAATAGTAGAAAAAAACCCGACAAAAGCTATTGTTGAATGTGTAGCACGGAGTTTTTGTTGGTTGATATTGGTCTTGTGTAAATGTGTATTTATCAGTGTGGTATTTCAAAACGTGTCTTTTCTTGGAGAAACGTGACACATCTAATATATCCCCCATCCTGAAACATTACAACTTTTGTGTTCTTAGCACATTTGAAGTGCTGAGAGATATTTTTTATACAACTCAATTTTAATGAAGATATTTACCAGAAATCCGATGTGAAGTCAACAAAACAGAAATACAATTTCTTGCCCATTTAAGAGATAAAGCCTGTGCAGTGTTAACTACTTTGCCACGAGTATCATGTATACATGTTATACATGGGAACAAATAGTAATTTTCGATTTATGCAGATAATTTAATAAAGTGGAAATTACTTTTCAGAAATAGTGGTATACAAAAAAGTATAAGAAGTATACATCTAGTACTTAGTAAGTATACAGCTAGTCTTGAAGGGTTTAAGTAGTTTAAGGACAAGTTAATAGTTTTTAAGATTAATTTAAAATTTTCTTCTATACTAGATACTTTTTTATAAAACCTACGTTTTGCAACATGAGCACATCAAAGTAAAAATAAAAAACTCTGCAAAATCTGTGTTTTTTTCTTTTTTACTTAAATTTCTTTGTTAGAATTTGTAACAATAAATAACAACAAAGTTTATCATAAATCAAATTCCCATATATATATAAATAAAGTATTTCAACATTTCCTGAAATAAGAAATCAATATTAGAAAGTTTTATAATAAATTATAAAATTTCTAGTGGAGTTCGTAAATTGTTGCATTTTCTTTGTTTTTCTGTTTTCATAAAATTTAGGATTCTAGAAATATAATATCTCAAAGGAAATAAGAGAAACATTTTATACAATAAATGCAATTTCATCAAATTTAGTACTTTAAAACGCTTATTACAATTTTTGTCAGAAAATATATCATTTCTCTTCTTAAAACTTGTAGAATTTTTTGAAGGAAATTTCATATTTAATGCGATTTATTTTAGTTTTTTTTTACTTCCATAATATATTATATATATTTTTTTATCGTCTCCTTTTTGCAAAAGAAACTCTTTAATCTTTAATATACTCTATAGTTTTAAAGAATACAGAATCAAAACATTGATTTGAATATTCTAAAACTGAATAGAACAAAATGCTACGCACCTTAATTTGTGCCGGATGTCCACACTCCAAGATTCCTTGTCGAGCTAATGCTTCGCAGAATAACCAGAAAATTAATAATAGTGATTTCACCTGGTCAGAAATAAAATTTTAATTCACAGCACGATTTTGGTGATTTTGTATCCTATATACACAAAAAAATGCAAATTGGGATTATCAGAAGTCTTTTCTACTATAAAATGTGATAAAGAATTTGTTAATTGTATATGTTGCTTAATTAATGCATTAATTTTCTTTAAGAGCCTACACTAGTCACGGGGGAAGAAACGCTCAAGCTAATGTTAAGTCTATGGGAAGGTTCTAGCGCGATTTCTTGCTCGCATTTTAATATTTTTAAATGCTTTTTTTTTGCATAGGATAGCTGAGGTCAATCTCCAACGTTGTTAGTTTTTAATTTTTCGATTTTCGTTTCAGTTTTTTTTAAAGCGGGCATTTTCAATTTTGGAACCGGTTGGAACCGGTTCTGAAAGTGAAAATACCCTCATATAAAACAACTGGAACCGAAATTGAAAAAGTAAAAACTAACAACGTTGGAGATTGACCTCAGCTATCCTATGAAAAAAAAAAAAAAAAAAAAAATGTTAAAATATATTAAAATGCGAGCGAGAAATCGTGCTAGAACCTTCCTATAGACTTAGCATTAGCTTGAGCTTCGTGACTGATGTAGGCTTTTAAATGTTACTTGAACGAAGTCACGGGTAAGAGCTAGTTTGCAAAACGTCAGTGAAGGCTCACTGTAGAGACAAGAAAAGTTTTTGGTTTCTGTCTGTCTGTTTGTCTGTTTGTTTCAATGTTCCGCGATAACTGCCGTATAAAACATCCAATTAGGTTAATTTTTGGTAGGTATATTGGTGAGGTGTCGGGATGTAGCTGTATAAGTTTTGGTTAAATTTGGTTCATTCGTTCAAAACATATAAAACATTTCTTTTTATGTCAAACTGCTTTCCAATGGGAATGCATTTGAATAATCGATTTAAACGTAAACGTATGGATGCTAAATTTTCGATCTGGATGTTTTATATATATCCAATAGTTTGAAAATCTGCTGATACATTTATTAGAATTTAGAAATTAATTGCTTAAAATAATGGGAAATTTTTTTGCATCTGTTCGCGAAATATGAAGCATTTTATTTTGCAAATTTTAAAATATAGATTTTTTATTTTCCTCTTTAATTTATCCGTTACTTAGCGACTGTATTTGAAAGCGTATCAAAATAATAAAATTCAACTAAATCGTACTATTTTGCTGAAAAGCTTTTTAGCAAAATATCTTATTTTCCGGAGATTTTTAGTATTCAGTTGAAATAGATGAGGATTTATATGGAAAAATGTTCTCTTTTAACTGCTTAATAATAATCATTAAAACACAATTTCTACACGAAAATTGTAAAAACGTAGTACGTGTAATTTGGATTAAAGTCTCGTAGTAGAAGTTTACATTTGTAAAAGTATATTTCTTACAGGAGATATTATTCAATTTATGCAACAGATGTGAATGTTTCACCGTTAAAAACGTTAGTATTCTTTGAAAAATAGGATACATTTTTCTTAGAATGAGATGTGAATTTGATTCTAAAGAAATTAGAGTAGTAAAACGCATTCATACGCATTGTCGAATATTACGGTTAGAATTATACAATGCGTAGCAACATTACTGTTTGAATTTAATGAGGATAACTATTAAAAGGTTATCACAAAAATACTTTATAGCTCCAAATTCCGTTTGGTATTTAGTGAATTGGCAGTGAACACGATTATGAAAAATTAGCCAACAGGTATTAAAGTTTCGAAATATTACTATTTTTGGGTGATTTTAATATAATATTGCTATAGAGTAGATCAGGATGTATTTACATACGATCTTACATCTAAATATTATAGAATGATCATCAAAACTGTTTTTCTGAGAAAAAAAAATGTAAAAACGTTAGATTTCTAAATTAGATATAAGTGAAATATATTAGATTCAGTTTACATTCGTACATGAGATTTTGTTCAACTTATCCATCAGATGAAAGTCTTTCGTGGTTGGCAGATAAGTAAATATTGCTATTTGGATACATACAAAACATGAAATTATTTTTCTAAACTGTTGCTTTTCCTAATAAAATCACAGTGCAAAACGAAATCCAATAGATACTATAGTTATTCGAACAATCAATAGGTTATTACGAATGCTAATTTAATGCGACTACGGGGTGGTTCAGGAGGGCACAGCCCCCCCCCCCCCCTGACGAAATGTACTTTTTTATCAAAAAATTTAGAAGAATAAGCAATTTATCAGAATTTCAGAATATCATTTTGTTTAGTTTAATGATTCTAATTTCCGTAACTTTCGAATAATTTTACATGTTTCTAAACATGTATGGTTAATTATACTAAAATTTTAAACTGCGGACAGTAGGATGTTAAATATTTTAAAAAGTGGGATAAAAAATAATAATGACTTGCAGAGCTGACGTTGAGGCTCCTGATCTGCAGATTTACTAGTATTTATAATATATTAAAATTCTGTGTTTCTAAATGGATGTCAGTAATTATACTTAAACTTTTTGGGTAAAGTAAAATATTTTGCTAGTTTGCATTTAATCGAATTTCTACTAATTACAAAATAATTTGTTGAAAAAAAAAAACTTATTTTTTATTCTGTAATTTTAATGAAAATTTCCCAATTAGAATTTAATAAAAGCGCGTATAAAATAATTATTTAACTATCGGATTTATTGACGTCAAACATGTTGTTTCTTCCAGATTACAAAAAATATTAACTTAATGGTGAAATTTCTTCCTGTGGGAAAATTATTTTACTATAATAGAGATTACAAATTGCATGCGTTTATTACTAATTAATTGGATCATAATTAGTTTTAGGCATTAAGATTTTTTTAAGTTAACTGAATTAATTATTCCGTTCATGTTTAAGCTTAATTTAAAATATTTTATTTATTATTGCCTTTGTTTATAGACTAAATATTGTACTGAAAAGTGCCAAAATATAAAAATGTTTTTTCTTTTATGTAATTTTTTAAAAATAATAGTATTAAATTTTGGAAGTTGCCGTTTTGTTTTTTTTTCATGGACGCATATTTAAATGGTGACAATTACGAAATCACAATGTCATAAAAATCGAGCAATAAAATTATTTTTAATAAGCAGTTTTGGAAGGAAATTTATTTTTTTTCTTTCTTTAAATTTTGTCCTTGGTTCTAATTGTGATTTTAATTATTTCTGTTTATTTACAGAACTACTTTGTATATAAAATAAATATAATTATAAACTCCCACGTTTAAAAATTGTTAAATAAGATACTAATATGCAGGTCCTTGTTCTACCAGTTCTATTCTTTCTATTAATATCTGTGCACGTTACTGTGTTATATTGAAAATATGTAGCATTTTATAACAAAGATTTTTTAAGGAGATTTCTGTTCATTTAATAAAACTCATATAGTATATGTATACATCGAGTTGCTAAATTTGTGAACATATTTATTATGATAAAACATTATTATAATGAAACAAGTTTACGATTATTATTTATAACTTTTATATATATAAATATGTTATAAAGCGCTACGACCTTGCGTTATATCTTAAATATAACTAAAATTGCATTATTTGTGAGCATGCAGTTGCTTGCATGTTATTAAGAAATATGCAATTGTTGTCCTTTAATATAAAAAATTCTCATAATATTAAAATAAATAAGTTATTTAATGAACATTATTTGAGTAGTATGTGAACTAAACTACTATTCCTGTAAGTAAGATTGAAAGAATTTTATGACTATAAATGTGTAAGAATATGTAATGAGGAATATAAAGATGTTAATGTTTTATAATAATTAAGCTAAAAATTACTAATTTATGATAACCAAGAACTTTAAAATATCCACTTTTAAGTTTTCATAAATGTTAACTGTTTTAGCAGTTATGCATGTTAAAAATTCTTTTAAATAATATTCCCCTTTTGAATATTCTGAAAGAAAGCTCTTTTAAATATATAATTTAATTTTACACAAGAAGACTTTTTTATTAGATTGAAAGTTCGGTTCGTTTTATGTTTAAACATCAGAAAAAGCAATTTTAAATAAAGAAATCCTAAAAGTTTTACTGATCAGGAATAGCAAAGTGTATCTTAAGTCGAGTAATTTCTATAAATCACTGAGCGGAGTAGCTTAAGTGAAGTGATAATCAGAGATTAATTTTGTCAAATAAATTATATTCAACCAATTCTCTAAATAGTATTATGTGTTCAATCCATTACGTAGACTGTTAAATGAGTGTTGACACCATTAGAAGTAGTCCATTGAAATACAAATACCCTTATTCTTCCAGATAGCCTTAATCTTTCACGTACTTAAATTAACTTTTAATTTTGGAAATGCTCTGATTAGTTGCTTACGAAAATAATTGCTGTGCCAATACATTTGCATTCATATTTATTACAGTAAAATTACTATTTTATAAAATTTGGATTAAGTTGCAATGCAATTATCTTTGAGTTACTAAAAAGATAATGTAAATTATATATTAATTGGATTTTGATAAAGCATATTATTTTTCACATCTCATATCTAACAGTCATGACAATTAGTAAATGTCATACAAATTGGATTTCGAATTTTAAAAAAAGTAATTCTTCTTTAATTTTCATAACAGATATACATAATTGAAAAACATAATGGACGAATGATTTAAATTATGAATAAATATTTTTAAAATTGAATATGTAAACATTAATATGCATGTATTCAACAATATATGAATAACCTTTTGTGAGAAAATGCATATAGAAAAACCGAAATGACTCGTTATCGTAAAAAAAATCATATTCCTTCATTTGATGCTTTTTTTTAAAATATAATTTCACATATATATATATATGTGTGTGTGTGTGTGTGTGTGTGTTTTACAAATGTTTATAAATTCACAACTATTTACAGTTAATAAAAGTACTTCTTTAGTTACTATGAGAAGATATATGTTTCTCAATAATGAAAGATGAGTTATGTAATAGATATTGTTATATTGATTGAATAGATTACTTATACTGTATTGTGAATATGAATACGATGTACAGCAGTTTTCCCAAACACCTATCAGACATTTGCCACACAAAATGAGATACTAAAAGTATTTTTCTTAGTTCATATTTTTTTAATTGTTCCTTTTCGTCCTAAATACACCAGGTCTTTTCCAGGTTTGATCCATTTATTACATGTGAGAAATTTATCGATTTAATTTTTATCAAAAAGTTTATTTTCCGAAAAACTCAAATGCGTATTATTACTACTATTATTATTATTATTATTATTATAAAATATAATTGCTTCATTAAATATTTGCATTTAATAATACACAAAGAGAAAATTTTAAAAGTTTATATATTTTTTTACTAAATACTGATTGTCTTTACAAAATTTCATTGTACTTTAGTACCGAATGTGTAATTTAAACAACAGTATTATGATGACATAAGATGGCATACAGTGCTTGAAGTGTTAGATTTTTCAATTTTCCGCTTCAAAAATATAGCATACTCAGACAATTCCAAACACACAATACGGAAATCTCTAAACAGAGACTTTAATCCCTTGAAGGGCACCGGTTTATAAAAGTTTATGTATTTTTTAATATTTATTATAAATGTTTATATATTTTTTTACTAAATACTGAATGTCTTTACAAAATTTCATTGTACTTTAGTACCGAATGTGTAATGTAAACAACAGTATTATGATGACATAAGATGACATACAGTGCTTGAAGTGTTAGATTTTTCAATTTTCCGCTTCAAAAATATAGCATACTCAGACAATTCCAAACACACAATACGGAAATCTCTAAACAGAGACTTTTACCCCTTGAAGGGCACCGGTTTATAAAAGTTTATATATTTTTTAATATTTATTATAAATGTTTATATATTTTTTACTAAATACTGAATGTCTTTACAAAATTTCATTGTACTTTAGTACCGAATGTGTAATGTAAACAACAGTATTATGATGACATAAGATGACATACAGTGCTTGAAGTGTTAGATTTTTCAATTTTCCGCTTCAAAAATATAGCATACTCAGACAATTGCAAACACACAATACGGAAATCTCTAAACAGAGACTTTAACCCCTTGAAGGGCACCTGTTTATAAAAGTTTATATATTTTTAATATTTATTATAAAAGTTTATATACATTTTTACTAAATACTGAATGTCTCTACAAAATTTCATTGTACTTTAGTACCGAATGTGTAATGTAAACAACAGTATTATGATGACATAAGATGACATACAGTGCTTGAAGTGTTAGATTTTTCAATTTTCCGCTTCAAAAATATAGCATACTCAGACAATTCCAAACACACAATACGGAAATCTCTAAACAGAGACTTTTACCCCTTGAAGGGCACCGGTTTATAAAAGTTTATATATTTTTTAATATTTATTATAAATGTTTATATATTTTTTACTAAATACTGAATGTCTTTACAAAATTTCATTGTACTTTAGTACCGAATGTGTAATGTAAACAACAGTATTATGATGACATAAGATGACATACAGTGCTTGAAGTGTTAGATTTTTCAATTTTCCGCTTCAAAAATATAGCATACTCAGACAATTGCAAACACACAATACGGAAATCTCTAAACAGAGACTTTAACCCCTTGAAGGGCACCTGTTTATAAAAGTTTATATATTTTTAATATTTATTATAAAAGTTTATATACATTTTTACTAAATACTGAATGTCTTTACAAAATTTCATTGTACTTTAGTACCGAATGTCTAATGTAAACAACAGTATTATGATGACATAAGAAGACATACAGTGCTTGAAGTGTTAGATTTTTCAATTTTCCGCTTAAAAAATATAGCATACTCAGACAATTCCAAACACACAATACGGAAATCTCTAAACAGAGACTTTAAATATTTAAACAAAGTATATCATGCTTATATATGTAAATCTTTCTTTCAATGGCATATTTTACAACTTCATGTACACTTTTTTGTAAAATCTGCTACTGCTAGCAAATTGAAACTTCACATGCTTGTATAACTAATCTACTTTTTTAAAACAATAATACATTATTAATGTATCTATAATATTACCGAACATAAGCTGGAATATATAAATTTTCTTCTACATTTTTTCTCAATGATTGAATAAAAATTTTAAAAATTCATTTTTTTTAATGAGACTTGCTTTTTTTTTATCATTAACAAATATATTTTTAATATTTATGCATGATTTAAAGTAGCAATATTTTGATAGAAAATTGTACTTGTATAGTCATAGACATTTAGACAGTGTTAAGTAAAAATTAAGCACTTATACTGGAAGAAATTATATGTACAGCAAACATTTTTTATGTCCTTAATAAACTAAAATATACATATACTTTAACCGCGAAATTTTCTACCCGTATACATCTTTATAAATAAATTACAAGACTATAAACTTATGCTAAATCTGCTTCTCTCACGCTGTCGAGATGACATCTGTGTTATTAAAGGGTCATAGGACTTTAAAAGCATCAATCTTTGAAAAAATATATAGAAAGAGTAATAATTTCTGAACAATTTAAATCAAAATTAATGACACTCTTAATATTTGTTAAATCTGAAATATTTTCAAATAAAGAATTTTAAAGTCTTTTTTTCACAAAATCAGTCATATTTTCTCATTTTTTTCAGTTTGGGGCATTACGCGCAAGCTGCTGAAAAAACGTTTCGATATTTTTACTTTCTTCTATCTTTACAAGAAGAAAGTATTGGATTCATGAAAATTTTCGACTTCCGGTTTTCGACGAATTTATACGTTTTAGAAGGTCCTGAACAAGATTTGACTATTTTTAGAAAATATCTGTCTGTGACACTGTCTGTGACTCTGTCTGTCTGTATGTGACAAAAATTTTGTGGGCGCTCTATCTCAAGAACTAATGCTCGGAATTTAATAAAACTTTATATTCAGTTAGTCCCTGATATAAATTGGTGCTGATTAGTTTTTGGTAAAAATCGCCCAGCAGGTGGCGCTGCTATGCATAATTTTGCAGGATTTACACGATTTTAGCGATAGTCATATCTCATGAAATAATGCACGGAATTTAATAAAACTTGGGTGTTAGTTAGACCTTGATATAAATTGGTGCTGATTAGTTTTTGGTAAAAATCGCCCAGCAAGTGGCGCTGTTATGCAGCATTTTTCGCGATTTCCGCAATAGCTCTATCTCAAGAACTAATGCTCGGAATTTAATAAAACTTTATATTCAGTTAGTCCCTGATATAAATTGGTGCTGATTAGTTTTTGGTAAAAATCGCCCAGCAGGTGGCGCTGCTATGCATAATTTTGCAGGATTTACACGATTTTAGCGATAGTCATATCTCATGAAATAATGCACGGAATTTAATAAAACTTGGGTTTTAGTTAGACCGTGATATAAATTGGTGCTGATTAGTTTTTGGTAAAAATCGCCCAGCAAGTGGCGCTGTTATGCAGCATTTTTCGCGATTTCCGCAATAGCTCTATCTCAAGAACTAATGCTCGGAATTTAATAAAACTTTATATTCAGTTAGTCCCTGATATAAATTGGTGCTGATTAGTTTTTGGTAAAAATCGCCCAGCAGGTGGCGCTGCTATGCATAATTTTGCAGGATTTACACGATTTTAGCGATAGTCATATCTCATGAAATAATGCACGGAATTTAATAAACCTTGGGTTTTAGTTAGACCTTGATATAAATTGGTGCTGATTAGTTTTTGGTAAAAATCGCCCAGCAAGTGGCGCTGTTATGCAGCATTTTTCGCGATTTCCGCAATAGCTCTATCTCAAGAACTAATGCTCGGAATTTAATAAAACTTTATATTCAGTTATTCCCTGATATAAATTGGTGCTGATTAGTTTTTGGTAAAAATCGCCCAGCAGGTGGCGCTGCTATGCATAATTTTGCAGGATTTACACGATTTTAGCGATAGTCATATCTCATGAAATAATGCACGGAATTTAATAAAACTTGGGTTTTAGTTAGACCTTGATATAAATTGGTGCTGATTAGTTTTTGGTAAAAATCGCCCAGCAAGTGTCTCTGTTATGCAGCATTTTTCGCGATTTCCGCAATAGCTCTATCTCAAGAACTAATGCTCGGAATTTAATAAAACTTTATATTCAGTTAGTCCCTGATATAAATTGGTGCTGATTAGTTTTTGGTAAAAATCGCCCAGCAGGTGGCGCTGCTATGCATAATTTTGCAGGATTTACACGATTTTAGCGATAGTCATATCTCATGAAATAATGCACGGAATTTAATAAAACTTGGGTTTTAGTTAGACCTTGATATAAATTGGTGCTGATTAGTTTTTGGTAAAAATCGCCCAGGAAGTATCGCTGTTATGCAGCATTTTTCGCGATTTCCGCAATAGCTCTATCTTAAGAACTAATGCTCGGAATTTAATAAAACTTTATATTCAGTTAGTCCCTGATATAAATTGGTGCTGATTAGTTTTTGGTAAAAATCGCCCAGCAGGTGGCGCTGCTATGCATAATTTTGCAGGATTTTCACGATTTTAGCGATAGTCATATCTCATGAAATAATGCACGGATTTTAATAAAACTTGGGTTTTAGTTAGACCTTGATATAAATTGGTGCTGATTCTTTTTAGTGTATGCGAGACCTGTGTGCAATAGAAGAAAGTTTTAGGATTGACACATCCGACTATTTATTTCATGACATTTTCAGGATATATAGTGTTTGATAGACTCTATACAGTGAACCTAAATTTGATTTTGTTGTTGTTGAAATCATATTTTTGCTCTGTGTTAAATTGATAAAATTTTGAGAATTTTATATAAGCAAGATACAGTTTTGTTTTTAAAATATAAAAGTGGCATAAATAAACATTTTTTAGGTTCAGTGTAAGCACAAGACTCCCAAGTATTATTATGTATCGAAACTTTTGTTTTACATGCAGAAAGTTTTTTTTTAATAATCTTTCGCGCAACCTGTGATTCCAATTTTTTGCTTGACAAGTTTAAAAATCCCTATAACGACTAATTCTCCCCACTATGACCTGAAGAAAACGTGAAATGAAAGTATAAACATGTACTTATTACCGATTTTAAAAACTGTTTTTTATCTTTGTAATGCATACATTTTTAGATATAAAATGACAAAATGGTCAACTGTTTCACTTTTGAACATTTTAAACGTCCTATGACCCCTTAACCCTTTCAGCGGCAAAGTACGTTTGTTGCTAAAAAGTTGAAATGATTGACTAATACCAGGATTTACCAAAAAAATTTATTTGGAAATAAGTAAAAGCTTTTTTCACGTACATTATGAATGCAATTTTTGATTCTAAATTCCTGGTGCCATTTCGGCATTTGGAGATAAAAATTGAGTGGGATATATAATATCCCACCGCCCTTCAAGGGGTTCAAACCAATTTTCGATATTTTCGAAAAACATAATTTTCCGTAATTTTAAAAGTAGGTTCGTGCTTGTTACGGCTGATTATCTGCGCAAGAGATATAGGCCTAATGCTTTTTGCGGGTGGGTCTTTTTAAGGAAATCTAACCCGTTTTTACTCAAGGTTCGGTGAAAACAAATGGAAATTCCGAACGGTTAGGCCAAGAAACGTGACAAACACTGTAAAAAAAAAAAAAAAAAAAAAAAAAAAAAAAAAAAAAAAAAAAAGACAAATTTTTAATCTATGAAAGTATAATATAACCACGAATGAAAATATAAAATAACGTCTCCCGTGTTATCCATGATTCCGAAAAGCATTCTGTATCTTTAGAAACCTGAGAAACCCATATATTTTTGAGATTATAGAAGCATTTGTAAAAAACAAATGTTCCTTTTCTACCACTGATTTTCGGAAACGTTTCCGAGTAATTTTTATAGCATATTAAGCAGTTATTCGAACCCGGTGTACCGGTTTTTTGGATACTATCAATTCGCAGTTAAACATTTTAATGTTCAACAACATTATAGACAAGCATGATAAATTTACAAGAATAACATTAATATTATTTTGTCACTCTTGCACCTATAAATTCAGTTACGCAGCTGAAAATGTTTAACTGATTATTAATAGCAACCTGAAAACCGACATTCTGCTTTGCGAAAATTGATTTATACACTATAAAAATACGCGGAAATGTTTCCGAATGTCAGTGGCAGAAATAGGAAAAATAAATAAGGCTTTTTAAGGCGTTATCAAGCAACAGTTTATATAGATATAATTTCATGCACAGTGATTGCACTTAGTTATCATAATATGTTCTTAAACACAACATATAAACGGGAATTTCTTAAGGTTGAGTATTTTGTATATTTATTATAAAGCAAAACGCTTAAAAAGTATGCTTATTTTAATATTTGTTACTTTACTTTATTAAAATTATAATATTCCATAAACCATTAATCATTTTCAAAAACATGAAAGGAATTTTGGTGGATATAGACGAAGTAAAACCTATTGTAAATAACATTCCATATGAAATCCAAAATATTCTCAATAAATTGTATATTTTTCATTAAAAAAAATTAGAATGAATTTCATGATACTTACCCATACTTTCAATTTTTAATTAATGTTATTTCAGAGCTCAATTAATTAATGTCATTTTTATTGTAAAATGTATTGATTCCGATAAAATGATAAGAACATTATTAAAAATACGAAACATTACGTAAAAGTTACAAAGTTTCATTACTGGAATTAAATATTACTAGCAAAAAATTGTTTCAATGATAAAAAGAAATGTTTTTATCATGTGCAATTAGTTTACGGGTTAAAATCTCTGGGTAAAGAAGTATAATCATTAGTTACACAACAAGAAGAGCGAAATATTTAAGGAAGAGAGTAGATTCGACTCCTTTTATTTATTTCATCAATGCTTATTACATTGTTAAGTGCATATTTTTCTGAAGAGTTTTTAATTAACTTTTTGCTAAAAATAAAAGAAATGTGCATGTATTATTTTTTAATTTATCTGGTAAATAGCGAATATTTATTTGACATTAATTATATCCTTTCTCAGAAAATATATGAAAAATATTTAGTTTTGCATTTAAGAAATATGCTTATTATTATTTTTTTTTTAGTTTCTTCGAAAACAAGTTTTTTTTATTGTATTTATGTTCAGAATACTTAGAAAGGAGTGTAGGAAGAATAATTTATAAAATAATTTTACAATACTTTAAAAATATAGTTACCAAGGAATTTTTGCGAAAAATAATTTTAAAGTAAAAGTTATTATTATTTAGAAAATATAACTAAAAACACAAATAGAAAGGAATAAATGAATTAAATATATATATATATATATATATATATATATATACACTGAAATATGATCTTTTGTTTATTAATATGAATTTTTAATAAAAGGAATTTTAAATTTTATTTACTCCACATATGAAACCTTTAGTCATATATTTGAAATTTTTAAATCATATGTTTTATTCTACGTATATACTTCATTTCAAACTATGTTTCATTACAATAAGATAATTCATTATATTATAACTAGTAAATCTACAGTTGAGAGGCCTCAACGTCAGCTCTACAAATCAATGTTCATTAATCTCAATAATTTTTAACATTATCTGCATAATATTTGATATCCTAAAATTCAATTTTTTAAAGTTATTTATGCATTTATAAGAATATAAAATTTATCAAAATTTCCGGAAATTTTAGAAGTATCGCATTAAACACAATGTTATGCAATGATATGATAAACTCCTTATTACTGCATTTTTTCAGAATAACATTAAATAACTTCAGGGGACTGAGCCCCCTTTGAACCCCCCGTTGTCGCTTTAATTTTATGTTCTCAATTTCCAGTAATTGTGCTATGTAATTTCTTGAGTATGTGTCTGAATGTATTTACTATTTTAAATTCATTAGAATAACCATCTCTTTGAACAAAGGATTTTATCCTATCCTTAAAATAATACTTATATTTCAAACACTAAACATCATATGTTGCTGCAATTGAATAAAATTTCGTGTATAAAATATACTTATACAAATGTAAATTATCTGACCTATATTCAATTTACATATTCAACCTTTTTATTATTTTCATTTGGAAAACCGATTTGGTAATCTTTCTTTAGTATTTAAAATAAATTTTCAGCTATTTCATTAAAAAAAAAGCATATTGAAAACTTAAATCACCCGAAAATGAACTATTTTGTTATGAAAATTTCGTGTCAAAATAGTGCGATTTACTTGTATTTTCCTTTGTTGTTATTCTTTGAAATATAGTTGATTAGCAACCATTTAATGAAAGTGAGAAAAAAAATGCATTGTAAAGTTTTGTGAAAAATAAGAAATTAAAATGTTTTACACCTTTCAAATTAATGCATAAAATTTCCCAATAATTTACACAAATAATTTCGAAATTGTATTAAATATATTGTCAAATTTTTAAAGCAGTTGGATTAAATTTAGATATCCATTTCTATAAATTTAGCATCCATAATTTAGCATTTAGAATTATCCCAATGCGACATATTCTTTTCGGTGATTGTTAACATTAAAAAAAATCGTCTTACTTCCCATTGAAAAGCCTTATGACCTAAATAGAAATGTTCTATATTTTTCGAACGAATGAGCCAAATGTAATTAAAAACTATAAAGCTAATTCTGGGTACCTCACCAACAAACCCACCAAAAATCAACCTAATAGGACAATTTTTACGGCAGTTATCGCGGAGCAGACAGACAGACAAACAGACGAAAACCAAAAACTTTTCGGGTCTCCCCAATGAGCTTCAACTGACGTTTCGGAAAATATATAACAAAACACATATACCATGCATTCGACAAT
Organism: Maratus michaelseni; assembly: GCA_963931845.1. NCBI lineage: Eukaryota > Metazoa > Arthropoda > Arachnida > Araneae > Salticidae > Maratus > Maratus michaelseni. The sequence continues at coordinate 431,108,536 of OZ007588.1, forward strand.
TTCCTTAATTAAAAAAATAATATAGTGTTCTTCCGTTAAGAGAAATAAAAGATTTAAAATTTTTATAATATGTGTTACTTTTAAACATACATTTTTAAAGTATAATTGAAATTTAAACTGCAATTTTAGATACGGTGCGTAATACAGAAACATTATTTTAGTAAATATGCTAAATTTAAGAGAAGTTAATTCATATAAAAAAGTGTTTATTATTCGTATAATAAATACATATGTTATATTTACATGTTAAAACGGTTTTAACTATGTAATAAGTTTATAAAGAATTCTAATTATATGTAATCGCTAAGTATAGCCTTCATTAGAAGAATATTCAGCTACTACTGTCTAACATTTAATTAAGACGCTTTATCTTAATGAACATGCTGTTTTCTAAAATAAACTAACCAACTATGAAATATTTTGTATCTAGAATATACGACATATATTTTAGAATGAATTAGAATAATAATATTAAAAATAACAACGTGAAACAGGTAGCTTATTCTATAATATGACACTATGTAATGTTACATACAAACAAAATTTTAATTTTTCTTAAATTACATTGTAAATTATGATATAGATACGTATTCTCTAAAAGTTTTACATAAACATGTATGCATTCTTATAATGATTACTTGTGGTGTGATAGCAGCTAAAATTGATGAGTTTAATTCGCAGTTCTAAGTTTAAATACACAATTTCTCTTTCAAATGTATTAAAACATAATTTTCTGATATAATAAATTTATGTTTTTTGCGTAATTTATGTTTTTTGCGTAATTTATGCTTTTTGCGTAATTTATGTTTTTTGCGTAATTTATGCTTTTTGCGTAATTTATGTTTTTTGCGTAATTTATGCTTTTTGCGTAATTTGTTTTTTGCGTAATTTTTCAGTTTATTCAAAATTAAATAAATGTATTACATACAGTTTGTAGCTTCTAACCCATAATTAATCATAGTCCATGCATTTAATTAATTAAATTAAAGCTGTTATGTGAAGGCACGAAGCACGAGCAAACATGTTTTTTCTTTATTTCTTCATTTTCAAAGAAGTATTTCGCCTGCTTGTGAAAGTTTAACAAACGGAAAAACCATATCATTTTTTAATTTTATAGGATAAATTTCCGTCGAAATCAAATAGTCTCACATATTGTTAAGTGAAAATCCAAATTACGTTAAATTCTGACAGCGCATTTAAAATTTAATATGTGCAAAAATATCATATATTTTAATATTTGTTTCATGTTAAGAAATTTCCACGTTTTTTCTTCATTGACATGTAGCAGTAAGTTATATAAGTGTACTGCCCTTTCTACAGCGCATGTAAAGAGCAATATGTAGGTTTTCTTAGTCTCATTATGGTCTTTAATGTACAATAGATCTAAATAATCTAGGCCTGTAACTTGCAATGGATAGGCTTCAATTATTCTGTCGGCAGGTAGAGGTGCAGGAATTTGGGGGAAGGTTTAACACGAAGTTTTTCACATACATTGCACGTAAATTTCAAACTCTTGATTGTTTATCTGGCTCTTAAAATTCAAGTAATCTGCAAATAATGCATTATCGCAATTAAACGTTTTGAAGAATTCTTGAAAATCTGCATCTTTACATAGAAAATTCTCACATGCTTTTTCAGAGTATTTTACCTGGATTTGTGTAAATCCAATTTGTCAAAACAATATCTTTTTAACAACATCCCAAGCAGTATATAGATCATTTATGGCAGTAGTCGGCACACTAATATGATAATTTTCCTTACAATCAATTGCAAACAGCATGTTCTGTAAAAGCTTTTACGATAGTGAAATTTTAAATTCTGTATTATGTCCTGTATTATTTTCCTTTTCTGACCTTTTCATTCTCCCAAGATTGAATAATTGGATCGTTATTTTTCAGATAGGTCGAAAGTGTACTCTTTTTGTTGACATATTCATTAACAATGTAACTTTTTGACTGGCCTTCTCTCATATTTTAAGTATCTGGAGTTTCATTTGAAGAGTGAGAGATTTATATTGTACCAGGGATTTCTTTTATCTTGTTACGTAATGAGACTAGACTTCCCTTGGGCAGAGATCTCTCGTTTTACAATGAGGATATTACTGTCACCACATCTGGTGTGCAAAAAAGAGGTTGTTCGATATCTAAGGATATTATTATTCAGTATAGAAAAAATAAGTCCAAAAATGTTATTCAGGAATGTTAGAAAAATATATCGTCAATATCAAGTGATGATATTCAGCAGTAACAGAAAAAATATATCACTTAGGGTTATTTAACGTTGGCCGGAAAATAGAGTTCACTCGAGGAGGCATAGAAAACTATTCTCATCTTCGTCATTGTTTCATATTCGTGTATTACCGCGTGATGTGATATGTAATAGATTTTAGAATTATCACTACATTAATTTTCATTTACCTTTTCAGCTATTCCTTGAATTATGTGCTTGGAAATAATGTACTTGTACTGACTATGAATTTTTTTTTCTTAAGTCGTTTAACGATTGTTCACAAATGGTTGCTATCATTACTATAGTTATCCTGTAGCGAGTCAGAATGTTCGTTCCATGGTAATTTAACTTAGTAGAGACCTTTTATTAGTTTTGTAGAATTTACAAATCCTTTCAAAGGTTCGCTAACTTCGGAATTCAAATTGTCACTACGTGATATTCGCAAATTTTCTGAATAATTTTTTTTTTCAAAATGTCTGCTTGTTTTAAATTTTCATTACGCACTATAGCATTCATTACGCTAACATCCTTAAAATCTTTGCAGTTTGCTTCAGAACCATTAAATACATAAACTAGTTTCGTTTCCATTCCTACTACAGCACAGGACACTCTTTTAACTTTCTCTCTGGTGGTTTTCCAGAAATAGTCTGATTCAATTAATAGGGAAATCTTTAAATTTTCTGAACCTTCGATATCAGCTATCTGTATTTTGGCTTCATTTCAAAATTTGTGAATTTCTTTACTAGGACTTCTGCTTCCGAAATAGAAGATGTTTCAATGGCTTCTATAGAAATAATTTTCTCTGGATCATAAATACTTCTCAAATGTTCATTTACTGTATTTTTAAAATAGATTTATTTGGTTTTGACTCGAAAGCATAAATAGCTATTTTTTCTTTTCCTGCAACCTCAAAATTAAATTTACGAGATAATGTTAAATCAATTAAAGTATTTTGTGACCCTGAATCCATGATAATTTTATTTTTGTTTCCTGAGATCCATTACTTAAATAGGCGATAGCTGTCTTCAAACATACATTTTCATTTACTGCACTTGTTAAGTTGCACAATTCAGTGCGTTGGAATTTATTTTGCTACGGTAGACTCTGAGACGTCCCAAATTTTGCTATTTGTTTTTTCAGTTTTGTCACAAATTAATACATTGTTGCAACTGCTACAACGAATGTTTTCACGGCAAATTTTAGATATGTGTGACTTCTGAAGACAATTAAATCAATAACCTTTTCGTATAAGGCTTGATATTCGTTCATTTATGCTGAAGAAACAATTAGAATTATATTTTTCAACAGAACAAAATAAGCAGTGTTTCTTGATAAAATCAATTAATGTAGCTGCTGAGGGTAATTTTTTTTTTGAGTTTCATGTTTTCAGTATGGTAATTCTTCAACTGTATTCTTTTAAAGTTCTTCATTGTTTCGGAACATATACGTTTTTCTCGGTCTTCAATTTCATGTTTAAGAAATTCTAATAATTTGGAGCAGTACCAAGAATCTTCACCTTTAGAAGGACGATTAAATCCGAGAACATTTTCTTCGGGAATTAATTTGACTAAAATAGCGAATAGGATTCTTCCAGAATTATTTATTTCTACCACGGCTGTTTCAAGACGTCTAATTTGAATAATACAGGTATCATGCAGTCGTCTGAGTTTTCTTAAATTTGCTCTAGATTTTACAGGAGTTCAGGCTTTTACAGGAGTTTTGCAGGAGTTTTACAGGCTTAAAAATTTGTTTACATGTGATCTTAATATGATATTGTTTTTACCGTTCCTATCTCTTAACAATCCGATGGCGACATCATAATTATTTTGTATTAATGCTAACCCTTTAATACATTTTAAAGCAGTTCCTTTCAAGAAATTTTTTAAGTAATTTAACTTTTTATGTTCGACAACTGTATATTTTCATGTATAGCCGCTTCAAGTTGCCCCCAGAATTCTTACCAATTTTCACATTTGCCATCAAAAGGCTGTATAATAAGTTTCGGAACTCTTACAGGAGAATAATTAATTAACTCTTCAAGTTCTTTGGACAATGGAATAGTAGAATCTATATATATATTTGTCTTACGTGGCGCGAAAATAGGGCTGAATTTGTAGCTTATGGTTTGGCAACAGCCGTAGTTTCCAGAGCTCAGACCAATGAACAGACTGAGTCAGCTACATTCCTGAGAAACGTTGGACTTGGGTTAGGTTAGTTACCTTGCTTTCATTGGTTCGTTAGATTATGGCAACTTGATGCAGCAAAGGAGGGACTGATAGTTATTGTGATGTATCATTATTTTGGCGCAAAAGTATTTTTTGTTTATGTAAAATCAAGAGATTAAAATCGACTGCTTTATTCGAATTCAAAGATATAAAACCGAAATGTTTTTGTTTACATCATGCATGTTTAATTTTTTTTAATTAAAAATCCTTTTACGTTTAATAAATAAATTTTAAACTTAAAAGAAAACTGATATTTAATCATATGGATATTTATTTAATTGTGCTTCATTTATGTATTACTATTACGTTGTTATGTACATATTTGTAGCTTTATTTGAATTACTAATGATAAAGGTTTATCACCATACTCATATTAGAATAGAATGATACACAATTTCATAGCAGTAAACTCTTATCAAATGATAATAACAGGTTTTTTTTATTATAAAAAAATTGCTTGTTTATGGAATTGTATAATGGTATAATTGTATGGAAGTGTGTAATGTAGGCTAGTTAGTGTTTAATATTATGATGCCTTGATACTTTATTTGATACAATAGCTGTTGTTGCTTGAAGGAAAAAAATGAGCTTTATAAGCTTTTTTCTTTTTTTTTTTTCAGAGCAGCACAAATTATTTTAAGGAACAAATATTGTTTTCATATTCTGATAATGTTTTATTTTAATAAATTATGTAAACCAATGTTTTTCATTTAACTCAAGTTGCTTTTTATATATTTAAGTTAGAGGTATCAATATATGTAGATATAATTTTTTGCTTTAGTTTGACGAAATTTAATAGTTTTAATAAATATTTTGGCTAAACATTTATAATATAAAAATAACTTATAGTTGTATAAAGGAAACAAATTTATAATTGTGCAATTTTTCCCACACATTCAAAATTATTAATCTGAACAAAAAAAAGGGGGGGTAGGGGTTAGATAGTCGTTTTAGCTGAGTGGTTACTTCACACCTTGATACAATGAAAAAGAAAAGTTAATCTACTATAAATGTGGCTGAAAGAAGGGCTATAAAATGTTAAATTTTTATCTAATTAATAAAAAGGGAATTGAAAAACTGGACACATATGTAACATATTTATGTGCACAGAAATTGCAATATTAATTAATTGTCATTGATGGCAGAAAACAAAGCTTGTAGGAAAAATACTTCATAGAAAATAATAATTTTCTAAAACATAAAAAGTTTTTTAAAATAAATTCTGTGCATCTGTATCATTTTCATAAATTGTACATGTAAAACTAAAAATTACTTTATAATTTCAAGGCAGAAATATTTAATATTTACTTTTAATCTCATTTCTATGAATAAACATACAATAGATATATATACAGTAATCTTATATATAGGATAGGTGTACCAGTTTTAGCCGCATTCAATCAGTTTGTCCAGTATTTAGCTTATGATTTGATATTAATCAATAAAATGCATTTTTACACCTTAAGAAAACCTTAATTTATCATTTCCAATCTGATTGGTTTATTTTTCCATAACCTGTGACTTGCAAAAAAAATTAAATGTGTGAACCTATAGTGTGTGCTCACAAATATTAAGATCTTTGCTTAGCTAACAAGTTTTTAGAATCTTTCAACATTAAGCCTTATCAGGCTCTATTTGTTCTAAAACTAATTGCTATTGAGTTTTATGAGATAAGCTTTCTTTCTATATAAATTCTGCATTAAAATTAATTATTTTAACAGTTTAATGGGAGGCGGTCAAAACTGGTGTTCTAAATTTGCTATATCTACCTTTTATGGCCATGGAAGTGGCCAAAAGGGGTACAACATATGTTCCACTTTTGGCTACATGATTCATTATAGTGAGAATTTTAGCCATTAAAATAATTTTTTGAATATCTGGATAAAACAAAATCAAGTAATTTATTTTTGTTTCTGTTTTGCCTAGTAGGAAAAGCAAGGCTGGTGAGAGTTTCAGAAAGAGGTTTTGTTATTCTCCCTCTAATACAAATTCACTTTAGAAAATAAAACTGTGTGCTAGTTTTACACACGCACTGTATGTGCTAGTTAAAATTGTTAGTGCTAGTTACTAAAAAATGCAATATTACTACAGAAAATATAGTATATTGTGTCTAGTGTTGATAAAAAAGGAGGAAAGAGGATATGTATTGTTTAGGAATGATAAATAAAGTAATTCATTTCTAAAGGTTTGATGAGTTATAAATTAAAGTTCTGATTATAGTTGATTTTATTGAATTAACAGCTGTAATAATGAATGAAATAGTATTATTCAGAGCTTATACGTGTTAATTTGGTAAAAATATTTGACATCTGGAGTTGAATGGGCTCATCTAAAAATCCAACAATTCATTTAATATATGTATGATATCTTCATTTTCTGGAAAAATAAACATTTTTTCCATTTTTTTTTCTTTTTTTAAATGTTACAACTTATGTTAAGTCATTTACTACATTGGTTACAATACCAATAAAATCTTTGATCCAAGAACAATTTTCATGCGGGAATCTAACAACTACCTAGCATCCAATGGATACTTTTTAACATCCTCCGTTTGAAGATTACTTTCCTTGTTATTCTGTTTACACTTAGAAAGTTATATAGAAAGTAGCCACCATCATCTTGTACATCACACACATTTAGGTGCAAGGAAATTAAAGATGATTCTTTATCGATGGACTCGTTTAAAAAGCTGCATTTTCTTTTTTTTTTTAGTTTTGGACTTTTAGTTAAATTTTCTTTTCTTTTTTTTTACCGGCATTCTCTAAAATGTTTCTCTTTCAATTTCCTCCTTTTTTTGCATTGCATATTAATAATATTGAGTAACAATTTATGGTTCAGTAAACCATATTATATTAACCATACTACTATTGTTTAGTTAAAACAAAATCAAGTTATTTTAGCTGGAACAAAAACGACATAAAATTTGGAAAGTTATCCACTGCACTCTCCCGGTTTTACGCTAAAAATAATGATACTGTAATTAATTTCGATAAAACAAGAATTATCCATAGGTTCAATAACCCATTTAAAGCCGCTATTAGGGAACCATTGAAAATTAAAATTAGAAAAGATTGTATTTGTAATGATAACTTTTCTTTCAACATACCTAGTTTATGGGATACATTTTTAACCCCTTGTTAATTCATTGTTTTGTTTTTCGCTCTTTGGCAACAGAGAGCGCCCGCTTATTTTATTTAAATTTTTCCATACTGTTGATTTCAATTTTCTCGTATCGAAAATTAAAAGATCAGTAGTCGTTTGTGTTGTTCCTCTTCCCCGATGATGGCTTTAAGTTTAAAGCCGAAACATGTAGGATTTTAGCTCTTTTATGAGTTTAAAACAATTTTTACACTGATTTTAGCAACTAATAAGCGCAATTTGTGTTTTTAAAATAATAGATAAAAAGATTCGCCTAAAATACTAGATAGCAAATGAATAAGAAGAAAGAACTGTTCTCTTAGGCTATTTTTATCCTATTCCAAATACACCATGTCCAAAGAAGATGCCCATGTCTTCTGTCTATCAGGGAAATCACGTCCCATGTAGTAAGAACCACTAACATTTTTCAAGGTCAGTCTCATGTCCAAGCAATTCCCTGCAAAAAAATTCCAAGAAGGGTGTTTTATTCTTTTTTAGCTCGCAGGCTATCAAAGCCTGATAGCTAATGTGCCCGTGCGTTCTGTATGTATGTACGTAATGCGATAACTCTTGATAGAAATATCCGTTTTGCTTCAAATTTTGTTTATAGGTTCACTGTGATAAGCCGCTTCCTTGATTAGTTTTGGGGTTTCATTGGTTAAGTATAAAGGGTGGAACAGGGGGAGGGCTAACCCCCCTTAATTTAGATACATGGGCTTTTCATGCAAAATTATCCGATTTGCTTCAAATTTTGATTATAGGCTCATTGTGATAAATCGCTTCCCTGTTTAGTTTTGGGGGTTCATTGGTTAAATATAAAGTGGGGGGTAACGCGGGCTAATCCCCCCTTAATTTAGATGAATGGGTTTTTCATGCAGAATTATTCGATGTGCCTCAAATTTTATATACAGGTTCATTGTGATAAGGCCTTTTCAAAGATTAGTGTTGTTGGTTCATTGGTTAAGTATAAAGGGGGGGAACGGGGGGGGGCTAATCCCCCCTTAATTTAGATAAATTGGCTTTTCATGCAAAATTATCCTATTTTCTTCAAATTTTGTTTATAGGCTCATTGTGATAAAGCGCTTCCTGATTAGTTTTGGGGGTTTATTGGTTAAGTATAAAGGGAAGGTACAGGGGCTAATAACTCCCGTAATTTAGATAAATGGGTTTTTCATGTAGAATTAACCGATGTGCTTCAACTTTTGTATACAGGTTCATTGTGATAAAGCGCTTTTAAAGATTAAATTGTTGGTTCATTGGTTAAGTATAAAGTGGAGGATGGGGTGCCAACCCCCCTTAATTTAGATAGTTGGGCTTTTCATGCAGAATTAGCCGATTTGCTTCAAATTTTGTATACATGTTTATTGTGATAAGACAGGTCTCTGATTAGTTTTGGGGGTTCATTGGTTAAGTAAAAAGAAGGGGAACGGGGGGCTAATTCCCCCTTAATTTTTCGATGGGCATTATGCTTTGTAATAAGAAGTGTAATATACAATTAGTGTGAATAGCCTGTGAGCTCAATGCCATCAGTAATAACTGGGTGCATTTCTTTTTTTATTTTCTTTCTTGCTAAGCAGCATGGAGCTTTCTTTTTTCCCATCTTGCTATGTACAAGATCGGACTGTCGGGCGACTGCCAGGACAAGAAAAACAAAGAGGAATGCATAAAGTAAAATACTTAATAAAATCATTTTCTAAAAGGAGTATAGCATTTGTTAGAGGTACAGTAAACAATCTTGCACAGGTCACCATGACTAGTAAAGCCTTTATCCTCCCAAAATATTTTTTCTTGTTTTTTTACCATTTGTATGCATTGAGGGGATGAGATCAGGCGACTGTTCGGGATACTAAAGACAAAGGTGTGGAAAATATACACAAAATAAAATACTTAGTAAACACTTTTTTTTTTAATATATCATTTGTAGAGGTGCACCAAAAAATACCATCCAGGGTGCCATGGCTAGTAATCGAAGCAATGAGCATAAAGAAATGTATCAACAACTATGACTTCATCATTTTTTTATGCTTTTGTAATAAAATTCTAAAATAAAAATAGATCATTCCTTCAAAAACAGGACATAACAGTTGATATGTCTGTAAAACATATTTGTGGATTGTTGTATTTTTTAAATCCACGAGAGGAAATATAGTTTTCAATGCAATTTCCGAGGCCAAAATAATAGATAAAGATAATAATTGCCTGAAAATTTTAAAGATGTCAGGAAAAGGAGGAAAAAATGTTTGGCGAAGACTGTCAAGATGAAGTCACAAAATTTTCTAGAGAAGATATGTTTAGAGATTCATTGTTGGAAATTGTTGATAGGATTGTAAACTAAATACAAGATTTCAGGCTCTCGAAAATATTAATAATAAATTCAGCTTTCTGAATGGAAGAGAAATTGAGAAATCAGACATTAACAATATTAAGAGAAAAGCTAAAGAGCTGACAAGCATTTGTAGAGAAGATCTGAACATAGAAGAATTCGTCGAAGAAATCGAAAGCTTCATATTCCACGCAATGGCATTTGATAAAACTTTTAAAACTGCCCCGACAGGAGATATTTTAAAACTTATTTTCAAAAATAGAGTTGAGGAAATATATCCTAATTTGACTATTTTATTGAAAATATTTCTGACACTTCCTGTCTCTGTTGCCTCAGGTGAAAGAAGTTTTAGCAAATTATTTGCAAATGTATTTGCAGCAAAAAAAGCTTGAAAAGTAAAGTTTTAACATCATTTAAAGATAATTATTTTATGTAATATAAAAGTCAAGAAATGTATTAATTTAATTTGCAATCTAAAATATGTTTAGAAAATTGTATTTATTTTTTTAAAGTTCTGCTATTAGTTGAATTTTTCTTTTAACAACTTTCTATTACAGTAGAAACTTTATTATTTCATATCTTATTAATAGTGAATTTATCTTATCTGCATTAAATTCCAAATTAGTTTAAGTTTCATTGGCAAATATTAGGCTCGCATTCATTAAAAATCTTAATATATTCCACAATAGAAATCTGATGTAGTATATTTCTATTTCTCGCCATCGTCTCAGTAACAATTGAGGCATTTAAAGTAGCAGTAATATAAGCCAGTATTATAATTTTAAAGTTTAGCATTAGGTTCAGGAAAGTATCTAAACCTATCCATCTATGAATAGGAAGAAGAGTATAAGTGATAGTTTCACAGAACTGGTTATAGATAATATTTTACAGTATTGGAATTCATTGTTATGCTTGCGGAAAATCCTGGTTTTTGAGTTCTTAAGAACCCACACTGTAGTCACGTGAAGAAACTCGCAAGCTAATGTTAAACCTATGGGAGCGGATTTTTTTTTTCAAATTTCTCGCTTCATTTTAATATTTTTAAATAATTTTTTTTCGTAGGATAGTTGAGGTTGATCTCTGACCAAGTGTTTACTCTTTCGATTTTTTGTTGCCGGTTTATATAAATAAATATATATATATAGTTACTTTCACTTATGGAACATCAACCTCAGCTATCCTAAGAAAAAAATATTTAAAAATATTAAAATGCTTTTAAGAGTCTACACTAGTCACACGAAAACTCTCGCACACTAATGTTAAACCTATGGGAGCGGTCTTTTTGGAATTCTCGCTTGCATTTAAATATTTTTAAATAAAATATTTTTTCATATCATACCTGATCTCGATATCTAACGTTGTGTGTTTTTACTTTTTCGACTTTTGTTGCAATTTTTTTATATGAGGACACTTTCAATTTCACAACCGTTTTCAACTAGTTTCATTTCACAAAAGTGAAAAGGTCCGAATTAAAAAAAAATGTAACAAAACCCGAAAAAGTACAAACGCACAACATTAGATATCGACCGGAAGTATCCCATGAAAAAAAGATTAAAAGTATTATGAATGCTCCCACAGATTTAACATTAGCTTCCGAATGTCTTCGCGTGATTATTGTAAACTCTTAAGACAATATGATTCATATCACTGGACTTTAAACGCCTCATTTGTAATGATACACATACCATAAAATCTGTGAAAATGAAATCTGTCTATAACGGAATCCAGTTTTCAATTTTAAAATTACATGTTCTCAACAGAAAGAATACCAACAATTATACCTGCTAAGATGAAAACCTGTATAAAGTGAAAATTTTTCCTGTTTTTTTTCTATTCCGTTTTGAACGTGTTATTGAATCAATATTTGAGAAAGCTGATTGCGTAGTTCAGTATTACGTATTTTTGTGATTACATATTTTAAATTTAAAACAAGTCGAGTCGGCTATTAGAAAGTTGGTAAAATTCTTTTTGCAAATTTATTTGGCTGGGAGAGGGGATTGGCGCCAAAATCCATGTTTGCCCCGGGTGTAAAAAAAGCTAGTTTCGGCACTGAACTTCCGAATTATAAGATGGAAGAAAAGCTGCAGTCTTAAATGGCATATATGTGTGTAAACTCTGATATTTTTCTAATTTCTTAAACGATTGGCTTTGCAAATACCAGTTGCAATAGCAAAAAAGTTTCAAATTTGCTCTTCATAGTGTTAAAAGATATTTACATAAAAATAGTTTAAAAGTTACGAACTTTAAAATTTTATACGGTTCCTAGGTCCTATAAGTTATATTTGGAAAAACTTTCTCCATACTCTAACAGGTAAAACAACAAAACTTCCTTTTTTGCGCGACCAAAACTTATCAAGTTATGGTACTTTGATTTTTGGAAGTTTCAGCGTTTTCTATCCCTTAGAGACGGAAACACATGTTTAATCCAAATGCGAAATTCAAAATTTATTGACCATAGTGTGTTTCTGTATTAGTATGCCATCTTATAGGTCAGCACGGGCCTGAGGGCCTGCCGGGTTCGGGCCAGTTTTCATTGAGGCTCGAGTCGTACCTATCTCTCTTTCCGAGTCTAACTTTTTTTCTGCAGACTTGAGCGGGACCAGGCCTGGACTTCATTCTTCCTTGAGGTCTACAAGGGTCGAAATTTTCAGCCCCAGTCCCGACTCAACCCAACCCATATGAAAATCATTGCCCGAGCCTGGTCCGTGCAAAATCGGTAAAATGAGACCCCAGCACAACAACTTTTGCCAGTAATGTATAGATTTTTAAATGGTCATTATTGTACTATTAAAATTATTTTTAATGAATAGTACATACATTTCTAGGCAAAAGAATTAAAACACACCTGTGAATGACACTCTGTCTATGACGGAAACCTGTCTTAAAAGGAAAAATATCGTGATGCGTGCAAAATGAATACAATAATCCGTACAAAAAGCATATTAATACATATAAAACAGACGATGTACCTGCTAAAAATAGAACCTGTCTAAAACGGATTTCTCTTTTAGTTTATTCTATCTTTACAAGAAGAAAGTATTGGATTCGTGAAAACTTTCAGTTTTTGATGGATTTATATGTTTTAGGTGGTCCTGAACACGATTTGACTTTTTTTTAAACAATGTCTGTGTTGTGTGCGTGTGGGATAAAAATTTTGTGGGCACTCTCAAGAACTAATGCACTGAATTTAATAAAACTTCAGATTCAGTTAAAGCTTAATATAAATTGGTGCTGATTAGTTTTTGATGTAAATCGCTCAAAAGATGGCGCTGCTATGCTGCCTTTTTCACGATTTCTGCAATAGCTTTATCTCAAGAAGTAATGCACAGATTTTCATCAATTTTCAGATTCAGTTAGACGTTAACATAAATTGCTGTTGATTAGGTTTTGGTGTAAATCTCCCAACAGGTAGTGCTGCTATGCTGCATTTTTCAGGATTTTAGCGATAGTCATATCTCAAAAATTAATGCACGGAATTACGTCAAATTTCATATCTGTTAGACCTTGACATAAGTTGATGTTAATTAGGTTTTGGTGTAAATCATATACCAAGTGGAGCTGCCATTCAGCATTTTTATATTATAAAATGCATAATGTGTGCAAATACTTTAGTGCAGCCCTGTACGAGGATAGTTCGAAAAGTTCTCGGCCTGACAAAGAAAATTCAAGATTTTTGACAATATTTCATTTTTCAACTTGCAGCACAATACATTTCAGAAGACTCTTGAGAAATGTTCATTCTTTGGCGTTTTTGTTGACGTTCAACAAACAAGGCACGCATCGAACGGAAAGCTTTTTTATACCCAAAACATCGTGTAAAGTGTAGTGGACACGGTCTATCGAGATATTTGCAATGTCAGCAAGTTCGCGTATCTTCAATCGACGATCATTCAATAAGGCATTGTGAATTTTTGAGACGATTTCGTCTCAAAATCATAAAGGAGGGGGTGGGGATGCAACTGACCCACACTGTCCTTCCTAAATTATGTCTTTGATTTCTATTCATTTTATCATAAATTAGTGTGCAGTGGTGCACACTAAAACACTTCTATTTAAAAAATAGTGTGGTAACCTGGATAGGTTACCACTATTTTTCAATAGGAATGTTTTAGTGTGTACCTCTGCACAACTTAAGATAAAATGAATAGAAATCCAGGGCATAATTTGGGAGGGCAGGGTAGGGGCAATCCCCCTCCCCCGTCGATTTTTAAAATAATTTTTATATAAAGTGTCTGCTACTGATCCAGTGAGCATCCTGTGAATGTCTAAAAATGACGCTTACTGGACAAGCAGAGAATTCACATTCTATTTATTTTATCTCGTCCTATTGTCATCATATACATGGCAGAAAATGATGTTCACAGAACGAACATAGAAGTCTATTTTTGCTCAAAACTGGATGTTCCCCAGTCAGTGTTGAATTCGGGAATTTTTTTCCGGGAGAGATTTCTGTGGCTCCGGGGTGGGGGGGAGGGATCAACTTTTTAACCATCAAAAGATAAAATCTCAAATCTTCCGGGGAGGGGGTGTCTCCCCGGGCCACCCCCTGAATTCAACACTGTCTCTGGATAAGGATGGGATATTGAGGCTTTATCCTTCATATGACGTGTATCGTATGTCGTTAGGACGTTATTGTGCTGTGTGGGATTATCCACCCCATGTGACGTTTTAAAAGTCATAAACAGGCCGTGTAATTCGTTCATCGCGAAGCGAGGGGGGGGGGGGCATGTAGAGGCAAAAATCTATAGGAGAGAGAAACAGCTGGAAGAAATGCGGTAAACATAAACAAAGGCTCCTATAGAAAATGCCTATGCATGCAACTGAAGGATAAATCCACCGCGGGCACAGTGATAAAGCCAAAATAAGCTAGAGAAAAAATAAAGAAAATAAAAGACTCTAAAATTGGAACTGTATCTCAAAAGTCCCTATAGAACGGAATAACATAAATTGGAGCTATATTCGTTGAACAAGAGAATGATTTCATGAGTAACAATGAAAGTAACATGAAGATCGGATAAATAGAAGATGAGAAAATCCGTAAAAAAAATATGTGTAGATTTACCACAAGGCGATAGGGATGAAAATCTATAAAAGCTTATAAATATGGTTCGATTTTTCCAAAATTTTAGGAGGGGGTGGGATATAAACTTAGTCCAAAAAGGCAAAACCCTATTTGAGTGATGAATGGAGGTGGGATGAAACAGCTGGAAGAAACGAGACAAACACCGAAAAAGAGTTGAAAAAAAATAAAGGTATCTGTCAGGTTTCTGACTTTAACAGAACCTATGTTGTACATATCTAGTTAATTTAATTAATTATATTTAATCATTATTGTATTCAGATACATATTTTATTTTCCTGTAAATTTCTGTATGTGATTGACAGTGGAATTTCCCTGATCCTCACAGCTATTTGTGGGGTGTTCACAGAGTCATTATGAAAGGAATCCGTTTTTTTCAATGTGGATACAATGCGCATTGAATTCCTAGCGAACTGATTTGGGAAGATAATAGAAAAGAGGGAACGTTCTAGAGAAATGTATTTACAGGTGTGGAAAATCCATGAAGGAGGAAAGACAGGCCCCGAAGATCGAGAGAGTGGGGTGAAGTGTATGACATTAGGCAGTCGCTGGTGTGCAGTGGAGTGAGTAGGACAGGCAGTGTCCTGGGAGAGAAGCTATGTATACGGACCAGACCGGAGAGAACGTGCATCGGACAGTTGGTCCAGGGGTGGACGAAATACAGCATAGACGGAACAGATCGGAATAGACCTGAGGTCTAGACTGTGCCGGGGGTAGCGAGGTGACATACCGCCGGATATATGTATATAGTGCGAGTATGGGAATCATCTTTTGAGGTGGTTGTGATTTGGCTCCACCGGAACTGTGTGTATTAGTGGTGCGTAACGAAGTAGCGTGAAACGTACGATCAGGGAGATTGTCATTCGACAGTCGTTTACGGCAAGTGCTAATAATAAATATGGACCAATAAGGACTATTACTGTAACATTTCTTTGTGCTAATTCAATCAATAAATTATTAGTTGATTATTTAAGTGAGTAACAAATTACCCGATGGACTCGGGATCCCTCAGTCAGCTGGGGTGCCCCCTTCCAATCGATGGCTGGGGCTTTTGCGGGGTGTACCTTCCAGCGTTCTGCTTTACGTTGAATTTCGTCAGCACGAATACAGACTGAGCCTATTTCTAGGTCGCTATTCATATGGAGGGCTCTTGTGAGAAGGATTTTTTTCTCCACCTGCCTATCTAGGAGCATTGCACCGGCCAGTATTTTAATAGCTGCCGTACTGGTAGTACGGGAGCATCTTGTTGTCTGGAAGAGAGCTGATCTATGAGCCAAAACCGCATCCGCATATTTGCTACTAAATTTCTATAAAAAGGACCCGAATTCGAACCCTGTGGTCAGCCGACGTTGTATTCTCGTTCCAGGGATGAGATTTCTGTTCGGTAAACTACCTTCCTCTCAGAAAGAAAACTTCTAACCAGATTGAATAGGTTTCTAGGGCACTTCATTTTACTTAGACCCAGAAAGATCGAGGGCCACCACAAGCTGTTAAAGGCTCCTTTGATATCCAACAGGACGAAACAACAATCGTTGTCCCGATTTTGACAACCTTCTATTGTCATACGCAGCTTCTGGAATGCGTCTTCCGTTCCCATACTCGGAGTAAAACCAAATTGGCATGGATTCATGAACCCATGTGATCTAGAATGGTAATTCAATCTATTGGTCACAAGTAAAGTTGCAAAGAACTGGTTTATTTCCAGTGGATCCGGTTTATTCCCCAAAAGACCTGGTTTATTCCCAAAAAACCCGGTTAATTCCTCAAAAGACCGGTTTATTTCCAGGTTTAAACTGGGTTTTTTCCAGTCTTTGTAACTCTAGCTCACAAGTTTGTCTAGAACCTTTCTCCAGGCGGGCAATAAACATATCGGACGATAGAAGCTGGCCAGCCCACGATCCTTGCCCACTTTACTAAACAGAACAATTGATTTGGAAAGACACCATCTGCTAGACATTTGTTCATGAAAAATGTTTTATTTGCCCTAAAGAGAAGTTCTGCAATCTCGAGATGTATTCCATTCATCCGCGGAGCTTTGCCACGATGACCGCCTCAACCTCATTCTGGGTGAATTCCGGGTCGTCGTCCCCTAGAGCGAAATCCTGAACAGCGCGGTGCTCATTGTCACTTCAAAAGTGATAATCCATGAGCTCTTCTATTGCCGATTTAAATTCCTTGGTTCGGCTCCTACCCCGATCGTGAATTGCACTATTTTAAACGGTTCAAGGATTTACCTCGAGCCCAATCAAATGAGGACCAAATGGTTTTCACTGGTCAATGTCTTCAAGATACTGGTAATGATCTCACTTGGCCCGGCGTATCGATTTTCTAAAACGGCCCTGGAGTTTACAAAAAAGTATTTCGTACTCCTTTCTTTGATCCAGGTTGTCATTGCAACGCTGGAAGCGACGTCTTTTGCCATTTGTTCAAACGGCAGAAAGAACGCTCTTGATCGCTAGACTTTCACTCCACCAAGGAACAATTTTAACCCGAGGTCTTTTATTTCTCTTGACATCTGCACATATATCCTGCAAAATTTCCGTTAATTGAGCGACGCTCTCGTTGACTGACTTCCCATCTAGCCAGGCCGTCTCACGAGGTTCGAGCTCCCATTTGACCAAACGAATGGACTTTACCCACGAATGGCAACAACCGCACCTCTGAGGGTAATTTCCTTCGGAAAAAGACTGTTTATTGGACGAAGGGGAAGATGCGTTAAAATGTTCTTCACGCCTATTGGCGCTTTTCTTCTCTTTACCCACAGATGACGTTATATGGGTAAAGTCCATTGGTCTTCGAAGTCTGCCCAAAGCTAAATATATCCAGCTTTTGCCTTGGGACCCGATGAACGTGCCTTCACTGGTGGGGTCGTTCCACACATCTAAATCATTCTGAGCACAAAAATTTAAGGAAAGGGCAACTGACGTCACTGTTGGTTAAATTACTGTTGGTTTGGGAGAAAACCTGGTTGTTCTTTACAACTCCTACAGTACACATGAGATGGAGCGATTTGATTGGTATACGTTAAACTGGTCTGTGATATTATTGTCCTACGTCACAGATAATATATTCCACTATATGTTATCTGTATTATATCTGTATGAATATATTATCTGTGGTCCTACGTCGCCATGACGATTCCTGTAATGATAGCTGCGACAAAAATGTCGTGGTAGATTAGTTGATGGAACTGTTTGTTTGTAAACAAACATGCCCTTTCCTTAAAGAATAAGATCACCCTGGTCGTGGGACTTGTAAAGAGGGTACCCCCAAACCGAGCTCTTGGTATTTATATATCCAAATATTACAATGGACTTGTCCGTGGGACTGTCAAACAGATCCTGAAGCAGCTCCGTCTGGGAAGTGATGTCAATGCCATCTCTTTGTGGCGGCAAATAGACCGAAATCACAAGAATTTTTACATCTGCACTTAAGTCAGACTGCACCGCAGCGTCTATTTCCGTCATAACTTCCACCGCTGGAACGATTTTGTTCAAGACGTAGACCACAGATCTCGCTTGGACCTGAGAGTAGAACACTGTTTCCCCAGCTGGAATACCATCAACTTTACCTTCAGCGAACACATATGGTTCCTGAAAACAGCAGGGGCGGACTGGTACAGTTTGGCCCACCTCGCTAGACTTATGCGTTGGCCCACCAATCGACAACCCCATTGTTAAAATATTTCAATACTGACTATCAACACGGCTCTTTGCTCTAATTCTATGAAGATGACTTAACCCTAATTCGAATCATATTAGCATCTTTGTAATAGTTAATTATCAATAGGTAGTAATTTTATCGTAAACAAAATCTTGGAGGGAGGGGAGCTTAACTTGGTACAAAGCGAAACGACAAAACGAAAGACATACAGCGATTGGCACAAAACGATGGGCGCGTCGCTTTGCACCAATCGCTGGTCGCAGACAGCCACCATATGTGACGTCATGATAATGAATGAGCCAGCCCGGTATCTAGTGTAGCCCTGCTGTTAGACCGGAAGGCGGCAGCACAGACAATCATCTCATCGAGTTTACGGCTGAAATTCCAGAATTAGTTAAAACTTGATTTGCATATTAAAACGCAATCGGTCTGCCAAGTCATATCTTGGTGGAAAACACTCGAAAACCCGATTTTAGCGGTTGGCTCGTAGGTTTACCATTGTGTTTGCCTGCTCCCAGTCCTCCATGTTTTCATAGCTTTGGGTGCAGGAAAACACAATGGTAAACCTACGAGTTAACCGCTAAAATCAGGCTTTAAGGTGTTTTCCACCAAGATATGACTTGGCAGACTGATTGCGTTTTAATATGCGCATTGTGTTTTAACTAATTCTGCAATTTCAGCCATGAACTCGATGAGGTGATTGTCTGTGCTGCCGCCTCCCGGTTTATGTGTCTAAGATGACATTATAAACGTTTGCCTTAAATATTTCGGATGGTTACCTGACAATACTTCTTGTCTCATCGTGATAATATTCACCACATCGACGTTTCACTATAGATATTCTCTTTTCCGATAGAAAACTTCAATTTCAGTGGAGTAACTCATTTTCTATTAGTTTCATCTGAAGATGTTTCACAAATAAGAAGCATTTTTCAGAACCATATCAAAATTATTTCTTATGTGTAGCAGAATGGATTTCAGAGTTTGGATTTTATTAGCAGGAGTCATATTCGTCGATAGCCACATTCACATGATTCAATGACGTCACAGACCTGCCCAGATTCTGCTGCCCTATGCGAAAATTAACCAGTCTGTTCTTTGATTTAACCTGATTACCTCAAGAGCTAATGTAGGGCAATGGAGGTGGAGCGCGACCTACGTTATACACGGCCGGTGCATGACGTTTAAAACGTCACATGAAGTGGATCATTTTTACACGACGATTGGTGCAAAGCGGCGAGCCCACCATTTTGCACCAATCACTGTGTAAAAATGATTCACTCCATGTGACGTTTTAAACGTCATGCACCGGCCGTGTATAACGTTGGTGGCGGGTGGAGGGGTGAATGATTCAATTCGCCTTCTGGTCGACAGGAAACAATTTGCTCACCGTGACACAATTCAAAAAATTTCTTTTCTCCCACTCCACATTTGGGATTTTTACAATGCTTGTCCAACTTCTGCTTGGACCTCCCACACTCCAAACATACTTCCTTATTCTTGCACAACTTGCTTATGTGGCATAATTCCCACATCTATGTCTCTGACTACAGTTGCAAAGAACGGGTTTATTTCCAATGGACCCGGTTTATTCCCAATAAAGCCGGTTTATTTCCAAGTTTATTCTAGTCTTTGCAACTATATCTATGACACTGAGTCGGTCGGAGTAGAGCTCCTATAATACAGGCTGACGCATCCTCGCAGATTTGGGTCTCAAATTGGAGTTCAGTCGAAAAACCAAGCTAATCAGAACCGGTTCAGCCAATCAGAACCGAGTCTTAGGCAACCCCAACTCCGGTTGCGGTAGATTGATGCTGAACTGAGCAGGAATAATCCGAAACAAAATGGATATGAGTCAGCTCCTATTATAGGAGTCTTAGGTCGGAGGTGCTCAGCCAGTTTAGCTCTTGTCCAGCCGATTACCAGCCTTCATAGATTCGTCAGGACATGGAAGGCTCCTGGAGTTACTTCCAGAACCCAGTTGGTCAAGTATTGTCCCTTAATAGGAAACTTGATCTTAACCGACCCTGCCTCAGCACCTTACTGCTTTATTGCAGTTTCGACTACGTCTGTCCCATCGACGTCGTTAGGTATGTGGTATCGCGAGCAACGATATACACGGCCAGTTCATAATGTTTAAAAGTCACATAGAGTGGATCATCTTTACATTTCGATTGGTACAAAGCAGTGCACCCATCATTTTGTGCCAATCGCCATTTAAAGATGATCCACTCCGTGTAACGTTTTAAAAGTCATGAGCCGGCCGTGTATTTCGTTGGTCGCGGTCGTATGCGATGATACGAGGACTTCGAAGCCTGGGAACAGTGCATTTGACCGTATCCTTCAGGCACCTTCTAGGTCAAGTTGTTTATTTAAGTTCTAGTGACTGCTAGATACAGAGCTTGCTGTACAAACAGAAAGCTCTTCCATAATTATGGAAGAGTGAACGAAGAGTGATACGAAGGTGACACTTAAGTGTCACCTTCGTATCTTTTTCATTTTTGTTTGGCTTCCCTTCAACAGGACCTTCATTTTATTCACTATGTATCGTGCTGATACTCGTTTGTCCTACTTCCCATCCTCATCGACGGTGGGGATACCCATGTCGGACAACGTTGACTTATTAAAGTCAGTGGCACCCTCATCTGATTGTGTCATCGTGAATTCAATTCCTTTATGTGGATAGTTCTAACCAACTAAAATAACTGATACCCAATTAATTCCGGCTTTTCGAAAACCTGGCAAGCTTAGCCCCAATATGTTCTGTCTCCTGGAGACCGTTTAGGGACAGCCGTGTGCGCCGGGTCAAGGCGTTGCTCCGGTTCTATCCTATGCTCCCACAAATCAAAAATCTAATAAAATCGTCCGAATTCTGAAAAAAAAAAAAAACTCGGTCTAGCCCTCTACATCTATACAGCTCTTAATAAATTTCGCTTTTTAAATCACAAGTACTGACAACTAGCGTTACGTACCAATAGTACGCCGGAATGTGTTTGCACCCGGTTCCTATTTATAAACCACAGATCTGTCAGTCCGGCCTAAATCTAATGAAAGAAAATTAGCCTGGAACTGCCTTGGGCCTGTCTGTGCATGCGAGCTTTTTGAAAAAGTGATTGTGTTGCGAGGAAAGGGTGGATATTAATTGATTTATTTAAATACAATACGCTATAAGCGACTCCCTACCCTACTCGTTGCACGTTAAACAAACGGCCCTGCACCCTGCCCGGCAGGTAGGTGCCTATCTAAAGTTACGCACCACGAAGCGATTTTTTGTATTTTTTAATAAGATTTTGTTATTTAATTTTTTATGCGAGTTGTAGCGTTTTGCGGTAATTTTTAGACTTTTTTCTCAAATGGGAAGAACTCACCTATACGTTTTGCCGTCGTGATTCAATTTAAGTTTTGAGAATGCCAAATCGGTTCTTACAGCATCTGAAACAACGATGGTGAACATTTTAACGTATGGCGATATTAAAATTTATAATTCAAGGTTGGCTTGATTCGATACAGGAGCAAGATACAATGTATTAAGTCCAATGATACAATTTATTAAGCCAATACAATGTAATTAATGTACGATACAATTATTAAGCCAATACAATGTAATTAATGTACGATATAATGTATTAAGCCCGCACGGGTGTACACAGCCGAGGGCAGTGAAGCCCCAAGTCCATGTCCGTTTAGGAGAAACCGATCAGAGAGCCTTCATTAGTAAGTGAGAATTAAAAAAATATTTAAAAATCGATCATATGTTCAAATCTACTTAACGACCTTTGTACAATTGGTGTCTTTTCTTGTCGGATTTTTTTTTTCCACAAAAATTTGGCGCCGTTTCGCTGGCTAAACATTCATTCCGTGCTTTGCACACTAAGCTAATTACACATGAATTCATCCAGGTAAATGTATAAATAAGTGTGGACTGGTTTTTTTTTTTACAATTCAATAATAAGTAAATGGTGACCTTGTGATTCCGTCTTAGTTTTCTATTAATTCAACAATTAATAACGGATTTACAAAGTGAATTAAACGTGTAAACGCAATTGCTAGAAACCATAAAAATATTTCAGTTTTAGACACATGTTTCCGTTTTAGCCGGTAGATTCAAAGGGTACTATTTTGTCGAGACTATGAAATCTTTCAATAAAAAGTGGGATTTCGTTATACACAAGTTCCGTTTACACAGTCTTTACTGCATGAATTAACGAACATAAATTATGATTTATATATAAATATTAAACAACAAAATCTGTGAAAAGAGAATCGCTAGGGATCAAAGAAAAGTATCGTTTTAGGGAAGTTTTCGTCTTAGCAGGTGTTCGTTCGGTAGTACGGTGTTCGTTCCGGCGGGACAATGAAAATGTTCCATTTACGGTACAATACTATGCCGACTGTATAAAACTATGTATCCCCCCCCCTTCCCTACAAAAAAAGATTATCTGGATCTGCCCCAGAGTTTGGAGATAATTTTTATTTAATATCATCAGAGTTCTGCTGAAAGGCAGCGTTTCAACAGCATAACATTATTATGTCCAAAATTAACAAATATATAATTAATGAATGTTACTGGTTCATGCATTTAAGCAGTTGAAATTAGATAAGTAAAATGGAAAAAATCACATGTGATTGGATTCTTTATTCCTGAAGATTACAGTTTAAAGGGATGATTCATCAATACAGGTTTTCAAATCGCCAATCTCAAAATCCTTTTGTTAGCCTGTGGAGAAATTGAATTAGATGGTGACTCATACCTAATTATCGAAATACGGTTTTCACCACCAAAAAGTAGATGTCTGATGCCTATATGTAGTGCGTTTTTTTAAAGCCTCCTTCAATTTTAAGTATATAAAAAAACTGAAATTTCTATATGCAGAAAAATTTCAAATTTTATCATCTTAAAAATACTTCATTTGAAGAAGGCAATTGCAAACATGAGATTTCGCTATAGAGTGTGTGTTTGGAGGGGAGGGGGGATGGTAAAGCAATAATTAATAAAAAATTAGTAAAATTAATAATGATGTTTACGTAGCCAATATAGTTAATCATTTATCTTTTTATCCTTAAATCGTAGTTATAAAATTAAAAACATTTAAAAATATTACATTTATTATATTTGAACGTGGATTATTATTTAACAGTGTATTACTATTTATCTTAATAAAAAGTCACAAATTAACACAATCCTTTGAACCAAGGTGTGCGAATTAGAGGTTTTTTACTATAATTAATTATTTTTTAAAATAAAGTTTTTACGCAAATACTCATATTTTCATGTATCACAGCAAAAAGTTTAAAACTGTAACAGAAACGTATTTCCTTCATAAAACACCTTAATATTTCAAAAGGTATAAAATATTTTTTTTTTTTTAAAAGGGTACTGAGCTCCCTGCCCCATAATTTTGGTGCTTCGTAACATTCCCTTTTTGCAAAACAAATAGACATTACCTAACAGAAATGAGTTATTTCATTTTAAAGAAGTTACAATGTTTAAAGTAAAGAAAAAGTAATATATTTTTATACTTGAATTCATTTCAAAGAGAAAAAAAGGCATCTTCTGTATTATTCGGGTACCCAAGATAATTAAATGAATAAATCTTATAATAAAACTAATTAACATAAATTCTATTCATTTACCATTTTATAAAATAAAAACAAATATATATGATAATACACTTAAAGGCTGTTAAGCACCTTTTAATAAACAGATCTACTCCTACTAGTTTCGTACACACAATCATTCTCCAGATTAATAATATTAAACTATTTTAGCAAAAATTATTTATTATTCTTTTCAAATTTTTGGGAAAATAGTTAATTTATAATAATTGATCTTGAGAATGTTGTTGATTATGTGTATGAAACTAGTATATCTGTTTATTAAACGGCATTTATAAGGTTTTTAGTGTACTGTTATCACTTTTAGTATATATATATGTATATTTTAATGATACTAAGGGATTTTCTTATAAAATTATTTTTGAAAGATTTAATTTTAAGAACAATTATAATAACACCCTCAACCCTGCCTAGAACCTTTTATAGGTTATTTACAGTGGTGATGCGTGTAGTCATCTTTAAATTTAGAAAAGTAAAGACAACATGGAGCATCTTAAATCTAAATGAACATATTTAAAATATGTTGTTTAGTTTTTATCAACTTTTTTTTTCAAATTTCTCTATTTCTTAAAATGTCTAATGTTGTCATCTATCATTGTCCCATTATAAAATTTCCTTGTATCAGCCAGGAATGTATATAATATATAGTGTGGAACCGTTTATCTGAAAACCCAGTTTCACATGTTCATTGTTTGAAGCATTACAACATGCATGGTATAACTTGATGCCAACATCTAGGAATTGAAATATATTCAGCTAGATATTATGCGTTTTGATTTTTATGCAGAGGAATTGCTATTTCCAATCGATTGCCATAAACTGCTTCTTTCAAACTCCAATTAATTTTTTACCTTGATTGGATCTGATTCTTAATCCGAGTAATCTAATAATTAATTTCAAATCAGAAACAATGCCACAGTCACACATATTCTACAAATGTGGTCAAATGGATGTTGCTTTAATGTCCAACCAGTTAGTCAGAAAAACCAATTATCTGGAATACATCTGACACCAACCATTCAGGATAAGTGGTTCTGTAATAATTAAGGTGTTTGATTTAAAAAATAACACTTTTACCAGCATTTGAATGTTTTGTTATAAAATGTCTACATTTTTCATATACATTCTAAATTAACCCATAAAAACATGAATTTGTTTTCCAAGCTATAAAACAGCAAATACAGAATTTATATATTTTTTATTTTACCTTTAAAAATACATTTCAGTATTTCAATGTTACAAAATACACAGTAATATTTTATCAGTAAAATTGTACATTTTTTGTTCGGTTATGACTCTTCTGAAAAATTTTGTACAAGCAGAATCTGGAAAAAAAAAAAAAAAGGGATAACATAAATATGAATCGATTTTTGAAGTAACACATTAATATAATAACTTTTTAGGCTTTTTAAGTAGCTAACAGATGAATGTTGTTAAGTGATACACTGGTGACCGTGACCATTATGTATTTTGACATGAAATACATAACACACATAAGGAACTGATTTTAAAACATTTACATAGTTTTTTTTTTTTAATTTAATTTTTGCTTTTTAAATATCAAGTGAGTGAAAATGTATTCAAAACATGACTTTTTACATACAATGAAAATGAAAAGATAGTTGAACTTGAAGAAAATGGCACACATTTATTGAGAGATGACTTAAATTGTGACACGGGAAAAGTAACATCAGTCTTAGCACCTGAAAATACAGAGATATGGTTACAAAAGTAAAATATTGAAACAATGCAGAACTTTTATAAGATAAAAAATGACCAAATCTATATTGATAAAAGAGAGTTTTGCTGTGTGTGGACAAGAGCTAGCAAAATACAGCACACAGAGAAGTCTGAAGAACTGAACACACAGTTTTTTGTGTGGTATTTCATAGCTTTATTTTAACATAAATCAATCAAACCATTCAGTACAGTTAAAATTGAAAGACATATTAGAAAGATTGTACTCTTACATCTCAAATGCTGCAATCAATTTGAAACTATATAATATTGTTGTTAACCTTTTGAATTTTTTTTTTAAAGGGTTATTTTCCCCAAAGATGTTTTTCCCCCTTGTGGCAACGCCCCTCCAGAGTGCAATTTTTGTTGGTAGAGGTACCAACAAAACCAAATATATGCTCTTAAAGCTCAAATGTTCTTCTAATTGACACTGCAATTGGTTTTAAAAAATACGAATTTTAACCTTTTCAAAAACACCAGTGAATGCAATTCACTTCGCACCTCATGGAGATGATTTTTTTTCTACACTAACAGTAACTTAGACGTTCACATTTCGACACAATCTTTTTATAGCATTTCAGTAGACCTGATTTACATTAAATACAAAATTTTCAAATGTTTTGGATGTATACAGTTATTAAAAAATCTCAGGGAAAAAAAAAAAAAAAAAAGCAGGGATTTAGCATGGCATTTCTCTGCTTCGACTCATGTTTTTATCATTACATATGCATATTTTTTTATGAAATTTTAATGAGAGCTTCAATACAGTTATAGTTTATAACTGATTTAAATTTCAGAGAGTTTGGAAGATGAGAACTATTTTTTTTACTGTGATTTTAAACAGCCAATGCAAAAACAAACAACAAAAATTAAAAAAAAAGGGAGAAGAAAACATATTTCTTTTACAACTAGATAGCAATGTTTCACAAAATTTTTACATGGACTGTAAAACTGTTATATTTACAATCGATAAAAATTTCCAAGAGTTCAGACAAGAACTTTAAGAAAAAAAACTATGAAAAGACCCCACATGAAAAAACAAGAAAATGTCTTCTTACAAGCACTTTTATCACTAAATATCAATGTTTTTTCACGAATTTTTATTTAAAAATATATCTTCTTACAAAATCAGGTTAAAAATATAAAATCATACAAACCTGAGGTTTGTTTAAATTTATTATCATGGGCCCGGGTGGATCAGCTAGTAAATAATAAAAATAAATAACGACAGAAAAGATTAATTTTGAAAATGCATTGTTAATGTATGCAAATAAATTTTTACTGTAAAACAGACAGTGGCTTTCTTTAGTAAGTGAAAAAAAATTAAACAAGAAATATTGTCCTCAAATATGCTCTATGAAACAGAAAAGTACTGAAAATTTTCACAAGGTAGTATTCAGTAGTCCTGTCTCAAAGTGATGTCAGGAATGCACTAGAGCACATAATTTAATCAAAAAATTGGAGAAGAGATGCATAAAAAAAAAAAACTGTGATTGGTCTTTCAAGATGCATTTTTTTCATTGAAGGAATGCTCAAAAGAGGCATATTTTGTATTAAATGCATTGCTCGTTTAAAAAAGCAGGACCCACTTTTTGAAAAGTGTCTGGGTCCCAGGGACACAAGATTTCAAAAGCTTATTGACATTGCTGGCTCACTAAGAAATTCTTTAATAACATCAAACTTACGGCTGAGAAACCACATCTTAGCAATTTGAACTGAGATACTATCGCAATTCCTAATTGACTTAGGAAAAAAAACTATTCAACCAAAAGTAACTCAATGTTGAGTTGAAAAAACTTCATGTCATTGGTCAGAGGAATCACAAATTTAGTCCCTTGTATAAATTCAATTCTTGCCTGGATTTTTTTTTTTGGGGGTGTTTAAACGATGACTGAAAGTACTGTTTTATTAAATTATAAAAAAATATTGAAAATAAATATTGTATTAAATTTTTAAATTGTATTTTAACAAAATAATCATGCAGTTTCATCAGATACCACATAACTGCTCTATGGTTAAACAGTAGAGATGGGAATGCTCGGAAAAAACTCCGGAAATTTTGGGGAAAAAAACTATCTTTTTTACAACAAGGTTCATTATTTATGCCTACTATGAACACTGGATTCAAGACGCATGGTTTCAGCAGGATGGATCTCCTCAACATTCAACAAGAGACATCCTGAACTTGATCAAAAGTTACTATGACAATCATGTCATCGCAAGAGGCTACCCAAATCGCTTTGGCTATGAACATTTTGGCCCACCCCTATAGCCTGACTTATCACCACTAGACTTCTTTTTATGGGTCTACAGAGATCAACCAAACACCATAAGAGAGCTGAAAACAGCAATAACAAGTGTGATAAGGTTGATTCCAACAGACCAACTTAAGCAGGTTATCGCAAATTTCAAACAGATTTTGTTTCATTGTCTCCTCAGATGGCCAACATTGTGAGAACCTCATCTTTTAATTTCCTTTATTCTCATGTGTAAATCCTGAAATAACCCTGTAAGTAATATGTCCAAAATATACCTATATTTACATCTAAAATGATAAAATGCCAATATAATTATAGCGTCATATAACTCAGCAATACTCTTGGTCACCACAATCTTTAACAAGGAAAATCCATATTAAAAATTTTGTTAAAATATTCTAGAGTGACATCATTCAAAGATCAGACTGCAAAATTGGTGATTTTCCTGTGTTAAACTGAGTGTCTTCCTAAACATTTTTTTAGAAAAAAGACCTGATTTTACTCATAAATTAACTTTTCAGCGTACACACTAATTTTTTGTAAGAGTAGGCACATGTACTTTTTATGTATAACAGTTACGCTTTGACAAATACGTGATATTTAACAATAGTAAAACTAGTCGGATGTGGCAATCCCAAAACTTTCTTCTATCTCACACAGGTTTCGCATACACTAAAAAGAATCAGCACCAATTTATATCAAGGTCTAACTGAAACTCAAGTTTTATTAAATTCTGTGCAATATTTCTTGAGATATGACTATTGCTAAAATAGTGTAAATCCTGCAAAGTGCTGCATAGCAGCGGCACCTGCAGGGCGATTTTTACCAAAAACTAATCATCACCAATTTATATCAGGGACTAACTGAATCTAAAGTTTTATTAAATTCCGAGCATTAGTTCTTGAGATAGAGCTATTGCGGAAATCGCGAAAAATGCTGCATAGCAGCGCCACCTGCTGGGAAATTTTTACCAAAAACTGATCAGCACCAATTTATATCAGGGACTAACTGAATCTAAAGTTTTATTGAATTCCGAGAATTAGTTCTTGAGATAGAGCGCCCACAAAATTTGTGTCGCATACAGAGACAGACAGACTCACAGACAGGAATACCCCAACATTCGGCATTCCTGTATTAAATTCCGAGAATTAGCTCTTGAGATAGAGCGCTCACAAAATTTGTGTCGCATACAGACAGACATTTTCTAGAAACAGTCAAATCATGTTCAAGACCTTCTAAAACGTATAAATCCGTCGAAAATTTTCATGAATCCAATACTTTCTTCTTGTAAAGATAGAAGAAAGTAAAAAGTGACAAATTAGAGGAAAATTACAGTAAAAATTTAATTTAAACTTCCATGCAATATGCGAGTACCATACACTCCCTCAAAACTACATCATTTGGGACTAGAGATTATGTAGATTTTGGGTCACTGTTTTGGTTATATTTTTAAAACAGTAATTTGAATGTATATAATGCACTTAAAATTATAACATATGCTTATAATAAAGTAAAATGTTAAAATAATAAAAATTAAGAAAATTTAAGAAATGATTTAAATATTAAAAGTACATAATTATTAATAATGCATAATTTAATAATGATGAGATGAAACTTTTCTAATTATTTATTCAATGAGATTCGTCTCATAAAAGGTACACTAATAATTTACATAAAAATCTTAAAATAATGAAGTTTTATTTTATGTTTAGCCAGACTAACTAAAATAGCTTGATTAATATACAAATGTATTTGGTAAAAAGATCATAATCACAACTGATATCAGCGCTATCGCGAATTTTGTCAGAATTAAATTTATACTTCCTTCATGAGAAAACATGAGTTGTCATATTAACCAGAATAACATTAAAGTGTGTACAGAATTATATAAAAATAAAACAAATCTTTAATTTTTTCCCCACATTTTAACTAAGTTTCAATGTTTACTTCTGCAACAATGTGCAAATTTTAAGCATTTGTGGATGATTTTAAAGTTGTGGATTTGAAGGAATCTACTGTATATAGTGTAAGAAATATCACAATTGTTGTAAAATTTACAATGGTACAGTTACTAAAAAATTTACGTCAAGCATACTTTTATTTAGTGTTTAAAATCAATGAAAGAAATAAATGTAACACGAATGCATGAATAGAACACATATTTACAGTCTACTTGGGCCAGATATAAGAAAGAGCAACAGGGCCTTATGAGCTATGCAACAATATTTAATTAATAACAAACACATACTTTTGGTAAAGCTTTCTCCCTGCTAGATAAGTTGCTGAACAGAGCTTTCTCAATTTTACTCGCTAGTGTAGATTTCTCCAATAGTCGAAAAAATATTGCTTGTGTATATGATTCAAATAGACCCATACACAACATGCAATATTTATTCAACTTGCCACAATGGCATATAGAGGCAGTTCCCATCAGAACACAGCAGTATCAGCTGTGCTAATACAGTTCCTGGCATTGTCACATGCTGGCGCACAAAATCAGTGGTGTAGAGAGTGCTCCCATTTGGAAGGAAAGACTGGTGTCCACACAGTGTCTCGTCAAATGGAAGCTGCACACTTCGGCGAACCCAATGCCTCCAGGACTTGGTCTGATGCCTACATCCTTCAAGGGGTATAAAAATTAACAACAAAACTGGATCTAAAAAATTCATTAAAAAAAGTTTAAAATAGAAATAGATTATAAAATGTTCATTTAATAACAATACACAAATATACTACACATGAAGTAGATAATCATTTCAGGATCTCTCTATAAAATATTGTTCATTGAATTAAAAATACATTTGCACACTTTTCATATTTATTTCAAAACAATCTTTTGTGTTTTTTTAATACTGAGTAAATAATTATAAAATTGTTTTCTTATCTATTACTAAAATAAAACTATACTTAATTATCTTTAAGAATAAATAAATTAGAGTGGATCTGTTTTTCCCATTGGGAAGTTTATACCACTGATGATTGTTGGACTTGCATAACTAAAAAAAAAAGCTACATAAATTAAGCAACTGTTCGGTTGATATTGAATATTTAAAATTCACATCATGAAGGAGTTTTGATGATGTAAACATATACTAGAACTTTTTTAATTAATATATTGTTTAGATGGATAGAAAATAAAGATCCTGGGCTGAAAAGTAATGTAATATACACACACAGTGCATCACAACCCATATGTTAAGTGAGAAATAATTATCTTCTTCAATCAAAATAGACCTTACAAATTATCACACAAACTATAAAAACAAGTTGGAAATTGTACGTCAAACGTGACAAATGAGATGCGTTCGAACTATAACTAGTTACATAAATATTCAGATCTTTTCTGATTTTTAACACTTTCCAACCTAGTTGAAAAGTGTTTATGACTTCGGTTTGTCTGGCCGTCTGGCCGTCTGCCGTCTGGCCGTCTGCCGTCTGCCGTCTGTCCGTGCTCTAACTCCCGTAAATATGCTCGGATTGCCCTGCAATTTTTATATGTTATAATCATTATCTATAGCATGTTCCCTATTTCAACGGAAGTATGTAGCACTTATAGTTTTTTTACAGGGACACTCAAAAGAATTCCGTTACATTGCGGTCTATGGGGAAAAATCATTTGCGGTTTATTTAAATAATGTTTCACTATTTTAAACGCATTGAAATTTATATATATCACTAAGGTGCATTAGAAGAAGCTTAATATGGAATAGGGTGTGCATAGCACTTATACTTACTTTACAGGGACAGTCAAAAGAATTCCGTTACATTACGTCTATGGAGAAAAATCGTCTGCGCTTTATTTAAACAATGTTTCCCTATTTTAAACGCATTGAAATTTATATAAGGTTCATTACAAGAGACTTACTACAGAATATTGTGTGTATAGCAGTCATCGTTCATTTACAGGGACACACAAAAGAATTCTCTACTGTATGTTAACAATAATTCCTGGAAGTGCGTTTTAAGTTACTAAACGCGATTTTAATTTGAAATCGCTTTTTGTCTATTACGTGGTGTGTATAAATTCTGTAGATCCTATACAGGGAAGCACAAAAGTTCGGGAAAACATTTCCGTATTATTTAACTCCAGACGGAGAATTTTAAACTGTGCTACGTGTTTCCTAACTGAACTAAAATTTAGCATCCTATGTAGTATATATACAAATCTATAGATCCTATACAGGGCTGAATAAAAGTATTTGGATTACTTAGATGTTATCTTTTAGCTTATTGAAGAGTATGATTCGTAAAATTATTTTGGAAGCGTTGGAAAGTGTTACATAATCTATGCTTGACGCATGATTTTTCGTTCTTGTTAATTCTGTGAAATGAATTATATCGTCTGCAGATTAATTTCTGTAATAAAATAAGTATCTTGGTTGCTTGACGATTAAACCTCGGAAGCTCCTATAACAAGAAAGCACCGATTTAAAAAAAAAAAAAAATTCAAATTTCTTAATATTTTTATTAATATTTCCTAAAGTTTTGATTCGATTTTAATAAAATTTGAAATGTCTCGACAAAATTCTGCAAAGATAATATATTTTAAATTGCAACCCATTTGGTTGGGTAGTTTTTGCGTTGTTATATGCGGACAGACAGACAGACGGACCAAGCGACGACAATAGGTGAACGTATTTATATAATTACGAATGCACCTAAAAATAATGTGCCAGATCTACATTTGGCACACTGACTAGAATATCAGGAGTAAAATAATGTGATAAATGGTGAAAATTTGATTGATTTAACTGCTTGCTATAAAAACAAGCTATCACTGGCATTCAAAACAGAGGCATTTAGTTATTAATTTATATTAGGTTGAATAATTCAAAAGGAATTAATACAAATGGTAATTTTATTCACTTTTAGCAGTTTCATGGGCCAGTCATTTCTTCAAAATATTTACTGCTGCACTGTTATGCTAGCCATTTTGAAATTTCTTGATGGTGTAGTTTGATTATGATAGTAAGAAAGTTTGGATTATTCAAATAAGAGGTGAGTTTTAGTTCAACATATTCCATGCAACAATTATTCTGAATAAATTTTCTACATTTTTCTTCAAAATAATGTAAAAATTGTATACTTTATTGAAAAACAAGACCAAATAGGATAAAAGAATTAGACAGCTAGGCTTAACAAAAAACTATGGTAGATGTGTCAGTAAGACACCCTAAGGGAATTTCTTTTACATTCCAGTTTTATTTATATTAATCTATCAACAATATTTAACCATTCTTTTACACGACATCCCAATGTCAATAGAAATTTAATTGTGAATAACAAAAATAAATCAAAACACCCAAAATTCCAGTAATGGACACCACCAAAAAAAAAAAAAAAAAAAAAAAAAAAAAAAAAATACAGGGTAATTGTTTTTATGATTGTATTTAGAACCAGAGTTTAATGAGAGTACACCAATGAAACAAAATTAAATAGTCATTTTTAAATAAATTTAATAATTAGTATCCATAAAATATTTATGAGAATAATTCGTTGTTTAAACTAATTTTATCATTATTACAAGATCTATACTTTAACTAATTTAAATAGAAGATTTTAAAATACTAAATTTTTTAAGTATTAAACTTTATCAAAGTATTGCGACAATGGGAGGGGGAGGGGGGCTGTTAAAGAAGTTAATAAATTTTGCAAAAAAATTGTCTGAGAACTAGTGAATGGAATCTTATTTCCCATTATTCTTAACAGTTAAACTTCATCAAACTACTTGGTATAATACCTGTAGTAATTAGCATTTCAAATATGAAATAAATGAAACTGCGGGTTGAATGTTTTAATACTAGTAAATAAAATGATTAAAATAAAACTGCAGACTTGACATTTGAGGCCCCTGATCTGCAGATCAACTAGTTTTATTACTGTTGTAAATTTAAATTAATATTATAGTTGTTGAAATAGTTTCTCTTGTACACTAAGTATAGAACAAAAAATTTATTTACTCTTTCTATTTCGATAACTATTTGATCTGACATGAACCTACATTTTGAATATTTAAATGGGTCATTCCATGGTAACCTGTGCTACATTTAGAGTAATTAACTTCAGTAATTTTAATAATATAACACCAGAAAGTATTCAAAATGTAAAGTTGAAGTGATTTTTTAATTAAACCGATTCAAACCGAAATTTGGATGAAAATTACCCAAATTTAGTGTTATTTCTTGAACAGCGGCAATTAAACTTATTATGATAACTTACGTTCTTTTTTCAGTAACGTAAGTTACCACAGTAAATACAATTTTCATGCAAATTTTCTTTTGGATAGGTTTAATTGACAAATAAACACATCAACTTTACATTATGAATATTTTTTGGTGTTATATTACTAAAATTACTAAAGTCAATTATTCTAAATATAACGCCAGTTACCATGGAATGACCCAAATAATAGATGAAAATCATTTTGTTTTAATAAATTCTACAAAATATTTCACTTGCTGAGACAAAGTACTCAATACACCACAATTTAACATGTAACAGATCTGTGAAATTAATAAAAAAGAGTAAGCAATTCAGAAAATATGAAGGCCGATAAGATATCCTTTACAATCATTTGTGTTGGTATAATCATCATTCATGTAAAACAGCATACAATTTCTGGGAATTTACAAATAACTTTTCTTTGACAAAATTACAAGAAACAAGACAAACTTATTGCAAATTTAGAAACCTTTCTCTTCATATAGATTTGTTTTCTGTGGCAGTTTCTCAAACCTCAAACAGATAAATTTATCTGCTGTCACTTTGAAACAATTGAAAATACTCATGAGTCATAAATAATAATTAAAAAAATATATGTAAAAATAAAGCACAGTGGTCGTAAACGATAATTATGATTATAATATACTATGCAAGCTTTGATTCTCGCCAACCAAACTCAAAATACTGCCAAGTTAGTGACCTACGTCATCTAAAGTGACTGGGAGAAAAAAATCACCATTTTAATTTTCTTCACATGCACTACTATATTAGCATAGCTAATGAAGCAAACAACAACAGAACATGTATCAAGGGCGGGGAATTGCAATTTTTTACTCGCCACTGGTGAGTGAATTTTCTGACAGGGCGAATAAATTTTTAGAGAGTTTTAAAAACTGCAGGCTATAAAAGGTATGCCGCCAAAAGCTTTTTTTATTTCATTTGTATACTTGTTAGCTGAATTTTGCGTTTCTCCATATTATCACAATATAAACATGGTGATATGTTCTATCCTAAACTTTCCTCTGTTGTACATATTTTTTAATTTTATAGAAAATAATAATGAAAATGCATTTTAGCAATGGTAATCATATATTTTTGCAATTGCATACATTTTGCTATAGCAATTTTCAATTGCATGTTGCATCTTGCTGCCTGCTAAAATAAATCCTTGGCTGGTAAGATTTTATGAAAATTCTTCAACCTTGAACATGCATAGACGCTAAAACAGAAAAACTGAGCAATTAGCATGGCAAAATACAATTTAAAAATTCATTTGCATTTTTGTAGAACAATTGCTTTTTATCCCCTTATTTGAATTCCCTCCCTCTTGATATTTTAAGCCGAAATACATGGTAAAATTAAGAACAGAATAAGGCACATTCTAGAACCAAACATTTTGTTATTTTATTTAACAGGGTCGAATTCATTTCAAAACGCCGACTTTGAAAGTACTTTCTGAATGATTTCCCACCTTTACCAAAAAATTTAAAAACGTGTTTCAATTACACAAGTTTCTGAATATGAAACGTACATTATTAGTAAAACTTAGCAAACAATAACACGTGCAGGATAGAAATTGTCTTTTTAGCAACACTAACACAGATTAAAAGAATTGGTAACAAATATACAATTTATCAGATAAATATGTAAACATATATATTTGAAATCTACGTGATGATAATAATAATAAAAATAAGATAAATAATTAAAGACAGCTGAAGGTATACTGAGATAATTAACAAAAAATAGCACGTGTAGGCAGGATAAAGAAATATCAAAATACAGAAAAAATATGCTAATCATTGTTACCTGAAACTAAAGAGAATATTGAGAAATTGATTAAATTACATAAGCTTATGCAATAATAAAAATTAAATAAAAAACTAGTAAGCGAACGAGGAATCAGTACAGCAAAAGCATAAAGCAACAACTAGCGATTCGATTATATTATTTACGATTACGCCAATGACGCGCCGTTTTGCTTATTCGCTAGCCAAGACAAAAATATCGCCAAGTTAGTTACCTGATGATATCACGTGATTGATCACGTGGGTAACTAACCTCTGGTCTAACCGAGGGTCACGCTTCGCAGTTTTCTGTAAAACTTGAACAGACTAGATTGTGTTAGATCAGCTCTGCCTCCAATCCAATATGGCGGTCACTGTGAGAGCAGTGAAAAGTGAAATCATAGAATGAAACTCAAATTAGCAATTATTAAAAATAAAATAACATGTACGTAATCCAAAGCGTCTGAGATTATTCCTCATTTTAATTAAGAGTAATATCGTTAATTTCAAAAGGAATTCTCAACTCATATTTAGAATTTATTTACGAATTTCACTCACTCAAAATAATCGAAAAAAAAAATCAACTGACTAGGTGGCACCTGCCGCCATCTGTTGCTGTAAATTGAAGTAAAAAAAAAATTTTTTTGTAAAAATCTATAATCATTTTTTTCCTAATGAATTTAAGCCGCGCTGTACAATATTATAGGTGCAACAAGTTTTAAACTAATTATGTTTCCAAGATCCTTTTTTCATAGTATTTAAATGATTTATATGTCCACTGGTAGCGCCAACTAAATGCATTTTTAGTTATGTTTTCAACGGAGAATTACTTTATTACATAAAAAAAAAAAATTGTCGTGCAATAAGTTTTAAACTAATTATGTTTCCAAGATCCTTTTTTCATAGTATTTAAATGATTTATATGCCCATTGGTAGCGCCAAGTAAATGCATTTTTAGTTCTGTTTGCAACGGAAAATTACTTTTTTACATTAAAAAAAATTGTCAATTTCATATGTTCAAATGTTTTATGGAAGAACTTATTCCGGCTAGAATTGCTGAAAGATAAAAAGGGGCGAGCGAGCGAAGCGGTCTCAATGTGAATCTCTTCGCAATTCACGGGGGGTTGGCGAGCGTTAGCGAGTAGGGGGCTGAGCCCCCTAGTTTCTTTTATTTTCGTTAGGAATATTACGTCTTAAATGCCTATCGATTATAGCTTCAACATTCGCAAATTTTTCGCGATATTCCTGACTGGATGCTACATCATTTACAAGTATGTCTAAGGTATCTAAAAGTTTCAGAATTTCTTAATCTAATTTGTAAACTTGATCTGCATTCTCAATTAACTGAGTTTTAAGATCTTCAATTTTGCCATTATCGATTTCTTATTCCGCCAAATGTTCAGTTATTTTACTAATAATCTTCATTAAAATGTTTTAAGAGTCTCACGCATGCCTTTTGATTTATCTAATTCGCTAGGTTGCCACATTTTATATTTTAGCCAGTGGAATTTCGATGCCATAAAACAGAATCGTAATTTCTTAATCATAAAGGACAATAAAATGTAAGAAAATATTTGATCTCACATAATTTTCTGGTTCTTGTCTGTATGCAGCTTCGAAATGATTCAAAGGCATCTTTAACTAATACAGATTATTTATTGAGGAGATGATATACTTATGTTAATGACGATCGCAGACGAAAAACAACTATATACAAAACGTAAACATGAGTACAACACTCAGTCAGAAAATGCTCTACGTGCTTAGTGCCATCTGGCGGTCATTTCTCACTCGCAACACTTTGCATTTTTTTTCTTTCTTTTTTATCCTTTGCATTGGAAAGTAAATGATATAATTTTTTATATATACAATAAAAAAATTTCGGACGATTTTTTCGATTTTTAGAAATTCTTAATCAGCATATCATTTTGCGTATATGCACCAATTTTCAAAATAATACCTAAAATGTTAAACAAAATTCTATATACTTTAAAATTATCAGTCCTTTTAATTTATTTATCGCTCTGGTCCAGCAACCCTTCCTTCTACCGGGAATTTAAAACCACATGCCTTTTCACATGAAAAGAAATAATTTTCTCAAATAAATAATTCTTTTGTAAAAAAAAAAAAAAAATGTTACCGGTCGCTATTTTCCATTTTTCGACATTCTTAATCACTATATCATTTTTCGTATATATACCAATTTTCAAACCGGTATGTTATATAGCTTTAAAAAATTTATAGAGCCGGAAACTCTGTAGTTCTCCATTTTCTTTTGAGGTTTGTTTCACTTTGAGTGTGAAAATGATAGCCTTCAAAATAAAAGCAGGTGTCTTTGCAAGATAACATAATTTTAATTTCAAAAGGAAACTTAATTATCTGTTAATTAATATCTGAAAAAGTTACCGATATATATACTTTTTTTTAAATTTTGATTTTTCTGAATGGGATTTTTTTTTTTTTAAAATGTAGATTTACAAACTTTCGTGTCCATAGATCTAATAGCTTTTTTTGTATTTTTGACGTGGTTCGAAAGGTGAATTTGGTAGTCCGGCCGTTTTCGTGTGAACCCAAAATATTTTTTGAACTTCTAAATTTGAAGCAATTTTGCGGTTTTGTTATTTCTTTTGCACCATTTTCAGAAAAAGATGGCATTTTAGAAGCGATGTTCACAATATTAAAATTATGATTCTAAAGTGCATCAGGACAGGTTTTAGACTACCCTCACCTAAATTTTCAGACTTCTAGGTGTGCTAGATTTCCCTACCCATCGCTGACGGACAGACAGACACACACACAGAGCGAAACGTTCTTTTATTGGTATAGATAGCGTACATGATTTATCTCAAGGCACTAGAATAATCAAATATGGAGAACGTATTCTTATAGTATATCCGATGGCGATACCATTACAGGATAACTGTTAGCCCGTGTAGTGTGTTTTATGAGTAAAAAATTACAGGACTGTGGGGAATTGCAATTTTACACCTTTTGCAAAAATAACAATTTAGATGTAAATAAATAGCTTTTATTATTATGGAGTAAAAACATTTTAGCAGTTTGATGTATATCTCTAAAATGAACGATTTGGGAATTAGATGATGGAAAAAAAAAAAAAAAAAAAAAAAAAAAAAAAAAAAAAAAGACACTCTTTATATTCCAAAACCACTGCAAAAATAATCGGCTAATGAAACTTTTTCAGGTTTTGTTACAAAGAATTTTGTATTTAAGGATGAGGAAGAATTTTTTAAGATTTAATTACAAAAATCATTTTAAACATAATAAATATAAAATAAAAATTACGAATTATTTCTAATCATTAATAAAGTTTTGAAACTGAATCAGTCAAAATAGATTCTAACTGAATCTTTTTAAACTTTGATTGAACTTGGGAATTACGTTACCTTAATAATATTGAAAATAACTTTGAAAACCGCGGAAAATTTAATTAAAGCTAAAATCTTATAATAAATTATGTGAATTTGTCTCAAAAATCTATTTGTCAAAGTCTAATTTAATACGTACAGTTCAGTGATTTATGTATTTAAAGTATCAATTTACGAGCTAAATATACTAATCTTTATTAATGTTACTCTTAGAATATTTTCTACTTAAGAGCTCCCGCATCCATCTATGATAATTCTCCAACGAGAAATTTGCAAATATTACTTTCTAATTTCTAAAGAACATTGTAAAATTTAGCTCTATCAATTACCTAATTCAACTATAATTTAAACATACATATTTGAAAATAAACATCATTTTAACATATATAAAAGGAAAAATCTCAATCTAACTAAAATTATTTTATGAAACATTTTTCTGAAAATAAAAATATATATACGTATGTATTTTTATAAAATTTGGTATTTCAAAAACACTATAATTTTTATTAGTAGTCTGACAGTCTAAATTTCAATATTTTGGATTAGGCAATAATCCTAAATACATGTGCATGTATTATGCTAATTAATAAATCACACTTGTTACTGAAATTATGCGAGTATTTTGAATCTCTTGTGTTAATAAAACAATGAATGATTGTAATTTTCGGTGTTCTCTATTCTATTTTTATTTAAAAGAAATTCATAAAAATAATATTTTACTAAAATGAGATTATATAGACCAAATAAAATATTTTTTAAGAAAAAAAAAATATTCAAAAGCTACTTTTGATTCTGATGCATTTACAAATTCTGTTACTTATAATTCATGTTCAAAACTAATTTGGGCGTAAAAGTTATTCCTTAAAGGGAATACAGTGCATAATTAATCTAGCTAATTTGTAATTTTTTTTCAGCACATCTATTAAAAAAAAAAAAAAAAAAAAAAAAAAAAAAAAAAAAAAAAAACTTAAAAATAGCTAGCAACTTATATATTCAAATGAAGACTATTTAGGCTATTAGGCATTCTACTTTGTTTATATTAATGTTTGAATTACTAACATATATTTGTTAGTCACAGTATTTTTTCATTTCTCTATTTATTAATTTTGTTCAGTTGTACACATTTTTCCCATTTCACCGGTACAAAATTTTCATAATTTTTATTTTGTTTGACTATTGAGTATGCTAAAACTGAGTTGTATTATTCATATAAATACTTCCATATAGTAGCATCTTAAGGAAATACCATTCTTTACACCTTTTATGTAAGTTATTGTATCAGGATTTTTATAACAATATTTAGCAATTTAAAATTTCTGTTCAAATTTTCCGACCCCGCGCTTCAGTAAATGAAGCGCGGGGTTTCGTGATACACGCGGGATGCGCGGGATTCATGATACAGCTGGTTTAGGGAAACCAGCTGTATCATGAACAGTTATCGTAAAGTTAAAAATATTCCTAAAACTTAACTCAGATTAAAATGTATTTTTCACTTACTAAGTATCTTACTATCAGTGCAAATTTTATTTGTTAAAGATTTTAAGTATATATCACAATACATGAAATAGTAATCTAGCATTTTATGTCTATCACAAAATTTACTTCTATGTAAATGAAATTAACGAAATAATTTAAATAGTACAAGAAGTTACATTGATAAAAAATAGGTTTCCTTTTTTTATAATTGGACAATTTATGGTACAATTTAGTCCCATATTCAAGATGCTAAATTCCAATTTTCATTGAATTCTGTGCATTTAAACTGATGATACTATCGAATGATTCAAGCATCGCATATTTCGGACAAATCCTCGACATTCGACGCCCTCTCTTAGCTGTCTTGAATGACAATGACAATCTATTCCTATTGTGAGAATTTTAATTTAGATGTTTCGTTGAATTCTGCGCACGCAAATTGATAATGTAAGCATCACAAAAATCGACGAAATCTTCGATCATCGAATTTTGGCACCCCCTTTTAGATGACCACAACCAAAATTGAGTGACAATCTATTCCTACTACGAGGATTATAAATTGGATGTTTCGTTGAATTCTGCGGACGTAAACTGGAAATATAAGCATAAAATAAATGGAACGAATCATCCTATTCTGCACATTAGTTTCTGAGTTAGAGCGTCACAAAATTGGTGTCACATACAGTGATACAGACAAGCACACAGAATCACTGACAGACATTTTCTAAAAACGGTCAAATCGAGTTCCAGGTCTTCTAAAACGTATAAATCTGTCGAAAAACAGAAGTTGGGATTTATTCAATAATTTCTCATTGTATAGATAGAAGAAAGTAAAAATCATATCTTATATTAATGCTTGGTGGACACAAATTAGTTAGGCATCTTTTAATTCAATACTTTGTGAAACATAAATTGTAAGGTGCAAATTCAATGACAATTTACTAGTAATGTGTCATAAGTTTTAGTACATATTTTTTACCTGTGTGTTAAATTATTATTTTGATTAGTTGTTTTAGCATTTTTTAGCATATCTCCAAACCAACATGGTAAAATGAACTGTAATTTCGTATTAGTATATTTGAAGATTCTCTTAATCGATTTTTGCTAAAAATCCATGAGTTTCAAGCCAAAAATATTTGAATTCATATATTTTGTAAAGAATGAATTATATTTGAAATTTCATTACCTATGAATTAAAAAAAATCGATTTCTAGAAGTTTCAAATATGGACTCCAAAATTTCTGCATATTTTGAGCAGCAGTTTTCGAGCTATGCCTCATAAGCTTTCCGCATCACAATCTGTTTTGCAACTATAAAAAATGAATTTAACATTAGTAGTTTTAAATTTCAGATAGGATTAATTATTAAACTATTTGACCGATTGACTTCCC
This sequence comes from Maratus michaelseni, assembly GCA_963931845.1. NCBI lineage: Eukaryota > Metazoa > Arthropoda > Arachnida > Araneae > Salticidae > Maratus > Maratus michaelseni. Next base: position 431,151,067 of record OZ007588.1, read on the forward strand.
GTTTGATATCTAAAGGTAAAATGTACAAAAATATCGAAATATTATACAAAAATAGCGTGTTAGTGTTGAAAAATTTGAAGTTTGGTACAATTTCTATATGCTGACGATATCTTAAGCAAAATTTAAATATAAAATTAATTAGAGACCCTATTACTAATCAATTGGCACTGTTCCCATTTTTATACTATGATTTGCGGCATATTTAGTAAAGGGGTATACTTTTTTCCACAATTGCACATTTTCTTTCTTATTTAGTTTTTGCTTTTATAGCATACATTAAAGGTTTGTTAATATAATGAATATACGATCAATATTTAACAAATGTTCAAAAATAATGTTTTGCATCTTCTGTTTTTGCTGGAAATACTTTAACTTTTTTGACAAAGTATTGGTTTAAAACTTTTTACAAGGCAAACTAAAAACTGTTTTTAAAACAAAAGATATCTAGTATTTTTTTTTATATTTCCGCTTTATTTATGCAACAGAAACTTGGAAGTATTCACGATTCATCTTTTCTAACATATGAAAATGTTATTGGTTGCATATGATAAATTATTATTGCAATATATTACACTATTAATATATTCTTTAAACAATTTAAATTTACTTTACACAATACTCGTTTAAAATATTGTATTAAATTCAATATGGATATGTTACATAAAAATAACAAATCCAGAATTTGTTAAAAGCGAAAAGGTCAAAATAATTGGTAATTAAAACAGAACAATATAACGAATAATTTATTGTTTCATTTTTTCTTTTATTAAATATATATCCGTCTATTTAATTTAATTTATTTTGTTTGAATTTATATAATAAAAGAATTATAAAATGTGTACATAGGCATTCAATTTGTATTCAAGTTGTAAACTATTTGTATTACACAAGATATTAAAAGCACCTGCACATGCAGCATTTAAAATTTTACACACGATAAAGATAATTTATTTGGAAGAAAAAGTGATAAAACATTAACAAATGGCCACACTTATAGATTATATGTTAAACATTTCAATAAAAATTTTGTAATATTACTTTTTGTGTTCTGAAAAATGATTAACATCTCACAGGAATTTAAAAAATGTGTAAATTGAATAAATAATTTTCTATTTGCTTAATCTTTATGAAATAAAAACCTTCCCACATGAATTGCTCCGATAGTATCTTTAATTTCACCGAGCTTTTAAATAATTTATGTGTAAGTAAATTTTACACATATAACCTTTTTATTCCTTCAATTGCATACGTAATCTAGGAACACATTCCTTTGATTAACATCTCACAGGAATTTAAAAGAAAATCCTTATAAATAATCTGCTATTTTATTAATTATAAATCTGCTTCCTATTTATCAAATAAAAAACTTCCCATTGGGGGGAATTCGAATGCTCACGATAGTATCTTTAATTGCACTGAGCTTATAAATAATTTATGTCTAAGTAAATTTTGAACGTATAATCTTTTTATTATTTGAGTTGCGTACGTAAACATATTCAAACTAAAACTTTTTACTACATTATATTTAATTAAAAAAATATATGCGCTGTTGATAAGTTAAATATTGCAGGTGATACATACACACAACACACACTCACGCACACACTCACGCACACACACACTCACACACACACAAACTATCACAACAACCCGTGCGAGGATTTTGCACCGCAGTTTTAGCAATATCTAATATTTTTTAGATGCAGGTTTAAACTTCAAAAGTAAAATTAAGGATAAAAATATCATCAAACAACATTAGTCAAACCAGAATATCACGTCATTTTATTTCATCAGATTTACAGTAGAAACTGATTAAAGAAAAAAAATAACAATCGTATTTAAACTGCATTAGAAAATGACGTCATTAACTTCCTGCAAAACACGAAGCATAGAAAAATAAATTTAATGCATTTAAAATAAAATTTAATGTAATATAACAAAGCATACCTTTTATCATACACCTGAAATATCACTGCTTTGATCGTTTTTATCCTTCTAAACATTTCAATTTCAATTTTGCTTTTTAACCATACATATAAATTAAACCCGTGCAGAGAAATCATATTTTATCTTTTTTGAACTGTTTATTTTTTTACTAGTAGTTACCCATGACTTCGTTCACGTAACATTTAAAGAAAATTAATGTATTAATTAAGCAACATGTACAATTAACAAAATCTTTAACATATTTTATAGTAGATAATCTTCTGATAATCACAATTTGCGTATTTCTGTTTTTACATATAGGATCATTTTAATTTCTTTCATGAGTTTGGCCCCACCAGTGGCTGAGAGGTTGTGCTCTCGAAGCTGGTAGACGGGAGGTGCTGGGTTCGATCCCAATCGCGCCCGTCGGCCTAATCGTTCGGAGTTTTCCTGGTGTTCTTCGAGCCGTGGATTTATCCATGCGTAAATACGGATTAGGTTCCCTTAGAAAGACACCCACGAAGGGCACTCCCCCCGGGCCTATATCCCTAGTGTAGATAATTGGCCGTCAATAATCAACCAATCAACCAACCTTTCATGAGTTTGAAATTTCATACTATTTCACTAAGATTAAGTGTGGAACACATTTTTCTCTTTCTTATTCTATTTTAGCATTTCTATTTTTTCAATTTATATTTATTCCGTTCATAGAAATTGATTTAATTTAAGTTTTCGTGTCAAAGAATATTTTTCAAAGTGATTATATTAGTAAATATTTTTGATGAAATGTTTTAATTAACATGTCATTTTAGATATGAATTTTATTTGGTTGGAATAATCTAAAAACTTACAAATTATGTTTCTTTTCCAAAACAGTTTATGATATGATATTATTATATAATATATAAAGTTATATGATATTTAAAAAATAATTAAAACGTAGTGGAGCATAAAAGTTTAAAACTGAATAAAATAAGTCGAAAAACACCTTTAACCATCATATATATTTTGTATTTTTATTTCACAGTGCCACACTTTTAACAGCTTTATATCTACCAATATAATCTAAATATTTATCACGTTCCAAAAACTTTCGAAGACTAAATGCTTATTTATCAAGCAATAGAGTTGTTTATTTCAATGGCGAAAACAATCTGAATAAAGCACCCCAATTATGGAGCATTATCATATTGATATTTGGGTTGTAGTTTAGGATTATGGGTGTTTCGAAATTTGACAGGAATGTAGTCCAATGAGAGTCAAAACTAATCCTGCAGAGACATTTTTAACTATAGATTTAGAAATTTTAAAATTATAAGGAATTATATAAGTATCAGAGAAAGATAACTAATAATACCTGGATATTTAATTGTCTTTTCTATTGCTCTTTTCCATAATTATGGTGCCTTTGAAAAATAGGAGGGAGGTTTTCTTTTTTAATTTAGTGGCGTCAATTCTTCTTTAAATTTCACGTGAACGATGTCTAATGCAAATTCCATTCTCCAATGAAAATTGCATATGCTAACAACTTTTACATCGAATTCTTCTTCAAATTTCACGTGAATGATGTCTAATGTAAATTCCATTCTCCAATGAAAATTACATATGCTAACAACATTTACATCGACTTTAATATATTTATTGAATTTTATCGAAAGTTAATATTCTGGAAGATAGGTGTTAAACGCTTTGGCGACCAATACATTCTGTGGAAATTGCACTCTTTGTGTAATTACTGTAAAATACTAAAATTTTCTGAATGAAAACCGGTACATGATTTAAAATATGACGACACTTTCACCGCGCCCTATGAACCGATACGTGTCTAGTTAAAAAAAAAAATATTTCAGTTCATGAATCGTGTACAACTGTGCATTTATATTTATAGATAACTATATGCATATTTGTCAACTTAACGTAGGCAAAACGTTGAGCAAAACTGCTTGAAGTTTCTCTAAGTTTCTCGTAATTTTTAAGTAGTTAGAATACGTTATATTATGTGTAGGAAATAATACATTATGAATTACTAACTCTGAAAGAATTGTTACTTTTCACCTAAAATTAGTTTCGAAAAACGCCTTTACTTGAGTGCGTGACGTCACATGCACATTATCTATTTAAAACAGGCGTTCAAAGATATCGAATACTACTGTACTCATAGAAAAATTTTAAACATTAGTAATATTAAATACTAAATTTAACTCAGAAATTATATTTAAAATGTAATTTAAATAGAATTTGCCAAAATTGCGTTTCGAAATTATGTGATTTATAGTGCAAAACATTATTTCTCAAAAATATATTGCTCTCTTGAGAATTGGATAATAATTTGGACGCTGGTGAAATAAAAATGTCGCCACTTTGTCGAACTTTTTTTAATTAAAATGAATTTTGTACATTAAAAAAATTACGTCTTTTTTTTTCGATAAAACATTTTACTTTTAATCCCGTTTGTTTTAACATCCATCTATAAATAATTAATGGAAAATACTGTATTGTTTTCTTTAAATCCAATTTTTATTAATAGCGGAAAACTATTCTCCACCAAAGTCCACGGAGCTTAAATATGCCACCTTGGTTGAAGTTCTAGCTGAAAAATTTCCGATGTAATGATTTCTAAATCTCAATATTTGGAAGACGATTTTTGACTATGGAGAATAAATTGAATCATGAAGCTTGAATACATAAAAATATGATTTTATTTCTTTAAAAATTTACTTTAATATTTACAAAACAGTGGATAAAATTTACCTTTGTAAAATTAGGAGCTAAGTTATTTATTTTTATCTTCAAACACATTTAAATAAATGCACTTTGTCGTTTAAACCCACCTATAGTAATATTTGTAACATGCGAAAAAAATCACATTATCTGACCAAAATGACGTCAGTTTCGGATTTCAAATTATAGTGAGAGAATCTGAATTTTTATTGGTGAATTAAAATATTGTGCATACATATTATCTTTTTATGGCAACAGGGAAGAAATTGAATTAGAAATTGAAAAATAAATAGATTTCTGTAATGATAAACTATGGGAGATATTTAAAAAAAATGATAAAGAATTGTCTTAGAACTTTTAAAGTTGACAGTAATTTTACTCGTGCTCTAAAACGTACGTACATCAAGTTTCGTTCAAATCGGATAAAAACTGTAGATTTGTATAAGGAACATACATACTAAGAACGAGTTTTATATATATGGATAATCATTGTTGGTCATCATATAATGCGGCATTTTATTATAGTGGCAACACTAATTTGGGAAAAACTTTCATTTTATTTGTGAAAACAATGTCGATTTAATTTTTAGTTAACAGCAATTTTTAATGAAAAAACGCGTTTTAAAGAAATGTGAATATACTGTGTCAGAATCCGCTACAAAAACCTTTCGAATGATACCTCATAAATTCGATCGTTTCCCCCTGAATGCGTTCACTGACATTTCTAAAAATATCCCTTTGTTTTTAATTTGCAGCCAATTACTGCATTTCGAATGATTACAGCAGTGCATTTTTTTTTGAATTGTTACCGTAATTAATTAAATCAAAAGAAAATTCTATTTTAGCATTTCTATTTATTCTATTTTACATTTATTCCGTTCATAGAAATTGATTTCATTTAAGTTTTCGTGTCAAAGAATATTTTTCAAAGTAGATTGTATTAGTAAATATTTTTGATGAAATTTTTTAATTAACATGTCATTTTAGATATGAATTTTATTTGATTGGAATAATCTAAAATCAACATAAATTATGCTTCTTTTCCAAAACAGTTTATGATATGATATTATATGATATGTAAAGTTTTATAATATTTAAAAAAATAATTAAAACGTGGTGGAGCATAAAAGTTTAGAAATGAATAAAATAAGTAGAAAAATACCTTTAACCCTCATATATATATATTGTATTTTTATCTCACAGTGCCACACTTTTAACAGCTTTAGATCTACCAATAAAATCAAAATATTTATCACGCTCCAAAAACTTTGGAAATCAATTGAGATTGATCTCTCCAAATTTGAGTTCAATATTTTAATACATTTCAATTGTTTTTAATACTTAATTTCAAATCGAATTAAATAAAGCGGACTAAATACAAAAATATAAAATATAATTTTTAAACAACCATACATAGTTTTTTTTAAAACCTTATAGTTTTTTTAACTGAAAATAATTTAAATATAGTTGATATGATTCATTTATGAAACGAAATATTTCCTACATGGAAATGATAAACAAAGAATTTAAATGTTTATAACGATAAAATTGGATTAACTAATATAAAGTACTAGTTTAACTGTCTTCAATTGATAATTTTCTGCTGACTATGCATTTCTAAAATCACCCTCGTGAATGATTGTATTCCCTTGTTAGTCTTTTAATATCAGAGCCAATGTTTATTTAATATACATTTGATTATGGTATAAAACTCTTTTATCCATATAATTATGCTCTAATATATTCAGCTAATATATTCATATATTTATATATATTCAGCAACATAATGTATTTTGATATGAAGTTTGATCTTATATTATGCATATTGTTCTGTAATTTATATAAAATGATTGCATATATATTAAAGGAATCATTTTAATGTATTCTCTTATTATAGATAAAATTTTATAAGTAATTTTATATACCGGGTGATTATAATTAAAGTTACGATTTCAAAAATCGATAATTTTAAAACTACTGGTCAGAATGACTTGATATTTTAGCAGAACAATCGTGAGGCAATGGAATTTTGTTTGGCGAAGGAAAAAAATAATTCCAAATTGTGCCGATAGATGGCGTTGTCAGGGTAATGTCAGGGGAAAGACCAAAAATGTTTTCTTGAACCCTTTCCGGCGCGGTGTAATTTTGTTTGCAAAATGATGAAATAATAGACTGACACCGGAATTTACAAACGAATCCATTAGTAAAAAGAAACTTGCTTATTTTCTGGTTCTTAATGAAAAGAAAATTTTAATTAAATATTCTTGGTGCCGTTTGTCAGTTTTAGAATTAAAATTGGGTGTCCTTTTTTGTGACCACCGCCCGTTAATGGGTTAAACATAGGAATGATGTTGACAAAAGGAGAAAAACAGAGTTCAGAGATTTACTAAAAATTTATTAGCGAAAAGACAAGACTACATGTTTACAGCGACGACAGCGATAATGACAAAAAATGAAAAAAAAAGAGCTTCATGGAACAAACACCTTACTGATTATTAAGGCATAAGTTGCTCAATATGCCCTCCGCCTTGTTCCGCTACTAATTGGAAGCGCAAAACGGCATGCTCCACAACAGATCGGAGGGTATCTGTACTAATGCAATGGGTGTGTTGTGTGATGCTTGCCTTCAAGTCGGCTAGATTCTGAATCCGCCCGCTATAAACAACATTCTTCAGGTACCCCCAAAGCCAGAAATCACACGGGTTTAAGTCGGGGGAACGTGGCGGCCACGTTGTTGGAAAATGGCGGCTTATGATCCTATCATCTCCGAAATTATCACTCAGTAGCTGCTTCACAGTAGTAGCAATGTGCGAAGAAGCGCCATCTTGCATGAATATTATGCGATCCACACACTGACGCTGTTGAAGTGCCGGAAGAACATGGTTACGCAAAAGTGCTTCATACCGCTTGCCAGTAACTGTGCAGGTAACGGGACCCGCAGGTGTGATCTCCTCGAAGAAAAATGGACCGACGATAAACGCTGCCGTTATTCCGCACCACACAGTGACCTTTTCAGACTGAAGAGGTAATGGCTGTAGCTGGGACGGATTCTCGGTCGCCCATATCCTGCAATTTTGCGTATTTGCAGAACCTTGCAAATGAAAGTGGGCTTCGTCAGACCACAGAATTTTCCATGGCCATCCGTTGTCCACTTCCATCCAGGCAAGAAATTGTAGTGCAAAAGATTGACGTGCTTCCAGGTCAGCAGGTAGCAACTCCTGCACATGAGTTATCTTGTACGGATAACAGCGTAAGACGTTCCGTAGGACTTTACGCACCGTGCTGTTCGGCATATCCAGCATTCGGCCAATCCCCCTTGCACTGCTGATTCCAGCATCACTGTCAGTATGTTCCTGTAATGCTGTAGCCACATCTTCCACTGCCACAGCTGAAACTGGTTTCCTTCCTCTACCCCGTTTAACGTCAAATGAACCGGTCTCTTCGAATTTAGCAATCATTTTTGCAGACCATTTGTTGTTATTGGACCTTTTTTATGGATTTTAATGTCCGAAACTTCCTAATAGCTGTAAGTGCACAGTCAACGTTCTTATAAAAAAGCTTCAAGAGCAGAGCGCGATCCTTCATAGTCAGAGTCATGATGAAGCATTCAGGCAAAGAGCTGCTGCTCTGCATTTTTATGGTTGCTATGTCTGCGGTGCGCATGTCGCGTATTAGTAATTTGCATATCTTCAGACAATGTGAACCCAGACAGCGCCATCTATGGGCACATTTTGAAACTTTTTTTTTCCTTCGCCAAACAAAATTCCATTGCCTCACGATTGTTCTGCTAAAATATCAAGTCAATCTGACCAGTAGTTTTAATTAAAATTATCGATTTTTGAAATCGTAACTTTAATTATAATCACCCGGTATTTAATTAAAATTTTCCTTTCATTAAGAACCAGAAAAATAAGCAAGTTTCTTTTTACTAATGGATTCGTTTGTAAATTCCGGTGTCAGTCTATTATTTCATCATTTTGCAAACAAATTTACTCCGCGCCGGAAAGGGTTCAAGAATACATTTTTGGTCTTTCACCTGACATTACCCTGACAACGCCATCTATCGGCACAATTTGGAACTATTTTTTTCCTTCGCAAAACAAAATTCCATTGCCTCACGATTGTTCTGCTAAAATATCAAGTCATTCTGACCAGTAGTTTTAAAATTATCGATTTTTGAAATCGTAACTTTAATTATAATCACCCGGTATATCATGGCCATAAAATTTAGCTTTTCGAGAATTTAGACATTTCTCATTAGAATAATTGGCATAGAAAGTTATCAAGTTATCATCATTAAAACAATTTCTCCCCCACCCCACTTTTTTTTTATTATGGTTTAATAGATAACATAAGAGTAATTTCTAATATATATTTTAAAAAAATAAGTTATTTAAAAATATTCATTCAAAGAAAAACAATTAAAGCAAATAATTTAAAACTCCAAGATCTACTAAAATTAAGTATTTTAAAGAAATATAATGTGGTTTTGTAAACCTTTTTACATTAGTAATCAGATTTATTCTATTCTTTTCAAACAGATTTTTTCTTTAAAGCTTTTGCGTGATTTTCAATTTTTCATTTTTTTCTTTTAAAATAATATCGATTTTGTATCCCTTACTTCCGAAAATATGAATTTGAAGGTAATCAAAATGAGTTTAGATATAGAAAAAAATTGTAAATATTCATTCATGTAAGAAAATGAAAAATGTAATAGATTATTTTAAAATTATTCCACTACGATGGAAGTTCCTTATTTAACGCGCCACTGCTTTTTCATGAAAAGTAAAAACGTTTTCAGAAATAATAAATGAGAAACTAGAGTAAATTGTCACTTGCGTTTTCCTTTGGTATATATATATTATTTAAAATAATTTTTAACTAAATTTTTAAAGTTCAGTGAAATGAAGATATATATTGTTTATCTGAAAATTTGTTAATGATGAGCAGATTTGTTAAAAATATTGCATTGAATGAACACTTATTTTATGTATTTTCTTCTTTAGAAACAAAACGTTTAATTTGGGATAAGTACGATTGTTAGAAAGTGTAATTTAAATCTTGGTGAAGCTCGTATTTTCTGCTTGAGTACAATGTAACGAGTCAGTTTAATGAGGGAATAAAACTCATATAAATAATAAAATTTATTACATGGAGCATTGCATTGAATGCGCTAATGATCAAAGTAATAAATAATATTTGTATTGTGTCTGCATTTGAAGTTTATTAGGGAAAAGTTGTAGCTCTTTTGCTTGGTCATTTATAGCAGAGATCGTGATCTATGAGCCCATGTCTCATGTTTGTTCATTGGCATCTTTTTTTGTCATTATTGTAGCCATTATCGTAGCCAATCTGCGTAGTCAATCTCAACGGTGTCCAATGGCTAATTCATAAACCGTTAGTCACAGACATATACTAGTCCCAATTACAAAAATGTTTTAAATAAGGTAAAGGAGCATTTTAAAAGAGATTTGGGTCAATAAAACATTTCTTAAAAAGTTAGGAAATTTAAATTATTATAAGATCCCCCGGTCCTATATGTTATTAACACTTTCCAACATAGTTGAAAAGTGTTTATGAGTTTGGTTTGTCTGTACGTCTGACCGTCTGTCTGCTATCTATACCCCAGTCCTATATGTTATTAACACTTTCCAACATAGTTAAAAAGTATTTATGAATTCGGTTTGTCTGTCTGTCTGTCTGTCTGTCCATGTTCAAACTCGCGTAAATATACTCGGATTTCTATGCAATTGATATATGTTATTGATGTATACTATGTGAACTCCCCTTTTAAGTGCTTCCAAGTAAGTTTGCACCGGTTTTGCAACATGTGGCCGATAGTTGTCATGTTGAACAAAATCACTTTCTCATATCTCTGCTCGTATAGTGGCCGTTTTGCCTTCAATCTTCGGCTCAAACTTATCAGTTGTAGTCGACAGTGATTGCGCGTGATGGTTTCGTTCGGTTTGAGCTGCTCATAATAAACTACACCCAGCTAATCCCACGAAATGCAGAGCAGAAGCTCAACCACAAATATTCGGCTTTGCAGATGATGTTGATAGATAGTTGGACTTACCGCACGATGATTCACGCTTAGGGTTATCGTAGTGTATCTACATTTCATCTCCAGCCATGATAGGATGAAGAAATCTTTCCTTTGCTGCCGTTGAAGTAGCTATTCACACATGAAAAGACGCCGTTCGACGTCTCTCGGCTTCAACTCGTCAACTCGCTTTCAAAGGTTTAGATAGCGTCTGACATGAATCTTCATGAAATAATGCCCCCAATACTTGATCTTCAAATGTTTTCGGTGCGCCAGAGTGTTCTTTATCTTCATCATCAATATATTTATGTTTGAAGCGTCTAAACCAATTTTTACATGTTGCATCCGTCAGAGCATGGTCACCGTAAGTCTCAACAAGAATTCTGTGTGTATCAGCTGTGGATTTTTATTTAATAAAGTAGTACAGTAAAATTTCCCGCAAATACTTTTTTTAGGAACGAAATTCCACATGTTTAACACTGTGAAAAAGAATGTTGTTTACACTTCGGCGAAATGACATATACTGAATTTTTAGCTTGCTTATAATTCTTTATAGATGTGTTACCATCTTAAACTACAATCATGCAGTTTTGGCAGTGGCATCTGTTTGATAACAGCGAGAACTTATTCAACCTTCCAATAGTTTTAAAAAAACAGTTTATAGAGCACTTAACTGAAGATTTAAATGTGGCAAAGCTCCAAAGTAATAGGGTAAGAAGAGTAAAATAAATAAAAAATATATAAAACAAATAGCAAATAATGATAATGATAAGAAGAAGAAAGTAAAACCAGTACCACTATATTGTAATTCTCAGTAAGAAAACGTTGTAAAGTATTTATGTAATAAGTGGAATTATGTAATTAGTTAATTATGAATATATAGCTCACACAAACTTCATGCCTATTAATAACATATATGCCGAATTTTCTTTTTAAAACAAAGTCAAATAAACATACTTTAAACAAGAAATTTTTCTTTAGAAATGAAATAAAATAAACAAGTCACATTATTAAATAATTTTATGGTACCTGTATGAATTTTGACTTGTAAAAACAAGAAGGCTGGCAGCTATGCAATAACAAACTGAATACATTCGCCATTAAATATTTTTTTTCTAAGTGACGCATTTCCCGAGATGGTTTTAGTGCATAAATTTCATCTGAATTCAGGAGAGAAGAACTGGTGAGGCGTCATAGCAGCTAGTTTCAGTTTGAATGTCTACTATGTAAATTTTCCAAATTTCACATAATATTTTTTCGTTCATCCCGTTCTTTTACCATAAATCTTCATAAATGTAGCAAATAAAGATCGTTATTTGGTATTGAAAGGCATGGTGGAGATTATTGCATAAGGTGCTTGAATATCTACTGTTAGAATAAAATTGTTCTTCCTGTGTGTTTATTAATTTTTGTTAAGAACGAAACGTCAAAACAGAATTAAAGTTGTGAAACATGATATGTAAGTTTTTCTTGTGAATTAATTGAAGTGAAATTGTTATTTGCTAACCCATTCGTATCTGGCGTTCTATTAATAGGACATATCTTGTAAATAAATAATATTTTGTCGTAACAATTTTTTTTTTATAATCTTCATGTAATAAAGATAGTATATGTCTATATTTTTAATATGATGATTTCATTTATATGTCAGCACTTACTAATAATAACATTAATAAACGCTTGCTTACTTCTCTTTCACAGTTGGTGGTTCTTTTATTTCAAACATATGTATCACTCTTTAAATTTAAAATAAGGGATTTTTTTCCCGGAAGAAAAATCTGTAATATAATGTACAAAAAAATAGAAAATTGTTATGTCTGTTTAATTCTTTTGTAGTCTGACATTTTATAAACGTTTTCGAAATGTCTTCCTTAGCTTATAATCACACAATTAGTACGCAGAATAACTATTTTCTCTAATACTCGTTAGATTTCAGTAAATAGCATATTCATTAAATTTTAGTTCTTTTGTGATTTGGATAGCTATGTTTAAAATTATTAACGTAAAAGTAATATTTTCTCTAATTGAAAAAAAAATATATTAGAAAAAAAGGATAAAAATGAATTAAAATGTTCTTAAACATAATGTAAATTTTCTATGTATTTTTCTTTAAAAAGAAGGTTATTATACTCTTCCTGTGCTCTTAAATAACTGAAATGTTATAATAAATCATGTCAGAAGTAATGTAATGTATAATATAAAATTTAGAAACATGAACGCTAAAAATAATAATGAAAATAATTTAAATACGTATCATAACGGATATTTAATAGAGGTTCATAAAAAGATTTAGATACATCGTTTTTCGCAGTAATTCTTACTTTTCTAAATATTTCTTAAAAATTAATTAAATGTTTTATTACGCTATTTAATTACATACTAGGTATTTAATTAGCTACATTTTTTACACTATGAAGAAAAGAAATGAATAAAACGTATAATTATTCATAAAATTTTAGAAAACATTCAGATAATTTTCTTGAATGGAAGCCGGAAGACATTTTGTATATATTCTTCATTGTGAGAAAAATATATGATATTTATTATCCTTTCAAGTAATCATTATTAAAATAGTAGAATATAAGCACCTTAAAAGATTTTTTTTCTAATTGCTTTGTACATTAGGCTGATGTGGTTTGGACAAACTTCCTTTCTTCTTCTATTATAACACATCTTTTTTCTTTCTTTTCACGAATATGTCTTGTGCTACATTTGAGCGATATACATTATTATATGAAGTTATAATATTGGTAAAACTTTTATTGTTAATTAAAAATGTCATGTCAGATATCATTAAAATTATTTTTCGGTAATGCTCTAATATCACGTTTGCAACATTTTCATTTCTTCTTGAAATATTTACTGTTTAAGCTTTCCAAGAAATTCTAGTTATTTTATTTCTTTTTTTCTAGCACCAATTTTTAAAATATTGTTACAGAATTCTTAAATAGTTATTTAACTCGATGCATCAGTCATTTAAAGCGAAACGGGCTTATGAAATCGCTTTGTTTTATGATGTTTTTAATCAATGTGCTTATCACATGTGTGTTTTTTTTAATCGATGTGTTATTTTTGTTTTCAAGACTCGATAAGTTTTATTATTGATATGGCGATGAAGACACACATTTATTCATTTAAAGCCTTCAAAACAAAATTTGATCCGTTGATTATACTACTCCGAAAAATTGACTTCATGTTCATATATTTCATTCAGACTGCTATACATCAAAAGTGTGAGTTATATTTTATCACTGGACAACAAATATGAACCTTTTCTCTGCCGCAAAACCAAAATTAATGATTTCTTATTCCTTTTTTTTTCCAGCCAGTCCAGTTTTTGAGATAACTGCACATTTTGATTTATGCAATTTTTGAAATTTTTGTACAATTATATACAAATTTAAAGCATAAAGCTTTATCAGACTGGATTTTATTTTTTATGTTATGATTACTAGGCAGTTTACTTTACAAAAATGTTGTGTCCGAGATTATACTGACATGTGACCGTGAAATATTGTGCCTAATTTATATTTTTTACCTTTTTTTCTAATAACGTTTTTTGACGTCCAAATATTTCTCCCACATGAGTACGTTAATATGTTTCTAAACCAATTTTTACGCGGATTTTAAATCTGGTGTCCGTTTTCTTCTACCCTGTCCATCTTCTTTAAAAGAAACGGATTTTTTTTTAAACCAAAAAATGCTTTTTATGCTACTTTGTGATGTACTTCAGCTAATTAGGATTGATTCTTGTTCTTTTTTTAATTTTATTTCATATATACCTATTGATGAATATGTCCCTGATAGGAATCTGACACTGTTCACCTTTTTGACAACGAGGTATACACCGCTAAAAAGCATTTTATATAAAACGTGTGATAATACAATACAAAAGTAGAAATTCATTTTACTCAAACTCTAGACGTAATATAAGGAAACGGATTGCAGATTCGAAATCAACTTAAATACCCAATCTGAGAAAAACATTACGCCAACTCTGTGGTAACTACTTTAAAGATGCAAGTAATGTAAACATTACACTCTTGAAAAATACGCAAATTAGGCTTAGTAACGGGCAGGTGAATGCAGACTGCGACATTTATCTGAAGAAAATGGTACAGTAATCATAGATAAAAAGGCAATTGAATCTGACATTGATTGTATCTAAAATTTTCATAAAATGGCACAAAAAAGGCTTAAATTTGCATACATTTAAATATACAAATTTCTCAAAAACTGAGCGACCTAGCGAAACACGGAAAGTATATTCGGAATCAGCCCAAGAAATTGATCTAGTATCAACTAATTTCAGTTCTGGGACAGAACCATTGTTGTCCAGTCTTATGTTTTTTTTTTTTTTTTTTGTAAAAATGCGGAAGTCTTTTTAATGGCCTAGTATGGTAATATTCTCTCATTTTCCTTATAATCATTTTAGCTTGAATTATAGTATCCTGATTTTAGTGTAAGTATAGATATTGAAATGTCTTATACAATATAAATCTATTAAATACCTCCTAGAGCCTTGACCATGCCTTGACTATAATAGCCGTTAACTGAACTTTTAATGACTTTAAACATTTTCTTTTAAGTTGAGGAACCTTCTTTAAACTGTATTCACATTTCTTTCTTATTTTTTTTTATTTGTAGAATATACATTCAGGTTGTAAAAAGAAACTAGTTTTTAGAAAGAACTAGAAAGAAGTTCACAACTTTAAGGAGTAATAATATATTCCATGTAAGCAGTTTTTTTAATGGAAAAAATCGACTTGTTCATGGAAAAATGTAGTACATATAAATAAAAGAAGTGTGAATGAAAAAATAATATATTATTTTCTAACCAGAACAAAAAATTTAATGTACAGGGTGAAACCCTCAGTAACTGACACTTTAAGGATTCTTTCTTGTTCAAATCATGAGAGACGGCAGTTTCTCGAGTGACGCAGCGAAAAACCGAAAGCCCAAAACCGAAGATTACGTCACTCTCATATATACAGCTAGCAGGACATCAAAGGAAAATCGAAACGCCGACATTTAATATCTCAGTAAATATGAGGTATACCGTTTCGATTTTTTCACATTAGTCTTATATCTATGGCCTAACTCTATCCTGAAATTTATAAATTTCTACATGCAGTAGATTTTAAGATCTGGAAACCAATTTTTAAGCGAAAATGGGGAATGTAATGGGCACATACCTATTATCTCCAAAACGGCTCGAAGGATTTTTTTAAAATTAATATATTATATTAATCGGTTTTAGATCAAGCGAAAAAATTTTTGAGCTAACGTAGGAAAACTCTTGTTTTTTATATAATCCAGTTTTAAAATCGGACTCTTTTCCTTCACGTGTTTCGATAGACTTATCATTAGACTTTTTACTCGTTTCTTCCGCGATCAACGTATGCCAAGTAATCGCTTCACGAATACAGTTAAAAACTTCTGCATGTAGGAGGTAAATTTATTATTTTTTAGTATAATTAAACAGTTAATTATACACTTCTAATATTTAATACATATGTATTATATTAAATCACCATTTATAAGAAAATATTTCGAAATTATAAATTTGAATTTTATCGAAAAACTATTTATATTCATTTTTTAATATGAGGAGATATTTTTTAATTATATGTATTCAATTTTACTGTTATTTATAATAAGTTTTCGATTTTCAAAGGATTAAAGGATTTTCCATTTCTTAGTTATTATTGCTAAGCGCAGACAAAACTAGCACCGTTAACCAACCAATCACTCGTTATTGTAGTAGAGTAGATATAAATATTGTATTCATGAGCCAGTCGCGAATGTTGTTTGTAGGAATAACACTCATATGAGGTATTTTATTATTTATTTATTGTTTGTTTATTTATTTTGATTAGATTGTCCTTTTAGAAATTGTCTTTTGATTTAGTGACGTAAATGGTGAGATAATTGTCAATAGTCACCTGTTTTATCGTTAAAAATGATATAAGGAAATTGCATTATGGCCATTGAAATACGTTTAATTGTGATGAAACTTTGGTAAATTATATAAGGTATTTATATAACGCAAGTTTTCACTTTTATGTATATAAAATTAGATACAATGTTTTCATTATGAAATACAATGTTTCTATAGTTTATGTTATGGCTTACTTTAACATTTTTGTTATTGACTAAGCCTAATCATTAATATACCCGATTACATGAGATTTTGTTATTTGTATTGATATGTTTGTGTTTACGTATTTTATTAAGATTATATTTTAGATATTTTTAAGTAAGTTTTTTAAGATACTATATAGCAATGTTAAAATGTTGGCTATACTTTATTAGCTTATGTTAAAGATTGGTTAGAAAAAAAGGGTTGGTGAGATTAAAAAAATTTGTCGATCAGCTAGTGCTCGACTAACATTTAAGTACCCTATTTTTAAATAAAAAGCATTTAATACAAGGTTTTTCTGTAGTGGACTATAAGGGCTGCTGGGATGGAAATTAATTTTTAAAAAGGACACATTTTGAACCGGTTTGTTTACAGTCCCATTTTATTAGTAGAATTTTGTGATAATTTCAATAATGACTGGCGAATTTTGCATTTTTTGTAAAAAAAAATCCTTAGATGTAAATTTAAACAAAATCTCCTCATTCATTTCTTTAATTTGCAAATATTTTAAGTTTTCTTATTTAAACTACTGTGATTAAATGTCCAATGTAAGATTTCCCTTAGTTGAAAATTGTTATGACAGAATTTACACAACTGCAAAAATAATTCATTACTACAACAATACATTTTCAGGGTTTTTTCCAATAAAATTAAGCTATACAACAGAGGAAAGTTTAGTGTAGGATAATACTTCATACTATATTTACATAAATATTTACTCGACACGATGCAATTTCCTTACCTTGTATAATTTTTTATCGATAAAACAGGTAATTGACAATCATCTTACCATTTAAGTAACAATCTAAAGTCAATTTCTAAAAGGACAAGACAATCAAATCAAAATAAGTAAACAAACAATAAATAAATAATAAAATACCTAATATGAGTCTTATTCTTGTAAACAAGAATTTGCATCGCAATCATCGCTCATGAATAAATGACACAAGCGATAGGTTAATTTATTTTTAATTGATAGTAGAGGTGCACAATCTTTTTAAGTGAAGGGCCACTTAAAAAAATGGCTGGGTTGTCGAGGACCACCATCAGTAGCACAGAGAGCATTTTGTTTCCAGGAGGTGTTGGGGGGGGGGGGGGATAATTTGCATTATCTATACATACAGCACTGTTCGGTTGCAAATTTGGAAAAATGCACCCACTAGATGGATTTGTCCTTTTTATGCGGCTACTTGTCAAATTTGTGATTTTTATGTGCCCGTTCAAAAAATTCATGATTTTTATGTATAGGTTCAACTTTTATGTATAAGTTTCAACTTTTTTACTCAGTTGCCACTGGCCCGTACATGGATTTTTTTTACTCGCCAGTGTTTTCCAGCACTGACCAATAACAAATTTACAAATACTTGATAAAATATTTACGAAATTTCTCAAACAATTGTGGAATAAATGTTGAAATTCGTCAAATAGTGTTGGGAAAGAAATTGCAACATTTGTCAAATAGTCTCAGGAAAGAAATCAGGCATTGCAGGAAAAAAATTAATTATGTCTAACTGTCGTGAAAAAATTAGAGAAATTTGTCAAATAAGTTCGGGGAAAAAAAATCACAAAATTTGTCAAATGATCTCGGGAGAAAAATAGTGGAATTTGTCTAAAATCGCGGTACAGAATTGCAAAATTTGTCGAACCGCAGCGGAAATAGAGTGCAAAATTTGTTGAACATCAGCGGAAAGAAAGTGCACAATTTGTTCGTTCATGGAAAAAATCAGGAAACTCATTAATCGATAGTCGATAAATTGCGAAATTCATCAATCGATAGCAGAAAAATCATAAAATTCATTGATAGTGGAAAAATCGCAAAATTCAACAACTGGTTTCGGGGGAAAATTTTTTTGAATATCGTCGAATGGCTTTGGGAAAAAAAAATCACAATCCGTCAAATAATTTCGGGGAAAAATCGTGAAATTCGCCAAATTGTTTCGAAATTTGCCGACAGTGGGGAAAAAATCTTTTTCCGTTCAGTCATCGCAATTGGCAAGTGTGACTATTAAGTTTGAACAGTGGTCGTAGTAAAGTCAATCGCCAAATTTTCAGTATTACTTGCCGATTGGCGAATGGCAATTTTGTCCTATATTTTTATACACCTGATCGATGAAATTCATGATTTTTTACACGCCTCATCGATGAAATTCAAGATTTTTACACACCCGATTGATGACTTCCTTGATTTTTATGCATCCGTTTGACGAATTTAATGATTTTTACATGCCCAATAAACAAAATTCATGATTTTTATGCATGCGTTCAACAAAATTTATGATTTTCCCTTCTCCTGATCCACAAAATTCATGTTTTTACCGCGCCTGATTGACGAAATTCATGATTTTCAAATGATATGGTTTCAATCGGCCAATTAATGAAATTCACAATTTTTCTTCTCTAGACAATGGCGAAATTCGCATTTTTTTTTTTTTTTTTGCGATCCCTCTGAATTGGTCGTAGCGCCGCAGTGAGACAAAGACGCTGGTGCATTAAAAGTTCTTCAGAACTTGGGCACGACGAGGAGTGTTTGCTCGGCGCCCCCGCGGGCGCCGGTGACGCTTTCTAGTTTTACCGTTCGTTGAAAGTTACAATTTTTCCACAAACATTCGATGGAATTCTTGATTTTTCCAAGCCCAATTGACGAAATTTGCGATTTTCCATGGCTATCGACAAAATTCATAATTTTGCAAACCCGATAGACAAAATTCATAATGTTTTTCTACGATCTATGGACAATTTGCAAATTTTTTCCGCGACTGTTCGTTGAAATTCGCGACCTTTCCACGCCATTCGATGAAATTCGCTGCTCGATCCATGAAATTCACGATTTTAAGTACCTTATCGACAAAATTCACAGTTTTTTTCAATTAGTTTACAAAATTCAAGATTTTTTTTTTTTTTTTTTTTTTTTTTTTTTTTTTTTTTTTTTTTTGAGTGATTGACGAAATTTACAATTCCGGAATTACCGATTTTGGCATCTCTAGTTTCTGTTGACTGATTATTGAAATTTGTGTTTTTTTTTCTAGCGACAAAATGGTGAAATTTGTGATTTTTCCATGCCCATTCGACAAAATTCGCATACAGTCGATGCAATTCATGATTTTATGCGCCTAATCGATGAAATTCATATTTTCCTACGATCTATGGACAAATTTGCAAATTTTTCTCACGAATTATTAAGAAAATTCGAAATTTTTGGATAGGTTGGCATGTATGGTCTCTGCGGGCCACCAGTTACCCAACGGGCCACAGGTTGTGCATTCCTAATCGTGATGCAGTTTGGTTCATTCGACTCGACATCGATAGAACTTACTGATTTTAGTTTCACCACCAGGGGCAGTTATGTTCATATAGAAGAGAGTGCGCCCCTGGCAATGGAAGGGGAAATTAATGGATTTTGGAGCTAACTCGAGTTCCAGGGGTCCCATCACAACATGGTTTGATTCATTCAACTTGACATTGACAGGATATATCAATTTTACTTTCAAGTTTGAGCTATGCTTATATGGAACAGAGTGCGCCCCCTGGTGGTGGAAGATGGAACTAACGGATTTTACAGCTAACTCGAGTTCTATGGGTCCCATCACAATGCAGTTTGATTCATTCGACTCGACATCGACAGGATATATCGATTTTAGTTCCAAGTTTCACCACCAGGGGCGCTATCCTATATCGTGTTCTATGGGCCCGATCACGACGAGGTACGGCTCATTCGACTCGAAATCGACAGCCTGAAAGATTTCAGCTATGTTTGTATAGAACAGAGTGCGCCCCCTGGTGGTGGAAGATGGAATTAACTAATTTTGCAGCTAACTCGAGTTCTATGGGTCCCATCACAATGCAGTTTGATTCATTCGACTCGACATCGACAGGATATATCGATTTTAGTTACAAGTTTCACCAGCAGGGGGCGCTTTCCTATCTCGTGTTCTATGTGCCCGATCACGACGAGGTACGGCTCATTCGACTCGAAATCGACAGCCTGAAAGATTTCAGCTATGTTTGTATAGAACAGAGTGCGCCCCCTGGTGGTGGAAGATGGAACTAACGGATTTTGCAGCTAACTCGAGTTCTATGGGTCCTATCACAATGCAGTTTGATTCATTCGACTCGACATCGACAGGATATATCGATTTTAGTTCCAAGTTTCACCACCAGGGGCGCTATCCTATATCGTGTTCTATGGGCCCGATCACGACGAGGTACGGCTCATTCGACTCGAAATCGACAGCCTGAAAGATTTCAGCTATGTTTGTATAGAACAGAGTGCGCCCCCTGGTGGTGGAAGATGGAACTTAACGGATTTTACAGCTAACTCGAGTTCTATGGGTCCCATCACAATGCAGTTTAATTCATTCGACTCGACATCGACAGGATATATCGATTTTAGTTCCAAGTTTCACCACCAGGGGCACTTTCCTATCGGGTTCTATGGGACCGATCACGACGAGGTATGGCTCATTTGATTCGGAATCGACAACCTGAAAATTTTCAGCTATGTTTGTATAGAAAAGAATGCGCCCTTTGGCGGAGGAAGATGGAACAAACGGGTTTTGCCATGCATTTTCACCCATCTAATTGTGTTACTCTCTCGCTGTATAAGTTAAAAGTTGAGTCTTGGATTCCATTCCCTGGGCCACCACCCTCATATTTTTATTGGGGTCCAAGGGGTCTTTTTTAGCATTTCTTTAAAATTTTATTCTAATGATTAATTTATACCCTATGCTTAATTTAGACTAATTGACATTTTCATCAATAACCTTAAAAAGTAATGATATCAGTACAAAAACCCTTAACGGGTTAAAAATTGTGACGCAGCACTTTCTTTTGGCCCTATGAATTTTAAATATTTGTCTTAAAAGCAATGATATCAAATTTAAGTGACGCTATTTTAATAATTTTTTAAATCATAATTTTCTTTTTAGTTTTATTTATATTTACAGGTGCAATTGTTATCTTAATATGAAAAAATATATAAAATTTATTCGCTGATGCTATTTTGCGTCATAGTATCCAAACAAAGGGAAATGTATGCAAGTGGATAATATGACGCAAAATAATCATTTACATAAATTTTACTTATGATTTTGGATAGCATGGCACAGAAGATAAATCAATTTATTGATATAAATACATTTTAATACATAATATAGGCTCAGTGAAAGTAATATATTTAAAAGTGTATTGAAAAAATAAAAGTATTGTTTGTATGTGTAAATATACTTTAGAGGACAAACCAAAAATAATTTAAATTGAATTTTAAAAGAGTCCTATTAAATTCACGTCAAGGTATCACTCAAATTTTGATATCATTTCTTTTAAAACCCATATTTTGAATTCATGAGAGATGTGAATGAAAAAGCATCAGCGAATAAATTTTGTATATTTTTTCATATTAAGATAATAATTGCACCTGTAAATATAAATAAAACTAAAAAGAAAATTATGATTTAAAAAAAATATTAAAATAGCGTCACTTAAATGATATCATTGCTTTTAAGACCCATATTTAAAATTCATAGAGCCAAAAGAAAGTGCTGCGTCACAACTTTTAACCCGTTAAGGGTTTTTGTACTGATTACTATTACAAAAATTTAAATCTATTTTATACTTACCTTTGCTTTTGAAAGGATAGTAAAGATACATTAAAAATTTATTATTAAAAATTAATTTTATTCATAAATATGGTCAAAAACTCCAGTAACTAACACCATCCCTATTTTGGAGCACCAATAACTGACACAAAGTGAACCAGTATCTGACACTTTATTTTAAAAGATTAAAAATGCTTAAAAAAAACTTTATTCATTATTATAAAATAATACATTTATTATAAAAAGTGGGATTTTTTAAGCTGTGTTGCATTTTTAGTAATGCACAGTATATAGTAAGAGTATATAGGACTAATATTTAGTACTGCATTATATTAGTAATGCAGATATCCAATAACTGACATTTATGAACCAGTAACTGACATCTGATGTCAGACAGCAGTAAAACAGCTTAAAGTTTAATGGCGCTTACTACAAGATAAATTTAATTTATTATTATGCATTTTTAGATAGTTCAAATAATAGATTTCAACTTTCTTGTATAAAACCAATAACTAACACCTCTGTCAGGGACTTGTGAAATGAAATTCTAATAAGCGATAACTAGCACCCTAAAGCTAAATTAAACCCATTAAGCTAAATTAAACAGCTATAAACAACAAATCATGGCCCCAATATATATCATATGCATCTTTAAACTAATTTCTACAAGTATAACTTTAAGAAAAATGTTTAGGATGGTTGCATTACAAATACATTAGAAAAACACTTCCTTAATTTTAGAAATATGATGATTGCTGCAAAATGGCATTTTTAGTATTTTCAAAAGTTTCTTCCTCATTAAATAAGTTATTGCCCCTCTAGTGATGAATAAATTGACTCCAAAATAAAAATAAGTGTCTAATTTACCACTAGATGACATTACTTTGTAGAATTTTACAACAAAATGCTTATTTGAGTTAGATTTTTGCTCAAGTGTCAGTTACTGGCTAGGGTCAATAACTGGGGGTTTGATCCTAGTAACAATATTTTTAATAGAATTACTTTGAATTCAGTAATATTGGATAACATCACAAGCATTGATGAAAACTGTTCCTGTTTGACCTACAGAAAACTCAGCTAGACGCTTTATAATTCGCGGTGTAGCAGACAACAGGTACTTTGACGCTGAGCCAATAACTTACGAAGGTGCGTATTTTTATTTTTTTAATTGTGCTTATCTCTTCTATTCAACTTGCTATAAATATATAGGTAAGGTACATATGTATACTGTTTTCAAACGCTAATAATTTAACATTTTATTTTAACTGTTTCGTTTGAAAGTGAACGCTTTATAGCAAACTTTTTGTTTAATTTTATAGATTTACATAATTATACATAGATATTATGGCAAATATAAATAACTACCAGTGAAATTTTAAATCATTAACAAGTGATTTTATTTCTAACAAGAACGAAAAATCATGCGTCAAGCATAGATTATGTAACACTTTCCAACGCTTCCAAAATAATTTTACGAATCATACTCTTTAATAAGCTAAAAGATAACATCTAAGTAATCCGAATACTTTTATTCAGCCCTGTATAGGATCTATAGATTTGTATATATACTACATAGGATGCTAAATTTTAGTTCAGTTAGGAAACACGTATCACAGTTTAAAATTCTCCGTCTGGAGTTAAATAATACGGAAATGTGTTCCCGAACTTTTGTGCTTCCCTGTATAGGATCTACAGAATTTATACACACCACGTAATAGACAAAAAGCGATTTCAAATTAAAATCGCATTCAGTAACTTAAAACGCACTTGCAGGAATTATTGTTAACATACAGTAGAGAATTCTTTTGTGTGTCCCTGTAAATGAACGATGACTGCTATACACACAATATTCTGTAGTAAGCCTCTTGTAATGCACCTTAGTAATATATATAAACTTCAATGCGTTTAAAATTGTGGAACATTATTTAAATAAGCCGCAGACGATTTTTCTCCATAGACGTAATGTAACGGAATTATTTTGACTGTCCCTGTAAAGTAACTCTAAGTGCTATACACCTACTATTCCATATTAAGCTTCTTCTAATGCATCGTAGTGATCTATATAAATTTCAATGCGTTTACAATAGTGAAACATTTTTAAAATAAACCGCAAATGATTTTTCCCCATAGACCGCAATGTAACGGAATTCTTTTGAGTGTCCCTGTAAGAAAACTATAAGTGCTACACACTTCAGTTGAAATAGGGAACGTGCCATAGATAACGACAATAACATATAAAAAATGCAGAGCAATCCGAGCATATTTACGGGAGTTAGAGCACGGACAGACGGCCAGACGGCAGACGGCAGACGGCCAGACGGCAGACGGCCAGACGGCAGACGGCCAGACAAACCGAAGTCATAAACACTTTTCAACTAGGTTGGAAAGTGTTAAAAAGACACTAACAAAGTACACATATTTTAATATTTTTTAACAATAAATATTACTTATTTACTTATTTTCATAATCAAGCAAATTATTATACTACTGGACATTTATTTGCAGAATATCAATTTTTCAAGTGCTTCCCTTAATACAATTACTATGTTTTACTTTTATTTTCTCAATACAAAAGCATAATTCTTCATTCACAATACAATGATCTTCTTTTTTACTAAACTAATGAATCTTTAAGCATGCATCAGAAAGTCGTGTATTTCAACAGCTGTTACATATAAAAATGAAAGTAAACTTACTCAATATTCCTAAGTTTTTCTTCTATTCTTTTATTATGTTTGCACCTGTCAGCAGGTTTCTTTATTCACTGATATTATTCTGACTGCTTGTATTTTATTCATTAACCATTATTAGTTCTATAACAGAAATCTTCTATTTTTTTTCTCTTGCTTTTCGTATAAGAATTTTTGAGATTTTCATTTTGTAAAGGATTATATATTTAAATATTTTTTATGCTGAATTGAATAAAATTTCATGAGGCAGGAAGTTTATTAATATATATATATATATATATTATATATAACCAATGGAAGGAATAAAGATTTTTATGGAATTGTACAATAAAAATGAATGTTATAATTTCAAAATATACATATGAAAATGATAGCTCACATTTTTTTTTATACTTTTGATATACAAATTTATTTATTTATTGTATAAACGTGACAGTTATTTTTATACATTCTTTTACATTTATATATTATTTTCTTTTCTCAAAAGGACATGAAAGGTGTAGTAATTAAAGAAGTAAAATCTGAAACTTTCAAAACCTACATAAATTTTTCAAACAACATTCAACACATTTTTGAGAACCGTTAAAACAACATTATTTCGATTGGTAAAACATTTTTTTAAACAACAATATAGTTTACTGTAAAAGTTTCATTATTCTATTTAAAAAAAAATACTTTTAAGTGTATGCAGTTTTTTAAGCGCTAAGAGAAATAAAATGCAGCAGATTGAATTCTAATACTTATAATGTTTATAATTATTTTATTATAATACTTTTTTATATATTAGTAGATATATTTTTATAAGTTTACTAACCTTCTAAGCGTGCGGCTTAGAAGGTTCAGTAAGTATTTTTAATATATGTCTAAAGATTCACAATACAATAGCTATACATTGTTATAAATACATTGGTACACGAGGAATTGTATTTCAGTACCTTACATATATTTTTTATCTAATGCTCTGGAAAATATAAAAAAGAATGTCTAAATTTTTCTACATCATATTATGAAATCATAAATTACTTGTAAAAAATGGTTCAACTGTTTTCTGACTAAAATTTATTAAGCGGCAGCTTACTAAATAAATGACTTTTCAATATTTTTGAACTATGTGTGATTTAGTTTCAATTTAAGATACGATTCATTTTACATTTTTTAAAACTTTTAGAGATATAAAATTATTTTATATTGTTTTTCCTAGTTCTGTAAAAATTAAGAAAAATGCTATTTTAATCTCAAATAGTAAAATTTAAATGACAGGAATGTAAATTAAAAAAATATTGATTGAGCATTTTAGAAAGTCAAACTAATATTCAAATATTCTACGACCTGATTAAATTGGCAATTAATCCTTATAACAATGCAGCTATAAAATGTTAAAGGATTTGAATTAAAATATAAAGGAATTAAAATATAAATAAGAAAGTAAATGAAATTTATCTCACTAAATAGTCGAAATATTTCTAAATTTTCACGATATTCGACTGGATTTTTAGCTGCGTTTTCCTATGTAGTGACTGCTAAGTTATGCAAAAAAATATAAAAAAACATTTTTCACGTATGCACCGTTAAAAACTAGTTCATATAAATGCCCATAATCAAAATATTTCTAATCTAATTGCAGTATATTATTCATACTGTACTTTCTCAAACTTCCTCTAAGCAGTGTTACATTTTGTTGACAAAACTGCATGCTAAAAATAACAACATACTAATAAAACAATAACAAATTTAATTGATAAATCTATCATCACATATAACTGTAATACAGTTATCGCACTAATTATTAAAGTTTACTAATTCTATACCTCTTATAAGCGATGTATCGTTCACAATAAAAAGAGAATTTAAGAAACATTGATTAAATGTTCAAATTACTCCAAACTATTTTCCAAATAATCAGATCAGATATTGAAAGAGTCGACAATTTAAAGATATCAGGAATTGATAGACTGCATGAGATATTTAATGACTGCAATAAAGGATCATACAAGAAAGGTATATGACATAATAAAAGAGCATAAAAGGGAAATAAAATTAAATACTAAATCAAATGCTACAATAGTAAACTCAATAAAGAATCCCAAATAAAAATTAATTTCAATAATATCGGTAAGATGCAAATTTTAATAACTTAAACTGTGCAGTGCATTGCTAAGAGAATGGATTGGAATTATAACTGAGAACTCATATATATGGGTCGCTCAAATGAAAGTGGCACTACAGTCGGTTTGAGAAATGGTTTAATGCGGTATTAATATAAATTAGTGTACAAAAGAAAAAGGTAATACAGACGTAACAGATAGACTAGACAAAATCAACTTGTAGGTTGAAAGAAGCGTCCCAGCGGTCAACGAGACGATGGATACCATGGGTGAAATTCCGGGGTTGGTTGTGGAACAAATTTTCAACGGCAGCTTGGATCTCATTATCGTCTGCAAATCGTCATCCCTTCAGATCTTTCTTGAGTGAACCGAAGATGTTGTAGTCACACGGCGAGAGGTCTGCGCTGTAAGGGAGATGTTTGAGATCCTCCCAGTGGACCAGT
This sequence comes from Maratus michaelseni, assembly GCA_963931845.1. Taxonomy (NCBI): domain Eukaryota; kingdom Metazoa; phylum Arthropoda; class Arachnida; order Araneae; family Salticidae; genus Maratus; species Maratus michaelseni. Next base: position 431,178,731 of record OZ007588.1, read on the forward strand.
ACAAAAATTGCTACACCATCGGAATACCAATCTGCGAGACATACACTTCTTGTCATACGTAGTTCGCATTCGACGGTAAATTTCACTATCACTCACATTTTTTGCTGTTAAAAATTGCACGACCTTGCGTTGGCACCGTTTGTAGGCATCCATGATGTGAACGATGCTTTTTAACGTGCTCCCACGCTATCACACACGCATCTGACGAGATCTGACGATATCGCATGCATTTCCAGCACTCTGTGCCCTCTATAGGAGCATCCACAGTCATCTTTCTGTTCAAATGGCGAAGTTATTACAGCAATGCCACTTTCATTTGGGCGACCCTTATATTTTTCATGATGTGTTACATTCCACTATTGATAATAGATGGCGATGTCTGTTGTACTGAAAGCCGAAAATTCGGTGAAACTTCAACTGAGTTGGAGCAGGACGTTTTGAGTAACGAAGCTCATCATGCAGGTAAGTTTGTTAACAGAAAAAGATTTGGAAACATTTTGAAATTCTTCGAAATTAAACACATAGAAATTAATTGTTAAATGTTAAAGGTTCTATTGTAAAGTATATTTTAGTAAATCGTGTAGCAAATACTATTTATTTAACAAAAAGTACAAAAGTTTACGATTTCACCGAAAAAAATTAAATTCGGAGAACAATTTAATAACTTTATTTTCACACAACTCAATTCATCTCATATATATATTAGAGTGGGCCGAAAAAAAATTTTTTTTTTGTTTTTTGATTCGCTATACCGCGGAAAACTTGCCTGTAGGGTAGCTTAGTATAATGCAAAAATAAAATAAATAAATTGTTACGTTTGGCGGTAGCGCATCGGCCCTAAAATTTGAGAAAATATAAGATTTTTATCATCTGTTCGTGGTTCTAATTTCCTACAAGTTCTATATAAGCGTTACCTCTGGGGGTATCTATCCAGATGCAGGTCTCTCATCTGGAATTGGTTCAAAATTAGGAGACTAGTTTCACAGTTATATGGATCATGTCAGCTGTATAGAAATAAAAATCTGCAAAACCGGGCAATTTGGGCCAAACCAACCAACCAACCAACATTTTTATCATTTTCAAGAGGGAGTGCGAGGACTTTTTTGTTTTGTTTTTGGATTTGCTATACCTCGGAAAATGAGACTCTAGGGTAGCTTAGTAAAATGCAAAAACAAAATAAATAGATTTTCGCGTCTTGCGGTAGCGCATCGACCCTAAAATTCGAAAAACTAATATACGAATTTTTAATTTTTTCTAATAAATGGAAATAAATCAAATAACTTTTATAACAATTAAATATAGACATATTTTAGTAGAACAAAGTATAGAAAGGATAAATAAATGAAACAAAAATAGTTCAAATTACAATTTATTAGTAGAGTATTAAGTTTAAAAAACATTTTTTAAAAAATGACAAATTTCCATTGAAACCAAAATTATTTTTCTGATCGCGTAAATATTCAGTTTGTAATGAAATATGGTACTTTACTTGTATTTACTTTCTTTTGATATGATTGAATTAAGTTTGAACTAAGATTAGCTTCAAAAACTAGGCATTGACGATATTGAAATAAGTATAGTTCTTATAAAACCATCTCTGGAATTGGAGCCGATGACTTTTTCTGAAGCTTCAGTTCTCCACCTTGATTAGGAAAGTGTGCCAGGTTCACGAACAGTTAATTCTTCAGGACAGCTGCCTGAATTTATATCACAACTTATGTTCAGCAGGTACAGCTTATCTTTGCATAAACTTTTATGTCCATTTCTAGAATCTCATACTCAGCACTGTCAAAATTTACTACTGGGAGTTTCTCACATTTACTGAGCTGTGAGCCAATGATTGTGACCAGTCGTTTCACCATCTAAAGTTTGAAACATATGTCAGAAGGGCAATTTATTGAAATGTAAGAGGCACACCCTCCACTGTAGTGGTCGTTTAACTTCTTCTTCAATTGTGCAAATAACACGGTTTTTCACTTCATATTAGTAACGGTTCCATCACATCCAATAACGTTCAGTTCATGAAGTGAAAATGCACCTCAGTCAAATAAGAAAGAATATTACTGGAAATGTTTAGAGCAGAACTTGAAGAGGGTAAAACATGACCAACGCACACAGGTCAGCACAAGGCCGTAGCCAGAAAAATATTTCGGAGGGGGATTTGTACGTTCAAAATTTTATTCTTATCTTATTTTAGATTTGTTTTTTAATACGATGAGAAAAAAATAGATGAAATTAGTTAAAGGTCTTATTAAGTTTTATTGAGAATTCGAATAACACAATAATATAGTGATTACAAAAGTGGTGTTGATTCTGCTTCGCCGATGTATCAACATTAGTATCAACCGAATTAAATATTTCTGAAACTTTTTAGGTGCGTTCGTAATTATATAAATACTTAGCACCTATAGTCGACGCCTGGTCCGTCTGTCCGCATATAGCAGCGCAAAAACTACACTACTGAATGGTTTGAAATATTAAAAAAATCGTTGCAAAAATTTGTCGAGTCATTTCAAATTTTATGAAATTCGAATCAAAACTTAAAAATATATTAATAAAACTATTTATTAATTAGAATTGCTTAAAAATCGGTACTTCCTTCTTATAGCAGCTTCCGAAGATTAATCGTCAAACGACCGAGATGTATCGACAAGTTATCTGACATGTAACCTCTGTGACCAAGTTGTCACATTCTTCGTTCTATTAAAACCTATCATATGTAATTAATTCAATGATATCCCATGATGGGTAATGATTCTAGGTTGTCATAGGAAGTACGTCCTATTTAAGATGGAATCATATTATTTCCGTATTACTGAATTTAAAAACCGAATTTGTATACTAAAATTGTTTCATTATAGCAATCCTATAATCAGTTTTTTGGAGAGATGTTTCCGGAGAAATAGATATTAAATGGAATAACAGTCTAAATATGGATTTTAAGTTCTGAAATTTTTATAGCTAGTCTTAAGTTTTCCATTGCAATTTTCAGTCAATGTCAACAAAAGATAAAATGTTGCCACCTTAAAATGTACTTATTTTATTACGGAAATGAATCATATCATAATAACAGACGATGTAATTCATTTCACTGAAATTAATTACAGTACGAATGGACCTCATTTGTCACGTTTGACGTAAATTTCCAACTTCTTTCCTCTATTTTCAAATGTGTTTTATCAAAAATGTCTTCCCAGGAGAATATTTCAAAGCGGTTACGTTTGCCAAGTTTACCAATTTAGTGGATATTTAGTATTAGGCCTTCATAGCATTCTTCAAGAGTATCGTGAAACAAGTTGAAGATTCTATATTAGAATACTCCAGCCGTTATGTTTGATCGCATGGAAATGCGGCTTTTACAGAGTCGCATACCGAAAAAAATTGTATGAATTTTAAATACATTCTCGATATTTCATTTCGATTTTCCACATCCTGACGGAAAAAAAAATATGCTAGCGTATAGAATTTTGATTGTAGTTTAATTTAAAAAGTTGATTGTCTTGATTGATATTTAATGGCGCATTTAAAGCCATCATGGCAGAAATTTCGGAGGGGGATCAAACCCTATTGATCCCCCCATTGGCTACGGCCCTGGGTCAGCAGTACATGCTGGACATAAGTTCTTTTATAAAATCAGGTAACTGTTTTTAAGATTTATCTATTCGTGAGCCTGGCGCTCTTTCCCACTCAAGGTGGTTAACAACGGTGAACAGAGTTCGCCGATTGTATTTAGGTATTAAAAACACAACAGACGAGAGCAAGATCTTACTTTCTTTTCTCTTCAAGTCATATATACCTCTATGGTTTTATATAAAAGAGTAAATACTTCACAAACAGATCGGAACATGTATTTGAAGTTATAAAATCTTCAAGATTCCTGCCCGAAAACTTGTTGAAAATCGTTGACAGTTACAATATTAATTGTAACTGAGAGAAACGTATTTTTTGCCCGTCCAGAAAACTTGCTTTTCAGTATGATAGTAGATAAAAGGAATCATATAATAGAGTTAGATTTCAGAAAAATTATAATGGCTAGAAACAGAGCTTCTAAAAAAAGTTAATCAGGAGTTTTCAACCACCGAAAATCAATTTCCTAACTACAGACAACATTGAAATGATTCACTGGAACACTACTGCTCTTTCACCACCATATTTGCAGCGAAGAATCAAATTTTAGGGCCGATGCGCTACCGCCAAACGTAACAATTTATTTATTTTATTTTTACATTATACTAAGGTATCCTAGAGGCAAGTTTTCCGTGTTATAGCGAATCAAAAAACAAAACCAAAAAATTCTTGCACTCCCCCTTGAAAATGATAAAATCTTATATTTTCTCAAATTTTACAGCCGATGCGCATGCCGAAATGAATATAACCGCCAAACGTAACAATTTATTTATTTAATTTTTGCTTTATACTAAGCTACCCTAGAGGCAAGTTTTCCGCGATATAACGAATCAAAAAACAAAACAAAAAAATTCTCGCACCCCCACTTAAAAATGATAAAAATCTTATATTTTCTCAAATTTTAGGGCCGATGCGCTACCGCCAAATGCAACAATTTATTTATTTTATTTTTGCATTATACTAAGCTACTATAGAGGCAAGTTTTCCGCGGTATAGCGAATCAAAAAATAAAAAAAAAAGTTTTTTTCGGCCCACCCTAATATATATATATATATATATATATATATATATTAGTACACTAAATTATTTTAAGTATTATTAGCGACGTTCAGTAAATAACGATCCAACGGTCCTGGGACAATAAAAATTTATTTAAGACAAAAATATTTAGCATAATTGTTGACGTATATTTCCCAGCGGGATACAAAGAAGGCCATAGCATTCTCATAAAATCCTGGTATTTTTCTGAGAAACATTTTGAAACATCCTCTTTAGCGTGATCATCCAACTTGGAAGCATGTTAATCGCGACGATTTCTTCAGTTCATCAAACGTTGCTCCAACATTAAACTTTAAAGATCAAGCTGTGTAGAGTGATTGTGTACATTGTCATAGTAGACAACAATTCCATCCGACAGTTTCCGTCTTTTCGACTTGAACACTTGTCGAATGAAATCGGTGTTACCGATAACGTTGTACTACATTAATCATAATTTCGCAAAAAATGACCCTATTAAGTGTAATGATTACTGAATAGCGCGTGTGGTTGACTTTATTTATGCGTACGTTTGCCAAGTACTCGAATTATTCGACACGTCATTCGTGTTCATATGCATTTTTCTCTGAAGTCGAACTCTCCTTTATCACTTCGGTAACACTCGCTAGCCATACACGCTGGCCATTAGATGCTAGCTACACTGTTAAAATTTTGCAGCAAACTGTCCAGTCATTTGACCGTTTTTATAAAAAATGGTTACATAACTGTAATTTAACTGTATTTGGATCATATTATTGCCTATATTATGGTCAGAATACAGTTAAATTAAAGTTATGTAACCATTGTTACTAGAAACGGTCAAATGACTGGACAGTTTGCTGCAAATTTTTAACAGTGTATAGTATATGTATGTGTCTCGGGAAACACCGTTGCATCATTATTTATTGAAAGCCTCATGTAGAAAAGTATATTTTCAGTGTATATATTAATTTTATTTGTTATATTTGCATGTACTAATTAGCAGTAGAGACACGTTAAAATGTGTCAAAGAAATTGAGTCATATTAATAAATATGCAAAAATCCTTTCGAATAAAAACTCTTAGTTTTTTTTTTTAGTGAATAAATTCAGAAATTTATTTTCTATACCTGCATTTTTTAATAAATTAACGAATTTCATAAAAATTCTCTTAGAAATTCAAGTTCGATTTTGTTTTTCTTTTAAAATATTACACAGAAATGTGTATTTTTGTGATTTAAAATCTTAAAAATATTAGACTGTTCTAATAAAAATAAATATATATATATAATTATCAATAAAGTATATTTTATTTTATCCTGCATTATAATTTTTTATGAGAACTCTTTTTTATCAAGAGACAAAATAAGATATCTATAATGCTTTTTCACAAAATAATGCATACATGACAAGTAGGCAAAAACAGATAGGATAAACGAACTAAAAACATCCATTAATCACTACATTCTTGCTTACTTCGGAAAAGGACATCAATGTCTTGAAAAGATGAAGTCTTGATAAGCCTATTCTTCAAAAACATGGTGTACTTTCTTATAAAATTATATTTTAAAAGACGATAAGAATCATATTTCATTCAAGACAATGGATATGATACGGAAGTATCAATGACGGAATAGATAAGATTCTGAAAAGAGGTCTAAAGAAATGTTTTATAAGTACGCGAAGATAAACGTGAAAGGGTGATTATAATAGCGTGTTTTCTTGATGTATTTTGCATTTTTTTAAATCTTAAAATATAAAAAATTAGAATTACAAAATTTAAAATGAAATATATGTATTTTTGAAGCTGACTTTGTTAAGGGAAACATAAAGTTTAATGTCTGTACTTGATAATAAATGCAAAGTTAAAAATAATTTAGTGTATGAAAAAAAGGAATGGATTAGATAAAATTTTCGACTTTCAATTTTTGAAGAATTTACGCGTTTTGTGATGCTGTCCTCAAAAGTAATTGAGTATTTTTGGAAATGTTTTTGTGTGTGTGCTACAGAAACTTTGTGACCAATCTAATACGCTAATTGATGCGCGGAATTTCATGATACTTCACATTTATTTAGACAATGACGCAGATAAGAATTATTCTAAATATCGTTCATTAGATAATACAGCTACGTTGTGTTTTTCACTATTTTAAATATAGGCTATATCTCAGAATCTGTGGGATAGAATAGCACAAATTTTAATATGTAAGACTAGCTGGCTTGGCCCGCTAGTGGGCCCCTAATTTACGTCGGGGCCTCGAATCTTGTAAAACCTCAATCCGAACGAAACTCCGGATCCGGTCCCCGCTGCCTTCGGCACCGTATACCGGGCGTGCTGCTCCGGAAAAACCCTTAAATTACGCCTGGAATAGTATAAACTTCTCACCGAACGAGCCTCAGGCTCGGATTCCCGCTGCCTGCGGCATCTTATAGCAGACGTGCTGCGCACGCCTGATTTTGCAGCATGGCGCTCCAAAATCCATGAGTTCCACCTTCCACCGAAATGGGGCGTAATCTGTTCTGTACGAACACAACTGAAATCGTTAAGGCTATCGATGTCGAGTCGAATGAGCCATACCCCGTCAGTGATCAGCACATAGAACCAAATGTAGGAAAACGCCCTCTGGTGGTGAAACTCCGAACTAAAATAAGTAAGAACTATCGATGTCATGTCGAATGAGCCATACCCCGTCGTGATCCAGCCCTTAGAATCAGCGATAGGAAAGCGCCCCCTGGTGGTGATTAATATGAAAATTTATGCTTATCCAATTTTGGTTTTGGTCACTCAACAGGAAACATTGTTAATCATTAGATAATACAGCTGAGTTGTGTTTTCCACGATTTTAAATAAAGGCTGTATCTCAGAATCTGTTGGATGGAATTACACAAATTTTAATATGTAAGATGATTAATATGAAAATTTATGCTTGTTCAGTTTTGTTTTTGGTCACTCAACAGGAAGCATTGCTAAGTAATGCTTTTCGGTGAACATTATTGTTGTATCTGAGTTTCTATTCGTTAACAATTCGCAAACGTTTGTATTTGTGGTTACTAATTAAAACTTTCTATGTTGATAGATTTTTTCTGAATGCTTTTTTGTGCTGTGTTTTCATAACTTAATAATCACGCTAACTCCAAGCAAAATGGAAATAAATACACTATATTTCATATTCATACTTATTGGTGCATAACTGTGCAGTTTAAATTAATGTGTTATAATGTCATAGAAGAAAGTTTTTTGATGGCCAGATAACAAAACTGGTATTGTATTTTTTTTCTTTACACGCTTCTACGAAAAGTTTAAGAACTTTCAAAGAATGATAAATTAAATTTTAATTTTTATAAAGCATTTTATATTCACATTAAATGAATGTTAATTAATAAGGTAATGTTACTGAATTTGGTGTAATCCGCTTGAATGCGCAAGTCATATTATGGTAACTCTAAAAGAAAATTATAAATCGAATCAATTTAAATAATTCATGATATCTGCGTTAAGTTTTTATTTGACACCGAAAAACTATTTTTTTATTTATGAAATTGATGTTCTATAAAATTGTTGCTTCTTTATGAAGATAAATAAATGTTGTTTTAGTGCTAAACAACATTTGCTAACAACAAGATTTTGACAGATTTACTTGAAGCTTTAACATTCTGTACAGAAAATAAATATACATAAAAGGACTTGAGGTTTTTATATTTAAATTAGTATTTTCTTAAAAATTCGCTTATTTACGTTTCTGAAATAGTTCCGATATTCCGACTTTTATGAAATATTTAGATTTTGTTATAAGAAGAATACGAGATTATACAATATGTCATTTTAAACAGATTTTTCTTTACAACGCCTTATTGCCGCAAATTTCTTGCAGAAGAAGAACACCCAATGCATCAAAGAACAACACTGAGGAAACCTTTTAGCTTCTAGTAGGTCTTTCGAATTTTTTTGATTTCTGTTGCTGGTACAAAATTTAAACATGTAATGAGATCAAACGAAGTGTCTTTTCTACAATCTTTTATAACAACAAATGTGAAATAGCTAAAAATAAAACAAAAATTATACAATATAAAGTTAGCAAACAATTGCCATATGCATTGTCATTTGATTTTGATCCAAAAATAATCCATTGGTACTTGTGACTTTTATACATATAGTACTAAACAAATATAAAACATGTTATAATAAAATAATGATATTGTATGCATTATATTTTAATTAATTTTCAAAAACTGTACAATATAATAGAAGAAAATATAGTTGTGATCGATTTATTATTACTGCAGACATCATTATAAATTACTTTATTACTTTTTAACTATTTTGCTAATGCTAGATTTTGTAAAAAGGCCAATACATTTTTAATGTTACTATTCTTTTACACTCCATAGCAATCGTTTCAGAATAAACTGGTGTTCATCGGGATTATCGCATTATTGCTTTATTAAGTCTAACCTCACTTAATATTTAAACTGATTATCAGTACTGATTTCCATCTAAATAAGTTTTCACAGCTAATGGTAAAATGTTATGAATAAACTTAAATACACCTTAATGTAACAACTGCATTTTAACATTATATATGTAAAATAAAGATTTTTTTAAAGCTTAAGCACATTTACTGTTTTACTTTTGAGATAGTCATTAAACAAATATTAAATATCCATCATTTTTACATGTTATGATTTAAATGTGCACATCTATATATTTAAAACGCTAAGCGATTTCTTTCGACAATCCGTAAAGACAAGCTACTGCATCAAATTACACCATTCTTTTTTTAAATGAAAGATATTTGGACGCAGATTTGTTATCGTGCATTCGTTTGTTCGAAAATTTTATTAATTAGCCGTAAATTTCAATTAAACTTTTACTTCCGCTTATGACGTCATAAAGTCAGCAACACCCACTGTTGCGAGGCATACAGTTTATTCTCTGAAATCTGTGGTTCGCCAATCTTTTGACATTAGCTAATATCAACTAGGTAATATTTTAACATTGTAGTATAAAATCTTAAAAAAAACGTAATTAGCTAGAATATAATCATAATAAAATATCTAAACATAAACATATCAATATGAATAACAAATCTCACTTAAAATGTTGCAATTTAAATGATTCTAATTGAAACAAGATTTGGAGAGTTACCCCTGGCGCCCAGCTAACATAAAAGTACCTATTTTATTTTATTTATTTACACACATAATCAAATTTATTATAAAACATCAGGTTGCCATACAAAGCAAAAATCGTCATTTAGGCGTCAAAAAATAACCCCGGTGCGTCGACGATATCTGCACCGAATTAATCAAAATTGTTTTGGTTGCACCGCATATTGCAAAATTAATTAAATCCAGGATTATTGTTTCTTTCTCAGATTAAGAATAAGAAAATTGGTAATTCTCTATTATCCCGTCGACCACTTTTCATAACAAAAAACTATCGCCAAACTGTAACGCCAAATAAACGGGAGAACGTTGCCATTGTAATAAAATAAATAAATAAATAAAATACATGAATTTTAAGACACAATTGTTATTTTAATTAATGAAATAACTAATAAATCAGTAAAACATAATGAAAAATAGACGCAAATGTCGAATTAAAAAACACTTGATGACGTAAGAAACACGTAAAATGCTTCTGACATCAAATAAATCGAACTGCATTTTTGGCGTTTAATTTTACAGTTTGGCGATAGCTTTTTGTTATGAAAAGTGGTCGACCGGATAATAGAGAAGTACCAGAAAATTTAATGTTTATCGAAATTCAATTATTTGATCGATCGCAAATTTTGGTTCTTTTCCGTTATACCGACACCATGCCATACATGTAAATATATGTTTGGCGACAATGGTGTCCGTATAATGGAAAAGTACTAAAAATTTTCTTAGTTCGGGCTATACCAAAAACAAACATTTTACAGGTAAAAAAAAAAAAAAAAAAAAAAAAAAAAAAAAATCGCCGAAAATGACTGCTTTATCAGCTGTTATGACACCAAAGATGGATAAAATCTAATAACCTGAATTTTACAACGTTTATGCGAAACACCACCGAGCATACACGCTACTTTTTATATATAATCTTGTATATTTATTTATTTACATTATTTCCCTTCATTATGGAATAGGAATGATCCTCCTGATTATGTAAAGGAATGAAGAAACCATACAAATAAATTACACTTGAAAACATTAAAAATCTCCTTTATCTGCAGATTGGAATATAGTAATAGATCATACATCACACACAATAGATCATCATCAGTGATAGAATATAGTAATTGGAATATAGATCGGAAATAGTAATTTAATTCACTGAGGAAAAAAAAACTTTTAAAATAAAATATTTGAAAGATTGTTTCATAATCACCACTTCTTATGTAATAAAGAAGCTTATTTTACTAATATTGGTATTGTAATTTTTTTCCGTCAAGTTTTGACGGGTTCCATCTAGTTAATGTTAAAAACTTAAAATTATTTAAAAAACATTTTATATGTTTAAAAAGATTTAATATATAACTGGAAAGAAGTAAAAAGTTTTTAGAAATTTGTAATAAAATATTGTGCTGAATCGGCTTTTAAACTAATAAATAATAATCTCTACTGTGAAAATAAAATAAATAAACATAAAGTTTAATCGAATAATAATAATAATAATAAAGATCACGTCTTATTTTTTAAAGGCAACGTTTTTAAAGACTTTCTTTACCAAATTGTATACACTTTAAAGTTCTTTGCCAGGAATAAGTTAAAAATATTTATGTGTACTAAGTTTCTTAAAAAAATAACTCAAAATATTCATGTTTCCAAGTCACGACGTTAAAATAAAGTAGCTGTCAATTTAAGAAAATATGTGTTGTTTTTCAAACATAAAAGCGTTTCAGCCGGAAGGACACTAGCCAAAACCTCTAGGGCGAAAAAAAGCGTAAAAGTTTGTGCTGTAAATAAAACAGATTTTTAGAAAGAAAATAGTATATATCTTTAAAAGGATTTCTAATTTTAAATGCAAATAAAAGATAGTAAACTTGTTTCATTCTGAAAAATATGTTTATGTTTAAAACAATTTGAGATTTTTAGAATGATTGTTCTTAAAAATTTACTCTCTTAGTTCTAATTTATTTTTTATTATCTGAAATTAACTTTTTAGTTTGAACCAGTATGCAAAATCCCAACAAACCACAATGGCCTCAATATTACATGTAACTTACATTAGTGTATCATAGCATGGCAAAACATTGGATCCTTGGATAAATATTGACTTAAAATATTGATGAACATTGGTGTGTTTACATTTTACCTATATTGGTTCAATACTGGCAATAAATATTTCGCGAATGTAAAGCCAATAATGCAACATTGGGACAATATTGGTATTTAACTCCTTAACAGTTTCTTTTTTGGACAAAATAAACTGAAAATAGGGACAGGACACCACTTTTTATGTACTAAAATATTTGTCTGATATAATCAAAAAAATGTCTGTCAATTAATAAAGCGAATGTTACATTTAAAAATTAGTGGCTTCCAAAAGCTTTTAGTAACGTAGCAAGCGAACTCTTCTTGCTCTAGTGGCGTGTGGGCAAGACTGTTAAATGGTTAATTAGAAATATTTTGAATATATAGCCAGTCATTTTAGGAATAGGCGAATTATTTCTTGGCAATATTGGCAAAACCTAAACCCCCCATATTAGGGCAATATTATCTGTCAATGACTGTAATACTGGCCTAATATTTAAAATATTGGTTTGCTACAACGTCTTGCACTTACCAATTATATAGTGGTTCAAAGCACTTCTTTTAATTATTTATTTTTGTTATTATGAAAGAAATGGTTTACTTTATGTTTATATATATATATATATATATATATATATATATATATATATATATATGTATATATATATATATATATATATATATATATATATATATATATATATATATATATATATATATATATATATATATATATATATATATATATGTATGTATATATATATATATATATATATATGTATATATATATATATATATATATATATATATATATATATATATATATATATATATATATATATATCATTAAGGACTGCGATGCAAGCAACGACAACTGTCGAAATTATTTTTAAAAAAAAGCGGTGCGAAGTTTACTGGATAAATTCTAAATTAAGTATATATAAAAAGCACAAGAGAATACACATTTAAAGTATAATGCGTAACACAATTCACAACATAATATGAAATTTTCACCTGCAGAAGTACCATGTATTTGTTTCAAAGTATTACCAATCCTAAATTTAAACGACGCATTCATAATACATTTATTTCTTCTTTGAATCAGAAAATCTACAAATATATTTACATTTTCATCCTCAAATGATTTTCTAAAACCAAAATATGTGATAAAATATTTCATTGTATTTTAAAATTTTCATTTGAAGCCACTCAGTATCACATATAAAATTCCATGCACAATTTGTCAAAATATCCATGTTTTCGACATCAATTGAAATAAGTAATACGTTAACGCCATTTTTTACTTTAGTATAATTATCATACAAGTCATTCGAAGAGTTTTATGGAATCATTAGCTAAGTCTTATTAATTATAACTCACACTCAGAAATAGGAATTGATTAAAACTACAAAACATGTTTTGTTGAGTACATTTTGGTTGTTTTAGCAAAATTCAAGTAAAATTGAACCATTTTACCAAGTACCATGAATTTCGGTACGGTACCAAGTACCTTGAATTAACAAAACATTTTTTTTTTTTTTGGAAATGCAAATTTTTTTTATTTTGTTTATTCGAACAAAATTTCCATTGACCTATATTTAAACGAAAAGTTTTGTTTAAATATAGGTCAATGAAAATTTTGTTTGAATCAACAATTTTTTTTTTTTGCAATTCCAAAAAAAAAAAAAAAAAAAAAAAAAAAATTGTGTTGTCAGCAAAAAAATGTTTTGTTAATTGGAGTAAAATGGTTCTATTTTACTTGAATTTTGCTAAAACAACCAAAATGTACTCAATAAAACATGTTTTGTAGTTTTAATCAATTCATTTTTCTGGGTACATGGTGTTGCAAAAAAAGTTCTCAGAAAACGTTAGCAGTTACGCTAGCACTTTTTATTACAAAATTTATATTTTCTAATATTTGTAAACATAATTCATTAATACGTATTGTAAAATGTAGCTACTTTCATTTTATTCGTAATTGTGTTATCTTGAAAGCAGTATAAGAGTAAATAATGACATTATTTAAAAGAAATTTTTTAAACATTTCTGAAAGATTATGACTTTTAATTTCATTTCAGTTTTTATTTCTTATCTTATTTAATATTAATTATGAAAACATAAGTTACATTATATCATAATGCAAAATTCATTTTTATTAACAATAACATTGTTTTCTAAAAAAAAAAAAATACTTTTATTATTTTTATAATACACAACAATATATTGTCTTTATTTCTTACCGAATTTTATGTAAACAAGAAAAGAAAAATATTTTTTCAAGTTTCTAAATTATTAAAGTTTTTCTACTTTTTACGATCATTTTTCTGAGATAAGCTACATATATTTTAGAAAATTATCCGTTAAAGAGTATAGAGACTTTGTTTGTTTTCAACAAAACATTTTTCCGTTTTGTATTCTTAAACTTTGATGATGAAAATATTACTTTCTTGTGTAAAATAAATAAGTTTGATATTATCTAACAAAATTTAAAAATATATTTCTTATTTTAAAGCTGTTCATCTTACTTTATGAGACAATAAAATAACAATAAACACCAAGAAAATAATTTACTATATCAGTTATTATCTGGGTACAGGCTGTAAAAGTAAATTATGTAGATGTTTTACATTTTATCAGGTTAAATCGTTACATTTTTTGAACATATTTTGTTGGTGTTGTCAGTAATAAATAAATTTTCAATATGCAGGAAAACATTTTTTTAAATTACAGTTTTGAATTAAATAGTTTAAGTCTTTGTTTTAATTTTTTCTGACATACATTTTTAATATTAAAAGTAGTGAGATAAGATTTTAATTATAAACATTTTTGATTTCGCACTCAATTAGATTTCAATAACATTATGAAGCAAAAACATACTTTTTTTAAACATTCACGAAATATTTTTCTTTGAGAGATGTACATGGCGTGTCTCTTAAAATATACTAAAGGTTTTTAAAATTTAATAACTAGTAAACAGTGATAGCTACTGGCATTTTTCTTGCATGAAACCTTCTGTTGATAGGTTATGCTGAACTGATAGGACATTGAAAAAAGTATAAAATAGATGAAAGTTCACTTTTTTTTACCTTTCATTTTGTTTGTGTGTTGAAATAACAAAAAGAAAATTGGTTTGCGTTTTGAAATTGCTAGGATATTTCGAAGATTATTATGGTTTGGGAGAGTCCAGTGCCATCTATACGTGGAACTAAAAGAAGGAAGCGTAGTATTGAAACACATGCCGTAACACACTGCTCTTCAATAAGGATAATTTCAATAGCTGTCATTGTTTATTTGTTGAGTTTCGAAAAACGTCACTTTTTCGGATACCATGTGGTATATACCTTTGTTTCAGTTATTATATTAAGAA
The DNA here is from genome assembly GCA_963931845.1 of Maratus michaelseni. Lineage (NCBI taxonomy): Eukaryota > Metazoa > Arthropoda > Arachnida > Araneae > Salticidae > Maratus > Maratus michaelseni. Next base: position 431,193,974 of record OZ007588.1, read on the forward strand.
ACTCTCATTAAATGTTATATCAAAATTATTTTCCTGTCACAAATCTTTTGCAAAATTTCATTTTTTTAATTTTGCCATCAGGTTACACACCACAATTATAAATTTATTTTAAATAGGTATATTCTATGTATGTAATATTTATGATGCATTGCATTCATATCTTGCATGTTTATAGCTCTATACCGGTATAAATATTTTTACATGAATATCTTTAACGACGTACACATATTCAGCTTGAAGCATTACAGATTTCTTTTACGAATTTAAAAATCAAAGTATGTAAAACTTTTCTTGGGATTTATTCGACGCGAAGAAAATTTAAGAAAGTATAAGGCCATATACTTTCTGAGTAAGTCATACAACTGTATACCTTACACGTTTTCAGAGAATTTAAATTTCTTACATTTCGTTTTTAGTGTGTTTACTTTTATTTCAGATGTTTCAATGAATATACATATTTTTCAATTTTCCCATCTCAAGCTTAATTTGAAAGATGGCATTTTTTTACATTTATTTATTGTTGTAGATATATTTAAAAGAATGATATATCCAGTTAAAGTAATATTTGTTTCCAACTGATATTTTAAGAACCATACTGGAGACACTTAAAAATATTTTATTTACCTGAAACTATTATGAATATATTCTGTCTTTCAAAATGTCTCGTCGTCCTCGACTGAATGAATCATATCTATGTTTCTAAGTTTATTTGTTTATATGTGTATACCTACTTGTACCAATTAAACTAAGATATTTGTTCCATGAAGTTTTGTTAAAAGATGAATAATACAACAAAATTTTTTTTATAAATAACGTAAGGTATATAAAAAATGGAAATAGCATATATTTAAAATATTTATTCTGATACATTTTTATAGTAATTTATTAACAAATTATTGCCTTACAACAAATGTGTGAAGAAAATATTCAAATAATTATAAACAAAAATCTAGGATTTGTATTTAAGTGGGCCATGTCAGGATATTAACATGCTTGTGTATCATAATTGCATAAAATAGTTTGTTTATCAGTTCGGTAATCAGGAAACAATCCCAGTTCATTGAGTAGATAGATTTCCTCTGAAAACTCTGTATTAGCACGAATTTTCTTTATTAGCAAATCAGGAATCAGAAATTATTTACAGAGACTATTAATTTGATAATGCGATAATAGCTTCAATTTCAGGCAGTAACACTGCTCAAATTTCCCAAAATGCTGGTCAAAACTACCACTATTTTCTTGCACAAGTTTGCGTATTTGAAGATTAATGCCCTTTGAATATATTTAGTTCTACCATCTTCATGGCATTGGTGAAATACATATGAATTTATTTTAGGTACTACGTTGTTGATGGTGAATATTTAGAAAATTCCGTTTGTTTCACTGTTTTAAAATCATGCACCAAAGTTTCACATTTTTAGAGTTATTTTTCAGTGTTAAACATGAACTGTAGTGTAGTTAGGAAGTTTGTATCAGTAGATGTTGATTAAAAGTATGCAAAAATGTTAAGCAAGGCCGTCAAAAAAGGAGTATGTTTATATTTAAATACATATTTCTCTCAAAACAGTTTGAAATATCACGGTATTCCATAGAAAGAATAAAAGCGTCAAAACATTTGCTATATTAACTTTACAAAAATTAGCTGGTACTTTTCGGTTAGCCAGGCGCCAGTGATATATGTACATAGATAAATATATATCTATATACATATACATATATATTTATATATATATGTGTATATATATATGTATGTATAACTATGTATATGTAGATATATGTGTATATATATATGTGTGTGTATATATACATACATATATATCACTGGCGCCCGGCTAACCGAAAAGTACCAATTAGCTTACGTATGCAGAATTGTGTAAACTTAAAAATGTATACAAACAAAAACTCAAAAATTAATTAGGAATTACTTTTTTTTGTATCAAGCTAAGGAATATTTGTTATACAAATATGTATAAAAACTCACATATTCTCTACTGAAAATTTAATGATGCTCTAAATTTGCATAAAATATTTGAAGATAAATTGTTTCATCTGAGGTATTAAGGCATAAAGGAATTAATAGGTGCAGCATTATTGATTATTTTGTTAAAAATCTCTTAAACCTACTTTTGTCATTAAAGAGAGACTCTTTCATACATATTGTTTTGTGGTTGGAGTATTTTATGACATGCACAATATCCTTATGATGAAATGCATTTCCTTACATTAACATTAGAGAGACAATAATGAATTCAGTGAGACAATGACATTATAAAACGCAAATGAGAATTATATTGATATATTTAACACCAAATCCAATAATGTTTATCGAGAAAAATAAACATATTTAATTTATTAAGATGTTAAACTGGAAGGATTTTTAATAAAATAATTTCTTTAAACTATTAGAATCTGCGCGGGTATAGCAATTGCATACAATTTATCAGAAACTGCTGTATCCTTGCAGCCGCTTACTTTACTTCACCGTTAGAGAGTACGCAAATTATTTTCGTCCATGAATGAAAGACTGACATCAGGGTCAACGACTTCATTCTGTATACATTTGCTTTGAACTGGAACTTTCAATGATGATCTAATCATAAAGTAAGATGTGCTGTCCCATGTTCGTCTTTTCGGTACGGTTTTCGAAAAAAAACATTTTGTTTCATGAACTATAACTCGCCATGAAACTGCATAGTCTTTGTGCACGATTGCCATGACAGCAAAATATTCAACACATGACCTGACACCTAAACCCATTCGAGATATTAGGGATATTTTTTGACAATATTCTTCAACAAACAAGGACACCCTCATAAGGTTCACAGTATCCCATGGAGTGAATATGACAATATTCTAAACCAATGACAAGATTCTAAACCAATGACAAGATTCTAAACCAATGACAAGATTCTAAACTAATGACAAGAATCGAGCCCGTTCCTAACTCTACAGAAAGAACATCAAGATGAATGTGAAGTGGTCTTTGCATTTTAACAATGAGGCAACAGTTGAATTGCGGGTCGAATTAGAGAGACAGAAAGAGAGAGATAAAAAATCTTTCGTTTACTTACCACTTGGAGGGGTTAGATTATTTTTACTCATGATATGTTTTCGGAAAATAACTGTTGTTAATCCAGATGGCACTACTATCGGCGTAGAATAGTTGCACCTTATGATTTGTGTGCGGTCATGTGCAAGGATCACGATCGATTCCGGTTGTCAGGGTCAATTGGGGATTTTTTTGACAATTTATTGCTTTCTTTTGATTATGTTTTGACTTCGCACATGATAGTTAGTTTAAAATGCCGCATAAAAAGAGAAATCTCTCAAGCATTTCTTACGCAGAAATTTCTTACATCGGATTTCAATGTGGTCATATTCGATGTATATAGTGTTTCTACAGGAATGCTTGAAGTCAATAATTAACATTTTTTTTCTACAGCTATGACTTCACAGAAAGATGTACCTTTTTCAACAACAACCTATTTTAACACTTTTCCCACTTTGATGTACAATAAATATGTTTCACAAAATGTCCTATTGTCCAAAATGTCCTATTTTCAAACTAATGGATCGTTTAATTAAGTTTACGCCGAAGTGAAGCTTAAATATTTATTATTTTTTATGTTATTTTTTAAAGTAAAACCAATTTAATAAAGATCAGTAGACTCTAGTATAACAAATAACTACATTATTTTTTATAACATAAATTTAAATCTTTTGGATAATTTGTAAGAAAAAACTTTGTTATTTTTCTAGAAAACATCTCATGTACGAAATACTCCAAAAACACTTTTCTAGTTTTGGTGAAACCAAATTCTATTGTGTAACACATATATAAAATAATTTATCTCATTAAATATTTAAGGTCACTTCGTCTCTTTACTCTGAAGATGTGTCGGAATTTTCTTTTATAAATAGATACTAATATTATAAGTAAAAATCATACTTCTTTTATGATTTTTTAACACTTTCCAACATGTTAGAATGGTGTTTATGACTTCGGTTTAGCTGGTCGTTTGTCAGTCATAGCGTAAATATTCTGTGATTGCCAAGTAAATAATATAAAATAAAGCTAGGAGAGTCTGCGCACAATTCAAAAGAATAACAATAAAAAATCTAAATATTAGTTTTTTGCTAAACTATCCATGAATAATTTTTACTTCATTTGTTTTTTATGTATTTCCATTGCTATTTTGCTGTTATGTTGTAATTTAATAGAACAGTTGTAAGAAAACCAAGAAAGTTATTTTGCGCAATCTGTCCTTACAGGGTTGGTGTGATTGCTCCCATGGGTAGGAGAGATTGTTACTAATAATAACTACACTTAAATTATTAACAATAATAATTACACTTAAATGACATTGTTGTAAGGTTTTTGTGAACAAATATTATTTTATTGGGAGTGAATATTTCAACCTAATGATTAAAGAATAAAAAAAAGGAAATAATTTTAAAAACGATTAAAAATTTTAGTTAAAGGAAAAAAAAAATTAAAGAATTTTTTTCTCTAATTGATGATGTAAGAATTAAAATTGTAAAATGTAATAAAAAATAGAAATTTGTAGCATTTCGTATTGATGTAAGCGTGATGAAAACTAAAGCGATAGCGCCTTTGTTGTCACAACTGTTGTACATTTCTAAAAATTGCCACTGTATTTTGGCTGGTGTCCAAAAGTAGAAAAACATTTTTTGACATCGAAAGAGAAATTCACAGTGAAAGAAATAGGACTTTGCGCTAATAAGGAACTGTTAAATGAATTTATAACAAACCTACCAAAATAATCATATATATATTATTTCTCCTGTCAACATCTATTTTTCGCAGAAAATACGAAACGCAGAACGACGAATGAGATAGCATATGAAAGGATTTTGAACAGGCTTCTGACATAGCACACTTAACGTTTCGTTAAAACATGTTTTTGATTAAAATTTGATGAAAATTAAAAATTAAATCGGCATTGTTTTCTTAAAAGAAATGAAAGGTTTTCCTCAAATTATTGTTGCCAAAAAAATAAATACCACATTATATGATGCTCAGCAATTATTATAAAAAACACCGCACGGGTTTATTTTATATTTATGATTAAAAAGCGACATTGAAATTGAAATGTTTAGATTTATATTTCTATGTCCCATGTTTTTCCCGAAGCGGATGACGTCATCCACTAATGCAGTCAAAATATGATTGTTAATTTTTTTTTCTCTAGCGTGCCTTTTGCAATCTTGGATCAGTTTTTACTCTAACTTTGATGGAATAAATTAAATAATATTTTGGATTGATTAAAAAGTAAATGTTGTTTGCAGATATTTTTATCCTTACTTTTTCTTTAGAAGTTTAAACCTGCATCTAATAAATATTACATATTGATAAAAAATGGTACTTCTCTATTATCCCGTCGACCACTTTTCATAACAAAAAACTATCGCCAAATAAACGGGAGAACGTTGCCATTGGAATATCAAAATAAATAAATAAATAAAATATAAGAATTTAAGGACACAATTCTTATTTTAATTAATAAAGTAACTAATAAATCAGTAAAACATAATGAAAACTACACGCAAATGTCGAATTAAAAAACCACTTGACGTAACAAACACGTATAATGCTTCTGACATCAAGTAAATGGGACTGCATTTTTGGCGTTTAATCTTACAGTTTGGCGATACTTTTTTGTTATGAAAAGTGGTCGACGGGATAATAGAGAAGTACCTAAAAAATATTAGATTTCAGTGCGAAATCCTCGCACGGGCCCTCTGGTTCTATGAAATATTAGTCTTACATTGTTTATTCTAGCTAAAAATACAATCATTATTTCAAGATTTTTTTCTACCATAACACTATTTTTAATAACTTTAAATTTCCTGAAATCCTTTACTTTTGTGATTTTTTTTATTAAAAAAGGAAATCTTCTATCCTATAATTAAAAAAAGCAATTGGTAACATGTAATGAAGGTATGCAATCAAGATGAAGAAATCAATGACGGCTCCAATTCTAATCTTTATAATTATGAATGCAAAAATCAGTAAAATTATGTCATGTTAACACAATCATATACATTTTTCTCTTTAGTTTTATCAATGTTAAAATGCACTTCAAGCTAAGCATAACGTCATTTTCACCAGCGCAAACTTTTCACACGTACTTCATATACCTTACATTAATGCTTAAACACCATGCACACAAATAAATATATTTTGTATTTAATTTTAATGAAAAAATGTCATCAACAAAGTTATAATCCATAAAGATAAAATAAACTCAATGGACAATATTCCCGTGACGTCACAATAAATATGATTTTTTATTCGCTTATAAAACACGCGGATAAGTATTTTTACCGAAATTTAACTTGCAAATTAACAAATTCGGCTTTAAAACCGCGTTCTTTTAATATTTATTATTCCTCTTTTATTCAACCACAGAGTTTAGAGAATCAACTCTGTGCTTCGCAACAGTAGGCGTTATCCGATTATGACGTCATTAGCAGAAGTAAAAGTTTAATTGAAAATTACGGTTAATTAATTAAATTTTCGAACAAACGAATGCATGATAACAAATCTGTGTCCAAATATCTTTCATTTAAAAAAAGAATGATGTAATTTGATGCAGTAGTTTGTTCTCACGGATTGTCGAAAGAAATCGCTTAGCGTTTTAAATATATAGATATCTATATCTACTATAGCAATAAAAGCGTCTTTAATTGTCTTTTATATTTCTACTACATAATATTAACTATAGAGTTACAAAATTGAGAGAAACAAGAACGAAAAATCATGCGTCAAGCATAGATTATGTAACACTTTCCAACGCTTCCAAAATAATTTTACAAATCATACCGTTTAATAAGCTGAAAGATAACATCTAAGTAAACAATTTGGAAAACGCATAACATATTTAAAAACATAATTTCAGGAATTTCCAACATATACAATATTTGGAAAAATATCCGAATACTTTTATGTAGCCCTGTATATGATCTATAGATTTGTATATATACATAGGTTGTGCTGGTAAGTTCTGGGCCTCCTAATTGGAGATGGTTACTAATGCCCAATTACATAAACTCCCTACATTAGTTAAAGGAAGCACGGGTTAATGCTTCTTCCGGAAACGCTGGGTGTTGGATTATCAGGATAAAGGTGTGATCGTGGCTTCTGGACGTCGGTGAAAATTTATAATGATCACATAAAAGTTACCCATATTATTGAATTAAATTAACTACTCTAATAAAAAAAAAGATCAGATTATTACGTTGTGATTATTTACGCCGCCCTACGTCTTATGAAGCCGGACTAGATAAAGTATATAAATCCCTAACCTCTCATAAATTATAAACTAGTCCTCCTGATAAACCAACTAAAATTAATAAACAATTAAATTAAAGAAAAAGAAGAAAAACACTAGTCGATGACATATGAGTGTTAACCCATATAAATTAAATACAAAGAATTAAAAGTAAACAAAAAAACATTTATTTACATATCTATTTACAAAGACATAAAAAAATAGAGAACAAACATCCCTAACAGAATGTTAAATTTTAAGTATAAAAAATAAGATGAAACAATTGAATACTCATTAAAAGAGTTAGTGAGTCTTTTTCCGACTCGCACTACCGCATTTACGTGCATTAATTATATTTCAGAGAAGGAACAATTTCTCTACATTTACTAAAGTACCTCTATCAGTATTTATTTATTATTATACACATTCAATATGAGGGAATAGTAAACTACAGATACCTGTACCTTCAGAGTACTTCTGGTCTGCATTGTTAGCAATAGTCTACCTCCACGGGATAGGCAAAGATCATCTGTTAGGTCATCCTTTTGACTTTTGACGCCACTACACCATTTTTGGAACTACCTTCGTTTTTACACACTATCAGCACTCTACTCTTTCTTTGAGATGTTACTTCCTCGGACAGGACGTCAGGTACTGGTCCTCTTCCAGATTTTCTCTTGGGGCTCACTTTTTTCTTTTCCCTCGTCACTGGGCCGTCTATTGGCTCCAGTGTTTTGTAAAGACGTCTCCGCCCTCATCTCTTATTGGTTTTGCTAAATGTTATTCAGGACCACCTAGATGGGGTCCTAAATTGTAAATTTGCTATGCACTTCAAAACAGCTATAAATTTTTTAGCTCGTAAATTTTTTTTCCGTCAAAGATGTCCTAGTTAGATCGCAGACCAGTGTCTCCGAAGGTAATAAAACTACTCTGGGTGGTCGTTTCTATTTTCCCATACGAAATAGAAAATATGTACACTAATAAAATAAATACTCCACAGATATTCCTGGTTATACAATATATATACATAAAAAATACATATTAAAAAAATAAAAGTATATAAAATGAACAGTCCACAGAAATTCCTGGTTATACAATATATATACATGAAAAATACCTATTAAAACAATAAAAGTAAACTAATTTAGTCAGAAATTGGGAGGTGGCTCATATCTGACCACCAGGTTGCTAAATTTTAGTTTAGTTAGGAAAAGCGTAGCACAGTTTAAATTCTCCTTCTGGAGTTTCTGTCAATAATCGGAAATGTGTTCGCGAACTTTTGTGCTGCCCTGTATAGGATCTACAGAATTTATACACACCACGTAATAGACAAAAAGCTAGTTAAGATTAAAATCGCGTTCAGTAACTTAAAACGCACTTCCAGGAATTATTGTTAAGAGACAGTAGAGAAATCTTTTGTGTGTCCCTGTAAATGAACGATGACTGCTATACACACAATATTCTGTATTAAGACTCTTGTAATGCACCTTAGTGATATGTATAAATTTAAATGCGTTTAAAATAGCGAAACATTATTTAAATAAACCGCAGACGATTTTTCTCCATAGACGTAATGTAACGGAATTCTTTTGACTGTCCCTGTAAATTAACTTTAAGTGCTATGCACACCCTATTCCATATTAAGCTTCTTGTAATACACATCAGTGATATATATCAATTACAATGTGTTTGCAATTGTGTAACATCATTAAAATAAACCGCAAATGATTTTTCGCCATAGACCGTAATGTAACGGAATTCTTTTAAGTGTCCCTGTAAAAAAACTGTAAGTGCTACACACTTCAGTTGAAATAGGGAGCGTGCTATAGATAACGACAATAACATATAAAAATTGCAAGGCAATCCGAGCATATTTACGGGAGTTAGAGCACGGCCAGACGGCCAGACAAACCGAAGTCATAAACACTTTTCAACTAGGTTGGAAAGTCTTAAAAACGGGTTTCTGTAATTAGAATTATAGGCGCCAATGTTTGCGTGGCGTATTTACCTGTTACAGAATTACCTGTTACTTAATATTAGTAGACATTAAGCAGAAATGCCAAAGTAAGATAATGACGCAATTATGAAAACTCCTAAACTATATCAAGAAAGAAGAGCAGAGAAAAACAGAGATCGGCATCTAGAAGGAGGTTCGTGAATTTTAATCAGATTATACCTCACTGGTCAAAAGTTCTGACAACAAATAGAGTTTAAAGGGAATGTGATTAAAACTGAGTTGCGCCGCCAAGAGCCTGAGGGCGCCCGTCAGGCACATCAACCGCCTTACCCAAGTCCTGAGGGATTTTTAGCGCACATGACCAGGCGAGTTCCTGTATGCACTACGGCGGTGGGAGCGCCGACACCTGCTGACCACTTCCATTCTGTTCCAAAGTTCAATGTTTCACCAAACCATACTCGAAAATTACGTGTAATAATATGCAGCCCGATTATGGCGCATTATTCATGATGTTTTAGATGAGAATAATGTTAGATTTTCTAATCTTCCGTAATCAAGTCTGCAGCCAAAGTTAGCGAGAAACAAAAAAATAAAAAATAAAACTGCCCAGTAAAAACTGAGGGCATTGAGCTCACAGGCTATTCACACTAATTGTATATTATACTCTTATTTCAAAGAATTTGAAATATTCCCCTCGAAAAATAAAGAAATCAACAATATATTAAGGGGTTGGGGTCATCCCCCCGTTACCCCCCTCATAGTTAACTAATGAACCCTTTTAACTAATCAGGGAAGTCTCTAATTACAATGAATATATATACAAAATTTGAAGAAAATCGGATAATTCTGCATGAAAACCCCATTTATCTAAATTAAGGAGGGATTAGCCCCCCCCCTTTTGCCCCCTTTATACTTAACCAATGAAACCCCAAAACTATTCAGAGAAGCGCATTATCACAATGAACCTATATAAAAACTTTGAAGAAAATCGGATAATTCTGCATGAAAATCTCATTTATCTAAATTAGGGGGGGGGGTATCTCCCCCCTTTCTCCCTTTATACTTAACTAATGAACCCCCAAAACTATTGAAAGAAGCTCATTATCAAAATGAACCTATATACAAAATTTGAAGAAAATGGGATAATTCTGCATGAAAAACTCATTTATCTAAATTAAGGGTGGATTACCCCCCCCCCTTTCCCCCTTTATACTTAACCAATGAACCCCCAAAACTATTCAGAGAAGCGCATAATCACAATGAACCTATATACAAAATTTGAAGAAAATCGGTTAATTCTGCATGAAAAACTCATTTATCTAAATTAGGGGTGGTTATCCACCCCTTTCTCCCTTTATACTTAACCAATGAACCCCCAAAACTATTGACAGAAGCGCATTATCAAAATGAACCTATATACAAAATCTGAAGAAAATGTGATAATTCTGCATGAAAATCCCATTTATCTAATGTAAGGGGGGATTAGCCCCCCATTTCCTCCTTTATACTTAACCAATGAACCCACAAAACTATTCAGAGAAGCGCATTATCACAATGAACTTATATACAAAATTTGAAGAAAATCGGATAATTCTGCATGAAAAACTCATTTATCTAAATTAGGGGGGGGGGTTATCCCCCCTTTCCCCTTTTATACTTAACCAATGAACCCCCAAACTATTGACAGAAGCGCATTATCAAAATGAACCTATATACTAAATTTGAAGAAAATGGGATAATTCTGCATGAAAAACCCATTTATCTAAATTATGGGGGGTTAGCCCCCCGTTTTCCCCCTTTATGCTTAACCAATGAACCTCCAAAACTAATCAGGGAAGCGCCTTATCACAAGGAACCTATAAACAAAATATAAAGTAAAACGGTTTGTCCTATCAAGAGTTATCGCGTTACGTACATACATACATACTCTCAGGCTTTGATAGCCTGTGAGCTAAAAATATTAGCAACAATATGGTTCAGTGTAAATGTGGATACCTTTAAAGACTTTCACAAAACAGACTTCATTGCGTCAAATCGTATTAACTGAAATACGCCAATTGGCAATGGACCCAATTACGGAAAATTACTTACTATGTTTAAGAATCTCCGCATTAGCGAACATATTGCAACTGATAAGCAAACGGACATGAAGCATAAATGCTTAAGTTGGTTAAGGGATTTTCGTCCAGAAAGATCAAATACATAATAAGAAAAAATATTTGAAGTGCTACCATGATCACAAAAGTTCTTGTTTTGTCTATTAGAATCTTCCGGTTTGGCGAAAAGGGAGACCAAACTGGTCGCCAGTGGTGGCTAGTATAATAATAAAGAGAGAAATTTGTCTGTTTGTCTGTGTGTATGTGTGTGTGTGTGTACATTATGTGATTTGAAGAGACCACTGCGCGTAGAGCTACAAGATTCGGTTGGAAGGTACCTTTATGCCTCTAGGCTTTTAGGAGTTTTACTTCTATCCTTTTTCTTTCTTTTTTTCTTTTACAGCGCAAACTCATAGTTAACCTAATTAGAAATTATATTATTTTTTACTTTAAATCGATATAATGTGGGTTTTTTAAGAGCAATTAACGGGGAGAACACTTAATAAAAAAAGAAAACTGCCCAGTTAAACTGAGGGCATTGAGCTCACAGGCTATTCACACTAATTGTATATTATACTCGTATTTCAAAGAATTTGAAATAAGCCCCTTGAAAAACAAAGAAATCGACAATATATTAAGGGGGGGGGGTTATCCCCCCGTTACCCCCTCATAGTTAACTAATGAACCCCTTAAACTAATCAGGAGAGCCTCTTATTACAATGAATATATATATATACAAAATTTGAAGAAAATCGGATAATTCTGCATGAAAAACCCATTTATCTAAATTAAGGGGGATTAGCCCTCCCCTTCCCCCTTTATACTTAACCAATAAACCCCAAAACTATTCAGAGAACCGCATTATCACAATGAACCTATATACAAAATTTGAAGAAAATCGGATAATTCTGCTTGAAAAACCCATTTATATAAATTAAGGGGGGATTAGCCTCCCGTTCCCCCCTTTTATACTTAATCAGTCAATCCCAAAAACTAATCAGGGAAGCGTCTTAACCCAATGAACCTATAAACAAATTTTGAAGTAAATCGGATAATTCTGCATGAAAAACCCATTTATATAAATTAAGGGGGGATTAGCCCCCCGTTCCCCCCCCCCTTTATACTCAACAAATCAATCCCGAAAACTAATCAAGGAAGCGCCTTAACACAGTGAACCTATAAACAAAATTTGAAGGAAAAATGAATAATTCTGCAGGGAAAACCCATTTATATAAATTAAGGGGGGGGGACTAGCCCCACCGTTCCCCCCCCCCTTTATACTTAACCAATCAATCCCAAAAACTAATCAGGGAAGCGCCTTAACGCAGTGAACCTATAAACAAAATTTGAAGGAAAACGGAATAATTCTGCATGAAAAACCCATTTATATAAATTAAGGGGGGGGGGATTAGCCCCCCCATTCCCCCCTTTATACTTAACCAATCAATCCCGAAAACTAATCAGGGAAGCGCCTTAACACAGTGAACCTATAAACAAAATTTGAAGGAAAATTGAATAATTCTGTATTAAAACCTCATTTATATAAATTAGGGGGGATTATCCCCCCCTGTTCCCCCCTTTATATTTAACCAATCAATCCCGAAAACTAATCAGGGAAGCGCCTTAACACAGTCAACCTATAAACAAAATTTGAAGGAAAACGGAATAATTCTGTATTAAAACCCTATTTATATAAATTAGGGGGGGGGATTAGCCCCCCCCTGTTCCCCCCTTTATATTTAACCAATCAATCCCGAAAACTAATCAGGGAAGCGCTTTAACACAGTCACCCTATAAACAAAATTTGAAGGAAATCGGATATTTCTATGAACAGTTATCGCGTTACGTACGTACATACGTACATACATACATACATACATACATACATACAGAACCGGCGGGCACATAAGCTCTCAGGCTTTGATAGCCTGTGAGCTAAAAAACGAAATATACGAATGCGCGATATCACAAGGACTAGGCTAGACAACTCTCTGGCTAGATTGTGTAATTCTCATGATAAAACGGAAGTTGGAAGTATACCAAATCGGCTCACCGTGAACGACGATGCTGAAAATTATCAATTTAATCTCTGTTCAAATTATAAAAAAACACAATAATTCAAGGTTTGCTTGATTTGAGACCGGAACGAGCGTAGCCTACATATGTACTGTGCCGAAAGCTGTGGAACCCCAACCTCAGTTTCATTTATTTCACGATTTAGTTGTAAAAACAAAAAAAAAAACACAGGGGGTGAACATCCGATAGCAGTGTGTTGAAAAGTGTAGGTAAGCAATCCGGTGCGAACCCATTCAAACAATGGATGGGAAACAATGGATTACTTCTATTGTTGCATAGAAAAAAATGAATAATGAAAAATTTTCAGACACGTGGTTTTTTGGATGTATATTGTTTAATTTGAAGTTTAAATATCAGTAAACATATTTCTGCACGTATTTTTATAAGCGAATAAAAAATCATATTTACTTTGACGTCAAGCGAATAGCGTCTACTTGGATTATTTTATCTTTATTGATTATAACTTTAATGATGCGATTTGTTTCATTACAATTAAACAGAAAAAATATTTTTATTTGAATTCATGGTAGTTAAGGATAGAAATACGTATATAAAGTACGTGTGAAAAGTTCGGGCTTGTGCAAATGACATCATGTCTAGCTTGAAATAAAAAAATTGCCACCGTCTCTAAAATCAGATCAGAAGCAATAAGCAAATCAAAACTAACAAAATTTGTAAGGTATCGTGCAATCGTTAAGCCATTTCATAATTTCCATTTAATTTTGCATATGTAACCAAACGATGAGCTATGTGGTGACTTTTTTACAAAAACTTTCGCACATATATTATTATTTTAATATTTAATTAGAATGTTTTATCCAATCCTTGAACTATTTCAGAAATTGAATTTTGAGTAAAAAAATATCCTCAGCTTTTTTATTTATAGAAATCATTTGTCAATTTTAAAATGTACTTTTTTACAATACAAACCTTTCAATAATAAAATTTTCACGATGTTTGTTTGTATAAAGTCTTATGGAAATAAAACGCAAATAGACATTCCGTCATTTTTGACCTGGAGTTATATGCTTTTATCAAGATAATATAATATTAATTTAGAATATATTATCTTGTACATGATATATATGGATAATATATGTAGATAAAATAGGTAGATAAAATATGTAAATAAAATATGTAGATAATATATGTAGATAATATTTTACTAATTAACGTACATTTAAAATTATTTTATACTTTCATATTTCAAAATAGACATTAAATTGATTATTATGAATAATTATTTTATCCATTATTTTTTTATTCATTTATATATCTTCAATAACATATTACGTTTAAAGAAAGAAAGTGAAAGATTATTTCATTATCAAGCTCTGTGTTAGAAAAAAATATTAATTAACAGTTTAATTTTCAGAAAATATTAAAAAAATATTTCTAAAAAAAAATAGAAATCGTAATTAACTTGTAGCATTATTGTACACTGGCCCCCAAAAGTTAAGGCACAACCAGTTTTTTGATACTCACTATTAAAAGAATGAAAATAAAGGTAAAAAAAATATGGTTTATATGAATTGAATAATCATAAGTAACTTCAATAAAATCTTATGAAAAAGTTATACCCATCTCAATTATTTTTATGTATTGGATACTTATATGTTTGTTAGGAGGAACTGCAAATATCCCATTTTTGGAATTTGTGTGAAATTTTTTTATGGTTGATATTCTTGAATTATTGGTACTAAAATAGTGTTTCCCATGTCTGTTTACTTGATTTGTTAAGATGGCGGGCAATATGTTGAATGGAAATGGGATTACCACAAGCTGGTGTTGCTAGACGTCTTAATGTGTCTTGTAGTGTAGTCCAAAGGCTCTGAGATCAATTTGAATCCAAGAATTCAGTATCAAGAAGACTTGTTCCATACCGCTCATGGGTTAAAACTTCTGTACAAGATCGCTTTCTAGGTCTTTTGGCCCGAAGAAGAAGACTACTGTGACTCAGCTCATTTCAGATCATCGTAAAGCAACAAAGTTGACAATACCTGCGATTACGATGCATAGACGTCTTCAAAGTTAAAGGACTTTATGCAAGACGACCCGTTGTGTGTGGCCCTCTTAATCGACAACACAGAAGTGGCCGTTTATGTTGGCCAAGAGAGCACGTTACCTGGAACACACAACAATGGACTTCCGTAATGTTCACAGAAATCGACAGTCTCAAATATTTCAGCTATGTTCGTATAGAACAGAGTGCGCCCCTACCGGTGGAAGGTGGAACTAATGGATTTTACAGCTAACTCGAGTTCTATGGGTTCGATCACGACGCGATTTTTTTCATTCGACTCGACATCGACAGAATATATTGATTTTAGTTCCAATTAGTCCCCCATTTCTGTATTCCAGTTCCGACCCTTCATCTTAAGGTCCTGCTTAAAACTCTCAGCTGGCCCCTTTTGGGGCCCTCACTATAGTTCCCTTAAAAATCGTCCAATTCACTATCTTCTTTTTGTAGCAATGTCTAAGGACTTCCAGCTACTACATGAACAACACAAAATTTTCTAGGACAAGACCCGTTCCCGCTGTACCCCTTTAAGTTTTTGTGCTCTAAATTTTTAATAACTTGTCTCTTTTTTCACCGATGATCTTCGTTTTTGGCGCCCCTTTCTCTATTTTGTTATTCCCCATGTCTGCATTCCGGTTCAGATCTTTCATCTTAAGCCCCCCTGCTTAAAACTATCAACTGGCCTTTTTTGGGCCCCCTAAAAATCGGAATCCCTTAAAATCGTATAATTCACTAGCCTTTTTTTTCTAAAAACTTCTTAGGACTTCCAGCTGCTAGATGAACAAGAAAATTTTTTCTCGGACAAGACCCAGTTGTCTTGGGCCCCTTTAAGTTTTTGTGCCCTAAATTTTTAATCACTTGACTCTTTTTGTCTGATTTTCTTCGTTGTTGGGGCCCCTTTCTCCAGTTAGTTATTTTTCCATTTCTACATTCTAATTATGACCCTAGGGCCCGGTAAACGGCCCCTTGAATTTTTTCTTCCTTAAATTGTTAATAACTGGACTCCTTTTAATCTGATCTTCTTCGTTTTTTGGCACCTTTTTACCACGTAGTTTTTCCACCATTTCTTCATTCCATTTAGGACACTGGCCTCCTGGGAACCGTCAGGGACCCTTGAACTTTTTTGCGCCATGCATTTTCATCCCTCTAATTGTGTCACTTTCTCGCTGCATAACTTTAAAGTTGAGTCTTGGACTCCTCTCCCCGGGCCTCCACCCTCGTATTTTTATTGGGGCCCTAGGGGGTCTTTTTTAGCATTTCTTTAAAATTTTATTCTAATGACTAATTTATACCCTATGCTTAATTTCGACTAATTGACATTTTCATCAATAACCTCAAAAAAGTAATGATATCAGTATAAGAACACTTAATGGGTTAAAAGTTGTGACGCAGCACTTTCTTTTGGTTCTAAAAATTTTAAATATGGGTCTTAAAAGCAATTATATCAAATTTAAGTGACGCTATGTTAATTTATATATACTTTAAATCATCATTTTCTTCTTAGTTTTATTTATATTCACAGGTGCAATTATTATCTTAATATGAAAAAATATATAAAATTTATTCCCTGATGATTTTTCATTTACATCTCTTAGGAATTCAAAATATGGGTTTTAAAAGAAATGATATCAAAATTTGAGTCACACTTTGACGTGAATTTAATAGGACTGTTTTAAAATTAAATTTAAATTATTTTTGGTTTGTCTTCTAAAGTATATTTACACATAAAAACAATACTTTTAATTTTTCAATACACTGTTAAATATATTACTTTCACTGAGCCTATATTATGTATTGAAATGTATTTATTTCAATAAATTGATTTTTTTTTGTGCCACGCTATCCAAAATCATAAGTAAAATTTTTGTAAATGAGTATTTTGCGTCATATTATCCAAACGAAGGGAAATGTATGCAAGTGGATAATATGACGCAAAATATTCATTTACATAAATTTTACTTATGATTTTGGATAGCGTGGCACAAAAGATAAATCAATTTATTGAAATAAATACATTTCAATTCAAATTAAAAGTATTGTTTGTATATGTAAATATACTTTAGAAGACAAACCAAAAACCATTTAAATTGAATTTTAAAACAGTCCTATTAAATTCACGTAAAGGTGTTACTCAAATTTTGATATAATATCTTTTAAAACCCATATTTTGAATTCCTGAGAGATGTGATTGAAAAAGCAACAGCGAATAAATTATATATATTTTTTCATATTAAGATAATAATTGCACCTGTAAATATAAATAAAACTAAAAAGAAAATGATGATTTTGTTAAAAATATATTAACATAGCGTCACTCAAATTTGATATCATTGCTTTTAAGACCTATATCTAAAATTCTTAGAGCCAAAAGAAAGTGATGCGCCACAACTTTTACCAATTAAGGGTTTTTGTACCGATTCTTATACGTTTAAAATAACGTTTAACATTTCTAGCGTCAGAAACAATACTACAATGTATCACTCTTTAATAATTTCTTTTAGTAACTAAAAACATTAAATAAAATCATATTTTGAATCTACTATAATCTAAGTATTTCAAATTTGCTTGATATGTTAGAACCTACTTTATAGGAAAATAAATACATGGATCAGTTAAATATCTTTAAATTACCGTATATCATTCAATCTTATTTTCTAATGATTGCTAAAGGTTATAATTACTTACGAAATTGTTTATTCACTCGTAAAATTCTCTGATTCCAAATCAGTTCATAATTTATTGATACACTGTAATACATATCCTGCATTGAATTTCTTTACCATTAAATACTAGAACATTAATAGAAAATACTGCTTTCAGTGTATTCAATTGCATACATCCAATTTCCAAATTGGAATTACAACATTATTGTTGGAATGTGAGTGGGTTTCAAGGCAGAATTTCAGAATGTCAACTAATTGCAAATAATGCATTTGTAGCTCTATAATACTATCATCATATGAGAAAACAGATGTCTGTAAATGGATTTTAATAAACTTTGTGAGTAATGTATATAAATATGTTTGGTAGTTTGTATGTCGATTTATTTCTCAACAAATCCTACTTTCTGCATTTACGAGGATAAATTCATTTATGATGCTAAAGTATTACATTTTTAAAACACGATATTAACTTTATAATTGCATATTTATTTCTATACAAGTATGAAAAAAATCTTTTCAAAATTTCATTAATAATATAGAAATTATAAAACTGGAGATGAATTTAGAGAAAAAACAATTTACATTTATATGTGTTTAAATTCCCTAAAAGAATTTATCTGATTTACATAATTATTTAAATTAACCTTATCCAATTCATCCAAATTATCCAATGATTATGATCATTGGATTTGATTTAAATATTTCAGATATAGAACGAGTTACATTCTAAATTTACTATGATGTATCTAAACGCTTCAGAATATATATTATTACATATTAAAAAGTCATAACATTTATAATTTTTTAGAAATAAAAAGAAATGTTTTTAAAAGTTACATGTAATCATAAAAATAGTAACACAAATTTCGATTCCTTGTAGCTTGATCTAATATCTCTGAAACATGAAATTTATTGGGTTTAAAATTAATTACATTATAAGAAGTCATCTCTGAAAGAATTTAAATTTTTAAAATCGTCAATAGGTGAGAGTATGGCGCCTTTGCACCTACGTCACCAAAACCTAGCAAAAGGGAACTTCTAATGGCGAATTTCTAAATGCGACTACATTGCTTGTACTTACAACAATAATGTAGTCTGTAAAAGATTGAGAAGTTTACAAACCCATTTAATTTGTCATTTCTAGTTAGCAGCGGTGTTTTCAGAATATAATGTTATCGAAGTATGATTTGTTACTTTTAAAAGTGCCAAATAGCAACTTTTCTATGAATTAGAAACCTATGCAAAGCTATAATATAAGGATTTGTTTTCGGTAAACTCCTCGAAAAAGATAATTCATAAGTTTTTATAAACAGGATTTATGGTATATTAAAGGTTACATATTATTATCAGGTCAGACA
Organism: Maratus michaelseni; assembly: GCA_963931845.1. Taxonomy (NCBI): domain Eukaryota; kingdom Metazoa; phylum Arthropoda; class Arachnida; order Araneae; family Salticidae; genus Maratus; species Maratus michaelseni. The sequence continues at coordinate 431,213,439 of OZ007588.1, forward strand.
ATTACAGGAAATTTCACTGGGCACTCGTTGATTGTATTGGGGAGATCATGTGAACTTCGTAAATGCATTTACTTCTGTGAAAATATATTGGTATTTTTTATTTGTGAGTGATAATGGACCTATTTGGTCGATGTGGTTTGTTTCTAAAGGGCAGTCATCTTTTGATATCGGGTTTAAAAAAAACCTTAAACTTTTCTTTGCTTCCTATTATACAATGTACTTTCGATACAGTTTGCAATTACTGTTACTACTTTCTTCCTTAACCCAGCTTAGTTAAATTCTTGACTCACTACTACTTCCGTCTTTGACACAGCGAAGTGCCCTGGTTCATAAATTTTTCGTACAATAAATTTTCGTTGTATCTCTTCTGGCACTACCTACATGGGAATTTTATCTTGCTTCAGTGGAAACAATATACATCTAATAATAACTTAAATATGATAAATATTAAATATATTTATTTCTTTAAATAGCAAACTTTAATGTTTTTAGAAATTTTTTTAAATATTTTCTACAAGAGAGTAAGATACTTTGAAGATGAGCCTTGAAAGCTCTCGTAAGATTTGACATCTTAAATGTGTACTTTCGAATTAAATATTTTCCAAAATAGTTTCCTCAAAACGTTTTCACTTATATAATGGAGTTATTTATAGGTATAATAATTTTTTTTCCAAATTATATAACGATATAATTTGTAACATCTATTTTTAGGATTATATCATTTAAGACAAACATTTATTAACGTTAAAATACATTATTAAAATTTTCTAATTTGCTTAATATTACAAAAGATTTCCTTTTACGATAGTTATATTTCGAAAAGTTAGTCTTTAGCATTTAGCTTTAAATTTGCTTAAAACAATTTTTTTTTCATGGGACCTAAATAGCTTTCAGAAAAAAAAAAAATACCAGTCAGCCATTTATCTTTAGCAGCGAGTTCAAAATGTAGTAATGAAGTAAGTTGGTTTATATTGTGATAAAATTGCACTGGAATCGAGGAAAGTGTTCCCATGTGCCTAAAATAAATGAGAATGATTTTTCACAAAGAGATTGGTTAGTCTATTCCTTTAACATTGTACTGCTTTTCCAATTAATCATTTAACTAAGCACATTATTTGTGTCGGAAAGATTTGTAAAATTTAGTTGTTTCTTGTCAAGGGAATAGATAAATAGCGAATTGTAAAACAAACAAATGTCTGTTATTTTCCACGTAAGTTTTCTCTAAATTTCAAAATTTCTTGGATATGTCAAAAGGATTTCAATACATTTTTTGAAATCATTTTTAATTAAATAATATAAAGATTTACAATATAATGCATTAAAAGCTTGTTGAAATATTTTCGCTTTATAAAACTTCAAGAAACGCAGATGAAATTAAATAACATATACACCATTATACACGTTTCGAAAATGAAAGTAAAGTTTAAACGCGATCTCATGTTTTATATCTTATATCTAAAAACTTACATTACCAGTTTTACAAAAGGTATTGAAATAAAACCTACATCATTTAAATGACATAAATACTTGAATTCATAAAAGAAGATGAATATATTTTTAATCTTATCCGTGGTAAAATGTTTCACTAAGTGACTGGTTAGTCCATTTCTTTAACCTTGTATTTATTTTCCAATCATTTAACTAAACACATTATTTGTGTCAAAAAAATTTGTAACATTTAGCTTCTTTTTAATTTTTGTTTCTTGTCAAGGGAATGGATGAATAGCGAATTGTAAAACACACAAATGTCTGTTATTTCCCTCGTAATTTTTTTCAAAATTTCTTAAGTTCTCAAGGAATCAAAAGATGGTTAAGAGAATATTCCAAAAAGATTTTTAATACATTTTAAATCATTTTTCATACGGAGCGAGATTTACTTAATTTATTCATATAGCCATGTTCATTACATAAAACATTATATTATTAAAAAATAATTAAAGGTTTCAAACATTTGCAATGGAATGCATAAAAAGCTTGTTGAATATTTTTTCACTTAATAAAACGTCCAGAAACACAGATGAAAAGAAGTAATAGCTACTGTCATGCCACCAACATCCTTCCAACCCTTTTTTCTTTTAAAGTAAACAGAAATGAAAAGAAGACAGAAAGAATGGTGTTTCTTTCGGAAGAGTAGGATGTGGGAATGCATCCGAGTATATTTTGGTTGTTTTAAGAAGTAATGTGGTTTTGGTGGATTTGTTATGAATATTAGTGAAAATGTGTATAGTGTATATATCATTGTAAATACCAACACTTATATTTAATAAACTCTGTATTTAAATTTTAAAGATAAGAATCAGTGCGTCATTCGGCTGTCATGATATTAGAGCTACATCATTGTACGCGTACGAAACTGAACATAATGTTTAAACGCAGTCTCGTGTTTTATATTTTATATCTAAAAAATCACATTACTAATTTTAAAAATAAGCATGAAATAAATGCCACTCCTTTTAAACATTAAAAATTGAATTCATAAAAAAAGAAAAACAGAGGATGGATATATATTTAATCATATTTGTCTTAGAATTAAAACTTTTATTATTCAAAAAGAAAAAAGAAACATATATACCGGGTAAAGTAAGCAGGATATTTTTGCATTTCATTAATCTGTTATTGCTGGAAGTTTTATAATTATGAGAGCGATCAGTTTGTTACTGTGGCACATCATTGAAATAGAAATTCAGAAGACATTACAGAAATATAATTTTTAAAATTGTGTATGGTAGTGAAACAAATAAATTATTTGTTTTAATATCCTTGCATCAGTATTATTTCGAAAAATTTTCATTCAATGTATTTTAAATTATAAAGAAAAATTTGTGTTTTCCAAAATAACATTCGAAGAAAATGTCTGTGACATAAGATACTAGATATTGTTTTACAGCGGAAAATGTTATTTAAATACGAAAGAATATTTCCTGATGTTTAGAGGAAAATAACCGAGTAAAATTAAGGTAAAGTTTCTAGGAGATTGCTCAAAATTTTCTGCTTGGATATCAAAATAACAATATATTATGTTGTCGAATAGTTGTTACAAAGAAAAGATTGAAGTTTGATAAACAGAATGTATCCTATAAACTATTTTTCGTAACTGTAAACATAATACTTTCTCTACTTTTAAAAGTATCCGTTGTTTTGTAGCAAATACGGTGAAAATTCATAAAATGAAAATTTGTTTAAAATAAAATATCTAATATATATGGAATAATAGGATAGATATATTGCTTGAGATTTCTTTTTTTTCTATGATAGATTTTTATGTAATAGTATTTCCCATTTAATATAATCCAAAGATTTTATTGAAGTGTCTATTTACTATAATTATCGTAAAAACTTAAAAGCATTTAATGCAACCCTTGGATTTACTTTTATTAAGAAATAAAATTGAGTATTTATTATTATGTAAAACTAGTCGTTGGGGGCCACCGTAATACTTACCCATCATGGATATGTTTAACATAAAATATGAAAATAAAACATGTGTAAACTATTTATAAAATGCATTGCATTCGAATAAAATAGTGGCTTGATGACATCTGTGATGCGAAATCACATATAGTTTTAAATTAGCTATTTTTTTTTTTTTACTTTAATAAATTTCCCTTTCTATAATTCATTTATTAAAGTTTTGATAAATTTTATTTAAGCTCTTGGCGTTCTTATTCAGAACAAGTAAAAGAATTAGATCAGCTTTTCTGCTCCCACGCAAATTCTCATCTTTAGTCCTGACGTGCGATCAAACGCTTAAATCAGATTAAAAAATAAAAAAATAAAAAAAAATAAAATAAATACTTCGGCCTCCAATTTAACTCTGTTCATGTACGTTATTTCTTTTTCAAAATGCAGCTGTTTCTTTGTGAATCATAAAAGGATGTTCTACAGTCCTTATTTTGTCTATCTAGGAACTTCTTATGGGATGCGAAAATTCTTCAGTAACGTAATTATTGGCGGTGTTTAATCTTGTTAAAAATTGCTAGTCTGGCTATAAGTTCAAACAGTTGTCCATATTTCCTATTAACGGATATTTTCTGATGCATGTACTCTCGCCAAATTTATGATGCCAAAAAAAAATGTAAACGAAGAAATTTACAGCGTATGTGTATCAGGGTTCCTTCTCTGATTGCCGGCCTGAGAACATGTAGATTGTGAGTCTACTGTACGAACATTAATGCACCACCCACTCGCCTGTTTTATGCTCCTGTTCTTGTGCTTGTTATTAAAAGTTCTTCGAAATCTTCATAGATGCATTCGACTCAATCTTTCTTCCAGAAAGGGATTATTTTTATTTTTTCTAAAAGAACCTTCATTAAGTATTTCCCACTATTTATTTTCAAGATCACTTTTCACGGCTAACTAAAGTCTGCATCCATCATTACATAACTTGGTTTCCGTGACCAAGCCCCTATCTGGATATATCTTCTACTTTCTATTGGGTGGTGCCCGAATATTTTAAATATTTGGACAAATATAATGCACTTTTTCGTGACTTTTCGACTTGGCGGTTATTATGTTCTCATTGCATAACAAAACGTTATGGATTTTTAAACGCTTCTACCCCTTCATCGTTTCTATACCGTAAAAATATGGATGTACGGTGTCAAAAATATGGACATATACGGTGGAGATATACGTGAACGAAGTTTCTCTTACAGTCGGCGACGTCAGAAAACTTTTCAAAATCGAGGGCCTCCAATGTGTTGTTTCTTCGCTCGTTTCATCGGAAGATCGGAATCATATTTTATGCCGTAAATGTGTGCTGGATGGACCACGTAAATCTGCGGAACTCCATAACTGTGCGCCTCTGCGATAAATTGGCTCGATGAGTCATTCAAAGAATGTTCGCTGCTTCTAAAAAGATGGAAAATGTGCTGATTTTGTCCGTATTTTTTTACTTCCGTTGTTTCGTCGCTTCTGTGATCCGAATTGTGCTGTTCGCGTTTTTTTTTTTGTGCATCGCAAGTGTTCGTAAGAAAGAAAAAAATAGCTAATTTAAAACTATATGTGATTTCGCATCACAACATCATAAATTTTAAATGCTAAATTACAGAATTGCGTAAAAGAAACTTTTTTATATAACTACAAAATTGATAATCATATTAACTAACGGTTTACTGCGTCGGATTAAGCGTCTCATTTTCAATTAAAATATATCTGTGAATTGAAATTTGAATGAAATACAGGGTCATGAAAAATCGAAGAGCATGGAAAATATAATTACAAATATCTTGGCAACTAATTATCCGATTAACTTCATTCTTCATGCAAAATTTGTTTTGTTTTTTATTGTCTATTATATTCACTCCTTAAAATAAACAATTTCGAAAATTTCTATATACCTTTTATCAGAACAAATATTGCGAGAGTCCGAAAAAAATAGTTCCGGATAATTGAGGCTACTGAAATTCAATAAGCTTCTTCCCATTATTACATACTAAGTTCATACCAAATTGGAAGTCTCTATCTCAATTTGTTCGGGAGGTAGAGCGTTTACAGACACACACACAGACCGACGGACCGCATTTTTTTTAATATGCTTTCGGAATCTCCAGTGTCTGAAATGTGTAAATCCGTCAATTTTTTTTTCGATTTTAAAAGCGATTACTTACCCTATACTACGTATGATGGGTAAGTAATATTAAGTGAAAATGAATAGCATTAGTTAAAAATTTGCTTTATATCCTAAATAAATAATTAGCATCAGGATATCAATAAAATAGTTTTTTTTAATCTCTTATGGAAACAATTATAGGTGATTGAGACATAGTCGTAAACATAAGCATTATAACTTTTTTGCAATATATGCTTACGTGAGAATAAAGGAAATTTTCTGAAATGAAGCAATTATTTCAAAAGTGAAAAAGTTACTTATTTCTAGTTTAATTTTTAAGTGAAATCTTAATTTGAGTATTTATTTATTTATTTTTGCGAAAAGTAAAGCAGTTATTAATTAATGTTATCGGCGACTACTTTGCACATTAGGGTGGGCCGAAAAGATTCAAAAATTGTTTTTCAAGTCGTAAGCTGCAAATTGGGAAGACGAAAAATGGGTAAAAATAGAAATAAAATCGGTTTATAACTTCCGATCGCTCATGTGCTGTAAAGTTTTCTAAAATGGGAAAAAAATTGACATTTTTACAAAAATTTTAAATTTTTTTAAATTAGCCTCTTTACGAATATAATAGCTGAAATTCTTATCTATTACACTAACAAAACATAATATTTAAATATTATTTAATTCTATCAACATCTTCCAATTGGGCATTTGCTCTAAATTTTGGCGAAATTTGGCAGAAATCAAATTTTTACGATAATCTTTTATCTTACTTAGCTTGTTAATATTTAAATGTAATAGCTCTTATCGACTCTTTCTTACTTGAAACAATAACACTTTAGAGAATTAAAAATGTTATAAAAATTTTGTAAAAATTTAGTAAAATTTAGTTTTTGTTCAAGTCTGTTAAGGTAATACGATAGCGCAACAGCAGTCAAATCTAAGAAATTCACGCACGTGTTGTAATTGACTCGGCTCAAGTATTAATTACCGATTCTGACGTCTCCCATGTTATAGACAAAAACAAAATGAGAAGACCGAAACAAAATATTGTAATAAATCTGGCGAATTTTCACTACAATGTCTCTATTTGGATTGGAGGAAAGACAACACGTTAGTGGTGGATGTAGCTCATTCAAAATGGTTCCGTAGAGTAAAAAAAGAAGAGCATTACTTTCTAATTCAAGAACCTGGCTCAGTCTACATCGGCCATGTAACCCCAACTTCTGGAAATTATGAACATATTGTCACTTCTATTATTTCTTATGTGTCTGGTCGTGGTATTTCTCTTGAAAAATTAGTTGTCATAGAATGTGATGGTACTAAATTTAACACAAGTTGGAAAAACGGTCTGATTCGCCGATTGGAAATGCATTTGGGGAAACTGTTACAATGAGCAGTTTGCCTTCTTCATTTTAATGAACTGCCATTCACGCATCTGTCTCAATACGTTGAAGGTAAATCAACGAGTCCAAAATCTTTGAGAGTTCCAATCGGTGAAAAGGATGCGAATAGCATCCAGTGAATAGCTGCCAGAGTGTTGACTGTCAGATTTCCACAATAGACAGAAGTATATTAAGTAAAGATCAGCGATATCTACTCGATATTTCCATTGCAATAAAGTCGGGAAACTGTAAAGTGGCTGTATGAAATCCTGGTGCCTTGTCACACTCGAGGTGGTTGACAACAGCCAATCGAACTCTCAGATTGTACATAAGTGAAGAATGCCCGATGTCTGAACTTCCAGAAATAGTTGTATTTTTTCTAAAGTCATACATGCCAATGTGGTTTAGTATTAAAATAAGTAAATACTTTACAGACGGACCAAAACTTGTGTACCAAGCAATACAATCCTCAAGGTACCTGCCTAAAGATTTACGTAATATTGTCCATACTGTGATCGAATGAAATGGATTTTTCGCTCATCCAGAACATTTATTCATCACACAAGATACTTCAAAAAACATAAGAAAGCTGGGACTTGAACGAATTCTAAAGGCGAGACAGTTAGATAAAAAGAGAATAACTATCAGAACATTCATGTCGCCAAAACTCAATTTCAAGGCTCAAGACTACTCGGATATAATTAACTGGATGGACTGTGATTTATCTTCTCTCCCATTATTAAAGGATATCAGTGACAATGATATTAACTCACATATTCAAAGTGGCCAAGTTCCTAATTGGGATATAACATTCCAGAATTCCCCAGTCCATACTCAAGCAGTTGAACGATGTGTCAAACTCGTAACAGAAGCATCAGTACAAGTTTGTGGAGCTGAGTCTAGTGATGGTTTTATCAGAACAACTCTGCTGTCAAGGTCAACCATGCCTAACTTCGCTCATAAATCTGATTTCAAAGTACCTTCATCTAAGAATGAGTGTAAACGGCGATGTTCAATTGTTCAACATGCGTTTCGTGGACTTCTCACTCTCTTCAAATAAAACTTAGCTTTTCCAATAAGAAAATGTGTTTATAAATAATACTAATGGTCTAACATAATTTATTTTAAACATTTAAACTTGTATTCAATAAAAGAAATCAACAAAGAAAGGTAAGTTTTGATTTTTTCCCCTTGAACTGTGATTTATCTTCATTTGTAATTATTTTATTCAAAATTTCATAAATGCAATTCTCGACAAGAAGTTGTTGATGAGTTTAAAGATTTAAGTAATATTTATACATTATGTTTTGTTATTCTAATGCATAATAATTTCAGCTATTACATTCGTGAAGAGGCTAATTTAAAAATTTTAAATTTTTTGGTAAAAATGTGAATTTTTGCCACATTTTGGCAAACTTTAGAGCACATGCGCGATCGGTAGATGTTGATGGATTTAAATAATATTTAAATCTTATGTTTTGTTAGTATAATATATAAGAATTTTAGCTATTACATTTGTGAAGATGCTAATTTAAAAATGAAAAAAAAATTGTAAAAATGTCAATTTTTTCCCATTTTAGCAAACTTTACAGCAGATGCGCGATCGGAAGATATAAACCGATTTTATTTCTATTTTTACCCATGTTTAGTCTCCCCAATTCGCAACTTTTCCGTGGTATTACGACTTGAAAAACATTTTTTTAATTTTTTTGGCCCACCCTATTGCACATACATGGGTTATTCAGCACCGAATGTGGATAAGAGATTCAACGATTTTTAAAGAGTATTCAAATAATGTTTTCAAATAGTTAGTTTTGATTCTGTTTAACTCATGTGTTTTAATTAACGATGTATTCAGCATTTGGTATATATGTTTCTAAACACATTTGAGCTGCTTGATTTTTGCTATAATTTGTCTCATGCAAAAATTGTACTTCTCTGTTGGAAAATGATTAAGTTTGAAGGTAGTTTTTACGTATAGTTTGTTTATTTACATGCATAAACTTATTTTTACCTAAAAAATATGTCTTATGATCAATAGCAGTTGGATTGTTATGTACTGGGCAAAACTGGGGTAACTTTACACCACATAAAACATGGCACAAAGAAGTTGAGTCATTTGATCTTAGCTAAGGTTTCCGAAATGTCGTAAAGTCAAAACAAAATTGGAGATAAAAATAAACCATACTTTATGAGAGAATTAATTCAATTTTATCCATGTTAGTTGCTATGTTTACATGTTTTACATGAATTACATTTTTTATATTTCGTTTATATTTTCTCTTTAATACTAAAACATCCATTCATTGTCAGTTTTGCGTGTTCTCAGAGGGAGTAAAAAAACCTGGTGTGATTAAGATATGTGTAGCTTTTTAATTCCTCCCACTTCGTGCTGTTTGTTTTACTAATTTCATAACTTGGTACTGCCCTGGCATAAAAAATGCTGACCACACTGGGACCTGAATGGAGTTGACCGAGATAGTCCTTGTCCATTCACCTTGGTTTATTGGAGATTGAAGATGGACCAAAACATGTTTGCTGATGCAATGCACTTAGATAACATCATCTCCTCATTATATGTAATTCTCTCTGGTATTCTTCAGGGACCCTACCCTGTTTAACAATTTTTTAATGATATTCTATTTACAATGAGGACATTTACTGCTCTCTATGCAGATGACACGGCAATGCACATTCTTAATTTTAGGGGTTAAATTCGCCGGCATTTCTAAATCTCTCCATCCCCTCTTTAATAGCAACTCTCTTTCTATCAAAAATAAACTTCTGGTCTATAATCCCTGCATTCGTTCCATATTGCTTATGCTTGTCCGATCTGGGGTTTTGCTAGCAAAACTAATTTTAACTATCTTTAAGGAATTCACAATAAAATTCTACGAATTATAAAAATGCAATAAATATTTTAGAAACTATGCAATTTGCAGAGATCTCAGCACAACTTCTCTCAAGATAAGAATGAATCAACTGTCCAAAATCTTGTATAAAATCATCAATATTATACCTAAAAAAGTTATTGCTGAGTTACTAGACTACGTGGTCTCCGACCCAGTCAACAGAATACGCACTAGATATGCATTGATTGTTGAAGACAAAACTTGAGTTATTTCTCTCTGTTTTTAGTTAAACTTTCTCCCTCTCTTTCTGTGTTTAATATATATATATATATATATATATATATATATATATATATATATATATATATATATATATATATATATATATATATATATATATATATACATGTGTGGTAAGTGAAAAGTTTCTTTTTTTTGTGAGATTTCAAGACTAGTCTTCGGTTGCTTATTCGCAAGCTTAGGAATTAATGGATTCTTTTATTTTTTTTCATATTTGATAGTTTTTCTTTCATTTTTTTCTCTTATTTAATTCGTTTATTTTATTATTTATAAATTTTAAATTATTTTCAATTTCTCTATTTATAATTGCATTCATGTAGTTTTTACAACATTTAAACTTAAACGTCTTTAATGGATCCATTATGTCTCTATAAGTCGCCACACGTCGCCTGGATGTAAAGTTAGTCAACAACTAGGAAGTCCCATAAGAGCATCGCATTGTTCCATTGTTCCAATATTTTCCCATTCAATTATTCCTGTTAATGTATTTATTTTGAACTTTTGTATGGAAACTTTTTGAAAACTGAATATATATATATATATATTGTAATTTTACATTAAACATCTGCATACATTACGTTTATTTTTAGTCTACAACAATACTTTTGAAGAAAATGGCAAAACAAACTGTCAGGAATGGTTTAAAAACAAATTTGAAAGTGACACCTAGGGGGCAAACCACCCACTCTGGGAACTTCTGCATTAACTTCTAATCTCCCATTATTCTATTAATAGCACATTTGTTTAATTCTATCTTAATGTACACATAAAAAATCAAATAATAAGTTTTAATATTTTAAACTTATTATTTTAATTTCCCATATGCATAAATGCATAAACAAATAACTTGGTAAGAGTTTGCAGATATACTGTAATTTCACGAATTAAAAATATTTAATCTTTAAAGATATAGCGACATTAAATAACGACATTTAAATCTATATAAATGTCATACACAAAAAGTTTTAAAAATCAAATATTTGAACGAACCTAGCGTAATAATTTTTGAAGTATTTTTACAAGTAAAGGGAAATATAAGATGAAAAATATCATCTTTCAAAATATTCTATATGTTTGAAGATGAAGAAATGTGCATGTAACTCAAAATATGTAGGATAAAGGTAAACATGCTAAAAGTGGAATGTAAGAAGTACATCGGTTCGGCAAAAACATGTATGTAAGAGGCATTCTATGGAATATTTTCGAAGAAGATATCTTATTTCAAATAGCTTCTGTTGGTTTCTTTGTCGAGTTTTCCCTCGGGGATTATATCCAATTCATAGTTTTATAAGATTGTGATTTTTAACTTTTAAAACTTTCAATAACGCTCAAGATTGAAATTTTGGACAGCATGATAAATTATATTTATGAATATATTTTTATTTACAAATAATGATGTGTATATAAATTTAATTTTTGTTAAATGCAATCAGTATAAAACGTCACAAATTCTTAAAGTTTTTGCCATATTTGTAGTGTTTCCGACAAACAAAGATATCTACGTGTTGATTTATTTTCAATTTCAACATGTGTAAATAAAATTAATAATAAAAACATTTTAACATGAAAAATATTTTTATTGAATTTTTCTAGCATAGATTTTTTTTTACAAAGTGAAATGACTAAAGATATTCATAATTGTATATTATTGAATATTTGTATCATACTATTACTTTTCACGTTGTATGAAAAATAAAGATGTGCTTTATAAAAAAAATCTACAGATTTCTTTTTCCATATTCCTTAATATTCTTAGTAAAAATTTAAACTCGTAACAAGACTCGTTAATAAATTTCAATTAAAACTATTGTTGATGAAACCAATTTACACTTTGTTGAAGGAAAGTTTCATTATTATACTGTGACTTACGATATCCAAAGGAATAATTTAATTTAGAACTTTTATCTTTAGAATAATACTTACCATTTTCATGGGGAAAATTGCAAAAAATAGTACAATTACTTTTTAGTTCATAGATTTTATTATATTGGAGTGAGAATAAAGATTTGTATTTTTAATATATAATATTTTATTTTCCTTTATTTATTATATATGTGCCCTGACACTTAAGGTAAAGTGAGGTTTATGAGATATTAAAAAATTCTTTAAACCATTACGAAAACGGTTTTAAAATTATCTCACATTATATAATTGTTTTAAAGCATGGCTCAAATGTTAATTAAAAATAAAATGTCAATTAAAAACAATCTTCCATTTTGTTTTCATTTCAACAGTTATAAAACCACTTCTCGTATTAATTTCATTACGTTTATATTTTAAATACATTTTTGGATTATAATATTAGAAACTTTAGAAATATTTTATAAAATCATAATCAGAGAAAAATCCTTACAATTTCTTTTCAATTTGCATCTGTATAGAACAAACTAAGCATATAAATACTCATATATTATATCTGACCATATTTAATCGAAATATTGATTTTTTTAAATATTTGTATATAAATGTGTGATATTTATATATTTACTCGGTAAAGGCATGAAAATATTGTTTTATTGAGTGTTGCGCATAAAATATGTAATTTCAATATTGTATAGAAATATTAATTATTTAGTATTTCTAGAAAAAAATAAGTTTTTAAGTTAAGAATATGTAATCCCACATTTTCATTATAATAGTTTCATATTGGTTTTAAATTATGTTTAAATATCCACTTGTTTATTATGTTTTGTGATGCAAAATAATATTAATTAATATGAGATATACGAAAATGAATGTATATGACGCTTGATTTTTTTCACTACTTTCACTTGAAAGTGCCTATTATTAATACCACATTTTAAACTTATTTTATATAACAAAATAACAAAATATTACTTTTCAAAATATATGTATTAATCGTTTCCATGGGAATATCGAACATAAAATTCATTGAAAAATTAAATTCCAACAATACTGACTTTGAAAGAGACGTTTTCGTAAATACTGACTTTGAACTGAATTTATATACATATCATTATTTGTAAATAAATATATATTCAAAAATATATTTTATTATGCTTTCCAAAATTTCAATCTTGACTACAAACTGACTTCACCAATACTGACTTTGAAATAGAAGATACAATAGAAAAATAGCTTATTTTTTAAAATAGCAATTTGAATTATAAAAGGTGAAATGTACAGAAAACGATAAAATTTACCATTTTCATCATTGTTCACAAAAATAGTTTTCATTTAAATTTCAAAAAATTCAACTTAATTCATATGTGCTTTTAAATTTAAAAATAAATATTTCACTAATTCATACTATTTTGCTTTTTATTTAATATGCTTATCATAATATTCTGTCTATGAATCCAGTGTAAAAAAAGAATCAGAATGACCAATGTTCACATTAGGGAACACCATGAAAATTATATATCACTAGCAGAACAAACCGACTTTTCCCGTGTTAACCATGGGGCCCTTCCGGGTAAAATAAATTAAAATGCAATAATACGACAATAACAAAGACGTAGCTTTGTGCATTCTGGCCCCATAAAGCGATAAAAACACAACCAGAAAAAACGTTACTTTGGCTCAAAAATAGTAAAATCCCTCAGATTTATAAATAAGAATGCTCGTTTTCTTTATTGCGCGTAACAGAAAAGCACACAATTTTCCTAGAAACGCAAAGAAAAAAACCCAAATAGCGTAACATTTTGTGAAATTCGCATTAATATGGTATCTATCTATATTATAAAAGGAAAACATATCCGTGAGTAATGAAATTTTTTAACTACTAAATATCGCACAAATTCATTTTTTACACTGTCGATTTGAAAAATATGCACTTTCAAAAGCAATTTGTTTGAAAGTTTCATCTCAATTTATTGATTTTTATGGATTTTAAAGTAATTTTAAAGCATGTATATTTTTAAATCTTTGCCCAACACAATTATGAAAGATTGTCACATTTGATCTTAAAGCTATATTATAAAGTAAAGACATGCCAATATCATATGGGTAGTGGAAACGACCTAACTCATGAATTTAATTTTTACTGCAATGTCTTTTACTTCTAAACATCGCACATTAAATTTTATGCAGTCAAATGAAATACAATTTTCATTTTCAATTCAACTTTCAATGCTATTTGTTTTAAAAGCGTATCTCAATTTACTGATTTTTTTAAGGATTTTAAAGTAATTTTCAAGCATAAATGTTTTTAAATCTGCGTGCAGCTCGATTAAAAAAAGATTAACACTTTTGCTCTTAAATCAATGTAAATAATTCACAAGTTGTTGGTTTCCGAGAAATATTCCTTAACTAAATTGCCAAATTAAATTAAAACTTAAGAAAAAATAGATAAATAAAACACTAATTTAACCATATATGTTATCGATATAGATTACCTGATTACTTTTAAATGAAAATGTATATTTTCATTCATAAAAACTAAATTTACAGCGATTACGGGAAAATGATATCAATTTCTAGATGCTTTCAGTGGTGACATCGGTCATGAAGATTTGTTTCGAACGAGGAAAAACAGACTCTAAGACAATATTTGTCATGTTTCATTTTCTATTCAATATAAATCGTAGAAAATGTTACTACCGCATTTAAAGTATTAAAACTCTTAGCGCAATTGTATAATTAAATATTTAGTTGTAGTATACAAACCAAATACGAATTAAATCATTAGCAAGCTTTTGTTTCCATTGTATACATTAAACTTGTTGTAAATGAATTAATTTGTTCGATGTTAACTATTGAATTTTGTTATTGAGAGAGATCTTGTTTACTAGATTTAATGATATTGCGAAACCTTTGAAAATTGACTTCCGTCGTATTCAAAAGTCTCCCGTGTGTATGTAGTGGTGAAGCTTGATAATTAAAAGTGTATATTTATGAATGGAGCCACTGTGTGTATCGGATTTTTGCCAGTTTTCTTCAACCTTATGCAATAAAAATTATTCGATAATTTTATATGGCAGCATTTTTTATTAATTGAAAATCACTGTAGGTTTATTATTTGCAAGTATAAAGAACATTTACTATTAAAAAAGTAAATTTTACTTTTTTATTGTTTATTGGGACAATCTTTTCCTGTGAAAACATTTTAATTAGATATGATGTTTCTTTGCATGTGTTCTATAACTTAGAATTGCAACTAAAATTCGGTATTAATTTTTTAACGCATATTTTCTTGCTTTTTGTAGCATTTTAACACTATATGTTTACGTGGAGATTTATAGCTTGATAAAACAAAGTGATTTATGATATATTAAAATATATTGCACTTTCTTTTAACATGCGAGTGAAAATCTGTTTCAATATATTTTTCTGTTCATTTCCATAATACTTATCTACTGTAATTTAGAGATTGTTTTCATAGGAAAATATTTATTTTCTATGTATATTTCATAAAAACTACAAAGCAAAGTATTTAAAGTTATTAAGTAAGTTTTCAATAATAACTAATCAGAAAGTAGATTTTACAGCACTTAATAGTTTTAAACATTTCATAATAAAATTTAATTTAAATAGATTGAATAGTGTTATGTATAATAATAAAACTTCAGTACGATGTTGAGTAACGAAACATAAATTTTACCAAACTTTTTATATGTAGACATTTCTGTATTTAATGAAGAAAATTTTCTTTTTTTTTTTTAAACAAATCTGTTACTTTGAGAGACATACAGATTTATTCAATGAGTTTATTTTAGTATTTACTCTCTCATGTATAATACGATTTATATTGAAATCTTATAATATTTTGTGGAATAATAATATTTCCTAATGGATTTTTTTAATTAAAATTTCTCTTGTGGCAAATTGAAAATATGTTTACCAATTACACTTTTTCTAAATTATTAATTTTTATAGTAAATTTTTTGAAGCTTAAAAAAATGCTCTATAATTTTATACGGAAAAGTATTGATGATAAATATGTAAACTACAGTAAACTAAGTGTTAAACTCTATAACATTCTATTAAACACGTTTTAAAATTAATCAATTCTATTTTATTATCTGTTAATTGTATGTATTTTTGAAATTATATTATAAATCATACTGAACTTAAACAAGCATTCGATATTTTCCTGAAACGTTGCCATACGTTCAATGTATGTATGGTCTTTGATGTTTAAAAACATTTTTTATACGATATCAACTGTCATTTATCCGTAAGAATGTTAGTTCCTGAAGAATAATTCTATGGAAGATAGATCTTTTAAATTGCGCATACGGGATAACATTTATCCAATGTCTTATGATACACTTTTGAACTCTTTCTGTATAGAATCACGTCTTATCACTGAATAGAGGTCTATATGAAATGCTGGAAAGTAGAGTATTTCAAATCATCTATTTAGATAAAGATAGTAAGAAACGTTTTTAAGAAACGTTTGATAGAGAGCATAGTATGAATACTTTTGTATTCAAGAGTTAAGATTAGAATCATTTTATTACGTGGAAATAAAAATAACTACTTATGTAAAAATATATATATATTTGCGATATACTGAACTGATGAAAGAGACAATTTTTAGTTCAGGTAAAATTGGTTCAATTTCACGATATTTTTTATTTAAATTATTGCGATTTGAAATACTATATTACGTATATTCCCCTATTTTTAACACTTTCCAACCTAGTTGAAGCGTGTTTATGACTTCGGTTAGTCCGTCTGCCGTCTGTCTTCTGTCCGTGCTTTAACTCCTGTAAATATTCTAGGATTGTCCTGCAATTTTTATATGTTATTGTCGTTATCTATAGAAAGTTCCCTATTTCAACTGAAGTGTGTAGCACTTACAGTTTTTCTACAGGGGCACTCAAAATAATTCCGTTACATTACGGTCTATGGGGAAAAAAATTTTTCGGTATATTTTAATGATGGTACACAATTTCAAATACATTGTAATTGATATGTATCACTAAGGTGCATTACAAGAAGCTTACTATGGAATATGGTGTGCATAGCACTTATAGTTACTTTACAGGGACAGTAAAAAAAATTCCGTTACATTACGTCTATGGAGAAAAATTGTTTGCGGTATAATTAAATAATATTTCACTATTTTAAACGCATTGAAATTTATATAAATCACTAAGGTGCGTTACAAGAGGCTTACTACAGAATATTGTGTGTATAGCAGTCATCGTTCATTTACAGGGACACACAAAAGAATTCTCTACTGTCTGTTATTCCTGGAAGTGCGTTTTAATTTGCTGAACGCGATTTTAAATTTAACTCACTTTTTGTCTATTACTTGGTGTGTATAAATTCTGTATTTCATATACAGAAAGCTCAAAAGTTTACGAATACATTTCCGTTTATTGACAGAAACTCCAGAAGGAGAATTTTAAACTGTGCTACGCGTTTCATAAGTCAAATAAAATTTAGTATCCTATGTAGTATATATACAAATCTATAGATCATATACAGGGCTGAAAAAAATATTCGGATATTTTTTCGAATATTGTATATGTTGGAAATATATGTTGGAAATTCCTGAAATTACATTTTTAAATGTGTTATGCGTTTTCCAAATTGTTTACTTAGTTGTTATCTTTCAGCTTATTAAAAGGTAATGATTTGTAAAATTATTTTGGAAGCGTTGGAAAGTGTTACATAATCTATGCTTGACGCATGATTTTACGTTCTTGTTTTTGTTTAATTTACTGAAAATTATCTAATTACTTTAATGTCATTCAAAATTCGAAAATAAGTGAGGACAGAAATGTAATTATAATTCCTGCCTCTAAAACCTGCGGCTGCGCAAGATTTGCAAATATAACTACAAATAATCAAATACAAATCGAACTTTGATTCTTCACTTCTTTTATCGGATGTTCTCCCATCTTTATAGATATAAATTTTTGGTACTTCTCTATTATCCCGTTGACCACTTTTTATAATAAAAAACTATCGCCAAACTGTAAGATTAAACGCCAAAAATGCAGTCCCATTTACTTGACGTCAGAAGTATTATACGTGTTTGTTATGTCATCAAATGGTTTTTAATTCGATAATTGCGCGTATTTTTCATTATGTTTTAAAGATTTATTAGTTGTCTGAGTGCAACGAAGACTCATACACAGCGCAGTATTACTTTGCCCCATATATAGCTACGATGGATATTAAAACCTTTCGTCAAGCATAACTCAAAAAATATTTAACGGATTTCGTTCAAATTTTTACAGCACGTACCTATAAAGGTGACAACGTCGTCTATTTATTACCAAGAATAAGTGTCAAACCGTTTGGAAATTATATTAAAAAATAGATAAAAAAGCACAATTAAAGTACATACGTCACTAAATTTTGTGCGTACGTCATTTTCACCGGCGGGAGATTTTCGTAGACAATCGGAATTGAAAAGTTCATGGAATACATGGAGCAAAAAAATATGCAAGAATTAATATTCAGCACAATAAAATATATTTCAATTTAATAAAAATGGAAAGTTAATCTGGAATTTTTTCTGTTTGAAAAGTATTAGAGATTAGTAAGAGTAGTATTAGTATTAGAGATTTGGCGTAAATCACACCATTAGCAGCTTTTTTATTTCGCGTGTGTATGTTAGGAACAATTCTTTGATGTTTAAATAAAAGGTTTCGATTTGTGGCATTATTTCTTATTTTCTTTTCCTTTTTAGTATTTTTAATGGAATTAGTGAAAGGTGTGTATTTTAAATTAAATGAGTGAAAGACGTGTATTTTTAATGTATGTATTTCAAATGAAATCAGTGAAAGATTTATATTTAAATGAAATGAATGCAATATGAAGATGTTATGAGAAAAAATATTTGGCGATTTATCAACTGCGCCAAGTTAACATAAAAGTACCAATACATATGTGGGTACTTCTCTATTATGCCGTCGACCACTTTTCATAACAAAAAACTATCGCCAAATAAACGGGAGAACGTTGTCATTGAAATATCAAAATACATAAATAAATAAAATATAAGAATTTAAGGACACAATTGTTATTTTAATGAATGAAATAACTAATAAATCAGTAAAACATAATGAAAAATACATGCAAATGTCGCGTTAAAAACCACTTGATGACGTAACAAACACGTATAATGCTTCTGATATCAAGTAAACGGGACTGCATTTTTGGCGTTTAATCTAACAGTTTGGCGATAGTTTTTTGTTATGAAAAGTGGTCGACGGGATAATAGAGTAGTACCTCTATGTGAAATGAAACAAGGCACAGATGTCATATACGCACCACGTTGGCGCGATTTTTCCCTCCACCAGCTTGGGGAAAACTTTGTTTTTGAATATTAGTTACAAATAGTGTGACAAATAGTACACGTGATTTTTTATTTCAATATAAAAATAAAATAACGTAATAAATGAAACAGCTTCTATTATTTTAAAAAAGGAAATAAAAATAAATAAATAATAGTTTGATATAAATAAAGGCGCGGATGTCATATACGCACCACATTGGCACGATTGCAACAAAATGGCAATTTTATGCCTCACATGGTAACCCGGTTATTTTGTTTCAATTGTTGTTTATTAACTTTTATTTTTTATTTTAATTCTATAAATTGTTTTTATTATATATATCAATATTTATTTATATCAAACTATCATTTATTTATTTTTATTTCCCATTTTTGAATAATAGGAGCTATTTCATTTATTACGTTATTTTATTTTTATATTGAAATAAAAAATTACATGCTATTATTGTATGGTATTTGTAACTAATATTCAAAAACAAAGTTTTCGCCAAATTGGCGGGGGAAAAATCGCGCTAATCTGGTACGTATATGACATCTGTGCCTAAATTAATATTGATATACATATAAAAATAATCTATAGAATTAAAATAAAAAATAATAGTAAACAAACACAACAAACAGTTTTCGCCAAAGGGGCGGGGGAAAAATCGCGCCAATGTGGTGAGTATATGGCATCTGTGCCGGGATTTTTACCCTTTTATCTGTGCTTTCGGAAATATAAAAAAATTAAAAAATTCTTATATCAGGTGTATAATGTTTTGCATTTTTATACGGACCACTTCTCCATTTTAAGATTTTAAATGCTATTTATATCAGATATTTCTTTCTTGAGATTCCCACAAGTTTTTTCCGGTAATTTTTTTACTTCGCTTATTAATTGCTTACAATTTGCCCCCCTTGCAATAACAATTATTTATCACAAAAAATGGGTACTTCTCTATTATCCCGTCGACCACTTTTCATAACAAAAAACTATCGCCAAACTTTAACGCTAATAAACGGGAGAACGTTGCCATTGAAATATCAAAATAAATAAAATATAAGAATTTAAGGACACAATTGTTACTTTAATGAATGAAATAACTAATAAATCAGTAAAACATAATGAAAAATACACGCAAATGTGGAATTAAAAACCACTTGATGGCATAACAAATACGTATAATGCTTCTGGCATCAAGTAAATGGGACTGTATTTTTGGCGTTTAATCTTAGTTTGGCGATAGTTTTTTGTTATGAAAAGTGGTCGACTGAATAATAGAGAAGTACCCAAAAATGGCTTAGTTTTGTTAAATTTGTTTGTTATGTATTTTCATTTCTTATTAAAATATCGAAAATGGCAATAAAATTTTATTTTAGCATCGTACTTAATTTTTTAAAATGGCTCAAAAACATGGTTTAATAAACGTATATTTGTAAATATTTTAAAAAACATGTTTTTCCGCTCTCTAGAAAAATTTGTAAGATTCTACAACTGCCTTTGGCACCAACCAGTACATGATACGGAACTTTTCCCTATTTAGATACACAGAAGAAGTTGGTCACAAACAAGAGTAATGCTAGCAACAATATTGTTTTAACTCTATAAGAGTTAGAAACAATAATGATATTAAATTCCCCGATTAGCTTAGGGCCCGATTACGGAACTTTCTCCTAGAAAAAAAAAAACTGTAGAAGTCTTTTACATTTGTTTCGAATGAAGCTCGATCAACAAAGTATTAATTGATAATACAAACAACACTAATATTAACATGGGGGCAAAAGTTTGAATTTAAGTGTATACATTTGGAACACTCCCTCCCCCCCCCCCTCCAACCACCACCAAAAAAAGAAAAAGAAAGTTACAGAAATGAATTTAAAATGGCGTGAAGCCACCCTTTCTGACATAAGAAATTGGCTGCGAACCCGATTACGAAACTTTCACTTAACTTAATAACATGTATCTAATAGCCCTGAAGACAATTCCCCTTCCCAGTTATACGGACCTTGGGGCCTTTTTAAAAAGCTTGACGCAGTTCGAGTTGAAGAAGTTGAGATTTACTGTCAAATGACATAAACTACTATGAAAATAAAACTGGTGAATTATTATGCTGGTTTATGTACGTATTTAAAAAAATTGCATCTGATTACACTCTTTAGATAAATTACTCCTGTTTGCATTTAATAACAGATAAACGGCTTCCGTTTACTAAATGGTTTAAATATTGGGAAGAGTTGGCGAGAGATAGATAGATGTGTAAACAAACGGGTAGAGAGACGGATAGCGACAGAGATAAGCTAACGGGTAGCGAAACGAATAGACAGACGGGTAGCGAGGCAGGTGCAAAAAAGGGTTGACAGAGAGGTAGTGAGATGGGTAGGGAGACGGGTAGCGTGGTGGATAGAGAGACGAGTACAGAGACGACTTGACAGACGGGTAGAGAGAGGGGTATATAGACAGACAGACGTGTTGATAGACGAGTAGTGTAACGGGAAGCGAGACAGGTAGAGACACGATTAAAGAGTCGGGTAGAAAGACAGACGGATACTGAGACGGGTATACAGAAGAGTAGAGAGACAGTAGACAGATGAGTTCGGAGAGAGACACAGCTAAGACATACGAGTAGTTAGACTGGTAGACACGTTTGTAGCAAAGCATGTTATCAATGTGGTTTGAAGTATACGAGTTTCTATAAATAGTTATACAAATAAACAAAGGAATTTTTTTTAATTAAAATATTAAATATTTGATTTAATATTTCAATATTTAATATTTTATTTTTTAATATTTTATTTAGATATTTGTCACAAAGAAAATGTTGCAAAAATTAAATTAAATTTGCGTTAAACTACGCTTGCTAAAATACGCTATTGGCTGCAAATCTGATTGTGTGACTTTAAAAATATCGTTTTAAAAGATCCGTTGTTGTTTTTTTAAGTTTTGAGCAATTCCCGCTTAAGAAAATGAGATTATTTGCCAAATGTTATAAAAAAATGCATATGAAAACATAACAGTATATGAATTTATATATGATATTTTGTAATTATATCATTTAATTTGCTATTTTTTATATGTTGTATCTTTATCAATCTCTTGTCTATCATATGCTGTATATTCACTTAGATTCTTGTTGATATCTTCTTTATATCGTTATTAACTTTATGTTCTCAGCAATATCACTCAGACTAATCCCTTTGAGGGAAGTCCTAGTTATTTCATTAATTAAAATAACAATTGTGTCCTTAAATTCTTATATTTTATTTATTTATTTATTTTGATTTGTCAATGGCAACGTTTACCCGTTTATTTGGCGTTACAGTTTGGCGATAGTTTTTGTTATGAAAAGTGGCCGACGGGATAATAGAGAAGTACCAAATTTTTAAACTATTTGCTGACCAGTCAGGCATTGCCTCAAATATACCTAAAATGAGTGTTGAAACGTTTAATATTTTTAAACGAAAAGCTTTCCGAAAAAAACTACTGTTTGAAGAATCACAGCCTTCGGCCGTGCACACTTTAACCTATTTAATGATTTTATATTTTTTAAATGAAAATCTATCCAAACAAATCTTGAGTTAGGATTCCTTCCTGCTCTAAAGCCTAGGGTCGGTTGATAAACAGACATATTGTCCATAAAACGACCCACTACCTTCGGCAACGTACATCTAACGTGCTACGTACGTTTCGTCTGTTTTTACAAACGAACCTCGAATTTCCATGATTTATATTTGTTAAACGAAAATCCTTCCAAACAAAGTAAGGGTCCACCGGTATAATGATGGCAGATTTAATTTCAGATGTTAAGTTGTATTAAACTTTCATTTCGGACGTAAAGTTCCCGGGAAAACCAAAATAATATAAACACGCACCCTCTCCTCACTCATTTAAAACGCAAAATTATTTCTTCTAGTATTGACAACGTGTATTAAAAATGTAAAGGTTACCCAAGACATGCGCAGAAAAGATAACTCCTTTGAAAATGCCTGAAAGTACAATTCTCTTAAAACGCGATACGAAATCGTCAAAGAAATGGAGAGCAAAAAAGGAATCCTCAGAGAAACAATTTTCAGAAATTAACTTTATTTAGATAGTAAATATTAATTTTTTTTAAAACCAAAAATACAGTTAAAACATCCAAAATAGCTGGGAAAAAATGCAAATTTTTGTTTCTTATTTCCATCCGGCAAAAGGAATCGGCATTTTTAAACTGGAAAAAAAAAAAAGAAAAAAAAACGTAACAGAAATAAAGCGAACACAAATACCCCCAAGAAAAATATATTTTTAAATAGTAAATATTAAAACTAGCGAAACTAAAGATATGGCTACAAACGTAAAAATACACTGATTAACTGTGTATTTTCAGCGGGTTTTTTGGTATTTCTTTATGGGAAACGGATGCGACAATTTCAAAATCTAGAAACTACATAAAACTTTAAACTAAATCGGAAAACAAAAAACAGAAAAAAATGAAACTTCGGAGTTTTTTTTTTTTTTGAAATAGTAAACTTTATTATTATTTTTTTAAAGACTAGGGGGCTCTGCCCCCTACGAGCTGCGCTCGCCAACCCCCGTTCTGACACCGCATGATTTAAAAACACTATGATTTGATCATCTCTAAAACGATTACGGAAGATTGTATTATAATTAAACAACCAGTGGCGATCTGCTGTAACAGGGTTTCCATTCATTTTCCTTTGACTGAGGGATTTTAAGGTCGAATCAACTGTAACTGTCACCAAAATATATGATTTAGCGCCAAACGTGCATAATCGTGGCGTCGCGTCACTTTCAGTTGACATCAGATGCGTTACACGAGTTAGTTTTTTCATCGGGGAATTTTTAATTCAACGCTTATTTGTCTTTTGATACTTCTCCATTACCCCGTCAATCAATTTTCATTAAAAAAAAAAAAAAAAAAAAAAAAAAAAAAAAAAAAACTATCGTTAAACTGTAACACCAAATAAACAAATAGAAGAATTTTGACATTGGAAAGGAAATATTATTATTTACGCTGTTTTAAAATTTGCAATAATGGGTAAAAGATATGTCGAAATAAATTGATCTCTCATGAAAATATAATAATTAATTGAAATTGTTTGGAAATATTGTTTTTTTTTATCATTTTAAATGTGACGTGAATTTCCCTAGTTACTCGTATTTCTCTTTGTAATATTCACTCGCAAGTATATTTTTATTACGTCATTTTCTACATTTAATACTTTTAACACGTGATCATTTAAATATTATTTTAAAGTTTTATTTCTGTTTTTAATAGTCTCGTGTAAATACATTTCTTAATTGAAAGGGAATCTTATTACGTGCGCTATTTTACAAATTGGCAACGGTTCAAATAATGGAATTTATGAAATATGAAATAAATCTTCGTCAAAATAATGAAAATTTTGAATAAAAAATTGGCAACGGTTCAAATAATGGAATTTATGAAATATGAAATAAATCTTCGTTAAAATAATGAAAATTTTGAATAAAAAATTGAAATATAACCTGAAAAAATTACTCAAATTAAAAAAGTGATTGCAGTCTGCACTCCGCAAACTTGTCAACTATATCCTTACAAATTATGGTTAAATTCCTGCGGATAGTTTTCGTTCCTATAAAACTTTTTTCAAAAAACTGTTTTGACGAACTTTGATTTTAAATATCTCTTAAAATAATTCTTCGATTTAAAAACTGTTTGCTTCAGCGTGTTTATCGAACATTTCTTTATAAAACTACCAATTTTTAAAATTTTACATGCAATAGTTTTCTAGATATTAGTCCAGAAAGACTTCAAGGCACAAAATCTTAATTGACAGCGGCGGCAGCGGTGGTTACTTTTTTTTTAATATAGAGAGACACCGTTAGAAAAGGAAAGATGCAAGGAATAAATAAGTGTTTTTTGTTTTCTTTCTATTTCCGTCAGGTAACCGAATGCGGCAGTTTGAAAATGCAATACATAGAATAAAGAAAACGTGAAGGAAACGTAAAAAATCGTTTTAGAAAGTGCTGGATAGAACCTAAAACCTATGTACATCCTGCATATTGCATATTTCATGCAAATAATATTAGTTCTCACAGAAACTACAAGATCCCATTTGACATCAACAAATATACTGCTTTCTCTCAGACTTCAGCATAGGGGCATTCTTGTTTGTACGGATAAACGAGTAAGCCAATCTTGACATTTCAACGATTGTGCAAGTGCAAAAAAATTTATGACGGGCAATTTTCAAGAGTCATAAAATTTCAATGAGACCACTTTATCGTAATTCCCGGAGCCGAAGGAGGGTAAAAACTCCAAGAGAGCCACAGAAGGATGGAGCCTCGACATCACCAATCATGAACTATACAGTGATCAGATGTAAATGTGATTTACAAAATGACCAGTGTGGACTCTCCAAGGCGTGTACGCTAACCACAAAAGAACGCCATTGAATGCAAGAAGACAATGACGGGAAAAGGCAATTTTATCCCTCTGGTGAACTAATATTCAGAAATTAATTTTTGGACTTGAGAGAAGTTCAGTTCTATCTCAGACTTATGAATGAGAAGTATTACTATTTTTGATGTTGCTGATGCAACGGCTCCGATGATTTTTGCAGACTTCTGCAATTAACTTGTTTTAGGCACCAGAATTCCTATATAGCCTAAACTGTAGTGCTTTAATTTAATTTTTAGTTTACCTTAAATAAAAATTATGTGTACTAAATTGAGTGAGTGCTTGAGATGAAGGAGAAATTTTCTCAGTAAACTTGTGATACTGCAGACGGACGATGCGACTAGTGAGCATACCCAGGTACCCTTCAACGATAATCCTAAGTTCTGTGAATCATATTTAATATTAAATATTTAGTATTGATGAGATAAATGTTCCTCTTACCATCCCATGTTCAAGGACACTTACTAATTTAAGAACTAATAATAAAGACATTAAATGTGGTAAAAATGTTATCTTAAATTTATAACAGTAATGCTGAATATACAGCAATTACTTTTTAACTAATTAACTAATGACTTGCTAATACAAGTCGTAAACGAATTTAATTGTCATGTATATATTTTGTATATATAATTCATATATTCTTATTTTCAATTCTTCTACTTTATGTCTTTTTGTAAATAAAATCTTTATATTTTAATCTTTATTTATACTCTTTATTTATTAATATTTTAGCGTGCTGCTTATTTAAATTACTATTATGTTTATTTAAATTACTACTTTTAGCAGAAATTTATAGCGGGCTTGATGGTCAACCATATGGATGAGTTCTTCTACAAAAAAAAAACACAACGTTGTACAATTTTTAGGGAGACAATAAATTGATATCACCCTTATTATTTTAATAATCATTAAGTTGTACAATCACTTACACCATCAAATTGCCGCTAGTATAATTGGAGTTTTTCTGTCTGCAGGAGGGAAATATAGGTTCCAGTAACGCGCTATAATTTTATAAGTTCAATTTTAAATCTCTCCAACTGAAAGAAAGTGTAATAGACCTTCAAAATGTTTTTGGCATAGTAAATATTAATATATATTTTTAAAAAGTACATTTCAATTCAAAAAGGTAGGGGTAAATTTTCGCGTTTTCTTTTCTTTTTATTTTTTGTAATACTACGGGGGATACGACGATCGCAATTTCAAAATGCTGAAAGAGAAAAAATAACAATAAAAAGAAAACTGCCCAGTTAAACTGAGGGCATTGAGCTCACAGGCTATTCACACTAATTGTATATTATACTCTTATTTCGAAGAATTTGAAATATGCCCCTCGAAAAATAAAGAAATCAACAATATATAAAGGGGGGTTCATCCCCCTTTACCCCCCTCATAGTTAACTAATGAACCCCTTAAACTAATCAGGGAAGTCTCTAATTACAATGAATATATATATACAAAATTTGAAGAAAATCGGATAATTCTGCATGAAAAACCCATTTATCTAAATTAAGGGGGGATTAGCCCCCCTTTCCCCCTTCATACTTAACCAATGAACAACAAAACTATTCAGAGAAGCGCATTATCACAATGAACCTACATACAATATTTGAAGAAAATCGGATAATTCTGCATGAAAAACCCATTTATCTAAATTAGGGGGGGCTATCCCCCCTTTCCCCCTTTATACTTAACCAATGAACCCCCAAAACTATTGACGGAAGCGCATTATCAAAATGAACCTATACACAAAATTTGAAGAAAATGGGATAATTCTGCATGAAAAACCCATTTATCTAAATTAAGGAGGGATTAGCCCCCTCCTTTCCCCTTTATACTTAACCAATGAACCCCCAAAACTATTCAGAGAAGCGCATTATCACAATGAACCTATATACAAAATTTGAAGAAAATCGGATAATTCTGCATGAAAAACTCATTTATCTAAATTAGGGGGGGGTTAACCCCCCCTTTCCCCCTTTATACTTAACCAATGAACCCCCAAAACTATTGACAGAAGCACATTATCAAAATGAACCTATATACAAAATTTGAAGAAAATCGGATAATTCTGCATGAAAAACTCATTTATCTCAATTGGGGGGGGGGGGTTATCCCCCCTTTCCCCCTTTATACTTAACCAATTAACCCCCAAAACTATTGACAGAAGCACATTATCAAAATGAACCTATATACAAAATTTGAAGAAAATGGGATAATTCTGCATGAAAAACCCATTTATCTAAATTTTGGGGGTTAGTCCCCCGTTTCCCCCCTTTATTCTTAACCAATGAACCCCCAAAACTAATTAGGGAAGCGCCTTATCACAAGGAACCTATAAACAAAATTTAAAGTAAAACGGTTAGTTCTATCAAGAGTTATCGCGTTACGTACATACATACATACGTACGTACATACAGAACCGGCGGGCACATAAGCTCTCAGGCTTTGATAGCCTGTGAGCTAAAAAACGAACGCATCTTTTTTGTTTGCATCAAGATCTGAGGAAAGTCGTAAT
The DNA here is from genome assembly GCA_963931845.1 of Maratus michaelseni. NCBI lineage: Eukaryota > Metazoa > Arthropoda > Arachnida > Araneae > Salticidae > Maratus > Maratus michaelseni. Next base: position 431,241,690 of record OZ007588.1, read on the forward strand.
AGGAACAATCGGCGGAATGACGGGAACTTGTCATTTTGCGCTGTTCATTATGACGTTTAATTAATATGTCGCTGTTCATTATGACGTTTAATTAATATGACATATATAATAATTTTTAAAAAAATTAAAAAATCTGAAGTTCAGGTGAAAATGAACCTGTTTTCGTCTATCCTAATCCCAATTGTCAGACCTCAACGTCAGATAGATTTCTCTAGCTGTCATCAGAAGTCAGATACACAGAACCGTATCTTTCTTTCATTAATATAGAGATTTGGACACCACTTATTTTTTTTCCGGCATTTTAGCATCATTTGCGTTTTTATTGGAACTTTACTTTGCTAAAATTTTGGGGGCCTACGACAATTTCTTACTACCTCCTTTATCAAATCTTTTAAAAAGTTTATTATTATTATTATTATTATTATTATTATTATTATTATTATCATTATTATTATTATTATTATTATTATTATTATTATCATTATTATTATTATTATTATTATTATTATTATTATTATTATTATTATTATACGCTAAGTGATTTTTTTTAATAGTTTTAAATTTTTCAAAATCTTATTTAACGTTATAAATCTGTTGTACATTTCTCCTATTCTTTCAGGTCTTCCAAATGGTCATTTTTTTAAACCACTATTTGATTAAACGTTTATTGGAGTCTTCAACACCTTTTGCAATAGAAATAACTTTCAAAATCGGTTTCTAAAAAAAAAATACAAAATAAATCAAAACAGAATATTTTTGTATGAAAAAAGTGATATTTAAAAAAGTACCATTTATTAGCCCTGCTTTCTGAACCGTATCAGATATTGAAGAAACTGAAACATATTCTCGTAACCCATTTAATTGTATTATATGCCTTCCAGTAAATTTACATTTTCATTTGGATTTGATACTAGCTATCTCTTTGTGCCGTTACCGGCGTATTAAAAAGGATAAACTTTGTTTTCCAGGCCTTTCCCTATACTTATTCTTGCAAGTGATTTTATTACATTTAAAAAATTGTTATTCACATTCAGTTCATTCAGGTTATATTTTCTATTATTTTAGACTCGTTTTAATATCTAGTAAATATATTATATTTTACGTTTTCTCCACTATGCCACAATCATCAGCGCGAATGCACAAGCACGATAGACTAAACGCGTAAAACAGCTTCCTTATATATCTGTCAGCTGTTTACACATAACTTTATTTGTACATTCTGAGTTTCTTTTTACAATTTTTTTTTCCACAACCGACTGACTCGATATTTAATGCTTTATTAATTTATAAAATTATTGTTAATTTGACGTAAAACTTCGCACATTCACGCAAGATGCTGGAATTCTACAAACACCCACTGTCATATTTGGACAATTGAAAAAAGAATCCTTAAAAAACAAGAAAACAAGAAAGAACGAATTATTTTCGATCTTTCAAAAGTTTTGCATGAAAAAAAGGATTAAATATATTTTCAATATAGAAATCTAATTTCTAAATATTAATGAAAATAACATTCGAATTGAGTTTTTTCACGAGAAATTATTTTTTAGGGTGTGGATGTTTTTACTTTATATTCACGACTATGCATTTATAGCTAGAAAACATATGAAGAACTACACCAATCTGACTAGTTTAATAAACTTGTCTTGATCATAAATTACTAATTAATAAAACGTGTCAGTTCTATATGGTACATATTTGGTTAAATTGATTAAGTAAAATATCTGATTAAAACATGCTTATTCGAAGTAGTTAAACTAATGAAGTGCTATAATTGATTGGCAGCTATGCTGCTATTACGAAATCAAAAAGGAAATAACAAGTATAATTAAATCTCATCAAAAATTCACCTGTAAAAAAAGCAGCCAAGTCTCGTAACTCATTTACCGTAAAAAGTACTGAGATCGTGTAAAGCCAAGTTTAGCTATCTTATTAACTCTGAAAATTTCATTCACAAATCACTACTAGTCTCTACATCTTTAGTTAAATATTATTTTGTGACTTGGCAATTACGCAGCACAGGGAAGTTATGACACCTTACTATGTTATGTGGGAAGGGATGAGACAGTATGATTAAGGCTAATTATATACGCACAGGGCAGTTATTACACCTTAATATGTTATGGGATGGCATGGTATTATTTGATTAAGACTAATTATATACATCACATTCTCGTGCTACATAATTGCCAAGTCACAAAATAATATTTAACTAAAGATGTAGAGACTAGGAGTGATTTGTGAATGAAATTTTCAGAGTTAATAAGATAGCTAAACTTGGCTTTACACGATCTCAGTACTTTTTACGGTAAATGAGTTACGAGACTTGGCTGCATTTTTTACAGGTGAATTTTTGATGAGATTTCACTTCTTTTTGTACGTAATCCTTCTTTTCTTGATTTTGGGTTCTTTTTGGTGATCATCCACTGAGTTTCGCTAAGCCCACACTCTGTCCCTATTATTTACAGGTATAAAAAATTTGAAGCTTTAGTTTCGTTTGCAAAGTACTGTAGATAAAAAGAGATTTCAGGTTCCTAGGCCAGCACTAAGTTATGGAGGGGGAGTGTCAAAAGTACTCTCAATTGCTTCCAGGATAGGTGCTATCCATCTGAGATATTACTCGCAGCCCTAGATACTTGATATTTAGCATAAAAGAACTTTTTAGTATAAAAAGAAAGCCAAAATTAAAATTTCCGGAAATTTTTAATAAATCAAACTATATTCATTTTTTTCGGCTTTTTTTTTTTTTTACATTTACGGGTTTTTTTAATTTTTTCCTACTTTGTATACTAAACCCTACCTTACTGCTAAATGTCAAGCTTCTAGGACTACAAAATCGGATTATTTTCAAATTTTTGACTTTTTATAAATTTATTGATTTTTCGATTTTACTTCTAAGTTACCTGATTGTCATGCCAATATAGTAATTTATAGATCCGTCTTCTTAGGATCATTTAGGTTCAATTTAGAGGTAAATCAAGTGAATGTTAGAGTCACCATGATTTTATTTAGAAAGAACTATCAAACCATAACCAGCCAGTAATGTCGGGAGGGTAGGAGGAGCTGTGAAAATTTTTGTGGGGCTAACATCATTTAACAATCCATATTTCATATGCGAAGTAAATAGAGTATAACCTGCGAAAGAAAACAAACCTGTCTATAAAGAAATCTCCTATAACGTAGCCAGTCTATAGTGGAACTTTCCTATAACGAAGTTCGTAAACGAAAGAAAAGAAAACCATAATCCGGGGGAAATAATGCAAAACAATTAGGGGCGTTGTACTAGCTAATAGGACAATTATCTTAAAACTAATGTTTGTAGCAGTACAAAATCCAATTGTTTTCCAATTTTCGATTTTTTAAAGATATTTCGATTTTATTTTCGAATTTAACGAATTTTTTAATTGTTCCTTTTATTGAATAGTAAATACTACCTTTACACCAAGTTTTAAGTTTCTAAGAATACAAGATAAAATTATTTTCAATTTTTGTTTTTTATCGATTTTTTTTTTTCTGCATTTTTAATTTTTTTCTTATTTTGTACCTTTTACTACAAATTTCAAGTTTCTTGCGCTACAAAATCGAATTATTTTGAAATTTCCAATCTTTTTCGAGTTTTTTTATTCTATTTTCGAATTTATTGTGTTTTAATTTTCCCTTTTTCTGTATCCTAAACAATAAGTTTTTTCGAATTTTACAGATTTTTTCTTTTTTTCTTTTTTTTATATCCTAAATACTGCCTTTATTCCAAATTTTAAGTTTCTAGCTCTACAAAATCGAATTATTTTCAAATTTTCGTTTTTTTTTCGATTTTTTGATTTTATTTTCGATGTTTGTTGTGTTTTTATTTTTTTATTTTTCTGAATCCTAAACACTAACTTTACACAAAATTTTCAGTTTCTAAGACTACGAGATCATATTATTTTCATTTTCTCACTCTTTTTTTCCTTTTCTTTCTTTCTTTTTCTTTTTTTTTAAATTTTTAATTTTTGAAAATTTCGATTTTTTTTTTTCGAATTATCCATATTTTTTAATTTTCCCTGATTTATTTTCTTAAATATTACCTTTATTCCAAATTACAAGTTTCTAGCGCTATGAAATAGAATTATTTTCAAATTTTCTTTATTTTTCGATTTTTTTATTTTATTTTCGAATTTTATTGCGTTTTTATTTTAACTTATTCTGAATCCTAAACACTATCTTTACCGCGAATTTTAGGTTTCTACGTCTAAAAGATAAAATTATTTTAACTTTTCATTTTTTTCGAATTTTTCGAATTTTTGAATTTTTTTTTTGAATTTTCCGGATTTTTTAATTTTTCCTTATTTTGCATCCTAAATACTACCTTTATTCCGAATTCCAAGTTTCTAGCGCAAAAAATCGGATTATTTGAAAATTTTCGTTTTTTGTCGATTTTTCGAGATTTTTCGATTTTATTTTCGATTTTTTTGTGTGTTTTTGATGTTTTCTTTTTCTGAATTCTAAACACTGCCTTCACACCAAATTTTAAGTTTTTAAGACTACAAGATCGTGTTATTTTCAATTTTGTTCGAATTTGTTAAATTTTCAAATGTTTTTTTTTTTTTTTTTTTTTTTGAATTTTCCGGATTATATAATTTTTTCTTTCTTTGTATCCGAAACACTAGCTTTATTCCAAATTTTAAGTTTCTATGGCTGCGGGATCTACCCAATCTTTTTGATGATGCAAGAGTGAGTGAGTGAGTGTGTGAGTGACAAAAAATCGAAACTTTGAGTTCATATACCGTCTGCACTAATTTATGGGTATTTTTTGAATTATCCATATTTTTTTATTTTTCCTTATTTAGAATCTTAAATATTACCTTTATTCCAAATTTCAAGTTTCTAGCGCTGTAAAATCGAATTATTTTCAAATTTTCCTTATTTTTCGATTTTTCCGATTTTTTTCGATTTTTCGATTTTATTTTTGAATTTTATTGCGTTTTTTATTTTAACATTTTCTGAATCCTAAACCCTATCTTTACCGCGAATTTTAAGGGTCAAAAGTGCCCTGAGTTGCTTCCAGAAAAGTATGCTTACGGCCGTGCTTTCTCGACTTGGCGGAGGCACTGCCGTGCCTCCAGATTTCCGTCTCAAGTTTATACGGCAGAACTTTCGTTTTTATGCATACACTATAAGCTTGCTTTTGCAATTATACCTCACTTTGTTGAATGAAGCATTTATTCATTTAAAGGAATATTTTCAGCTTTAAATCAAAATCGCTGAAACAATATGTATTTTCGCCACTTTTGACAAAATATATTTTATATATATATTTATGTAACACATTTACACTTTATTATTAATATCGTCCCTTTGATAATAATAATAATAATAATGTTTCTAAAAGCCTGGCAAAACCCTGCCACCAGCATGGAAACATTGCAATATATAGTTCAAGAATTTGAAAAGATTTGGGATATTTTTTAGATTTTTTTTAAACCAGACATTTCAACGGTTAATTGAATAAAACAATGTATGTACTTCTCTAATTACTTTCAGTAGTTTTACTATGTTAAAAACATATCATATTTAATAATGTTCCATACATAGAAAATATGTTTCACATTCAATTTTTTAAAGTACAGTTACTTGTTAAAACTAAAAGTTCATCATGAAATACACCTTCCTTAATCTTCCTTTCCTGCTTACATATTTCATGTCATATATTTGGAAAATTGAAATACAACATATACTATTTAATGAAAGACTCGAAAAATCTTTTCATCCACATAGACGTACACGTATTTAAAATTTATTTCAACTCTTAAAAGTGAATTATTTGATTATAGAACTACTTATTTTAGAAACTATTTCGTTTATTTATCAATCTGAAATATCATTCCGAAATTCTGCCGTCTTTTAAGCCAATTAATAAAATGACATATGTTTGCATAGGGAACATTAACATTTTAACATGTAAACAATAAGTTGAGTTATACAGCGATCTTAAAATGAAAAATACTCCAAAGTTTGTTTCTATTCAGACGCAATTAATTACAATTCAAATAATTATACACACTGCCAAAAGTTTAGCACGCAGAGGAAATTGTTAATTTCCAGAAGCCAATATGAAGCGGAAACGCTGCAATTCACTCCAAAGTTAGATAAAAGTATGGGCATATGTTATACAACAGCCAATTACAGTTTCGTGTTGATAAATATGCAAAATATTCCTATAAGAAGTCCTATAAGAACAGCATTGTGAGGGCAGTCCTATAAGAAGCCAGCATTGTGAAGGGTTACAAGAGATACATCTAACAAAAGTGCTGATAAAAAGTGTTTAAATTTTCGTACGTTTTGTTTTCAAGACAGATGTGTTTCTGTGGCTTCCAGAAGACGGATGTATTATTCTGAGCGTTGGCGTACCTATGCACATGTTGAAGCGAGACAATCAATCATAAATGTGCTTTTTTCTTCTACGTCCATAATTCCATATTTTCAAGATTATGGAAACAATTTTTAACCAGTTAAAGAGTTGTCCGAAGAACTATGGTCGGTCGTTCAAGAATTACGACCCCCGTGGATGATACATATGTTGATGTTGTATTCAAGCGGAATCGGAGAGCGACCTCCACACATGTGACATCTATGTTTGCTGCGTTCTTTGTTTAGACGATAACTGCCACAACTGTGCACCGAAGACTGCAAATGAAAAGACTATACACCCGGCTACGCCGAGTTTTTGTTCCGCTATCCGTACAATCCAGATGGACACGATAAAAGTGATGTTGACAACATATGAATTGGACTGTGTCTGATTAGGGCAACTTGCCCTGCAAACAGATCACAAATGTGTAAGGGTCTGGAGAAAAGTAGGCATACGCAGGCCCCAGAACATCACCGAACATGGCACATCCGAGGTGAAAGTATCATGATGTGGCCAAGGATTTCGTTGTGATATGGCACTGGCCTGCACATCTTTAGACGTGGTTCTATGAAGGCTGTGCGGTATCGGGGTGAAATTCTGTAACACACTGCAGCAGTTGGTCCTGATTTCGTTTTAATGGATAACAATGCGCGTCTCCATAGAGCTGTCCTCATAGAAGACTACCTTGATAGTGAGGGGATTGCCCAGCGTACTCGCATGACTTTAATCCTATTCAAATCTTTGGGATGCCCTCGGCTGTGCTGTGTGTACACGTACCCAGCCACTTTGACAGAGTTGAAAACCGCTGTGCAGTTGAGGGGGGCTCGCATATTTTATTAATGAAAGTTTTGTTGGTTTGTTTTGACTTTAAACATGTTTTTGTTAATGACTCCAATACCGCTTCACCTTATAACTTATGACAATTCAATATTGTTTTTATCTTTGTATGTAATTCTTTGTTTTATTTCATGCATAAACATATTTGCTACTTTCCTACCGCATTTCGTGTCAATCGCAGAAGTACTTGTCGATTTTTCCGCATTTTACCACTGCGTACTTAAATTTTGACAGTGAGTGTACATTCTTGCTTTCCATAGGAATTTAAATTATGTATATATAATTTTTTTTCGTTAATCTTTGAAACTTTCAACTGTTCAACATCGAATTCAATTTAGCTTGGAAATTTAAATTTAATTTAAAAAAAAATCTAAATTTAGCCATGTATAAATTGTGATATATCTTCTTAAAGAACAGCACATTTGAAATTTTTTTTTCAATTTTAAGTACAGTAAAGTTTAAATATAAATTTTTCTTCCGCATTTACAAAAGTATATATATTTAAAAAATCTAATAATAGTAAAAGAAAATGTTTTTTACCAGTAACTTTCACCAGTCCTTTTTAAAAATTAGTATGATAATTTAGGGAATATATAACTAGAGACATTATGACAAATGTTGCAAAATTATCAATCTTCCATGGAAAATTATATATATATGTGTGTGTTGGTGTGGGTGGATTTGGGCGTATTTAAATTTGTCACACTTTAAAAAAGACATTCTGCGTTAGATGCATTGAAGATAAAAATACTATACAACATAACAGACATTAAATCTTTTGATATAATTACCGTATTTACATGCGGTTCATTATTTCTTCTGCAATAAAAATAACTTTTAACGCAAATTCCTGTTTTTCGAGATTTGTTTTACAGTTCTGGAGAATCTGTTTATGATACAATTTTCTCTCTAGCTAATACAAGTGTAAAAGTAACGTGCTAAGAATATGGATCTAACATTGTTTCATAAATTAAACAGACATTGAACGAAACAGAACATGGTATGACACATTCGAACTGTGTATGATTTGTTTATTTTTGTCATTGAACGAGTTTTAAAATTAGCTTTTAGATATTTAAACGAATTAGGAAAATTGTAGAAAAAATGCAAGTTAAAAAAAAAGTATGAATTTATAAATACAATAACTTACACAAAACACTACTTGATCATTGTTATCACGCACAATACATGAAACATTCCACTGAAATATAAGAGTATTCATCTCTACAGAACGATCTCAAGACCAGAGTTAACCGTTATTAAAGAAAACATTATTTTTGTGTTTCAATCACCTTTCCAAAACTACGAACTACTTTCCAAAATTTTTAATATTAAAGAAATTTCTTAAATAAGAAAATTTTTATTTTATATCGACAAAAAATGTTTAAGATATAATTCTTTATATAAAAGTTACTAACATGCAAAATTATTAAATTTCAAAATAACATATGCCAGATAAACAAAACAAAATAATAACATTATAGTTTATTTTATCACTGGGGATTTTTTAAATACTGTAGGATATCGATTTCGGTATTGTATTGTAACTTTGAAGAGCAAAATTACCTTAATTAAATAATTATAGGTAACATTAAAGTGTATTTCTGTTGTTTAAAATATTCATGTTGCCTATAGATATCATTCCTGTCTGTCTATTAAAATAGTGACATTTTTGAAAATCAGTAACAAAATTAAATTGCATAATGAATCAAATGAATTTGTTTGATAAATTACTTTTAGTTATTTTTAATAATTTACATGAGTTATCAAAATATGAAATGCCAAAATGATTTACAGAATCATGCAATTTTCAATTATTATTAATATTGCTCAGAATATTTAATTTATTCAAGTGTTAGTCTTGAAATTTATCAGTGTTGATTGTTTTGGTATTATCATTCATATGTCTAATTTTAAAGAACATGTATACAGGTCGCTTGTAAACAATTTTAAAAGTTCAAAAAGAAGATACAATCAATAAAAATGAACAATTTGCGTTTGAGGACTCGTGATAGAAATTCATTCCTACAGGTTGATTCACTCCAAGCAAAATCAGCATTTTCGTTGCCAATACTTTATGTATGTTGACAGTATTATCTATGCATTTTACTTCTTTTTAGTGAAATGTCATGACATCAGGAAAATGGTACAGGTCATAACTCATGTACTTATTTTACTCACAATATCTATATAAATCACGTGCTTACTATTATTCAACACTTATCTAGACCGTCCGTAACTCGGAATGTATATGAGGGTTCATACGTTGCCAATGACGAAATTATAGTGCGGTTTTACAACTATGCATAATGTAGTCACATTTGAGGGGTTTTGTTATTGAACAGATAGCTAAATCTTTTTAAAACGTTAAATTTATTGGCATAAAACAAAGTTTTAATTAAAAGGAAATATCCAGTGGTTTTAACTCGGAAATTGTATTATAATTCTGAAGTCATATAGAATTTTTGTTATAGGGATGGGTTCTATCAGCCCTTTAATTTTGTCAAAACAGTGTATCCTGTATACCCTGTATACTGCAATACACGCAAATGAAATTTTGAAGACATCAAAAGACACATTTCCACTTTATCTATCATTATTAATCAATCACTTGAATAAATTTATCATACTTTTTTAATATTTGTGAGTTCCTTCAGGGTTTATTCTTTCATACATTCTATTTGGAGAACCGATCAAGGAATTTTTCAGTTTTAAATAACAAAACCCTTTAAATAAATTCTTCTTTATATTTCTTTCTGAAAGTCACAAATATAAATATTTCTCGTAGAATTTCTTATAAATAACAATCTAAAACTGTAAGAAATGGAAATAAGACTTTAAAAGGTACGTAAATTCAAATAATTCGATGATCATGCATTTTTCAACGATATCATGAATAATTCATAGTATGACACATTTATAACATATTTTCTCGAAATTCAAAGTGTTCTGCTTCATATAAAAACCATTTCAATTGAATACAAATCCCATTAACTTAAAAGTATAATAGATATCATCTTTCATACATAATAACATACATAAAATATATTTTAAAAGCATACATAAAACATACATAAAAACATAAATTAAACATTCATAAAATAAGTACCATGTGATCACTTCTTTGAATTATAGATGGCTTGACGAAGTTCTAAATGATATAAATATAATATCTTCTGTGTACACAAAAATGCAATAGTCTCACTAATATGTCACTAATATGTCACTACATGTCGCTAATGTAATTATTTTTAAAGACAACTTTAAAAACTAATCTGAAATGAAAATAAATGATTTTAATAAATTAAAGGTCATATTTATACTTCATGCGGCGTTACGAATAAATTTATGACTACATATAATATCTGTACTTTTCTAGATTTATTTTCCCTTTATTCATTCTCATTAAAGTACACATCAAATGATTCTTGAAGAATCATTGTTATAAAACAAAACTCTTTTTCTAAAACAGACATAATTAAAAAATTGTTTCCTGAATTTTTTCAATAAAATGCAATTTAAAATTATAAGAAGTAAAAGAATGATTTTATAAGGAATGTACGTTAAAAATGATCGATTATCATGCCTCATTCAACAATATCACAACTAATTCACTATATGGAACACGTTTTTGAGATCATGTAAATATTATGCTTCTTTAAAAAATCATTAATGTAAATACTAAAATCTCGTAAACATAACAATATAAGATACCATCGTTTTATATATAAAAAAGAAAATCTGGGGATTTCTTGGACGTACGTGGACTACAGAAATTCAATGAGCATAACTTTATGTGTACCAGAAAGATCACTAGATTTTATTGTCACTAATATAATTGAATACAATCTTTGAAGATTACTTTAAATACCAATCTGAAACAGAGAGAAATCATTTTACGAATTTAAAGGTCACATTTATAGTTCATCTAAGGTAATGAATAAAATTTTCAGGTTATTTAATATGTGTGCTTTCATAAAATAGTTTTTCTTTTATGCGTTCTATTTACAAAACACATCACAAAATTTTGAGAAATCATTGTTAAATAATAAAAAAAAAAAACCTACAAAAATCTTCTTTGTCTTTCTCTTAAAAAAAACACAAATGACTTTCTCAAGCGTAATTTCACAATTTAAAACCATAAGAAATGTAAATATGATTTTGAAAGAAAAGTACGTTTAAAATGTTCGATGATAATGCATTATTCAACAATATGGCGAAAAATTTACAGCATGAGACATTTGTAATACATTTTCATGAAATTCTAATTATTATGATTAATAAAAAAAAATTCAATTAAAATTGGATAATGTATAAATATAAAAATGTAATACGTTCCATAATTTTCCATAAAAATCAACGTCTGCAGATTTTTGTTAAAATAGATCAAGTGACCATTCAAGCTTCGATGTTATTATTCTGTATGTTGGAAAAATATTCTTCATGAGGGAATTTTGTTATCAAAATTAGAGGAATCGCACTATTTTGTTTCATGCCTCATTACAATAAAAAAGCGTCCTCATTTTCAAAATTGATGCAATCCTTTGCAAATTTTGCTGATGTATCTAGTGGTAACATGAAAGAAATACTACATAAATTATGCAAGAACAAAATATTATTGTACATCTAAAAACTTCCAGTACATCTTATGAAATTTCACTTTTACTGCATGAGTCTCAAGTGAAAGCATAAAAAAAAGAAAAAAGTGTAATAAGAGTGACAAATATTAAATAAAAAAAAAATCCCTTTTTTAAGGTAAGATAAAATAGATCACAATTTAAAAATAAGAAAACGTTTTTGAAAACTAAAAAAAATGGTAAAACTTACAAGTTCTTTATTTTAAAATATATTTATTTGTACCATGTATTTGTTTATGTCGTTTGTATTTGTTAAGTTATAGGTTTTATTGCTGCATTTTACACAACGATAAAAATTCTCTCACTAACAAGACACTATTGTAAGATTAATCACAGTTTAATATATCGTTGTTTAAATAAAATGTTTGTGTTCTATTTAAAAATTTCAAGCTGGGAACAATACGAATTTTTAAAATCTAGAAATTAAATTTAATAGTTATTACAATATTTTTTTATTCTTTAAGTATATTTTTAGAAAAATTTCATACGTTTTACATTACAAATGATAACTTTGTTGTAGATAGTTTCTTACATGTAAAAAATGTAAAAATCATGCGAAATATGATGTGGAAATCAGGTTAATGTTAAATGATAACTCATTTTAGCTTAGTTAAAATGTTTTTGAAAAGTTACCCGAAAAAATTATTTTGATAATTATTTTAACCACACTGCGAATAGAGGCGTCATAATCTAAAAAACACTTATGTGTCTGAAAAGGTAATTCAGACTCTTAAGTGTCTGAATCTGAATATTCAGACATCATAGATGTCTGAATTTTAGACACAAGATTGTCTTACTATGATCATGGTATCAGTGAACTGAGAAAAATGTCTGAATACTGGTGAAACGTCTGAAAATAAGACATTTAGAATTTCAGACAATTAAGTATTTGAATTTGACACAATTATATACTATGTATAGTGACTGTGATATAATTGTATCACTATATATGCCAGCACAATTAGAAAATGTTTTCTAATAAATGAAATGTGTTTAAGATACTTTTCCATCCACTAAATGATATTAATTTATAGAAGAAGTAATTTTATTTATACCATAAGATATGTGTCAAAATTGTACAAGTCTGCTAACTAAGTCTTGAAAAAAAAATGTGCATTAAATTAATTAAAAAATTGCTTTTCACAAAAATATAAAGTTTTACAAATTTTTTATATAAATCTTCCATTTTTTAATGATTAATTTGAATAAGAATACTATATTTTTACAGCATTTCATGTAGAATAAATTAATATATGAAACATTATTTACTTTTGTTTTGCTGCTTAAAATTTATAGAGATTGTGCAAAATTTGCGAAAATGGAAATTAATTTTAATAGTGATTTTTGATTATTTTTGTTAAAAAATTTTTGAAAATTTTAAACAGAAATCAGAAAAAAAAGAATTTTATATATTTACTTACATAACTATATTTAGCACTTAAAATTGCTATATTTTTCAGAAGTTTATTTACATGCATTTACATGAAAAATACAAAAGCGACAATTAGACGTTGTAAAGATGTATCTATATTAAAGACATTTTTACTGTATGTTACTAATATATATATATATATATACAGGGTGATTCATAAAAGATGGGCAGAACTTTAAGGGGTTATAGTACACTTAAAGACAAATAATATTAAATAGGAGACTAAGGGTCCCAGACGTATTCCCAAGGAGATAGGGGGCATTAAAGTTTAGGGTCCGAAATTTCAAATGATTATAAAACATGGAAAAATTGGTCGATTCGTTTGCGGTTTTTGCAAAAAATTTTCTTTATGCCAGTATTTTCTTGAAATAAAATTTTAAAGTTCAATTTCAAAAAATGCCGATAGGGGGCGCTTTAGACTTTGGAGTAACAAACAACTATTTTTTAACGTTATTTTTTGTATTTCTTTAAATGATTTCGAAAGCTTAGACTTAAACTTAAATTTTGATCTAAAAATCTGAGTCCTAACGAGTAGTTAAGTAGCGTAAACTGAAATTTGAAATTTGAAACCCTTCTCCCCCCAGAACAAAAATCAGTTATTCCCGATCTTTGTGTCGTAGATTAGGCTCTAACTACTGCCGCGTTTTGCTAAAATTATTCTTTATGTCAGTATTTTCTTGAAAATAAATTTTAAAGAAAATTTTCAAAAAATTCCGATAGAGGGCGCTTTAGACTTTGGAGTAACGAACAACTATTTTATACCGTTATTTTTTGTGTCTCATTAAATGCTTTCTAAAGCTTAGACTTAAACTTAAATTTTCAGCTCAAAATCTGAATCGCTGAGCGTGGTTCAGTAGCGAGGGGAGGGGGTTCAAATTTCAACTTCTGAACATAGTTCAGTTTGCACTACTTAACCATGCCCAACGATTCTGTGCTGTGATACGAGGCAAAAATACAACTTTCGTCAAGGACTGCATAGTCGGAATTCACTCATAAAGGCACTGGCACAGTTGGAAACGTCGCTCATGCAAACGTTAAAGCTCCATTCCTGACGCTAGTCACCGGGTGAAGAAGGAAACAGAAAGTATGCAAATGTCAAATGGGGAAGAAGAAGAACACGTATGCAAAATTTCGACACGATTCAGGCATAAAAACCACTGAACGGTGAGTCAAGTGTAAGTCGCTGTAGTAATGAATCGGAAGATGGTGCCCTTCACGAATAAGGAAAAGGCTGAGATGCATTTAATTTACGGAGCGGCAGATGGAAATGGTGCAGAGGCACAACGAATGTACGGAGAGCGATTTCCTAACAGGCGGTTGCCTAACCGCAAAACTTTCGAGCGCTTGCACAGACAGTTGTGTGAGACGGGATCATTTCTCGCTTCCCGGTCGAATGCAGGTCGTGCAAAAAAGGACGAATCAGTAGTTGTTGCAGAAGCCATTCTGGATGTAGTAGCGGCGCAGCCAAGTACAAGTACACGAACAGTGGCTAGCCAGGTGGATACCTCACAGTCCACGACTTGGAGGGTACTGAAGGTTGAACATTTGCTCCCGTTTCATGTGCAACGAGTCCAGAAACTGTCTCCAGGGGATTATCCAAATCGTATTGAATTCGCCCGCTGGTTTCTGCAGCAGAACGCGCTAAATCCACATTTTGGACGAACTGTGCTTTTCACCGATGAATGTACCTTCACACGTGAAGGTACATTTAACACACACAATGCACATGTATGGGCGGATGTCAATCCACATGCTACGTATCCACATGCTCATCAGAGACGCTTTTCCATCAATGTTTGGGCAGGAATCCTCGGAGACCACCTAATCGGACCGTACCTTCTTCCTGAACGCCTCAACGGTAAAACATACCTCACATTTCTGCAACATGTGCTGCCAGACCTGTTAAACGTTGTTCCTCCACGCATCCGGCGGGTCATGTGGTTCCAGCACGATGGAGCGCCAGCCCATTACGTACGAGACGTCCGCAACTATCTGGACATCACATTTCCGAACAGATGGATTGGTCGAGGTGGTCCTGTTGCTTGGCCTGCTCGCTCGCCAGATCTTTCACCCCTCGATTTCTTTTTTTGGGGACGATTGAAGGCTCTTATGTATGAGACACCCATTGAATCCCCCGAGGAACTGGTCGCCAGACTTTCCGCCGCTGTAGGGGAAGTGCTCGAAAAGCCTGATGTTTTCGCGAATGTTCGCCGTTCCATTCGTCGCCGTTGTTCTGCGTGCATAACCTCTGGTGGTCACAATTTTGAACATTTATTGTGATTACATGTTAATAAGTATGCTTTGGTAACATAATCCTAATTTGTGTCTTTTTACCTCGTATCACAGCACACAATGTGTGGACATGGTAAACTGAACTGTGCTCAGGAGTAGAAATTTCAAACCCCTCTCCCCAGAAACTTAACCACGTCTAACGATTCAGATTTTGGGCTGAAAATTTAAGTCTAAGCTTTAGAAAGCATTTAATGAGACACAAAAAATAACGGTATAAAATAGTTGTTCTTTACTCCAAAGTCTAAAGCGCCCTCTATCGGAATTTTTTGAAAATTTTCTTTAAAATTTATTTTCAAGAAAATACTGACATAAAGAATAATTTTAGCAAAACGCGGCAGTAGTTAGAGCCTAATCTACGACACAAAGATCGGGAATAACTCATTTTTGTTCTGGGGGGAGAAGGGTTTCAAATTTCAAATTTCAGTTTACGCTACTTAACTACTCGTTAGGACTCAGATTTTTAGATCAAAATTTAAGTTTAAGTCTAAGCTTTCGAAATCATTTAAAGAAATACAAAAAATAACGTTAAAAAATAGTTGTTTGTTACTCCAAAGTCTAAAGCGCCCCCTATCGGCATTTTTTGAAATTGAACTTTAAAATTTTATTTCAAGAAAATACTGGCATAAAGAAATTTTTCTGCAAAAACCGCAAACGAATCGACCAATTTTTCCATGTTTTATAATCATTTGAAATTTCGGACCCTAAACTTTAATGCCCCCTATCTCCTTGGGAATACGTCTGGGACCCTTAGTCTCCTATTTAATATTATTTGTCTTTAAGTGTACTATAACCCCTTAAAGTTCTGCCCATCTTTTATGAATCACCCTGTATATATATATATATATATAAATCCACATATGAAAAAAAATTATAATTCTTATATGACATTGCACAATTAAGTTCTTTCTTTGCAATTTCCAGTTACTTTGTATGATTGATATAATGTTACATGTGAATTTTCATTTTTAGTGACAACAGTATCCTTTAATACTCTTACAGAGTATATTATCAAAGTAAAGGTACGAACAAATCTAAATGTATGTATGAGAAATGTTATGAAATATTTACTTCAGATGAAGGATATAGAATATGAACAAAACACACACACACACAAAAAAAAACATGAAAGCATCAGAGTGAGGTTATCATGATTTTCTTAATATTAATAAAGTTTCAGTTTTTCCAATGGAAAATAATTCCTCCTGTAATATTTAATTTCAGGACGATACAATTGTTTTAAATAATCCTCATGAAATCCTCAAAAATACAAAAACTACTTTGATATATATCCTGTATTCCATCTCTCAATAACATATTTAAATTCGAGGCACTGAGCCATGTTCAAAATACACTACACACTAAGAATAAAAATGTATTAAAAAATAATAAAAAATAATAAAAAATAATTAATCTAATTTGCGCTAAAAAATATTTAAAAAATCAACTTGAATAATATCATGCGTAAAAAGAAATGAAAATAATATAAGGGGGGGAAAAGGAGATTGGTATATATAAAATCAATATTTAGACAAAATAGTTTTTTAAAGGGGTTTTCATTTTTGTAATAAAATTTGAGATCCAGACATCTAATGCTAGTAATGCCTACTGATTGGTAGCACTGCTCATATTTAATACTTTGAAAAGATAACGATATAATTATTCTTATTATGTTTGCTTTGTGTATTTCATATAATAATTATATTTTTTAATTTATAGTTAAATAAAAAATAATAATGTGATATTAATAAGAAAAAATGTTTTTAGATTTTTTTCCCCCCACAAAGTATTTTTTTTATCTATGTGGGTGTCAAGAAAAAAAAACGAATAACAATAATAAAAATCTGAGAAAAAAAATATATAAGATTTTTATATATTTTTGAAAATATTTAACCATAAGGAATGTCTGGGTTTGTTCCAGAAGCAGAATCTGATTAAAGCATAGGGAAAGTGGGCCGTGACCTGTCCGCTCCCATTATTTTAGGGGTTTCAAATTTGGTATGCAATTTTTGTAAAGCTGATATTTTAAATCTATTTCGACATCGTACTGTCGAAATAGATTTAAATATCAGCTTTATTAAAGCTGCATTTTAAATTTGGATACCTAAAACCATGGGAGGGGGCGGGGTCACGGCCCACTTTAACTTTTCTTTATTCTGCTTCTGGAACAAACCCAAACCTGCTTTATGGTCAAATATTTTCTCATTTATTGAGGATTCAATGTTTTCAAACAGAGCTGCTCTTTTTTTTTAAAAAAAAGAGTAATCAGAAATGGTCAACTACTTGTTGTCAACAAATGACAGGTCAAAAACGGCCGCGTTTTAGACGTTTCAAATGTCTGAAATTCATACGCAAACATGTGTCTTAAAAATAAGACACTTTAAAGTGTCTCTTTTTTTAACCAAAAAGAACCATTTCAGATATTTAATTGTCTGAATTTCAGACGTTTACGTTTACAGTGCACTTTATTACCAGTAATCTAATTTTTAGTGACATGTATCTGTTATATAACTAAAACAATATCATTATCCTTTTTAAATTACTTTGATATTTTATAAGTGTTATTGTGAAATGTGCTGTGATCCTAAATAAAACAGCAGCACCTTTGTAGCTTATTGATGACATTCATAAGTGTAATATTTGAAATACAAAAAAATAAAGTTAAGTGGAAAAGCATGATTAGTGCCTTAGGGATTTTTAACATAAACCCTTTTCGAATAAATTAGCAGAAAATAATTTTAAAAACATCTACACTAGAGATGCGAATTATGAAGGGCATTATCAGCAAGCACGTGCGTAGGAAATATATTTTACTCCATGTTGTTATTTAAAAAAAAAATCCTATTATTAGTATCAGAGTCTTAATTTGAAAGTAAATATCATCTTAAAAGTGTGCCGTAATTATTTTTCTGAAGAGTGACACCTCCAAAATTTGGCGTAGATAAAAGAAAAGCTGAACAGTAGTCCAGGAAACAGGAGAGACTGGTACATTAACACTATTTGGAGTGTAATAGTACAAAGTCACCAAATCCTTCCTGATTTAGCGAGAATACACGTAAAGAGACACAGAATTTAGCACATTAAAGGAGTTTTCTTAAATCTGATCCTGATAAATGTATAGGGTTTGTTCAATCAGTTATACGATGTAACAGTTTACGGTTTTGAGAGAAGCAGCTGTAACGCCAATGAGAGTGGAAATGTTTTGGACTCGAACAATACATAAGTAAGACTTTAAAAATACGTTACAGATTTTACACTTAATATTCGCTAATATTAGAAGTGACTGTACTCTATCGCAGCAATATTGCAATATTTGACGTATATCTGAAAATCATTAACACCTACAAACGTAAAAATTCGTTACAGATTATTACTACCTGAAATCAGATTATCTTTTAGAATTTATTAGCGTGGAAAGAGTAATTGTCATAAACGTCGTGGAAAGAGTAATTATAAGTGTGTACATGACGTGTAGACAATTATATTTCTTTCGTTTAGCAAATGTAGAGAGTGGGACTTCAGGTAAGTACATGTAGAAATCAGACACGCTTTTTCTTTTTCTTTATTTTTTACTTCAGGTCTTATTAAAATAAATGCACAGGAGATAAAACAAAGTAACTGAAAGTGCTCTTTAAAAAGAAATATTTTAGCTAAGAAATAAAAGAATTAAACTAATTTTGCCGGTAGAAACCAAACATTAATGTGTTTAGGGTAAAAATATAGAAATTCTTAAATAATGTTTTGGGATTTAAGGGAGCTTATTTAATTAAATAAAAAAGCAATATATAACTGAAAACTTTGTTACATATTTCAGAGGAGAACCAGAATCAGCTGTAATGCGTAACAAAATATATGTAAAAAAATATTATAAAACGCATTGTAATCCAACATATTATTATCTGACTTTCATGACAACCTCTTGTGTTCATTAGTCCATACACTTCAAAAGGGTTTTGTTTTTTAAGGATAGCCTCTTTATTTTTATTTCTGTGGTATCAGGTAAGAATTTTAAAATTCCTTTTCTGTTAAGACCATATATCATTTTGAAATTCAACGTAAACATTTTTCATTCAGAGAAAACAAATTGATCCATTTCGGATCTTAATATAGTTGTGAAAAAATATAAACACAATTACAAGCAATTAAAATAATAAAGCACAATGCCACAATTAAAATAAGGTAAAAACTTGTAACTGTAAATGATTAAATTGAATGGAATGAAATTGTATAAAATGAACTTAAGAGATATGGAATAGTTAAAATTTGTTTTCTAGTACAGAAGGGAGAAAAAATGGATGCAAGTGGGAAACCCTCAAAAGATGTATCCGCCCTAATTATTGCACTTTGGAACAAGTATTATGTCGCAAGCTTAAAGCCGTTATCCTAGATGGGGAGGGAATGATATTAAGGTCCAAATTGCAGCCTTTCTTGACCACAGCATAGAGACTCATTGCTCCTCGAAGACCGCATTGATCTCCATCAGGAGCGCGTTTCGACTCATCGTATAAATTGATTTAGGAACTAGGAAAATGAATTGGCGCACCAATTCATGGTTGTCTCTCAACACCTAAGAGAAAAAAAATTAAAAAAATGGATATATATCTTATATATCAAAATTAAGATACTCCGATAATAGTGAGAGACAAATTGACACTCTCAGGTAAAATATGTTCGAATCATGTAAGATTCTTGAATTAAAATTAATTAAAAAGTTTATGTAACTATTAAATTATAGGTAAGAAAAATTAAAATGTTGCAGGCCATTTTTTTATAACTGTTAATGACTAGATGTTTTAATATTTAGGAAGAACAACTTGAATGTGGAAATAAAGTTTAATAAACAAAAAATTATATTACGGTTATAATATTAAGTGTATTATATATATAGCAAAAGAAATTGCAAAGTGATACAAAATATTTTCCTAAAAAATCTTGGAAATAAAAAAAAAACATGGAAGGTGCACGATGTTATTACAGATCAGTTATGAACAACATACTCGCAATCTAGGCTTGTGTATTGACACATAGTATACCCTTCCCTTATATACTGCTAAATCTCCTGATGTATCATATGTGATGATATGTAAATGATTATTTTACATCATATTATCCACTTGCATACATTTCCCTTTCTTTGGATACTATGACGCCCATGGATTATTGCGCTTTTGGACTTTTAAAAAGCGCATTATGTAAACGTCGGCCTACAAGACTTCCTGGATTCTGTAAACCTGTTCAAAAGTAATAGGCGAAAATACCTCTTCCAAAATTGCAAAAAATATTATTGACATGCAAATTATGGTGCAGAAAGGTAGCTCCGAATAAGAGTTACCAAATTGAACATTCAAAACACAAATATTTTATTTAAAATTGTTCTGTAAGTACCATGAAATTCATGTAAAAGGTGTGCGAACAACCTACGCAGATATACACAAAGCATAAAACAACATAGATTTCAATCCCAGGATTAGTTTGACATAACGATTTAAAAGTTCTAAAGAATATTATTGCACTTTCACATGCATCTGGTTTCGTAACATATTATAACTAATTAATATTTTGTGCTGTAATTTATTATTCGATTTTCATTAACTTACAAATCAGCAAATTGAATATTTTGCTAACAACATAATAATCTAGCTACCAAAACAATATTGTTTTGTTCTGAGGTTATTTTTACGTAAATGAATTCCACACAAAAACTATTTTATTTATATTTTGTCTTCTTGAATATGTTTAATGAAAGTATGAACACCACGCTAAAATATTTGATTGTTTCCAAAATGACACAAGTCCTTATTTATTTCATTGTATGAGATGGAATGTAAAAATAAGTTTTCTCGATATATATTCTCTTGTGGAATCTATTTCCTTTAAGATGCAGGTATCTTGAAATGAAAAATTCTATAAATTATGTACAAACAAAACACAAGAGGAATAGACATTTTTCCTGACTTCTTAAATATATTTGCAGTTGTGATAGTTTTGCCATTGAGTATTTTTTTAGTCTGATAGCTCTTACAATAAAATATTTTTTAATCTAGAATTATGTATAAAAAGTAAAAAGTAGTAGGTTTTAGAAATCCATAAAGTAACATACTAGATAGATTCTGATATAAAGTAGTTAGATAATAGATAAAAGGGTGTAACATTTAGTTCCATTGCTTTTTCCTGCGTTTCATTTTTAAAGAAAAGTTTCTTACTTTATTTATTTTCCACATTTTTTTTTTATAAATTCAGTTTTACATGTAATAAATACCGTACATAGCTAAGACCACCTTAAATTCATATAAAAGAGAAAGTTTCATAAATTTTAAATCATATTTTGTTATTATACAGGGATATTATTTGTTATTATACAAATGAATATTCATACCTAGAAGGGCTTTATTAACAAAAATATAAAAGATACATACATTTGTGAAAAAGACATAGAAAAGAAGATTGTGAAATTACTAATAGCAAAAATTTCTAAATGTTCAATATGACAACCAGCTGAAACACGAACGACATCCATACGGTACGAGAATTTGTCCTACACAGTTTTTAGCATGTCGAATGGTACAGTTGCAATAGCTGCATTTATCCTTGTTTTCAGTTGAGCAGTGTCAACTGGTAGAGAAGGAATAAACACTTTATCTTTTATGTATCCCCAAAGAAAAATATCCCACGGCGTTAAGTCCTTGCTTCGTGGGGGCCACTGATGAAGGGCAGCGTCGAAAACTGTTCTGCGTTCCACCGTTTCAGCAATAGCTTGTTCAAAATCTCTCGTATAGAAAGGTGTCAATGGGGTGGTGTCCTGTTGGATGAACTCGCAACGGAACATGCTGGTTCATTTTCTACCCGCCGCTCGTTGCGTCGTCTCTCGAGAAAAAAACGAACCTTTACATTTATGAAGCTTTATAACTTCTCACTCACTTCGATGTGTGAAGTGGAACACTACCTTTTATTGCTCAGAAGATATAGCCCTTCAAATTTGGGATATTCATTTGTAATCACCCTGTATTTCATAGAAAATAAAATATTTCATAGAAAATAAAATATTTCATAGAAAATAAAATACTTCTCAGAAAATAAAATATTTCCTAGAAAATAAAATAAAACAATTTTTGAATCAACTACAATCAAATTTTGAATTAACAATCTGCCAACTGAGCCACACAGCGAGTAGCTCTGCTGGCAGCAGCTGGTGCATTGAACCAATGTCCCAGGTTCGAACTCTGGCCTGGATACTTTTTAACTCTGTTGGTGTTACGACTTGTAAGATATGTGAATAAAATTCATGTAAATAAAAATTCAGATTTCTAGGGAGTATTAAATCCTTTCAATTACAATACATACATACATACACATATATATATATATATATATATTCACCGATTCTGATGAAAGTGATTCTGCAATTAAATATGACGAATAAATACTATTCGGAATTATTGTTTGTATTAAAATGTAAAATCTGACCAAATCATTTTATGTATTACCATGTGGTCTGCGATTAATGTCGCAGGTAAAGAGAAGAAACCGAATCTCATATTAAACTATGTATACTCAATGAAATGGAATTATTTTAACTGAATCAAACTGATTGATAAATAAATAAGACATGTCGATTTTTTTCCAATTGGTTGAAAACGTGCCGAGGACTGGACTCTTATCCAGGCTTTTTTGTTTTAAGCCAACATTACGCATTCAATAATTAATATGGGGTTCTATTACCTGAGATTTATTCTGTTGGCCTTCCTATATTCATTACAGATCGCATGCTGTTGCCTAAAGGCTGTCTGAATGAATTGTGTGTTGCTTCACGGCAAACGTATACATCGCATGTTTATTTTCATTTGAACTCTAGGTTTTGCGAAGTGAAGTGAATTTAATCTTTTGACGTGTTTTTTTATTATGAAGAATTCTGCAATGCGGTAAATACGAATTTGAAATAGTGTGCGTAGTGAGTTGCTAATGAAAATTTAGAATATTTGAGGTGTTTTTATTAGATTATTTAGGGGTAAGTTTGAATTTTGTCCTCTGGAGTGAGCAGTTTAAGGGTCATTTTTGTATAAATACTGTTGCATCATCAGAAGTGAGCGGCGATAGTGATTATGACAAACCTGGGCCTTATTTTAAAGGGTAAATTTGAAAAATAAAAGTAAGGGATTTTTATTGATTTTTTTTATAATATTCGTATGTCTTGCATTTTAGAGATTACTGTAGATGTAGTTTCGTGCATCGAGTGATGTTTTTTTTGTTTTGGATAATTAGTACAGGATACATACATAACTTATTGATTTTATTTGATAATAATCGTGTGTCTTGCATTTTAGAGATTACTGTACAGGTAGTTTCGTGCATCGAGTGATATTTTTATTTTTTGGATAATGATAACAGGATACATACATAACTTATTGATTGCTTTGTGAACGAATTTCATACATTCTATAGATTGCTGTACAGCGAGTTTCATGCATACAGTGATTTTTTTTTCGGTTAATGTACGCGAAGAGTACATACATAAGTTACTGATCGCTGCGTGAATGACTTTCATGCATTCTAGAGATTGCTGTACAGCGAGTTTCATGCGTCGAATGATGTCTTTTTTCGGTTAATGTACGCGAAGCGTACATACATAAGTTACTGATAGCCGTGTGAATGACTTTCATGCATTCTAGAGATTGTTGTACAGCGAGTTTCATGCATCCAGTGATGTTTTTTGGTTAATGTACGCGAAACGTACATACATAAGTTACTGATCGCTGCGTGAATGAGTTTCATGCATTCTAGAGATTGCTGTACAGCGAGTTTCAGGCATCCAGTGATGTTTTTTTCGGTTAATGTACGCGAAGCGTACATACATAAGTTACTGATCGCTGCGTGAATGAGTTTCATGCATTCTAGAAATTGCTGTACAGCGAGTTTCATGCATCCAACGATGTTTTTTTCGGTTAATGTACGCGAAGCGTACATACATGTTACTGATCGCTACGTGAATGATTTTCATGCATTCTAGATATTGCTGTACAGCGAGTTTCATGCATCCAGCGATTTTTTTCGGTTAATGTACGCGAAGCGTACATACATAAGTTACTGATCGCTGCGTGAATGAGTTTCATGCATTCTAGAGATTGCTGTACAGTGGGTTTCATGCTTCCAGTGATGTTTTTTTTCGGCTAATGTACGCGAAACATACATACAAAAGTTACTGATTGCTGCGTGAATGACTTTCATGCATTCTAGTGATTGCTGTACAGCGAGTTTCATGCGTCCAGTGATGTTTTTTCTTCGGTTGACGTACGCGAAGCGTACATACATAATTTACTGACCGCTACTTGAATCAATTTTATGTATTTAAAAAATTAGGAATTTAGAAATTTTCTCTAATTATAATATTTGTGTTTTGTGGCAGAGAAGTGATTATTTATACAATTTCTATTAGAGTTTCTTTCACGACGTAAACGTTGCTTTTATTTCGTTTTGTGGCAATTTACGGAATTTAAGGGGTATTTTCTTAGAGATTTTTTATTTGTTAGGAAAAAATTGACTGTTAAATTTGCCAATTCTTTGTAAAAATCGGGAGAAAAAAAAAATGTTAGAAATTTGTAAAATTGGAAAAATCTGTAGGAAACAATAGCTGAAAATCTGTAAAAATGAAAAAATCAGGAGGAAAAATTAGCTAAAAATTTTTAAAAATGAAAAAATCTGGAGGAAAAAATAGTTAAAAATTTGGAAAAATGGAAAAATCAGGAGGAAAAAATAGTTAAAAGATTGTAAAAATGGAAAAATCGGGAGGAAAAAATAGCTAAAAATTTGTAAAAATGGAAGAATCCGGAGGGGAAAATAGCTGAAAATTTGTAAAAAGGAAGAATACGGAGGAAAAAATAGCTAAAAATTGTGAAAATTAAAAAAATCTGAATGAAAATATTTCTAAAAGTATGTAAAAATCGAGAAATCTTGCAAAAAAACTTTTCAAACTTTTGTAAATAGCAGTAAAACGAAATAAAATCAGTATTTACTTTGTGAAAGAAATTGGCCTAGGAAGTATGTTAGTAGTGACTTGTCTGCCGAAAAGTACGTGTTCTGATTGGGTGGAATTTGGAGGTTGCAGTTTTTTAGGTTGGCGCGCGTCAAAAAAATTGCCAAATCGGTGGTCGCCCTTGTTAGAGGATTTTGCCGTAAAATTCATTCAAGTAGCGGTCAGCAACTTCTGTATGTACGCTTCGCGTACATTAACCGAAAAAAAATCACAGGACGCATGAAACTCGCTGTACAGCAATCTCTAGAATGCATGAAAGTCATTCACGCATCGATCAGTAACTTATGTATGTACGCTTCGCGTACATTAACCGAAAAAAAACATCACTGGATGCATGAAACTCGCTGTACAGCAATCTCTAGAATGCATGAAACTCATTCACGCAGCGATCAGTAATTTATGTATGTACGCTTCGCGTACATTAACCGAAAAAAACATCACTGGATGCATGAAACTCGCTGTACAGCAATCTCTAGAATGTACGAAATTCGTTCACACAGCAATCAATAAGTTATGTATGTATCCTGTGCATATTATCCAAAACAAAAAAAAACATCACTCGATGCACAAAACTACCTCTACAGTAATCTCTAAAATGCAAGACACACGATTATTATCAAATATAATCAATAAGTTATGTATGTATCCTATACACATTATCCAAAACAAAAAACATCACTCGATGCACGAAACTGCATCTACAGTAATCTCTAAAATGCAAGACGCACGATTATTATCAAATAAAATCAATAAAAATTCACTTACTTTTATTTTTCAAATTTACCCTTTTTTTTGGCCCCGGTTTGTCATAATCACTATCGCCGCTCACTTCTGATGATGAAGCAGTATTTATACAAAAATGACCCTTAAACTGCTCACTCCTTAAATATCCTGCACCTTAAATATCCTAAATTATCATTAGCAACACACTACGCACACTATTTCAAATTCGTATTTACCGCATTGCAGAATTCTTCATAAAAAAACAACACGTCAAAAGATGAAATTCACTTCACTTCGCAAAACCCAGAGTTCAAACGAAAATAGACATGCTATGTATACGTTTGACGTAATGCAACACTAAAGTCGGCCCAAACAACTTGGGACTTGATTTGAAAACCTCTCACCGTCCAATAAATTCAGCCCTTCTTTCATATGCCTCCCTTTTTAGGGCTTAGAAAATTTCGAAATTACCGGCTTCATACTCCAAGACATTTTTACGGTATAGTGCATCTCTACCGATTTCTACCTCATTACTCTCTGAATCCAACAATACGGCACACAATAAACCAACCAACCCAGATATTGAACTACTTTGGTTTCTGTAAAATACGAAGAAATCAAGGGAAGGTCTGAAAATAGTCACTTTTGGAGTACCAAAATCACTGAGCAGGAAACTCCATGATTTTGAATTTAATTGCCAATATACAGGGTGTCCCAGGAATATTGGGACAAAATTTAATGGGAGGTAGGGGATATCACAAGGATTCAGATTTGCATAGGAACCCATGGTCGGAAACGGCTTCGTTCGCCGTTAGAGGGTGTTGTTCAGAAGAGCATTGGAGGTTTAGCATCGGCAGATTATCGCATCTTTTTGTAAGAGGTGATACCAAGCTTACTTGACACTATGCCACAACATGTTAGACGCCATATGTGGTTTCAACATGATGGGGCACCTCCCCATTATGGCAGATGTGTTCGTGAACATTTGAATCAGGTGTTTGGTCACCGATGGATTGGCCGTTGTGGACAGTTTCCCTGACCACCACGCTCTCCTGATTTCAGCAGCATAGATTCCTTTCTTTGAGATGCTCTGAAAAGTACTGTGTACGAAAAGTGCCTGTGGATTTCGATATGGATGTGGTTTCAAAACTCCTCTGTGGTGTTGCGGATATCCAACAAAATCCAGGTCTATTTGAGCGAGTCCGCCAATCCATGGTCCGACGGTGTAATCGCTTGTTTCCACCATTGTTTCCACCATCGTTAGCAATGGTGGAAACTTTGAACATCTTTCGCGACATTTTCACATATCATCTACCACAGCACATGTAATATATTTGACCAATAAATTATTTCAGATGATCTCAGTCTTGTGTATTTTCGTTTCTTGTACTTGTCATGCTACTTTCCCATGACATTTCCGACCATGGGTTGCTATACAATTCTGAATCCTTGTGATGTCCTCTACCTCCCCTTAAAGTTTGTCCCAATAATCCTGGGACACCCTGTATACGGTGTCAAAAACGATCCATTTCCAGAATTTCACATGACGTCATACGATTTCATACAAAGCAAAATTAATCTGATGGATATCTCTTTAAATTATTTTTATTATTTGTAAATTTGAAGTCAATTCAACTTGTAGTATTGTCTGAATACGTAGAGAGATTCTTCGTAGAGAGATCTTGGTTTTTTAAACAAATTTTTTTTTGTCTTGATGTTTATAATCAAACATATATGTATTAGCAGTTAGTTTAATAACCCTTTGCATTAAACTTACACCTATACAGATTTTCCCAAAGTATTAGCATTATAAAAAAAGTACAAAAAAAATTTCCATTATAAACAGATAAAAGTTTATCTGAAGCTTTTTTCTCTCACATTTCTTTATAAATCTACGTAAAACTAAAACTTCTAAAAAATTACAGTAAATTAAAATAAATCCTTCAAATTCCAATGAAAACATTTATCTGAATATTTTGCTTTAAAAAGATTTTTTTTCCAATAACAAGCTTTTCATTGATTTTATTGGACAAATTTTTTAATGGCCGAGATGTCGAAAATATATTTTATTTAAAGAAATGGTGAAGGCAATTTCTCAGTATTTAAATAAAAAAGTTTTTTTTTTCGCCAAACAAAGTAAAATATTTTATCCATTTTAGAAACAATTACGAAAGTTTTTACTTAAAATTATTTTTTTTCTTTGAGAGGATTGTTTTAAAAATGTTTTCTGAAGAAGGGAATTTTTTATGATTTTCTAACTTAATATTTTAAATCTATGTTATAAAGTAAAACATATATATGAAGTAACTCTGACGTCATAACGATGGTGGCAACAATTTAATCAATCAATTTCATTTTTGTCAGAAATTTATTAACTTCGAATTATGTCATATTTTCAATTTTTACACTATCGAATTGGGGGGGGGGTGGGGGATGTATGTGTTCAAATGGATTTTTTACAAGAACTATACCCCAATGCATTGATATTTTACACTTTTAAAAATATTTTTTTTTAATCAAGCTATATGTATTACGTGCAGCTCGATTACGCAGAATTGCCCTTTTTGAGTTTAAAATTATGTACTCCATAATTAATCATACAGTTGTTTCAAAAATAATACTATTCAATTAAATTTTATATTTTTAAGAATTGTTCAAACTGAATTTTTAATTTAATTTAATTTAATTTAATTTAATTTTTGTGCTCTTAACTAACGAGTTTTATCTCTGAATTGAGAGCTCAACTTATGATTTATGTAGCTACAAATTATAATTATTACATATGTTTTAAGTAAAAAAATTTTTACTGAAATTATTATTTAAAAAAAAAATTTTGCTGGGTATAAATATAAATATTACTGAAGTAATATATTTCTCAATATGTAAGTTATATTAAAAAATCAAATATTATGCAGAATATTTTTGAAAGAAATCTACAGTATTACAAAACAGTTATCTTACATTTTTTTATCATCAATTTAAATCAATAGGCAGTATAATATCTTAAATTTACTCAATATGTATTCATTATAGAGAAAATTACTTGTTATATTATTTCATTAAGATATTATATTTCAAAATTGAAATTTCTCAGAGATCAGAATAAAGGTGTATTTGTATAAGCTAAGCTTCAAACTTAATGAAATTTTAGAAAAGCACCTAATATAGCTTCATAATCCAAGCTATCTTGAAACATTTCACCTGTATCGGGATTTCTTTAATAACTTTATTTTCGTTTTTAGATCATATTTTAAATTGCTATGGAATAAAAAAATAGAAGTAAGAGAGCCTATTATTTTTCAATTAATGAGTATCTGTTTAAAATGGGAGACTATAAACAATTATCTAGTATATGGAGAAAATTCTAAGAAAAAAAATCTAAAACAAATAGTATTAAAACGAAAAATCTTATTCCATTACACTTTATAATGGATTATTCCATTAATCTTATTACTTTATATTCTACAGAAGTTAAGAAACGAAAAGTTATATTTTCTGTCAGAAATTGCAGTAAGCGTTTTAAAGTACTAAATTTGATCAAATTGTATTTATTGAATAAAATGTTTTTGTTATTTCCTTTGAGATATTATATTTCTAGAATCCATTTTTTTATGAAATCGATAAAGCAAAGAAGATAAAACATTTTACGAAACTACACTAGGAACCTCATAATTTTTTATGAAACTTTCTAACATCAAATTCTTATTTTAGGCATACTTCAAATATTTTATTTATAAGGGGATTACTTTTTCGGTGAACTTTATTATCATTTACTGGTATAATTTTTAAAGTATTCAGGAAATAAAAAACATACTTAAAATAATATAGTCTTATTTGGAAGAGTTCCTTTTGCAAAAGTTACGTTTTATGAAAGTATCTAGTCGTACGCCGGAAATTAAAAAATAATCTTCAAAAATATTTACTTGTCCCTAATCTACTGAATTCCTTCATGAGCAGCGTCGCACGTATTTTAAAATTTTGGTACTCTTTCTGAAAATTTTTATTTTCACTTTAAGTTATTTTCACTTTATTTAATTGCTCAAATTCTATAAATATGTAAAGCGAAAATTACTGTTTTCCTCCTATATGACAAGTATACAATATACATGTCAACTTTTTAAAACTTATTAATGCTGCAAACGGTTCAAACCTTTCAGAGGCAAGTAATTGTTTTTCTGTTATGTTGAATTCACTGAATTATTTTAAAAAAACATTACTTCAAAATAAGGAACTGCAATTTTATAGCCTTTTTTTCTCTAAAATTATAAGTAAAGAGTTGTTAATTTTTTTTTGTACGAATCTTGAATGAAATTGGGTGGCATACAAAATGGTCCACTGTCTTTCAACGTGTTAAGAATACAAAAGTTGTAACGTTTCAAGGTAAATATTTTAAGTGTGTCACGTTTCTCTCAGTGAAGACACGTTTTAAAATGCCACACTGATAAATATACATTTACACAAGACCAATAATCAACAAACAAAAACTCCGTGCTACACAATCAACAATAGCTTTTTTCAGTTCTTTTCTACTATTTTAAGTTATTTTCTACAATTAAACTTATTTTATCGCCGTTTTGTGATACTAGTACATAATCTTATTTTCTGATGTAAATTAAAAGAAAAAAGTGTTTCAAAATGCTAAATATTCTAAATTTATATGTATTGTAGAACATTTTAAATTTATATTATTTCTTTCAGAATATATATTTCAAAAATTTAAAATTTTCCGACAAAAAAAATATACAATACATTTTATGAGGCTGCCCGGGAAAATCACAAAATTTTACAAAATATTTTCACATCGAATTCATAGTTTAAGAAATGTTTAAATGTTTTACGTATGTCGGGATAAAATTCGTTTTATTTTCAAGAATTTTATTCTCGTTTGAATGAGATGACTTCTTAAACTGTTCCAAATAGTTAAAAAAGTAATATTTATCTTTCGTATTTTCTTTACTTAGGTTAATATAATAAACATATTCTTTTAAAGACATTTGAGATAAAATACGTACATCTATCACACAGAGTAAAACTGTAAGAACACGTATGCGTATTAATACATAAGCGCTTAACATACTAAACGGGCTCTTTTACAGAAAATCTGTAAATATTTACAAAGAAAAACAAATCCTACAAAAATAATTTTAAACAAATACTTTCGTATATGTTCGTACTAATTATATGTTCGTACTGGTATAAGCATACTTTTTAAATATATATATATATTACATTCACAATAAAGCCATTGGAATTAAAAAAATGTGTCTGGAAATGTTATCGCTTACAATATACGTAAATAGAATTATGATAACAAAGTAATTTCTATTTACTCTTCTCTAAACAAAGTATATTTTGGCGATAGCGAATATCAGTATTCTAATTTTAAAATAATAAAGATTTACGTAAAAGGAAAACTATCAATTGTTCTGTTAATTGTCCGAAGTATTAATTGTTCTTGTAGGCAATTGAAAAGAAATATTTTTTTAATATTTTAATTTATTCACATGTCTTCTTGTGTTCCATTTACCAGTCCTCTTTAAAAAAGTCTAAATGCAGTAATTACACAAGAAATGTAATAAAATCCACCGCTCATAAATATTTATTCAGGTAGTTGAATGGTGAAACACTTAAATTTAACATTTCAGTAAATTTAAAATCCATTTTATATATATATTAAAGCATAAACAATACGTTAGATTATTTTATTTTAAAATAGGAGAACACACACTTTATCAGACAATTAAATGCTCCACCAGTGGCTGAGAGGTTCTACTCTCAAAGCTGGTAGACGGGAGGTGCTGGGTTCGATCCCAATCGCGTCCGTCGGCCTAATCGTTCGGAGTTTTCGTGGTTTTCTTCGAGCCGTGGATTTATCCATGCGTAAATACGGGTTAGGTTCCCTTAGAAATACCCCCACGAAGGGCACTCCACCCGAGCCTATATCCCAAGTGTAGATAATTGACCGTCAATAATCAACCCAACCCAGACAATTAAATACACTAAACCAACATGAGTGAAAAATTGACCTGGCCGATGACTGTTTCCCACATGAATAAGTGTGAGAAATTGCCGTGCTAGGATATCGATCTGGGTGGCTTAGTGGCAGCGCAGGAGTACGGTACGCTGGAAGTCCTAGGTTCGAGTCCTGACCCAGGTCAATTTTTCACTAATGTTGGTTTAGTGTATTTAATTGTCAGATAACATGTGTGTTCTTATATTTTAAAATATTTTTTTAATATTAATTTTAAAAAAATAAATTTTGAAAAAACTATTCGAAAAAATATGCATTATCACCTATAAAGTAACATAACATTAATTTTTTTCTAGAAATTTCAGATATGAGCACATACCGTCAAGAAGTTCTAGGCTTAGGCTTAAAAAATTACCCGGGATGCAATCTGTTGTGCAACGATGAAAATGGATTCAACATTTAAAATTTCAAAATCCTAAACTACTTGACTGAATGACATCCCATTTGGTATTTGAAGAGCACATTTACTAGGGAAGCATAATATGATGTCGAAATTAAGTGTTATTTTTTAAATTGTATGCAATATTAAGTTTCGTTTTGAAGTGCGTTGCAATGTCTATATGTAGACGACTATCTAAGCCAAGGACACGAAATTTCCGCTATCCAGCTCGTCATTGGCGAGTAAATATTTAAGGTTGGCGAAAAAGTTTCGTCTTTTGAAATCTTGGGCTTCAAATCAAACTGTATACGCTCTGAATATCGTGACTGAATCTAGCGACACGCGGAAGTGTCTTAAAATCAAGCGACGGCATTTATCTTCCAAAAGAAGAAAAAATGCGGCTTCACCCACTTCCATTTCTCTCATACAGAGGAACGAACTTCCTCCGCCTGCATTCTTTCCCCCGCTTTCGCATCGCTCGCTGCTTTTTTCTCCTCCGAGGCTGAATTTGATCACTCTTCACTCCTGCGCAAAGTGAATCACGTTTCGCCACCTAAGCTCAGCTGCTCCCGAATTTTTAACATAAAAAAAAAAATTCTGTTTTTCATGTATGTAAAATATTCTGGATTTAACAGACAGCTTCTTCTAACAATGGTCAATTTCAATTCAATTTGTCATAAGTAGTTCATTTTCTGGGCAGGTTTGGTGGCCGACATTACTGTCTTTATGAATGTAAAATAGTGGCGAGCAAAAATTTTAGTCAGGCGAGTACCTTTTTAACTGAAATTCCATGCCCTGGTCTAAGCAATTAATTAATAGACGTTATTACTAATCGATTGGTACCAGTCCCATTTATATACGATGATTTCCAGCAGCGTTTGTAAGGGGTGATACTTTTTCCCCAGACAGTCCATATAAACGGTTATAACTAGATAACTGTGTAGGAAAAAACATTCCCAAATTATTTGAAGCAGAGGTATTTTACGGAAGTTAAACAAGCTCGCTCTGTATCGTAAAGTACGACTTAACATTTTTCGGAAATTATTCAAACACTCCCGGTATCGGAAAAAAGGCTTGTAATTTTTTGGAAGCACATCTCATTGTTTGAATTGTCAGAATTGTTCGTATGATCCTTTGGTTAACATTAAGAAATCATATGTTACGTCACATGTGTTACTTAAAATTATTTAGAAATATTCATCCTAATGTATAGGATTTCATCATGGGTTTTCTAATTTCATTATATGTGTTAACAGACTGCATATGTTCGTCATTTCAAGTTTATTGACTTATTTCATCCTATTCTGAGATATAGTTACTTGCTTTCACTCTATCTTTATCTGGATTATTGTTTCACTAAGACTTCATTTAAAATTTCCTAACTGCTTGAAGCAATTAAGAAAAATAGTGCCAGAAAATTAATTCTACGTCCTTGCTTTCATTACACGATAAAATATAATTTTATGTTGCTTTCTGTAGTTACGCATATTCTTTGTCAATAGTAATAACAAAACTTTCCCTCATGCTGAATTAGTACAATGCTTAAAATTTATTCTTTGATCCAAGTGTTGCTCATATGATGTTGTGCTAAAAATATATATATATATATATATATTTAAGTTTAACCAGCAAATGAACAAAACAGTTATCTTATCTCAAAATCAGTTTTTCTTTTAGATTAAATTTCTTCAATTAGATTTTTATGATTACTATTAAATATGCACATTTTAAGCATATAAATTTTTGAGATATTTTTATAAAATTTCCAGCATGTTCGCTAACGTTTAAAAATTCTTTATGGATTTTGTCCTAACCAAAAATAAATAAATATAAAAATTATTCTACTATTAATTTTAATGCATATACAGCAATAGCAGTTATAATAAAGGAAATGTTAACTATTTTTAATAACTATACTTGCATTAATACTATTTTGAAATTAAATATTTTGTGTTTCATGATCGTAGAAAAAGCAATATCTGAAAATAAGGCAGCTGTTACAAAATGTATCTGTTTACTTAACAGTATAAACGTTATCAGGTTAATTTAATCAACTGTACTTATTATTATTATACTTAAACTTTGTGCATAGAAATAATTATAAGAATTATACACTATGTTGCTAAAGGTGACCGGTCAATTGCGATTTTAGACGTTTTGTTAACTATCTAGAAAAATGCATGAGGAATTAACCTGAAACTGCAGGTGTGTAAACAGTATAGTATAGATTATACATTTCCGCGAAGATCTTTTCCCGAAACCTCATAGGGGACTGTCAACAAATTAAAAAAAAAACGAATATCTTTTGGATAACCCTGTAAAAACTAATGTAGTAAAGGCGTTCAAACTTGAGATTATTAATAAGCGGCTTATTGTAATATACTGTGTTCATTTTTATGTGGATAGCATGTATACTCGTAGAGAAATTAAGGTTTTTATAGAAACAGTCCCAAATTTCGCCTAGTTTTTTGCTTATAATTTGCAGAGTTCTTAATATAAAAAAAAATTCTTTTCATAAAGTAGGACGACCAACATTGTACATAACACACTGCAATCAGAATTTAAAAATAATAAAAATTGGATGAAAAATGAGCATGTTTATTAAAAAATGTTTCACTGCGCATGCGCGAATGCAATCAAAATATAATATGCATAATGTATTAGCTAAGTATATGGAGCAACTTTTGTGAAAGTCTCAAAATCATAGCTTGAAAATACTGAAAATTATCGTCGATAGAATAAGCTCGAAATCCGTTGTTCCCACAAAGAAGCAAAAACATGAGGGGTTGTATCAAATATCTGTTGATTAGTGCCAAGATAGCGTACACAATATTGTCCCTCTTACTATATTTGAATACTTTATATTAAGAACTCTGCAAATTATAAGCAAAAAACTAGGCGAAATTTGGGACTGCTTTTATAAAACCCTTAATTTCTCTACGACTATACATGCTATTCTCATAAAAATGAACAAAGTACACTGCAAATAAAGGAGTATTAAAGTAAGACAAAAAAACGATTGAAAAAGCATTTAAGACACGTAAATGTCTTAATATAGATCTTAGACATAAGGTGCGTCGCAAAATTATATGGACAGGCGATTTTTCAAAATAACAGCTAAGAAAATAAAGCAATAATCACGAAAAAAATAATTATCATATGGTATCATAACATAAGTTTATTACGATACAGAAATGTTATGTTTATATCACAGATTGTTTGTAAAAAAATAAAATTCAAAATTAGCTGTCTCAAAAATATATGGGCAATGAAACGAATTGCTTTTATTACAACCGTATCAGAAAAATTTCCATTTTCCGCGTTCTGTACTTGTGATGTAACCTCTTCGAAATATGAAATCACTGCTCTTTCTTCAACTGTCGAATAATTGGAAAATGCCTCACAACGTTGAATTTTCTGCTACTGATATTGCTAAAATTTGGCGTTCAAAGGCTCAAAATGTTAAAGTTTCTGATATTGCAAAACAAATGAAGCGTAGCAGATCTGGAATTTATGCAATTTTATCAAAAAGTGACAACACGATTGCAAAAAAGCGTTCAGGTCGACCAAGAAAAACATCTCTAAGACAAGATAGATAATTTTTCGCGAGCGGTTTCAACCCAAAAGAAGACTGTTCGTGAAATTGAGAGGACTTTGGCGTTTCCTTTTCCAGATCTACTGATCACCGTCGCATACAGGTAAGCGAAAATCATAAATATCGCAGAATATGTCGGGCACCCATGCTGAAAGTGCACCATAGAAAGGCTCGAGTTCTTTGGGCTGAAAAACATATGCATTGGACGGATGAATGGTTAAATGTTTCTTCAGTGGCGCAAAAAATTTCTATTTGGATGGCCCTGATGGCTGGGCATGACTTACAAAAAGAACCTCGCGAGTTCTTTAGTCGGCAAAAAGGAGGGGGTTCACAAATGGTGTGGGGCGCATTTTGTTTCAACGGAACAACGGATATTGCTTTTCTTAATAGTTGACAGTGCTCTGAGGATCATTAAAATGTCCTTAAAAGCAATCTACTTCCAATCGGAAACATCTTAGGGGGGAAAAACTGGAAATTCCAACAGGACAATGCGTCGATTCACACGTCCCACTCAACAGCAGTTTGGTTTAAACAGAATCAAGTGACTCTTATAGACTGGCCAGCCATCAGTCCAGACTTGAATCCAATTGAAAACCTTTGGGGAGTACTTGCACGAGATGTGTAAGTCCATAGTCGGCAGTTTTCTACTATTCAGGTATTACAACGAAAAGTAGAGTAGAGTTGGTTCCCTTTACAGCCGCACATACTCCAAACACTAGTTGGAAGCATGCCTGATAGGGTTTTCAAGATAATTAAAACGGATAGATGAAAAATTGGAATTTAAATGCAAAATATTCGAAAAGTATATATATTTTTGGGACAGCCTATTTTTATTTTTATTTTTTTACAAAAAATCTGTAAAAGTTATACTTTATTTTTTTGCTGTATTAAATTTATGTTATGATACTATATGCCTATTATTTGTTTCGTGATTATTGCTTCATTTTTTGAACCGTTATTTCAAAAAATCGCCTGTCCATATACTTTTGAGACGCACTATAATAGATACCTTAATTTAAGACACTTGTGTGTCTTAATCGACTGGTGGTAGAAATGAACCAATAGGGTTTCTGTAGCCAGTGCCTGAATATGGTAAAATGTCTTAAATTAAGACATAACGTTAGGGTTGTTGATCACATCTCAATTGAGAAGGGAGGGAGGGCAGGGCAAGCAGGTTCAGTGATGACCATAAGAGATATGGACGGCGTTATTACATGACGGCGCAATGCATTCACAAATATAATAAATACAACAGCTCCTTGGATTATAAATGAAAATATTTAAAAAAATAAAAGTGAGTTTTACCTGTATGTTTTCTTATATCTTTGTTTTAATAACGTCACATAATTTCTATTATGTATTTGTAAGATATGAGATTAGTTTTTAAGCCACGTGTACAACAAGATAAATGGCTTTCAAGTTTTTTGTTTTTTGTTTTCCAACAAGTTTAGTTATATTTTCTGCATCTATTTAAAGATTTTTGTTTATTGAATGTAATCACTAAATCCCCCCCCCTCCTACAGATCTAGAAAATTTTCTGGTATTTAAACTATCAAACATAAATAATTAATTAAAATATGAAACTATTTAAAATGGATCACAATTTGTGAATTGCTAAAATAGGTGTAAAAGTAAAAAGGTTCTAAAACATTAAAACCATTTTAAGATGTTAAAAACATTCGTCGGAAGATTAGTACCAGACCAATTAGATTATACCAGATTTTTGGTATATTGTATGATAACATATCATTACAGGATTTCCCACCACTTGTCAGGATTTCCACTGACATTTCAAATGTCTTAAAAATGGTAGCATTTTAGATGCTTTGAATGTGTAAAAAATGGCGGCTTTTTAAGACATTTGTAGTGTTTTAAAAATGACGGCTTTTTAAGACATGTCAAGTGTTTTAAAAATGGCGGCGTTTTAAGACTTTTCCAATGTCTTAACTTCAGATGCAAAAAGGTGTCTTAAAAATGAAGACACTTTTTTTTCACTTAAAATGTGACCATCCATTCAAGACACTTTTTTAACTGAATTTCAGACGTTTGTATTTACAGTGTATATTACAATAAGCCATTTATTAATAATCTCGAGTTTCAACGCATTTGCTACATTAGTTTTACAGGGTTATCTAAAAGATATTCGGTATTTTTCAATTTGTTGACAGTCCCCTATGGTGTTTCGGGAAAAATTCTTCGCGAAAATATATAACCTATACTATACTGTTTACACACTTGCAGTTTCAAGTTAATTCCTCATATATTTTTCTAGATAGTTAACAAAACGTCTAAAATTGCAAGTGACCGGTCACCTTTGGCAATATAGTGTATAAAGTGTCTTATTTATTTCTACAGTAAAAATAATAAAGATGGTTTTCAGAATAAAGATAATTTCGACATTTAAAATATCTGATAATTACCTCTAATGGGCTGCTTTGTAATACTCTTTGTCTAAGGATTTCTTTGGTAGTGTTCAAAAAGAATGTAACTGAATAACATGAAAATATTTATTCTTTAACAGCTTCATTTAAAGAGGAGTTTGGTAGTTGAAATTTTTAATATTATATTTAAATAATATTGGTGCAGTAAAATTTAAAACAAAGTAATATTAATCAAAATAAGTTGAATGAGTTTCTTTTCAAGTATATGCAAAAATGATGTTGTTTCTTTAAAACAATTAATAATAAGAATGCAGTTTTACTAAATAACTTAAATTAATTAGCATTATTCAGTTCAGTTACTTAAATTTTGCATTAAATTTAAGCTTTAAAAAACTAATAATTATTCACCCAGTTTGAAAGAAAATTTGTCTTCAGCGACTCTGTTATAAAGATTTTTCTTTTCACGAAAAAAAAATCCATTGATCACTTTATACATCATTCTAAAAAAAAAAAAAAAAAATAACTCTAATACACTGTTAAAAATAAATCCGTCAATTCACGGTAAAACTACTGGCAGTAAAGTTGTGGGACTTTCTCCGTTCCGTTAGTACATTTTCCGTTTTGAAAGATAAAGGAAGGGAAAACTCCGTTTGAAGGATCTGTAAGTTTCCGTTATAAATAAACTCGGTTTAAAAAAATGTTATCTCTATTTGTGCTGACATCTGTTGATTATTACGGGAGTAATTAATATTTGATATAATGCAAGAACATGTTCTGGCCGTCCTGAGGCTCGAACTGGGAACGTTAGAGGTTTGCGTCGAGTGCTTTACCGTAAGCTCCTTGCTAGAGTAATGGCGCTATCACACGTAATCTCATATCATAGTCAATATCAGATATTTCATCCCAAACACGTTTTTCAAGAGGAAAAAGCTCGAAATCGTCCTGTTTGATAGATTGCCTCTCGTAATTTCTTTAAGATCTAACTTACAGTAGTTTGTTTCCTCTACGATATTT
Source organism: Maratus michaelseni (assembly GCA_963931845.1). Taxonomy (NCBI): domain Eukaryota; kingdom Metazoa; phylum Arthropoda; class Arachnida; order Araneae; family Salticidae; genus Maratus; species Maratus michaelseni. The sequence continues at coordinate 431,281,423 of OZ007588.1, forward strand.
ATCAGCTCGAAATCTACCAATCAGAGCTCTCTAAAATTCCAAGATAGCCACCGTCAGTAAACCCACATCTTATGTTTAGGACGTCGCAAATATTGAAACCAAAAATACAGAATTATTAAGAAAAAAGCAAATCTTTAGTAACACAGGGACCAATTATACACGAAAAGAACTTTTAAAATGTGCAGTTATTTTGTAATTAAGGAATTACATATGCGTCGATTGCCTCTTCGGAGTTCGCCGTTATTTACACTCCAGATAAGGACTTTATTTACTAATTTAAAGTTATTTATTGCGATTATTTTATTTCAATTCCTTATATTATTTGCTATATGTTATAATTGTACCGTCGTAGTCACTTATTTCCTTCTCAAACTGTACTAGTTTAACTATTTTCAGCAACTATATTTGGCGTTATTTCGTACTTGTTGCCAAATTATGTCGCCAAAGAAAGATAAAAATGCAAGCAAACATGCATCAAGGTATTTTATTTCAATACAAATTATTGCCTCCTTTTAGCATGAATCAGAATCCAAATTTTGTAGTGGAGGGGGGGGGGGACAGAAAATTTTCTTATACATTTAGAAAAATAAAATTTAATAAATGAAAATTTAATCTAGCAGCTATTTAAAGTTAATTATATTTTACCTTTTAAAAATTTTCTTTTAAAACAATCTTGATAATCTTTTTTTAAAGATATACAACTATTATACAGACACAAATATTTATTTGTAAATCGGTGGAATAGTAAAAATATAATCACAGTTGTACTTCTAGATCATCCAAGGCTGTCTGCTAGATGGTTGGCGACTTTCTCTCCAACATGGTTTATTAGTGAAAAATTGCAAATTCAGCGTCAGCCGGAGTAGCTCAGTGGTCATAGTGGTAACCTGGAACGCTGTGGACCCAGGTTCGATTCCTGGCTCTGGCTAATTTTTCACTTCATGTTGTATTATTGTATTTAATGTATGTGGATGATAATGTCATTTTCAGACTATTTTTCTAAAGTTTTTACTAAAGTTTGTTTCCCCCCTCCTAGCGGTGTATAAATTTTAAACCTTTATATGTGTTTCAATTTGTTAAGTAAAATGTGCCCTTTTTTAAATTTTGTATTAGTAATAAATAACGCATATAACACCCCCCCCCCAAAAAAAAAAAAAACCTCCAGTTAAAATATTTTGCTTCCCTTAAAAAAAAAAAAGAATTAAAATTTATATATTTTATAAAACAAAAATGAATTGAAAAGTAAAACTTTCCTAACAGAATTAGATTTCTAGAATTTTCAAATATGCAAACCCAAAATTAACCGCCAAATAATTTTTAAGTTTTCCTTAAAAAGCACTTGTCTTGTAATCTGTTTTGCGACGATCGAACATTTATTTAACATTAAGAGGTACAAACATAAAATCTGCGTAATTTTTAAACTATTTTAACGAGTGACTTTCAGTTTGATACACGAAGGTAAAATTTACCGAAAATTATGATGTCTAAATTAGGGTTTAGTACTGTTACAATTGTTATACGTAACTTCATCCTCTCCTTCCCCCCCCCCTCCACAGCAAAATTTATGTACAGCATTATTATTAGATGTTATTACTAATCTATTGTTACTTGTGACATTTTTATAATGATTTGCGGCAGAGTTAATAGAGGGTATAACTCCCCCCCCCAGGACTGTAGACAATATATATGAAAAAAAGGATTGTGTTTTTGAAATGAAAAATATCAGATTCATTTAAACTTTCGAAAAATGATTAAAATCATCAAAACCAAGGAAGAAAAAACTGCAAAATAGTGGGAACTATATCTAAATTCTATTACGTATTTCATTTTTAAATTACATTCAATATGTAACATGAATTACATTTAAAATATGTAAAATGTATTAACTAAAAATGTCATAATAGCGATTTTGGCAAAATAACTAAAACTTAATTTAACATCTTTCTTTGCGTTACAGATTTCGGCTTAGCGATAAAATGCGGTTCCAATACACGTGACAAAAAACTAGTTTTAATATACTATTTTTTTCTAAATCACTTAATACTAATAGTTCAGAATTCTTAACATTTACAGGTAGTGAAAGACGTAAAGTGAAGATATGGACTCTATAATTTAGAATTTTAATGTTATATTAGTGAGAGTATTGTTTTTATAATCTTGAAATTTTAAGTAAAATGATCACAATATTTAGAACAGACACGAAAAGAAACTGCAATATACAAAATGTGAGTACGCGATAATGCTTCCTGTGTATCAATCGAACTCTACACTAAATATTAAAACACCTGCCGCAATTATTCGCCAAATGTTACGCCTTCTCCTTACATTAGCAGATAACTTTCAGTAGGGAAAACAACCCTAGTTGCAGCCTGAAAGTGTAGCTCGAGAGACAATAGCATATACTTCATATCGTATGGTCGTCCGTGTGATAACAGCTTTAGAGTAGGAAACGATGATAGAGGATTTCTTCAAATCGCAGCTTGGGACTTAAACAATTTGAGGTTTGGAAAACTGGTAATTTTGAAGTTAATTGCGGGGATATTTCGTAATGAGATGATGGTTGAAAACTATAGTATTAATAGAGGATAAAAACATGAATTATATATATTCTTAATTTGATTGTTAGATGTAAAATATAAATATTATATTTTGAATTAAATTCGATATTTTTTTTTTTGCTTTTTTGCGAAAATCGATTTTTAATCAACTATTATGTATTTTTTAAATGTGTTCGTTCAGAATATATTTTCAGTGTGAGTGTTTTTTATAACTTTAAAAAAATAAATTGCGAATAATTTTAAAGGAATCAGTTTAATTCGAAAGCATTATTTTTGTTTGTTGCTTTTTTAAATTGAATCGATTTTTTTTTTCACTTAATTTAGCTATTTTATATATATATATTTATCTGTTTGTTTAGAATATATTTTAAGTGCGAATACTTTTTTATAACTTTAAAAAAATGAATTGCAAATAATATTAAAAGAATGGAAATAATTAATTTTTGCTTTTTTAAAGCACTATTTTCTTGTTGTCTTAAATAAACTTAATTTATGGAATTTTGAGTTTTTCTGTGCAGCAACATCTCAGTTTTTGAAACATTGAAAATAAACATGCAGCAGATAACGGAATCTCTCCGTTGGCTGCTTTCTTATATGAGGAAATTTTTTGCTTTTAACTGAAAATGCCCTTTTGTCATGAAAAGGGACTTTTTCTGTGAAATTCAGAAAAAAATACCCGTGCATTTCAGATTATTTTTAACAGTATACTGTAAAAAAAAATTCGTCAATTTACGAAAAAAGGACTGGCAGCAGTTACCTTAATGCAGGTACCTTAATGTTTCTGTTTTTTTGAGGAATGTTCCGTCTTTGTAGTCCATAAATGGAGCGATACAGACACGAAGGAGTTTAAGCGCATATGTGGCGATCAAAAATACTGCAATCCCATTGAATGATAGATTTTTACATTAATAATTCCGTATTTGAAACGATGTAATCTTAAAAGTCTAAAAAGCGTACAATTTAGGGATACAGTTTATGCACTTTTTGTGCACAATTCAGTTTGCTGTTTTTATGCAAAATTAGAGGTGCCAAATGCGCTCGGATTTTGTGCACTTTTTTTGCAAACTTTTTCCAACTGGGTAGCAACAGATATACGGGAGAGATTCCATTTTTCTAACAAAACGGAAACTTTCGGTTCAAAATTCACGGAAGACAACCTGTCAATAAACGAAATTTTTTAACAGTGTACTTTAGAGTACAAGTATTTTTATATAAAGTCTAAAATATTACGATTTTCTTCTTAACACGAGTTGGAAAATACTTTTGCAATGAATTAGTTATGAACGATCATTAAAGTTCTAAGAAAAGATTTATGTTATTTATTTCTATATTTATTTATTAAATGAGCTTTGACAGCTAAAATGAAAAATCATTTTTAAAAGACGTTAAATATTAATATTAACAAAAATATTAATATAAATATTAATATAAATGATTAATTTTAAGAGCAAGTCATAAATAAAATATTATAGATAGTTACATTTTTAATTAGATTCTTCTGAAAGTAAAAAAAAAATATATATATATTAAAAGAGAAATGCACATGAAAATGCATGATGTTTTGGTTTTTCTTCATAATTTTGACCGATTTGGGAGGTGAAAAAAAATTAAACACGATCCATAAATTTTCAGATAAATTTTAATATGTATTAATGAAGCAAAAATAGCAACAAATAATAATAAAAAAATATCACTGAATAAAAAAAAACTCTTCAGCTATTGAAATGAACCTGCAGTGGGGTATTGTTTTTGATATTATTCATCTAAGAGTAAAAGAATTTTAGCAATATTTCAGATCTCAGAATATATATGTCTTTAATAATTTTTTTAAATAGCAATTTTCAACATTTTATTGTGAAATCATTCATTTTAATTTTTTATGTTATTTTAAATCGAAATATAAAATATAAGATACATTATATATATATATATATATATATATATATATATATATATATATATATATATATATATATATATATTAAATATATATAAATTAAATATATATAAATAACATATGAAAACACTTCTTAACATGAAAACAGATAATATCACAAATATCATCTTATCACATTCCACTCACAAAATATTTCAACAGGAATATATGTGTTGAAGGAATAGAAACATAAGATTCAAAGATGATTATTACCATGCATTGAGTATGACATAAGATATGTGAAAATAAAACTTCGTTTGCATTAAATTAAATATCGATTTTTATAACACATTGAAGGCTTAATGAAAAGGTATACAGAAGTATGTTCAATAAAATTGTATATTTTAGAAATCAGCTAAACGAATAATAATAATATTAATAATATTGACATTTGATACCGATTTTAACGGTCTGTCATAAGACAGGCATTACATTATAAACAAAGTACGTTATAAGATATATTACCAGCAAAATGTAATACATAACGAAACTGAGATAGATTGATAAAAGCAAATGCAATAATAAACATTTTAAATAATTTTTATGTATTTCTCAAAATTCAGCAAAAAGAAAGAAAAAAAAGAGAAAACGCCATTCTACTTACATATTTATTTTGAAAAATAATTTCTTATTTTTTGTTGTTTTCTTTGAATAAATGGCACCTAAAAATGTACACCTGTCTGCAAACCGAAAAAAACGAATTGGATCGTCTGGTTTTTGTAAAAACAGGAAATAGACCATTTTTTAAAATTTAGTTTTAATTAAAACGCGTTAGATAATAGTTTTTTATGCCTAGTTAAATTGATTTTTTCGAAATAGGGGCGATATTTGAATTCATTCAAGTTGGTATCACTGAATGTGAAACACTTCACTTTGCTCCGTTACTCCTCTTTTATAAGGCAGAACAAGGTCGCCTATCGTGCCTCTCTTCTGTCATTTTATTATGGCCATGAATAAAATACAATAATTACACCTGCAACTGGAGTTTTTACTTTACAATAATACAAGAACCTGATTTTTACAACGTAATGCAACAACAATATAACAGCATTCATCTGCACAAAGTTTTTTTCCTACAAAATCGATAATGATGTAGAACGTCATAATTGACTGTATTCCGCTGTGTCATATAGTTTTCAAGATTATCGTCTCATACAGTTTTCGAAAATATGTATATTAACTCCACGATTCATCGCTTGTCGGCAAAGTTAGGAATCTCATCTAATTGCTTATGTTCACTTTATACTAGATTTAGACATTATTTGTATTACTATCCCTGTCGAAGTTCGATAATAACGGTATAAGAAAGAACTTTCCTGAATATTCCATTATACAATCAATTTTAATAAAACTACAAAAATATCACCGTAATGATAACGAAAACCGCAGCACGGACGATAACAATGAATACGTCATTGTGCTACAAAATGCAGTGATGTTGCAGAACAAAACTATTTAGCACTACATGAAAGAATTACTGATTTGCCGGCTTGACGGACGCCTATTCTATATTTTGAAGACATTATCACATCATAAAATTGACGCATGTAATTGTAATATGTCACAGATATCGATTAGTACAATAAAATATTTCAGTCTGTCTCATGATATCTTGGTAGGAAATGAGAAGATGGAGACGTCAATTCTTCTATATTTTCGCTTTCCAAATCAGGTATCTAGTTTACACTTTTTATTTCCGGTAGACTGACGTAATTTAAAATACATGATATAAGGTTTTAATGCAACTATTTTCATCTAGAAACTCGACGTGGAATTCGCCTAAAATCAACCTCTTATACACAGTCTGTCTCCAAGATATCACGAGGCAGTCTGAAGTATTTGTATTGCACTAATCGAGATCTATAACATACTAAAATTCCATTCCAAAATTCGCCGACATGATAATATTGTTAAAATGAAGATCCCGCTCTTTCACCTCATATTACGACGATACTACGAGGCACATTAAAGTATTTGTATTGTAATACACGATATCTATAACATATTGAAATTTCATGCCCCAATTAGATGATGCTATAACTGAAAATGAGGAACTGGCGCCCCTCTTATTCACATCTAACCACGATATAATGAGGCAGTTTTCTACATCACTACGTTCATTTCGTTACTCCATGATGCAGTCATTTTTGCCACCGCCACACGCAATAAATTAACATAATAATGCTCCTTTTGTTTTCAAAGTTAAGTTTAAAAATTACACAAAAATTCAGTATTTTTCCATTCTAGTTAATTACAAGTCGTGTTGGATGTTTATTTATCGATTAATTGACCTATCTCTAACAACTATATAAATTATTATTTAAAAAATATATTTACGTAAAAAAACATAAATGAACCAGAAGCCTCAATTGTGGGCAATCAGAAGAATTAAATTGAACTTCACGTAAACTAAATTGTGAACATAACCAGGATTTTATTTTAATTGTCTGAGTGTCAGTTTTGAACATTTGAGAATTTTTTTCTAATCCGGACATTTTTAAATTCAATCATAGCTTTAGTTGTAACAATGACTTATAATAATGCATTTTATTTAACATTATATGCATTTTCTACGAATCAAATCCAATATTATACGTGCTTTACGTTATGTTCTTTACAGTTTTGTATCTTGTGGTCAATTATTTGTGCCTTGTCAATTAGTGATGTACGCACTTTGCATTTCTTAAATATGATTTGTTGTAAATTACATACAGGGTGCAAAATGTTATCTATCGCCGACCTTTAATTTCTCAACCGTTAGTTATAGACATATAGTTCCAATTACAAAAGCGTTTAAAAGGAGGTAAATATTCATGTTGTGGCTTTAATTAAAGTAAAAAATCAATTTTATCTAACAATATCTAACTTTTTATACGGTCCCCCGGTCCCTATAGTTATATTTAGAAAATGTTTGCACATATCATAACAAATACAACACAAAAAGTTGGACTTCTGTACGACAAAAAATGACACTGTTATTAAATTTCAAAGTTTGAAAATTTTTCACATGATTTTTTCTTTTATTCAGGGATCAGTTAAAAAATGAATTAGAGAGACCACCGCATTCACTGGAATTGACTCCAATGGACTTCTACCTCTGATCCATCAAGCCACATGTGTATGTGACTGAGCCTACTTCTCTGATTGATCTCAAGCAGCGCCTTATCTTTGCTTGTCGCACAGTTACACCTGCTATGCTCTAACGTGTCCAGGACAAAGTAGATTCCGGTATTTGATGTATTCATTTTTTACAGTAGATCGTCTTCTAATATGATAATAAATTGATATTTATTTTTCTGTTTAATTTCAATATTTCATTCTTCCCTTTGTGTACGAACCCTCAAAGTCAGCTCAAATTTTTAGATGAAATAACCCTCTTTGGCGATACACCGATTTAGCGATACCGGCTAAAGGTTGTTTTGCCGTAAAAAGGACATTGCACCCTGATTTCGATCTCGAATTACTCTAATCCATTTTGTAACTGATCCCTGAATGAAAGACAAAATCATGTGAAAAATTCTCAAACTTTGAAATTTAATAACTGTGTCAATTCTTGTCGTACAGAAGTCAAACTTTTTGTGTTGTATTGTGATATGTGCAAACATGTACTAAATATAACTGTAGGGACCCGACGACCGTATAAAAAGTTATATTTCGTAATTTTTATAAAATTGATTTTTTACTTTAATTAACGCCACAACATGAATATTTACCTCATTTTAAACTCTTTCTTAATTGGAACTATATGTTTACAACCAACGGTTGAGAAATTAAAGGTCGGCGATAGATAACATTTTGCACCCTATATATATATATATATATATATATATATATATATATATTAATTTAGTGGCCATCAAATAACAAACGTTAACTAATATTTTGCAAATGCAAATTAATTTAATAATAAATGAACAAACTATATTTATCAATTACTGTTTTCAACGCATTTTAAATTCAAAATTTTTTCTTGTTTTTCAAATTGTGAGATTTAGAGAAATGAAAAAAATGAACTCCATAAAATCTGAGAACACTCATCGTTAAAAAAATATATATTGCGTCTCGATTTTTCATAATAAATATTGAAGTAAAAGTAATTAATATTATCAGAAACTCCATTTAATATATGCAATTATTTTACGCTTCAAAGTCATCAATTCTTGCAAATAAATAATCTTCAGCTATTTATAATTAAATGAAAATATTTATTGAAAATGCATAAATATTCTATAGCGCCTTCTGAGAGAACTCGGAACAATAGAAAGTTAACATTCTCTTGAATTATTTCAGATATATTTTCTTTATTCATTAAATATTTCATAATCTTTGCTTAGTGTGAAATATTTTTCACAGAGGATCGATAGATTTTTCTTGCAAGCTCATGTGTGAAAAGAATTTTTGGGTACAAAAAGAAACTAATAATTTTCTATTGTAATAGTTTAGAAAATAATGAATTTTATGCTCGACCACCCCACCCCCTAAAAAAAGTATAATGAGATAAAACTGGCTAATTAATAATAATTGTTTTTCTAATGTCTTTAAGATTTTTTTAATTTTACAATAGTGCTAAAAATAAGAATTCCAATTTATTTCATTGTTGTTATTTGTCATTGTGTGTTTTAAACCAAAATTTGCTTAGACATAATTTTCATTCTTTTAAATTCTGTCCTTAAGAAATTGTAATCATTATGTTATTTACTTTCACTTTACTCAAACGAAAGCTTTAGATATGAATACGCTAGAAATGCAGTTATATGTTGAGTGATTGCTTTTTTTAAACCAACATTTCCTTAGACATGGTGTTCATTCTTTAAACTCTGTCCTTAAAAATATTTAATCGTTAACTTGAGATAGGAAACATAATCTTTCATAAATGAAAAATTACTGTAAGAATGTCGTAATCAAAGTTTTAATTTATAAATAAATTTAACGATAATAAAAAAAAGAGAGAGATTTTTATATAAAAGAAACTATGCAAAATTTCATAATTTCTGTTTAAATAACTTATGCAAATGGATTTTTTTTCATCTTAGTGAATATGTGTTCCGGTTGATACATGAACCCAGGACATTTTAGCTTTAACTGCCGACACTCCACTAACTAAGCTATCCTCGGAAACTTGGGATTTGAAAATCTCTCACCGTCCAATAAAGTCAGCCCTCCTTCCATATGCTTCCGTTTTTAGGGCCTAGTAAATTCCGAAATTACCGGCTTCATACTCCAAGGCATTTTTACGGTATAGTGCATCTCTATCTACCTCATTACTCTCTGAATCCAACGATACGGCAGATAATAAACCAACTAAACGAACGTAATTCACTCATAAACCAATCAAATTTCCAGATCAAACCATAGTAGGCGGGGAAGAAATGCAAGAAACAAACCGGTAGCAAGAAAAACTCATTTATCGCGATGCCAAATTCGACGCAGTCAAGTGTCGCCCTTGTTTGAGGATTCAACCGAAACTTTTTGTTTCAAATAAGACGACCCAATACTTTCAATTCTGAAATAAATACTTTCAATTCTCAAATATGAGCACCTGATGTTTCATTCTTGAGTGTGTGCATATTTTCAGAAATGAGTATATGCATGTTTCAAACTTGAGTATTTTTTATTTGGAACCAATTTAACTATGCGACATACACACATTTGGATATTTTTTGCCCAATTTTGAAAATGTCGTTTTTAGAATGTAAGTATAGTATTTTTGTTTTTTCTTAAAACGCATATAAATGGAAACATTTTTCAACTTATCATTATATGTTTAGCTAGAAAAATGTACTTCCACATTTTCTTGTTATTTTAAAACAGAAAGTCTGGTTTATCGACATAAGTAAACTCTAAACGACTGAAACATTTTGTCAATTTATTATTATGAATTAAATTATATCGTAGTATCTTAATTATTATATATTTCAGTTAAAAAAAAAAAGATTGCAGAAGATTTCCAAAGACATAATTAAAATTTCATACCGTTTTATTTAAAGAACCACAAACTGCTAAAACACAAACCATTTTAGAAATATAAAATTATATATATATATATATATATATATATATATATATATATATATTGTAAAATCCGAATTAAAAAGCAAGCATGATAATCCAAAATAAAATGTTTCTGAAACAGTCAATAAAAGATATTCCACAGAAATACCTTTCCTAAATATAAAATTGGAAACAGATATTCTTCAAGGAAGAATTATTATGGAGTACGAGGAAATATTTTTTATACAATATATTTGTTTTGTACTCTGTAACGAAACAAATTACATCCAATAACAACTTCAAACAATATTTTAAGAAAATATTTGCTTAACATCCTCGACATTCAAAGTAGAAGTTTAAATTATTCATCTTTTCAGATAATTCATTTAAGGAAAACGATAATTAAATTTGCCAGCGGTCAGGACATTGTTGCGATCAACTTAAATAATAATTTAAAAAAATTATGTTGCTAGTATGCTTTCATCGAATACTGTACTCATAAATCTCAATTGTAAAGCAACAAGATGTAAGTGAATAACGCTGACGTCATATTGATAGTGGCAACACATGACCAATAAATTTCGCTTTCACTACATTGTTTTAATCTTCTAAATATCGCGCAATTTCAGTTTTTACTACATCAAATAAAAAAAAATATATATATTTCAATTGTAATCAGTTTTAAAACTATATCTCAATTTACAGATTTGTTTAATGTTTTTAAAATAATTTTCCAGTATTTTTTTTTTAATCTATCGCTATCGCTAGCAGCTCTATTGCGAAAGATTAACCGATTTACGATAAAAATAACATAAATAGCTAAAAATTCATTTCCGGCTAATATTTCATAACAAATAAAAGCTTTATCAATAAATAAGTAAAATAATAAAATTATATATATATATATATATATATATATATATAAGCGGAATTTAACTGTCATGTAAATGAAATATGGGCTTATCTACCCTATATATATAAAATCCTAATGAAACGAATTTGTGAAACGATTTTATGAAACGATTTTATGAAACGACTGATTAAATGACTGATTTTGTTTCAGGGCTATTTTTAATAAAATATTAAGCGCTTGATAGTGAAATTAATACCAATTGTCCATAAAAATCCGGGGATGTCAAAACTGGCAATAGAATTTTGAAATTGGAATTAGTTTTCGAGATATTAATTTTTTTCTAATTTTAATGACATTTCTGTAATGATGGCAACTAATTACTCAGTTTTTTTGTGACAAAAAGGAAAAAAATTGAAAAGGATCCCGATAGGGATTATTGATTTCTTTTTATTCGTCGTTTTCAAATTGAAATTGAATTTATCTTTTATTTCAATCTTTAATGAAGACAAGATTGTGATTAAATTATGTTTTTCCGGAAAATTTGAAAAAAAAAAACACATTTCTATTGTCAGGATTCAATCGTCTGTCAGCATTTAATTTAATTTATAAACTGAAAATATTTTGAATAAATTCGTCCAAATGACGTCATTTATGTAAACGCAAAAGAAAGGGGGGGAAAGGAATTAATAGTAAATATTATTTATTGGTATCATTTTGTTATTTTTTTGTAAAATTTAATTAAACGAATTTATAAAATCACTAATTCGGATATTTGAAACGAATATATAAAATAATAATTGCCAACTGAACGGAGGAGAATAAAATATCCTGCTTGGTTTTCTTTCCAATTTTAATGAGAATATGACATCAATTATGGTAAAATGACATTTACACCTTTCTCTCTTTTATTGGCAGCAAGGAAAAAAATGCTCCCTATATATTAGAAAAATGCTATTAAAGTTTAAAACAAATGAATATTTCAGTAGCATTACTTTTTTAATAATGAATTATATGTTTACACATAAATAACAAAGAGAAGAAAAAACTACAAATAATTAAATTATTATACTCGAAACACACTTAAGGTGTAAATTACGTTATATATTAAAATGATTTTAGTTTCTTTTCCAATTTAGGGGCCTTTGCGAGATACAGAAAGTGACCTTGGCGATGAATTGAAATTCGGCAACATGTTTTCTAACAATCTATTCGCTTTTTGATATACACAAGCAATTATTTCGATATTTATACAATTTATTTAATATAAAGAAGCCATTTATCTATTTTTATGTACAAAAAGAGGTAAATTGAAAGACAATTATAAATAAATTGTATATATACATATAAATACATGTATAAACAAGCATAAAAGTTCGGTGCTTTTCCAGTATATGGGGCCTTGACGAAACAGAGAAAATAGCCTTGGCGGAAAAGGAAATTTGGCAACATACTTTCTGTCAACCGTATATCACTTTGTCATTTCGTATTCAGAAGCATTTTTTCAATATTTATACAATTTGTTTAGCGTAAAATGTCATTTATCCTATTTTATATATAATCAGAAGTAATTTGTATAGAAAAAACAATAATACGTATAATTAAAATGCGCATATAAACAAAAAAAATTGTCGAATTTGTTTCCATGGCTGTTTATGTCATTTGGCACCAAATCTCACTGTCTGATGCCTGAATTGCGCCAAGCTTTTAAAAAAAGCGTCAAGACCTCTATAATCGAAAAACACCAAAAGTTCACTGGGTTTGTTTTCATAACTTTTGGCAACAAATCTATGTATATTAACGAATCTATCCCTTTTTGAAGTTCGAATTACGCCAAACCTAAAAGCAAAGGATCCTATACTGGAAAAGTACCCGATTTTCTCATGAACAACGACATATTCAAGTGACATAACATGGTGTAAAATAATCTCGGATAGCAAATTTGTTTAAATATCTCATCAATTGATGCCGAATAAATGCAGGCATGCATGCACAAAATATTTAATTAATTTTGTATGATAAATAATTATTAGAAAATTCGTATATACATATTAATTAAAATAAATAATTTACGTATTTAAAATAACATGAAAATATGCATGATGGTGCACTAAAATAGTGAGAAAAATAAAACCTGTTACTGAAAATGTCTATAATATAGTACTTTTCAATACCGTGGTTCTTAATGTTATTCACAAACAGATGGAATTTTTCTCATGCTTAAACGCAAAGGAAGAATAGAATACAGATCGTTGTTATAAAAGTCCGAGAGGTAACCACAATTTAAACCTAACCATTTTATACAAGCTGGTTTTCAAGTTGTAATTGATTTTACTTATCAATCCCGAAAACAGTCGTCAGTTGTCGCAACAGCTGTGTATGAGACCATGATAATCAAAAAATGCCCCATTCAAACGTTAAAAGCATGGCAACCCAATTACAGATTTACCAATATTTTTAAAACAAAGCACGCTGTCACGTTTTTAGAGGCCTCGAAGTCTGAGCGGGGGTTGGCGAGCGTAGCTCGCAGGGGGTAGGCCCCCTAGTATATATATATAAAAGAAGAATTTAACTGTAATGTAAATGAAATATGGGCTTAAACCACTGAAATTATCAGAAACAAAAAGTCTGCTGTAAGTAGCGAAATCTTTGTCGATTTCATCGACCGTTAACCTCTGGCTTGCGGCTAATACGAATGTATTTCTTTATATAAATTTAGAAACTTTATTTGAATACCTTATTGTTATTCTTCATATAAAAATGTTTTTCAGTGTTGATGGTGGGCAATTTTTAAAAATCTCTTAAAAGTCGGAAAAATATATTTGATTGTGACGTATGCTTTGCAACCTAGGAAGAAAGGGTTGGATCCCCTAGTTATTTTAATTCGCATAGCTGACAACTTTACAGTTTTCATTTACCATTAAAATATAACAGTAAGTATTATCTTATTTATTCTCTGAAATCCGCTATTTTAGAATCCAACAATTTCTATTAAAGTTTAGCGGTGACCTAAAATCCGGCGGCTATGTAATTGTGATAGCTATTAAAAAAATCAGCTGTCCGTTATCTTCTACATTGGGTTTATAATTATTAATTAAAAGTACTATATAAAAGGATGACCATTTATTTCCTAACTAATTATTTCTCACAATCATGCCTAAATATCCAGCAATGATTCCGAAACATTAAAACTTTGTTTCTTCGCCTTTAATTTCGAATTTGATATTCAGGGTTATACAGAACTGCATGTACAAAGATTAACAATTGGAAATAATACTACAACAATCACATGTTGTAATAGAAACTAGTGTCAAAATCTATTTATTCTGTCGCAAATACAGAATTTCTCAATCCAATATAAACACGTAATTTTGTTGATAATTTTAACAGTAATGAAGATATTTTAATTGCAATTGACTTTATCTTTCTGTGAGAAATGTATCTATGTCAGGAGAACAGATAGAAGTGACCACAACCTCGTACAAATAGTGTTAAACTATACGTTCTATATTTTCGGATGTAACTGATAGTACACACGGTTTCACTTAACTCCATGCCAGTTCATCACTTTTCACAATGGCATTGCATTTCACATATAGTATATTGAAAGTTCCTTCAAATATCTTCATTTGTTTTATTAAAAGTATAAACAATTATTGCTTTCACATTGTACTGAGATACTAAAAGTGTGTACTATTTTCTATAAAAATTATTTGTTGTATTACACTCTACCACTCCTTAAACTTTGTACGTGGTCTTTGGAGTTAACCTGTATACTGCACTCGTGGATATTTATATTTGGTATTAGTTGCTTAAGGTTGTACTTATTGTTATCTTTAAAGAATATTATTCTCCTCAGACCCGAGATAAAAATAAAAGATTGGTACCTACACGAAGTTGTTTAAATATTTGCTTGGGTCTTCAGGAAGCATAAAATTGCAATAAAATTTTTTTGTTAAAAATTTGCATGGGCTAGAGCGTATGTATCACATGTGATACATCAGGACTGAAACGCTATAATAGAATTGTTTTTAAGTTTTAAGTAATATTAATTTAATAACCTTATTCTGAGTTTAAATGAGACTATTTATCCAACACATAAATTCTGACTGAAAAATAAATTTTATTTGTGTATTGTGGCAACATTACATTAATTTTTTGTTTTAATGTAAGTCCTTGATCCTAAAGCTGAGGATTTAAAATTTTTACATCGGCTTCAGAATCATTTCAGGCATATGTCTAGCCTCTTTGATACGCGCTGCTTCATGTGAAATGCATGTTACAGCCCTACGTTTTGGGGTGGGCTTGTATTCTTCATCGGTTACAGTACTAGAACCACATGAAAATATTCTAGAAGACTTTTTCGAAAAATTGTGAATCAGGTTATTTGCTATATCCATCCTGAAAGCAAAATAATCAAGAATGTCCTTCTTACGACCACCTCTTTCCCTCATGTTGTTCCTGTATTCAAGCCAGGCTCTTGAAATTACAAAATCTATCATATGGAGTATAACTCGCACAGTCCATTTTTTTGTGCGATGTTTCATTCTATAGTTACTAATGCAACGGTCGAAGAGATCGCCACCCATGTATACATCGTAATTTATTACAATGTTCGGACAATCAACTTCCAAGTATGTTTTGTCATTTTTTGACCACCTTTTGCATTTTGATACAAGGGGAATTGTTTATCTCCTCTCACAACTTGGTCTACGGATCCTTGGCCTTCTTGTCTCATTTCTGTGTCTGTCTTCAGCTCAATGTGTTTAGGAACTTTCTTTTTCATTAAAGTTACAGTCAAGTGCAATTCACTGTTTAAAAGAAGATCTAGCAGCAATTCTGATTCAAAGTACCGGTTCACATATATCAAAGAGCCTAGATTTAAAGAATCAGACAACTTCACGACGACTTTTCCTCCTGAAGTTGATTCAATTTCTAAGATTTAACATCAAGGAAACTTGTGTCCTCAGGATATGTGACATCAGTTCCTTTCCCTTCATAAAAATCAAAAGGCAAACCGTATGACGTGGACATGACAAAAACATTTAGCCCTACTGAGTTTGGCTTTCCTCTTATATATTGTCGCATGGAAACTTGCCCTTGAAAAGCGATAACTTGTTCATCAATTGACACTTTTTAGGTATTTTCTGTGTCAAGCAACGTTCACGATTTTTATTCAACATTGGCCTAACTTTCCAGAATTTATCCATTTATTTAACTTTCTGAGATATATCAACATCATTCAAAATTTTCAAATTGTTCCGAAGTTGGAAATATCGATCCCTAGTAATGTTATCAAATATGATGTGTACTCGTATGGACCTTTCCCATACCATTCTAATGCTAGGGTAGCCATAGCATGAAAAAAGAAAACTGCAACTTATGAAAGTCATCATTTCCTCTTTTGAAGCAATAATGTTCTTGCCAGTTAGAAATACAGATCGAATATTGGTGAAAATTGCTAAATCATTAAAAAAACATTCATCTAAGTATTCCAAAAAATACTCAATAGGTGTAGTACTTTGATAGTCAAGCCATCCTACCTCCAGAAAATCAAACGATACTGAATCAAATTGATCTGTAAGCATACTCCACTGAGTTGTACCAGAAAAGTCATGTGTTTCTCCTTGATCATCATCATCACCATCATGGATCCCACTACTATCATCGTTCTGATAATCATCCTCATCCAACAAAGAGCTTAAATCGGAATCATCGCGATTCATGATTTCTAAGATTTCGTCTTGTGTAAAATATTGCATTGGTAAAAAAAAAAAAAAAAAAAAAAAAAAAAAACTAAGTAAAATGTTAGCAAGTAAAACTGAAAAGCAAACACCTCAAATTTAGTTTACACTATAAAACTATTTTATTTGTATTTATTGATAAAATGTACACTTGCAAAGAAAATGTATATCTTAAAAATAGTTTAATATGTATATTTAAATAACAAAAAAAAAATTACTTCGACGGCGTGCCGACATCCTGTTTTCTGTCTAAAACTCTTCTAAAAATTACGATTGTGGGGGAGGTACTGCCATCTATCGTTTGAGGAAAAATTAACAGAGGTTTTTCACTTTGTTTCACATGTGATACAACCGGTCTCAAAAGTGTTTTGCCTTCCACATTTTGTAAAAAAATATGAAATTTTTGTATCACATGTGATACAAGAGGCATGAGAAGGTTATTAATCACAATGTATAGTATATTATTAATGACTTATATATGAAATAAAACTGTTGCTCGCAAAAAGAAACTGTGTGTTTACTTACAAAGAAACCATTACAATACCTTATGAAGGACACGTATAGCCACATTTATGGATAGCTATCAAAAGCAGAACACAAAGAAAATATTCTCACAATTGGATAACTGTTGTAATACATTAAAAATTCTGTGTTTCTAGATAAATACCAATAACTAACATTTAAACTTTTTGGAGCTAAGGTATAATTAACGAAAGTAAACAATTTCCGCTAGTTTGCAATTAATCGAATATCGACTAATTACAAAATATTTTGTTACCAAAAAAAAGAAACTAACCTTTCTTAATCTATAACTTTAATGAAAATTGCCCAATTAGAATTAATAAAACCACGAGCGACATAATTAGTTAATTATCGGCTTTATTCATTTCCCAGATATTTTTTTCTTCCAGATTACAAAAGTAATTCATTTAATGGTAGATTTTCTTCCTGTGAGATAATTATTTTCTTATAATAGAGATTTTAAATTTTATGCGTTTATTACTAATTAATCGAATCATAATTATTTTTAGGGATTAAGATTTTTTTCAAGTTTATCGAATTAATTATTTTTCACATGTAATTATATTTATTTTTAAGCTACTGTCTCATACTTAAAAATATCTATTAATTTAAAATATTTCATATAGTATTGTCTAAGTTTACAGACTAAAATATGTCCAAAAAACGTGCCAAAGCGTAAAAATGTTTTTACGTTTATGGAATGTTTTTGAATAATTGAATGAAAATTATAATTCGTAAGTTCCCAGCTTTTTATAATGTGACGCATATTTAAAATTAGTACAGATTAAGAAAACACAATTGAATAAAAAATGAGAAATATAATTAATCTAAAAAGCAAGTTTGGAAGGGAAAAAATTTAATTTTATACTGCAGCAAATTTTGAACTTTGATACACATTGAGATTTTAACATTAGTTTATTTACAAAATAAATTTCTATGTAAGAAAAAATATAATTTCAAGTTTTCACGAATAAAAATTGTTTAATAACATAATAGTTTGGTACTTGTTACGTAAGTATGGTTCTTTCTATTAATAATTCTGAAAGTTACAGTACTATGCTGAAAAAAAATGTAGCATTTTAGAACAAAATTTTTTTTAAATAATTTCTTTTCATTTAACAATACTCGTATATTTGGGGAAGGTGGCTTAAAATGATCCCCTTAACGGAAAAACTTGTATTATAACTAATTATAACTAATTAATATTTTGTACTGTAATTTATTATTCCAATTTCAATAACTTACAAATCAGCAAATTGAATATTTTGCTAACAGCATAATAATCGAGCTACCAAAACAATATTGTGATGTTCTCAAGCTATTTTTACGTAAATGAGATATTTTAAGTAAATGAATTCCACACAAAAACTATTTTATTTATATTTTGTCTTCTTGAATATGTTTAATGAAAGTATGACAACGAAGTGTCAACGCCACTCTAAAATATTTGATTGTTTCCAAAATGACACAAGACCTTATTTATTTCATTGTATGAGCTGGGATGTAAAAATAAGTTTTCTCGATATATATTCTCTTGTGGAATCTATTTCCTTTAAGATGCAGGTATCTTGAAACGAAAAACTGTATGAATTATGTACAAACAAAACACAAGAGGGAAAGAATTTTTTTCCTGACTTCTGAAATATATTTGCAGTCGTGAAAGTTTTGCCATTGAGTATTTTTTCAGTCTGATAGCAATCTAGAATTATGTATAAAAAGAAAAAAAGTAGTAGGTTTTAGAAATCCATAAAATAAAATACTAGATTGTAGTGAAGTAGTTAGATAATAGATAAAAGGGTGTAAAATTTAGTTACATTACTTTTTCCTGCGTTTCATTTTTAAAGAAAAGTTTCTTAATTTATTTATTTTGTATATTTTTTATTTTTTATCAATTCAGTTTTACATGTAATAAATGCGATACATAAATAAGACCACTGCAAATTCATATAAAAGAAAAAGTTTCATACATTTTAAATCGCATTTTGCTATTATACAGAGATATTATTTGTTATTATACAAATGAATATCCATACTTTGAAGGACTTTATTAACAAAAATATAGAAGATACATGTATTTGTGAAAAAGACTTAGAAAAGAAGATTGTGAAATTACTAATAGCAAAAATTTCTAAA
The DNA here is from genome assembly GCA_963931845.1 of Maratus michaelseni. NCBI lineage: Eukaryota > Metazoa > Arthropoda > Arachnida > Araneae > Salticidae > Maratus > Maratus michaelseni. Next base: position 431,301,157 of record OZ007588.1, read on the forward strand.
TGTTCAATATGACAACCAGCAGAAACACGTACGACATCCATTCTGTAGAGAATTTGTTCTACACAGTTTTCAGCATGTCGGATGTTACAGTTGAAATAGCTGCGTTTATCCTTGTTTTCAGTTGAGCAGTGTCAACTGGTAGAAAAGGAAAAAAAACACTTTATCTTTTATGTATCCCCAAAGAAAAATCCCACGGCGTTAAGTCCTTGCTTCATGGGGGCCACTGATGAAGGGCAGCGTCGAAAACTGTTGTGCGTCTAATCCACATTTGCGGCAATAGCTTGTTCAAAATATCTCGTATAGAAAAGTACCAATGAGGTGGTGTCCTGTTGGATGAACTCGCAACGGAACATGCCGGTTTATTTTGTACCCGCCGCTCGTTGCGCCATCTCTCGAGAAAAAAACGAACCTTTACATTTATGAAGCTTTATAACTTCTCACTCACTTCGATGTGTGAAGTGGAACACTACCTTTTATTGCTCAGAAGATATAGCCCTTCAAATTTGGAATATTCATTTGTAATCACCCTGTATTTCATAGAAAATAAAGTAAAACAATTTCTGAATTAACTACAATCAAATTTTGAATTAACAATCTGCCAACTGAGCCACCCAGCGAGTAGCTCTGCTGGCAGCAGTTGGTGCACTGAACGAATGACCCAGGTTCGAACCCTGGCCAACAACTGTGTTGTAAGATATGTGAATAAAATTCTTGTAAATAACAATTCAGATTTCTAGGGACTATTAAATCATTTCAATTATAATACATACATACATATATATAAATGAATATTCACCGATTCTGATGAAAGTGATTCTGCAATTAAATATGACGAATAAATACTATTCGGAATTATTGTATTAAAATAAAAAACCTGACCAAATCATTTTATGTATTACCATGTGGTCTGCGATTAATGTCGCAGGTCAATAGAAGAAACCGAATCCCATATTACACTATGTATACGCAATGAAATGGAATTATTTTAACTGGATCAAACTGATTGATAAATAAATAAGACAGGTCGATTTTTCCCAATTGGTTGAAACAGTGCCGAGGACTGGACTCTTATCCAGGCTTTTTTGTTTTAAGTCAACATTACGCAACCAATGATTAATATGGTGTTCTATTACCTGAGATTTATTCTGTGGCTTTCCTATATTCATCACAGACCGCATGCTGTTGCCTAAAAGCTGTCTGAGTGAACTGTGTATGCCCAACTTTCCGAGGATAGCTTAGTTAGTAGAGTGCCGGCAGGTAAAGCTAAAATGCCCTGGGTTCATGTACCAGCCGGAACACATATTCACTGAGATGAAAAAAAATCCACTTGCATAAGTTATTTAAACAGAAATTATAAAATTTTACATAGTATTTTTTATATAAAAATCTCTCTTTTTTTTAATTATCGTTAAATTTATTTATAAATTAAAACTTTGATTACGACATTCATACAGTAATTTTTCATTTATGAAAGATTATGTTTCCTATCTCAAGTTAACGATTAAATATTTTTAAGGACAGAATTTAAAGAATGAACACCATGTCTAAGGAAATGTTGGTTTAAAAAAACAATCACTCAACATATAACCTCATTTCTAGCGTATTCCATATATAAAATTTTTGTATGAGTAAAGTGAAAGTAAATAACATAGCGATTACAATTTCTTAAGGACAGAATTTAAAAGAATAAAAATTATGTCTAAGCAAATTTTTGTTTAAAACACACAATGACAAATAACAACAATGAAATAAATTGGAATTCTTATATTTAGCACTATTGTCAAATAAAAAATCTTAAAGACATTAGAAAAACAATTATTATTAATTAGCCAGAGTAATCTCATTATACTTTTTTTAGAGGGTGGGGTGGTCGAGCATAAAATTCATTATTTTCTAAACTATTACAATAGAAAATTATTAGTTTCTTTTTATACTCAAAAATTCTTTTCACACAGGAGCTTACAAGAAAAACCTATCGATTCTGTGCAAAAAATATTTAACGCTAAGGAAATCCTATGAAATATTTAATGAATAAAGAAAATATATGAAAAATAATTCAAGAGAATGTTAACTTTATATTGTTCCGAGTTCTCTCAGAACACGCTATAGAATATTTATGCATTTTCAATAAATATTTTCATTTAATTATAAATAGCTGAAGATTATTTATTTGCAAGAATTGATGACTTTGAAGCGTAAAATAATTGCATACATTAAATGGAGTTTATGATAATATTAATTACTTTTACTTCAATATTTATTATGAAAAAACGAGACGCAATGTATATTTTTTTTAGTGATGAGTGTTCTCAGATTTTATGAAGTTCAATATTTTCATTTCTCTAAATCTCACAATTTGAAAAATAAGAAAAAAGTTGATTTTAAAATGCGTTGAAAACAGTAATTGATAAATATCGTTTGTTCATTTATTATTAAATTCATTTGTATTTGTAAAATATTAGTTAACGTTTAAGTTATTTTAATATTCGTGAAATTAATGTATTTGATAGCCACTAAATTAATATATATATATACAGGGTGCAAAATGTTATCTATCGCCGACCTTTAACTTCTCAACCGTTGGTTGTAGACATATATTTCCAATTACAAAAGCGTTAAAAATGAGGTAAATATTCATGTTGTTGCGTTAATTAAAGTAAAAAATCAATTTTATAAAAATTACGAAATCTAACTTTTTATACAGTATCCTAGTACCTATAGTTATAATTAGTAAATGTTTGCACATATCATAAAAAATCCAACACAAAAAGTTGGACTTCTGTACGACAAAAATGGACACAGTTATTAAATTCCAAAGTTTGAGAATTTTTCACATGATTTTGTCTTTCATTCATGGATCGGTTAAAAAATGAATTAGATTAATTCGAGATCGAAATCAGGGGGCAATGTCCTTTTTACGGAAAAACTACATTTAGCTGGTATCGCTAAATCGGTGTATCATCAAAGAGGTTTATTTCATCTAAAAATTTCAGCTGACTTTGAGGGGTCATATACAAAGCGAAGAATGAAATATTGCAATTAAACAGAAAAATAAATATCAATTCATTATCATATTAGAAAATGGTCTACTATAAAAAATGAATACATCAAATACCGGAATATTCTAGAGATACTGCTCAAAGTGTTCTTCATTGGTGGCAATGCACAATTGAATGCGTGACAGTACTGAGTCCTGGACACGTTGGAGCATAGCAGGTGTAACTGTGCGTCAAGCAAGGATGATGCGCTGCTTCAGATCAATCAGAGAAGTAGGCTCAGTCACATACACCTGTGCCTTGATGTATCCCCAGAGGTAGAAGTCCATGGGAGTCAAGTCGGGTGATAGCGGTGGTCACTCTAATTCATTTTTTTAACTGATACCTGAATGAAAGACAAAATCATGTGAAAAATTATCAAACTTTGAAATTTAATAACTGTGTCAATTTTTGTCGTACAGAAGTCAAACTTATTGTATTGTATTTGTTATGATATGTGCAAACATTTACTAAATGTAATTATAGGGACCGGGGGACCGTATAAAAAGTTGGATTTCGTATTTTTGCTAAATTGATTTTTTACTTTAATTAACGCCACAACATGAATATTTAACTCCTTTTAAACGCTTTTGTAACTGGAACTATATTTCTACAACCAACGGTTTAGAAATTAAAGGTCGGCGATAGATAACATTTTGCACCCTGTATATAATTTAAAACAAATCATATTTAAAAAATACAAAGTACGTACATCAGTAATTGAGAAGGCACAAATAATTGATCACAAGATACAAAACTGTAAAAAACATAAAGTAAAGCACGGAAAATATTGGATTTGATTCGTAGAAAATGCATATAACATCAAATAAAATGCATTGTTATAAGTTATTGTTACAACTAAAGCTATGATTGAATTTTAAAATGTCCGAATTAGAAAAAAATTCTCAAATCTTCAAAACTGACACTCAGACAATTAAAATAAAATCCTGGTTATGTTCACAATTGAGGTTACGTCAAGTTCAATTTAATTCTTCTGATTGCCCCCAATTGAGGCTTCTAGTTCATTTATGTATTGTTTTACGTAAATATATTTTTTAAATAATACTTTATATAGTTGTTAGAGATTGGTCAATTAATCGAAAAATAAACTTCCAACATGACTTGTAATTAACTAGAATGGAAAAATACTGAATTTTTGTGTAATTTTTAAACTTAACTTTGAAATTCAAAAGGAGCATTATTATGTTAATTTATTGCGTGTGACGGTGGCAAAAGTGACTACATCATGGAGTAACGAAATGAACGTAGTGATGTAGAAAACTGCCACGTTATATCTTGGTTAGATGTGAATAAGAGGGGCGCCAGTAACTTATTTTCAGTTGTAGCATCATCTAATTAGGGCATGAAATTTCAATATGTTATACATATCGTGTATTACAATACAAATACTTTAATGTGCCTCGTAGTATCGTCGTAATATGAGGTGAAAGAGCGGGATCTTCATTTTAACAATATTATCACGTCGGCGAATTTTGGAATGGAATTTTAATATGTTATAGATCTCGATTAGTACAATACAAGTACTTCAGTCTACCTCGTGATATCTTGGAGGCAGACTGTGTTTAAGGTGTTGATTTTAGGCGAATTTCACGTCGAGTTTCTAGATGAAAATAGTTGTATTAAAATCTTATATAATGTATTTTAAATTACGTCAGTCTGTCGGAAATAAAAAGTGTAAACTAGATACCTGATTAGTACAGCGAAAATAAAAAAGAATTGACGACTCCCTTTTCTCATTTCCTACCAAGATATCATGAGACAGACTGAAATATTTGCATTGTACTAATCGATATCTGTGACATATGACAATTTCATGCGGGAATTTTATGATGTGATAATGCCGTCAAAATTTAGAATAGGCGTCCGTCAAGCCGTCAAATCAGTAATTCTTTCATGTAGTGTTAAATAGCTTTGTCCTGCAACATCACTGCATATTGTAGCACAATGGCGTATTCATTGTTGTCATCCGTGTGAAACCGTTTAAATTATCATTACGGTCATTTTTTTGTATTTGTATTAAAATTGATTGTATAACAGAATATTCAGCAAATTTCTCTATTTTGCCGTTACTATCGAACCTCGACAGGGATAGTAATACAAATAATGTCTAAATCTAGTAAAAAATGTACATAAGCAATTCGATGAGATTCCTTACTTTGCCGTCAAGCGACCAATTGTGGAGTTAATATATATTTTTTCGAAAACTGTATGAGACGATAATCTTGAAAACTATATGACACAGCGGAATACAGTCAATTATGAAGTTCTATACCATTATCGATTTTGTAGGAAAATAATTTGTGCACATGAATTTTGTTATATTGTTCTTGCATTGCGTTGTAAAAATCTTGAATTAATTCAAATATCGCCCCTATTTCGAAAAAATAATTTAACTAGGCATAAAAAACTATTATCTAACGCGTTTTAATTAAAATTAAATTTTTAAAATTGTCCATTTCCTGTTTTAACAAACACTAGACCATTCAATTCGGTTTTTCCGGTTTACAGACAGGTGTACATTTTTAGGTGCCATTTATTCAAAGAAAACAACAAAAAATAAGAAATTATTTTTCAAAATAAATATGTAAGTAGAATGGCGTTTTCTCTTCTTCTTTATTTTTCTTTTTGCTGAATTTTGAGAAATACATAAAATTTATTTAAAATGTCTATTATTGCATTTGCTTTTATCAATCTATCTCAGTTTCGTTATGTATTACATTTTGCTGGTAATATATCTTATAACGTACTTTATTTATAATGTAATGCTTGTCTTCTGACAGACCGTTAAAATCGGTATCAACTGTCATTATTATTATTATTATTATTCGTTTAGCTGATTTCTAAAATGTACAATTTTATTGAACATTCTTCTGTATAAGTTTTCATTAAGCCTTCAATGTGTTATAAATATCGATATTTAATTTAATACAAACGAAGTTTTATTTTCACATATCTTTTGTCATACTCAATGCATGGTAATAATCATCTTTGCATCCTATGTTTCTATTCCTTCAACACATCTACTCCTGTTGAAATATTTTGTGAATGGAATGTGATTAGATGATATTTGTAAGATTATCTGTTTTCATATTGAGAAGTGTTTTGATATTTTTCTGCTTAGAAATAAATAATGGTTTTGTGTAAAGACCTATGGTTTTATAATACATATAATATTTTTATTAAGTATTTTTATTTGCTTAATTAATGAGTGAGTGTAATAATCTGTTTGGTATATATATATATATATATATATATATATATATATATATATATATATATATATATATATATATATATATATATATATATATATAATAAATCTTATATTTTATCTTTCGATTTAAAATAACATAAAAAATGAAAATGAGTGATTTCACAATAAAATGTTCAAAATTGCTATTTAAAATGTTTATTGAAGACATATATGTTTTGAGATCTGAAAGATGGCTAAATTAATTTTACTCTTAGATGAATAATTTCAAAAACAATACCCCACTTCAGGTTCATTTCAATAGCTGAAGAGTTTTTTTTTTTTTTTTTTTTTTTTTTTTTTTTTTACTCAGTGATAATTTTTTTATTATTATTTGTTGTTATTTTTTCTTCATTAAAACATATTAAAATTTATCTGAAAATTTATGGATCGTGTTTAACTTTTTTTCACCTTTCAAATGATTTAAAATTATGAAGAAATTCCAAAACATCATGCATTTTCGTGTGCATTTCTCTTTTAATTTTTTTTTTTAACTTTCAGAAAAATCTAATTAAAAATGCAACTATCTATAATAATTTATTTATGACTTGCTCTTAAAATTAAACATTTATACATATAGTTAACGTCTTTTAAAAATATATTTTTATTTTAGCTGTCAAAGCTCATTTAATAAATAAATATATAAATAAATAAGATAAAAATTTTCTTAGAACTTTAATGATCGTTCATAACTATTTCATTGCAAAAGTATTTTCCAACTCGTGTTAAGAAGAAAATAGTAATATTTTGGACTTTATATAAAAATAAAATTGTACTCCAAAGTATTAGAGTTATTTTTGTTTTCTTTGAGAATGATGTATAAAGTGATTAATGGGTTTTTTTTTTTTTTTTTCGTGAAAAGAAAAATCTTTATGTGCTGTTCAGAGTCGCTGAAGACAATTTTTCTTTCAAATTGGGTGAATAAATATTAGTTTTTTAAAACTTAAATTTAATGCAAAATTTAAGTAACTGAACTGGATAATGCTAATTAATTTAAGTTATTTAGTAAAACAGCATTCTTATTATTAATTGTTCTAAAGAAACAACGTCATTTTTGCATATACTTGTAAAGAAACTCATTCAACTTATTCTGATAAATATTACTTTGTTTTAAATTTTACTGCATCGATATTATTTAAATATAACATTAAAAATTTCAACTCTCAAACTCCTCTTTAAAAGAAGCTGTTAAAGAATAAATAGTTTTATGTTATTCAGTTACATTCTTTTTGAACACTACCAAAGAAATCCTTAGACAAAGAGTATTGCTAAGCAGCCCATTAGAGTTCATTATCGGATATTTTAACTGTCGAATTATCTTTATTCTGAAAACCATCTTTATTATTTTTACTTTAGAAATAAATAAGACACTTTATATAATTCTTATAATTATTTCTATGCACAAAGTGTAAGTAGAATAATAAGAAGTACAGTTGATTAAATTAACCTGATAACCATTATACTGTAATGTTAACAGATACATTTTGTAAAAACTGTCTTATTTTCAGATAATGCGTTTTCTGTGGTCATGAAATAATAAAATTCAAAATAGTATTAATGCAAGTATAATTATTAAAAATAGTTACATATTTCCTTTAATATAACTGCTTTTGCTGTATATGTATTAAAATTAAACGTAGAATATTTTTTTATGTTTATTTATTACTTACCCATCATACGTAGTATAGGGTAAGTCTTGTAATCGTTTTGAGAATCGAAAAAAAAAATTGACGGATTTACACGTTTCAGACACTGGAGATTCCGAAAAACATATTTTTAGAAAAAAAATTTGCCGTCCGTCTGTGTGTCTGTGTGTCTGTAAACGCTATATCTCCCGAAAAAAATGAGATAGACACTTGCAATTTGGTATGTACTTAGTATGTAATAATGGGAAGAAGCCTATTTCATTTCAATAACCTCGATTAACCGGAACTATTTTTTTCGGACTCTCGAAATATTCGTTCTGATAAAAGGTATATAAAATTTTCGAAATTATTTATTTTAAGAAATGAATATACAAGACAATAAAAAAAACAAATTTTTCATAAAGCATGAAGTCAATCGGATAATTAGTTGCCGAGATATTTGGAATCCTATTTTCCAGACTCTTCGATTTTTCATGACCCTGTATTTCATCCAAATTTCACTTCAAAGATATATTTTAATTGGAAATTTGACGCTTAATCAGATGTAATAAACCGCTAGTTAATAGGATTATTATTTTTGGAGTTATAAGGAAAAACCTCTTTCAAGCAATTCAGTAATCGAGCCTTTAAAGTTTAGGACGTCATCAAGCCACGATTTTATTTGAATTGCAATGCATATTATAAGTACTTTACACATTTTTATTTTAATATTTTACATTATGCATATCCATGATGGGTAAGTATTACGGTGGTCCCCAACGACTAGTTTTTGGTTGGGACGAAATTCATAAAGAATTTATAAACGTTAGCAAACATGCTGGATATTTTATAAAATAATCTCAAAAATTAATATGCTTAAAATGTGCATATTTATTAAATCTTAAAAAGCTAATTGAAGAAATTTTATCTTAAAGAGGTAGTGACACTCAGAGAAGATAACTGTTTTGTTCATTTGCTGGTTAAGCTTAAAAATATTAATATTTTTTTTAGCACACCATCATATGAGCAATAATTGGATCAAAGAATACATATTAAGCATTGTACTAATGCAGTATGAGGGAAAGTTTTGTTATTACTATTGACCAAGGGTATGCGTAACTACAGAAAGCAACACAAAATGATTTTTTATCGTGTAATGAAAGCAAGGACGTAGAATTAATTTTCTGGCACTATTTTTCTTAATTGCTTCAAGTAGTAAGGAAATTTTAAATTAAGTCTTAGTGAAACAATGAGCCAGATAAAAATAGATGTGAAAGCGATTAACTATATCTCAGAATAGGATGAAATAAGTAAATAAACTGGAAATGACGGACATATTTAGTCTGTTAACACATATTGAAATTAGAATACACATGATGAAATCCAATACAATATGATGAATATTTCTAAATAATTTTAAATAACACACGTGACGTAACATATGATTTCTTAATGTCAACCAAAGGATCATGAGCAGTTCTGACAATTCAAACAATGAGATGTGCTTCCAAAATATTACAAGCCTTTTTTTCCGATGCAGGAAGAGTTTGAATAATTTCCGAAAATTTTTAAGTCGTAGTTTACAATACAGAGTAAGCTTGTTTAACTTCCAAAAAATATCTCTGCTTCAAACCACTTGGGAAATGTTTTTCCTACACAGTCATCTATTTATTACAATCTATATGCACTGTCTTGGGGGAAAAATATCACCCCCTACAAACGCTGCCGGAAATCATCGCATATAAATGGGGCTGATACCAATCGATTAGTAATAACGTCTATTAATTAACTGCTTAGACAGTCGTCTACAAATTGATAGACATTGCAACGAACTTCAAAACGACACTTAATATTAGAACGAAATTTCAAAAATAACACTTAATTTTGACACCATGTTACGCTTCCCTGGTAAATGTGCTCTTCAGATATCAAATGGGATGTCATTCAGTCAAGTAGCTTAGAATTTTGAAATTCCAAAAGTTGAATCAACTTTCATTTTTGCACAACAGATTGCATCACGGGTAATTTTTTAAGCTTAAGTCTAACACTTCCTGACGGTTTGTGCTCATACTTGAAATTTCTAGATATAGATTAATATTATGTTTCTTTCTAGGTGATTGTGACGTGGTGAATTGTTGAGGGCGAAGAGAGTCTTTTAAATTATAGAAATATTTTCCAGGTTCCGTAATTTCAATTAAAAAAACTCCATAAATAGACATTCAATGCTTTTATTAATTTTTCCATGATCATATAGTATAATATAGGAGAGGTGTCTCTTAGCAGGAGCCAGCAAAAAAAGCCAGTCACACAGTGAGTATTCAAAGAGAGTGTGAGTCTTCACATAACATTATTGCCAGAGATTTACATTACTTGGCGAATAAAATTGGTGCCAAAACACTTTACTCAATACATTATTTTGGCGTTAGAATTTGAAAAGACAAGATACTTTTGGCTGGGTGTGGAATTTCAAGTAAATTAAAATAATTATTTGCCTCAGAGCCAGAAACGTAACCATATTTGGACATGTTGATCTAAATTTAGCAATTGATATCATCACCCATTATTTTGATTGGAAGATGCTACTGAGAGTAAAGCAAGAACAACCGTTATTTTTCTGAGTAAGTAAACATAAAAAAAAGCATATATTAAGGATAATCTATTTGACAGTTAGAAAAGGAAAACGTTGTTTTAAATGAGATGAAGGTATATTTATTGGATATAATTTATTGCTATAATTTGAACTGTCAACATTTGGAAGATTAATGACTCTGAAATAGAAGTTAAATTATTTTTGGATTATTTATGAGAGATCAAAAGAATAATTATTATTATGTTTATTTTAGAAGCTATAAATAGGCATATTTGTTTTATATACATATTGCTATAATTTGATTACATCCAGAGATGCAATTCAAGGTTAAATGAATAAAGGGTGAAAATGAATTACATGTGGATTGTTTTATGAACAATAAGGATAATTATAAAAAATAGATTTAAAAGTAATAAATAAAGTTCTTAATTTTCTTTTTGCAATAAATCTTGATATATAACTGTGATGTAGAAAACTACTATTTACCTTTTATTTATTCAATTATTGTAACGGAAAAAAAGAATGCTTAAATGAAAAGAATTATTTATTGAACTAGAAATGAATTCGTATAACTTAACATTTAGATTACTGCTGAGATTTTGTGAAAATAAAACAGAGAGAAAAAGGATTATTAATATGCAGGGAAACGGAAGAATATGGAAAGATTTTAAAATTAAGAGGAGTTTGATTTAAATAAATAAAATGTAAGAAAGCATTTATATATATGACAGTTTCTAGGTGATAATGCATATTTTTCCAAATATTTTTTTCAAAATTATTTTTTTTAATTAATATTTTAAAATATAAGAACACACATTTTATCTGACAATTAAATACACTAAACTAACATGAGTGAAAAATTGACCTGGGCCAGGATTGGAACCTGGGACCTTCAGTGTACCGTACTGATGCTCTACCACTAAGCCACCCAGATCGATACCCTAGTCCGGCAATTTCTCACATTATTCGTGTGGGAAACAGTCATCGGCCAGGTCAATTTTTCACTCGTGTTGGTTTAGTGTATTTAATTGTCTGATAAAATGTATGTTCTCATATTGTAAAATAAAGTAATCTAACGTGGTGTTTATGCTTTAATATATATATAAAATGGATTTTAAATGTACTGAAATTTTAAATTTAAGTGTTTCACCGTTCAACTACCTGAATAAATATTTATGAGCGGTGGATTTTATTACATTTCTTGTGTAATTACTGCATTTAGACTTTTTTAAAGATGACTGGTAAATGGAACACAAGAAGACAAGAGAATAAATTAAAATATTAAAAAAAATATTTCTTTTCAATTGCTTACAAGAACAATTAATAGAACAATTGATAGTTTTCCTTTTACGTAAATCTTTATTATTTTAAAATTAGAATACTGCTATTCACTATCGCCGAAATATACTTTGTTTAGAGAAGAGTAAATAGAAATTACTTTGTTATCATAATTCTATTTCCGTATATTGTAGCCCCACCAGTGGCTGAGAGGTTGTGCTCTCGAAGCTGGTAGACGGGAGGTGCTGGGTTCGATCCCAATCGCGCCCGTCGGCCTAATCGCTCGGAGTTTTCGTGGTTTTCTTTCGAGCCGTGGATCTTCTCCATGCGTAAATACGGATTAGGTTCCCTTAGAAAGACCCCCACGAAGGGCACTCCCCCCGGGCCAATATCCCTAGTGTCGATAATTGGCCGTCAATAATCAACCCAACCCAACCCGTATATTGTAAGCGATAACATTTCCAGACGCATTTTTTTTATTCCAATGGCTTTATTGTGAATGTAATATATATATATAATTAAAAAGTATGCTTATACCCATTTAAATTAGTACGAACATATACGAAAGTATTTTTTAAAAATTATTATTGTAGGATTTGTTTTTCTTTGTAAATATTTACAGATTTTCTGTAAAAGAGCCCGTTTCGTATGTTAAGCGCTTATGTATTAATACACATACGTGTTCTTACAGTTTTACTCTGTGTGATAGGCCCCACCAGTGGCTGAGAGGTTGTGCTCTCGAAGCTGGTAGACGGGAGGTGCTGGGTTCGATCCCAATCGCGCCCGTCGGCCTAATCGTTCGGAGTTTTCGTGGTTTTCTTCGTGCCGTGGATTTATCCATGCGTAAATACGGGTTAGGTTCCCTTAGAAAGACCCCCACGAAGAGCACTCCCCCCGGGCCTATATCCCAAGTGTAGGTAATTGGCCGTCAGTAATCAACCCAACCCAACTCTGTGTGATAGATGCACGTATTTTATCTCAAATGTCTTTAAAAAAATATTTTTATTATATTAACCTAAGTAAAGAAAATACGAAAGATAAATATTACTTTTTTAATTATTCGGAACAGTTTAAGAATCATCTCATTCAAACAAGAATAAAATTCTTGAAATGAAAACGAATTTTATCCCGACATACGTAAAACATTTAAACATTTCTTAATCTATGAAATTCGACGTAAAAAGATTTTGTAAAATTTTGTGATTTTCCCGGGCAGCCTCATAAAATGTATTGTATATTTTTTGATTTCCGAAAATTTGGAATTTTTGAAAATATTTTCTCAAAGAAATAATATTGCTTAAACTTTTCTACAATAAATATAATTTTAGAAAATTTCGCATTTTGAAACGCCTTTTCCGTTTAGTTTACGTCAGAAAAAACATTATCTATTAGTATCGTAAAACGGCTATAAAATAAGTTTAATTGCCTAGATTGGTAATAATAGGATAAAACTGAAAAAACGCTATTGTTGATTGTGTAGCACGGTGTTTTTGTTTGTTGATATTAGTCTTGTGTAAATGTATATTTATCAGTGTGATATTTTAAAACGTGTCTTCATAGAAAGAAACGTGACACACTTAAAATATCTATCTTGAAACATTACAACTTATGTATTCTTAACGCGTTGAAGGGCAGTGGAATATTTTGTATGTCACTCAATTTCAATCAACATTTGTACACAAATTTTTGAACAAAATTTTACTTTTCTAATTTTGGAGAAAAAAGGCTGTAAAATTGCAGTTCCGTATTTTGAAATAATGTCTTTGAACATTACTCAGTGATTGCAACATTACAGATAAACAATCACCTGCCTCTGAAAGGTTTGAACCGTTTGCAGCATTAATAACTATAAAAAGGATGACACGAATACGTGTCCTCTAGGGGGCAAACAGTAATTTTCGCTTTATATATTTATGGAATTTGGGCAATTAAATAAAGTGAAAAATACTTTTCAGAAATAGTACCCAAAATTTTAAGATATGCGTGACGCTGCTCATGAAGAAGTTCAGTACATTAGGGACAAGTAAAAATTTTTGAAGATTATTTTTTAATTTCCGGCATGTGACTAGATACTTTAATAAAACCTAAGTTTTGCAAAAGGAGCACTTCAAAATAAGACTATATTATTTTAATTATGTTTTTTAATTCCTTAATACTTTAAAAAATGATACCATTAAATGATAATAAAGTTCATCGAAAAAGAAATCCCCAGATAGATAAAATATTTGAACAATGCCTAAAATAAGAAATCGATGTTAGAAAGTCTCATAAAAAATTAGGAGGTTCCTCCTTTAGTTTCGTAAAATGTTTTATCTCCTTTGCTTTATAGATTTCATAAAATTTTGGATTCTAGAAATATAATATCTCAAAGGAAATAACAGAAACATTTTATTCAATAAATACAATTTGATCAAATTTAGTACTTTAAAACGCTTACTGCAGTTTCTGACAAAAAATATAACTTTTCGTTTCTTAAAGTCTATAAAATATAAAGTAGTGGAAGAAGATTTTCCGTTTTAATACTATTTGTTTTAGATTTTTTTCTTAAAATTTTCTCCATATACTAGATAATTGTTTATAATCTCCCTTTTTCAACACAAACTCTTTAATTGAAAAATAATAGGCTCTCTTACTTCTATTTTTTTATTCCATAGCAATGTAAAATATGATCTAAAAACGAAAATAAAGTTATTAAAGAAATCCCGATACACATAAATTGTGTCAAGATAGCTTGAATTATGAAATCGATATTAGATGTTTTTCTAAAATTTCATTAAGTTTCAAGCTTAGCTTATACAAGTACAACTTTATTCTGATCTCTGAAAAATTTGAGTTTTGAAATATAATATCTTAATGAAATAATATAACAAGTAATTTTCTTTATAATGAATGCATATTGAGTAAATTTAAGATATTAATTTGAATATTGCTTTAAATTTATGATAAAAAAGTAAGATAACTGTTTTGAAATCTTCTAGAATTCTTTCAAAAAACAGTCTGCATAGTATTTGATATTTTAATATAACATACATATTGAGAAATCTATTACTTCATTAATATTTATATTTATACCACACACAAATTTAAGACATCTTTTAAAATAATAATTTCAGTAAAACATTTTTTGCTTAAAACATATGTAATAATAATAATTTGTAGCTACATAAATCATAAGTTGAATGATCAATTCAGAGACAAAACTCGTTAGTTAAAATCACAAAAAAAAAAAAGAAATAAAAGAAATAAAATAATCCAGTTTGAAAAATTCTTCAATATGTAAAATTTAATTGAATAACATTATTTTTGCAACAACTGTATGATTAATTATGTCATACATAATTTTAAACTCAAAAAGGGTAATTCTCCGTAATCGTGTTACCGCTTGATAAAAAAAAAAAAAAAAAAAAAAAAAAAAAAAAAAAAAAAACATGCTAGAAAATTATTTAAAAAACTGTAAAATATCATTACATTGGGATATAGTTCTTGTACAAATTCCATTTGAACATACATCCCTTCCCTCTCCCCCATTTTATTCGACAGTGTAAAAATTGAAAGTGAGACATAATTCGAAGTTAATAAATTTCTGACAAAAGAAAATTGATTTATTAAATTGTTGCCACCATCGTTATGACGTCAGAGTTACTTCACGTACATGTTTTACTTTATAATATGGATTTAAAATATTATGTAATAAAATCATAAAAAAAAACTCCTTCTTCAAAAAACATTTTTAAAGCTATCTTCTAAAAAAAAATCAATATTAAGTAAAAACTTTCGTAATTGTTTCCAAAATAGATAAAATATTTTACTTTGTTTGATTAAAAAAAAGTACTTTTTTCATTTAAATACTTTGAAATTTCCTTCACCATTTCTTTAAATAAAATATATTTTCGACATCTCCGCTATTAAATTTTTTTTTCCAATAAAATCAATGAGAAGCTCGTTATTGGAAAAAACATCTTTTTAAAGCAAAATATTCAGATAAATGTTTTCATTAGAATTTGAAGGATTTATTTTAATTTTCTGTAATTTTTTCAAAGTTTTAGTTTCACGTAGATCATAAAGAAATGTGTGAGAAAATAGCTTCAGATAAACTTTTATCTGTTCATTATTTTAAAAATATATTGTATTTTTTTTTTATATAATGCTAATACTTTGTGAAAATCTGCATAGGTGTAAGTTTAATGCAAAGGGTTATTAAACTAACTGGTAATACATATATGGTTGATTATAAACATCAAGACAAGCAATTTTTGTGTAAAACACGAAGATCACTCTCTAAGTATTCAGACAACACTACACATTGAACTCACTTCAAATTTATAAATAATAAAAATAATTTAAAGGGATATCCATCTGGGTTGTTTTTTCGCCATCTGGATCGTTCGTTCGAAATGGATCGTTTGTGACACCGTATATATTGGCAATTAAATTCAAAATTATGAAATTTCCTGCACAGTGGTTTTTAAATGAAAAAGTGTCTATTTTCAGACTTTCCCATGATTTCTTTGTGTTTCACAAAAAAAAGTAGGTCATTATCTATCTTTCATTATCCTTATATATTATTTCTCCTGTCAACATCCCTTTTACTCAGAAAATATGAAACGCAGAACAACGAATGAGATACCATATGAAAGGTTTTAGAACAGGCTTCTGACATACCCCACTTAACAATTCGTTAAAACATGTTTTTGATTAAAATTTGCTGAAATTAAAAAATTAAATCGGCATTGTTTTCATGAAAGAAATGAAAGGTTTTCCTGAAATTATTGTTGCCAAAAAAATAAAATAGCACATTATATGATGCTCATAGCAATTATTATAAAAAACACCGCACGGGTTTATTTTATACTTTTGATTAAAAAGCGAAATTGAAATTCAAATGTTTAGATTTATATTTCTAACTCCCATGGTTTTCCCGAAGCGGATGACGTCATCCTCTAATGCAGTCAAAATACGATTGTTATTTTTTTTTGCTCGCGCGTGCCTTTAGCAATCTTGGATCAGCTTTTAATCTAACTTTGATGGAATAAATTAGATGATATTCTGGCTTGACTAACAACTAAATGTTGTTTGCAGATATTTTTATCCTTGCTTTTTCTTTAGAAGTTTGAACCTGCAATAAATATTACATATTGGTAAAAAATGATACTTCTCTATTATCCCGTCGACCACTTTTCATAACAAAAAACTATCGCCAAATAAACGGGACAACGTTGCCATTGGAATATCAAAAAATAAATAAAATATAAGAATTTAAGGACACAATTGTTATTTTAATTAATAAAATAACTACTAAATCAGTAAAACATAATGAAAAATACACGTAAATGTCGAATGTAATACCACTAGATGACGTAACAAACATGCATAATGATTCTGACATCAAGTAAATGGGACTGCATTTTTGGCGTTTAATCTTACAGTTTGGCGGTAGATTTTTGTTATGAAAAGCGGTCGACGGGTTAATAGAGAAGAACCTAAAAAATATTAGATTTCAGTGCAAAATCTTCGCACGGGCCCTCTGGTATATATTATTTCTCCTGTCAACATCCCTTTTTCTAAGAAAATATGAGACGCAGAACAACGAATGAGATACCATATGAAAGGTTTTTGAACCGGCTTCTGACATAGCCCACTTAACAATTCGTTAAAACATGTTTTTGATTAAAATTTGCTGAAAATTAAAAAATAAATCGGCATCGCTTTCATAAAAGAAATGAAAGGTTTTCCTGAAATTATTGTTGCCAAAAAAATAAAATACCACATTATATGATGCTCATAGCAATTATTATAAAAAAACACCGCACGGGTTTATTTTATACTTATGATATAGTGCCTAGAATACATAGTGTGGAAACCGGCTATCCTAGTAATGTTTTAAAAGGTGCTAAAAAGTTGTAGCCTATAAATGTGCAACAGTGCCCCTACTGTTCTTGTATCGAGTATTGCAACCAGAGAGAAAACAATGCGTATCACGTTTTTTAGCCATGCTTTCATAATTTTAAAAAAGCTTATAAAAATCACAATAAGTCAGAGGAGAAAAGGAGATAATTTAAGTATTTAAAATACTTACCACCAGCCGAAATATTCTAATACAATGTTTACGTTGAGAAGAGCTAGCAGATGGCGCTGCGATCCCATCGTTGTTTTTTCAGCAACGTTGTACATTTATTGGATTCAATTTTTTAGTACTATTCTGTAGCAGATTTCCACACTATGTATTCTAGGCACTGTACTTATAATTAAAAAGCGAAATTGAAATTGAAATGTTTAGATTTATATTTCTAAATCCCATGGTTTTCCCAAAGCGGACGACGTCATCCTCTAATGCAGTCAAAATACGATTGTTAATTTTTTTTTTTCTCGCGCGTGCCTTTAGCAATCTTGGATCAGTTTTCAGTCTAACTTTGATGGAATAAATTAGATGATATTCTGGCTTGACTAACAACTAAATGTTGTTTGCAGATATTTTTATCCTTGCTGTTTCTTTAGAAGTTTAAACCTGCATCTAATAAATATTGATAAAAAATGATACTTATCTATTATCCCGTCGACCACTTTTCATAACAAAAAACTATCGCCAAATAAACGGGAGAACGTTGCCATTGGAATATAAAATAAATAAATAAATAAATAAAATATAAGAATTTAAGGACACAATTGTTATTTTAATTAATAAAATAACTACTAAATCAGTAAAACATAATGAAAAATACACGCAAATGTCGAATGTAAAACCACTAGATGACGTAACAAACACGCATAATGATTCTGACATCAAGTAATTGGGACTGCATTTTTGGCGTTTAATCTTACAGTTTGGCGGTAGTTTTTTGTTATGAAAAGTGGTCGACGGGATAATAGAGAAGTACCTAAAAAATATTAGATTTCAGTGCGAAATCTTCGCACGGGCCCTCTGGTATTTTATATTTTTATACTTTTGAACTCGGAACAAGTTCATTAATCAGAGTCAGAGCAGTCATGTTCTCCGTATCTCAACTAAGGGTAATGTGAATCTTAGATTTATAACCGTTGCCTAAGTCCAGAACAACAATTACACTGAAAAAAAAATCTTTTAAGTAGCATAAATTACTGACTTTATTTTTTTTCTTTACGTAATTATTAATTAAACTCATTTCTATATCGGTTTTTAATAATGTAGTTTCATTTATTTTTCTTTCATCCAACTGATTGGTTCACTTTAGTACATTCAAATGTTTCTCTCCAGTCCTCCATTATATGGCAAAAACTGCTATTTTTGAATGCTCACTATTATAGATATCTTAACCACATAGTTTTAAATTTTATCTGCAGTTTAATCTATTCAGTTTATTTGTTTAATAATATTTTTAAATAGTTATTCAGCTTTTTCTTTTTTTATATTTTTTCTTAATTTCACATTCATTTTCTGCGTTATCTTATTATATTTTAAAGACTTTTTTTATTATTATTGAAGTGAAAACTTCTTTAGGCACGTTGGGCATTTTTTGAGATGGGAAAAAACCATTGAATTCGCGGCACTGTTACCGTTACTGTTACCGACACCGGTACTTTTCGGTTAGCCGGACGCCAGTAAGATATATACATGTAAATATGCACGCACACATATATCTACACATATCTACAGATACATATATATACATACACATATATATGCATATATGGGTGTGTATATATACAAATTTATGTATATACATATGTATTTATATATGTACATATATCACTGGCGCCCTGCTAACCGAAAAGTACCCCTACACCTCTGTATATTTGGCGACGATTCTGCAATAGCTGGTTCAGGTAAGCAACCATAGATTTGCTTAAATGAATATCTCACTTTGACAGCAAAAGTGATATTAGTCTCTATTTATCATTATTTGAAGACAAATTTCTCGAATGAATATAATAAACGAAAATTGGGTCACACATTTGTTAAGTTTAATTCCGTTAGAAATCGCCAATATTATAGCTAGAGAGCCAGAAACATTGGCGAACAATTACGATTATGTAAAAGATTTACTTCTTAATCGCTTCAAAATGACGCCAGAAGAATTTAGGCAGAAATTAATGTCACATAAAAAAGAATCTTCAGCCACTTGGCGCTATTTAGCATTTGAATTAAGAAATCATTTGGAAGAATGGATTAGCGGTCTTAAAGTATCTGATTTTGAATCCTTAAAAGAATAAATAGTAGTAGATCAAATTAAGAAAAGGTTACCTATAGAAATGGAAGAACTTTTTATTGATGATCTTCCAAAAATTAAAAATGTAGACGTATTAGTAAGTAAAAAACTAGACGATTATGATGCGGCGAGACGTAATGTTAAAACCATGAATAGAATTTCACACCACTTTGAAGATAGAAAACCCGAAGTAAGTAAAAATGAAAATTCACAATCTTTCTTTCATACCCAATACCAAAACAAAAGAAATAAATCTCAAATTAGGTGTTTTAGATAGATGCAACTCTCAAGGCCACGTAGCGTCTCAGTGTAATAATAGCAATAACGGTCAAACTAATGAGTTCAATCAAGACTCTCCCGAAAACTATCGAAATTATAATCGCCAAAATCACAATCCTAAAGCCGATGTACAGGAAAAAGCTAACATTGCTACAATTCGAATCAGAAATAAGTCTAAACCTAATGGAATGAGTAAAATAATTAATATCAAAGGCAAAGAAGCAAATCTATTGTTTGATACAGACAGCTATATTTCTTTATTCAGTTACGAATGTTATGTCATATTGGGTCGCCAAATTTGTCTTCTGTTGATATCTTATTAACTGACATTGGCGGAGAATCTGCAAATCTAATTGAATATTTTGTGTATCAAATACGTGTCGATGGGTTTTTTATATCAACGGAATTTTATGTTTCAAAATCTCTCGCATACGATATTGTAATAGGGCAAGACGTGATCAGCAAACTAAAGTTGGCGATAGATGAAGAGGAATTAAAATTGTTGGCGAGCGCAATACTTTTCAAGTAGGTTGCCTTAAAGTTGTAAATAATTCCGATAAAAAATTAAATTATGTTGCCAATTCATACAATGAAGCGAAAGTATCAAAAGGAAATAGTTCACGTGCAGAAAACGAAATGATTGGTATTATGAATAAAAATAATTCAGAAAATTATTTCAAGATAAATTTAGCACGCGCAGTGAAAACAGATAAAAGTGACTCAACTCGCGAGACCAAATCAAAAGATGAAAATGAAATAACAAAACACGGAAAATATTATAATTTAACGAGCACGAGAAAAAAATAGACAAAAGTAATAGAAAAAGAAAAAATGAAAATAATGAAATATTTCAATTTATAATATAATATTATAATGTACAATAGCGCATTAAATGAAAATTGTAATATAATTTTTGTGGTAGTAGTTTATAATAATGAATAAAAAAAACACTTCATTTAAAAGTATTTCCTGCACAATAAAACGTTTCCTGACGATTCAAAAAATACTCACGTACTTGTTCAAGTTTTTACTTCTGTCGGCTATCCCGGAGTGCCATTGTTTTGTTTTTTTTCTTTAGAAATGTTATTTGGGTTCTCTCCTTGTCAGCGTTTAGCCTTAATAGCAAACAGTATACGATGAAATGGCATATCATATCACTTCGAATTGCCTTTGAAAGTTACCTAATGATTCTATAATACATTCATAGTTTCATCATCATCATTAATATTATTTTTAATCTTTCAACTTTATAGTTGGTTTTGATTTTAAAATTTTACAATTTTTACATCTTTTCCTCAACGTTTTCCATAATTTTGGTTTCTACTGTTCTCAAAAATAAATGTGCCACACGATTATCGAAGATTAATCCGTTTGTACTGAAAACAATGTGACTAATTCAGATTTTTAAAAAAATAATATTCCGTATTAGTTTGTCAAACGAAATTAAAATATCTGAAACAAACTTATAAAACACGAATTTAACAGACATGTAATTGAATTACACGCCTAAACACTGAACTAATAAGAATGACAAAAGTTGCGAAATACAGTGAAATGTTTTGCGATTGACTTTAGGCATGCTGCTGATGTTAAAATTCCAAAAAGTGCTTTTTAGTGTAGTTAGTGGGCAATTTAGGAAAATATATTAATTGGAAATGTCTATTAGTTTCCAATAATAATAAAATATTTTAACCTACCTTCTGTACAGGAGGGAGTTTATCGGGCATCTTTAGCGCAGGGAGCCCTGGTTGGATTGCCAGTTTTGTTCTATATTTGGAAATATTACAAAAAAAAAAAAAAAAAAAAAAAAAAAAGCAAACAACTTTTTATTTTTGCGTTTGAAGCAATTTTAAGTGATTATTGTTGTGTAATAAAAACATTTCGTTACACTTTCAAATCTGAATAAATCGATGTTTTAATTTTGTTATGAAACTTTTTGTTTCAAATATGACGACCCAATGATTTCAATTCTGAAGTACCAGAAATACTCAGAATATTGAAACATGGACATACTCAAATCTGTGCACATAGAGGTCAGTTCATACTCATTTTTGAAGCATGGAAATACCCAAAAATTAGCGCACAGAATTCAGTTCATACTCATTTTTAAAACATGGACATATTCAGATATGAGTACATGATGTTTTATTCTTGAGTGTGTGCATGTTTTCAGAAATAAGTATATGCATATTTCAAACTTGAGTAATTTTGATTTGGAGCCATTTTGACTGTGCGACATACTCAGATTTGAGTATTTTTTTACTCAGTTTTGAAAATGTCGTTCTTAGAATGTATTTATGCTATTTTTTTTTGTTTTTCCTTCGAACGCATATAAATGGAAATTTCTTTCTACTTATCATTATGTGTTAAGCTAGAAAAAAGTACTTCCGCATTTTCTTGTTATTTTAAAACAGAAAAACTGGTTTATCGAAAAAAGTAAACTCTAAACGACTGAAACATTTTGTCAGTTTATTATTATGAATAAAATTGAATCGTAGTATTTTAATTATTATGTATTTCTGTTTTTAAAAAAATAAACGATTACACAGAATTTTCCAAAAAACATAATTAAAATTTCATGTTATTTTATTTATAAAACAACAAACTGCTAAAACACAATCCGTTTTAGAAATAAAAAAATTATGTTTTTTTTTTTTGTTTTTTTTTGGGGGGGGGGGGGTAGAATCAGAGTAAAAAAGAAGCAAGCATGACAATCCAAATAAAATGTTTCTGAAACAGTCAATAAAGGATAGTCCACAGAAATGCCCTTCCTAAATAAGAAATTGGAAACAGATATTCTTTATGGAACAATTATTAAGGAGTACGAGGAAATATTTTTTATACAATATATTTGTTTTATACCCTGTAACAAATTACATCCAATAACAACTTCAAACGATATTTTAATAAAATATTTACTTAACATCCTCGACATTCAAAGTAGAAGTTTAAATTATTCATCTTTTCAGATAATTCATTTAAGGAAAACGATAATTAAATTTGCCAGCTGTCAAGACATTGACAGCTAATTAACTTACAAAACTTAGATCAACTTTAAAAATAAGTTATGTTGTTAGTATGCTTTCATCGAGTACTATTCTCATAAATCTCTATTGTAAAGCAATAAGAGTAACGCTGACGTCATATTGACGGCGGCAACACCTGACAAATAAATTTTGCTTTTACTGCATTGTTTTCAACTTCTAAATATCGCACAATTTCAGTTTTTACAACCTCAAATAGAAAAAAAAATTATTTCAAATGTAATCAGTTTAAAAACTATATCTCAATTTACAGATTTTTTTTTTAAAATAATTTTACAGCAGGATTTTTTTTTAATCTATGGATATCGCTAGCAGCCCGATTACGAAAGAATAACCCGTTTACGATGAAGACATTATAAATAGCTAAAAATTCATTTCAGGCTAATACTTTATAACAAAACAAAAGCCTCATGAATAAATAAATAAAATAATATATAATTTTATTATTATTATATATATATGTATATAAAAATTATATATAAAAATTATATATAAAAATTATATATATATATATATATATATATAAGAGACCTTTAACTGTCATGTAAAGGAAATATATGCCTAAACCACTGAAATTATCAGAAACAAAAAGGGTTCGGTAAGTAGCGAAATCTTTGTCGATTTTTTCAGCTGTTAATCTCTGACTTGCGGCTAATACGAAAGTATTTCTTTATATAAATTTCGAAAAATTACTTGAATACATTATTATTATTCTTCATATAAAAATGTTTTTTATTATAATTTTTGAGCAATTTTTAAAAATATCTTAAATTTAGAAAAAGAGATTTGACGTATATTTTGTAAGCTAGGAAGAAAGGGTTGGATCCCCTAGTTATTTTAATCGCAAGAAGTATTTGCTTAGCTGACAACTTTACAGTTTTCTTTTACCACTAAAAATAATAGTAAGTAATATCATATTTATTCTCTGAAATCCACGATTTTATAATTCAAAAATTTCTATTAAGTATTTGCGGTGACCTAAAAACCCAAATAATGGCGGCTATGTAATTGCGAGCGCTAATAATAAAGTAAACTGTCTGTTCTTTTCTACAGTTGGTTTATAATTATTAATTAAAACTAATATATAAAAGTATGGCTATTTATTTCCTCACTAATTATTTCTCACAATCATGTCGAAATATGCCGGCAATGATTCCGAAATCTTATAACTTTGTTTCTTCGCCTTTAATTTCGAATTTGATATTCAGGGTTATACAGGACTGCATGTACAAAGATTAAGAATTGGAAATAATACTACAACAAAAACATTTTGTAATAGAAACTAGGGTCACAATCTATTTATTTTCTCACAAATACAGGATTTTTCAATGCAATATAAAGTCGTATTTTTGTTGATAACTTTACCAAGAATGAAGTTATTTTACTTGCAACAGACATTATTATTTTGTGCAAAATGTAACTATGTCAGGAAAACAGATATAGGTGACCACAACCTCGTACAAATAACGTTAATCTATGCGTTCCATATTTTCGGATGTAACTGACAGTACACATGGTTTCACTTAACGTAACTTCATGTCATTCCATCACTTTTCACAATCACATTGCATTTCACATATATTATATTGAACGTTTCTTTCAAATATATTCATTTGTTTTATTAAAAATATAAACAATTATTTCTTTCTTATTGTACTGAGATACTAAAAGTGTGCACTATTTTCTATAAAAAATTGTTTGTTGTATTACATTTTACCACCCCTTAAACTTTGTATGTTGAATTTGGAATTACCCTGTATATTGCACTCGTGGATATTACTCGTGGATATTTTTATTTGGTATGCATAAGATTGTACTTATTGTTATCTTTAAAGCATATTATTATTGACGATATATAGTATGTTGTTAATGGCTTATATATAAAATAAATAAGATTGTACTTATTGTTATCTTTAAAGCATATTATTATTGACAATGTATAGTATGTTGTTAATGGCTTATATATAAAATAATACTGTTGCTCGTAAAAAGAAACTGTGTGTTTACAAAGAAACTGTTGCAATATCTTATCATGGACACATATAGCCACACGTATGGATAGCTATCAAAAGCAGAACACAAAGCAAATATTCTCAAAATTAGATAACTTTTATAATACATTAAAAATTCTGTGTTTCTAGATAAATTCTAGTAATTAACATTTAAACTTTTTGGAGGTAAGGTATAATTAACGAAAGTAAACAATTTGCGCAAGTTTGCAATTAATCGAATTTCTACTAATTACAAAATATTTTGTTGCCAAAAACAACAAAAAAAACTAACCTTTCTTAATCTATAACTTTAATGAAAATTGCCCAATTAGAATTTAATAAAACCACGAGCAAAATAATTAGTTAATTATCGGCTTTATTCATTTCACAGATATTTTTTTCTCCCAGATTACAAAAGTAATTCATTTAATGGTAGATTTTCTTCCTGTGAGATAATTATTTTCTTATAATAGAGATTTTAAATTTTATGCGTTTATTACTAATTAATCGAATCATAATTAGTTTTAGGGATTAAGATTTTTTTTAAGTTCATCGAATTAATTATTTTTCACATTTAGTTATATTTATTTTTAAGCTACTGTCTCATACTTAAAAATATCTATTAATTTGAAATATTTTATATAGTATTGTCTGAGTTTACAGACTAAAGGATGTACTAAAACGTGCCAAAGCATAAAAATGTTTTTACGTTTACGGAATGTTTTTGAATAATCGAATGAAAATGAAAATTTGTAAGTTGCCGCTTTTTTATAATGTAACGCATATTTAAATAGTATAGATTAAGAAAACACAATTTAATAAAAAATGTGAAATATAATTAATCTAACAAGCCAGTTTCGAAAGAAATAATGTTTTAGTGCTGCGAATTTTGTCCTTTGATATTAATTGTTATTTAAAATAATTAAATTAATTTAAATTATTATTTACAAGATAAATTTATATGTAAGAAAAAATATAATTACTAACTCTCATGGATAAAAATAGTTTAATAACATAATAGTTAGGTCCTTGTTTCACAAGTATGGTTCTTTCTATCAATAATAGTGAAAGTTACAGTACTATGCTGAAAAAACGTAGAATTTTAGAAAAAAAAATTTAAGAAAATTTCTTTTCATTTAACAATACTCGTATAGTAGGGGAAGGTGGCCTAAAATGAATCCTGAAGGGAAAAAACTTGTGTAAAATAACATAAGTGTTTAAAGAAAACTTTGGCCCTTTGCTAATATGTTTTACACTATATTTCGCATTACAGACATATTTTAATAATATTTTAAACACAAACTGTGTAATGAAAAAAATAGATTTTTTAAAAAGTGTCCAAAGGATCATTTTACCCTCACCATAAAGCAAATTGATCCTTCATTTAAAAATAATTGTAAATTGTTTTTCATCGACAAAATAAAGGACATAAAAGTAATTATGACAATACATAAGTGTAATTCACCTCTAAAAACATACTTTATTAAATAAACCAAGTCATATTTCTGTACGTGAAAGACTGTATATCTACATAAATATGAAAGTTAGTGCTTACCTTATAACAGATGTTATAACACCCAATTTTTCAAAGAATTCTATTCAGACGCGTAATACTGCGATCGTTTGAATACCGTCATTGCTTCTTTTTCACTTATCACAACTAGTTTATGTGTTACCCTGTAGATAGCGCGACCAGTCTGGAAGAAAACATATGTGGATCGTTTTGCCCGTTAGGATCATTTTAGGTCACCTTTCCCTACTTGTAAACATCGAGTGGCTAAATTTATAAACATATACGTTGTAAAATAAACAAAAAAACGTAGTTTTTGTCAGGTTTCTCTCACAGCTGAAAGAGTTGAAAGCTATTCTTAAGGGATTAGCGTATTGTATCTGTATCTATTGTGTACCGTTAGAGGCTTTCTTAAGAAAAATCTTAATCCGGAGGGGAGCGAGTTGGACATAATGAAAGAGGTATTTCCATTGCAATGTGGTCTTTGATAGATAAGAAAGATAGTGCACTCTTTTATTTAGGAAGACAGATCAGTCAAGAGGGAGGAACGGTTGTCAAGTGACCCTTGGAAATAAAACAGCAGCCCCGTAGAGAGAGAGCGGGTGCGCTGGGGAATGACCAGAGGTGGAGTTAGTTCGAACGTGGTAGTGAAGAAGTAAGGTCGTTGAGAGTGGACGATCTGAGCCACGTGTGTTTGACGGTATCTCTCGAAAGAATGAGAGAGCGGATGGGAGATGAATAGAAATCTCAGTGCGGAATGAATTGACGTAGTCTAACGGTACACGTAGAGCGTTTTCTGTAATTGTTTTGATTTAGTGTTAAACCGGATAATTTACATCCGAGTTTAAGTGTAAATATTGTTAATAAATTGTTACTTTAACTTTAATTGGACGAGTTAGGTTTTTCTTGAATATACATCAAGTATCGTGCCCGATATCCCGTATTCATATCGGTGGTGGCAGCATATCAAAAGACCGGATTTATTTCGAAGTTGTGTGGACGGAGAAGTGGAATCCGACAGTTTTAATGAAACAAAATTATAATGAAACATGTATACGTTTATTATGTATAATTGCTATGAACAATTAGGTTATAAAACGCTATATTCGCGCAATACGTCATTGCATTATTTCTTAAATATAAATTAAATTACACTTTTTTTGAACATATACTTACTTCCATGTTTTTAAACATCAGATAATTGGTGTCTAAAAAAACTCTCATATTATTAAAATAAATCAGTTACTTACGGAACATTATTTGAGTAGTGTGAGAACTCAACTATCATCTTCCTGTAAGTAAGATTGAATGAATTTTACGTCTACGAATTTTACGTTGCGTAAGCATTTATATACAATTACGCATATAAAGATATTAATCTTTTAGAATAATTAGCCTAAAAATTACTATATTATTATAACTGATAACTTTAAAAAATTCACTTATATGTTTTCTTAAATGTCCATTATATTAGAAGTAAGCATATACTCCCGTTAATTGCTAAAAGGTGTAAAATAAAAACTTTATAAACAGTCAAATACTTTTTATTAGACTATTGATATGTTCCGGCACCATCCGAGCCATTATCAAAAGAAAGAAGAATACTCTACAATTGCACGTTCTATGAACTTTTTAAAAAAGTGCCAAGCCACAGTTTAGGTGGAATAAATCTAACAATGTAATCTGTTGTTTAATATTGTAAATTATAATATCCAACATATAATTTGTTTCTAATGTCACTTGGTGGCAGCATATGTGACAGGTTTCGTTTTTTCTCCACATGTTTATACCCCCAATTAAGATAGCTAATTTACAAAAAACATAATAGCAATATCATTAAAGTAATGCCATATTGTTACTCAGAATATCTTAGATGTTACTAAGACATTGGCGAAAAATCTTTATGTTATATATCTGGATTTGAACAGTGTACATACACTATACGCGTGTCTTTTAACGATTTGACGAAATAGTTTTGTATTGCTTTGTCAATTTAATTACATATATTGTATGTAAATTGTTATTAAGTTTATTAAGTAGTGCAAAATAAAGTTTGCAAATTTAAAATTCAATTAAATTAATACACATTTAGAAAACGTAAAAAGTAAAAAAAAAATACAATTACATATTTTGTAATTCATGGAAATAAAAAACAAATCTCCCACATGCAGGATAGATGAAGCTGGAAAAAAAGAAAAATTGAAAAGAAAATATATTTCTGTGAAAGAAAAGATTACAATTTTGAATAAACTTAAATCTGGTGAAAAATTAAAAGATATATCCAGAGAACTTCTATTAACTTAGTCCACACTTTGAACTATAAAAAAGACCAAAATAAGAACAAGTTTTGGTATTAGATCATTATCAAATTTACAGAGAACGGCATGGATAAAAGAACCACCTTATACCAAAAATAGAAAAATGTTTAATGTTATGGGTGGATGATTGTAACCATCTATATATATATTTGTCTTACGTGGCGCGGAAATAGGGCTGAATTTCTACCTTACCGTTGGCAACAACCGTAGTTTCCAGAGCTCAGACCAATGAACAGACAAGATTTTGTTAGCTCCACCTCCAATATGGCGGTCAGTGTCAGAGCACTGAAACTTAAGCTAGCAATTATTAAAAATAAAATAATATGAACGTAATCCAAAGCGTCTGAGATGATTCCTCATTTTAATTATGAGTAATATTGTCGTTTAATTATGAGTAATATTGAATTCTCAACTCTTATTTAGAATTTATTTAGGAATTTCACTCACACAAAAAAAACGGAGATAATAAAATATAAACTTTCTAGAATCCCCTGCTGCCATCTGTTGATGTTTTATTGAAGTAAAAATGAGTTTTCTTCAATTTCAATGAAGTAAAAATTTATTTTGCAGAAATCTATAATCAATTAGAATAGTAAAATGTTGAACGAAATTTAAACAATCATTGATGATAAACTATCTTCCTACCACGTAGTGTGTTTTTTTTGTTTTTGTTTTTTTTAGTGAATTTAAGCCGTGCTGTATAATATTATAGGTGCAATAAGGTTTAAACTAATTATGTTTCCAAGATCCTTTTTTAATAGTACTTAAATGATTTATATGTCCATTAGTAGCATCGACTAAATGCATTTTTAGTTGTGTTTTCAACGGAGTTTTAGATTACCTTTTTACATTTAAAAAATTGTAAATTTCATATGTTCAAATGATTTATTGTAGTACTTATTCCGGCTAGAATTATTAGAAAAATAAAAAGGGGCGAGCTGGGACCGCGTAGCGTTCTCAATGTGAATTGCTTCTCAATTCACGGGGGGTTGGCGAGCGTTAGCGAGTAGGGGACTGAGCCCCCTAGTAAAAGTATATTCCCTTAAGTAATCATATGATTAAACAGAAAGCAATTAAAATGTATACCCATTTAAAGTAACATATTTCTTCTGATGAGATATAAAAATATGAATTTAAGGGTAGTCAAGGGAGGTTTGGTAAATTCAGGAAGCGATTCTTGTTGCATAATATAAAAATAAAAGGAGAACGCGCATTAGCTCTATACGTATATTTGAAATAAAATATTTTAGTTTAAATTAATATTTTCTCTTATAGTATTTTGGTAAACAAAATTTTACATAATATTAACACTGGTTTACAAATTTAAACATTTTTTATATACTTTTGATGAAACACCTATTTTCTTATTATACTATCTCTTACTAATGAAAGGCGCTATTTGAAAAAAAATCTATAACGTCACATTTTTAAAATTTTTACATTTTTCAATATTCACATTTTTAATTATATAATATATCTATCACGTTACATTCAGCCTATCCGCATTGTCAACTTGGAATCTATATTCTATTTTCTTGCGTGTTTGTGAACTAAAGTGGTTTTGTTTTTGATAAAATGTCTTATAGAGTGTGTAAACTAAATTCTGGTCGTTTTTGTTACGTTTGTGGACAATTTATATTCGCAAAAAAGGAAGACCGATATCGGAATGTTCTAAAACAGCATATGTGCATTATTTTGGATCCTCAGTGATTAATCAAGATAAAAATTGGGTCCCACATGTTTTTTTGTGAAAGCTGTAGGCTTACTCTTATATGCTGGGCTTCGGGAGAAAAAAGTATCTTCAATTTGGATCACCAATGCTGTGAAGAGAACCTTGCAGGTTTTAATTCAAAATATAAACATAAAATTCAATATTCTGACATTCCATCAGTCTCAAAACCGATAGCACATTCGGAAACTCTGTCACATCTTGTAGGTGCAGGTATGTCAAGTGCGAGTTTCCAAGATAGTGACGATCTGTTTATGGAGGATGAAAATTATGACGAATTCTTAATCGAAGATGATAAAACGCCACATTTAATAAACCAAAATGAGTTGAACGACTTTGTGCGAGACTTGCAACTATCTAAAACAGTGGAACTTTTCGACACCAAATATCAAATTAACTTATTACCGAAATCGAAGCGTTTTCACCAAGACCTTAAACTTTTTGAAGACAGACACAAAGGTTTTTGGGACGAAAGTATGTTAGAGGACTGCTGCTGGTCTATCTTAAGAGAAACCGATCAGGAAAATTATAAAAAGAAGAGTAAAATCAATCGTTTCTAATTTTTTCTTTTTGTATTTCATGTTATTATTATTTTTAAGTATTTAATAAATATTTTTTAACTAGACGTGACAGATTTTTTCAATGATTTTCCGGTACTCAGTGCACTAGAATCTATGAAAAAATACATATATCGGTGAAAGTATATAAACCGTGTAAACCAGTGTAATCAGTCTTACATTTTACTGTAAACTTTGCGTGATACAAGATTTTTCCTCGTTCAACGCGATTTCGTATAACGCCTAAGATATCAGTCGCGTTATATGGGAGTCTACTGTATCTGATATTAGCTGTACTTTTTCTTTTTCTCTATTTTTAACTTTTGTTCAGATTTACACATTTTTAACACTTTCCAACCTAGTTGAAAAGTGTTTATGACTTCGGTTTTTCTGGCCGTATAGCCGTCTGCCGTCTGTCCGTCTGTCCGTGCTCTAACTCCCGTAAATATGCTCGGATTACTCTGCAATTTTTATATGTTATTGTCGTTATCTATAGCATGTTCCCTATTTCAACGGAAGTGTGTAGCACTTATAGTTTTTTTACAGGGACACTCAAAAGAATTCCGTTACATTGCGGTCTATGGGGAAAAATCATTTGCGGTTTATTTAAATAATGTTTCACTATTTTAAACGCATTAAAATTTATATATATCACTAAGGTGCATTAGACGAAGCTTAATATGGAATAGGGTGGGCATAGAACTTATAGTTACTTTACAGGGACAGTCAAAAGAATTCCGTTACATTACATCTATGGAGAAAAATCGTCTGCGGTTTGGTTAAATAATGTTTCACTATTTTAAACGCATTGAAATTTATATATATTTCACTAAGGTGCATTACAACAAGCTTACAACAGAATATTGCGTGCATAGCAGTCATCGTTCATTTACAGGGACACACAAAAGAATTCTCAACTGTCTGTTAACAATACTTCCTGGAAGTGCGTTTTAAGTTACTGAACACGATTTTAATTTTAACTCACTTTTTGTCTATTACGTGATGTGTATACATTCTGTAGATCCTATACAGGGCAGCACAAAAGTTCGCGGACACATTTCCGTTTAGTGACAGAAACTCCAGACGGAGAATTTTAAACTGTGCTACGCGTTTCCTAACTGAACTGAAATTTAGCATCCTATGTAGTATATATACAGATCTATACATCCTATACATGGCGGAATAAAAGTATTAGGATATTTTTCTGAATATTGTATATGTTGGAAATTCCTGATATTATGTTTTTAAATATATTATGCGTTTTCCAAATTGTTTACTTAGATGTCATCTTTTAGCTTATTAAACGGTATAATTTGTAAAATTATTTTGGAAGCGTTGGAAAGTGTTACATAATCTATGCTTGACGCATGATTTTTCGTTCTTGTTTACACTTCACATGCAGAAGGATTTTCATATATATTTTTTTAATTTGACTATTGAGTAAGATATAACTGTGTTGCCTTATCGATACAGATGCTTATTGCCGAAACTTCAGTTGAGGCTCACTGTGGAGACCCGAAAAGTTTTTGGTTTCTGTCTGTCTGTCTGTCTGTCTGTCTGTTTGTCTGTCTGTCTGTTCCGCGATAACTGCCGTAAAAATGATCCGATTAGTTTGATTTTTGGTAGGTATATTGGTGAGATACCCGGAATTAGCTGTATAGTTTTTAGTTACATTTGGTTCATTCGTTCGGAAAATATAGAACATTTCTTTTTTGATCATAATGCTTTCCTATGGGATTTCAGACGATTTTGAAATTTTTCAGTCGTTGAAAATAAAATGTCGCATTTGATTAATGTATTTAAACGTTAAGTTATGAAGGCTAAAATTTATCAAGTCAGGTGTTAAATTATTCAAATTAATTTGAAATTTTGTTTATACATTCGTCAGATTTTTTAAATTAGGTGTATAATTTTTGGTGCAATTTTATACATCTGTTCTAATAATATAATACTTTTATTTTATCATTTTTTGCAAATATTAAAATGCATTCATTTTTATTTTCCTTTTCAATTTAACCGTAACCTAGCAACCATGTTTAAAGAATATCAAAATGATAAAATTCAAGTAACTCAGACGATTTTGCTACAATATTTTATTCGCAAAATAAAATATTATTGGGTGATTTTATATTTTATTGAAGTAAATGAGAATTTATTTTGGTACAAGTTACCTTTTAACTACTATAGAATGATAGCCGAAACATTTTTATATGAGATATTATTAATTTTCTGGAAGAGATGCGGATTTTTCGTGGTTGAAAATTAGTATTATTTTAAAAATATAATGTAATATCTCATACAACGAGGTAGTTAATCTAAAGAAATTAGCGTAGTAAAACGAATCCATACAGCTTGAAATAGCACAATTATTGGTAACTGAGATCATAAAAAGTTATCACAAAAAATACTTTATAGCGCCAAATCAAGATTGCTATTTAGTGAATTGGCAGTGGGCACGATTATGAAGGATTACACAATAAAAGTTTTCAGGTTTAAAAGTTTCCAAATAAGCCTATTTTGGGGAGATTTTAGTATGCTATTGCCATCGAATTAAATCAGGATGTACTAAGGTCAAATAAATATTGTACAATGGCCATCAAAACGGTTTTTCCGAAACAAAAATTGTAATAATACTAGATTTCTGAAATAGATAAGTGAATATATAGTAGATTCAGTTTACATTTCCATAAGTTGATTTTGTAAACGAGATATTATTCAACTTATCTATCAGATGCGAGTGCTTCGTGGTTGGAAGGTAAGTAAATATTGCTATTTAGGTATTACATGAAATTATTTTCGAAATTTTTGCTTTTCATAATAAAACCAATGTGTAGAACGAAATCCAATATGTACTAGAATCATTCACACAAACAATAGGAAACCACGAATATAAATTTAATAAGATTACGGGGGTTTCAGGGGGGCAGAGCCCCCTTGAAGAAATGTATTTTTTTACCTAAAAAATAAAATAAGAAGTTCATAAGAATGTCAGAATATTATTGCATAAACCGTGTTTAATTTAATGTTCCTAATTTCTGAAACCTTCGAATTATTTTATATGCGTTTATTTTATTATCGAATATTATCGAATTATTTTATATGCGATTTTTTCGGTAGTTATTGCGGAACAGACAGACAGACAAACAGCCAAACAGACTAAAAACCAAAAACTTTTCGCATCTCCGCAATTCTTTTTTTCTATTGTATGCATATTTATAAGCGTATGCATATTTGTGTTTAATTTAACTGTGTTTAATTTAATGATTCTAATTTCTGGAACATTCGAAGAATTTTATACGCTTATAAATATGCATACAATAGAAAAAAAAGAATTGCGGAGATGCGAAAAGTTTTTGGTTTTTAGTCTGTTTGGCTGTTTGTCTGTCTGTCTGTTCCGCAATAACTACCGAAAAAATCGCATATAAAATAATTCGATAATATTCGATAATAAAATAAACGCATATAAAATAATTCGAAGGTTTCAGAAATTAGGAACATTAAATTAAACACGGTTTATGCAATAATATTCTGACATTCTTATGAACTTCTTATTTTATTTTTTAGGTAAAAAAATACATTTCTTCGCTTATAAATATGCATACACATAAAATAATTCGATAAATATACATGTAATAATTTAAAAAAATTAATTTGCGTATTATAAGATGTTAAATATTATGAGAAATGAGATTAAAAAACATTGACTTTCATATAGCTGACGTTGAGGCTCCTGATCTGTAGATTTACTAGTATATAGTAGCATCTTAAGGCTAAATCATAATCTTCATTAAACCTTTTCTGTAAAGTAATGTATCAGCGAATTTTAAAACAATAAATTCCCGATATCGAGCGTCTGAAATGGAAACAAATTGTGTCAAGAATAGCTATCATAAATTAAATCATTTTCTAAATCATACTCATATTAAAGTATGTTTTACGTTTACCAAATATATATTGCCATTAATGCAAATTTAACCTGTTAAAGAATTTACGAATATATCACATTATGGGAATTAATGAAAAATAATACCTTACTATAATATCTTACATTAATACAGTATGGACACAAATTTTGTATTTTAATAATTTACGAAATATTAATTGTAAGGTTTAATAGTAATGCATCATAAGTTTTTTTTTCTAAGATGCGTGGTGAATTCTCATTTTTAATTAGTTTTTATTCCCTTCTTTAGCATAAGTCAAAACCTAAATTGTGTATTTAACAGGAATATTCCATAACCATATTTGAAGTTTCTAGAAATATTTTCTGCTAAAAAAAGTATAGCCTACAAGTGAAATTTTACGTATTGATATTTTTTTCGAATATGAATTTTAAAATATATATTATTTGAAATTATTTCCGAAAAAAGATTAAATTGCAACCTATGAATTTGTTAACAGAATTCGTTTTCTATAATATGTACAAGTGGAATCCAGAGCTACAGCTCAATCTCCACAAAAGTTTTTGAGTTCTGCTTTAAGAACTTCCCTCATTTCAATCTGTTTTGCAACGATTAAAAATGATTTCCACTTTAAGAATTTTATACATGAAACCTGCATAAATCCTAAAGTACTGTCCTAAAGTGCATAAAGACTGAGAGATTTTGCGTTTGATATCCGAAGGTAAAATGTCCAAAACTTCCAAATATTCTGTCAAAATTACGTGTTAGTATTTTGAAGTTTTTAGTTTTTCTAAGTATTGAATATTTTTGTTAAAAAGTTTGATACAACTTTTATACGTAGACGATTCCTTAACCAAAATTTAAGTATAACATAAATTACCAGACGTTAGTATTAATCAATTGGCACCAGTCACATTTTCATACGATGAGCAGAGTTAATATAGGGGTAAACTTTTTTCTATGATTACATTTTCATTATTTTTACAGTGTAAATTAAATTTTTGTTAATTTATTTAACTACGATCAATAGCTAACAAATGTTCAAAAATGATATTTTGCATCTTCTGTGTTTGTTGAAAAATCCATTAACTTTTTGACAAAGTATTGGTTTAAAACTTTTACAAGCCAAAACTAAAAACTGCTTTTATAACAAAAGATATCTAGTAAAATTTTCGTTAAAAAAATATATATATTTTAGTTATATATATATATTTTTTAGTTTTATTCGTTTTATTTATGAAACAGAATTCTGGAAGTATTCGCGATTCAGCTTTTTTAACATAGAAATTTTTTTGGTCGTATACTATATCAGTACAAAAACCGTTAACGGGTTAAACGTTTGTGACGTAGCCCGTTCTTACGGCTCTAAGAATTCAAAAATGGGTCTTAAACGTAATGATATTAAATTTGAGTGACGCTATGTTATTAATTAAAAAAAAAATCATCATTTCCTTTTTCGTTTTATTTATATTTACAGATGCAAATATTATTTTTGACATGAAAAGATATATAAAATTTATTCTCTGATGTTTTTTCATTCACATCTCTCATAAATTGAAAATATGGGTTCCAGAAGAAATGATATCAAAATTCGAATGACACTTTAGCGGGAATTTGATAGGATTGTTTTAAAATTCAATTGAAATTATTTTTGGTTTGTCTTCTATAATATATTTACACATACAAACAATACTTTTAAGTTTTCTCTACACTGTTAAAAATATAACTTTCACTGAGCCTATATTATGCATTTAAATGTATTTATTTCAATAAATTGATTTATCGTTTGTGACACGCTATCCTAAATCTTAAGTAAAATTTATGTAAATGATTATTTTGCGTCATATTATCCACTTGCATACATTAACACTTTGGTTTGGATACTATTAATAATAATAATCAATAATAATTGACCCACGAACCCCAGTAAAAAATCATTTTAATTTATTCTCTCATATATACTAATAAAGAAAAGTTTCACTCTGTGTGTATGTGTGTGTGTTTGTCTGTCTGTTGGCGATGGCTAGCAAAATCTAGCCCACCTAAAAGCCTGAAAATTTAGATTTAGGTAGTCCAAATTCTCTCCGGGTGCACCTGAGCCTCAGATTTTTAACATTTTGAAAATTAGAGTAGTTATTAATTAAAAACTGATCAAAGATCGCAAATAAAAATCAATCTTCCCAAAAGAGCTCGCGCACGCCCAGAAGCCATTTCTTCGTTCCTCCGTTAAAAGAAGAAACAAAGCGTAATTCATTCCATTTCTTTTTAAGTTTTTCTAAATTCGCCATGGGTGAACGGCTGGAAATTCAGAAAAAACGTCTACATATTCTCAAAGAACATACTTTTACGTCTCGAACGATCCGGTTGGGTCGACAAAATTGCACATTTAACACAAAAGAATAATCAATAAGCATCGAATTCATGTTGTTCTGCTTCTTACAACCACTGCCATATTTTAATTCAATTTAAGAAATATTTTATTAGTCCTTATTCATTTAATTTTAAAATTCATATTCAAAATTATTTTAATTCTTTCCTTTTTAAAACTTCCCCTGTAAACTTTTCTTTCTTGCATAACATTTCGCTTTTTTGTTACCTTTGTACTTCCGGTATTGGATCTTACTAGAAGCTTCGATATCATTCTTTGCCTATGCTCACTTCCTGTTCTAAGCTCCGCCCCTCGCCAATCAAATTCAAATGTTTCTAATACGTAATTTTTGATTTCTGCCGATTGGCGTTTTTCAATTTTTGGCACCCACTCCCATCCGTTCCCAGTCAGAGCTGAAGCTGCGCCCTCACACACAGACACTGGGACGTTTGCCACAAGAGTGTAAGGTGATCGCTTGGCTTGCTGCTGTAAAAAATGTACAAAATGCGTACATCGAATGTTACGATATGAAGAAAATAACGTCTTTAAAAATTGTGATGATCTGATGTTATTACAGCAAAAATGAAATTATCTTCCAACAACGTAGTTAAAAAGACGGTTGTGTGTGATGGTAGTTTCGCTGGAACCTGGCTTTTTATGGCAAGAATGCTTATTTTATTCAAGTGGTGATACTTCTTTAGTTTTACAAATTGCTTGATAAAGTCATATGTTTTATGTTAGCTTTAAAATATCAACATATCCGAGTTTCCCAAGAGAAAAAAAAAACTTCAGTAATATTTATGATGGCGTTTATTTAAAAACGTCAGTTGTGTACTTATAATTTAAGAAATAGAGGTGAATCTATAAAGAAGAGATTCCCTCAGAAATACTCCTTTTTCAAGATTCTTTATAAATAAAGATTTTATTCAAAGATGACAATTTGCAGTGCAAATTCTTTCACTTGCTTTTTATCTTATTTCTTTCAGATGACTGCAGGTAACAATGTTTACTTTTATCTTCATTGTTCTTGATTATAAATTTGCATGAATAATTTATTTAGCGAATCTTTATTTAATAATTAATGTCATGTCGAAGTGGTCTTTTGCGGCCATAACAATATATGTACTCACTATTTTCTATTGATCACAAGCCCAAATATATATTATTTGGAATATTAACAAGATTCCACTGTATAAAAAAAAGGAACTATCATCCAACCACCACACATGTGTTTTATTTTCTCCCGTTTTCCGAGCCTTGTATTCACCGAAATACAAAAGATACGGAAAAACGAAGATCACTAAATTAAAGAACTAACTTTGCCCCTTTCAAAGCCACCTTTTGTTTTAAAAAATACGAAAATTAACTCTTCAAAAAAGATATTTCTTCTCTGCCGATTCGCGATTTTTGCGATTTTGGCAATTTTTAAGAATTCGCATCTGCGATTCAGAGAAAAGTAAGAAAATTAAAAAATACCAGACAATATTTACAATTATTATTTTTTTCGTTATCTGTATTTATTTTTAAAAAAACGAATATTAACCTTTCGAAAAAAATTCGCACGCAGGATTCACTTTTGTGAATTTCGATTTTCTGCGATATATAAAATCTGGCATCGGCTCTCTAAAATAACCAAACAAAAAACAAACAAACTTGAAGACATCTACATTCTATCAGATTCAGGCAGAAATCTTAAATTTAAACAAAAAATCACGTTACCCCTTTCGAAAACGTTTTTTACCGTAAATCAATTTCGCTTTTTAACTATTTCTCCTATCTTTAAAAATTCGAATTGGCGTTCCCTTTGTTTTTTACAATTTGGTATCCGTTTTGAAAAATTTAAATTTTAACCCTCCGATAAAATCCTTTCCAAAACTTACTCACGCGATTTTCGTTTTTCAACCCAGGTTTAAAAATCGGCATTGACTCCGGAAATGCGAATACGGACTCCAGATCATAGACACGTTCATTTTCAAAACGCATTGTTGAGATTTAAAAAATATCTACTTTAATCCTTTCGAAACCGATCGTTTACGTAACCCACTTTCGCGATTTCCGCTACTTTGGCAATGTTTACCGGTGGTTAAATTTTAATTCTATTAGGAAATTTGGTTGTGTCGAGTGTTCTGAAAAGGCCTCTTCGAGAAAAAACTGCGCCCCTTGGTAGTGGAAGGTAGAACTATAAGAGTATCTCTAGTTCTATGGGCCCAATTACTACGGGGTTTGGCTCATTCGGCTTGATATCTATACCCTTAATATTTAGTTGCACTTTCGACCGCCAGGATGCGCTTTTCGATCTTGGGTTCTATGAGCTCGATTACGACGGGATTTGTCCCATTCGATTTGATTTTGATAGCCTTACAAATTTCAGTTATATCCGTATAGAACAATTTATTGTTATCTCGGCCCGGGTACCGCCAGGTGGGTTAGCTGGTTATAAATAAAATTTTATAAGTAATTTAATATAAATAATGGCCATACAAATAAATTTTAAGAAAATTTAGACTTTTCCTATTAGACGATTCGCATAAAAAATTACCAGCTTCAAAAATGCTTTCTTTCTTTCTATCCTGGTTTAATAGATAGCATAAAAGTAATTTCTACACATATTCAAAAACAAATTTTATTTTAAAATAATTCATTCAAAGATAAATAAACTTAAAAGTTATTTCTAAACAGCATCACCTATAAAAATTATATATTTTAAAGAAATATAATGTAGTTTTGGAAACCTTTTAATTTTAGCTATCTGAATCACTTATACTTTTAAAAGAATATTTTTTTTTCCAAAGCATTTACCCCTCGTGATTTTCGATTTTTTTTTCCCTTTTTAAAATTATATCGATTTTATTTGCCTTAAACTATGCTTCCAAAAGGAAATTGAAAGGTAATCAAAATCAGTTTTGATGTAGAAAAAATATTGTAAATATTCATTCATGTAAGAAAAAGAAAAATGTAATAGATTATTTAAAAATTATTCCACTACGATGGAAGTTTCTTATTTAACGCACCACTGCTTTTTCATAGTAAAAACGTTTTTCGAAATAATAAATGAGAAACTGGAGTAAATTATCACTTTTTTAAATTTGTAAATATTATTTATACTTTTTTTTAACCTGACTTTTAAACTTCAATGAAATGAAGATGTTTTTTTTTATTATTATTATTCTGGAAATTTGTACTAATGTATAGAATGTTCAAAAAAATATATTTAATGGATACTTTTTTATGTATTTTTTTTTTTTTACTTACAGAAAAAAAACTTTTTATTTGATATAAATACGATTATTAAGTTAACATATAATTTAAATATAGCTGACTCTTGTATTTTATGCTTGAGTACAATGTATTCAGTCATTTTAATAACAGAAAAACTTTCGTATAAAAGCATTGAATTGAAAGCGCTAATGATAATTTTAATAAATAATATCTCCATTGTGTTTGAATTTGAATTTTATTAGGGAAAAGTTGTAGCTCTTTTGCATGGACATTTATAGCAGAGACTATGAGCCCGCATGCGATATTCGTACATTCGCATCTTTTTTGCAATGCGTAGCCTTTATTTATTTAAGCATTACAAATTTATACAGTATGCATTTTGCATTAATGAAAATGTTTAGTAAGTATTCGTTTGGCAGAATTCAAATGCATGTTTTTATGTTTGTAATTTTATTTTTAACATGAAATTTTCAGAGAACGAAATATTAAGGCAATTTCCTATTGACATTCTTTTTGTACTCTTGGTACATGCATTTAAAACTTTTCTCTATCTGTGCCCTTAAAAATGTAATTACGCATTTATATTTTTGTTATGTGTAATCTATGTATGCTAGATTGTGTATATTTTCGCTGTCGCTCAACCTGGATATATTCAAGAAGAAATGTGTGTATCTGGGAAGGTGTCTCCGCGAAAATGATAGAAAAATTCAGTTACGTCTGTTTTAACAAAATTATTGAGAATCCTCAATTTATATGATCACTTGAAAAATTCTTAGATCATTTGGAACATATAAAAAGTTGGCATACGAGATATTTTTAATTTTGAAATTTTCTAAGTGTTTGAATGAATATTTTCAAACTGTGTTTGACAAATGTGTTTGAAAGTAATTAGATTTTTTTTTCTTTTTCGGATGCAAAATATGAAAATATAATACGTTTAATTCAATTGTTAGTTTACTCCCAAAAATTACTTCCACTTCCATTTAGAAAATATTGATCCTTCAGTAGATATTCAGTAGATAATTTTTTTTAAATGTCAATAATAATGTTTATCTTTCAATAAGAACATTATATTCTTAAAACATTATAAAAATATTAAGGGAGAATATTTTAACATTTAAGATTCTGACACATTCATCATTAAGTAGTCACGTTTGATGTAAAAAGTATTAAAATGTCTGAAATTTAAATATCTTATTAATGTTTAAAAAAACAGATTATAGAGCACCTACCAGAAGTTTTAAATGTGGCAAAGTCCAAAAAAGTAAAGAGAAACAGAAGTAAAGTAAATAAACATATATAAATAAAGAATAATTAAAGGAAGAAGAAGAAATGTAAAACTATACGGTAATTCATAGTAGGTAAACCTTCTAAACATTTCTGTAAAAAGTGATAATTTATTATTATAGTGCTCACACAAACTTCCTGTCTATAATAGAATGTATGCCAAACTTCCGTTTTTATGGAAATTCAAATAAACATACTTGGAACCAGAAAATTTCTTGAGAAATTAAATCACATAATCAAGCTACATTATTAAATAATTTTAGTATACCATGTATGTTCTTTTAGTTTTTTAAGCTATTTGCCATAATGTCAACTATATACATATACTTTTACTTTACACTACAATTTACAGACATTAAAAACAAATTTCACATATAAAGCTAAAGTAGATGTTATTTACAAAGATATACGTTACTTTATTCCAAATAGAAGAAGTCAGTCCTTTTAAAACACGTTTATATGTGATAAAAAATATTTTCGCCCATCGTCTTGGGCATCCCTAGTTTTACTGATCTTCGTCATCGCCTCTTTATTTCATTCTAACTTTCCTGATTCTATCTTGCTCTGTATCTATTTCTATGGCTTCACGCATTAAAGCATAATTTAAGTTAAATTATGCTTTAATGCGGGAAGCCATTGAAATAGATACAGAAAAAAGGGACTTGCAATGATATAATGCATGCAACAATAGACAAAAGATGGCGCCATCTGTTAAATTTTGAAAAAAAAAACGGGGTGATGACAAAGATCTGTGAAACTGAGCATGCCCAACACGATGGGCGAAAATATTTTTTTTATCACATATAAATGTTTTTTAAAAGGACTGATTTCTTCTATTTGGAAATACGTATATTTTTGTAAGTAACATCTATGTTGGCTTTATATGTGAATTTTGTTTTTAATGTCTGTAAATGGTAGTAAAAATATATGTTTTTTTTTTTTTTAAAGTAGACTGGCAACTATGTAATAGTAAAATAAATACATGCTCCAATATGTAATTTACAAATGTTTATGTGACGCTTTCCCAATATGTTTTTAGTGCATAAATTCCA
The DNA here is from genome assembly GCA_963931845.1 of Maratus michaelseni. Classification (NCBI taxonomy): domain Eukaryota; kingdom Metazoa; phylum Arthropoda; class Arachnida; order Araneae; family Salticidae; genus Maratus; species Maratus michaelseni. The sequence goes on from OZ007588.1 coordinate 431,344,395, forward strand.
TTTGAATTCTGAAAAAAAGAAGGGAGTAAGGGGAGGGGGTGCATAGCAGCTAGTATCAGTGAGGACGTCTATTATGTAAATTCCGTATATTTAGCATAATATTTTATCTTTCAAACCACCATTTCACCTCGAATCTCCATAAATGTAGAAAATGAAGATAATCCTTTGGCTAAAAAGGGCTTGATGGAGATTAATGTATAAGATGTTTGAATATATGTTGTTAGAAGATTAAAATGTGTCGGTTCTGTCGGTTTTATAAATTTTTGTTAAAAAAAACTTGAAAGGAGGATTAAATTTATAAGAAATGAAATGTAAGTTTTCTTGTACATTAATTGAAGCGAATCTTTGCAGTGCAGACCCGTTCGTGTTTAGCGTCCTATTAATGGGACATGTCTTGTCATTGAATAATATTTTATCTTAACAATTATTTTTGTTATTATCTGCATGTAATAAAGATAGTAAATGTCTATATTTTTATAATTATGATTTTATTTATATGTCAGCAATTACTAATACTACTAATAATAAACCTTTGCTTAACTCTCATTCTGAAACATGTGTGTTTGTCTTTAAATTTGAAATAGATACTACTTTTCCGGAGAAATAATTTTTGATTAAATGTACAAAATACTAGAAAGTTGTTAGTTCTATTTAATTCTATTCTAGTATTACATTTTCTGAATATTTTCAAATATTTTTCATTATAGCTTATAATCACATGGATAGTACGCAAAATAACTATATTCACTAATTCACTAATATTCGTTAGATTTCAGTAAATCATATATTCTTTAAATTTCTTTTAAGCAAATAACTTTAACTTCTGCGATTTGTATAGTAACATTTAATATTAAACTAAAAAATATATTTTTCCAAAAATGAAAAAAAAAAAGAACAAAAAAGGATGAAAATAAATTAACATGTCTATACCCAAAGTATAAATTTTCTATGTATATATATTGAAAAAAAATCTCTTCCAGTACACTTAAAAATTTGTAAGAGTATAATAAATTATGTTAGAAGATGTGTTATACACAAAAACCAATATAAAAATAATTTAAATTACGTCTTATGGAGATATTTATTAGAGATTCATAAATAATGTGAGATAAATCGTTCTACGCAGTAGTTGTTACTTTCCTAAATGATTCTAAAAATTACTTAAATTTCCATTACGCTATGTAATTACTTACTAAGTAATTAATTAGTTACATCTTTACTTTCAACACTTACGTTATCAACACTACGAATGAAGTAAATGAAGGAAAGTTATAATTAATGTTGAAGTTTTAAAAATATTCAGGTAATTTTCTTCAATGGAAGCCGGAAGACATTATATATATATTCCTGAATGTGTGATGAATATCTGATAGTTATTCTCCTTTCAAGTAAAAGTATCATGATTAAAATAGTAGAAAAAAAGTTTCCTAAAAGAAAATTATTTTTTTTCTAACTTCTAGGTGCACAAGGTTCATGTGATTTGGGTAAATTTATTTTGTTCTTCTATTATTACACATACTTTTTCTTTATTTTACCAAATGCGGTTTTATGCTACCCTTGAGTGATATAAATTATTAAAGTTATACTATTAGTATAACTTTTAATGTTAATTAAAACAGTCATTTCAAGTTATCGTTCAAAATATTTTTTCGTTAATGCTCCCATATCACGTGTGCAACATTTTCGTTTCTTCTTGCAATTTTTATTGCTTAAGCTATCAATGAATTTCCTATTTTTTCAGCCTAAATTTCACAGTATTGTTTTTGAATCTTAAATTGTTTTTTATGCCGATTCACCAGTTATTTAAAGCAAAACCAGCGTAAGGAATCGCTTCGTATAATGATGATCTTAACCAATGTGTGTGGTCCAACGATGATCTTAACCAATGTGTGTGGTCCAACGATGGTCTTAACTAACTCGACAATTTACTTATGTTGATAAGACTCAACGTTTTATTATTCAAGACTGTCCTCGATCCCTTTTATTGGTACAATATTCCATAGGTTTATATCAACAATGTGAATTCTAATAAACATAACCGCAAATGTTGTGTCGATTATGTTACGTGGCTTGGGATAATGTAATGCATGCGACTACCGCTGATAATGGAAATACGAACATTTATTCCTTTAAAGCCTTCAAAATGAAAATTGGTCCTTTGATTATATTACTCTCAAAAATTGGCAACCTGTTGATATCTTTCTGTTGGTATCCAATGGATTAAAAGTCTGAGCTTAATTTGATTATTTGTTTGAAAAAACGTGGAAGCCTTTGGTGACATTTACGTAACGTATTCTTATTTTTTTTAATTATAATATTTTTTTGGTTTCAGTTGAAGTATCGTGCTTTTAATATATGTTTAGATATTGAACTGTTCGGTCTTACACAAGACAAATCTATAATAGACTTCCTATAACTTGACTATAATTTGTTTTGGATGATAAAATATTTTCTGTAAAGTAAAGGCTTAGCAAAAACACTTTAAACTACATTCGCATCTTTCTTTTTTTTGTACAGTACTTTCAATAGTATACCTCCCGAGTTTAAAAAGAAATCTTTTCACAACTTTAAGGATTAATAATACGTCCAAATGTAAACACTTTTTCCGATGCAAACCATCGACTTGTTCATGGAGAAATATAGTATATCTAAATAATGGTAGTGTGAAACAAAACAAATAACAAATATATTCTTTTGTAACCCGAACACAACAATTACTATACAGTAACAATATCTTTAATAGAATTATTTTGCAATCCTTTATATGTGAGGAGGTCATAAGTATGGACGAAAACTCCGGTAAACCCTGTATAATTCGCATTGTAGCAGACAACACGTACCCTGACACTGAATAAACGAAAGTGCACTTCTGAAGGCGTGCGTTATATATTTTTTTAATTTTGATTATCTTTTATAATGAACTTTCTATACATATGAATATGAATACTGTATATGCAAGATGCATATGAATACTTTTTCAAACACTAATGGTTTAATATTTCATTTAAAAAATGGTGTTTGAAAATAAAAGCATGATAGTGACCTCAGTATTTAATTTTACAGGTTTGCACTGATTTTGTATAATATTATACACGGATATTATGGCAAATATAAATAATTAACATTGAATTTTTAATTCATTGAAAAATGATTGTATTCTTAAAAAGGTAATAACAACGCATACACATTTTAATATTTTTTAACAATAAAAACTACGTATTTTCTTAATAAAACAAATTATCATACTACTGAATATTTATTAGAAAAATACGAAATTTTCAAGTATTTTCTTTATAACAAATAGTGTATTGTTTTCTTATTATAAAAGCATAATGCTTCAATCACAATAAAATAGTCTCATTTTCTTGAAACTACTGAACTTTTAAGACTGTATCGTAATCATTTACTTAAACAGCTGTTACATATAAAAATAAAAGTACACTTACTCTATATTCCTCAGTTTTTCTTATATTTTTATATTATGTTTGTACCTGTGTCACAGGTTTTTTTTATTCACTAATTCAAGCTGCTTGTATTTTATTCATTAACCGTTATCGTTTCCATAAATGAAATCTTCAAATTTCGTTTTTTTTTTTTTTTTTTTTTTTTTTTTTCTTATTTGTATAAGTATCTTTCACATTTTTATTTTGAGGCAGAATGAATATATATATGTATATATATTTAAGGCAATATAATTGAATAGGGCAGAAAGTTTCTCCAAATAGAAATAAATTATATAAGCAATGTAAAGAATAACGATTATTATAAAAATAGACAATCAAAATGAGTTGTATAATTTCACAATTTATATGTAAAGAATGTCTCCTTCAATGTTTTTCCGCTATTTTTTATATACAAGTTAATTTGTTTTTTTACATATAATTGACGGGTTTTTTACATTTATATATTCATTTATATATTCATTTTTTCTTCCTCAAAGGATCAAAAATATGTAATAATTAAAGTAGTAAAAACTAAAAACATTCCAAGCCTACACCAATATTACAAACAGCGTTTTACATATCTTTGACCATCGTTAAAACAATTTTATTTCGATATGTAAAGTAACATTTCTTTAAAAAACAGTATATTTTATTGTAAAAGTTTTATAATTATATTTAAAAAACACTTTATCTGTAATCGCTATGTTGTTTCTAATCACAAAGATAAATAAAATACAACATATTCAATTGTAATGAATATAAATATTATAAATTACTTTTATTATAATATATTTTTATATTTTAGACCACAAATTTTATAAGTTAGCTTTATTGACCTTCTAAGTGTGGCTTAGTGGGTTAAATAAGTATTTTTGCGCATCCTTTTAAATATTCCCAATACAACCCATATGAGAAACTAGCTGTTACCCGTGACTTCGTTCACGCAACATTAAAAGAAGAATAAATACATAATTAAGAAAATATTTCACTCCCGATACTTAAAAACGTTAAAATTAACTAACTATTTATCACATTTCATAGGCGACAATACGGTATTTTTTTGTTATAGGGACCTTGACATAACTCAGTCTTTAAAAAGTGAAATTTTGTGCCAAATAATCGCGAAAATGAAATTGCAACCAATGCAAAAAGGAGTGCCAAATAAAATCGTGGAAATAGACGAATTGGGTAAAAACAAATGTCAATTTTACCTGATAAACAATTTTACTTTTAACGCCTTTGTGAAACGTTTTAACAGCCATCCTTCAAAAAAACATTAATTGGAAATATAGTACATGCTTTCTCTTTAAATTCAGTTCTGCCTCCTTGGTTTAATGTATAGCTGAAACAAATCTTATTTTCTAAATGACAGTATGTTGACAGGCAATTTTTGTTCTCCAGAATAAAGAAGTTTGAATATGTGAAAATATGTTTTTATTTTTCGAATAATTTACTGAAATCAAGATTTTGTTTTCACCATCTATTCAAAGTGAAAATCAATTCTGTTTTTCAGTTTTAATGAGAAAATGGTGTAAAAAATATACAGATCTATTTTATTTCTCCTTTTTTTATACACAAATATGGAGTAATTTACTTTCCGTTTTTAGAGAAACTTCGTTAAAATTAACAAAAAAGAAAAAAAAATCTTGGCATCTAATTTAATTTTTTAAATTCTGACAGTTTGTGTAACATCCTCGGATCAATGATAACCGGTATAAAGTAAATCACGTTGCGTTCGATATTCTGGCACTGTAAATGAAATTTGTAAATTCACTGGCCGTGAATTGCTGCCGTAATTTTACGGGAAATGCCCCCTTTTCAAGGTAAACGGCCCATTTCAGTAAATTTCATGTTTTTACGGGCAAAAACCGTTTATCTAATAACAAAGCTCGTTTATCTAGTCACAAAACCGGTTTTCTTATGGACATTGCCTGGAATCTCTGCTGCAGTAATTTTACTGCAGCAATTTTTCACAGTGAGGAGTAGTTGCGAAATACAAACATAGATTCGTGTTCATTTTCCTTTTCTTAAAATTATGATGCGATTTTTAGCAGAAAATTCTCATCTCTATATAACTGATATTCATGCTTAATAATCAGTATAGATAAAAAAAAAAAAAAAACATTTAAATTTTTCGTTATAAATATGGCGTGAAACTCATCTACTTTCTATACTTACTGATCCTTGTATTATTAATGTAAGGAATTGATTCACACTCATTTTAAAACACATTGGAAAATTCCCGTTTTATTTCAAATATGACGCCTCTTTTTCCCGCAGAGAAATCCCTTTTTAATGACATAATTCTTGTTAATTTTCTTTTCCAGGCAATTAATTTCAGTGTTGGCATAGGGGAAATTATGTTGATTTAACGAAATAATATTAAATCTTTAGTTTTTATCAACAAAAATGGAACTATGGATTCGTCATTTTTTTTTTAGGTAATCGAGTTATTTCTTTTAGTTTTAAGAATGAAAATAAATATTTCTCGCTATCCATGACATCATTTTCGATATGGATAATTTTTCGGAGCATATTATTGACATTTGCTGACCATTTTCTTTTGAAACTTCTTTTTACTTTTTAAAAATTTAAATAAAAAATACGGTATAGTTATATTAGCCCTGCGCAGACGGTAAAACGCCAAGAATTATTACCATACAAAAGAAAAAAGCGAAGAAAAAAAAAAAAAACAAGATCATTTTATTTCACCAATCAAAGATATCCGCTTTATTTTTGATGTATGGCTGCATATTCCCCTGTTTCCTATGGTTACTCATATTGAAACCTTGTATTATTATCAAAAACAAAAAAAAGTACGTTTTATTTCTAATAATATTATTTAATCTTCTTTTTAATTCTTTAACTTTTTTATTTCATTTTTATTTTTCACGTGAACATTTTTCAATTGAAACTAAATTGTTGACTAAAAATTATTATTCCGGAATTTGAATTAGTTTTGGCAACGGTAAAGTATTAGCAACGGTAAAGTAAATCTCATCAAAAAGTCACCTGTAAAAAATGCAGCCAAGTCTCGTAACTCATTTACCGTAAAAAGTACTGAGATCGTATAAAGCCAAGTTTAACTATCTTATTAACTCTGAAATTTTCATTCACAAAATCACTCCTAGTCTCTACATCTTTAGTTAATTATTATTTTGTGACTTGGCAATTACTTAGCACGAGAATGTGATGTATATAGTTAGTCTTAATCAAATAATACTATAACATATTAAGGTGTAATAATTTTCCTGTGCGTATATAATTTGCTTTAGTTAAATTATCCCATCCCATCCCACAACATAGTAAGGTGTAATAACTTCCCTGTGCTGCGTAATTGCCAAGTCACAAAATAATAATTAACTAAAGATGTAGAGACTAGGAGTGATTTTGTGAATGAAAATTTCAGAGTTAATAAGATAGTTAAACTTGGCTTTATACGATCTCAGTACTTTTTACGGTAAATGAGTTACGAGACTTGGCTGCATTTTTTACAGGTGACTTTTTGATGAGATTTCACTTCTTTTTGTAAGTAACCCTCCTTTTCTTGATTTTGGGTTCTTTTTGGAGATCATCCACTGATTTTCGCTAAGCTCACACTCTGTCCCTATTATTTACAGGTATCAAAAAATTGAAGCTTTAGTTTCGTTTGCAAAGTACTGTAGATAAAAAGAGATTTCAGGTTCCTAGGCAAGCACTAAATTATGGGAGGGGGAGTGCCAAAAGTACTCTCAATTGCTTCCAGGATAGGCGCTATGCATCTGAGATATAACTCGCAGCCCTAGATACTTGATATTTAACATAAAAGAACTTTTTAGTATAAAAAGAAAGCCAAAATTAAAATTTCCGGAAATTTCCAATAAATCAAACTATATTCCTTTTTTCGATGGTTTTTTTTCGTTTTTTTAAGACTTTTTTTTATTATTTACGGATTTTTTAATTTTTCCTTACTTTGTGTACAAAACCACTGCCTTTCTGCCAAATGTCAATCTTCTAGGACTACAAAATCGAATTATTTTCAAATTTTCGACTTTTTATGAATTTATTGATTTTTCGATTTTAATTCTAAGTTACCTGATTGTCATGCCAATATAGTAATTATTTGATCCGTCTTCTTAGGATCATTTAGGTTCAATTTAGAGATAAATCAAGTGAATCTTAGAGTCACCATGATTTTATTTAGAAAGGACTATCAAGCCATAACCAGCCAGTAATGTCGGGAGGGTAGGGGGAGCTGTGAAAATTTTTGTGGGGCTAACGTCATTTAACAATCCATATTTCATATGTGAAGTAAATAGAGTACAACATGTGAAAGAAAACAAACCTGTCTATAAAGAAATCGCCTATATCGTAGCCAGTCTATAGCAGAACTTTTCTATAACGAAATTCGTAAACGAAAGAAAAGAAAACCATAATCCGGGGGAAATAACATAAAACAATTAGGGGCGTTGTACTAGCTAATAGGACAATTATCTTATAACTAATGTTTCTAGCTGTACAAAATCAAATTGTTTTCGAATTTTCGATTTCTTAAACATATTTCGATTTTTCGATTTTATTTTCGAATTTTTTAATTGTTCCTTTTATTGAATAGTAAATACTAACTTTACACCAAGTTTTAAGTTTCTAAGACTACAAGATAAAAATATTTTCAATTTTTGATTTTTTCGCATTTTTTTTTATAATTTTCTGGATTTTATAATTTTTTCTTATTTTGTATCCTTTATTACAAATTTTAAGTTTCTAGAGCTACAAAATCGAATTATTTTAAAATTTCCGATCTTTTTCGATTTTTTAATTTTATTTTCGAATTTTATTGCGTTTTTATTTTAACTTATTCTGAATCCTAAACACTATCTTTACCGCGAATTTTAAGTTTCTAAGGCCAAAAGATCAAATTATTTAAATTTTTTTCAAATTTTTTCGAATTTTTCGAATTTTTGATTTTTTTTCGAGTTTTCTGGATTTTTTAATTTTTCCTTATTTTGCATCCTAAATACTACCTTTATTCCGAATTCCAAGTTTCTAGCGCAACAAAATTGGATTATTTGAAATTTTTCGATTTTTTTCGATTTTTCGATTTTATTTTCAATTTTTTTTGTGTGTTTTTGATGTTTTCTTTTTCTGAATTCTAAACACTACCTTCACACCAAATTTTAATTTTTTTAAGACTACAAGATCGTGTTATTTTCAAATTTCAATTTTGTTCGATTCTTTTGAATTTTCGAAAGTTTTTTTTTTTTTTTAATTTTCCGGATTTTATATTTTTTCCTTTCTTTGTATCCGAAATGCTAGCTTTATTCCAAATTTTCGGTTTCTGTGGCTGTGGGATATACCCAATCTTTTTGATGACGCGAGAGTGAGTGAGTGTGTGAGTGACAGAAAATCGAAACTTTGAGTTCATATATCGTCTGCACTAATTTATGGGTATTTTTGAATTATCCATATTTTTGAATTTTTCCTTATTTAGTATCTTAAATATTACCTTTATTCCAAATTTCAAGTTTCTAGCGCTATGAAATCGAATTATTTTCAAATTTTCCTTATTTTTCGATTTTTTCGATTTTTTTGTTTTATTTTCGAATTTTAAATGGTTTTTTATTTTAACTTATTCTGAATCCTAAACACTCTCTTTACTGCGAATTTTAAGTTTCTAAGGCTAAAAGATCAAATTATTTTAATTTTTTCAATTTTTTTCGAATTTTTCGAATTTTTCAATTTTTTTTTCGAATTTTCCGGAATTTTTAATTTTTCCTTATTTTGCATCCTAAATACTACCTTTATTCCGAATTCCAAGTTTCTAGCGCAACAAAATCGGATTATTTGAAATTTTTCGATTTTTTTTCGATTTTTTCAATTTTGCTTTCGATTTTTTTTTTGTGTTTTTGATGTTTTCTTTTTCTGGATGATAAACACTACCTTCACACCGAATCTTAAGTTCCTAAGACTACAAGATCGTATTATTTTCAATTTTCAATTTTGATGGAATTTGTTGAATTTTCGACTGGTTTTTTTTCGAATTTTCCGGATTTTATAATTTTTCCTTTCTTTGTATCCTAGACACTACCTTTTTTCCAAATGTCAAGTTTCTAGGGCTACGGGATCTACCTAATCTTTTTGATGACGCGTGAACGAGTGAGTGAGTGAGTGACAAAAAATCAAATGTTTGAGTTCATATATCGTCTGAACTAGAAAAGATAGAAAGTTTTAATTTTAAATTTTGGTCCTGTGTGCCAAATACTCTAGAAAAACGAAGTTTCAAATTTTTAGGATACTCCAGCGCGGAGATATGAGGGGGTCAAACGTGCCCTGAGTTGCTTCCAGAAAAGTATGCTTACGGCTGTCCTCTCTCGACTTGGCGGAGGCACTGCCGTGCCTCCAGATCTAAAACAAACTATCCCCATCCTGTGGGATTTGTTTTTCAATGTTTTACTTTATTTAATGCAAAACATAGATTGCATCCGACAACTCATAAAAAAATCCTCCGGCCTGTACCGGCAGGAAAAGGTAGCTTTCCTATATCTTCGTTTTAAAATTTTAGCTAATGTTACTCGAAAACAGCAAGTTAAAATGCAAAGAAACCGTTTACAAAAGATTACACTGAATTTGAATAAGAAATTCGCCAAATTATTGAGCTATAGCCAAGTTGGCTTCATTTATGAAGACTTATTTTTATCGCCAAATTTGGCGAGATTTCGCCAATTGTCGCCAAGTTTGGCGAGAATTTGGCGCTAATGGATATGAATATATAGTTTTATGCGTATGATTGGGAAAATGATTACAACAATGAAAGAAAATAATTTGCGAGAAATCGCGTTCACTAAAACTTATAAATTTATATTAAAATTATTAAAATTACAGACATTACAATACACTTTCATAAAACATTAAAAACATATTAAAATTGGACGTTTCGGATTTACATGGAAAATCCCTCTTCAACAACAACATTTCACTTAGCGTAAATCATAGTTCAAAAATATCAACAAATAGAAAATGCAACGTGTGAAAATTTCGAAGTCAAAGTTACAGTTATAATAACACGGAGTACTCATTCGGGATTGCACCTGCTTGACCATTATTGACCATAAATTTATCGTTGGTTTTTTGTAATGTGCTGTTTTGTTTCAAAATGTCAGCCACCCTAGAATTTCAAACTGCTCTATCTCAGCCAATTTTTAAGATAGAGGTAAAACAAAAAATGCTCTGGAATCCTTGTATCAAGTCCTAACACCTAATTAAAAAATAAACTTGATTTTTTAACTTTTTTGTATATTTATTTTAGTTTTAAAATTTTCCGTGGCCGCCATCTTGAAACAAGATACACACAATTAGTTTCATCCAAATTAATTTATAAATACGAGCGTTATCGTATCAAATTATTTTCATTTTTTCAATTTTTTTCGAATTTTTTTATTTTTTTTTTTCGAATTTTCTGGATTTTTTTTAATTTTTCTGTTTCTGTATCCTAAATACTACCTTTATTCCTAATTTGAATTTTCTAGCGCAACAAAATCGGATTGTCTTCAAATTTTCGGTTTTTTTCAATTTCTTCGATTTTTTCAATTTTGCTTTCGATTTTTTTGGTGTTTTTTATGTTTTCTTTTTCTGGATGTTAAACACTACCTTCACACCAAATCTTAAGTTTCCAAGACTACAAGATCATATTATTTTCAATTTTCAATTTTGATGGAATTTGTTGAATTTTCGAATGTTTTTTTTCGAATTTTCTGGATTTTATAATTTTTCCCTTCTTTGTATCCTAAACACTACCTTTTTTCCAAATGTCAAGTTTCTGGGGTTACGGGATCTACCCAATCCTTTTGATGACGCGTGAACGAGTGAGTAAGAAGTGACAAAAAATCGAATGTTTGAGTTCATATATCGCCTGAACTAGAAAAGACAGAAAGTTGTAATTTTAAATTTTGGTCCTGTGGGCCAAATACTCTCTATAATTGAAGTTTAAAATTTTTGGGATACTCCAGCGCGGAGATATGGGGGGGTCAAAAGTGCCCTGAGTTGCTTCCAGAAAAGTATGCTTACGGCTGTCCTCTCTCGACTTGGCGGAGGCACTGCCGTGCCTCCAGATTTAACCATGTTAAAATATTATACGAAAAAAATGTCCATTTACTCTCTATGAAAAAACGAAATTTTGAATTATTAAGAAAAATATTTGAATAAAATAAACAAAAACCAGCCTATGTTCAAATGAGGGTTATAATCAATCTGTATGCAAAAATACAGGATCATTAAAGGCTCCATTTTGACGCTGGCTTCAGCCTAACATTTGCGCACAATGAGATTTATAATATTATTAGGATTTCAATACATGAGTAGTTGTATTTGAATACCTTAGTTTTTTTTAGTTTATATTTATATACACTTGAAATACTTCAAACATGTTCTACATCATACTTTGATTTTTAAAGTGACATGAGAGTAAAAAGTGGTTGAACTGATTTCTGAATAAAATTTATTAAGGGAATAAAAGAATTGAAACAAATGATAATTTTTTCAATTTTTTTTAACAATGTGTGATTTTCAAGTAAAAATACTGTTAATGATTCGTTAAAAAAAATGTGAAATTTTCATGTTAATGTGATTAATTATTATCACCAAATAGTAACTTATTTTACAAAATTTTACAGCCAAAAAGTGACTTCAGATTTGCAAAAAACATTCCTTTCCTGAACTATATATTGGTTCATTCATTTATTCGTAGAAAGCGCTTTTTAAGTTGGATAGATTGTATCTGAAAACCCTAGTATTAAAATATTCTTAAGTTTATATTTCTAGCTCTATTTGTCTCCGGAATACTCAAAAAATTTATCTAAATTTTACTTGTACTCTCATTATGTTTCAAGAAAATTGCTCAATACTCTTGTAATAATGTCGTGATATACTCTGATGCATTGCATACTACAATAAATGACGATTTTATTTTAGTTCGAATTGAATTTCTTTAATATGGAAGGCATGATAAAATTACATAAGATAATGCATTCATACTTTGACATTTAATTTTTTATTTCATGCGATCTGAGAAATATAACATGCAATTATACTTCTCTGACGTAGAAATTCTAGAATATTCTATTCCTTAATGTAATAAAAATATTGTGTAAAGTAAACACACGATTTTACTGAATGGTGTATGAAAAATTTTATGTAAAATTATATTATAAAATTACATTAAATTGACGTTTCGGTCAACTTCTATGACCATCATCAGAATATGTATTTCTGTAACAATTAGACTTATAAATGAAATGCTTCCATCTTGAAAAATTTTACATAACTGAATCTTGTTCATGACCTGAGCAAGTTCAAATCCCATGCCTAGAAGTGGAGCCACCTATTAGAAAAAATTCGAGTTATAGAAATATAACGGACCTTAAATAAAAGCATGAAATTACAGTTTAAAAATAGATATCTATTTTTTTTAGAATAGAAATTATTTAGCTTTTTTTCTTTTTTTTAAAAATAGAAATTATTTAGCATTAATTTACTTTTAAAATTAGAGTAAAAAAATAAATTTCCACTTTTTGACAATTTAAATGTTACCTTTAATGGCACCTCAACCTTTAAGTGAAACAAAAATACAGGGGTTTCTAGAAATTCTACAAAAAAATCTACAAATAAACATTTAGCATTTTATAGAGTTTAATAGTTAAACATAACAAGAGCATGAATTTGAAATTTATATTTTGCTGTATTAAAACAGCTACTAAGTTATATTTACTATTTAAGAAAATTATATTATTTTCGGAAATGAAAATGAAATTGACTGATTATGTTAGCTTATTGTTGCAATCAGATTTACTAATTTGATATTCTTACATATATCGCAGAAAACGATATTTTTAGGTTAATTAAAGAAATTATTTGCGGTATCTTTAATAATTAAAATCAGTATCCAACGATTACCGATATGTGTGAAACGGAGTTAAAAAGGTAGATTTTCTAAGATTTTATTTGCCATTGAGTCGATAAATATTTAGTATTTATTAATTAGTTTAATTATGATGTTTATTTCTTGAAATTGAATTTTGTGTGTGTGTGTGTGTGTGTTTTATTTCGAGGTCAGATGCGTCATATATCCATTTGATTATTAAAAATATCGAGTTACATAACTACGAAATTGACATTTTCTCAAATGTGAAAATTATGTTTAAATAATAATATCAGGAAGGGAATGTATTTTGCATTTTTCTGTTACACATTGGTTAATTGATTTATTCGAGGAAAACACTTTTTTTTATCCAAGCTTGGATAAAAAAGCCCTTGTAAATAAAATTCTTAAGTTACTTCTATCTGTATTTATGTCCGGCTTACTTATAAAATGTTTTTCAAAATTTTACTTGTGCTCTCATTATGCGTTAAGCAAATTGCTCAGAACTATTTTAAGCATGTCGTGATATATTCTGATGCATTACATTCTACAATAAATGATCTGTTTTTATTACTTACCCATCATACGTAGTATAGGGTAAGTCTTGTAATCGTTTTGAAAATCGAAAAATTTTTTTTTACGGATTTACACGTTTCAGACACTGGAGATTCCGAAAAACATATTTTTAGAAAAAAAATTTTGCCGTCCGTCTATGTGTCTGTGTGTGTGTCTGTGTGTCTGTAAACGCTCTATCTCCCGAAAAAATTGAGATAGAGACTTGCAATTTGGTATGTACTTCGTATGTAATAATGGGAAGAAGCCTATTTCATTTCAATAACCTCGATTAACCGGAACATTTTTTTCGGACTCTCGAAATATTCGTTCTGATGAAAGGTATATGAAAATTTTCCAAATTGTTTATTTTAAGGAGTAAATATAAAAGACAATAAAAAAACATAAATTTTGCATAAAGCATGAAGTCGATCGGATAATGAGTTGCCGAGATATTTATAATCCTATTTCCCACACTCTTCGATTTTTTATGACCCTGTATTTCATCCAAATTTCACTTCAAATATATATTTTAATTGGACATTTGACGCTTAATCAGATGCAATAAACCGCTAGTTAATAGGAGTATTATTTTTTGAGTTATAAGGTAAAACCTCTTTCAAGCAATTCAGTAATCGAGCCTTTTTATGACGTCATCAAGCCACGATTTTATTTGAATTGCAATGCATTTTATAAGTAGTTTACACATTTTTATTTTAATATTTTACATTATACATATACATGATGGGTAAGTATTACGGTGGCCCCCAACGACTAGTTATTGTTCGATTTGAATTTCATTGATATGGAAGACATTGTAAAAGCACATAAAAGAACAAATTTACGCTTTGGAATTTAATTTTGTATTTGATGTGATCTGAGAAATATAACATGCAATTATATTTTTCTGACGCAGAAATTAGAGAATATTCTATTCCTTAAAAACTATATGAAAAATTAATAAAAATATAGACATAGGGAAATATAATATAAACAATGATGCAATATTTTTTATACTCATTTAAACCTTATAAATTTATTTGAACAAAATTTAAAGGCATTTATATGTTTAGAAAATTAAATAAACTTAAGTTTTATTAGGTTTGTGTGAAAAACATAAGAATATATGCTCAGTATAAAAATTAAACAAGCGAATGAGAAATTTAGTTTTATTTATTTATTTATTTTTTTAACAAACCTTGTCTAATTAAAACGACTTACTGTTGAAATAAAAGTTGGATTAACAAGTGGGTAAGTGTGACCGAAAATCGCACAAAGGGTTTCGTTTAATGTTCCTTTCAAAACTCTTTATCCTCTCTTTAATAAATCCAAATAAATTTCATTTATCAACAACAAAAAAAAAGTCATGTATTTTATAAAGTAAAAATTTACCGGTCTATATTTTCATTTTTTCGAATATCTAAACTAGCCCGATAGTGGGAGAAGCCCGCTATTATACTCTGTCATAATAATATCTGTCATGTGGACTAAATGCGATATTAAAAAAAATAATAATTTCAAAATGAAACATGTTGTACACCTTCAAAATGTTAAAATATGTGAATATTTCAATAATCGGGTTTTTATTATGATTCAATACGTTCCTCAAACTCATATATTTACTATTCTCTATTACTCATATTGATACTCGCTTTGTATTATTCTCAAACATTTGAGAAATCCGCTAAATTTCCGATATGACGTCAGATTAATTTTCTTTTTAATTCTCTAATGACGTGATATTAATCTGCTTTCTCTACATACAAATACTCAAACTCCTTGTATTATTGAGAAATCTTTTACATTTTCCGTTTTGTTACCCATACGTCATAATCTTTTTTTTTTTTTTCAATTGGTGAAACTTTTTATTTCATTTTTATTTTTCACGGGGAAATCTTTCAATAGAAAATTAATTACTGCAGAATGAATTTTATTGTGGATTTTTAATTGTTGGCAACTGCTATAACGAAAAATGTTTAAATTTAATAGGAAAAGGCTGTTATAATTTTGGTTTTTTATCTCTATTTATTACAATAATCCAATTTTTTTCCAATTTTAATATTTTGAGCTTCATAGCAGGTATTCAGTTATATATAGACAAAGTTTCAACTCTGTAAGTTATATAGGTTCAGAGAACGGCTCCTTGGCGGGCAGAGTAATAGGGAGTTATAGGGTTTCGGGAGATGAACGAAACCCTAATAATAAAAAGTAAATAATTAATAGAAGTCAGAATTTCGAAAACATTTTAAGATACAAAGAAAACAAATTTTAAGAATATTAGATGAATGACTGAAATGATCTAATCAAACTTTTAGGTTCGTTAAACTTGATAAGAAAATTTCATGAAAATGTGGTTAATTATTATCACCAACTAGTATATGAACGTACAAAAATCACCGTTTTGAGTAAAGTGACGTGTAAACGGACACTTCCCATGACCATAGATGAATTTTGTTTGACATTAAATTTTGTTGTAATTCGAAATTGTGAATATGCATATGTTTAAAATATCACAAACTAATTTAATTTTAATATGAGGGGATAAAATGAATTTTTATTTATTGACAATTTCAACGGTACTTCCAATTTTATCTCATCCTTCAAATAAAAAAAATAATAAAGGGGTTTCTAGAAATTCTACAAAAAATTGTACAAACACACATTTAGCATTTTATTGACTTTAATATTTAAACATAACAAATGCACCAGTTTGAAATTTATGTGCTGCTGTATTAAAACAGATCTATCCGTGTTTCATCTGTTGTATTAGAGTTTGATCGTTATAAATAGAATTATGGAAATATATTACTAAAGTTAGCATATTTTATATATTTAAACTTCTGGAATTAATTGAGAAGATTTGTTTGAGGTTTGGTCTATGTTAGATCAAATTTATAAATTACGAAGTGATTTGAAATACAGATGTAAATTGGAGTAACTTGTGTATCATTTACAGTAAGCTTTTCTAATTCCTATAAAGTGAGATTTAATGAGTGTCGATTATTTGGTGCAGTTTAGAGATTAAAAATTAATTTTACAAATTTTTCTGCAAGCGTGATCATGGAATACTATTCCATATATATATATATGACTTAAAAATTAAAATTAATGATAATTATAAATTAATTTTTGATATTTATGATAAAAGATTTGAATTTCCATTTAAAGTTAATATTTTTACCAATTTTGCTTTATGTTTATATAAATCAGTTTATAAAAATATAATTATCAATTATCTTCATCGTATAAAATATCTATGCTCAGATATAAATAAAAACAAAAATATTAGACTTATTCGAGGTAATGCAAAACTATATGGTTATCCTATTTTTTTTGATAAATTCAATTATCAACTCTTTTAAATAACATTTATTACATCATATAAATATAAACATGTTATGTAATAAATTATTGTTTTAGTGTGCGATAAAATATAGCAAATGATATAGCAAATTACAATTAAAACATACATAAATACAATTAAAAAATATAAGGACAATAATTAAGATGATTGAACATTATTTACACTTTATATAGTTAATGTGATTGCCCGTTTGCCGATCACCTTTATTTTAAGTGATACTAATGATCAGATTTAAAACATATATAAATACAATTAAAACATATACCATTAATACATATAAGGACAATACTTAAGATGGTTGGACATTATTTACACTTTATATAGTTACTGTGATTGCGCGTTTAGTCGATCACTTTTATATTAAGTGATTCTAATGATCAGTTATAAAAGTCTATAAAAGATGCATTGTATTAAAATAACTGTAAAATAACTTATACAAAAACACATAAAATAATTGTTGATAACATTGTTGATTATAAATCACTAATATATATATATATATAATATTTTATTTAAATGTTTAATTTTAATAAAGTCCTTTAAATACTGCATTGCATTAAAATGATTGAAATGATTGATGTGGTATTCTGTCTACACATTATTATTAATTATTTCTTTGGAGATTTAATTAGAATGTTACAAGAACTTCATATGTTTTTTGATATTCAAAGATATTATATATATATATATATATATATATATATATATATATATATATATATATATATATAAATTAATTAATATATATATATTATGAGGTCTATAAAAATTAGCCATACGACTTTTTATAATATTATTTGAAATTACTACTGAAAGATAAATGAAAACATTATGGTTTGGCGGGATGACTACACTTCGATGCCTGCCTCTGGAACAATCTATATCAATTTATTGTATACTAGCTGTTACCCGTGACTTCGTTCACGAATCATTAAAAGAAGCATGAATGCATTAATAAAGCAAAATATTTCATTCCCGATAATTAGAAACGTAAATAATTAACTAACTCTTTATCACATTCCATAGGAGACAACACAGTATTTCTATGTTATAGAGGCCTTGACATAACTAAGTTTTAAAAAAAGTGAAATTTTGTGACAAATAAAGGATAATAAAAGGAAACTGCATCCAATGAAAAAAGGCGGGCCAAATAACATCCCGGAAATCGGCGAATTGTGTAAAAACATATATCAAGTTTACCTGGTAAACCATTTTACTGTTAACGCCTTTGTGAAATGTTTTAATAGCCATCCTTCAAAGATAATGGAAATAGTATATTATTTTTCATTAAATTCAATTCTTGTGAATAAGGACCAATAATTGTAGACCTAAATGCACCTAAATGCAAGGAGCTTAAATTTGCCTCCTTGATTTAATCTATAACTGAAAAAAAAATATTTTTTACTAAATGAAAATATGTTGACAAACGATTTTTGTTCTCCAGAATAAATTAATTCATGAAGTTTGAATATGTGAAAATACGCTTTTATTTTTCAAAAATTTTAATGTAATCAAGATTTTTTTTCTTTCACCATCTATTCAAATTGAAAATAACGTCTTTTTTTCAGTTTTAATGAGAAAAAATATATTCATCCGTTTTATTTCTTCTTTTTTATCCACAAAAATGGAATAATTTAGTTGCCATTTTTAGAGAAACTTCATTAAAATTTACAATAATAATAATAATAATAATAATATCTCGGAATTTAAATATTTTTTTTTAAATTCTGAGAGTTTATGACATCCTCGGATCATTGATAACCGATGTTAAGTAAATCGCGTTGCGTTCGATATTCTGAGAGGAGAATTTGTGAAATACAAACAGGCAGTCAGATTTTAATATAATAGATTAGTATTTCTTTTTCTTTTTCTAATAATCATGGTGTGGTTTTTGGCAAAAAAACTCTCATCTGCATGTAACTGATATTCATGTTTAATAATCAGTATAGATAAAAAAAATATTTAAATTTTTCTTTTTAAATATGGCGTGAAACTCATCTACTTTCTAAACTTACCGATCCTTGTATTATTAATGTAAGCGAATTGATTCACGCTCCTTGTAAAACACATTTGAACATTCCCGTTTTATTTCAAATATGACGTCACTTTTTCCTCAGAGAAATATTTTTTTAATGGCGTAATTCTTGTTAATTTTCTTTTTCTGACAATCAGGGCGTAAATTTTAGCTGAAAACTCACGTGTCTGGTATTCAAGTTAATAATTAATCAGTATTGATAAAAAATATTTCAGTTTTTCAACTTAAATATGATGTTCATTATCTATCTACTTTCATTATACATTGATATTCATGCTCCTTGTATTATTACGAATATTTGAAAATACATGTTTTACGAGGATAACGAAAAAGACAGGCTACCGCGGTGCATTCCACTTATCTTTTTTTACAGACCGCTAGAGTGACGTGATGCTCTTTTCGTACACCTTCATTGGTGCATTCGAGCATCACGTGACTCCGGCGGTCTATAAAAAAAGATACGCGGAAAGCACCGCGGTAGCCTTTCTTTTTCGTTAGCCTCGATGTTTTATTTATGACGTCATATTTGTCCAAGCCGAGGAGGATCCTTTTCATACTTCCATAGTCCAAGCGAAATCTATTTTTAATAATATAATTATTAATAATATAATTATAACGCAGTTTTTGACAGAAAAAGATCTTTTTAATGTAACCGATATTCATACTTGATGTATAGTAACAAATACTCCATATTTTTGTTTCAAATATCGCGGAAATTCATCTTCTTTTGAATTTTCATTTTTCAAGTGAAAATCGTACAATTGAAAATTAATTGTTGAGGAAAAAATATTTTTCCGTGTTTTTATTTATTGGCAACGATCAAAACCCTAGCAACGATAATGTAAAATGGTTAAATTTTATGGAAAAATGTCCATTTATTCTCTATGAAAATAATGAAATTTTGAATTATTAAGAAAAATATTTGAATAAAATAAACAAAAACCAGCCTGTGTTCATTTGAGGGTTATAATAAACCTATATGCAGAGATACAGGATCATTAAATGCTCCATTTTGACGCTGGCTTCAGCCTAACATTTGCACACAATCAGATTTATAATATTATTAGGATATATTAATATTATAACATATAATTATCGGCGGGCTCAGCTCCAGCTGAAACTGTATAAAAAAATTTAAACATTAATAAAAAAAAACTGGACTGACATTTATGCTCTGCAGACTTGGTCTCTCTTAGGCTGTCACTCTTAGGCTGTGAACATTATAACATACACATTATAACATTATAACATATACATCATAACATTGTAACATATACATTATAACATTATAACATATACATTATAACATATACATTATAACATATACATTATAACATATACATTATAACATATACATTATAGTATTTACATTATAAAATATATTTATGGCTTCCTTAAAGTCTCTATCGAAGAACGGGTGGACATGGATGATCAAATCAAATGAAGAGGCATATTTGGCTTGTAAAACTGGGAATTTAGGGTACGGAAATGGTTTTCTTTATGTTTTTAACAGGCAGGGGATTTCTGTTGTAATTTGTAAGATATTTTTGTCCATTTAACTTTTTCTTGTAGGTATGGACGTTGGCCGGCTGCTTGCATTCATTTTTCTTTTATTTTTCTTTAAAGTTTAATTTATATACCTTCGTTTAATTTAACTAACGTGGCTATCATGTTTTACATTATTGTTTAAAGTTTTATTTAGTTTAGTTTATGTTAAAGTAGTTACTGTTTTTACATTTAAATTTGCGCATTTTGTATTATGCTTTTTAATTTGTTTTCTAATAAAGTAATTTAGTTTTTTAAATGGATTTTAATTTGTTTACTAGTAAAATCATTTCGTTTTTAACACTTTCCAACCTAGTTGAAAAGTGTTTATGACTTCGGTTTGTCTGGCCGTATGGCCGTCTGCCGTCTGGCCGTCTGGCCGTGCTCTAACTCCCGTAAATATGCTCGGATTGCTCTGCAATTTTTATATGTTATTGTCGTTATCTATAGCATGTTCCCTATTTCAACGGAAGTGTGTAGCACTTATAGTTTTTTTACAGGGACACTCAAAAGAATTCCGTTACATTACGGTCAATGGGGAAAAATCATTTGCGGTTTATTTTAATGATGTTACACAATTTCAAACGCATTGTAATTGATATATATCACTAAGATGCATTACAAGAAGCTTAATATGGAATAGGGTGTGCATAGCACTTGTAGTTACTTTACAGGGAGAGTCAAAAGAATTCCGTTACATTACGTCTATGGAGAAAAATCGTCTGCGGTTTATTTAAATAATGTTTCGATATTTTAAACGCATTGAAATTTATATATATCACTAAGGTGCATTACAAGAGACTTACTACAAAATATTGTGTGTATAACTGTCATCGTTCATTTACAGGGACACACAAAAAATTATCTACTGTCTGTTAACAATAATTCCTGGAAGTGCGTTTTAAGTTACTGAACGCGATTTTAAATTTAACTCACTTTTTATCTATTTCGTGGTGTGTATAAATTCTGTAGATCCTATACAGGGAAGAACAAAAGTTCGCGAACAGATTTCCGTTTATTGACAGAAACTCCAGAAGGAGAATTTTAAACTGTGCTAAGCGTTTCCTAACTGAACTAAAATTTAGCATCCTATGTAGTCTAAATACAAATCTATAGATCCTATACAGGGCTGAATAAAAGTATTCGGATATTTTTCCGAATATTGTATATGTTGGAAATTCCTGAAATTATGTTTTTAAATATGTTATGCGTTTTCCAAATTGTTTACTTAGATGTTATCTTTCAGCTTAGTAAACAGTATGATTTGTAAAATTATTTTGGAAGCGTTGGAAAGTGTTACATAATCTATGCTTGAAGCATAATTTTTCGTTCTTGTTTAAAATTGTTTTGAATGTAATGCTACCTTGGGTTTTGAAACCTACAAGTTTTTGTAGAGGATGAAGATAGTTCTGTCTGTCCGTACACTGAAGAGAAACTGTCTTTTAGCCTGTGTAGTTTTAATATTGTATTGTTGTAAATGTTTATAGTTAATTGTTATGAAATTTTTTATGTGCACCTTCTTCCGAAATTTTTAGTGAATTATAAATTTTATATTTTGATGAATTATATATATATATATATTATTCAATACATATGAAAATTGTTGCAACAGTAGGCGCTCAAAGCAGCTCGCAAAATACATAAAATTTTCCTCAATAAAAGTATGAATTCAAAAGTTTTATACTTATAGTAGATTAACTCCATACAAATGCAGATTTATAAAAGAAAACATTTATAATTTCACTGGTGAAAAAAAAATATTTCCTTTGTAAAAAGAGCATTTTGTGTTATGCATATAATCCACGATTCTAAAATATTGCTTTCTTTCCACGTCAAAAAATGTAAACTTGGAAAACTTACGTATATTTTCTAAAATTGACAGGTACTATATCATACATTCGTGACTTAGAATCATGAATATTTTGGATTTTTCATTTTATTTTATTATATATATATATATATATATATATATATATATATATATATATTAAAGAATTACTTTGCAATCCGCTTTCTTTATTCCGGCCGTAAAATGTAATGTTATTAAAGGTTAAACGGGAACTTGGAAAACATACGTATATTTTCTGAAGCCTAAAAACATAGATAGCTATGTTTAACTAAAGTATAATAAATAAAAATAGTATAGTATTGAAATTCATCATTTTATTTTTTTCGTAGTTATTGTAATAAATTATATACATATTTCGCTGATACTTTATTATCATTTCATCATCATAGCTACAAACGGAACGCAAAATTTCAATTATGCTATGCGCAAAAAGCAAAAGTTTTCTTGTTTTTCTTTAATACATATATATAATGAAATCATATATATGGATATAAATGTATAATATATATATATAAGTTATTCTTTATTTTTTATCTAAACTTAAATTTTAAAATATTATCTTTAATTTTCTAAACTTAAATTTTAAATTTGTTTACCGGCTGTTATTCTCGTATAGACTATTCGGCATTTAAAATTCCATATTTTATTCTGCGGTAACTGACTTTATATGTAAAATAAATGAAGGACTATTTTCATTTACAGAAAATATCAATTATCATTACTTTAATTTATCTTTTTTTTTTTTTTTTATTAAAGAATATATGTTGTTGAAAAGAATAATAATTACTTTTTAAAATAATATATTTTCACATAATCGCATAATAAGATCACTAATTATAATTATAATATAGATAAAATGCTTAAGTGATGCACATTGAAACACGAAAGGCTTAGTAAAAGCTTTTAAATGATCGATATATTTTTCAGAGCTCATACGGCGCCATTTTCAAGATATACAATGATAAACAAAATATTCTTGAAAATTTTTGAAAATAAACATAAAAACATAAATCACGAGATCATATATGTAAAAAAGCAGGTGCTTAAAATAGTCAACTTTAAACGTCTAAATTAATATTTCCTTATTATTATTTTTTTAACTGAAAAGTATATCGTGACAAATTTTAGGTAATTCAAATAAGGCGGATTCATTACAGATGTTCACGTTACGCATAAATTTCTATTGATTCACGGATAATAGATGGGAAACAAAGCCTTGATGGATAAATTATTTTACTGTTTTTATAATCATTTTTTAAAGTCTTGGTTCTATGTAATTCTAATAAAGTAGTTAATTTTGTTTTAAATTGATTTTAATTTGTTTACTCATAAAGTGATTTAGCTTTTTAAATTGTTTTGAATGTAAGATTAGCTCGTATTTTTATACCTACAAGTTTTTGTAGAGGGGGTGAGTTCTGTCTGTCCGTCCACTATACAGAAACAGATAGATATATTACGACCTTTAGAAACTGATATATTTCATAAATTAGATTTTAAACCCCCATACATGGCTTAGATACGTAGACGATGTTTTCATCATATGAAAACATGCAGATACTTTGCTCAAATCAATAACCTGGATTCTAAGGTTAAATTCACTTTAGAAGTGGGACGTCACCCACCTTGAAGACCAGCGTGTGGCATATGGTCGGGACAAGCCCCTAGCTCAGAATGGCACACTTCCTTACTTGGATTTGCTATTAATGAAAACCCGTCATGGCATAGAACGTACTGTATATAGAAAACCAATAGCCAATCAATCAATTATTCCATATAATGCTCCAGGTCCTATTTCATACAAAATTTAGGCATTTAAGCATTTTATTAAAAGTGCTTTTACAGTCTCTACTCCAGATCAGTTAACCAGCGAAGTAAATAAAATACAGGAAATAGCAAGAGGCAGCGGATATAAAGAAAGCACTATTAATAAAATAATTATGAGCATGGAGAAGAAGGAGAAGGAAAACTTCAATAAGCAAAATTCAAAGTTATCTACTTTACAATATTTACCTGGGTTCTTTGAAAGATTGAAATATAAACTTAGAAAATTCCATATATGTCTTATCGCAAAACCATCCATAAAATTAAAAAGCGCAGTTTGTAAGAAAATAGACCCAATACAGCCATATCAACTATCAGGTGTTTATGAAATCCCGTTCACTAGAGTAGATGGTACATTACAATATTATATAAAAATGATCACTAAAAAGTTTAAAACAAGATTAAAAGAGCATACAACAGATATCAAATATGACAGAAGTACTACAGCACTGGCAAAAATACGTAGAACCGAGACTTTAAAAATTGATTTAAATAAAGTAAAATAATTTATCCATCAAGGTTTTATTTCCCATCTATTATCAGTGAATCAATAGAAATCTACATGCGTAACGTCAACATTTTCAATGAATCCGCCTCATTTGAATTACCTAAAATTTGGCACGAAGTATTTTTCAGTTTTAAAAAAGCAATAAGGAAATATTAGTTTTCACATTTTACAGTTTACTATTTTAAGCACCTGCTTTTTTAGATATATGATCTCGTGATTTACGTTTTTGCAAGTTTATCGTTGTATATCTTGAAATTGGCGCCGTATGACAGCTGAAATATACATCGATGATTGAAAGGTTTTTTTTATAAGCTTTTTGTGTTTCTCTTTGTATCACTTAAGCTTTTTATCTATATTTTTATATATTTTTATATATTTTTACTTATATTTCTTCTTACAAAGTATAGGTCCTACTCTCAAAATAGTACCACATTTTGAAAGTAATAAATAAAGATTAACCTCTATTAAAACGTTCTATGTTTTGAATATTTGGATGGTGTTTTTCAATTTTTTTCATTATCCTTGTATTTGCATCTACTTATTTCGCATTATGATATTTAAAAAACAATCCAGACAGATTTAAAACGAAACCAACTAACTTTATGTAGATATTTAGCTCAAAGTAAATAAATTAATGATGTGTAATCTACTACTTTGCATACATATATATATATGTAATAATAAAAATGTTCGCCATTTTTCCTTAGTTAAATTTTTCCAATTTCTTACAATTCTGATTTTTCCCTCTTTTTTAAAATATCTCTTAAATCTATTTTATATTTTATTCCATAACTTAATCAAAATATTCTTTTATTTATCATTCTAAAAATCGTAATCTGTTAAAAACTACACGTATTTATTAAAACCTTATTCTATTAAATTGCAAAACTGCCTCTAAAACGCACTTGCTTCTTCTTATTTGAGACATTGAATTTTTATTCTTTGGAACATTTTTGTAATACCATTTTATTTCTATTTAATTATCATTCGGCATCCCAGGATTCCTTGCGGCTTTCGCGCTCAAAGATTTTTTTTACTTTTTTAAATTTTCGCTTCTGATAAAGAGTTTTAGCACTAAGTCAGGTTCACACCCTCTTGGCCTCATTTTTTCAACCATTAGCAAACAGGCCCGCCTTTTCTGCCCCTCTTGTTTCCCGCCGAACATGGCTGTCAGTGGACTAACATTTTCGCGCGTTTGTAACCTTGAGCAGAATCTCGGAATATTTATACTGTTGCATTGGCTTCGGAGACAGATTTTTGTACGTTTTTCTTCTGTCAACTAGACCCAGTCACTAGGGGATCAAAATGCATATGTCATTGGTAGAGAGTCTTAAAGAAACATAGCTTTGTGCCGCCATCTAATGCATTAAATAGCTTCGAGTTTTTGATGAGATTTAGTGGAGTTGTTAAATCGATGTCATTTTAATAAACAGTTGTTTCATCAATACAATTTGTTATTCTTGAGTGGGAAACTGCCTGGTTTGATTTACTTCGCCTGTTCTCCGGTTACGTGCGACTGCCTCTATGAAGTATAATTCGTGATCTTTCGTCATCAAATAGCATGGAACAGCGTTAGTAACTTGTGGCGGTGGAATAATAGTGCTATGATCTGGTGTAAAATTATAGAGATCGTGGCTGGCCTGTCAACGGTTGCTGGATCTAGAACACTTTATAACATATATATATATATATTGTGTGCTTAATTGCTGTAAAAGTTTGTCTTTTAATAAAACTAGTTTTAGAATTATTTTTTTACGTAATTTGAAAAATATGTAAGAAGATGAAGAATTGTCATTTATTTTTTTACGTTTATTTCCTCATATGCATGAATAACGTTCTTTTCTTGGCATTCATTCAATAAATTTAACCTTATTTTTTGCATTAAATGTATACTTTTTGCATAAAATGTTTTGAATATGTTTGAAAGAAAAATTAATCTTTTACTTTTAAACAATCTAAAGAGATATCAAATCATGATATTCGTGGAAAGTCATTTCATTTCCAAATTTTTATTTATTATTTTATTATATTATTATTTAGTATATCATGCTAAATAAGATACCGATTAAATATTTCATAAAATCACCCAATCAAATTTCAAATAATGTTATGCTTAGTCATTCGTTATTATTTGAGTCATATTTTAATTAGTTATTAATTATATAGAAAATAATATTAAATAGAGATAAATAATTATTAATATGAATATCTGTTACAGAAAACATGACCCAGTTATTATTTATTATGCTATTACAGAAACAATTTTTTTACTTTAGTTGACAAAATATATTTTATAAACAAGAACGAAAAATCATGCGTCAAGCATAGATTATATAGCACTTTCCAACGCTTCCAAAATAATTTTACAAATCATACCGTTTAATAAGCTAAAAGCTAACATCTAAGTAAACAATTTAGAAAACGCATAACATATTTAAAAACATAATTTCGGAAAAATATCCGAATACTTTTATTCAGCCCTGTATAGGATCTATAGATTTGTATATATACTACATAGGATGATAATTTTAGTTCAGTTAGGAAACGCGTAGCACAGTTTAAAATTCTCCGTCTTGAGTTTGTCAATAAACAGAAATGTGTTCGCGAACTTTTGTGCTGCCCTGTATAGGATCTACAGAATTTATACACACCACGTAATAGACAAAAAGCGAGTTAAAATTAAAATCGCGTTCAATAACTTAAAATGCACTTCCAGGAATTATTGTTAACAGACAGTAGAGAATTCTTTTGCGTGTCCCTGTAAATGAACGATGACTGCTATACACACAATATTCCGTAGTAAGTCTCTTGTAATGCACCTTAGTGATCTATATAAATTTCAATGCGTTTAAAATAGTGAAACATTATTTAAATAAACCGCAGACGATTTTTCTCCATAGACGTAATGTAACGGAATTATTTTTACTGTCCCTGTAAAGTAACTATAAGTGCTATGCAAACCCTGTTCCATATTAAGCTTCTTCTAATGCACCTTAGTAATATATATAAATTACAATGCGTTTAAAATAGTGAAACATTATTTAAATAAACCGCAAATGATTTTTCCCCATAGACCGCAATGTAACGGAATTCTTTTGAGTGTCCCTGTAAAAAAACTATAAGTGCTACACACTTCCGTTGAAATAGGGAACATGCTATAGATAACGACCATAACATATAAAAATTGCAGAGCAATCCGAGCATATTTACGGGAGTTAGAGCACGGCCATACGGCCAGACAAACCGAAGTCATAAGCACTTTTCAACTAGGTTGGAAAGTGCTAAAAAGAAGAAAAAACAACGTAAGATGAAAGATATTTGCATGCAAAATCTGTAAGCTTTACTTATTTGTCCTTGAAATTTTTATCACTAGAGTTGTATTTTATCTGTTTACTATTTTTTAAAGGACATATACAACATTTTAAAAGGATATGTCACCAGGGTATAGCATTTCCCTAAATAAGATGTAAAACTTATTGATGCAGAGATATGGATTCTTAACTTTTTCTATTGTACCCCTTTAAAGAAAGAAAATTATTTGAAATTTTGCATTCTAATAATTTTATTTTAAAAAATTTACTCATTGCCAATTTTTGTATTAGTTAAAACTTATGTAACTTAAGTAATAATAGAATATAAACTTTTAACATAATTTATATGTGATAAGTAATATGGCAGTATTAAAATATATCTATATTATAAAGCAAACACAGTCATCGAGGCTAACGAAAGAGACAGGCTACCGCGGTGCATTCCACTTATCTTTTTTTACAGACCGCTAGAGTGACGTGATGCTCTTTCCGTACACCTGCATTGGTGGATTCGAGCATCACGTGACTCTCGCGGTCTGTAAAAAAAGATACGCGTAAAGCACCGCGGTAGCCTTTCTTTTTCGTTCGCCTCGCACAGTCATCATATGACGTCAGTAACGCTGACGTCATATTGACAAAGAGAACACATGATCAATAGATTTTGCTTTTTCTGCAATTATTTTAACTTCTACACATCAAATAAATTAAATTTAAGTAAAGTATAATAGGAAAACAAATATTTAAATACTGTATATGAAATTACTGGTTTTTTATGGTTTTAAAAATAATTTTCAGGTATGATTTAAGTAAAATTCTTTCTCTGTCGCGTACATCCCGATTACGAAAGATTAAACCGTTTGCGCTAAAACAATATAAATATTTATTCATTTGCTTCCGTCTATTATTCTACAAAGAAATTAAAAATTCATGAATAACTAAAAAAATATATTAAAATAAAGGAATATGATAAAAAAATAAAATACAAACATAACAGACGTGTAATCGAAAGACGCTCTTGAACTGCTGAAATGATCAGAATCAAGAGGGATGCTGTAAGTAGCGAAATTTGTGGCGATTTCTTCGGCTATTAACAGTTGCTATGCTGCTAATACGAAAGTATAGATTTTAGAAACTAATAAAATTTTATTTATATAAATACATTCTTGATATGGTTTATATAAAAAATTGTGTTGTTATTGGGCAATCGGGAAAACAATATATTATATGTAAAAAATGTTAGCGTTTTCAATTACAAAAAGATGGTTTTCACATATGTTCTGTAACCTGTTAAGCCCGAGCTGGATCCCCTAGTCTATTAAAAAATATATTTATATGAATAACTTGAAATTCCGGAAATTGGAATTACGTAAAATAAATAGTGCCATGCACCTGCAATCCGCTTAAATTATTATAAGGGAAAACAATTCTTACATAGTGCACTTTTCAAAATTTTAAAAATATACCATAAATCATAAAGAATGGATAATCAGAAAAAAATACCATTTGATATCTACGACGAGAGTTCGGAAGTAACCTCCATTTATCTATAAATAAAAATGCATGCATATAAAAAAATCTTTTATTATATACATCTTAAAAATACAGCTTTTCCCTATTTTTCGACATAGTCGCCATTTAAATTTAAGAAATTGTCATAGGGGTTTCACTCATTTACAAATTCCTTAATATTCAGCCGTATATATATATACATATATATAATATACCGCTAACCAGACTCCTACCTGCCCGGTATGAGTGCCTAGCTTGACGAGTTAGTACCTGGGAGCGGGGCGGAAATCGCCTGATCACGGTTCTTTTTTTATTATTATACCGATAACCAGGCCCCTACCTGCCCGGCATGATTGCCTAGCTTG
Organism: Maratus michaelseni; assembly: GCA_963931845.1. Taxonomy (NCBI): domain Eukaryota; kingdom Metazoa; phylum Arthropoda; class Arachnida; order Araneae; family Salticidae; genus Maratus; species Maratus michaelseni. The sequence goes on from OZ007588.1 coordinate 431,374,589, forward strand.
ACGAGTTAGTACATGGGAGCGGGGCGGAAATCGCCTGATCACACCATGGGTGTAATCCACCTGACTATACTTTTGTTGACATCGCTGCAGTGCTTGCTCTCTTGTGGTTTGCTATAGTTCTCTTTGTTTGCCAGTTCAAGGTTTCTATTTAACTTTGTTGAATTGGCAGATTTAAAAAAAATTAAGGAAGTGGAAGTAATTGGTCTCGTAATTTAGAACCTTGATCAGATGACGAGATCTTCAACTGACTAGGCACCCCCAGAGGTATAATTCACAGGGAACTTGAAGGACTTTTAATGTAAGGAAAGTACATTATCGGGACTTTCCCATAAGTCGCCTCAGTTGAAAGATTTAGGATGGCAAATTTATGACCAGAGACTCGCTGGCGACAATTTTAAGCCATAAAAGTCAAATAAGAAGAACTTTGATTTAAGTTGGTCTGGGAGATAATATCAAAGAACACACACGTCGTTCCGAGAAAAAAAACAACACGCTACAGCAACAACTGATGCATAGCCATTGGTTGGGGTTGGTAAGGAGGAGGTGAAACTGACCCTCTGTTATGCAAATTTCAGTTAAAACGGGAGATCAACTACCCAATGAAAAAAAAGAAGGATGGGCTTAAAGCACTGTCATGCAAATTTTGGGCAGAACAAAGTACGGCCCACCGTGGTCATGAAAAAGCAGTTGTGAAAAAGAATGAAAACAGAACACACATCGATATCAGAAGCGAAAGTGAGAGGTGAAATAAAATGACGCGATGAATTTTGTGCGGTCCGAAAGAGGAAAATAGAGTGAGTGGCAATTCTGATGGTAAGAAAGCAGCGAACCCGAACAACATATATGGAGAGTGGTGAAGTTGCGCTAAGTTTTGTGAAATGAACATTTTCAATAAGTGCAGCGCTATTTAGTTAGCGGAAAGTGTGCTCTGATACAAAGAGAAACCTTCTTCAATCAATGTGTATAGGTAAATATGACTCTGACCTAAGTAATTCCCCAGCTTATTTGATTTTATCAAAATATTATAAGAGAAGCTGGTAGTGTGACCTTAGTCACAAATGGAAGTCAGTATTTTAATTGTAAACAAATAATGTTGTCAAAGATCAATTTAAATATAAATACAAACAAATATAAGTATCCTTTGCAAGGATCAAAGTGTTAATGCCAATATTATAGGAGAAATTTTGTTAGGAAATTAAATCAGATGTGTTCTGATAAATCTTTTTTTTTCTTGAAATAACTGTAAATATTGTAAATAAATAATAGTGTTAATTATTTGGAGTCTTCTCATTTAAATTATCTAGTATGTGTTTGTTTATTTAGATTTCCATTTTAAAAGTCAGCTAAGGGCAAGAATGATCATTCTCAAAAAGGGTAATGGGCTACTTCGAAATTACACAATGCAATGGGGGGAACATATCCAAAATTTAATCTCTATGGATTCCTTTTATTATTATTTTCTGAATAAATTAATTTATTCTATTAGCCAACCCCAGAGAAACCTTTATGTATTTAATTCTAAGCTTTAATTCTGATCAACTTGTCCCAGCAAAAGGGTTATGTTGGAATGGGCAGCAATTAGAAGGGAAATTAAAGGATAAAATCTTAAATAAATATTATAACTGAGCCATGCATATTTCTCTTCAACATCTGCAATTCCTATATAATTCACTGGTGCCGTCCAGTTCTTAATTATTGTTAATTGAGTTTTCAATTTTAATGATTAAAAATTGCAACTGGGTTATTGTCAAACATTAAGTTAAATACCTTTAATGTATTCTAAAATACAGGCTCATGTTAAAAGTAATCAATTTCAAATTTTATATTCAAATTGTGGAAATTTACAATCTATATAGTATATTGCAAAATAATAATTATGAAACTGTTAATTAGAATAATTTCAACTCTTTGATTTTAATGATAAGTTATTGGAAGATTAAATGGAGATTTTTTATTTTGATGGTTTGTTTGACTTCCTCTAAAAGGCTCCACTACCAGCAAGTCGGTGTTTTCGTAAATATCAGTATTGAACTTAGAAAAATCAGTATATTCGTAATTGTATGTATATTTTATGTTACTCTTATATGAACTTTGCATTTGATCTTTAACAGTATACTGAAACATTGTGCTAAGAAAGTAAATCATAAAAAAAAAAAATCAAATGATATCGTAAAATGATATGAATAATAAAAAAATAAAAAGATAAGGATTTATGTAGCAGATAAAATAGTGTATTAGTAGATTGTTAATGCATATATATTTTGATACTGTATACTTTATTGTATAATGCATTTATATTTTGATATCTTTGAAATTTTGCAAATGTTTACACTTGGCTTAATAATATTTTTAGGGGTAAGAATTTCCATGCATTTTTAAAGTTAGATTTAGAATTCAGTATCTAAATAAATTTTAATTATCAAAAAGCTGAATGCCAAAAAAGAATCTTAGAAATCATAGAAATAGCTTGAACTCGAGTTTTTCTGGCGTATTAACGCGAGGGCATATAAAAAAGTTAAATAAAGAAAAGCAAATTGATTCGAGTAACACGATGGCAGATCCATCAGTGGACACAATAATTTCTCTAATCCCGAATTTCGATGGGAAAAAGTTAAGTGATTGCGAGTATTTTCTCAGACAATTTGAGGACTTAACTAAACAAATATTAAAAGACGATGCGAAGCTTACAATTTTGAAAGCAAAATTGTCGGGTACTGCGAGAGAGAAACTCTCACAAAATAAATCGCTTATAGAAGAGAAAAACTACAACGAATTCAAAAAGAAATTGTTAGATTTATTTAAAATCAAGAAATCATTTACGCAGGTACAGACTGAATTTTTTAATCTGAAACAGAAACCGGGACAAGACTTAACAAGTTTTATTAGCGAATTCAAAAACGCAGCGTCTCTTTATATAGAGAAAAGCCATACAGAAGTTGATCCGAACGGAAAGGGGAAATTTTTGGACTTAGTAAGATTGACACGATTTTTGGATGCGATTAGACCGGATTTATGTATGGATTTAAGAAAAACCTTTCCCGATAATTTTGAGGATGCTTGCAAAACAGCAATTAAATTAGAAGAGGCGTACAATAATATAGGGGCAGAACAGGTAAATACTATAACAGCTAACAATGAATCGCAACTTTTTGAGAAGTTATTGAAATTAAATGTAGAAACGGCGGAGCAGATTAATAATTTATCAAAAGAAATAAATAACATAAAATTGGGAACAATCGAAAAAAGAGAGGAAGTCGAAAAATTTTGTAATATATGCAAGAAGGGGTCACACAATGAGGATAGTTGTTGGTATAATAAAGCTAATAAAAACAACAACCAGAATTATAGGCATAGATTTGTAAACAATAGGGGTAATTACAGAGCAAATTACAAGAATTATAACCAGTATGAAAGACACGATTCTCACAATGCATTTCCGGAGGGTAATATTTACTATAATCATGTACCAAATGCTCAACCTTTTCCACCCCCACCACAACAACATTACAACACGCCGTATACTTATTATCAACCTGACTTTAATAATTATGATGCACAGGGGTATTACACTCAACAGAGAGGAAATTATAGAGGTGCACAGAGGAATAACTATCGCAATAAATATACGGACTCTAGGGAAAACAGAGAAAATCACACGAACAGTAACAAGGATAGTAATCAAAGGGGTAAATTTCAGAGGGGCAATTATAAAAGATACAAGCAGTACAAAGATAAGGATGCGGAAAACTAAATACGAGACTTGTAAATACAGATAAAGAAGACCCGAGCAAGTCTCACGATAGCGGGCATACTTTAAGGGATAAAACTATTGCAAGTGTACAGAACGATACAAATGAACTTCCTCTAATTAAATTTAAAATTAAAGATATCGTAATTAACAGCCTTTGTGACTCAGGCGCACAGGTGAGCTTGATCTCACCGCTTTTGTTTGAAAATTTAAAACAAGCAAATATAAAATTTAAATATTTGGGAAATCAAATTAAGATTCAAACACTTACAAATTCACTGATTACATTCAAACAGTGCATTAGAATGTCATTTAAATTACAGGACACTTTTGTAAAAGGAACTTTTTATGTTACAAATAAAGATTTTGGCCGCAAATATCAATTATTACTAGGGTACGATTTCTTAAAAGAAAATCAAATGGTTCTAGATTTTGAAGAGAAATATCTTAAATTCAAAGGAAGAAAAATGGCATTAAACATCAAAGATTCGGAGGACAATGGGGAAGTAAATACATTAATTACAGAACAAAACACAAGGACTAAAAAATACAGAAAACCTACAAAGGGGAAAATGTTTGCAAAAACGGTAGGCCATAATATTATAAACCCAGGGGAGGAAAAATTTGTAAAATTAGAATGCCCCATAAAATTAAAGGAAAATCAAACATTTATCCTAGAACCAATACAGCACAAAAATAAAATTTTCTATGAAAGATCTATCCATGACACCCCAAATAACAGAAAAATAAATATTTTAATTAAAAATATTACTAATAACAAGATACATTTAGAAACAGGTATGAACATCGGGCAAATTTTCACTAATTTGGAATACAAACAAGATAAATCTATAGACAATATTGAGCAAGGGAGAATTTTTGAGGTCAATGCATTAAATTTGGAAGATGTACATAAATTAAGAGAGGCAGAGATAAATGAGGAAGATTTTGATCTTAATCATTTACCATCGGATGTACAGGATTCGTTCAAACAAATTCTTTTAAAGCATGTACACGCTTTTTCGAAATCCTATCAAACTTTAGGTCAATGCTCACTGGTGACACCAAAGTTTACACTTAACCACGACTATCCTATTCAAACAAAACCCTATAAAGTGCCACAAGCAGTGAAGTAATATGCAAAGACAGAGATAAGAAAATTATTAGAAGCGAAAATCATCGAGGAATCGGACTCTAATTACGCATTTCCTGTCATTTTTGTAAGAAAAAAAGCTGATAGCAAAAACAATCCTAAATTTCGAATGGCGGTAGATTACCGGCTGCTAAATCAGATTTTAGAGCCATATTCCTATCCGATTCCAGATATTAAAGAAATTTTACAGAATATTAGTGGGAAGAAGTACTATATAGTATTGGACTTACACAGTGCTTTCTTCCAAATAAATTTACGACCTGAAGATAGCCAAAAACTATCGTTTATCACAGAAAATGGTAAATTTCGACCTCTGAGACTTGCGTTCGGAACTCGCAATTCGAGCGCCTATTTCGCTGAACTGATAAATAAGGTATTGGGTCATTTTAACAAGCATCAGGTAGCCTACTTTATTGATGATGTTTTAATAGGGGCTGACACTATATCAGAGTTATTAAGAATTTTGGAAGAAGTGTTACAGGCGCTAATCCAACATAATCTAACAATTGAGCCATCCAAGATGCAAATATGTAAAGATAAAATAGAATTTCTTGGTTTTCAAATTCACAAGCACGGCTATTCACCATCCACAAGGAATATAGATAAAATTAAAAGTTTAGTAAGACCTAAAACAAAAAAAGGAGTAAGGTCACTCTTAGGTTTGGCTAACTACTTTAGAACACTTATTCCAAAATATGCGGAAATAGTAAACCCATTAGTTAATCTTACTAAAGATAAAATTAAATTTAAATGGGATGAAAATACTGAAATGGCCTTTAAGAAAATCCAAGATGAAATTATAAACAACCCAACATTACATCCTCCTGATTACACCAAACAATTTACTTTAATCACAGACGGCTCAAAAATTGCAATTTCAGCGGTACTGGCGCAGGAAATTGAAGGAAAATTACAACCTATTGAATTTTTTGGGAGAAAATTACGGGAACCGGAAAAGAATTACCCGAGCTTGAAATTCGAATTATTAGCGGTTCATGAAGCGGTGTTACACTTCAGAACTATGTTGGAAGGCAGACACTTCAAGATTCTCACCGATTCCAAGGCTCTCACGGAAAATTTACATCTAGAGAATCAGTCCGATTTGGTTAAAAGATGGGTGATAAATCTCAGCGATTTCTCTTATGAATTCGATCACATTAAAGGGGACACCAACCCAGCGGACTATATTTCGCGAAATATAAATAATATTATTACGGATACAAATTTACACAATAATTTATTTTCCGTTAATCCCGCATTATCTAATGAGAATATTAAACAACATCAATATTCAGACGAGAAATTAAGCAAAATAATTCAGAAAATAGAACAAGATAAAGAAAACAGAAATACCAAAAGGTATACTTTAAATGAAGAGAAGATGCTAATTTTAAAACCGGGGAAACAGAAAACAGAACTAATTATAGCGCCGGATGCTTTAAAGATTGCTTTGATGGAAGAAGTGCACAAACCGCATTTTGGTTTTGACAAAACCTATGAAGCCATGAAAAGTAGAATATTTTGGCACGGGATGTATACAGATATTCGAACTTATTGTGCCAATTGTGTACCATGTAACACCGCAAAGCCACATAAAAAAATGAAAGTTCCTATTCAAAAAATGGTTAAGGACCATGAGATAGGGAGTGTATTACATGCGGATATCGTCGGAAAGCTTCCACTTACACTTCGCAAGAATAAATTTATTCTCACGATTATGGATTCTACTTTAAGATTCCTAGAAGCCATACCTATTCGCAATGTCGAGTCCCAGACTATTCTCAATGTCTTTAATAAATACTTCAGTTATTTTGGATTGCCAAAACAGTTAAAATTAGATAATGGGCCATATTTTAGGGGAGCGGTATTCAAAGAGTACATGCGTGCTCTAAACATTGAAATTCGCTTCAGTTCAGTTTACAGAGCCCAAGGAAATGGACTGATAGAAGTCGTGAATCGAATACTGAAAGGATCACTGACAGCCATGGCACAAAGTTCCTTACAATGGGACATTCGCCTAGAGTTTTTCAAACTCCAATACAATATGGCGAAGCACAGAGCGACGGGATTTTCACCCGCCTTCCTTTTTTTTGGAAGAAATTTACGCACTCCTTTTACTGCACACATGCCAACAGAACAAATTCACACTCAGACATATGTCAAAAACCGAATGGACCACATGCAGGAGGTTAGACTGCAAGCGTTGACACAGCAGGAGAAAATGATGGCCGAATATGTGAAAGAGGAAGACCTTGATAAAATTACAACACTTGAACTAGGACAACAAGTTTACCTTAAGTCCATTAACCCTACTGTTTTACAAAAAAAATTTGAAGGCCCATTTAAGGTGGTTCGAAAAGTGCGAAATAACAATTACATTTTACAAGATGTAACGGAAGAAAGTAAAGGAACTATAAAAAGACACATTGACAGACTCTGGGCACCAAAGCATGCTGACAGGTGCAAAACAGAGGAGTCAAGCTCATCGGAGGAAGAATAGTGGGAATAAAATACCATTAAAAAGGGGTAGTAAGATGTTACGGTTACAGAAAGACTAATAGCTTAAACAGTTTATGTAAAAAAATTTTTAGTTGCGGTTTGCAGAATTCTACTAACTGTCAAATTTAGATATTCTAAAAAAAAAGTGATGGCATACTCAACTAGGGTTGAAAAAAAAAAAAAAAAAAATAAATAAATAAGTAAAATAAAATAACATAAAATAAGATATCCCTGGCACATTTTTCAAATTTTGATAAGAGATAATTTCATAGTAAAAGCGACCCAAGGTATCACAAACAATAAAAAAAAAAAAAAAAAAAAAAAAAAAAAAGAAAATCACATAATCAATTGAATAAATATTTGGATAAAGACAAATAAGCAAGTAAGGCTAGGTTACGCAGGGCAATAAAATATCTGAGGCGGTGTGAAAGATTTTGGTGACGTACCATGTAGGCGCGGAGTGGGGATTTGTTTATCAACAAACATCCCCAGTTGCCATGTCAACAAGCATTGCTGACAACTTCGCGGAAGGAAGGGTCAGTAAAGATAAAAATAAATAAATAAAAATAGATAAATGAGGGTATCACTTACTCTGATGATGTCTTCTTCGCGAGGGTGCACTCTTTGGGTGTGTGTCTATTCCTTGGGGGAAAATCCAGGCGTCCCTGACACACACCAATTTTTTCCATATTACACCAAAAAAAAAAAAAAAAAAAAAAAATTAAAATTCACAAACACACACCGGGGGGGAGTTTTCCATATGCGTCCCCCGGTCTTTTCCTGTTGACACTGATACATTTTTCCTCCAGGGGCGTGAAACGGTAGCAGTTGGTTCCTAGCTCGTCCGCTTGGTCAGGTTGGCAGGGGCCACGTCATAAAAAGGAAAAAAAACGAAATCAGTAAACAGATAAACAAATATCGAACATTCGTTTTTCAGGGTATCATTTTGTTTTAATTTCGTGTTTTTTTTTTGGAAAATTTAGATAACGATTTTAAACTCTTAGAGAACGATAAAATAATAATAATAATAATAATAATAATAATAATAATAAGACGAAAGGAAATAATTCAGTTAATTAATTAAGTGATAATGATAATAATGACAGAATTTATTTTCTTGTTTCTATAAATTAAGGCTCACTTTTCAAAAGACTGCATGAAATTGGGAAATGAATCGGTCAAAAGATCATTTCATTCACATTTGCATCGCCAAGCCGTTTGAAAAAAAAAAATTAATTAACTAATTAATTAATTAAGTTACATTATTTTTTTTAGGTTAACTAAACAATTTGGATTTAACATTTAATCTCATTAACTAATTCGTTAAGCTGAGTTTAAAAAAAATAAATAAAAATTAATAATAATGAATAATAAAGTATATATACATATAATTCCAGCTGTGTAAAATTTTTTAATTACTAGGATGCTAATTGCATATTAAGTTCCAACACCAATTGGAAATTTTTGCGGGCAAAAGTTTCTTAACTGCAGTAATTGGTGGCGGGCAATTAATATGTAATTAAAAACAATAATAATAAATAAATAAATAAATAAAAGTTTTTTTTTTTTTCCATTTAAGTTAGGTTAAATGTTCTAAGATATTATTTCTTAATAAGTAGATAGGTAGTAAAAATAAATAAATAAATAAATAAATAAATAAATACATAACAGAAATAATAATACAAAAAAAATAATAATAATATTCATAATTATTATAATGATTAATAAATAAATAAATAAATTTTATCGGTTTTAATATATTCAAACTTTTTTTTTTTTTAAATGAGCATTTGGAGATAATCTTAAAAGTTGTCAGTGATTCAGAGGCTTTTAAGTACTATGCATGTCAACGTGGGCTGCTCATCTAAAGGGGGAACCGAAATTGATAAGATTCCCATATGCATATTTATGAAATTAATTTGATAACGGATTTTACGAAATAAATGTATGGCATTCCGGTAGTGGACATATACCATTTAATAATCATTTAGCGTGGAGATGACTTAGTTCACACGATCTTGTAGGCTTGAAGTCATTTTTTTTCCCTCCTTCTCGCTAAGTGTTTGTAATTATAAGGCCGTGATTAGATGATAATAAACTTTCAAGGATATTTGTTTTATATAAAGATGGTAATTTGGTAACATATTTAACGGGAAATGGATTTTTGTCTTAATATTGAATTGCATGAAAGACCACGTGCATGTTATTTGGTTGATCTCAATTTACGGGTCAAGACGAAGGGTAGTTTAAACAATTGGCTTATAGTCAGTTTTAATAATTAAGCTTTTAATATATATCAAAAAATTATATATATAGATATAAATATCATTAAATAAATAAATAATGAGAATAATAACTCGTAAACTTACATCATAATTCGCAGCCATACTCCATGTGACGGGGCAAATCAGGAAGGTAGATCTGAGGTGAGTTGAGGTGTTATGCATACCGAAGGATCGCAAACGCTATTCACCTGCAGGGTTGAAAAAAAAAGGGTGCGTTCAGGTGGCGTGTTAGAAACGCATTATCCCAGGTAAAGAAGCATTTAGGTGTTGAACCGGTCGTGGTATGGGATTAGGCCAGCATTTTCAGGTGTACGAGGAAGGAATGAATCACCTGTTCAGTAGGGCTACATGATTGACAGAAACGGGGTGAGTGTTTGACCTGAGGTCACGCAGCTTTCCGATTCTTATCATTGAGTAGAAGTTTTTTTTTTCTTCTTTCTGTCGGGCAGAAAAAAATGAACAGTGACAGAACGGGGAGTTATTATTTTCAACATGTTAGAATTAACATGAGAATTTTTACGCTTAGGCGTTTAAAAAAAAAAAAGCAAAAGAAAAGGAAATAGAGAAATAAATAAAAAAAAATAAAATAGGAAAGAAGGGAAAATTATTAAAGAAAAATTTCATTTTTTTTTCTTTTTATTCATTCTTTGTTGTTTAATAATTCGAAAGAATTGTATGTATATAATAAAATTACAACAATCATATGAATGGACAATATAAATGGTAACTGAATTAATCCATAAAATTGGGTCAAGTAGTAGATGAATATCATAAAGTTACAACATCATGAATGTGTCATGTTTTCAGATTGCTAGGACTGTTTTTGTGTCCATCTAAAATATTTGTCTGTTTGCATTTATTAATTAGATATAGTGCTGAATTCATTCATTAATATGTGTAAATATTGTAAAGTGGAAGACATGCCATTTCATCGAACTCAGAGGAGTATTGCTATTATATATATATATATATATATGTATATATATGTATGTATAGATATACATTCGTTCCTTTTGGTTTGTTTTGGCCTAATTTTGGTTTCAATTTTAGTAGCACTAGATATAATTAAATAATTTGAAAAAAAAAAAAGAAAATCTGAGAATGTGGATGTACAGTTTTATATTGGATTAAACTCTTTGCTCTATATAAATATGTATATATATATACATATTTTGAATGTATACTCATTATCATAATTTTTCTCTCAGGTATCTTACATATTCAGTTATGTATGTGTAATTGTAAGATTTTGCCTGAATTGGGTTTTATATATTGTATGATGCATGTATTGTGTTAAAAATAATTATCAAGAATCATTGTAAAGTTGAATACGGATCCTTACATATCACAGTGTATTATATCTTTTTGTTTTGTATGGTCTGTTTGGCTATTTGGATATTTTGAATTTGGTGAGTGCTCTATCTTAGACACACCGGTTATATTTAACCACAAAATTTAAAATTTTTGTACTAATGATAATATTTTATCTCTAAATTGTTTGGGAATACTTAGGAAATGTGTACATATATGAACTGTTCTTTATTAAAGTCACACAAGTAATTTACAAATGAACATTTTCCTCTGCATGAACTTTAGTCTACAAGATGATTCTGTATAGATGAACGTGGACTGATATCATCTATGTGATCTATAGATTATCTGCAATGGTGATGGACTTCTTGGGTATGCAATGCTAAAGAAAACTGGACGTTTTCTTTCTTTTAGTACGGGGGGAAAGATAATGTAAGGAAAGTACATTATCGGGACTTTCCCATAAGTCGCCTCAGTTGAAAGATTTAGGATGGCAAATTTATGACCAGAGACTCGCTGGCGACAATTTTAAGCCATAAAAGTCAAATAAGAAGAACTTTGATTTAAGTTGGTCTGGGAGATAATATCAAAGAACACACACGTCGTTCCGAGAAAAAAAACAACACGCTACAGCAACAACTGATGCATAGCCATTGGTTGGGGTTGGTAAGGAGGAGGTGAAACTGACCCTCTGTTATGCAAATTTCAGTTAAAACGGGAGATCAACTACCCAATGAAAAAAAAGAAGGATGGGCTTAAAGCACTGTCATGCAAATTTTGGGCAGAACAAAGTACGGCCCACCGTGGTCATGAAAAAGCAGTTGTGAAAAAGAATGAAAACAGAACACACATCGATATCAGAAGCGAAAGTGAGAGGTGAAATAAAATGACGCGATGAATTTTGTGCGGTCCGAAAGAGGAAAATAGAGTGAGTGGCAATTCTGATGGTAAGAAAGCAGCGAACCCGAACAACATATATGGAGAGTGGTGAAGTTGCGCTAAGTTTTGTGAAATGAACATTTTCAATAAGTGCAGCGCTATTTAGTTAGCGGAAAGTGTGCTCTGATACAAAGAGAAACCTTCTTCAATCAATGTGTATAGGTAAATATGACTCTGACCTAAGTAATTCCCCAGCTTATTTGATTTTATCAAAATATTATAAGAGAAGCTGGTAGTGTGACCTTAGTCACAAATGGAAGTCAGTATTTTAATTGTAAACAAATAATGTTGTCAAAGATCAATTTAAATATAAATACAAACAAATATAAGTATCCTTTGCAAGGATCAAAGTGTTAATGCCAATATTATAGGAGAAATTTTGTTAGGAAATTAAATCAGATGTGTTCTGATAAATCTTTTTTTTTCTTGAAATAACTGTAAATATTGTAAATAAATAATAGTGTTAATTATTTGGAGTCTTCTCATTTAAATTATCTAGTATGTGTTTGTTTATTTAGATTTCCATTTTAAAAGTCAGCTAAGGGCAAGAATGATCATTCTCAAAAAGGGTAATGGGCTACTTCGAAATTACACAATGCAATGGGGGGAACATATCCAAAATTTAATCTCTATGGATTCCTTTTATTATTATTTTCTGAATAAATTAATTTATTCTATTAGCCAACCCCAGAGAAACCTTTATGTATTTAATTCTAAGCTTTAATTCTGATCAACTTGTCCCAGCAAAAGGGTTATGTTGGAATGGGCAGCAATTAGAAGGGAAATTAAAGGATAAAATCTTAAATAAATATTATAACTGAGCCATGCATATTTCTCTTCAACAACTTTGCACCCACGATGGATTTTACATGCACAAGGCGCATTTAGCGTATATACATTTACATATTTTTCATCTCTGTTGGTTTGTCACGCTCATTGTAGATTGTCGCTTTAGTGTTATCGCCTTTTATTGGGGGGGAGGGGTGTGTGGGGGGCTGATTTCACTTTTCGTTTTCATTTGTCTCTGTCAGGGTTTTTTGCCGTTTTTATGGACTCACCCCTGTTGTGGGTTGTTTTAGTCTATTATCATTCGTTGTGTTTTGTCTCTTTCTTGAAAAATTGATAACTCTAGCTTGTGATGCAGCTGGTTGTCACATTTTGAAACTTGGTCTTCTTTCGGGACATTCACTGGTTATTATGTCACTATCGTGGGTTTTGTCACATTGTAACTTTTGTTACTGGTGGTTGTCACATTTCTGGATGCTGCACACTCATTTTTGTTGGTTATGTCACTTTAACTCACCTGTGAATTATAGCTGGGGGTTTTGATTTTATTATATGACTTACCTATCATACGTAGTATAGGGTAAGTCTTGTAATCGTTTTGAAAATCGAAAAAAAAATTTTGACGGATTTACAAGTTTCAGACACTGGAGATTCCGAAAAACATATTTTTAGAAAAAAAAAATTCCGTCAGTCTGTGTGTCTGTGTGTGTGTCTGTGTGTCTGTAAACGCTCTATCTCCCGAAAATATTGAGATAGAGACTTGCAATTTGGTATGTACTTAGTATGTAATAATGGGAAGAAGCCTATTTCATTTCAATAAAATCGATTAACCGGAACTATTTTTTTCGGACTCTCGAAATATTCGTTCTGATAAAAGGTATATAAAAATTTTCGAAATTGGTTATTTTAAGAAATGAATATAAAAGACAATAAAAAAACATAAATTTTGCATTAAGAATGAAGTCGATCGGATAATTAGTTTCCGAGATATTTGGAATCCTATTTTCCACACTCTTCGATTTTTCATGACCCTGTATTTCATCCAAATTTCACTTCAAAGATATATTTTAATTGGAAATTGTACGCTTAATCAGATGCAATAAACCGCTAGTTAATAGGTTTATTGTTTTTGGAGTTATAAGGATGTTTATTTTAAGCAATTCAGTAATCGAGCCTTTAAAGTTTGTGACGTCATCAAGCCACGATTTTATTCGAATTGCAATGCATTTTATAAGTAGATTACAGATTTTTTATTTTAATATTTTACATTATGCATATCCGTGATGGGTAAGTATTACGGTGGCCCCCAACGACTAGTTTTTCCTTCGTGAATACGCTTAATGCGATCAGTCCATTTAATCCTACTTTTATCACTGCTTTTGAATTTTGTGCAACTTGTTGATTTGTTATTTGAGAAACTTGGTATCTCAAATAGTTTGAGATACCAAGTTTTATATACTAGTTTGAGATAATAGTTTGAGATACTAATTTGAGAAACTTTGAATCATGTTTTGAGTTTATAACAAGGGAATGGGTGAAAGAAAAAGGCTCACACTGTCACAGCTGGTGGCTTACTGAATCAGGGATCACGGTGATGTAGCACTGGCGGCAATCCGCCCACTACTACCAGCGCCACACTACAACGAGGAGTTTGTTACGAACTCACCCCGAAGATATAAAAAAAATGCTATTATATATGTGTATTGTTGTCTAAATACCAAATCTAAAAACACAAAAGGTTACTGTTCATTTAAATGTACAAGTTACATTTAAAATTTCCTTATAAATATAAATCATAATATGGCATGTTTAAAGCTTTTTAAATGTTGAAATTGTTTGATGCATTTTTAGCCATAAATCTAATAATCATAATAAATAATTTTCATAATAAATAGTACTACAAGTATTTTGTGCAATGAAATTTAATACAAAACTTCAGAGTAAAATTATTAGACGCTGGATTTGTTTTTTTGCATACTTAAACAAATCTAATGCATTTATGTCAATAGTTTAACATTGCCATGATTCTTTGAATTGCTGGTACAAATGAAATTTCTTCTTATTAAAAAATATCATAATATTCCAGGTAAAATATCATAGGTCTTCTGATATCTTCGTAGATAGTTTATAAATATAAAATTGTATAGAATTACATTGGACAAAATTATACTAATATGAGGTATAACATTCATTCACTCGTATTTTATTCTATAGCTACCGGGTTATAATAATGAAATACTAACAAGAACGATTAAAACTGTTCTGTGCTAAGACTGCTTTAGATTAAACACGTAGTTCAAATGCATTGCGCTAATTTTGGTCATGAACATTGAACACACTTAATGTTAAAATGATTTTGTGATTTCTTAAAATATTTTTGCAACTTGCAAACTGTTATATAATATACCGGATGTGTCATAAGTTCGTTAAAATTTTAAAAAATCATTAAAATGAAACAAATCATGCTAAAAAAGTGCGGTTTACATGAATGGGATTAGAGGAAGATCTGATTTTTTTAATAACAACAACAACAACAACAACAAAAGGTTCAAAAATTACACTGCATGCTTAATATGAAGAAGATTTATGCAAATCAGGCTACCAATAAAACTGCTCAATGCACACAGATGCGTTATTCGATGCCAGCAGTATGCTATCGTTACCAGATCAAGCGCTGTTGCTTAAACACATTGACAAAAACGGGGAATAAGCAACTGGCGCATTGTGAAAATCCCGCATGGCAAATAACTGAAGACGGGAAAAGAACCTTCTTCATGTGTTGGGATATTGAAGGTTGTCCCACGCTTCGCATAAATGGATCTTTTACTATAAGCCTAATTTGCATAAATCTGCTTCATATTATTCATGGCAGCGCCATCCATCGTTAATTTTTAACCACAAAATTTTTCTTATTAACAAATATCC
Source organism: Maratus michaelseni (assembly GCA_963931845.1). Classification (NCBI taxonomy): domain Eukaryota; kingdom Metazoa; phylum Arthropoda; class Arachnida; order Araneae; family Salticidae; genus Maratus; species Maratus michaelseni. Next base: position 431,390,235 of record OZ007588.1, read on the forward strand.
ATACTTCCTCTTTTCCCATTCCTGGAAGCCGCAATTTTTTAGCATCATTCGTTTTGTTTTTTAAAGTTTTAACGAACATATGACGCACCCAGTATATAGGTTTTAAAGTATGTCTTTTTTAAATCTAATCCATTTTCTCGGATACCATTTCAACACATCATTATAGTTTGTGTGAATTCATTCATACCAGAGAAAGTTAAAACGTCTTGAACCTCTAAACATAAAGTTGCCATAGCTGGACTGGTACAAAAAATATCTTTCTATGTAAAACCCATTGGGTTATTGCAATTGTGGAACAGTTATACAATTTCGCAATTTGTCTACAGCTATATGAAACCTACAGCTATATGAAAGAATGACTTGTGCTAAGCCACAAACAATTAAAAAAACTCAATACTGATATCATTGTCCGGGAAGAAGTGACTTCTAAATGAATTGTTTATTAAAAATCAGATGCAACCTAATCCAAAGATTAATGTTGATGTGGAAATACTTAAACCCAAAATCTACCAAGTAGATTGTGCAATCGCTGGACCATGGGAACCCGCATTTTCTTGATATAGAACGAAAAACATGAAAAAGAAGAAAATCTGATATGTTGCAGGATATCTATCATAAAATCAACAGCTACTGCAAAACAACTATTATTTACTACTAGCAAGCCACGACCGCTGCGCCGGTCGGTTTCTACAAATGAACCTTGAATCAAACGAAATATATCGTTTAATTTGACCTTGTATTTGAAAGCAATCTGTATATTTACCTGGAATATCCTTCAACATTACTGAAAAATGATGTGATTGCGCTATTATATTTTCTAATGTGCAGTCAAAATTTTAGCTGGTAAGGACCAACTCTTTCATTTGGTCATTTATAGTTAAGGTAAGCTAAAGAATGATAAAACTATATGCAATATACTAAAACCATCACTAAAAATTGTCGAACTAACAATGCACTAACAAAACCCATTCAGTAGAAGTTTTTTATAAAGGCTAATATTTGATAATCGGGTTCATCTGATTATAGAACTTTTCCATATAATTCTAAAACTAACAGAACGATATAAAATATACTAAACACATCCTTATAAACTATCTACTTAAGTCGCAAAAAATACGCCCAGTAAAAACTTTCAAATAGGCCAATCTTTCGGAATTGGGTTCACCTGACTATATAACATTCACACATAACTGTTTAACTAAGCAACATAGAACAATATGTAGTTCATTAAAACCATTCCTGAAATAGCATCTAACTAACAATAAAATTCTCATCAAAATCCGTCCAGTATAACTTTTTCAGAATGCTAATCATTCATAATCGGAATCAAATATTGAAAAGGCTAATATTTGATAAAAAAATGGTCACCCAATTTTCGAATTTACCCTATAATTCTAGAACTAAGCAACATAGAATGAAATGTTATATAATAAAACTTTCCCTAGAAAATTATCTAACAGTGTAGGTTCCATCGAAATCCATTCGGCAAAATCTCTTAAAAAGGCTAATATTTCATAATCGGATTGATCTGATTATAGAACTTCCCAGAATAATTCTATAACTAAGCTATGTCGAACGATATGTTATACAATAAAACTTTCCCTGAAAAATTATGCTACAGTTTAAGTTCTACAAAAATCCATTCAGCAGAACTCGAGTTATAAGCAGCCGGAGCGAAATTTCATATATGTAGAAGTAAATAGAAGTATATTGCCATTAATATAGTTTGCATTTGAATAAAAAAAGGTACTTTTCGGTTAGCCGGGCGCCAGTGATATATATATATATATATATATATATATATATATATATATATATATATATTCATACATATAAGTGTATATATATGTATGTTAATACATGTATTTGTGTAGATATATGTATGTATGTACATGTATTTATGTAGATATAAGTCGGTTATATCTACTTATATCTACTTATATATACATGTATATATATATACAGTGAAACTTCCCTTTAACGAAGTTTTCTACTTAACGAAATTTTCTGCAGAACTTTGACTTTGAACACCATTAGAATCTATATATTTAAAACGCTAAGCGATTTCTTTCGACAATCCGTGAGAACAAACTACTGCATCAAATTACATCATTCTTTTTTTAAATGAAAGATATTTGGACGCAGATTTGTTATCATGCATTCGTTTGTTCGAAATTTAATTAATTAACCGTAATTTTGAATTAAACTTTTACTTCTGCTAATGACGTCATAATCAGATAACGCCTGCTATTGCGAAGCACAGAGTTCATTCTCTAAACTCTGTGGTTGAATAAAAGAGAAATAATAAATATTAAAATCACTTTGTTTTAAAGCCGAATTTGTTAATTTGCAAGTTAAATTTCGGTAAAAATACTTATCCGCGTGTTTTATAAGCGAATAAAAATTCATATTTATTGTGACGTCACGGGAATATTGTCTATTGGGTTTATTTTATCATTATGCATTATAACTTTATTGATGCCATTTTTTCATTAAAATTAAATACAAAACATATTTATTTATGTGCATGGTGTTTAAGCATTAATGTAAGGTATATGAAGTACGTGTGAAAAGTTTGCGCCGGTGAAAATGACGTTATGCTTAGCTTGAAGTGCTTTTTAACATTGATAAAACTAAAGAGAAAATTGTATATTATTGTGTTAACATGACATAATTTTACTGATTTTTGCATTCATAATTATAAAGATTAGAATTGGAGCCGTCATTGATTTCTTCATCTTGATTGCATACCTTCATTACATGTTACCAATTGCTTTTTTTTTAATTATAGGATAGAAGATTTCCTTTTTTAATAAAAAAAATCACAAAAGTAAAGGATTTCAGGAAATTTAAAGTTATTAAAAATAGTGTTATGGTCTAAGGAATAATAAAAAATCTTGAAATACATTATCGAAAAAGACAGAAAAAAGACAATGTAGTGAAAACATTAGTTTTTTTTTAACCTGTGTATCAGAGCTGATGAAAGCTTGATCCAAATCTTGGGAATGTGACATGATTTCATCGACTGTACCTCAGAGCAAAGATACTAGAAGTTTATTAGAAGGTTTATTAGAAGGTCTATGGACTGTACACAAAAGTTTTATAAAACACGGCTTCATAATTGAAACTGAATGAAATGTTTCTGAATCATAGACCTTCTAGTATCTTTGCTCTGAGTTCGGAATCCAACACCTGTTTGTCATATCTGAAGGAAAAATTCCATGAATTTAAGTTGATTTCTATTTAACGAATTTTCTTGTGTAATGATGAGACTTCGTTAAATGGAAGTTTCACTGTACATGTATATATGTATCACTGGCGCCCGGCTAACCGAAAAGTACCAAAAAAATACTAAAAAAATGCAGTCGTACACTTAAAAAAAACACCTTTTGGCTTAAAATCTCTCATCAAAACTGTTTTTCTTTTTTTTCTTGTTTTTCTTTTTTTTTAAATAAAATTAGTAACAGTTCTTTCTTTTATTTTTCCAGATGTATAGCCATTTCAATTCTTTCTGCAACAACAACCAAAAAAAAAAAAACACACTTTGGCTTAAAATCAAATTGTTTGAGGTGAAAAGTAACCTCAAAATCGCCAAAAACAAATGATACATTGCCAAATATTGTTTCAATATAGAAATCTTGCCCCTTGAATAATTTTTAAGCATTACGAACATTCCCAATCATGTTTAAATTAAATATTTTCGTTTTGCAATATTCTCTCATCATAACTCTTTTTTTTATTTCTCTTTCTTTTTTCTTTCTTTCTTTTTTTTTAAATAAAATTAGTAACAGTTTTCTTTTGTTTTTCGACGTGTATAGCCTTTTCATTTCTTTCTGCAACAGTAATGATCGCCAAAAAATTACCAATGGTAACCTTTTCGGCTAAAATTACAGAACTTTCTATCATAATTATATAACTAATATACATAGAACGATGTGTTATATACTAAAACCTTCCCTGAAAAATTATCTCTCGAACAGTGTAAGTTCCATCAAAACCCATTCGGCAGAACTCGAGTTATAAAGGAACGGAACGAAATTTCCGTTTGTGTTTTATATATATAGTAGATATCATGTTAAATAATATCCCAATGAAATATCTCATAAAAAATATAGGTTTCCAGATAACGTTACGCTTAGTCATTTGTTATATATTTTAATAAGTTATTAATTAAATAATTAATTCATGAATGATAAAAAGTAAATTCAACACAAAAGATTTCTAAGAAAATATACTGAAAATGTTTTGTGAAAATATGAAATTATTATCAGAATCACAATTTATAAAATATAAATATACCTGTGTCAGTACTCTCTCGAATACTCATGCATATATGATCTCGGGGCTAATAGAATATTTCGTTTAGAACACTAGAAACATTATTTGGCTGGCATTTTATAAATTTATTACTTTTTTACACAAATAAACATCACAAAAAAACATCACATATATATAAGACTAGCAATTCGACTTGACATTCTTGCATAACAAAACAACACGACACAACAATTTTCCTAGTTACATCACTGCTCTACGAAAACGAACTTACTTAGGCTAAGCTTACGCACCTGATCAAAGGTCTTTTTTCTAGATCACGTGATTCCGGAAAAATCTATTTTTTCCTGGTACGGGCTTTCTGCGTTACATACCTACATATTTTAAAAAGTCACTTTAGGTTAACAGAAAACCTAAAGTTAAAACATTTAATATAGTTAAAAACTACATAATCTAATGTTTTCTGTAGACACATATTGTTATTTAGATATTTTATATATTGATAATGTTAGGGTGAAATTTAACAAACGTTAAAAAATAATCATTAAAAATTTAAACGAACATCAAATTTAAAATTTAATATAAAATCGTTACAAAGTTGTATTCAATAACATTACTTAATGCCTTTATAAGGGAAAATCTACACAAACATTGAACAAAAATGGATCTTAATGCTCTTTTAAATAATTTCTACCGAATACCAACGTTTCTATCACTGACTGCGAACATTGTTTTATTGAGTGGTGGAAAATCTTTAATATTTAATAGAATCGGAATTACAAAATTCCCTTACTTGTTATATGTACACATTTATAATGTATAAAAAATCCTAATCGTAATAATATTTTGTAAAAATATTAAAAATGAATTAAAAATAATTATAATATTTATTATGATTTAAATATTATAAATAATCATTAAAAGGAAACACGGAATTTTAACGGAAATATGAAAATAAAACTTTTTGAATCAATATTAATTTTAAAACATTAATTTAAACATTAGATATCTTTAATTACTGTCTTGCATGAAAATACATCTAATATATATTTTTATTGGAAATTATGAAAAAATGTATTACAATTAATGCGTCAACGATTTTAATCAGATTATTTAAATCGGTGATTAAATCATTATTTAAATCAACTGTTTTTTTTTTAATTATAAATTTTCTAAATGTTTAAAATGACATAAAAAATAATAAAACCTAAGATGAACATAAATTGGAAATTTTCTATGGATATTTTACCTTATGAATAAACAAAAAAAGCTTTAACTAATTGTTTCTAAGCTTAATTCTTTAGGCTTGTAAAACATTAAGTACAGTAAGTTAATATAAAGCAAGTTTTTATTGGGCATTAAAAGCATTTTATTAAAAAAAATATTTAAATATAATCTAATAAAATTTGTAATGTCATAATTTATTTTAAATAATCAAATTATTCCTTCTTTTATATAGAATAAGAATATCAAGTATAATAAATTTATGCTAGTAACGAAATAAATAGCCAGTACCTTATTTTTGCAATAATGAATTTATCGCAAATTAGAACTAAAGAAGAATGAAAGAAGGACATCTGCTCAACGGGCACTGTAAAACAATGTATATAATAAGATAAAAATATCTAATTGGTATAAAAATGTTAAGCACAGCAGTAGGTTCTTCAGTAAAAGTTGAAAATATATATTATATACATATATTTACTTTTAAACTCATATATACACCAAATAAAGAAGTTAGTTAAAATTAAAAAAAAAAAAAAGATGCAATCTTTTTTTTTTTTTTTTGAAACATTGAATGTTAAGTTAAGACAGTTAATTATTTAATAATTATCTAATTGGTATAAAAATGTTAAGCACAGCAGTAGATTCTTCAGTAAAGGTTGAAAATATATATTATATAATGTTTTTACTTTTAAACTCATATATACACCAAATAAAAAAGTTAGTTAAAATTTAAAAAAATTGCAATCTTTTTTTTTTTGAAACATTGAATGTTAAATTAAGAGAGTTAATTATTTAATAATTATTAATTTTAAGCAGTGTTAACAATTTAATATTGAAGCAGTTATTAATAGTTTTAATAATATAAATACCAATAGTATTTAATGTAGTTTTACATAATTATTAGAAAGTATTAATGTACATAACATTATTGTATGCTACTAACTAATGAAATTACTAATTTGCAGTACTAATTAATAATTATAACTTTATTAATTACAGAAGAAAAACATAGATAAAGTTACTAATAAGAGGGTGAATTGGTTAGGAAAGCTGAAATTCAATTCTTGGTAGATATTCTGTATTTTAACACAGGGAAAAAATTATAAAAATCCGATTTAAATTTTTACAAAAATGATTTAAATAAAAAAATCAGTTTTTTTATATTTAAAAAAATATGATTTTTTTAATACCCTATTTACAATACATTTTTCATAGATTGTAACATGTTTTAATTAAACAGTAGATATTCACTATTTGTCTTGGCTGTATATCACGCAATAATTTTATGAAACGTATACAACTTCGAAACTGCATTTCTATTTATCTCCTCCTCTTTTATGAACTAAAATTGTATATTTTAAAATTCGATATAAAGCGAGGAAAATTTAGAGGTAAGACGTCATTCTATTTCTAATTGCTTAATTCTCATTTCTTACTTATGAATAGATTAAATATCTGTTATTTTACAACGGTTACTTAATTATCTTAGCACAACTGACGTCACATTATAAGATCATTATAATTATTGGCAAAGATGCATGTAGTTATAATACTTCTGTAGTAAAGTGGATTCCTCAGTATAATTTCTAATTAAATAAATTCAAAATGCATGAATATTTTTTTATATGTACTGGATGTAAATTTAATCTACATAACTGAAGAAATAAAAAGATATCCATTCCATTTAAAAATAGACTAACATGATAAAATTGGAATTGTTTACTTCTTTTCTGTATTCATTATTAATAATGATTAATTGCATGTTATTATGATCGTGAAAGATGGAAATTAATGGTTGAATTCGTTAAAAAAAATAATTGCTTTCTGATATAATTACTTTCTGAAATTTCAACTACGTTTAGAGCATTATATAAAATTTATCATCTTAAAAAACATATGTATAAATTTTTCATAAAAATAATTAAAAAATATATTAGCAAAAGTTAGAAAATTAGTAGAAAATACATGATAAAAATGTTCACTGGGCAAATGTTAGTTGCAAAAGCTAGTACAAAAGTATGCAATAGTTATTTCGTTTGTAATCTGAAAAAATTAATTAATACTTCTGACAAAAATATTTTAAATGTGTTAATCATATGATCTAATGATAGTACTGAATTTTTTCCGTTTGGGAAAATATACTGTAACTAATAAAATATGGACAAATATTGTAAAATACTTTCATTTCTAAGTACCATTATCTGTCAGCTAGGTAAAATTTCCATATATTAATCATGTGCAAATGGCGGTACTTGTCATGACTTACCGTTAAAACCATCGAATGAAAAAATCTATTGATAATGGAAATAACAAGTGGAAGTATACATTTTTGTCCATCCGACTTTTCCTTCTTTATTAATATCACTTTTTATTGCATTCAATATTTCCATTGTGATTTTAAAGGAAAATACCTGGTATACATTTAACTAGGACTTCCCTCAAAGGGATTAGTCCGAGTGATATTGCTGAGAACATAGGGTTAACAATTACGATATAAAGAAGATACAATATATGAAAAAGAGCAAATTAAATGATAGAATTACAAAATATCGTATATAAATTCATATATACTGTTATTTTTTTTTATAATATTTGACAAATAATCTCATTTTCTTAAGCGGGAATTGCTCAAAACTTTAAAACGCACGCACACACACGCAAACAAAAAGCCAGATCTTTTAAAACGCCATGCTTTTTAAAGTCACGTAATCGGATTTGCAGCCAAGAGCGTATTTTAGCAAGCGTAGTTTAACGCAAATTTAATTTCATTGTTGCAACAGTTTGTTTGTGACAAATATTTACATATTTGAATAAAAAATTGTTCTCCTTGTTTATTTGTATAACTATTTATAGAAACTCGTACACTTCAAACCACATTGATAACATGCTTTGCCTGATTACGAAACTGTAGCCTAAATTCCTACTAAAGTATATAAAAAATCTTTCGATGACTTCTGTAAAAATATATTTTACATTAAATCTCCATATCGGCGAAACTGAAAAAAAAATATTTCAAAGATAATACTTCTTGATTATTTTCTAGTAGGCTCTCCATCCCTGCGCCTTTACGGCTTCAAACCCCAGACTTTTCTTCTGTCTGTAACTCTCTGGAATCTGTTTGTTTCCCTATCCGTCCTTCTACCCATTTATCTACCCGATTGACTGTTTGTCTATACGTCTCGCTACATGTCTGTATATTTATCTACTGGTCTTTTTCGGAATACATAGCACCCGAAATAAATACCTTCTGCTCTTTTTTATATCACGTACAGTTTGTACTCCAATTTGATAAGTCTTTGCTAATTTGCTAGCTAATTCTCCATTATCAAGTTTTTGAAAGATTTTAAATTTTTGTTTAGCATTTAAAACGTTCCGATTTCGTTTCACACCAAACATGTTTACCAGTAAAAAAAATCCCTCTACTAACTGACGATAAACAAGACGCAAAAACTAAAGGAACACGTGCGAAAGTGTGATAGGACAGCTGAAAATCTATGGTACAAACAAAATTCCAATTCATTTCATCCCCTTCAACCTTACCCCATCGAATGGGTTCCAGGGAGTTTGATTTGACCTCTGCGCACTTCACAATTCTATCAGCTAAACCGGACAAGACTCTAATTCACATCAACATCGATTTTATATGCATGATAAGCCTGAAAATATTTCTCTTTAATTTTTATTTTGTGAGTCTGGAATGAACACGGATATTCGAGAGTATAATGTAGTCTAATAATCAATTTTCTCTAATCAATTTTCTCTAATAGTTTTTTCTAATTTATATTTTTTTTATAGATGGTATATATAATGGTATAATATGCGGTAAGTTATGTTCGTCTTTTGTATTAAATTAGATAATGTGTTCCTTTATTTAATTTTTTTTCTTAATTTACTGAAATGTACTTGAAATTGCACCGCGTATAAAATAAAAAGAAAACCGTATGTGTTGACAAAATTTCATTAAATATATGGATATAGACATTATATTCTAGAAAAAATATTTAATACTTTGGTTTGATATGGTGTTTTTGATAGGTGTTGCAAATTATTATTTAAAAATGTAATTTTTAAAATTTTATGTAATGTTAACGCAATAAAAGATATATAAATGTATTCGTCACTGTAAAACCGAAGTCATTGATAAAATTTCTAAACCTTTTGATTATTGTTATTTTTAAATTTAACATATTTGTGTTAGTCTTGCGATATTCAGAGCCTACATTTGTTGCATGCAACATTCTCAGGCTAATGGTTCAACAATGAAAGCTTTTGTCGAAATTTTTGAGTTTTCAGTTCAGTAATAAAACATTTAAATAATAAAATCAGAAATAGAACTAAGCCATAACATTGCCTCCAATTTGTCACGGTTGTGCAAGAAAGATGAAAAAATACCTTGGATGGCTTTCAAGAAATTTATCTCCATACAATTTCGATATGTAAAGTGTCATATAATGTCTAATATCTATTGAATGAACACTTTTTGCTTTTCTTCCAATTAATCATATTTTTAAAAAAATGTACAAAAAGTTAAATACTAGTTTTACGATCTATCATCATTTTAAGAATTATGTCTTTATTGCATAGTAAAATATTTCATTTTATAAGTTAAAAAACTAGTAATTTATTTTATGAAAAATGTAATTTTTCCTAAATTAGATTTGGATTACTTTTAAAGCATCAGAACTTTTATTTTTCCTCGAGAAATAGATCTTTAGAAAGAAAAATAGTTCAAGCATCAATACAGATATTTTATGTTAAAAAAAAAAAAAATAATAAATTACTGCATTTCGCATATACTTTGTTAGAAAATGCTAAATTTCAATTAGCTTTTCAGTAATAACACTTAAAATGACAAATGCAGAAAAGTGTGAATATTTTTTAACTAATGTTAATTTATACATGTGTATTTTAATTTTTTAATTACGCTGAGAAATAGTATTAGGTTGAGTTCTGTCGTATTTTAATACTTTTAATAACGGTAAAATTTTAATACCTGAAAAATTTATTATACCTGCTTGCTTTGAACTGATAGATAAAAATATCAACTATTAAAATTTTACCGGTATTAAAGGTAATAAAATTAGGTATTAAAATACGACAAAACTTTTACACGAAACTAATATATGATTTCTAATTTGAATATGCACCGGTGTTTATAAATTAAGGGTATAAAAAAGTACTCCACTTATGTTTTATGCGAAAACGAGAAAATTAGAAACATACTCACAGTAACTGCGTAGTACTTTCAACCCCACTAAAAAAGGAACACTCCCATACATTTTAATTACTAAATACTTCAAGAAAAAGGAAACGGAAATATCTATTTGACTGGAAACTATATCTTCTCTCAATTTATGTTAAAAAAATTATCTTAGGGGTCATCTTCATATTGATATTGTACCAAATTCGGGAAGTTTACATAATGAAACCAAATTTTGACTGTATGTATAGCTATTTCGGTAAATTATACTTTTGAATACTAAAATGGAAGTCATTTGGTCAAATAGTTTAGGTATTATAAAGGTTTAAAATTTGGAATTTCTAATGTTAAATTACTTTTTAATCGCTTCAAAACTGGTTGAATGTGTGTCGCGTTTAATAAATAACTGAAAATCTACTTGGCAGAATGAGCTGAAATTTTCGATTCAGATGTTTAAAGCTTCTACAAATTGATTTATCTAGAACAAATTGTAGGTTACAATTCATATTTTTTTCTGTAAAATAATTAATTTCGAAAATATGCAAATTTTAAAATAAACTAGGGGGTTCAACCCCCTACTCGCTAACGCTCGCCAACCCCCGTGAATTGCGAAGCAATTCACATTTAGACCATAAATCATTTTAACATATGAAATTGACAATTTGTTTTAGATGTAAAAAAAAAAGTAATTAAAAACTTCGTTGAAAATACAATTAAAAATGCATTTATATTGGTGCTACTAATGGGCATAAATCATTTAAATACTATGAAAAAAGGATCTTGGGAAAACAATTAGTTTAAAACTAATTATTCCTATAACATTGCACAGCACGGCTTAAATTAATTTAAAAAAACGCTACGTGATATTTTATTTATTTCATCAAGACAGCAACAGATGGCAGCAGGTGCACTCTAACAGTTGAATTTTTATTCTCTACGGTTTTCATGTGAATGAAATTCGTAAATAAATTTTAAATATGAGTTGAGAATTCATTTGGAATTAACGGTATTATTCATAATTAAAATGAGGAATCATCTCAAAAGCTTTTGATTACGTACATGTTATTTTATTTTTAATAATTGATAGTTTAAGTTTCATTGCTCGTGCCAGGGTGATACAATGACCGTCATATTGGAGCTGGAAACTACGATTGTTGCCAAACGATAATATAGAAATTCAACCTTATTTCCGCGCCACGTAAGAGAAATATATATATAGATTTTCAAAAAGAAAAAAGGAATTGTATCCCGTGAAATGAACGCAGTCGAATGGCTATTTCATTTTTTTTCTGTAACAGTTAGGTGATTAAAATGTATGGGGTGTTCTCCTCTTTTTTTTTCGGCTGACTGTACATTATGGATGCTTCAAGTATGGAATGTAACGTATGTACTATAATTATATAAAATCAAAATATTTAAAACAACATATTAGTTATATAATAAAACAGTCGTATTTAGATATGTATATAAAAAATTAAATTATTCCCAGTCAAAACTTTTCAAATCAAAAAGGAGATTGTTTCATATATTTTTACATAAGAAATATTTATTTATAAATTATAAAATTTCTTTGCATTGTTGTACACTGGGTAAATCTAAACTAATGATAAAAATTTTAAAAAGAGATAGAACATGCTAGATCAATACAATGCATGGTCGCTGTGAAGCGCTACAGAGCGTTTTCTGATTGTGGAGAGAACTTTGCTACACTATCTAGTAAATGACTGTTGATTTTATTTATACGGAATATTGTTACTATCATAATAGAATGGGTGAAAATTCCAGGAAGAAATAGAGAAATTGCAAAATAAGTAATTTTATTTGACAGACAATTGACTTTAAGAGAGGAGTGAGTTTAAATTGGACCCCACTTTCTTTACAGAAATATAAGTCTTTATTAGAACTCATGGGCAAAACTTTAAGGGGTGATGTAACACATTTAAAAAAGCAATTTCCTCCATACAATGCATGGGCGTATCGCAAGCGGTGAATCTCTAGAGATGCTATCGCCATTTCTACTGTGTATTGTAAAGGGATGGCTGGTTTCAGTAAAAATGAAAAGGCGGAAATGTATTGTATGTATGGTGTTGCGGATGGAATCCTCTGTAAGCGCCAACATTGTCTAGTAATCAGGGCTCTCTCCAGAATCAGGAAGCGCTTTGTAGTGCTTCAATTCTTGTGTTATGATTATGCATTGTATATTTAGTTGGGGTATTATCTAGGTGTGTTCTATCTTTCCTTAACGTTTTACTTACCCATGATTTAAGAATCATCCTGTAGTAATAATGTATTGATATGATTAATAATATGTTATGACCTATTTATTTGTTTAACTTTTCCAATAATGTTCGTGATACTTTAATTAAGTAAACATCGAATTCATTTTAACTGTACAGCAAATGTTATGTTTCATTTGTATGATGTATTAGATTGTGTTTCGTATTTAATCCTTTGTTTAATAATATACAAAGAGGGTAAACCATATTGAACTTCCAAAACACATACTATTCAAAACAAAACTTTCTTTCTCATTTATAATCGGATACAGTTTGTACAATGAATGTCCGAACGAAGCGAACGTGATTTAAGAGCAGAACTCAAAATCTTGCTGAATAAGAACTTCCTTTTCAAGCATTCGCCAGAACGGAAATTGCCTTCAACATGAATATATTCAAAAGCTGTTATGTTACAAAATCAACTTTTGGAGTCCATGTTTATAGCGAATGGAAAGTTAAAATATTGTTAGCATCAGGTATTACATTTTTATTCCTAGTTATGTAATAATTCGAAGTGGTTCCCAGACAATAAATAATTAGTATTGAATTATTCATATGCAATATACAATTCATTAATTTGTAAATATTCTTCTATTATGTTCTTGTTTTTTATTTTAAATTGTATAACGAGAATAATATCGAAACACGTAATATTTCAAAGCAAAATTTAAAAACGGAATAAATTATAGCAATAAAAAATTATTTTGATCCCAAATTTACCTACTTTGGACAATCGCATATCACTCTCAATCTTTATATTCACAAGTAACTGTCTAGAAATAATTTTATTTTTACGAATATTCTATGGAGTCGCTCAATCTTTAAAATGTCAGGCAAATGTTTAACAGTTCACTAACTCTTTGGCAATTTGGTATCATGTGTAATCTGGCATTTCACAATATCCCGCCTCTGTAATTCCTAAATCAATATTTCCCACGAAACAGCGTCTCCAAATCATCAGTAAATCAAATTCGTATATCGCATCGCCAAGTTTGTCTCCTGGGCCGGCCAGAAAATTATATAGATATGATTCATAAATAACAGTAGAACTATCACTACAACAACGTTAACTTTCGTCTCCGTGATTTTGTGACAATAATAAAATGTCGATATATTTACAGATATAATTTATCATTAAATTGTTTTCAAGTAATAACCACTCACGCATTCGAGAAAAATTGTAATACGTTTCCTTGTGTAGCGTAATCAATTATAAAAATTAAAAATTCAAATTTCGATTTTTTTTCACCTTTTGTCCATTTAAATATATTTATATTATCTGCAATGCTATTAATTATAATTTTTTTATAATGTTTCTAAATTAATGTTCTGAATATTATAATCGCTTATTTATTCATATATCAGGGTTCGTACGGGTCCTGGAATTTTAAGACCATCAAATTCTTCGGTACCAGTATTTTCTTATAAATAATCTCTTCTTAAATAAGAGGGAATTTTGCACGTTTGAACTTGATGTATTTCCTTAGAAAAATATACTGGTATATCACCTGGAAAATAACGGTACCCGTACGAACCCTGTATATTTTACCAAAATAGATAATCAAAATATATTCATAAAAATATTTTAAAGAAACATTGTTCACGCTATTCATGTCAAGTACAATTTGAGGGTTTGATTATAATAATTTTAATGGATAATGCACGTACTGTAACGCTTTTACGCAAATTACAATAAATGACATTAAACAAGTATTTAAAATTTATCTAGTTTGAATATGTAGATCAAGACAAGTAATTTTGATATGTATATTTAAAATTTAGAATGAATGTAGATATGCAAAATAATCCAAAATATTCTCAAACTTTTTAAATTGAAGTTTACAGAACGACCTTGTGTCACCCTTTTATGAATTGATATCCATTTCTATTTTAAAAAGTGTTAGTTTATATTTCTGAAATCGTTAAATGCAAACTGTTATGTATATATCTTTATGAACTACACAACTAAAACCCATGATTTGGTAAGTGAAACAATACCCTTTAATTTCTGATAATGCAAACCGTTTTGTACATATCCTTATGAACAACATAACTAAAACCTATGATTTGTTAAGTGAAACAATACTCTTTCATTTCTGAAAGATTTGTGTATGTTTTAAGAAATTTGCAAATTCATTCTTTTGAAAATCGATTTGTTTTCTCAGAACAATCCCCTTCCAATATTATGCTTTAAATTTGCAAAAGAAATCTACAAGTTAGTTATCTGCTTTCGTAATTTTTCAATACAATAGGATTTAAATTTAATTATAAATTAAACGTAGCTAATACAAAATTTCTCGGGTAATACCAAAAAGTGAAACTTAAATTTTAATTCTTTCCAATATTTACTTTTTACATTATAAAAGAGAAAACATGTCACTCGTGCCAGTGTCATAATTTCCAATATATTGTACATTAGGCTCTTATTAACTCATTTGTAATACAAAAGTTTTGAGAATCATCTGGCTGTAATATTAGATATTGAATTGAAACTTTTTAAAAAACATACATTTCTTACTTTATTTTATTTAATATTGAAGCACCTTCTACGATAATTTTATCACCCGTATATTTTAAAACTAAACTACATAGATGCGTAAGTTTAATTATTTTTATTTTTAACATTTTAATACTAAATGTAAATGCATTTTAATATATGGAGTTGTCTCAGTAAAAAAAATATATATTTTATGAAATATAGTGAAGCATGAAGGTTTTATGATAGAGTTATGTACTGCTAATATCTAGCGTTTTAAAGTTTTTAAAACACTTGTATAATATGTTTTTATCGGACATCTATTTTAGTAAAGTGTTAAATAAATAATTTTGCATAAAATGTTTTCATATTTTGGTTAAATAAAGATGAATCTTTCGTTTCGAGTATTCTTTAAATTATTAAAGTTATTTTGGTTAACATTGTATTGCTTTAAAATTCTGAAAGTGTCCAAACTCATGTATTATCTCATGTATGTACTCATGTAAAAAATGTATTATCTATCCCAGAGTAAAAATTTTGCATCATTTTTAAATTAATTAAAACATTTATGGACAAAATTCGTTACCTTTGTTATACAAGATTGTGTTTTTATTTAAATATTAATATCGGCGTATAAACAACAATAAAATATCAGACGTTCCCACAATTAACTGAAAAATAAAATAACTTTTTTGAATGATAACTGAAGCTGTAAATTTCTCAAAAATATTTTAATATATTTTCAGAGAAGTAAATAGCTTTATTGTTTTCTTTTCTTTTTATTTGCTTATTATTTCTACGTTACGTAAATTAAGAAACGTCACATATTAGCATTAAATCCCATTTTATATTATTTCAGTTACGATCCTGTAATTTACATCTTTGCAGTCATTCTTAATTTAGATAAATTAGTGGGTAATACTTAAAAAAAGCGAAGAAACTTCCCGACTAATGTGTATTTTCGACTTTTCTAAATATTAGAAGTAGAAGTTTTAGCTAAATAAATTTTGATTATGTTGATGATATTTTTAATTTTTTTCTGATGTAACATTAAATTGACAAATAATAACATTTCATTGTAGTTCTGTTTATAAAGTATTACAGTTAGAGAAACTTCGGTTATTATGGAATACTAAGGTTTCTGATTGGTAAAGTGATGCTACCAAGTTGCAATATCACAAACGAATGAAGAACGTTTCCAGAATGTCCCCCAGAACACGCAGCTCTTCGGTCGGTGTCAGTGAGCGTTGTATAAATAAATATTTGTTTTTCGTCTTTGGAAAGTTTCAGGAGATAATATTTCAATATATTTTATTTAATATTTTCACATTGAAATAATGCATAATGTACACTGAAATACTAAAAATAAATGATAAATAATTTTTCCCCAAGGGTGGTGTCGGGTTATATGGACTATCAATATCTCATAATACTCCATGATATGGTGGCGCATAGACAGATCCATATATTTGTGATTTATAAAAATTTGAAGTATGAACTGGAGTATAGTGGCTGACTACCAAGATACTATATTTTGATTATTTTGATCAAGCTCTCTGGATACCTACACAATGCCTTTAAAATGCGTTTATTAATATTATTATTTGTTTGCATGTGATGAAAATTCATAAAAGATTTTTTGTCTACAAAATCCATTCGCAGATATTTGAAGTTTGTAGTCGTATTTGGTTTTCGGATTTTAAACAATATTTGGATATTGTATTGTCCCAAACGTAAAGAGTATTCCATAATACCTGAATTCCTTCTATAAGACATTTCATTAAGCTACAATTACATCTTGTTTACTATAATTAAAAAATAAACAATGTGATAATGGAATAAAACAATTTAAAAGACTTCGTTTCCAAATTTATATGCTAAGAAATATCAGTTAAATAAATAATAAGTATTGCAATTAAATTCAACAGATTCAACTCAACTTTATTTTATGCTAATAATCCCCTGCTGTCCCCTGGCGGAAAAATGGATAATTAAACTAAATTAAATTTGAATTTTGATTTTTTTTTATATAAACTTTTAAAATAAGCTTCTGTTATGGGGAAATAAATGTTTTGATAAAAATTTTCGCATGAAAGTTTTTTTTCTCTTTACACTAGTAGCTTCTTTGGTGGGGAATCGCATATCTAAAACTTTAAAATGTATTTTTTATGTTTTTTTATATGGCAAAAATATTCCAAGTTAAAATTAGGTAATACAGATTCAGCAAAATTTTCTTTTCCTTTTATAGCGCACTCTGGGAGATAACAGGGTAACCAAATTTAACTAAAATTGATTTTTGTATGTTTCGCTCTATATGCGGAATTAAAAATAAATAGCACATATTTAAAAAATATTATTTTTTTTCGTTTTTAGCGTACACTGGCCGGAAATAAATTAACTAAATTGAAATAAAATAGATTTTTTATGATTTTTAATTAAATCTCCGGAATAAGTTTCTGCCACGGCGAAATTAAAGTTTTGATAAAAATCTCCACAAGATAGCTTTTTTACGCTGATAGTGACACTGGTGCAAAATTGCATAACTAAATTTTCAAAATGTGACTTTTTCTCAAAGGACAATTATACTCCAAGTTAAAATTAGATAGGACATATTCAACTCATCTTTTTTATAGGATGATAACGCCACCTAATGAGAAAAAGAATAACCAAAGGATAGTAAGAATGTTTCTTTTAAGTTTCATTCTATCACAGCCTGAAGGTAAAAATAGGTAGTAATCAAGATAAAAATATGTAGCACAGATTCAATGCAATTTTCCTTTCCGTTTATAGCGTTTACTGGCGGTATATAGTCTAATTAAACTGACATACATTTGACTTTTTTTTAATCTTCAGAATAAACTTTTGCAGCAGTAAAATTTATGTTTTGATAAAAATTTCCACGTGTATGTTTTTACGTTGGTAGCGCCACTGGTGGGAATTCCGTTTATAACGTTTACTGGCGGTGTATAGGGCGGTTGAATATAAATACATTTGATTTTTTTTTAAACTTCAGAAAAAGCTTCTGCAGCAGTGATGTTTTGATAAAAATTTTCACATGATAGTTTTTTTACGTTAGTGGCGCACCTAGTGGAAAATTGCGTGGTTAAAAATTAAAAATGTATTTCTTTATTTTTTGTCGTGTGACAAAACATAATCCAAGTTAAAATTAATAAAGACAGTTTCAACTCATAATGACCACAAGCGAATTTTTTTTAACTAAGTTTGATATATATAGGCTGGTCATAAAGTTTTTCCCTGACTAAAAAAAATATTACGAAATAACCATTGAATGTAATACTGTAAAATCTTTATTATGTTTTTTTTTCAGCTGGATGTATGATCACCTGGCTTGAAAAGCAAACTCAACATAATTTACAGAGAAATCCTTCACCTGACACATTGTAATAAATCCAATTGTTAAATTTTTCATATTTTTGAATATTCAGGGGATATTCATTTACGGTCAGGTTCACAG
Source organism: Maratus michaelseni (assembly GCA_963931845.1). Taxonomy (NCBI): domain Eukaryota; kingdom Metazoa; phylum Arthropoda; class Arachnida; order Araneae; family Salticidae; genus Maratus; species Maratus michaelseni. The sequence goes on from OZ007588.1 coordinate 431,409,164, forward strand.
ATGCTGTGTCTAATTTGAAAGCCCAATCGTTGGGCAATACGTGGCGAGAAATGGAACACCGCTTTGGCATTCTTCGAGCGACCAAGTTCTTCACATCGAAATTTACTGACGTAAGTATTTATATTAAAAACTTCATAAATGGCTTTACAACATATTGAAACAAGTACATGCCTAATTATATTAGTTTTTCTGCAAAGTTATTGTACTCAGGGGAAGACCTTATGACCACCCTGCATTTTAAATGAATCTCTGTATGATAGCATTGAAATAAAAATAGGTAATACTGATTTAAAGCAATTTCCTTTTTCTGTTATAGCAACCCCTGACGGAAAATAGGTCATCTACATTTAACCCTCCACCTACAGGACGGGTCCAGTCAGGTACATTCCAAATGACTATTCGAACGAGAATTTGTTTAATAAAATAAGTTAAGTATAAAACACAGAAACAGAAACAGAAACAATAGATTGTTTTGAGGCAATTCCCAGTTTATATCAACTGCCACTCCCTATATATGAGTATTTGTGTATTACATCTTAAAGAGCCATGAAAATAAAGAGTATAAAAGTAGCAAAAATGCACTGTAAAATGAAAGAAAAGTAGAGTATTTCACCGTTAATTTCATCAGCTAATCCGAAATAAGTAAGATAGACAATCAAGATTAGCTTGCGTAAAGTAGCCAATCAGATTTAATTTGCACTTTAAGAATGAAAAAAAAAACACAGACAATTAAAGTAAATAAATAAGTTAAATAGTTTTAAATAAAGATACTGATGTGAAATGTTTTTATCAAGGTTGAGTAAAATTACCGGTAGTTCTAGGGTTAAATAAAATTGATTTCTTATGTTTAACTGTATGAATGTATTTACGATGATTAGTTTAAATTTAAACTCCATTCATAATGCAAACAAAATTTTAAATTATTAAAATGGAAATAACTACAAATCAGCAATTTATTAATTATACCGAACTTACAACTAAGTTGTTAGATACAGTCAAACACAGTCAAACACAGGGTAGATGCACTTAATTTGTCTGCTGGTCTGTTCATCCATACACTCTGTTGAAAGTGGGAGAGGGGTTGCGACCGTAGGGTGCAGGAGAAAGGTGCTCCCTAGGTTAACCCTAGGGTGCTAGGGTGCTCCCTTGTAAATTTAATTAAAAATATGATTGCTTTTTACATTTTTTGTACCTGGCTGTAATTTTGTATACTGAAATGCAATTCCAGTCATAAAACTAGCAAGCTATTTCCTCAAACGGACAGAGAAAACGCTGAAAACAAATGCAACATTCGTTTAATTGTTATTTTTATAATTGTAATGTAAAAAAAAAAAAAAAAAAAAACGTCAATTTCATATTTCTGATAATGTAACGAATAACTTCCTACTGAGAGAAATATAGCACTTTTTGATATATTTTCCCCGATAATGATTTAAAATTCACCATGTGGGATGCGTGCTGAAAATCATACATAAAATGCGCAAAAGAATATATTAAAAAAATAGTTACACGTTTACATCTGAAAAACATATTAAATCTTATACTGTAAAGGTCAGACACAAATGAAAGATTATTTATAAAATTTCATCAAATATTGATGTAATTAAAAATAATTTGAAATACGGAAAGATTTGTTTATACTTTTAATGAATTTTAAGTTCTATAAGGTTAATATAGAGTTCGATTTATTTGAGAAAATTGCCATTCATCAGTTTATTAAACATTAATTACTAAACTTTTAAGGTGAATAAATGAGAGTATACACATGTATGTAAAATTACCCTAGCTTAGAGAGTAGTATTTTTAAACAGCCTTCTATGTAAATCTAAGAAAGAAGAGAATTTTGATAACACACACATTTTTGAAGTTTTGCTTCTTTCACATGACAAATTTTGAAGAATAAATTTTGTATGAACATGAGATTTATATCAAAGTCTTATGTAATTTAATTTATGCTACCAAAGAAAATAAGCACAAATGAAAGTTTTTCTTTGAAAAAAATAAAATTAATAGCAAAAATTAACAAATTTCTCTCAGCTTCATATTTTATCTGAAAGTTTGACGCAAAAAAAATCTTATAAGTTTTAATTGCATAAAATAATACAATTATTCTGTCAGAAAACTTACATTTTTTACATGACGGTGAAGCTTATTATAGTATTAAGATCTTTAGTTAACTTTTAATCCACAGATTGGTTATTTACACCTTTTTATTAGCAACAAAATTTGATAGAATTATTTTAATGCTGTATAAAGTTTCAAAGGTTAAAAAGTGTGATTTGTTTTTCTGAATTATTTTTAATAGAAACAAAATGAAAATTACTGTTGTATGATAACAGAAGTACTATCATGCCACTCTTTTATAACGAAACTAAAAATAAAAATAATTTTAAAATGTGCAGTTAATTTAATCTATGTTTTGAAATTGTGATAATAAATGTAAAAGGCGAAAATATTCTTCAGGTGAATAATTCCGTTTTATTTAAAATGGTTCAGTTTTGTTGTTTTAAGTTAAGAAATTCTGCACGAATAAATGCTTGAGAACTTATATGTGAATATTTTAAAATGCATAATGGCTATAAAGTAAGTCTTTCCTGAATTCTTTTAATTTCAAGTTTGCAGAAAATGTGAAAATTATAAAAAAGGCAGCAAATTAATTTTAGAAAATATGAAAGTACAATTTAGTGAAATGTCCACTATCATCGAAGTACTATTCATTTTATTGATGATCTATTGAAAATACTATTTTTCTATTACGCTATCTAACAACAATTGGACACCCCTGCAAACGGAGATAGCTGCGGTCCTGATACACGTCGTGGCCGCCGCAGTTAAATAGCTTGTGGGAAACAACAACGCAAGCAGTCGCATGCAAGATGGCACGCAATTCGGAGCTCTTGGAGTTTGTGAAAGATGTAATCGTCAAGTGTTACAGGAATGGCCGATCTGCACATGGCATATCCAGCGAGTTGCAGTACCCAAAATCGACGGCGGACTACGTGATTCTCAAATGGGAGTAAAATGGTGATTATCGGAATGTGCCCCGACCTAGTACACACAAAAAAAATTGAGATTTAGAGACCGACGGGTGCTGGTTATTCGGAAATTTGGAAGAGCCACTCCAAATGGATGAGTCGCATTCTCGAAGAGGCATTTGGGAGTGTTGTTTCGATGAATAACATTCGTAAGGAAGCCCATCTGCTTGTTTAATATGGACGTGCTGCCAGCCACTAGCCGATGATCACCAAGTCCAGTATCTCTGCTCGGCTAACATGCAGCAAAAAACAGTGACAGTGGTTCGAAGACAAAAAACAGAGTACCAAACATACCATTTTTGGATTCTAATAAAATAGATACGGGACCACCAGCATAAACAAGAAAAAAAATCCAAATCGGAATATCTTTTCAAAAGTGGAGTGATGCATGTACATACGTTAAAAAGGATTGAAAAGTCTGCAACTTCGTTTTCAGGAAATCCGTTAATAAATATTTAATTCCGGTGTTGTCTGCAAAATTTTGTACTGTTGAAAGTTAATGTTTATAAATTCATTCCACCATGCAAATAACAGAGTTTGACACACTTTATGTAACACAAATCTTCATAGCTTTTATTTTCTTTTCTTAGTTGCTGTCATTTGCGTTTTTCAAAAAACAACTAATTAAAATTTAAAGACATATTGGATTGCAATGTAAAAATAGTGGCAATTGATGAATGTGTTTAACCTCTTTGTTATGAGCATGAGGCATGTCTGACGCGTAAAATGCTAAGAATCCTTGATTATTCAAACCAGTAATTTTTAATCGAAAATCTTCTCTTACTTAAACAAATCATTTCTGGTATTCCGTGGGGGAAAAAGTTCTATTTGGAAAAAAAACGGTGTTAAAAGTCTATAGAAGACGCTCTGCGTGAAGGGATTATTAATGAAAGCTTTCTTCAAAGGAATCTTTATAAAATCTATTTCTGAATTTGATCATTAATTTATTTATTATCTGTTAAACAGACCTTTTTATCTATTGTGACAATGCCTTTGGAAAAAATCATGAGAACAAATCTAATTAATAGATTAAGAAAATTAATGGGCATTTAATTCAGCTAAAAATAATTACATCAAATTAATGGGACTGAGTAATTCAATACATATAATTTTTTCTTATTCATATGCTAATTAATCTATATTAAAGGGCAATTTGTATGAAACGTGTAGACATAAATTTAGAATTTTTTGCAGTAAAATTTTAGTTTATATATATTTTTAACTTATTAATATTATGTTTTGTAGTTTAAAGAAAATTCAGTGTGACCAGCTGTCAGGGAATTTGAATGTCATTCATCATTTAAAAATATAAATATTTGGCATATTTAATCAATTATTTGTCCAATTAAATAATGTGAATATGTTGGTACTGGTGGCTGCAAATACGATTTAAACATCAATAAATTGCTATAAAAGGTACTTTAACTTTCTTGTAGTTTCATGTCAGGAGAATAACATACTAAATTCTTACCAAATTGAGGCTTCCGAAAATGTCCAATTTTCAACATGTCGTCCATGATGGCGGTCAAATAATTATCAATTAGAGTGTTCAACTTACGCAAGTAAAGTTGGCGTCTACCTCTTTTTTTAGGGTTCTTTCAATATATTTATCACAAATAAATTATACATATATATTTATTTATCTCTAGTTATAAAATATACAAAACATTATCAGTGTTAAAGTATTTACAAATAGTAACGTCACAATTTTCTTCCAAACAAATTGATGGCAGTGATTTTCATAATTTTCTGTTTGGCAAGGTTCACAAGCAGATGTGCATTGTAGTTCATATCTCATGCAAATACACTGTTTTGTTTGGCAGGTAGTGATACATTTACAAAGATTACACGACGATGACTTTCTGGCGCACATGTATATCAGACAAAATAAGTACATACTGAGTGTGTAATAGCCTTCATCACCGTTCGACCGCATTCATATATCTGTCCTTTCCGATCAAAATAATGATTTGGTAATATAGTCGAGTTCTGTTATATTATGTCGCAGAATTTCTAGTAAGAATGTGTTCTAGAGGATGGACGTGGAAAAAACAATTTTTTTTTAGTTGGAAGCACAAAGTGGTAAGAGAAACAGCACGTCTGACCCTAAACAAATTGATATTACTTTTCTTCCTATTTCTTTAATATCCGAAATTGTTTAACGTGGGGGCTGAAACACATGTACACATTTCTGAAAGGTTTGTTTACTGCCAACATGTTTTTCAAAAGTTCACTTTTTCCTACACCAAATATGTGCTACATTGAATCACATCCAGTGTAAGCAGGAATAAACAACAGTTGCGAACACGCATTACCACCCAGAATTCATTTCATCTCACTGATGTTATATACCTTCTGAAGTACAGACTTGTCTGAGCGCAAATAAATGCCTCTATTTTTGAGATGTGCATAATAGAGAAGAAGGATGAGTAAATCTGTATTCTTCCCTATAAATATCGTTGGAAAATATTTTAAAGTCTTGATAAATGCTTTGACGGTGTCCACAGCTCCATCTCTTGAAGCATTAAAAAAACTGTAGCCCTCTTTACATGTTTGTCTGTCACGATGCATGTTTAATGCAAAATATAGACAGAAAATCACCTGTACTTCCTTCAAAAGCTGCAGCTGCATTGAAGCTAATGATTGAATGTGTGATTTTTCCAAATCATTAACACATATTATCTTTGATAGAAGGATCAGCTTCTTAACCGTAAAAAAATATAAGTTGCTTTTCCATAATAATTTATTCTAACGTCTGCTTAAGAGCGTGCAATGCCACCATAGCTGTCGTTATTTTTCCATGGTAAACAATGGAGAAGGAAACCACCTTCTGAAACATTATGTTTAGTTGGTGTATTTGAATATATGATAGCTTTTTTAATATTATGATAGTATACTGTTCAATCACATGAGATACTTGCACTTTGTCACTTTTGCAAAAGATGCCTTTGTCTAATTTTGATGATGGATTCGTTAGCAAGGATTTTTGCTCGGATTTATCGTTTAAATAATACATCAAAAGTTGGCTTTCCGACTATGTTTCGTAGAATATTTTTCCCAATAATTACTAAATTATGCACATGAATATCTTCCTGGCAATTACACTTCTCACAATTCTTCTCAAAGATGGGTCTGATGAAAATGGCGTACAGGCTACAAGTTTTCCTTTGATCTTCTCAAGTGTAAAAAAATTGCGTTTCAACTTTGACAGTGTTGATTTTTATGCTTATCGCTGGTTGTATGAGGGAAGGTCATTTAATTCCTGCATAACCTTGCTGTATTGAGATGTGAACATGGTCCACAAAGCACGCAATTTTAAATTCATGTCACTTACAACCTCCAATACGCAACTGTTCTTTAATGATCTAATGAAAGTCTGCTCGATTAATAGGTCTGAACTAATGCCTGTCTAAAATTTGTTACCGTGACGAATATATGGAATCCTTGGAAAATGCGGTATATACATCAAGGTGTGTGTTTTTTTCAATTCATTCATTTCTTATACATAGATATGCAGATTTTCAGTAGTTATAATGTGTAGCACCAGCACATATTGGCAGACAGTTTCAAATTACTTGAAAGTGCATCATCCAAGATCCTGTACAATCGGATTTAATGACTGATAGAGAAACCTGCAGCATTCTCTGATATTTTGTGTAAAGCAGACTTGTTGTTGACATGTGGTCTTTTGTGTCAACATCTCTCGATCAATGTGTCTGATTTTATGGAACTTTCGAACACGATCTGTTTCAGTATCATTTATTAATATATGTTTCGTGCTTCATTCCTTAGTGAAACAAATTGTTTGCTATTCGATTGTAGATCTAATGCAATTAGTGATTTACACATATTACATTCATCATTTCTCTTGATTTTAGAGACGGCAATCAGAGGCAGGTCTTTATCGGAGAGCAATTGATTAGAACTGAAGATATAATGTCTATAGAAAACGAAATTTGTTGTTCCATTCCAATGTATTTCAGTGATGTCTATCAAGAGATGTCCACGAAAAGCTAGCTCTCTGTAGTGATTTGCTGGTCATGATGGGCTGGGAAGTGTAGTACCCGTAGACAACTTACATAATCTTCTAAGTCCTGTCCCTTAATTTTCTGAACCCTTTGTGTTGGTTTTATAGATTACACAGGATTTTATAGATTAAGATCATAAATGCATGAAAACATCCAAGCATAAATACAATGTGTTTCCCCAGGCTACCGTATGGTGCATGGGTAAAGATTTCGAAAACTTTCAATAACAAAGTTTCTATTTTTTCAATAAACACAAAGCATTTTTCTAATGATGTAGAAGTCAGTTTTAGAGACGACAGAGGAGGATCGTGATCGTAGAGCAACCTATTATAACTGAAGATATAATACATATATAGAAAACGAAAACTGTTGTTCAATTCAAATGCAGTTGAACGTAAATGTCCATAAATTGTATGATTTTACATAACACAGGTTTAGTGGACGTGCCAATAAGATTAATGCTATTGAGCGGAAAGTCCCCCCCCCCACTGAGAACACCTTTAAATAGCAATGTACCAGAAAATATTAAACAAATTATCTTAATTGATAGATCGCCTCCTAAATTTTGCTTCCATTCTCAATTCTTTCTCCTTTGCTCCGAACTTATAAAAGTAATCAAAACAATCTACAGTTTTCGAACTAAGCTTGCTTTGGAACAGTCGAATATCAGGAGGCAGGTACCTGTCTGAAGAAACTGTGATTAAGAGAGAGCATCATATAAAAATAATAAATATGGCATATTTTTCGTAATTTTTTATTTTATTTTTCTGCGTGAAAACTGATATCGTTCTGTAGACACACACATAGACACACACACACACACACATATATATATAATTAAAAAGAAATCACATGTAAATATATAAATACTAATTTTTTTACAAAAACATGAATTTTATTTTATTTTTTATTGAATTTGATAAGTAAATATTAAAAAAACACCAACTTTTTTCATGAATCTCAATAGCATTTTTGTTAAAGTTTTCGATTCTAATGAATAAGTACCATTTATCATATTTAATCACCTTACAGCAATACTAATATGGCATCTAAAACTTTAATCTATTTAACTTACAAAATATAAAGCTCGCATACGTTTTAATATGTTTTATTATTTTTCAAAGAATTATTTATGTGAAGTAAACATTGAAAAAGTCTTGAATTGAATTTCATTTGACTATATTCATTAATATATTCTATTGAAGCATTGAGTTTCTTGTAACAATCATCTTTATATTTTTACTAAGTGAATTGCATGATATTAAATATTTAAAACAGTATTTTTTTTTTCTAAACTATAAAAGTCTAAATAACGTCTTAAAATAATAAATTATTTTTTTTAATTATGCTTAATTAATATTTAAAACGGTTATTGCTTCAGTATTTCAATTCATGTTTTGAATAGAGAGGAGGGAATTTTTTATTTAATATGTCGATAGATTTTTATATGCATTTTGCTTTGTTTTTACAATTGTGTGTAGCTTTCAGTACATTTCAGTTACAAATAGAAAAGCATATTTTATAAGTACATATTAATAAATCATTGGTAGGAAATCACTTTTACTGGTTTCACAATATTCACTTTCTATATTTACTCCTATAATTCTTTATTATTTTTACTGCTTAATTTAGAAAAAACAAATCAAACATCTGAATTGGAAATTCTGTATATTTAATAAAAAAAATAAAAATTTATGAACAATAGTTATATTTGGGTTGGAATGAGACACCGTGTATTTTTAAGTGAAAAATGTAATTCGATCCTATTTTCCTATACAAAAATTGTTTGTTGTAGTATGCTCCACTATCTATTTCAGGTTGAACGTAGACGCATATTTTGAATCACCCTGTATAATTATTCAAATTCATCATATAAAAATATTGATCTTACAAGAAATGTTCTAGGTATATTGATAACATTTTTGTATTTGATTTTTGTATTTTGCATTTTGTATTTGATTTTTGTATTTTGCATTTTGTATTTGATTTTTGTATTTTGTATTTTAATGTCGAAAATTTTATAGTTATCGAAAATGAATTCACTTTTGTAGTTTTACACAGTCATCAAAATAAAAATGCAGAACAATTTTTTCAAATATTATTTAAAAATACATATATTGTAATTGAAACAAATAAGAATTTGTTTTCCCTTGTATCACTTTTATATCCAAAAATTTCCTTTCGAAGAATTTTAAACACTGAAAACGTTTTTGTTTCATAGAAAACAACACTCCCGGAAAATTTCAGTGACACAAAATACTAGATATTCCATTACAGCGGAAACATTTTGCTGAAAAACGAAAGAATATTTTCGGATGTTAAGAGGAAAATAACCGTACAAAACTAAGGTAAAGTTTCCATGAGACTGCGCAATTTTTTCTGCTTTGATATCAAAATAACAATATATTATGTTAGCGAATAGTAGTTAAAAAGAAAAGATTCGAGGCTGATAAACAGAACGTATCCAATAAACTATTTTTCCTATCTGTAAACATAATACTTTCTCGATAGCTAAAAGTATCGGTTGTTTTGTCGTAAATATCCACTACGGTGAAAAATTCATAAAAGAGTTTTTCTTTTAAATAAAATATCTGACGTATACTATGTAATAGAATAGATTTATACCTGACATTTTATTTTGATCAGACATAAGTAGAAAATTGTTACTTTTTTTGACTGAATAAAAAGTGGTGTTTAAACTAATAAATCAAATTTTATTTAAACGAATTCTACATTACAGTTTACAATACTTTATTTACATTAAGGAATAATTAATAAAATCTTTAAATTATTTTTTTTGAGATCATACATTTGAAAATTAGTGTTTGTCAGGTTAAACAACAGTTAATAAATGTAAAATATAATTTCGAAATATATCGTGTTACTTAACAATGATATATACTTTGATTAATTTTTTCGGTAAAATTTTGCATAATTTTATTAACATATAAGAAATAAAGCTGAGCGATATATCAATATGAAATCTATATGAAACACAATCTCGTGAGAAGGATATGAAAAAACCCCCCATAAAGGTATATTGTGAATATCATCTGATGTTAATCGTGAATCAACCCGGAGGAGAATGGCAAAACCATTCCGTGTTATCTATCAGAAACTTTAAATAAATTTTTGTGTGATGGAGAATTTTCAATCTTAGATACGGATAAAGGAGCTGTTTTTTTTAAAAATTCAAGCGTTGCTTCCCCCACTCCTTTGGGAGGTGGAAAACCGTATCTCATGTTCTACCCCATAAAAATTGGGAGTCAGGGATTTTTTGTGATGTTGAAATTTAGAACATAGGCATGTGTGGCGGCATCATAGGCATGACGTTCATAGGCATCACGGTAACTTCCGACGCTAACGAAAAAGAAAGGCTATCGCGGTGCTTTACGCGTATCTTTTTTTACAGACCGCGAGAGTCACATGATGCTCGAATCTACCAATGTAGCTGTACGAAAAGAGCATCGCGTCACACTAGCGGTCTGTAAAAAAAGATAAGTGGAATGCACCGCGGTAGCCTGTCTTTTTCGTTAGCATCGGTTAAGACTCCTATAATAGGAGCTGACGCATATCCATTTTGTTTCGGATTATTAGTGCTCAGTTCATCATCAATCAACCGCAGCCGGAGTTGGGGTTGCCTAAGTCTCGCTTCTGATTGGCTGAACCGGTTATGATTAGCTTGGTTTTTCGACTGAACTTCAATTTGAGCACCAAATCTCCGAGGATGCGTCAGCCTCTATTATAGGAGCTCTAGCCTCGGTAACTTCACAATGACGTCATACTGTGACTTTGTGACCATCGACGTGACGTCACGTGTCGTGAATGTGAAGTCTCTTTGACGTGAGTGTGAGGTCGTTCTGGCCGTTTTTTAGTGTTTCTGTGAGAACACGTTGTGGCCACTGTGTGAAATCTTGCTGTGACTTCAATTTGGAATTTTCGACATTTCTGACTATTTTGCACCAGGTCGAATTGTCAGATTTAACCCGAATCTTATTCGTATAGTTCAGGTAGACTTTTGTTCTGTTGATACAGGTTTGTGACGATTCTGCAACGGATATTAGTGACCAGATTTTACCCGAATCCGATCTGCCAACTTTACCCAATAATACGTCAAATATTTTATTTTAAGAATTGTGATAAAAATTGTTACTGCATTACATTTTAATTTCCAATTAAAAGCATGTTTAAAATAAAACTTTTTACCTGCACATTTATTTAAAGTTTAAAATAAATTATTATTTTTATTTGCAACTACTTTTTATAATTTTATTTTCAAAAGACATTTTGAAAATATTATATATTTTTTACATTTCTTATATGTTAGACAAGGCCATGCATGAATTTTTAGATGAAATTATATCAGATTTAATATAATTTTATACTGCCATATATAGTAAAAAATGGGAAAATCTAACGCTTCTTCATATAGCTTTACTTATTAAAAAAAAAACTGAAAACCACAATGTGATTTTCCTGCAAAGTTTATCATTTACATAATAAAGAACATCTACAAAAAATTATAAAGCTCAATCTCAAATGCAAAACAATTTAGCATTTTTAAAGCATAAAAAATAACAAAATATTAATATTAATTAAAAGACATTTAAATTTTTCTTTGTGAAAAACTCCCCCTTGAACAGGTCTTCTACTAGTCCCTGTTTTGAATACCAGTATTTATGAAAAAAATAAATTGTGCTAAGTTTTTAAAACATTTGAATCAAATATTTAGGCGTCTACAAAATTTGTAAGAAAAATCTAAAACAAAGATTTATCTAAAAAGAAAGTGTTACTTAAAAGAACTGATCTAATTGGAGGCTTGCTTGATCCGCAATCCTGTACATATTAAACATATAGTGATATTAAAGCTGCAGATTTCACATTGCAACCACGTGAACAAAAATAATAGATATATAATTTGAGTTCGTAATTAAAATAAACGATACTTTTACCATTTTGGGGAGGTACTGTCTACCCTGAAAGCATAGAAATTCTAAACGGTACCTTTTAATATATATTCCAATAGTAGACAGTTTCTGATAAACTTAATAAATTAAATATAATTACACTACATTCTCTTAAATCATTCATATCTTGGGGCCCAAGTTATAGATAACTTTAAAAAATATCTTTACTATTCAATTAATTAAAAAGGATTTCTGAAAAATATTTACAGAAATTACCGCTTAAAAAGAAAAGGTAAAATTTAACCTACAGAATAAAATATACTATGAATTAGGCATGGAAACTATATTATGTTTTAAATACTTTTACTTCAATGTTTGACTGCAGTTAATTTAACTATTAAAACAATCTTTTGCTTACTTAAACAAAAAAACTTTGATTATTGATTTCAAAATTACATTTTTATTTAGTATAAAACGCTTTTCATTTAAATAGTAAGCCTTGCAATGTATGATTTTTTGGAAACACCGATCAGTAATTTTCTATATCACACTGCACTGCTGCTACTCTATTTAGCATCTGATGTGAAAATAAATGTGCATTTTACTGATGATTTACGATTCATCGATAGTGATACATGATGACGCCAATCGCATGATGTCTATCTGGCTCGATATCAGATTTAGGGGCAATAGTAACTGTAATCTTTGCTGTGTTTTGATATCATCATAAATAGTACAAGAAACTTTGAGATCTAATGTATATTTTTCAGAATACAGTGTAGTGAGGGTTTTACATCAAATCTGTTAGAAATGCAGATAATCATATTTATATGACACAAAACAAAATGAAAAATAATCAATACTTACCCATATTTTGACGTGAATAAAGGATAAAAATCCTGACAATTATTATAAAGCGTAACAAAACATTGTTTTATTGTTATTATATATTTTTTTATTTACTGGCTTAGTTGGTAAATATGAGTAGCACGCTCCTCTTAATCATACTCTTCATTCTAATCTCATTTTTAATTTTGTATATAGTGTAGATTTTAAATGGATACTTTGAAATTTACCTCAATAAACTCATTTAAACTCATTTATGAATTAAAATAGTAAAAGTTATCCTGAGTAGAAAAGAAAAATGAATTTATTAGATTTTAGCTTTATTCCTTCAAGTATTAGTATGATTATAATAATTTTATAATTAAAATCTTTTAGTAAAATCATATTTAATTTCTTACTAGTTCAAAAATATCAAACATTGTTTTTCGAGCCCTGCTGTTGAAGCTCTTGCTACGTTAAATATTTAAATTACACAGATAGGAAAAATAAAATTTTTACATACCTATTTTGATAATATGACATTCTTAGTTTCCATTTTGAAGTAATCCAAGAATATTTTCGAAGAAAATATGTCAGAAGAAAATGCACCAATACTGGCAATAGAAAGAACAATACTGGCGAATAACACGTCATATCATAACACGTCAACACCATTGTCATTTCTTTCGTACTGAAATTTTTAATCTGAAGTCTTACTCTAGAGAAGTCTTTTTTTTCAAATACACAACATGACTCCGTATAAAATGATAGTTTTTTCTAGCGGAAATTCCTCGTCTGTTCCAATAATTAAATGTAGTGTTTTTAGTTAATGGTCTGCATTAGCATTCAACAAAACCCGCAAAGGTATCGTCTCCCCCTCGTCGGAGATAATCTGTGGTTAGACGCAGCTGATTTCTGGTCATAATTTACAGATGTCCCATAAATCTTTGTATGATTTGGACCACCATTTTGACAGAAGAATACAATTGAAAATATCAGACGACATTTTTAATTTAAAAAAGAAATAAGCTATTGCCAGATTTCTTTTTCCCACAATATTTTATTTGTTTAATTTTTTTTTACGGAAATTGTTCTAAAAATGTGTAAACACTCTTTGTTGCTAAAAGAAAAAAATATTAAAATAATGAACATTGTTTCTTGTCAGTGTTTAAATTTTTCTATTTTTATTTCCTGTGGAATAAACTACTTGGAAAAACAATAGTATTTTTTTTGTTTCTGTAAAATTCTGATTGAAAATATGAATAATTATCTCCTGCGTTTTAGATACATTTTATATATTTTAATTTTTATTCTGAAAATATTAAATTTATTTAAATAGTATCTAAAATAATATCTATTAAATAGTCCCCCTACCTGCATATTATTTTTTGCCGTTTACGGTGGTACGAGTAATTTATAATTAATAAAACTATTAATTTTTCATATAATATAATAAACTAATGAAAAAATCCATTATTTTAAAATAAAAACATTTGTTTTCGTGAAGTACATGCAGGATTATGTTTCTGTATCATAATTTTCAATTACATATTAATCGAAAACGATCGACGTAGAGATCATTTTCTTCTATGCCAGTAAATAAATTAATGAATATAGGTTAATTTACAAGGGAACCAGTAAATCAATCGGATCCAAACACCTAAATGCATTTACGGCGCCGGTTCTCCTCATTTTCAAAGTTTTTTAAATTCACAATTTGGCTACAATGCTGTTTCACAATATGGGGAGTTTTTGGCTACACATGTGACTTGCAGTGACTTCAATAATTAAAATAAAGCCAAAAAAATATTTTCACGATTAATAAAACATTGAAGCGATCTTATGTATTTTTTAAAGTTTTCTAAGCAGTTCAAGTTTTAGTCACAATGTGATGTCACTGAGTGGTCGTATTTTGGTCACATATGTGACGTGACCATCGTGACTTGCAGTGATGTCAAAGTGATGTCAATGTGGCGTCACTCCGACTATGCTTGCTATACGGGTAATATTGCAACATTCTGTTTTGCAACAGTGGGCGGACAAATCCATACACCGAAATTTGTCAAGTACTTATATTTTTTTTTCGTAGTAGTGAATTTTAAATCATAAGCATGTACAAAGAAGTTCTGAAATAAATATTTGACACCTCTCGATAGTGCAAATCCACATTTCAGAATCTATCAGGCCATTTAATAGGAAATTTTTGGGTATGGGGAATGTTTGAACAGAGACATGGCTGAAGAGGTTGATTTCTTTAATTTCTCCTCACCCCCCCCCCCCCCCAATCCTCTCCAAGAGAGATAAAATAATATCTCAGTATTTATAAAGAACTTTCATTTAACTTTAAGATAAAATTTTGTCGGATAGTAAATTTGTAAACATAGAGAAAATTAAAGAGGCTCCTTAATTAAATATTTTATCCTCTGCCCTCATCCAAAACAATAAAACCGTATTTAGGATGCTATAAGTTTTGTAACGACACATTTTTGAGGAATGGTGATATATATATATTAATAAAGGGTTTTGTTTTTAAAAATTACACTCCCTGTCACTCAGGAAAGTTCAGAAAAACCATTATCCCGGAATCTGTCTAATTGTTAAAGCTGAAAACTATTGAGATGGTAAATTTCAGAACATAGGCACAGGTAAAGCTTGTTTTGTATAAGATTCAAGAACCTGCTACCAAGATTGTCATCTCAGGATCTAACTGGTTCTTATAGGGGAAATTTTGTCTGTATTTCAAATCACTCATTTCCGTGACTAAAAATTCGACTCTTTAACCAATTGGCTTGTTTCTTAGTTTTGTCAAAGGAGATTGTAAGACATTAAGCTAGACAGTAGTAGCTCCATACTTTAAAAAAAGCCCTTAATCTTTATAGTCTCGTTTTTTTTCGTCTGACAGTCAAGAACTTTTTTTCAGGAACGGTGAAAGGTACCACGCTGAAATTAATATCAATTTATAAGGTCCATGGTTTCATTGTTGTGTAAAATTTTCGAACTTCTAACTTAATGCGATAAAAAGTTACTGTTTTAAAACAATATTATTGGAAATCCCTATTCAGGAAAATCACGTCATAAATCCACATAAATACTTCTATTTTATTAATGTTCGGAAAAGTCTGTTTGTCTGTCTGTCTGTCAGTGTATCTACCTGCGCCGGATAAACTTTGCGAGCGTAGCGAGCAGCAAAGCTCTTTTGGTGTTAAAAAATTGGGAGAAATCCGGGCCTTCAGGAGTTACAGTTACGAAGAAGTCAGCCCTTTATTAAGAAAGTTAGTAATTAAGAAATTCTTGGAAATTAGCAAATAAGGAACATTTTTCCGAAGCAAAGAAATAATATCATTACTGCGTTCTTTCGCACCGCGATGCGAGGCTAGCGAACGTTCAATAATATTATTTCTTTTACCAGGACCTGTAAATGTTTGATTCTCCCAGAACTGAAAATCAGACAGCTGTTTCCATCAAGAAAGGGACTGGGCCGTTTTAAAGGGGTTGCATATTACAAGATCTACTTAACCTAGGCTTTCCAAATTAACACCGGTATAATCAGCTGCTCTCCACCATTATAAGTTTCTAAAATTTGAGATTGTGAGTTATTTTCAACCTGAAATATCATTTATTTTTTTTAATTAATTGATTCGTTTTCTAATGCATCCTTTCATAGTCAAAACTCTTGGCTTTCGCTGCAGACATCATGTGACCTCGCAGAAATATAGAAAAAATTCATAATGGAACATTTCGGGGCCATATAAAATATTAAAAATATCGGATTTTTGGGTCTGAAAGGTATGCATCCTTGCTTAGAGTGGGCTAAGATTTCATAGATTCAAATAATTTTCAATTTCGGCTCATAATTTTTATTTTAGGTGATCTGGATGTTCCTTCGGTTCGAGGTTTTATACAATTGTAATTTTCATAGATTCAAGACCCCCATGTAAATTAAGGACCCGCCGGCGGGCGTAGCCATCTAGTCTCTTCATCCTTATCTTTATTTTGTTAGGAAATGTCTGTGCGTATGTCTATCATCTGTGACGCCAAAAACTCTGCAAGCGGTGCAAGAAGTCGCTTCTGGTGTCAAAAAATTCGTAAAAATTCCGGAATTGTTGATATTCAGTATCAATAAAATCGGCTCTTAATTAAGAAAGATATTAATTAAGAAAGTCTCGCAAATTAGCGAAAAAGTAAATTTTTTTTCCGAAACAAATAAATAATTTTATGCTTGATTGAAATTGGATGCTGCTACGAGGACCAATTGCTGCTACGCAACCGACCAATTAGCTTTTGCATTCGACGTGCACCCCAATAACTTTCTTTCGGACTGCTGTATGTTATAAGTTTCGAAAATTCGAGATTGTGAGTTAATTAGAACCTGAAATATTATTAATTTTTTGAATTAATTGGTTCGCTTTTTTAATGCATCCTTCATAGTCGAAACACTTGGCTTTCGCTGCAGACATCGTGTGCCTTTTTCGAAAAAAATGCTCCATTTGCATGAAAATTTGCGTGAACGTAAAAAGAAATTGTTATTTCAAAAAGGTAAAATTCGTGAAATTCGACCAATTAGAACCCAAGATATGAATTAAAAATTTTAATTTTTCGAGCTATTTTATCTGGCACGTGTCCGATGAATCTTATGAGAAGAGACAGCCGTCTAGATCGAAATCATTTTAATTTTCATAGTGGAACGGTTTCGGCGTCTTTAATTTTAATTTTTTTTAATTGCATTTATCGATTTGAAAATTACGAATCTATACATATCTTTCAACGACGATTCAAGATATCTAATTTTCATAACGACCGGATAATTGGATCCGGAAATATCATTTATTTCAAAATTAATTAATAATTAATTACTTAAAAATAAATGTTGTTAAGGCATCATTTATCGGCTAGACTCGGGTAGAGACATCCCGCTGCTTATTTGTGGAGATAAAATAATGCATTTGAAAGGGACTGCTATTTTTATAGGCTATATAATTTGTTTTTAAATATTGGATTTTAGGATTTGAGAATTATGCATCCTTGCTTAAAATGTGCTAAGTATTCAGATTTTCCAGAAATTTTTCGAATTCGGCCTATAATTGTTGATTTTATGAAAATCCTGATTTTTGTATAGAAGAAGAAATAAAACACTAAGGATTTTGATATTTCATTTCAAATCTATGGATCCGATCCCGACGCAGTTTGTCTCATTCGACTCGATACCGATAGAATTTACAGATTTTATTTCCGAATTTCACCACCTTAGAAGAAAAACTTAAATAAACAAAATTCAAAGTTATTTACTTTACAATATTTCCCTGGTTTCTTTGAAAGATTGAAATATAAACTTAGCAAACTCAATATATGTCTTATCGCAAAACCATCCATAAAATCAAAAAACGTAGTTTATAAGAAAATCGCAATGGACCCAATAGAGCCATAGAACCATATCAACGAACCCAATAGGAACACCAAATAGAGCCATATCAACTATCAGGTGTTTATGAAATCCCGTTCAACAGAGCAGATGGAACTTTACAATATTATATAGGAATGACCACTAGAAAGTTTAAAACAAGATTAAAATGAGCATATGACAGATATCAAATATGACAGAAGAACTACCGCACTGGCAAGACTACATAAGACCGAGACATAAAAAATTGATTTTAAAAATAGTAAAATAATTTATCCATCAAGGCTTTATTTCCCACCTATTATCCGTAAATCAATAAAACAATATATGCGTAAAGTGAACATTTGCAATGAATCCGCCTTATTTGAATTACCTAAATTTTGCACGAATTACTTTTCAGTTTTAAAAAGGGCAATAAGGAAATATTAATTTTCACGTTTACACTTGACTATTTCAAGAACCTGCCTTTTTACATATATGATCTCGTGATTTATGTTTTCAAGCTTATTTTCAAAATTTGCGAGAATATTTTTGTTTATCGTTATATATCTTAAAAATGGCACCGTATATGAGCGCTGAAACATATGTCGATCTTTAAAAGGTTTTTATAAGTCTTTTGTGTTTCCTCTTTGGATCACTTAAGCATTTTATCTATATCTATACTAATAAAATAAAGTTTCGCTCTGTGTGTGTGTGTGTGTGTGTGTGTCTGTTGGCGATGGCTAGCAAAATGTAGCCCACCTAGAAGCCTGAAATTTTAGATTTAGGTAGTCCAAACCCTCTCCTGGTGCTCCTGAGCCTCAGAATTTTAAAATTTTGAAAATTAGAGTAGTTATTAATTAAAAACTGATCAAAGATCACAAATAAAAAAGTCATTCTTCCGAAACTCGCGTAGCTCACGCATGCTCAGAAACCAATATCCGTATCTTCGGGAATAGAAGAGAGAAAGCACAAGTCATACCTTTTTTTGTTAAGTTTTTCTAAATTCGCCATGGGCGAACGGCCAGAAATACGGAAGAACCGTCTGCATATTCTGAAAGAATATACTTTTACGTTTGAAAAAATTTTGCATTTAATCCTTTCAAAAAAAAATAAAAATCAAAAAGCATTGAATTCATGTTTTTTATTTTCTCCCGTTATCCGAGCCTTGCATCCACCGGAATACAAAATATACGAAGAAACAAAAGTTACCAAATTAAAAAGCTGATTTGGCCCTTTTAAAAGCCCCCTTTGGTTTTTAAAAATACGAAAATTAACCCTTCGAAAAAGTATATTTTCTGTATGCCATTTCAAATTTTGCGATTTTTGTAAAATCTAAAAATTCGCATCGGCGATTCAGAGAAAGTTACGAAAAACTAAAAATACCAGACAATATTTACATTTATTCCTTTTTCGACATCTGTATTTGTTTTTGAAAAATACGAATATTAACCCCTCAAAAAAAATTCGTGCGCAGGACTCTCTTTTGCGAATTCCGATTTTCTGCGCTATATAAAATCTGGCATCGGTTCTCTAAAATAACCAAACAAAAAACTAACACACTTAAAGACATCTACGTTTTATAGGGTTTAGATAGAAAGCTTTAGTTTTAAAAAAATCACATTATCCCTTTCAAAAACGTTTTTCACCCTAAGTCAATTTCGCTTTTTTAACTATTTCTCCTATCTTTAAAAATCTGAATTTGCGTTTATAAACAAGATACGAAAAACTAAAAATACCGCGCCTAATCTACATCCCTTTGTTTTTTAAAATCTGGTATCCGTTTTGAAAATTTTTAATTTTAACCCTCCGAAAAAAATCATTTCCAAAACTCACTCACGCGATTGTCGTTTTTCTGTCCAGGTTTAAAAATCGGCATCGACTCGGGAAATGCCAGTACGGACAAACAGTAGACTCCTGATCATAGACACGTTCATTTTCTTCAAAACGCACCGTTGTGTTTTGAAAAATATGTACATTAACTCTTTCGAAACCGATCGTTTACTTAACTCACTTTCGCGATTTCCGCTATTTTGGTAATGTTTACCCGTGGTTAAATTTCAATTATACGAGGAAATTTGGTTGGGTCGAGTGTTCTGAAAAGGCCTCTTCCAGAACAAACTGCGCCCTTTGAGCGGTAGAAGGTGGAACTATAGGAGTATCTCTGGTTCAATGGTCCTGATTACGACGGGGTTTGGCTCATTCGACTTGATATCTATAGTCTTAAATATTTCAGTTGCACTTTCGACAGCCAGGATGCGCTTTCCGATCTTGGGTTTTATGAGCCCGATTACGACCGATTACGACGGGGGGGACTCATTCGACTTGATTTCGATAGCCTTACATATTTCAGTCATATTCGTATAGAACAGATTATTAATATCTCGGACCCGGGCAACGCCGGGCGGGTTAGCTAGTTTTAATTATAAAATGACTTTTTAAAACATTTCAATTCCCGTTATCACAAGTTTAATATCTTGTGTTTTAATTATCATTTCTTTAACGATTAATCGTGAAAGGTACATGTATGCAAGTACCTACAACGGATGACGGACTTAATTTGTATAAGAATTTTCAGAATAAAAAGTAGAAACTCACAACATTCATTAAAAAAAAAATAAGAGAAATGTTAAAATTTAATTTTAACATCGTGCCACTTTCTTTTTACAAATTCATACCTAGCGTTTCTATTTATAGGATCCCATTATGAGTACGTGGGTTGTTGAAATATATATTTTATCCGGATATGAAAAAAATCCATTGCACACATAACAATAGCACAACATTTCTCAGCATTGTGGCTTTCTTAGTCCCATATGTTTCTGAATGTAAGGAATTGTAAAGATTTGAGCAAATATTAGAAAAACTTTTACTTTTTGTATCTGGAAATATCGATAAAAAAATTTAGTGTAATGATTTATATCTATAACGTATTTTAAAAGTTAAACTATATTATACAGCTTTGTAGAAATTAAAAAAAAATGCTTTATTTTAACACACCTCCATATATTAAATGTACAGGTAATATATTCTCATCTTTGAGCAATAGCTAAAATTTAATCCATTAGATTTTGGTATATAGTTCTAATTTAAAAAATGTGTCAAATGTTTCTCTTCATAATTGTGCACATGGAATCGTTAGGATTGTTTCTAAAAAGCTGTCCTTTAAAAATGCTTTTACTAACTTTAATATTTAAAAAATTTATTTTATGTATTTAAAAAACAATCGTCTTAAATGAGGGCTGGATAAAGTTGTTGAATTAGTTCTGTTATCGAGTCACTTTTTTGGTTCCAATGCCAGTTATAACAAGGAAAAAATCATGCTTCAATCGTAGAATATGAAACGCTTTCCAATGCTTTCAGAGTATTTTATAAAATTTCATCATTTAATAAGGTAAAGAAGATATATAAGTGAACAATTTAGAGAACGCATAACACATTTGAAAATTAAATTGCAGAATCTACCTCCATAGCCTATAGGCACTGTAATTCTTTTGTGCAATACTGTTCATAATCTACAGATTTGTATATATTATACATAGTTTTAAACTAAAATTTAGTTTATTTGATAATTCACCTTCAGCAATATTTCCCTATATACGGAAGTGTACTCGACTTCTATTGTACTGCCCTGTATTTTATATACAGACTAGTATATAACCCCGTCAAAAATGACGGATTGTTGATCTGCGTTTCATTTTCATAAGACTTCATACAAACAAACAGCATGGAGATTTATTATTGAAAGGTTTGTATTGTAGAAAAATACAATTTAAAAAGGACAAATGATTTCTACAAATAAAAATAATAAGTATATATATATATATATATATATATATATATATATATATATATATATATATATATATATATATATATATATATATATATATATATATATATATATTTTTACTTAGTATTAAATTTCTGAAATAGTTCAACGATTGGACAAAATCAAATATTAAGAAATAATCCATGTGCGAAAGTTTGTGTAAAAAAAGTGTTATCAATGAGTTTTTAAACAGCTTGATTTACCATATAACTCATTGTTTGATTACATAAGCAAAATTAAATGGAAATTACGTTGTACTATGCATTTCTTATATTTTAATTACGTTTGATAAGAAAGAATCATTTTACAGTATATGACCCATTATCCGAAAATTCAAAATCCGGAAAAACCCGAAGTCCGGAAAGAAAAATTCGAAAATTTTCTAAATTTGTAAATTTTTACTAAAACTTTAGTTTTTCTGAAAATTTTCGAAAATTTTACCGATTCCTAATTTTTTTCAGTCCATTGTGTTTCAATGTTTAATCACTAAAATATTGTTACTTCAGTGGCGGGTGAACACGGTCCCTCCCTCCCCCCCCCCTTCTCTTCCCGAAATTAAAAACAAATCATTTTTCTCTCATATTTTAGTTTAAAATTAATTTATATTACGATTCGTTAGAAACAAAAAATAGTTATGTATTTATTTCATCAGGGGTGATTCTGTTCAAGTTTTCCTAAAAATTTAAGGCATTCGATTTCGAAAATTTAAGTCTTCAGTCTAAAATTTCGAACATAAATATCTCGAATTTTGAACGATAGTCGCCGAAAAAAATCAATTATGTCTATTATGTTATGTCTATTATGTCTATTATGTTATCTTTCGCAGAAAAAATAGAAAATTTCATCAAAGGATTGTGGAAACAACATGAATTTCGTCAAAATACCGAAAATAAAAACGCAAATTTCGTTGCAGGATTGCAAAAAAAAAAAAAAAAAAAAAACCGCTAATTTTGTTAACAAATTGCAGAAAAACGCGATTTCTGTCAAAGGCTTACGAAGAAGACGCAAATTTCTTCCAAGGACTCCGAAAAAAATGTAAAATTTCATCAAGGATCACAAAAAAAAAAAAAAAAAAACTGCGAATTTCGTCAAATAATCGCGGAAAAACATGAATTTCTTCAAAGGGTCTAGAAAAAAAAAACACAAATTTCTTCAAAGCACTGCGAAAAAATGTCTAATTTCGTTAAGTGATCGCGAAAAAAGTGAAATTTCGTCAAAGGATCGAAAAAAACAACCGCTAATTTCGTCAATCTCAGAAAAAACTCGAACTTTGTCAAAGGATCGTGAATAAAAGGCAAATTTCCTCAAAGGATCGCAAAAAGAAAATGCAAATTTCTTCAAAGGACTACGAAAAAATGAAATTTTGTCAAAGAACAGCAGAAAAAATGCAAATTTTGTCAAAGAATCACGAAAAAAACATGAATTTTGTCAAATAATCGTGAATTTCGGGAGGACCCGAAATACGGAACGATGGAAGCAAATTTCAAAATCCGCCAGTAGATGGCGACACTATACTGAATCAACCTCAAATCTCTCCCAAGGAAATAAATCACCGCATTCTGAAAAAAAAAGTACTTACAGATTTTTTTTTTGTTACAGAAATGTTAATATACATTTTTTTTTTTTTATGAAATAGTGTTTTAAGGTTTTAAACAAAATTAAAAGATTTAAAAGCTTGAATATGCTTTTACAAATATTTAAACGACGAAAGTAGACAATATAACTTCTTTTTCAGTAAGCCTAACATGGCGTTTAACTACGGTCGAATCGCAGAGTGGTACAGCCCGGTACCGTTACAGACACTCTCTCGCCTTTGGATTTTATTATAAGTAAGATTTTTATACAATACTTATATTTAGCTAAATTTTGTTTCAGTCAAAAAACGAATAAAACTAGTAAAATTACACTTCTAAAAATTACCATCTACAGTCAACAAATTCAGTCAATTTTGTAGCACAATAGATGAATTTATTTATATTCTACAAACATATCTTTGTACACTAAATATAGTTCAGCTTTAAAATACATAATTCATTTCAAAAGCACCATTAAGTAATTCCCATTCCTACTCAGTAATGCTTATTAATTCTTTGCTGTCGCCATGTATATGATCTGTAGAATTTATACATATCACGTACTATGCAACAATTTAGTTAAACGTTAAAAAGAAATTATAACTGAAAATGCACTTACAACAATTAGCATTAATAGGCAGTATTTTATCCGCTATACTTTATGTGCCCCTGTAAATTAATGGTAAATGCTATTCACATAGTATTCTGCAGTAAACATCTTGTAGTGCACTTCAGTAATGTATAGAAATTTATTTTTTAGCTTATAGTAATCACTATTCACATATATAAATTACATGATAATCTGAGTACATTTAAAAGAATTAGAATACAAACAAGCAGGCAGCAAACAGACAGACAGACAGACATTCGACAGACACACCGAAGTCATAAACACTTTTCAACTACATGTTAGAAAATGTTAATAAAACAAGAGGTTAGTTCTGTTTTCCTGTGAGAAAAAAAAGTGGATGCTCACAAAAGTGATGCGTATATATTAACTTTTTTGTTAAGAATTTACTTGAATACCAGAATATGAAATAAAATTTTCTTTTCAATTCAATTTGTCTCTTTTCTTGTAGATTTCATAAATTCTTTAAACTTCTGTAGTTTAAAGTTAGATAATACATACAAAGTTAGACCACGTATAAAATTATTTCAATTTGCTGATTAAGATGAAATGTTGAGTGATAAATATTTTTTTTAATATTGGTCATTTTTTTTCGTAAGCGCATATTATATATATTTTTCTAGTGAATGGTTTCGCTGAATAAAAAATTGGGAAAAATTATCTTTACCATTAAAATACTCTCATAAAAATTATAATTATTTTATTGACTTAATGTTTATTAAATTTAATAGTGTTTGATTAGTATAATGTGTATTTGATGAAAAAATGCACGTGTTACGTTTTAAGAACAGGTCCATGTTGATTATTTTCTTTCGTGTAATTGATGCTTTGCTAAGGAAATGGTGCACTTTAAAATGAGCAAATTTCAATTAAAAATACGAATTTATTTTTTTTTGCATTATTAATATTTTCGCTGTTAAAACCATCAATATATTCTCATATATTTCAAAGTATGTTTGTATATTTTTTAAATGCAAATGTGAAGGTCAAAAATGAAAATAAGATATTTAGAAACATATTTCAAATTAATTTTTTCTCAAAATAAATTTATCGTAGTCTATTTATCGTTAAAATGCTACTTGTGTTTTAATAATATTCAAGAATTTTTACTATTTGTAAGGTAAGATCTTGATACGTAAATGCAAACAATCTGTACATTCGCTTTATAATAAGGTACTCAAATTGGTAATAAGTTCTATTAACATGTAAATTTTGATTAAAATTCAGTTTAGTTTTTCATTAAATTTTTACTTTCTTCTATCTTTACAAGAAGAAAGTATTGGATTCGTGAAAATTTTCGACTTCCGGTTTTCGACGGATTTTAGAAGGTCCTGAACACGATTTGACTATTTTTAGAAAATGTCTGTCTGTGACTCGGTCTGTCTGTATGTGACAAAAATTTTGTGGGCGCTCTATCTCAAGAACTACTGCTCGGAATTTAATAAAACATTAGATTCAGTTAGTCCCTGATATAAATTGGTGCTAATTAGTTTTTGGTAAAAATCGCCCAGCAGGTAGTGCTGCTATGCAGCATTTTTCGCGATTTCCGCAATAACTCTATCTCAAGAACTAATGCTCGGAATTTAATAAAACTTTAGATTCAGTTAGTCCCTTATATAAATTGGAACGGATTAGTTTTTGGTAAAAATCGCCCGGCAAATGGCGCTGCTATGAAGCATTTTTTGCGATTTTTGCAATAGCTCTATCTTAAGAACTAATGCTCGGAATTTAATAAAACTTTAGATTCAGTTAGTTCCTGATATAATATGGTGCTGATTCGTTTTTGGCAAAAATCGCGCTGCTATGCAGCATTTTTTGCGATTTCCGCAATAGCTCTATCTCAAGAACTAATGCTCGGAATTAAATAAAACTTTATATTCAGTTAGTTTCTGATATAAATTGGAGCTGATTAGTTTTTGGTAAAAATCACCCAGCAGGTGGCGTTGCTATGCAGCATTTTGAAGGATTTACACAATTTTAGCGATAGTCATATTTTTTAAAGTCCATCATCCTTTTAGCTTTATGAAAAAGTGTATTTTAAATTATTACTTACTACATGTTAATTTAGTATTAAGTATGAGAAACATTCCAAGTTTGAATCTGAGTTGTTATTCAGAAGACTTCTATTATGTTTATTAAATATGTGTCATAGAAAAAAAAGCAACTTGCAATTATTTGATATTACAAAGGTACATACAGAAACTTTTGCTGAAGGTAGACTTGTAGAAAATGGAAAGATAAATGGTATCTTATGCCTTTTCTATTGAAATAAAGTGACATTTGTGAGGATTTTGCAACGGGTCGGTTGACTATATTTTATTTCAACATGGCTCCACCTTATTAATTCAACTTTTTTTTTGGCAAGTTATATTTGGTTTAGGATCTTGCATCGAGTCGAGTAACCACATTTTATCAAATCCACAACTGTTTCGGGTTAGTTAATAACCTAAATATCCAACACGATCCAGGATTCTAATCCGAATCCTACCTACAGCCAAAAAGAAAAAGGAAAAGAAAACTGCCCAGTTAAACTGAGGGCATTGAGCTCACAGGCTATTCACACTAATTGTATATTATACTCTTATTTCAAAGAATTTGAAATATGCCCCTCGAAAAATAAAGAAATCAACAATATATTAAGGGGGGTTATCCCCCCGTTACCCCCTTCATAGTTAACTAATGAACTCCTTAAACTAATCAGGGAAGTCTCTAATTACAATGAATATATATACAAAATTTGAAGAAAATCGGATAATTCTGCATGAAAAACCCATTTATCTAAATTGAGGGGGATTAGCCCCCCCTTTCCCCTTTTATACTTAACCAATGAACCCCCAAAACTCTTCAGAGAAGCGCATTATCACAATGAACCTATATACAAAATTTGAAGAAAATCGGATAATTCTGCATGAAAAACTCATTTATCTATATTAGAGGGGGGGTTATCCCCCCTTTCCCCCTTTATACTTAACCAATGAACCCCCAAAACTATTGACAGAAGAGCATTATCAAAATGAACCTATATACAAAATTTGAAGAAAATGGGATAATTCTGCATGAAAAATCTATTTAGCTAAATTATGGGGGGTTAGTCCCCCGTTTCCCCCCTCATAGTTAACTAATGAACTCCTTAAACTAATCAGGGAAGTCTCTAATTACAATGAATATATATACAAAATTTGAAGAAAATCGGATAATTCTGCATGAAAAACCCATTTATCTAAATTGAGGGGGATTAGCCCCCCCTTTCCCCTTTTATACTTAACCAATGAACCCCCAAAACTCTTCAGAGAAGCGCATTATCACAAGGAACCTATATACAAAATTTGAAGAAAATCGGATAATTCTGCATGAAAAACTCATTTATCTATATTAGAGGGGGGGTTATACCCCTTTCCCCCTTTATACTTAACCAATGAACCCCCAAAACTATTGACAGAAGAGCATTATCAAAATGAACCTATATACAAAATTTGAAGAAAATGGGATAATTCTGCATGAAAGATTCATTTATCTAAATTAGGGGGGTATCCCCCTTTCCCCTTTTATACTTAACCAATGAA
This sequence comes from Maratus michaelseni, assembly GCA_963931845.1. Taxonomy (NCBI): domain Eukaryota; kingdom Metazoa; phylum Arthropoda; class Arachnida; order Araneae; family Salticidae; genus Maratus; species Maratus michaelseni. The sequence continues at coordinate 431,436,933 of OZ007588.1, forward strand.
CCCCAAAAACTATTGACAGAAGCGCATTATCAAAATGAACCTATATACAAAATTTGAAGAAAATGGGATAATTCTGCATGAAAAATCTATTTAGCTAAATTATGGGGGGTTAGCCCCCCGTTTCCCTCCTTTATGCTTAACCAATGAACCTCCAAAACTAATCAGGGAAGCTCCTTATCACAAGGAACCTATAAACAAAATTTAAAGTAAAACGGTTAGTTCTATCAAGAGTTATCGCGTTACGTACATACATACATACAGAACCGGCGGGCACATAAGCTCTCAGGCTTTGATAGCCTGTGAGCTAAAAAGCAGACTCAAAATGGTCGAGTTTGGTTCTCGTAAAATCTGATCAACAGACCCGATGCAGGATTCTAATCCAAATTCTGCATACAGAAAAAAAGCACACCCAATAAGGTCGGGTGGCTCTCGGGTATAATATGGTTACCCGATACGATGCAGAATCTTCACAAATGTCACACTTTTCACATTCTGGTCACCAGCTGCGGTTCGTGACTGTATTTTTGGGGGGCACTAAATGCATGCCTGAAACACATATTATTTTCATTTTATTATTTTTTATAAGAAAACAAGAAATATTTTTCTTGGTTAATGGCAGAAATTTCTGACAGTAAATAAAATGCCTTTTTATTAATAGTGGTAAGAAAAGAATAAATTTTAGAAGTCATGCATTTAGTGCTCCAAATAAAGCCAGTCACGAGCCAACACTGCTGGCCACATTGTGGCTTCACAATGTGGTCACAGTGAGACGTCACAGAAGGAATTAGAAATGACCATACCGACTTCACATACATGTCACTGTAGGCTTAAAAAAAGTCACGTGATATCAAGTCGTCTCTGTGGCGCTTCTCTGACGTTGCCGTGACATGACAATGCTATACGGGATCAGTGAAAATTTCCCATCAATGTTTAATTGCCGTAGGACAAATGTGGATCTTTCCTGGTCGAACAAAATTTCAAAGTCTGATCTAAAAGAGTTATTGTTGCTTGAATTTTAAAGAAAACATTTTTATATACTTGCATTTTAATGTATATGAACATAAATAGTAAACATTATAATTTTCGGTACTTTTTGGTTAGCCGGGCGCCAGTGATATATATACATGTATATACACACACACATACACATATATATACATATATATCTGCATATACATATATATACATACATATATATATGTAATAATAATAAAAAATTCTCTTCTTTTCGTCATTTTCTTAGTCATTCAAAATTATCACCATTCTATTAAATTACTAAATGTTATCAATTTTATTTATTTTAATATTTCTCTATCTTTTATTTATATCTTAAATCTCCTGTTGATTTAATTCCATATCTTAGTCAAAATATTCTTTAAATCCCTATTCTAAAAAATTATTCTAAATTGCAAAAACTTCCTAAAAAGCATTTGATTAAATTCCTTTTATTGAGACATTGAAATTTATTCTTTCAGAATATTTTTTCTTTACATTCTTTTTCTTTTATTATTTTCAGATATCGTTCGATTTGTCCATCATTCCCTGCTTTCGCGCGCTCATTTTTTCCTCCAAAATTCATCCGATTCCTGTAATGAGTTCTTACATTTACGTCAGGTTAACACACCCTTAACCTATTTTTCTTAGCCATTGACGCTTGATTTTTTCGGCGCTCTCTTCTTGGCCACACCCCTTTTTACAAACTATTGGATGGTAATTTTCGCTCGTTCGTGTTCCTACAGCAATATTTTGAGTATATAACATACTGCATCGGACAGGACCATCAGAAGTTTGCTCTATTTTTGGTTGTTAAAATAAAATGCGGCTCCAGCGACCCCCATTCTTCACCCAACATTGTCTTTCACCTTGTACATGGTGGGTCATCTAAGAACATTGTATTCCATTTTGTATATAGTGTGTTTTTTTAAGTGTGTGATGTTCTCTTCAGTGTCTATCATCTATTCTAGGGTTCTCTCTAGGGTTGGCATCGTACTCCTGTGCTGACAATTTATTACTCTGCATCATGTAAACGGATGACGTTGCTACGAATAAATACATTGATTCGCCTCCAACGAGTCTTGTTCTTGACTGCTGCTCTGGTGTGTGTGTCGATTATTCGGTGGAATTCCTTCAGTACCTGATTTTCAGCGAATCAATTGCCATACTTAAGGATGTGACGACTGCGTAATTTCCCTGGTGTGTACCCCATAATAAGAAAACCGGTAGTCACTAATGACATTCATTATTACCTGCCATATAACGTAATTTTTATATATACATATGTATTTGTACATATACAGGGTGGTCCTAAAATATATGTCAAAAATGTAAAGGTAGGTAGAGGGGATAAATAATAAGCATATTTCGTATAGGAATGTGGGTGCGGAAGTCCAGCGTTGAGGCAGTAGAGGGCGCTGTTGAGTTCGCCGGACGAAAGCGTTTCGCTGGCTTGAATCGTCACTCCCAGCACGATTTCGAGCAACATGCATCGTTACACCAATTCGGAGGTTGTCGACATGCATTTCATGTATGGGGCTGCGCAAGGAAATGGAAAGGATGCGCACGTTCAACAGCTCTCAAGCTTGTCGAATGAATGTCCTCTACTGTACATAATACTTCTTCTACTGCTGGAATTCTGCGATATCTTCCACTACCCATATCACTCCTGGAAGCATAAAACGATTCACTCGCACGCAACTTCCGATGAAGACGTTCAAATATTCGGCGATCCGGCAGATTCCTACCCGGGAATCGTTCCATGTACATCCTTTGAGCAGCCGCTCCATTTCCTAGTGCAGCCTCATACATGAAATGCATGCCGACAAGGTCCGCATTGGTGTAACGATGCATGTTGCTCGAAAACCGTGCGGGGAAAGACGATTCAAGCCAGCGAAACCCTTTCATCCGCCGAAATTAACACCGTCCGCTGCTGCCTCAACGCGCCATTTCTGCACCCACATTCCTATACGAAATCTGCTTGTTTAGGTCCCCTCTACCTACCTTTACATTTTTGACATATATTTTAGGACCACCCTGTATAGATATGTATATACATATGTATTTATATATGTACATATATCACTGGCGCCCGGCTAACCGAAAAGTACCTTATTTTCTCCAGATAACTAACCCAAATGTTATTTTTCTGTACTCATATATAACTCCTATATTTAATATAATAATAATTCTATAACTTCTTTAAATTCACTAATTGAAAAGAAAAGCTGTTTCAAAAGTTTAGAATTTTTTATTTCGTATGGGGAAACAACTCTAAATCTTAAGAACAAATTGACATTTAAGCTCATTTTGAAGCATGCTTAACATTTCTTTGAACATAAAATTTTTTTTATTCCATTTTAACTTAAATATTTAAATAAAACATTCAGCTAAATTCTGTATTTTCAAATTATTTTTCATTTACAAAACGGATAACATTTGAGACAAGCATTTTTAATGTTATAACATGATTGACATTGATAAATTTCCTTAATTTAGCTATTTTTGTTTAACTTAGACATATTTATCATTATTTGAGTAAATAATTCCTTTTATAAAATTGTCTGATTAGTAGGTAACTTTTTCATAACGAAAATTCCCAAGTCTTTTCTTCTGAAAATGCACTTTGAATGGAATTTTTGTCAAAATCTCTTAAAGTTTAAATACGATTTGTTTTTCCAATATTTATGTCATCATAAATTTTGCGATCTGTAAATATATTGCTGCCAACTGGAACAACGGTACGGAAAATACATTTTGAATGAACTTATCTTTTTCATCATTTAATCATAAATCATATTTTGTGTTCAACATCATCTTTAACTTAATGGTATTTAAATTACCAAACCTAAAAAAATTAGATTTGGATAGCTTCCAAGCAATTTTTTGAGCAATTTTAGTTATATGTGGGACGCTATTCTATCGGAGTTTTAAATTTTTATTCAATTTGAATTTGTATTTCAACTTTAAACATTGAATATTTTTGCTCATACTTTTAATTTACCACTTTTAATGCACTCTTTTTAAAAGTAAAGAACTATTTATTACAATTTTTTATAGTAAACAATTTAAAAAATACGCATTTAACTTTTTTTTTTTTTAGTTTTTGAATTCTGTATATAATTTCACATTTTTAAATCATAAAATCATATGTGATGTTCAATAATCACAGACTTTATTTACTTATTTTAGTAATTCCCAACATCTTTCAATATCCCATCATTTCATTGCACATTTAATTCTTAAATTTATATTTTCTGCTCAATTTTATGGCGGCGGTGATTCCGAAATTTGAATCTTACACATTAGTTATATGTGTGTGGCGATTTTAGTTATATTTGTGACGATTTCCCATTGCAGTGTTTAATTTTTATTTAAATTGATAATGTAGTTCAACTTTAAATATATATTTATTTTCCATACTCTTAAGTTCCTAAATCAAATAGACACTCTTTTATAGGAAAAATTGAAAAAAAAAGTATAACTAACATAATTGTTACATTGATTTTATAAAAGTAATTTATAAAAATTAATCATTTAAGATTTTTAGTTATAAACATCTGTATAAGGTAGGTGAAAAAAAGGTGGCCATAGTTAATCTTTGAGGATGTTTTATAATTTTCTGGTTGGGTGTGTGTAGCTAAATTTTTAGTTTGTAAAATTTTGTCCATATCTCTAACACATATTAAGTGTACTTTTCTTTTTAAAATAAAATTTGATTACTTTTAGAATAAAATTTCAAAATTGTGGCTCGTGGGCCACCTTTGAAGCAAAATGTTCCCAAGGTTGCCCATGTATTGAAATCACTTTTAAAATGGGAAAAAATACTCGGCAAACTGTTTTGCATACTATATTGCTCTGATGATCCTTTCTTTATTTTGATATATTTCGAGTTTTTCTTCTTTCACTTCTAATCTTATGACATGAAAAGACTTTGAAACACTTTTTGCGCACGTCAGTTCAAGGATTTTCTTCTTGGAGTTAGTGACTTCTTTTGAGTGATCTCTTGTGTTAACAATAAACGGTAATAAGTTTTTTTCAGATATTTATGTTGAAATTTTGAAAATCACCCTTACTACACTGATTTATACATTTGTTTTCTGAGGAACATGTGTATGGTTGCCATTTGCATGACGTAAATGCATTAATCTGAAACATTTCTTAGAATTGAATTAAATGTGGTTAAAGAGAAATAAATAAACTTTCAGAAAACGTAGCACCATTTTGGTTTTAAAAATTAAATTAATTCTACTTTTGAGGGGTGCGCTACCTTAGGAACACTGGCCACCTTGGGTTCAGCCACCCTGGTAGTTTCATATTTTTAAATCTATCATATGTCTTATTCATTAATCACAGTCTTATTTTATTTTAGTGATTCGTTACTCTTCCCTATAATACATCATTCATTAAGCTAGTTTTCTTGCACAGTTAACTTTTAAATTTATATTTTCTGTCAATTTTATTGAAAAGGTGAATCAAAAATTTGAAATTTACATTCTCAAAAATTTTGAGAAAGTTGCGTATGCTTCATAATAGATAAAATTTATATGTTTCAATTTTAAAGTCACAAGGTGAGTAAAATCATAGAACACAGATTTGAAAAAAAAAAATGGTATATCTGTTTTTTTTTTTCAAAACGATATGTAATAATATATTTTTGTATACAATATCCCATAACAGCATGCAAAAAATTAAATTTCAGTGAACATACATCTAGGAATTTTGTATAAATTCTTTTAATGTTATCTAAATAGAAAAAAAAATATTGTTCCATTTTGAAATGGAATAACATTTATTATCAACATGCTAAAACTTCATTTTTTTTTTTTACAGATTTTATTTTTGTAAATAGTCTTATTAATTTTACGTGAAAAAAAGTAAAACTTTCCTCTACATTTATTCTTGAAAACAAATATAAAACAAATTATATAAATTATCAAATTTCTCCTCGTGCTTTTGAAATACCAGTTTACATCCGAGGCATGAATAGCTCTAATTAGAGTTTGAGACACTGAAATTTAAATCCTTCTGACATAGCAGAGGAATTTCCTTTCAATTCAGCAAAATAAATTTTTTTCGCCCGATATTTTCTTGTAACGAGATTTAATAACGACATGTCCATATATGTGCCAAAAATCTATCAAAACTTTTACTACCATTTGAGAAGTTAATCCCTTTTCGAAATTCATTTTAAAATTTTTGTTAAAATGGAATTTCTGCATAAAATTTAAAATGAATGAAATTCTTTAGAATTATTAGTTATAAGTTGGTGTAATGTAATATTGTGTTAGTATAATGTAACATTGGTGTATTGGTCCCGTAGTAATTAAGATTCCATATTTTAATGTTTAGAATTAAGAAGTATTCTTTATTGTATTTCTTATAAGAAATATCTATTTTTGTGAATTTTTTATTGTTAAAAATATACTATGGTAGAAACATTCTTATTTAGAATTGATGAAACAATGAATATATTTTTTTTTTGAATGTGTCTCATATGGTTATTAATAAAATAAAATCTTAAACATATGGGAAGCAGACAAAAATGTTTGAAGAAGATTTATAAAGTTCTTAATGCTCTTCAAACTTTTATTTTTATTTTTTCTTATACACATACATATCAGTAGACTTTGTAAAAAGTTTAAAATTCAATTTAAAAAAAGTTAAATAGTTTTATTTTTCTCTTCAATACTGAATTTTTTTTTATTAAATGTATCTGAATGAAATGTATTTCTATCGTATATTTGTAAGGCAAAGAATCTTTCCTTACTACTCTATTTAAAACTTTTTAGCATAAAAAATACATAGTTTAACATAAAAAATATATGTTTTAAAATATATAAGCGTAAGTAAAATATATAGGCGCTTTTAAAATATATAGCGTAATACAGTCAGAGTCTAGGAAACCGGAAGTATCCACAAATCAGGATAAAAGCGCAGTGCAACCTCTGGTACCATCGGACTCTTTTGGAATCTGTAATTTACATGAGTCCGTACCTGCTGTTTTTTTCTGTAATTTTGCACAAAAGTCTGTCTCACTTTTTCTACCATTTCAGCTGAAATTGATGGTCGGCCAGTTCTCGGTATGTGGTCCAGTTTCCTGAATTCTGACACTGCTACACTCAGTTGTACGCTTTCAGCTAAAATTGATGGCCGGCCAGTTCTCGGTATGTGGTCCAGTTTCCTGAACACTGACTCTGCTACACTGACTTCTACTCTTTCAACTGAAATTGATGGTCGGCCAGTTCTCGGTATGTAGGCCAGTCTCCTGAACACTGACACTGCTACACTGCAGCCACATTATGGAAACCTGCGACAAACAAACTTGGATATTTTTCAATCATTTTGGCACCCGTCACACATAGAGGATATGAGTAATCTCTTACATATCATAGCAAACGCGGTAGCGTTTGCTATAATATGTTTAAGAAATATAAAATGCAAACGTTATTCTGAAATTTCTGGCGAACCAGTTGACATACGACAGTGATTTTTTTTAAAGATAGAACTCGACGATACGAATAAAATGATAGCATTCAAAAAATTATTGTAGCTTATTGTAGTTTTTTTATTTAACTTTAAACGAAAAAAGGAAGACGCAAAGTTCAACAAAGTGTAACTAACGTTCCACTGAATGGATTAACTTCGTTTTTGTTTTATTTTTTTTTCCTCTTGGTAAAACTTAATTTGGATTTTTTTTATAGAGGATATGAATAAACTTTGTAACAAGTTGAGGCATTACTGACACCCAGGAAAATACTGATAGAGAGTTGTATGTAATTTAGTATAAATGTATTCCCTGTTTGATACATAAAGTGCAACCTAAAATAAATTCAGGCCCATATTCCAGTGATTTTAAAGATTCAGGCCAAAATGGATTTCATTCGTAATTATTTATTCTTATTTATGTCACTAATCGACACTTTCGTAGTTATCTTTATTCAAACTTTTATGTTTCAGATCATAATGTCGTGTAATTTCCTCTATGGCGTAATTATGCGTTTTTTATGCGGTGATAATTACAATAATCTGAAAACTTCTGAAAAAAATAGTGCTTTGATTATACGACAAGATAATCTGCTACATAACATAACTAAAATGGACAATATATACGTAAAAATGTGTATAACAGCGCTTATTAGTTAAAATCCTATATTATACATGATATTGATACACTTTTTATGTGAAAAAAATTGTTCAATGCGTGTGTACCAACATTTACAAAACGTAATTCAAAATTAAATATTTATTAAAATTAAAATTCACAGAAAAGGTAAAAAATAATATTATCATGCTTGGGACAATTTTCTTAAATTTTCCATTTAAATGGGAATGTAAATGTATGTTATTCTAAATCTACAATTGTATGTCAAATCTATGATCCATAAAACATATATATTTGCGGCAAGTATGTTTGATGAGTGTTTTAGGCATGAATTTTGTTTGGTGCTCTTCAGTGGCTGTTCTATCTTGCTGAACGTTTGACAACACGTTTGACAACACGTTTCACAACCATAAATACATTTAACAAGAAATAACTGAGTGCACATTTTATACCTTAAATTGTAAGGAATGCTGCAATCCAGGATAGAAAAGATAATAATTGAAGGAAGGTATGTCGCAGTGGTATAGTGGTCGAACACTTGTTTGCAGTTCAAAGGGTCATGGTTCGAATCCCGGCTGAGGTTGGTTACACAATAAACACAAAAACAGTAAGACTATTGATAAGCGACTGGAAGAAGCTAAAAAACTGAGGGTTGATTGAAAATCCTTTAATAGTCTAGAAAAATCGGGGAGGGGATGATAAAAGGAGCCAGAATTTCCCTCCTTAGGATAGAGAAGATGAAGGAAGGAAGGAAGAAAAACCGCAATGGCGTTACCGTCGAACAGTGGTTTTTAGACCAAAGGTTGTCGCTCGAATCTCGACTGCTTCGGGCTCCACAATAACCGTATTACAGCTGTTGGCCGCACGATGATTTATTAATTTTTGTCAAAAAAATCATGAAACCGATATATTAATTATAATGGAAAGGTGACCGAAAGAATAAAAATATAGGATTGATAATAACAATGAAAAATGAATAATTTTTCATTGGAATAATTAGAAAGTGAGCAATACAAGAGAAACGTGAAAAGTCGGAAGATTTAAATAAAACCGCAACTTTATTCACATGTATATTACTAAATATGTCATATTACACAAAACTCTAGACATAAATAACTAGAACATATGGACATTTTTAATAGTGATTAAACTTTTCTAAATATTCTTATATTTATACAAGAATTTTACAAGTTTTAGGAAAACCGTTTACTCTGCAACACAAAACCTGTCGTAACTTTATAACAAGACATTGTATAGACTTGTGTATGGTGTCATTCGATTCAGAATTAAAATCTGCCTCCCAGTGGGGATGGAAGGAAACTTTCATATCACTGAATGGATTTTTTTTAAATATATTGTATTTTTCCGATTTTCAATTTGATGTGTTTTTCTCGAGTTATTCAACCCTTTCCAGACTTTTCGGACACACTTTATATATATATTACAACAAACAAAAAAATAATTGTTTGTGTAACAGACCTTTAACACAAAAAATACAATCGTTAGAGCAATATTTTACTCGATGTTGATGATAGAATTTGCATCATCCAAACGAGATATAAATATTTTGATATTTTGCAAATTATGTAAGGTAAGCGTGGGCAATTGGGAGTTACATCTATTTGGGTGTTACTTTGTTATACTTTTTTAATGAGACATATTTTTACTCCTCAGATAAAAATCTGAAAAAATAGGAACGATATCTAATGAATGTACCTACTCATCCATTTGTTTTTATTTGTGCTATAACATTAGAGCAGCGTTATATATATATATATTGTTGTGAGCTCGGGGTTCGAAAGGACTGATGCCAATATAAAGGAACAATCAAAAGGCTTTATTCACTATAAACAGTGCAATACGAACACCAATATCTTCTGAAAATTACAAGATATTCAGTAATCTTCAAATCCAATAAAAGCACAGCAAAATTTCACACAGAAACAATGCGTTCAATACGACGTATCAACGACAAAATCAATCCGAGAAACACAGTTCTCAATGCAAAGCCTCTCGTATGAATTCAATCGCAGTTGACAGACAACTAACTAACTGGACTGGTGGAGGTCCCTTATATAGGCTTCAGAGATCTTTCCAGATTACTCCAGAGCTTTCAGATGCTAGAAATTACCAGAAAGTGCTTTAATTTTCGATAGAGAACCAAAGCGAGAAAGGATCCCAATGTATAGGTATAAGGGGGGTGTGGTTGCACAAAAAGTCGCCAAATCCGTCGCCAACTTGGCGACATTTGGCGATATATCGCCAAATTTGGCGACAAAAATAAGTTGCCAACTTGGCGATAAACCCATTCCTTGGCGATATTTCAATAGACTTCCATTATAAAGATGAGGGTGTAAGATTGTTTTCCTTGCAAACCATCTGAGGCCTTTAGCATTGAGTTACATGATGCTCAATAGGAAATACATTAATAATACTGCAATTTTCACAATAATAAAATAAAATAAATTTAAACAAATGGAATATTTACAGATATATACAAAATTCATAACAATATATATATATATATATATATATATATATATAAACACTAACACCTAAATATTCCGAAAACCCCATTTCTTCTCTTACTGTATATTAAAAAAATCATTAAATGTTAAAAGAAGAAAAGAAGCAAAACACAATTTTTTTACGAAAATTTCAAAATGAAATTTAAGCAAAAATTATTAAATAACCAATATTTAAAACTATAAATAAATACAATTTCTTAGAGAAGCATCCACCTTGGCGATAACAGAATATCAAATTTTATGAATTTTTTCTTTGATGAAAAGCTTCTTTCATGAAGCTGAGAAAGAAAATATTTAATTTTCTCTCTTAAATTTAATTGAATTAATAAAGCCAACATTTTATATGCATGACATTGTTTCACTCAAGGTGCAAAATTACCATTCATTGTTTCAAGATAATGATTTATTCTTAAACCTTTTAAAAATTATGAAATTAAAACATAATAGGAACATGTTGTGCTTTCTTGATAAAAAAATATATATTTCCTTCTTTGTAAAAATAATAGAACTTTGAGCAATGTTGATTTTTAAGTCTCGTCGCGGAAATTTAATTTAGTTTCATAAGATAATAAATAGTAACAATAAATAGTTATACAAGTACAAATAATATAAAGTTCTTAAAAAACACCAATTAAAATATATTAAGACAGACATAAGCTCACTTTAAAAAATAAAATGTTATAAAAAATATACTTAAAACGATGCAAACGCCGGCATTTTGAAATCGGGCTGTAACAACTACCATGGTAGATTATTCCTTGAGGGTTGGCTCACTGAATTGCGATCGGAGACTACTGAATGAAGCTCGTGCCGTACCGAGTATATATTGTCTGTTGTTAAAGTAACTTTAACTGTTCTTGAATTGTTCAGTGGTCTGTTATGCATTGGATTGTTTTTTGTACTGATGATGCCTTGCGTGTCGTATGGTGAAACGTCTACTTATTGTATTTTTAAATGTTTTTAAGTATATTTTTTATAAAATTTTATTTTTTAAAGTGAGCTTATGTCTGTCTTAATATATTTTAATTGGTGTTTTTTAATAGTTTTTACATTCAGACGTTAAATGTATACATATTGCAAATATAAAGTTCGTTGTTTAAAAACAACTTTCATGAAAATCCTTTCAGAAATACTAACTTATTTAAACAAAAATATCTTAATAAATTAAGAGTTAATATATAATGTACATATAAATTTATGGCGGAAAAAGAATCATATTATTGATATATGTAAAAATACAGCGTCTTACAATAAACAAGAAATATACAGCAAGCGTTAAGCACAGATAATGAAAAACTTTCCAAATGTTCCAGAATACTTCAACGAAACTTCGGTGTTTGAAAATTCACCTTTAACAATTTCTGCCATTTGAAGGAATTGTACTCGAATTCTTTTGTTTTGGACTCACTTATGAATTAAAAACATAAATTTAACCCTTTTTTCAGAAACCCATAATCTCAAAAGGAATAGTTCTGATTTGATTACCGTTAGTACTACTGGAAAGAACACACCTTATTTAACAAGAAATGTTTTGTTTAATTTTGGGACTCTACTGTATAAAGTGAAAAAAAAAAGCAAGGTTCAAAACACAAACTTTCGTGAGATTCGCAATTATATATCCGAGTGTAAACATATGCTGGAAGCACTCAAATATTATTAATATTATAAGGTGGAATTGTGGATAAAGTGTCTACCTATAGTAAAAATACTGTGCTCTATAAGATCAGAGTGATTTTAGCGCACTTAGTGGCGAAATATCGAAGTTATAGACCCCATCTCTAAAAATATAAGAGAGATCGAAAATACGTCAATTTTAAAAGTGCAGGCAGATATATATTTTCTAATAAAACTAACACATTTAAGCAAGATACAATTTCTTTTAATAAGGATTTCGAGTTTAGCATGCTCAATGTGTCCATCATCTGCATGTAAGTATGTAAATTCATGTTAGGGATGTATATTGCTCCCAATGGTAGACACATAGAAAGTACTTAACTTGGAATTAAAATAAATAGCACATTTCTTACATATGTTAATTTTACTAGAAAATATACTTCTCCCTTATAATGCCTTCTCGAAACGATCTTTTTATAATGAACTTCTAGAAGCGAACAGCGACGTGTTTAGGCCTATGATTGCTTATCAAAAATTAACAATTCAGAACTTTTACTAAAATTTTTTTATTGATAATACGCAATTGTATACTAATGGAGGATACTCTACACTTTCATAATTGACATTTTTTCGCTATCTCCATTATTTTTTGAGGTAGTGTCGATTTCTTCCAAATATGGCCAGTATCGTTCTTTGAAGTCACTCTCATATGATAGCGCATAGTCGTTTTACTATAGGTAGAAACTTCATACAAAATTCTAGCTTTATCCATCTAGGAGTGTTGTAGTGCATCCTGACATTAGTCTGCAAAGGGATATAGTTGCGAATCTCATCCAAAATAAGTGTATTAAACACTGTTTATTTTATCCTATACGAAAGAGGCCCAAAATGAAACAAAGCTTTTCTTGTCCATTAAAATATATTCTTTCTAGTGGTAGTAACGGTAATGAAATCAGAATTGTCCATTTTGAGATACAGGCTTCGGAAAATGGTGTTTAAGTGATGAATTTATTTCGAAGGGATTTCAAAAATAAATTAAAAAATTAATATTAAGTAGGACGTAAATAATTTCAAAGGCTCTATGAAATGTTCATAGGTATTTAACACGAGAGTAGTCGCGTATTTTTTCAAAATGATATTGGTCGCATTTGATCTTTTGTCGCCTGTCCCCACATACAGAAAATGGAAATCAAGAAACTATTTTTATTTTCTATTTGAATACTATATTTCATGGAAGTTATACATGTGCGGTTTACTTAAATTATAATTTTTCTCACGAGTTTTTTAATATTGGGAAACGGTAAAAATGAATTGAAATTAGTGATCATTTCGCAGAATTTTGCAGGAATTTAAACTCTGCATGTAAAAATGTAGTTGAAAAAAATTTAGGCTTATTTCTATGTGATTATGGTGGTGGAAAACATTTAAGGTCAGCTAAATGGAATTTCCTCATTGTGTTTGTTAGGGGAGATGGATTACGAGAAGAATATTGATATGGGCGGCAAAAAGACCGGCATACGACTGCTGCCGGGTTAATTGGTAAAATGACAAACTTTTAAAGTAATTAGTTCTCTAGTTACAGCTTGTTAAAATAAGGGTCAAATTTATCGCGACAGGCTGTATGGACTAGTTTGAATACAAGTAATAATAAATGTGTTGATTTCTGATCTTTTATAGTGCATTTATGTTTTTCAGAACCAAAAGTTGTATTAGATCACATATTTCCAATAACTGAGATTTATTGTATTATGAGCAGTAAGATGACAAACTTGGTGATTTATTCGTTTTTTCTACGACTATGAAATAGAAATCTTTACAGAAGCAGACTTGGTTCTCCGAGTATACTACTTCTGAATCTGACATTTAGCAGATGTCTATTTAAGATTTATATGTATATCCTGCAGCAATTACATAAAAATTGAGGGAGGGGAGGGTCGAGCAGGAGTGCCTATGCTAGTTTACAAAGAAAAATACATATTCGACTTTTGTTTCTTGAGTTTAAAAATCTCAGTTTTTTCAGTTTGCAATTTCATTAAATATATTCTCTAAATTACTTCCTTCTTGACTGGAACGAGCATAAGCGTGCAGGTAATTCTGCATCGCATAATACAATTATGTTGTTTCCAATACATTGTAAACTATATGGAAACTAACGAATAAAATTTTATTACGATAACGAGCAGGAGTGCCTATGCTAGTTTACAAAGAAAAATACATATTCGAGTTTTGTTTCTTGAGTTTAAAAACCTCAGTTTTTTCAGTTTGCAATTTCATTAAATATATTCTATAAATTACTTCCTTCTTGACTGGAACGAGCATAAGCGTGCAGGTAATTCTGCATCGCATAATACAATTATGTTGTTTCCAATACATTGTAAACTATATGGAAACTAACGAATAAAATTTTATTACGATAACGAGCAGGAGTGCCTATGCTAGTTTACAAAGAAAAATACATATTCGAGTTTTGTTTCTTGAGTTTAAAAACCTCAGTTTTTTCAGTTTGCAATTTCATTAAATATATTCTATAAATTACTTCCTTCTTGACTGGAACGAGCATAAGCGTGCAGGTAATTCTGCATCGCATAATACAATTATGTTGTTTCCAATACATTGTAAACTATATGGAAACTAACGAATAAAATTTTATTACGATAACGAGCAGGAGTGCCTATGCTAGTTTACAAAGAAAAATACATATTCGAGTTTTGTTTCTTGAGTTTAAAAACCTCAGTTTTTTCAGTTTGCAATTTCATTAAATATATTCTATAAATTACTTCCTTCTTGACTGGAACGAGCATAAGCGTGCAGGTAATTCTGCATCGCATAATACAATTATGTTGTTTCCAATACATTGTAAACTATATGGAAACTAACGAATAAAATTTTATTACGATAACGAGCAGGAGTGCCTATGCTAGTTTACAAAGAAAAATACATATTCGAGTTTTGTTTCTTGAGTTTAAAAACCTCAGTTTTTTCAGTTTGCAATTTCATTAAATATATTCTATAAATTACTTCCTTCTTGACTGGAACGAGCATAAGCGTGCAGGTAATTCTGCATCGCATAATACAATTATGTTGTTTCCAATACATTGTAAACTATATGGAAACTAACGAATAAAATTTTATTTCGAAAATTTCAAAAACATCTTCCTTTATGTCAGTTCACTTCTTCTTTTTTCCGATTTAGGCATTGAACTTCAATTTAATAACACCATTTACTCCTTCCTAGTCTATCAACGAGCTCAGTTGCACTGACTGTCTTCACATCTGATGTTCTTCTTTTACAGTGCAAGTTAGTGTTCTTTAACTTCCACACCTCTAAGATTTGGCGACTGATGCAATTCCGGAAGACAGATTTTTATTTTTTTGGATTCCGTATATGTTACTTCTTGGAGCAGATTGTAACAATTATTCCCAATTGGGTAATAGTTAATATAAAAATGAATTCATATAAAGTTCACTGGTAATTTCATTCATTAAACCTTAATTATTAGTGACTATCCCATTTTATGAAAAATGTCTGCTCTCAATTCCAGTTCTCATTAATTTGTAGTATTTAAAAAAATCTCCAAAGGTTATCCCCGTATTTCTGTATCATCTGCTTTAAGAATGTACATGGTTTAATTAAAACCCATTTTCGTTGGATATTAATGCTTAGCTTGATCTACTGACCTTCGAACGTTCTTATATCCCATTCTCTCACTGGTCCGTTTTTTTTTAATATCAGTATTTCTGAAGAAAATTTTTCGCTCTAAGTTTTTACAATATTTGCAACAAAAACTTCCTTTCATATAGGTTTTTACAATATTTGCAACAAAAACTTCCTTTCATATAGGTTTCTACAAAATTTGTAAGAAAAATCTGAAAAAAGGATTTTTCATGGAAAAAAGGGTATTCAAAAACCGGACCGAGTGGGTGGCCTGTATATTATTTATTATTTAGATCTTTCAAAAAATAAAGAGAGTGTGACACAGTACTTATGTTTTCATTAAGTACTGGCTTCCACTCTCTGGTTAATAACACGTTTGTTCTATTCTGTTGTAATATGCATATAGAAAAATATAGAAAAATATAGCAATAAATGTTTTATTATTTTACTTATTAATCCATTATTCCATATGCATAAATGTTTAAGAAAACAACCTTGCCAAATTTTGTGGTTATATCGTATAATATTGTTACGAAATGAAAATATTTCATACGTATATTAAAATCATGATATTTGATTCGATAAACATATTTTTCAAAAAGGGTTTTACCATTCAAAAATTTGGGCGAACTTACCATAATCATCTTCGAAATATTTTTACAAGTACAGGGAAATATAAGACGAAAAATATCTTCTTTCAAAATATTCTGTGTGTTTGAAGCTGTAGCAATATGCATGCACCTCTCAAAATATGAAAGATAAAGATAAACATGCTAAAAGTGGAAAGTAAGAAGTACATCGGTTCTTCGAAAACACGTATGTTGGGTGCATTCTGAGGACTATTTTCGAAGAGGATATCTTCTTTCAAAGGGCTTCTGTTGGTTCCTTTGTAGAATTTTCTCTTGGGGATTATATCCAATTCGTATGTTTGTAAGATTCTGATTTTGGACTCTTAAAATAATCAATAAAGCTCAAGACTGACGTTTTGGAAAGCAAGATAAACAATATTTTTGTATATATTTTTATTTACGTAAAATCCATCGCACGTAAAATTTATATTTGTTGAATGCATATAATATAATTATCTTAAATTGTTTAATACTCACTTGTTTAATATGACTCTTTAATTCTCTAATTTTTAAAAGAAAATGGTTTAATGAGAGTGAATATAAGTTGAATTTAAATGGGTAATTCACGTTCAATTGTTCGTTTGTAGTATTTTCTTACGCACTAACTTTAAAAAAAAATCATAATTGTATAGAATTAAACATTTTCTTTGGACTAATATTTTTAAAGGTGTATTAAAATATGATGTGCTCAGTACTTTTGTACAAAATTGTATCATCAAAAATACACGGATTTTTTTCCATATTAGTTATGTATGTTAGTATAATCTTAAATTCGTTATAGTGTTCGTGGGAGCTTCCCTTGATTAATCCAAATTTGTTGTTAAAAATATTTCCCACATCATTGAAGGAATGTGTACTAATTTTACCCACACGTGATATAATGCGAAATAATGTAATTCAACAGTTATGATCTGATAATAATGCCTACATTGCGCATGGGAAAATATATAAATAATCCAGTTTTGGGGGCTTCTAGTGTATGAATCCCCACTGCATTCTGCATCGTTCTGAATGATCGTTGCAACTATAATCACTATAACGGGGGCGTTTAGTTAATAGGTGAAATCTAGAATAACATTACAAAAATAATCACATAAAAATATCTTCACATATAAATATCACTGTGAATAACAATTAAATCGAAAAATGTCAATCGCACCCCATAAATCGTTAAAATAGCAGTCACTGCAATGGGGATCCTTCGTTAATATGTGACATCCTAAAAATAACTTTTTTCGTTTAACCGCTCAATCGCAAAATATATTTAGAAAAACAAACACTCAGACATGTCTTCGCAAGAAAAAAGAATCTAAAAAATTTTATCGGCCCGATAGATTGTTTAAAAACTGTCTGTATAAAATTAGTCTTTTGTTACTACGTGTCAAAATTATTTATTTCGTTAATACGTGCCACATTAAAAATATGGAAGAACAATTAGCTTATAAAAAATGAAGACTTGAACAGAAATGTAAATACGAAATATTTCTGCCTGTCCAAAGAGATTACAAAAAAGAAAAAAAAATCTATCATGAGTGGTCTTGGTTATTTCAAAGACAGGTTACTGATGTTCGTTACAACAGTAAACTGATTCCCCGTGAGGCACGACGTAAAACTTCCATAGATTTTCTATTGCGTTCTCCAAAACATACTAGTTTTTTGTTACTACGTGTAAAAATGATTTAATTTGTTAATACGTGCCCACATTAAAAATATGGAAGAAAAAGAAGCTTATAAAAAATGAAGACTTGAACAGAAATGCAAATACGAAATATTTCTGTCTGTCCAAAGAGATTACAAAAAAGAAAAAAAAATCTATCATGAGTGGTCTTGGTTTTTTTCAAAGACAGGTTACTGATGTTCGTTACAACAGTAAACTGATTCCCCGTGAGGCACGACGTAAAACTTCCATAGATTCTCTATTGCGTTCTCCAAAACATACTAGTTTCTTGTTACTAAGTGTAAAAATGATTTATTTCGTTTATACGTGCCCACATTAAAAATATGGAAGAAAAAGAAGCTTATAAAAAATGAAGACTTGAACAGAAATGTAAATACGAAATATTTCTGCCTGTCCAAAGAGATTACAAAAAAGAAAAAAAAAATCTATCATGAGTGGTCTTGGTTTTTTCAAAGACAGGTTACTGATGTTCGTTACAACAGTAAACTGATTCCCCGTGAGGCACGACGTAAAACTTCCATAGATTTTCTATTGCGTTCTCCAAAACATACTAGTTTCTTGTTACTACGTGTAAAAATGATTTATTTCGTTAATACGTGCCCACATTAAAAATATGGAAGAAAAAGAAGCTTATAAAAAATGAAGACTTGAACAGAAATGTAAATACGAAATATTTCTGCCTGTCCAAAGAGATTACAAAAAAGAAAAAAAAAATCTATCATGAGTGGTCTTGGTTTTTTTCAAAGACAGGTTACTGATGTTCGTTACAACAGTAAACTGATTCCCCGTGAGGCACGACGTAAAACTTCCATAGA
The DNA here is from genome assembly GCA_963931845.1 of Maratus michaelseni. NCBI lineage: Eukaryota > Metazoa > Arthropoda > Arachnida > Araneae > Salticidae > Maratus > Maratus michaelseni. Next base: position 431,455,950 of record OZ007588.1, read on the forward strand.
TTTTCTATTGCGTTCTCCAAAACATACTAGTTTCTTGTTACTACGTGTAAAAATGATTTATTTCGTTAATACGTGCCCACATTAAAAATATGGAAGAAAAAGAAGCTTATAAAAAAGGAAGACTTGAACAGAAATGTAAATACGAAATATTTCTGCCTGTCCAAAGAGATTACAAAAAAGAAAAAAAAAATCTATCATGAGTGGTCTTGGTTTTTTTCAAAGACAGGTTACTGATGTTCGTTACAACAGTAAACTGATTCCCCGTGAGGCACGACGTAAAACTTCCATAGATTTTCTATTGCGTTCTCCAAAACATACTAGTTTCTTTTAAAATTCGTATAAAATATTACCATATACTATTTAAAAAAAAATTAAAATTAAACGATTTCCGAATGTTTCATTCATACAGTGCTGTAAAATTTACAAATTTTATATACTGAAATCATTTTAGTTAAAAAAAATGCCAAAAAAGTAACTTTTAAATAAAAATATTGTGTAAAATGAAAAATCACTGTACAAGCTCCATATAAGGATTATTGAAAACAAAACAAGCTACAATAGCTAAAGTATTAAAATCAATTGTCAAAAAATTGCCGCAAAACTCTAAACAGCACAAAAAAGAAAAGAAAAGGAATTAGTCTAATGAAAAAATTTAAAATCTGAGTCACAGGTGCATTGGTTTGTCGATTTGGGGACCTTTACGTGAGATAGATTTTCCTAGCAATTACTCACATACACACACATACACGCAAAAAGCACTTCTTTTTATTAGTATAAATATTGATGAAAATATATACTTGTGTTGATGGAAGGTAGCTAGAAATAGATGCTTGTGTTGATGGAAGAAAAATTTTATTTTGAACTGAGATTCTGTTATAAAATACACAAATGTCACTTTAAAATTTATAAGTACTAATAAAGGTTGCTTGTATATGGACTGCAAACAAATTATTTGCATTTTAAAAATTAATGATACTTTCAATATATATATATGTATAAGTACTTTTTTTCATGTCATTATTTCAGATTATATCAGCATAAAGTGAACATTGTTTTTTTTTAAATATATTTTTTTATGTTACTTGTTTTATTTCAACATTATTTAAATAAATATTTAAATGAGTAGTAGTAATTTAAATAAATATTTTAATATTTCTGAAAATTCTTCAAAAATTACCTTTTTCTATTCCATTAATAAGGATCTTTTTCATGATTTAAACCCGTTTCACTATAAAATAATTTACCTACTTAAATATTTCTGTCAAAAATATTCTGTTTTAAGATGGAAATTTCCAAATTCTTATTCAGAAAATTTTGAAGTTTTCGCTTTCCTTTTATACGAAACATTTTGCTTTCTGTCTGAAGAAATTCGACTATAAACTCTCTCGTAACATGTACTTTAAACTTTCCTCAAGATAAACTGGAAAGGATGCTATCTTAAAGCGTAACTTTGAAATTTACAACATTAATGTCGTTTTAATGTTCTAAAATACTTTTAGAATTTAAAAATAGAAATTTAAAATAAATAATTTAGAATTCTAAAGTCCTGAAATACTTTTATATTCCGTATTTTAATGAGCGTTAAAATGTACAATAACACGAATAACATATATGTACAAGTTAAGAAAAAATAAATAAGATTTAACTTAAAAATGAAAATAAAAGTATTAATAAACTGATTTAAAAATTAACACAATACAGAGAATTAAATATCGATAAAAATACGAAAACATTTAATATGCGACAATTTATTGCATAATTGGATAAACATTTGCTTTTATTTTAATATTTAGTCTGTAACAAATTAGAAATACAAACAAAAATAAATTATTAAACATATTATATATAATATTGTCAGTTATGTGGAACATTTCAATTATTTTTTTAAGTGTGGCTGAATTCCAACGATGGCACTTTACTGAATTTTTATTTATGTATGTTAAATAGGTTTCATCAGGAAAATATGAAGATATAAATATTTATATGGAGCCTATTTATCCAGAGCTCGATTATGATTTTATAACATGTTTAAAACTACATAAAATTCTCTATTAAGACAAAAAAACGCATCGAAAACATATATATTTTTTTTAAGTTTAAAAAATTCAATAAATTTGCATTTTACTTCTTTACTCTAATGGTCACTTAAAACTCTAGAATTTGTAAGTGTTTATACAAAAACAGAAATTTATATTTATAAAAACCTATTCTGTCGTTTTTAAAATTATTGTTAATAAATAACTCTTAAACCTCTCTTTCTTCCTAAATCATAAAAGCGTTAATTTACTACAAGAGGAACTTTTGAGGACATGCTTCAAATCAAAAGGAACTTTTTTGCCATTGCATACTTTTATGAATTTATATGAATTAATAAAATTTGTATTTTTATCGGCTCAAATAAGTGTGAAAAATACTAATTCTTCTTTCACAACATTTGTTTATGTGAATTTATGCTTATTGTATGTCATTCACACGCCGACAGTATATTCTTTTTTTTTTTTTTTTTCAGATTTTGAAATTCAACCATAAATGAGAAACGGAAGCAAAGAGTACAGGTTTTGATGGAAAAGGGTTTTGTTCGACTACACTGCAAAAAATAACAAATGTTTCCGAAAATATTACCAAATTTAAAACGGTTTACGAAAATTTAATATACATCTTCCGAGTTATCTGCGATTCCGAAAAGTGTTCCTTTATCTTCCGAAACACACAAAATAAAAATAAATTCGAGATTCGAAAACAGCATTTCTGAAAAAAAAAAGTTCAATTTGATGTTATTAAAACTTCAATAAGCACTTTCATCTGCATAACAGAATTTTTATTTGCATGAGTAACAAACGAATGTTAATGTTAATTATGTTAATTTAAAATGTTTGTCTGTTGAACATAAAACTGTTTACTAACAAAATCCGAAAAACCAATATTTCGTATTAACAACTACGGGCAGAAAAAGAAACTTTCGTTTCAGAAATCCTTCTTTTAAACTTGGAAATTACTTTCATTCTGATGTTTCGGAAGCAAAATGAACGCTTTTCGAAATCGTGGGACTTGGAAGAAGGTCATATTATATTTCCCGAAACCTTACCTAATATTTTCGAAAACATCTTTTTTTAGTATATTCATGCGCACAGCAATCTGAGGAATGCGTGTGTTCATCCAATAATCTCCTTGTGTAATGCGAAGCTTAGTGAAGAAGTTCGAAGAGGGAGACACCAAAACTGAAAGCGTGAAAACAGAGCAGCTATGGTCATCGATGGGTTATTTTAATATCTGTTTTTAAGTTGTTATAACGGAATAATTTATTTTGTCTGACTCACATTTAGAGTTGGAATATATTTTATTATAGAATTAAAAGAAAGACATTTTTCTGTTTTAAGTCCTAACGAAAACTCCATTTTATTTAACTCCACAGATACAATTAAGCTTTGTTTTTAACCCTTTTAACCCCAGCCCAAAACGACCGGCCAAGCAAACTACTGTGAGACCGCCCGAGTGACTCAGGAACAGGTATTGCTTTTTCTCCCACTCGAAATAATCCAGATATTGTTGTAGATTAGGTGATTATTGCAATCAACGGCTGGGAAAGGTTTTCTACTAGTGATTATAAAGAGGTTCCACTTTCGAAGATACCTGACTTCTTATTGTGTTGCTGACAAAAGGCAGGCAGAAGATAGGGGAAGAAGAAATTCTCACAGCATATTTCAGCATTCGGGCGCTTCCCGTATTTTGAATGCTATTGGGTTTTTAGACTTTAGTATTCAAAGGGTTAAGGAAAAACATACTGAAGAGTGAATAAATGTGTATTTAAAAACGTTATATTATAATGTTATATTTATTATATTTAGACTTTTTTTTACAGATATTGTAATCAAAATTCTAGTTTGTTTTCAAAAGAAATTCTTTTTACACTAATTTTATGAATAACACGCAATTAGAAATTGAAAAAGCAAACATAAGAGTATACATTATTTAGCACACAAATTTGTAAGCTAATGTTAAATCAATAGACATGTTTTTTTCCCACTTTTGAATTTTAATATTTTTTTCTTGCAGAGGACATTAGGGTGAATTTTCGCATGATAGTTAGGTATTTTTTGTATTTATTCCAGTGATTTTCAAAGGACACTTTTTGTTGTTTGTTTACAAAACAGAAATTGTCATCGGAATCAAACTACAACCTAAAGCGGAAGAATACAAAACTATCAAGCCAGCATTCGGAAGTACATATCATATGTATCATATGTAGTACTCCTGTCATATTTGCACTACAGCACTAGCACGACTACATAGAACCGAGGCAATAGAAATTGATTTTAAAAGTAGTAAAATAATTTACTCATCAAGAGTCTACGTCCCATCCATTATCCGTGAATCAATAGAAATCTGCATGCGTAACGTAAACATTTGCAATGAATCCGCCTCATTTGAATTGCCTAAAATTTGGCACGAGGTATTGTTCCGTTTTAAAAAGCAATAACGAAATATTAATTTTCACGATTACAGTTGGCTACTTCAAGCACCTGCTTTTTTCTTTTTTTACATATTTGGATCTCGTGATTCGTGTTTTCAAGGTTATTTTTCAAAATTTGCAAGATTACTTTGTTTATCATTATATTTCTTGAAAATGACGCCGTAGGAGCGTTGAAACGTATGTTGATCATTAAAAAGGTTTTTTATAAACCTTTTTGTTGTTTTCTTTTAGTATCACTTAAGCATTTCGCTAGATTTTAATTATATTGAGTTATCTTATTTTGTGATTATATAGAAAGTTATAAGAAAAGAATCATCTCATTACAAAATTTAATATTTTCCATATCTACAAAAAGAAAATTATAATTAATATATCATCTTAAAGAAAAAATGTTAATTTTTTTTCACAAGTGTTCAATATGACTTCCTTTAGTCACCCGTATAATATCATTGCGATTTGCCAATTTTTGCCAAACACGCTGCAATGTTTAAATAGTAACTGTTTGGAAAGCCTCATAAATGAGTTGTTTAAGTTCGGGCAAGCCTGTAGGCGAAGGTGGTATGAACACAAGATCTTTGACATATCCCCAAAGGAAAAAGTCTTAAGGGGTTAAGTCAGATGACTTATTAGTGTAGCCAAATCATCGACTGCACTGCGACAAATCTAATGGCGGGGTAGTGCTCTGTTTAGAAATTTAAGAACCTTCAAATGCCAATGCGGCGGTGCACCAACTTGTTGAAAAAATGAAATTTTGCTTAGCTTTCTTTATCTGAGAGAAAAGCCAATATATTCCAACATATCGAGGTAGGTAATACCACTCACTTCTTTTTCACCAAAAAAGAACGGTCCGGAAAGCTTTGATGAAGATACAATGTTACAAACTAAAAATCTAACATTTTTCCTTTACAATGACATATTAATTATACATTTATGTTTGTAATTATGGAAAGTATTAAATTCTGTAATCAGATGATTATTTTCTGATAACCCTGTATAAGAAAATTTCTAATGAAATATTACAGTACAACAAACATATTACAATACAAAATATTACAATACAAAACAAATTATAGGCAGATTTCTAACAAATGTTATTTTTAATGATATTTTTGAAATTAATATGTATGTCGATGTATGTATTAATATGTAATTTGTATATCGACAGTTGAAAACAATCTTTGCGAACAGTAAATTTCTTAAACTCTGTATTGTCTCATGATACATCTATCGTAACAGACATTTCGTGATAAAAAAAAATACTATTCGGAATATTATAGATATTTTGAATAAATTGATAATACCGGTGCTACACGGAACTCAAAAAGAATTCTTAAAAAGATAAAATTTCCCATGCCCAGATTATCTATCATTATATATACTACACTGGTGTGCAATAATTAAGGATGAGACAGTTTTTTCTAATGTAACGTCGTGGAAAAGTGCTCGAGATCGAAACAAATTGCACCATAAGATCTACAAGATGTAAAAATATGGGAAAGGCAAGCGATGCTGCCGAAGGCGAACGTACTCCATCTCCGATTCCAGGTTCTCGTGAATCTATATATCTCGTGATACTCCATTGGAGGACCTGTTTACCCGGGCACCTCCATAGGTGGGCTCTTCGGCCATAGGAATCATACGCCACCTGCATATCACTCTCCTACCCCAAATGAATTGACGACAAAGGTCGCTGCGATATGCGGCTATGCGATGCAGCCCAAATTCCAAGGACACCACCACATCACACTTGGGGAGTATGCATGAGTCGCCCGACAGATTCGCAGCTGGAAACAAAAAGAGGAAACCGGTCCCTAGGCCTTAAACTGGGTTCCGCCAACAAATCTTTCTTTACCGCAGCTTCCGATCATCGAACACCTATAAAGGTTACGACTAATTCATCGGCTGCGGTGAGGGAGAAGGAGCCCCTCGCTAGCCCGGGATGACACGGAAAGACATTCCTGAACGTATAGACATGTCCTAGCTTGGGGTGTTCCCGCGTGACCCCCCGAGAGCTTTCCATCTGGCTTCTACCGACGGCAGAACGTCGGATGCGGTTGACCCAATAGATGGTCATTCGGGACCACATGGCATGTAACACAAACACAAACAAACAAAAACACAGAAAAATGTTAGATAAAAGAAAACTGCCCAGTTAAACTGACGGCATTGAGCTCACAGGCTATTCACACTAACTGTAAATTATATTCTTATTTCAAAGAATTTGAAATAAGCCCTCGAAAAATGAAGAAATCGACAATATATTAAGAGGGGGGAACCATCCCCCGTTTCTCCTTATAATTAACCAATGAACCCATAAAACTAATCAGAGAAGCGCCTTACCACAATGAACCTATATACAAAATTTGAAAAAATCGGATAATTCTGCATGAAAAATCCATTTATCTAAATTAAGGGGGGGGGGGTTAGCCCCCGTCCCCCCTTTATACTTAACCAAAGAACCCCCAAAACTAATCAGAGAAGCGCCTTATCACAATGAACATATATATAAAATTTGAAGAAAATCGGATAATTCTGCTTAAAAAACCCATTTATCTATATCAAGGGGGGTTAGTCCCCCCCGTTCCCCCCTTTATACTTTATCAGTGAACCCCCAAAACTAATCAGGGAAGTGCCTTACCACAATGAGCCTATATACAAAATTTGGAGTAAATTGGATAATTCTGCATGAAAAACCCATTTATCAAAATTAAGGGGGGGGGGGGGTAGCCCCCGTTTCCCTCCTTTACACTTCACCAATGAAACCCCAAAACTAACCAGGGAAGCCCCTTACCACAATGAGCCCATATAGAAAGTTTGAAGAAAATCGGATAACTCTGCATGAAAAAAATCATTTATATAAAATAAGGGGGGAGGATTAACCCCCCCCGTTACCCCCTTTATACTTAACCTATGAACCCCCAAAACTAATCAGGAAAGAACCTTATCACAATGAACCTATATACAAAATGTGAAGAAAATTGGATAATTCTGCATGAAAAAACCATTTATCCAAATTAAGGGGGATTAGCCCCCCGTTCCCCCCCTTTATAGTCAACCAATCAATCCCCAAAACTAATCAGGGAAGCGCTTTATCACAAGGAACCTATAAACCAAATTGGAAGAAAATCCGATAACTCTGCATGAAAAATTCATTTATCTAAATTAAGGGGAAGGATTCCCCCCCCGTTAGCCCCTTTATACTTAACCTATGAACCCCCAAAACTAATCAGGAAAGAACCTTATCACAATGAACCTATAACAAAATTTGAAGAAAATTGGACAATTCTGCATGAAAAAACCATTTATCTTAATAAAGGGGGGTTAGCCCCCCGTTCCCCCCTTTATAGTTAAGCAATCAATCCCCAAAACTAATCAGGGAAGCGCCTTATCACAAGGAACCTATAAACAAAATTGGAAGCAAAACGGTTATTTCTGTCACGTTATCGCGTTACGTACGTACATACGTACATACATACATACATACATGCATACATACATACAGAACGGGCGGGCACAAGCTCTCAGGCTTTGATAGCCTGTGAGCTAATAAAAACAGAAGTTATGTTAGAGGCCATTATCCGACTCTGAAGGACGTGAAAAGTCCCTTCAAATGTGCCAAAGAGGCGGTCAAGATCGAGAATAGAAGCGTGAAAGTTAGGTCTTAGATTCCTGCTTTTCCCAACCGTCGGACACAGAAAGCTCCGACTCTGGACACCGCCATTTTTACTGACGAGCCACCGGTCCGGTTCCTCGTAATCAGTCAGTCCAAGAGGGAGATCTTCCCCTCTCAGAAAAGGTGATACAAGCCGCTGACCTTGGACCTAAAACATCCTCCGCGACTCGAACCACTCTTGGTCAACGAGGCACTTCTCTTTCCAACCGATAATTGAGGGCAGCATACAACTGCTCCAATTACAGAGAGAGTCGTCTGGGATGAGAAGTCGAAGGTCGCCGGCCTCCTTTTCTCCTGTCGACGTTCCGCCGCTAGTCAGTACAGAGGGTTGCTTCACGTCGACTCACGCACCACGCCTCACGCGCAAACGCCACTACGGAACAACAAGCGGTCCTTGTCCTACAGAGTCCGTTCTCGCCTTCATCTCACCATAGATAAGTTTGGAAGCTGTCTTATCATCGTTAGCTAGACGCTAGTTAGCTAGTTGCTCTCACGTCATCATTAAGGTGTGCCGACCACCAAGCATAAGAGATTGGCCTACGTGATGCCTTAAATCACCCAGCTGTCCCAAAGTCCTCGCAAGAGGCATAAACCTGAGCCCACGTCGGCGGGCGTTACCGATCGCGGATCATAGGTGAGACTCTGCGGTGGTCCTTAGGGCCTTAGACCGCAAACCTCCTGCAGCCGAGAACCAACTCAAAGGAGAGTATAGTTCTGACACCCGTGCGTCTTAGCCCCACATCCTGGACTATTGGCTAATCGGACACCATTTTAACACCCGTCCTACACGTTGCGGTGTTGATTCATCAGCCTACCTGTCCCCGTCGTGTCGGAGAACATCGCGCAATGTCGGGTTTTTGGTCTTCTTCCCCACATAAGGTGCCAATTCAAAACCACCCGGAGGGGCGGACGGGAAGGGTATAGGAAAGGGGACCAGAACTTCTAAAAAAAGAAAATTAATGGATAAAAGTAAAGAAATTTTAGTGAAAAGCTATAAGCACAAATGGACAGAAGAAATAAACGTCAGTGTGACAGGTAGCGGGCAAGACAAATCCAGACTTTATTAAGGGATATGTTGGCACCGGAGTACGCTGCGGGATTTGCATTCTCTATTCATGCTGAGTACGAAGCTATCAATGTCCTGTGGAATAATAACTGATCAATTCTCTTGTGGCGCCAATCGCAGCTACAGAATCGCTGTCAAGCATCTCCTGTGAATGTCTCATACGTGTACGGTTGGATATATGTCTGGGGACCTTGCGGGCCAATTCATGCGTTGAATATCCCCACACTCCAACAGCTCTTCGACAGACACTGTATGATGAGATGTTGCAATAACGCCCATGAAGAGGAACTAAGGACTCATAGCACTTCTAAAACGATGAACGTGAGGAAGACGAACCTTGGTACAATCGCAGGCACAAGTGATAAAACTCATTGGAAGATGTGGAGATCAGTACGTTTATCAAGCATGATAATTCCCGAAACTCCGCTACCACCAAGCGAGTCCCTTTCGATGATGTTGGATGATGTGGTTTCATGTTTTCCGCTCTTCCCACATGCGTATCCGTCCAGAATCGCTGCTCAGAATAAAATGGTTCTCATTCGTAAAGGGCGCTTAACCCCATTGTTGATCATTGGATTTCTGTGTCTCTGACACCATAAAAAATGACGTCTCCGATGAGGAAGCATTAATGGCACACGCCGTAATATTCACCGTACAAATAAATAACTTTTTTGCAACTTCCAGGCCACGGTAAAACGTGATATCGGGCGTCCAGTAGTACGTTGCATGTATTTTGCTATTTCTCTCGCTGCGTGCTGCTATCACATCTCGCCTATAGGGCAAAATACCGGTCGTATACTGCCGTTCTTGCTGGCAGAAAACCACTACTAAGTCCTCGGAGAACTATTCCTATCGTTTTCGAAGCTTGCGACGCTCTGCTTTTTGCGACCTCGAACTCGTCGGTCGATTTTCTTCTAACTTCTCAATGATTCTACCTCGGGTAAAATCATCTAGATGAAGTCTACAGAGTTGCCTGTTAGACATATCACACTGAGGTAGCAACTCGATGTCGTTAAAACCGACCTACACGCTCTACACTCTCACACTACGTCATACTGCATATATGCAAACGCCCTACTCTCACTCTAGTCAATATCCTGATTGGTCTTTCGGTTCGCTCTGCTTTTTCTTTCCGCTGTTCTGCTAATTTTACTTACCCATCATACGTAGTATAGGGTAAGTCTTGTAATCGTTTTAAAAATCGAAATTTTTTTTTGACGGATTTACACGTTTTAGACACTGGAGATTCCGAAAAACATATTTTTAGGGAAAAAGTTTTAGCCGCCCGTCTGTGTGTCTGTATGTCAATGTGTCTGTGTGTCTGTAAACGCTCTATCTTCCGAACCAATTGATATAGAGACTTGAAATTCGGTGTGTACTTAGTATGTGATAATGGGAAGAAGCTTATTGAATTTCAGTAACCTCGATTATCCGGAACTATTTTTTTTCGGACTCTCGAAATATTCGTTCTGATAAAAGGTAAATAAAATTTTTCGAAATTGTTTATTTTTAGGAGTGAATATAAAAGACAATACAAAAGCATAAATTTTGCATAAAAAATGAAGTCGATCGGATAATTAGTTGCTGAGATATTTGTGGTAATATTTTCGACACCCTTCGATTTTTCGTGACCCTGTATTTCATTCAAATTTCAATTCAAAGATATATTTTAATTTGAAATAAGACGCTTAATCTGACGCAGTAAATCGTTAGTTAATATAATTATCAATTTTGGAGTTATAAGGATGTTTCTTTTACGCAATTCAGTAATAGAGCATTTAAAGTTTATGGCGTCATCAAGCCTGGATTTTATTCGAATTGCAATGCATTTTATAAATAGTTTACACATGCTTTGTCTTCATATTTTATATTATGCATATCCATGATGAGTAAGTATTACGTTGGCCCCTAACGACTAGTTATAATTTCGTCCTTAATGTTTCAGGCCGGTGTATATGACATTAAATGATTTATCACGTTGTTTGAAATATATGTGGAACGTCATCAAGCCAGGATTTTATTCGAATTGCAATGCATTTTATAAATAGTTTACACATGCTTTATCTTCATATTTTATATTATGCATATCCATGATGAGTATGTATTACGTTGGCCCCCAACGACTAGTTTTCATTTCGTCCTTAATGTTTCAGGGCAGTGTATATCACATTAAATGATTTATCACGTTGTTTGAAATATATGTGGATCTTCAACGAATTTTGTTTTATTTATAAAGATCAAGAATTTTTTAGGAATCAATTTTAAATAAGCAATAGTCTAAATAAAATTGTGTGTAAAGAAGTAAATAAAACATATCTCGTAAATCTTTTTTTTTTTTAATACAGGTAAAACATTTAGAAAGCGAAGTATCATTTTTAAAGGAGAGTACATTCAAATGCATTGATGATGATGCGTTATTCAATAATGCAAACGACTAATTCACAGTAAAAAACATTTGTGAGATATTTTCACGAAATCTTAAATAGAGCTTTTTCAAGATTTCATTGAATTGAAATCTGACATTGCATTAGAAAATATGATAGTTTTGATTATTCCTCATACCAAAGGAAAACATTGTAAATTTCTTTGAAGTAAATTAAATATTAAAAGTTTAGATAAAGACAAAGTGATCATAAAATTATGAGTGAGGTGAAGGAAACTACAGATGTTTATTTATTTATTTATTTGATTTTTATATTATGTTCATAATATTATTTTAGGAATAAATAGACTTTTTAATAGAACAAATAGATAGACATTTTTTTTTTTTTTTTTACAAAATCACCAAAGAAATGTTATTTATAAAATATTTAAAAGTAATTCATAAATAATTATTAAAAAAATTCAAAAATGCATCTTTTTTTATTTCCATCGGTAATTACATTTCCTATCTGTTTAGTATTTACATACCCTTGAAATTAATTACTTGTATTTATTATTTGACAATGTTTTAATTTCATCACCATTTCTTCATTTTAATAATGCCATTTTATATACTGCAATAAAGTAAAAAAAAAATATTTAAATAAATACGCCATGTGTCCAGTTTATCTAACATTAAGTGTCAATAATCTCAAATAATTTATCGGCTTCCTTATATGTTTGTATGTATCTTCAAAATTTATAATTTATTCATTCTATTCAGAGTAGAGAAAAAGAAATGTTTAAAGTATCAGTTCTAAAAAAGAAAAAAAAATGATTTTTTTTGTATATTTTTAGAAAATGCACAAATAAATTCATTTATTTTAAATCTTTCCTATAAAAAAGTTCTAAAAACGCAAGAAATAGAAATATGATTTTAAAGAAAAGATGTTCAAATGAATCGACGATCATGTATTATTCAACAATATCATGAATAATTCAGAGTTTGAAACATTTGTAACCAATTTTCACGAAGTTCTAAATATTCAGCTCCATGAAATAAATCTTTGAAATAAAATCGACCTTGCATAAACATATAAATATAATAGATTCCATGATTTCCAATAAAAAAGCATTACCTGCAGATTTCTTTGAAATCGATTTAGCATTAAAGGTCTACCCGACAAAAGGGTGTCGAGTATAGAAAAGTCCTCTAGACAATTGTATGCATTTTTTTATGTCAAGCATATAAATTTTTTAATGGAAAAACTAAATAAACTGTTGCTTAGTGTCTAACTACGCTACCTACGTTATACACGGCCGGTGCATGACGTTTAAAACGTCAAATCGAGTGTATCATTTTTAAACGGTAATTGCTGCAAAACGGGGAGCGCGCCGCTTTGCACCAGTCGCCGTGTAAAAATGATCCACTCCGAGGCTAACGAAAAAGACAGGCTACCGCGGTGCATTCCACTTATCTTTTTTTACAGACCGCTAGAGTGACGCGATGCTCTTTTCGTACACCTGCATTGGTGTATTCGAGCATCACGTGACTCCGGCGGTCTGTAAAAAAAGATACGCGTAAAGCACCACGGTAGCCTTTCTTTTTCGTTAGCCTTGGATCCACTCCATGTGACGTTTTAAACGTCATACACCGGCCGCGAGGCTAACGAAAAACAAAGGCTACCGCGGTGCTTTACGCGTATCTTTTTTTGCAGACCGCCGGAGTCACGTGATGCTTGAATGCACCAATGAAGGTGTACGAAAAGAGCATCACGTCACTCTAGCGGTCTGTAAAAGAGGCCGTGTATGACGTAAGTCGTGCTAGCTACCGCCGAGGCTATACCGCTTTATGACGTCGTGCGAGTTTTGAGATTTTTCGTGCGATCGTGGTGACCTGAGTTTTAATATTCATGCGTGAATAAGCTACTTATTCTCTCATTTCTTCAAAATTCGCACTGCATGTCTGAATCTCTGGGACTATGATTGTCACGGTTATTTCATGCAATGATTTGATAATAGGAATCTGTGATTCTTTAGTAAATATATACATTGTGGTTCAAATTGGATCCGTTGAATTTGGATGCATCTCACCTTCAAAGATAAATTAGTCTGGATTTGAATGTCAAGTTATCCAAGTGTTAACTGCATGCTGATTTTGCCTGTTAGCTGTTTTGAATAAGAGTCTTCAGCTTTGAATATTGTCAGCGTGGTAAGAAGTTAAAATGCATATTGTGAATGAAGGATTGATGAAATATTCGGTGTCCCATTGCTGTCGTACTATTACAGTGATGTGATATGTGCATAGTGAGCTATAGGGACCTTCTTCTGTTCTTGCAGAACGATCAGTGAGGTCGTTTTGATTTGAGCTAAGGGTTTGAATATATTAGGTCATTTGGGAAACTTTTTCCCAGCTCGTTTTCCGGCGACTTTGATCCACTCATAAAAAAAAATCCAAATTCAATCTTTTAGGCTAATATAATTAAATTTTGCCCTCTTTTCAAAACCGTTAATTTGGAAATAGTACAGTGGTTTCTGATTTTTTTATTATTTTATTATTTTATGTAAAAGATATCCATTCCACCAAAAATATGATTTTTTTTAAAACTTGCATTATACATATTTTACCAATAGCTAATTAAAACCTTATGTATCCAATCTATGTATCCAATCTATGTATCCAACATTTTATACCATTGTAATTAGCAGATTTTTGGGAATATATTAAAATATTTTCAAAACATATGAAATATTTTTTATTAACTAATTATCAAAGAAAGTAAGGGCATCGAGTTTTTCTCTGAAAGGTAGCAGTTAAAGAGAAGAGAACGTTCCAGCGTTGGTTTCCTATGAAAAATTGTTTATCGCCAAAAACCGTTACTTCGTTACTATGAAGACATACTGGATCTGTGGCAGGTAGCATTTTCTTATTCGGCGCATAGAAACAAATGAAATGAGATTTTATGTTTATTAATGGTCTAGAAATCACATTCCTCTCTTCCCGGAAATCCAGAATTTTCTCCTGGAGTCATCTTGAATTCGATTTTATATTGCATGTAAGCGATTACTATTTCACGGTCTTCACTAAATTGATTACACTTTAAATGAAATAGTTATTTGATTTTCATGCTAAAATATGTGTAAACGATGAGCAAGAACACCCAATGGGAAAACTTTCCTGTATTTTTTAACTAATGTAAAAGCTACTAATATATTCGAAGCGTTAACACTTTTATAACAAGAAACTGATCACTGTGCACAGTCCAAATCCGTATCATTTTTCGATTTTTTTTTCTCTAAGTGAAAAGTCTCAACTACTGGCGCAGTATCACGTACCGATATTCAATATGAAACTAATTAAACAATATACAATATATTTTTTCATTTGTAGAACAAAAATAAAAAGATTACCTTTTTAGTGCGGAAATGTGTACTACTTTCAAATTACTAAGCAAGATATTTTAAATAAATTCAGTCCATAAAATAATTTCTTTTTCCATTTCTTCCAGTTTTATAAATGATTTATGAACAAAAACAGAGACAAGGCAACACTATATTGAATTATTTGTTGAGTGACAAAATTCGACATTTATTTTCTTCTATGCAATGAAATGTAACAATAAGATTTATTAGTTTTATATTACCTTTCAATTTATATTTTGAAATTATAATTCTATATTATTATTCAATTTATATTCTCTTGCGAATTCTATTTTCTTTTAGTTTTAGATGTCTTGAAATGAAGAACTATATGAATTATGAACAAACAAAACACTGGAGAAATATACGTTTTCCTCCAATTTTTAAGATATAAGAGTTATATTCAGTTACAATATTCAGTTATAAGAGTTTTTCCATTGAGCACTCCTCAATGGCACTCCTCAATTCCATTGAGCTCTTAGTATGGTTGGTCTTAGCACATAAATTTTAAAATCTGGATTTATGTATAAATTGAAAAAAATAATGGGCTATAGATTTCCATAAAAACATACTAAAATGTCGCTACATAATCAGAAAAAGTAAGTATTTTGTATAATTTACCTTTTCCACGTTTCTTTTAAAGAAAGATTTTTTACTTTATTTTTCACTTGTAATGTTTTTATATTTCTTTTTATATTTTATATACACTATATACCCGTATATTCAGATAAAATTCATTAAAAGGAAAATTTCGTTAGACTTTACTTCATGTTTGTCATTGTTTTCGGTTATTTGAAATGACGAATGCAGAATGTAAAGTACAGGGTGATTATAAAAACTATCCCGATATATGAGACCCTAACTGTCATATCGTTCACAGAAACTGTATGAAATTTTGGTTTAAAGTATTTTGAGGTATGCGCTCAAGAATCATGTGAAAAACAACAGTTAAATTCTAACAGTTACAGTTACAGTGACAAAATTTCGAAAATTTCAAATGGCAACACCTATTTTTTTTTTTTTTTTTTATTGGAATGTGATCTTCATAGTGAAAAACCATAAAAAGCGTTGGAACGGTACCTGTATCACGAAAATTTCCGGCGCTAGACAGACTAAGAAGAATAGTTGAAACAACCAATAAGGACAGAGAAGCAATGGAAAACAAAACATTTTATTGTGTTTCATACATTTTCCATTTCACACACGACGACATTTTACATGCGGCAGATGGTGGATACTACTGAACAATAAAATGTTTTACATTCTGTTGATTCTCTGTCCTTATCGGTTGTTTTCACTATTCTTATTAATCTGTCTAGCGCCGGTGATTTTCGTGCTACAGGTACCGTTCCAACGCTTTTTATGGTTTTTCACTATGAAGATCACATTCCAATAAAAAAAATAGGTGTTGCCGTTTGTAATTTTCGAAATTTTGTCACTGTAACCGTAACTGTTAGAATTTAACTGTTGTTTTTCACATGATTCTCGAGCGCATACCTCAAAATACTTTAAACCAAAATTTCATTCAGTTTCTGTGAACTATATGACAGTTAGGGGCTCATATATCGGGATAGTTTTTTTATTATCACCCTGTACATTAAATTGAAAGCCAACTATAACCCTTTATCTTGGAAAATGTACAACTGTATATATTTAATAATAATTGCTGTTATCCTGTTATTAGAAATTTACCAAAGGTTTTTATTTTATTTTACTGTTTATAGGACATTTAATACAAACTATTTTAATGTGAAAATATCATTAAAAAGATTAAATTTTGTAAAATTAAAATTACAAAATTATACAATATCTAAAAAAAGGATACCGTGTCTATAAAATTCTGTAGGTCATATAGAGGAATGCACAAAAACATTCGAATACATAACAATACATTGGCGGCAATTTCTGGAAAATTTTTAAGCTCCGTTATGTGTTTTCTAAATTGTTTAATTAGATATCTTCTTTAACCTGACAAAATATGAAATTTTGTTATGGTATTCTGCAAATGTTAGAATTTGATTCATTATCTATGTTTGACACACGATTTTATTTTCTTCTTATTGACGGTATTGTTGAGTTGTAAGAATTTTTCCGAGGGAATTGAAATTGGGTGTTAGATTAGTAAAAGATATAATATATCCCTCCTAATATCAAATAAATCCTTACGAATGCGCGGATTTATATTTTTCCTGCGTGAAAAAATAAAGAAATATTGCAGGCGTAGGAATGGTTTCTATTTTGGCTATCGCTATTACCAAACAATAATTTCGTTTAATAAATCTACCACTCAAATTATTATTAATTTTCTTTTTTTTTACATGCCGAATAAAAATCACGAAGTATTTGTGTAAATTATGTTTATTCCAAATTTCGTTAACACCACTATCCCAAACAACTCATAGGTAATCTGCAAGGTATTCTGCAAGGTATTCTCAAGGTATTCTGCAAATGTTAGCATGTGATTCATTATCTATGTTTGACACATGATTTTATTTTCTTCTTATTGACGGTATTGTTGAGTTGTAAGAATTTTGTTGAGGGAATTAAAATTGGGTGTTAAATTAGTACAAGATATAATATATCCCTCCTCATATCAACATATCAAATACATCCTTACGAATGCGCGGATTTATATTTTTCCTGCGTGAAAAAATAAAGAAATATTGCAGGCGTAGAAATGGTTTCTATTTTGGCTATCGCTATTACCAAACAATAATTTCGTTTAATAAATCTACCACTCAAATTATTATTATTATTATTATTATTTTTTTTACATGTTGGAAAAGTATTTTTGTAAATTATGTTTATTCCAATTTTCGTTAACACTACTATCCCAAACAAAAGTAACGTAAATCGCAATTCTAAAACCTAGAACTTTTATCGCCTAAAATTTTTTATGAACATTAAAAAAATAATGAAACTTAATCAATAAAAAGTTTCTCATTACACAAAATATTTTTCGAGAACGAAATTCACAATTTTTTTAATTAATCCATTAGAAGATTATTAATTCCCCTTTTTAACACTTTCCAACCTAGTTGAAAAGTGTTTATGGCTTCGGTTTGTCTGCCGTCTGTCCGTGTGTCCGCGCTCTAACTGCCGTAAATATGCTCGGATTGCCCTGCAATTTATATATGTTATTGTCGTCATCATCGCATGATCTCTATTTTCAACTGAAGTGTGTAGGACGTATAGGTGTTTTACAGGGACACTCAAAAGAATTCCGATACATTACGGTATATGGGGAAAATCATTTGCGGATTATTTTAATGATGTTACACAATTTCAAACACAATATAATTGATATATATCACTAAGGTGCATTACAAGAAGCTTAATATGGAATAGGGTGTGCATAGCACTTATAGTTACTTTACAGGGACAGCCAAAAGAATTCCGTTACATTACGTCTATGGAGAAAAATCGTCTGCGGTTTATTTAAATAATGTTTCACAATTTTAAACGCATTGAAATTTATATATATCACTAAGGTGCATTACAAGAGGCTTACTACAGAATATTATGTGTATAGCAGTCATCGTTCATTTACAGGGACACACAAAATAATTCTCTACTGTCTGTTAACAATAATTCCTGGAAGTGCGTTTTAAGTTGCTGAACGCGATTTTAAATTTAACTCACTTTTTGTCATTACTTGGTGTGAATAAATTCTGTAGGTTATATACAGGGCAGCGCAAAAGTTCGCGAACACATTTCTGTTTATTGACAGAAACTCCAGAAGGAGAATTTTAAACTGTGCTACGCGTTTCCTAACTAAACTAAAATTTAGCATCCTATGTAGTATATATACAAATCTATAGATAATATACAGGGCTGAATAAAAGTATTCGGATATTTTTACGAATATTGCATATGTTGGAAATTCCTGAAATTACGTTTTTAAATATGTTATGCGTTTTCCAAATTGTTTACTTAGATGTTATCTTTCAGCTTATTAAACGGTAATTATTTGTAAAATTATTTTGGAAGCGTTGGAAAGTGTTACATAATATATGCTTGATGCATGATTTTTTGTTCTTGTTTACTATAAAAATGATTGAAAAATAGCTTACAAGAAACATTATCCAAGTCTCTGAAACGTAAACTAAAGCATATAAATGAATAAGGAATTGAGAAGATCAATAACGGAAAATATTTTAAACACTTCAAAAAATTTTAATTTTTCGCTATTACGATTTTACTGCAGGGAAGACAATATACCTTATTTATCTATTTCAACAGATATTTCCATTTAATTATAGATGGCTCATGACTATTTTTTTTTCTGCAAAAAGCTATGACTTGGAAGATCAAAATAAACGCGTTTAATAAATGAAGTTTCAGATAGTATTAATAAGATTTACTTTAATATTTATTATAAAATCTCAAAAACAATGTTTTTCAATGAGAAGAATTTTGAGATTACATAAAATTTATCTTCTCAAAATCTTACAGTATGATATACAGGAAATTAGGGAGCTTCAAAATGCGTTAAACATAATGTGGTAAACTAAAATAAATTCATATTTTTGATTAAATAAAACTCGATTTAAAATTATTAATTTCCTTTAAATTTATATTGAAACTTTTCAAACTACCACCTATGATAGCCTCTCAAATTTGCACAAAAAAAACTATTTAAAGCTTTTACAGCATATCGTATTTAATGTCAAATTTGATATTTACTTCGAGTACCACTCACCTTTTAATTTGAAAAGAAAATATTTAGTGTAACAATATATATATTTTTTAATATGAAGGTATTCTGTTACTGGTCGATTATATAAAGTAATACATAAACAGAAATATAGGAGGAATTAGCAAATAATCATTTAATTGTTTTGGTTTCGAAATCATTCCAGCGTTTCCTCATTAGGCAATAAACATGCAGGGATCATTAATATACAGATAATTGTTTTTTCTCTTCAAAACTACAAATATACTGCATACCTGGAGAATACATAGTACATTTTTAATATAGTCTTCTTCTAAACTATTCGATAAGACTTTTATCGATTTCAGAATATATACGACATATGTTTTTTTTTTTTCATAAGACAGCCAAATTTACCTATTATGCCAAAATCCCACTAAGTGTTCCTTTATTTATTAAAAGAAAATTTTATATTGAAATGAAATATTAAAAAAAAAAAGAAAAATGTCTGAAAATTGTTTTGTATTTATTGGGAAATAAATATTTAAAAAAAAAACATATGAAAGGCTTTATTTAACAATTTATTTATTTCTTACATATAAATAAATTCTTTGAAGCTAACATGAAAGCTATTCAGCAGTCGCCATTTAATGGAGGAAACAATTACCTTATTTTATTGTTTTTCTGAATATGTCCTGATGGAACAAACTATAACATTCTGCAAAGAAAATCCTTTAATTATTCTGTAAATCATCTCAAATTCCAAAGTGAGTTTATTTTTATTTTTAAATTAATTTTAATTGCAAAGGACTGATCTTTTTCAATACAAAAGCTAATCCTGTGTTGATAAAAAAAAAATGAAGTTGCTGTAACTTTTGTTTTATTTAACTGATAAATCTCCGAAAATTTATCATTAATGATTTTTTTCATAAGACATAATATTCCTATTCAGTAAATTGTGGAAGGACTTTTCTTACAAACACATTTTTTTTAGTTTTAACGAAATATTAAAAAGATTTACGAAACATCAAAGAATATTATCATAATTAAAATGTGTGTATTTAAATTTAAAAGTGGAAATGCATGAAATGAAATTTAATGAACAAAATGTCGAATATCATATTAATATATTTTCTCTGTTTTCTGAAATAAATGATTGAATTGAACTCTCTTCTGTATAAAGTTGATAAGTTGATTGAATTTGAAAGAGTCTCATTTGTCAATTAGGGTAACTCATTTTTATCTATTTTATTTCAGGTGAAATAATCAGAGTTACTATATTCAGTATGGTTTAAGTAGTTTTAAAATTTACCAATTTGTCTTGATGGGATACTTTTTGTGAATTTCGGAATGTAAATAATTAACTTTGAAAAAGAAGATTTGACAGCTTCTTTGATGCTGCTTAAAAACATGGGACATTAATAAAAAAGCATAATAAAGACAAAAGAGTATTTTGAAAATATTTAAATTATAAAGTATGACTTTTCAAATGACTACGAAGCTAATTAAATATATCCACTTTTTTTGTTGTTTTTTGACTATTTCGTTAATATTTTACTTAGAGCATTCACTTTTTGTCACTTACACCTTATTTATAATTTATTATTGAAAATTAATTTTAAAAAAATGTATTTGAACGATAATAACTTATGACGATAATGACACATATTAAAAGGTCTGACCGAAATTTAGGGACAAGAATAATAGAATGAGAAGTATTTGCATAGTTAATCAAAATTAGACATTACTGCTTGTGAGAACATGTGGAAATGTACTAGTAAAGAATATGATTATATGAAAACGAAAGCGAGTGGATGAAAAATTGTTTTCCGTGGTAATGACAAATACTTCTAGGACTAAACTTAAAATAAGAAAAAGTAACAGAAATGTTTTCTGTTTTGTTTAAAGTATCAAATATACATTAAAAAAGGAATGATATGCATATCCAGATAGTCGTTGTCTTTGTTCTAAAGGTATCGGAAACATAAAAAGTCTTGAAGCTTTCAATTAATAAATTTGAAGTTTCTAGCCAAATTAATAACATTTACAACTCTTTTATTGTTTTAAATGTTAGAATTTTTTTTTATGTTTCAACTAGTTCACAATATAGTTCTTGAAAATAAATGTTGGAAAAGCATGTAAATATATTTGGTTGACTTGATTACATAACATTTTTTAAGCAAGGAAACGAATTAACCTTTATACACGACTGATACTTATACAGTATTTAGAATTTTTTTCCCATGAACATTTACAAATTTTATACATTACAGGCAATATTTTAGTTGAAGTATTTATGTAATAATACACAATCCTTTACACAGTGATTTTCTGTATATCAAAAATGTACTTATAAATAACCAGTAAGTAACATTCATAAATGTACACTTCTCATACTATTCAGTGGGAATGCAGCCTGGATGTATAGGCGGCTCGTACCAGTTCTGAGCAAGAGTGAGCCCCCCCCCCCCCACTTTTTTCCTTATTCAACAACGTGCTCACAAACCCATAATTAATAGCAATCTAGAACCGGACAACATAGTAAATAAAGTGATTCACCAAATAGTGCTGTAGCCATGACGACCAAGGTGCAAGTTAGGTAGATCTCCCCCTTGAGGAGATTAGGTGAATTTCGACCCGCGGCTAGTTTCACAACCCGTTAACCTAGACACAATGATCGGCCAGTAAAGACCTGGTTAGTGGTTTAATGGTAATTAATAATATGCCCATAAATGAAAAATTTAATACATTATAATCAGCATAACTACAAGGAAAGTGTTAAAGTAACTGACTGCTATATTAAAAATTCCTTAAAAATTTAGGAAACAGCCTTACGGAAACGAAAATCATTTTCTTCAAAAGAATTTCATTTCACCGAGATATATATAAAACTCTTCGATATCACTTCATCTACGAATTGAATACTAAGTTTACAAAATACAGAATTTATAAAATTTTATGAAAACTTCCTGATGTAGGTTGCACAAATATTTGATCTCATTTGATTTTTCGATTCTAGAATTTAGAATTCGTGAAATAAAATTTCACAAAAAGTAAAATAATTGGATTTTTTTTAAAAATAATCTTGTCACTTTAAAACGCGTATTGGTCTAAATGATTTTCTGAAAATGTAAACTTGTTTGTTTTTTAAACCTAAAGAATAACAATTAGCTTAGGGAAAGCTTTCTTTTAAAAAATTATTTTAAACTTTTTTTCAAACAACTTCATATTATCATCAAATACAGTTTTGCAATAAGAAAGTTGAAAGATAGTAATAATAAATTCTATAAATTTCACTTTTTAAAAATGATTCAAATGAAAGGAAAAAATATCTTGTCAAAAAAATTGTAATATTTATACAATGTTTTAACAGCGCGAAAACAAAAAATTCTGTATTAGATAGTCTTATAAACTTTTATGATGGCCCTAGTATAGCTTCATACAATATTTTTCTGTTTCCTTTTTCTATTTTAAAACGTTTGGAATGCTTGGAATATAATTTCTCTAAGGAATAAAATAGCTGAAACTTTTTAAACAATAAAATACATTTTGTGTAAATTTAACACTTTAAAATGCTTATTCCTTTACATTTTTGAAAGAAAAGATAAACTTGTTTGTTTTTATGTCGTCGGAATACTAAGAACAAAAAAGAATTTTTATTCCGATATTTGGAACAGAACTTGAAGTATTATATAACTCAAGTTTTGTTTCAAAATGTTATGAACATTTTGAAACAAGAATAATAAACACCATAGCTGCCATCATTTACACTTTCCACTACAGTTTAATCGTAAGTAGTTTCTTTCCTAATCCTCGAAATCAGCGATTAAATAACAATAAAATTTTTCTTCAATTTTAGTGATAACGAAAAGCGTAAATGTTGGCAGCTTTGATAAACACTATAAAGTTTTAAAAGGTGCAAGGAAAACAAAATTTGTCAAATTTGTCAAATGTAAATCCCGATGTACAAGATGATCGCTATAGTTCTCATAAACTGTGCAGATTTACAATTTTTTTTTGGAATATATAAAGAATGGCCACAGAACCCTCTCACAGATGGTATTATTAACACTGACATCCAGATGTAACAGGAGGTCTGTTTTCTTATTCCACGACAGGTTTTCCAGCGGTCAGCGCGGAAGGATAGAGGGACGTTAGTTCTAGTTCGCGTTCACGACAAATCATGCTGTTTATAGTTTTAGTTCGCGTTCACGGCAAAACGTGCTGTTTATCGCATTACCTTACATTGTTAGAGAAGCATTTATTTATTAGATATGCATAGCTTAATTAGAGAGGAATAAATTGGGATAATCGTAAATGAGAAAACTAATGTCTAACATTGGCAACACGGACTGTTTTCTCCCTCTGCATTGCAAGCTTCTGACTCCAGACCAGGATCTGCTGTTATGTATGGAGCGCAGTGATTATTAATGGGAGATGAAACATTTATAGTACAGGATCTTCTTTTTTCTCCTTAATGTAAGTAGAAAATACAACTATTGTTTCGATATCAAATGAGGCGTTGCATTGGAAGGGGAGTAAGTGCCAAAAATGAAATTTACAGGATAGGCAAAACTGTTTGAATAGTTTCTATTTCAGCAAATAAATTCTTTAACTAAAGACATACTCTCTATAGACAGGATATAGGCTTACTCTCTTTCCCATGCTATTAAACTTGGTATTTAGTATTTTATCAAGAGGCGAAAAATTGCTTGAATAGTTTCTATTTCAGCAAATAAATTCTTTAACTATGGACATACTCTGTATGAACGGGATATGGATTTACTCTCCTTCCCGTGCTATTAGCTTTGGTATTTACTATTTTGTCAACGAAAAATGGAAAAATGGATTTTCTGGCAATTACTCCCCTTCCCACGTCAACGTCTCAGTTAATTTATAATCAGCTCTTTTCGTAGTATCAGACAGTAGTTATCCTGACAACTGGAAAACTAGATATGCAAGGATATTTTTAATTCTTTGATCAAAATTGAAAAGTTGGAGGGTCTGTCAAATGCAAAGAATAATAATGATTTCAATAGAAAGTGGGTGATGGAGGCATAAGATAGGAGGAATCACGCCCACAAACACATAAATACAAGAAAGGATGGAAAGAGATTTCTAAAATTTTCTACGACATTGTTCCAAATTGAGATATCAAAGAATGACTTCGAAGTGGCAGACAAGTTAAAAATATGCTAAACTAATAAAGGATCGTGATATTAATAAAAATTTCTAAATGTTAAAACAATAGTCGGATATACCAATACCAAAACTTTCTTCCATCTCATACATGTTAACGCTTCAAAATTCGCTATCACACTGCCAAAAAATTCAATATTTTTCGTCATTAATTGTACGTCCCCTGCTTGCGAATCGTCGGGTTACCTGGATGCGAGCAGCCGATGTATTATACTAAACTACGAAAAGTACTTCTGTCCTGTACCGACAGGAAAAGATAGCCTCCCTATAGCTTAGTTTTGAGATTTTAGCTAATTCTACTGAAAATACACGAAGCTAAAATGCAGGGATCCCTATTACAGAAGAGACATTCCCAGTTCTCGTCAATATTGAATTTGAATGGGAATATCGCCAAATTAAAGATACATAGCCAAGTTGGGTTTATATACGACAACGTATTTTTGAAGCCAAGTTTGGCGATATTTTGCCAAGTGCCGCCAAGCTTGGTGAGAATTTAACGTTGGCGAATATAAATATATAGTGTTAAGCGTGTAAGTGTTGAAACGATAGTTACAACAATGAACGAAAATTTGACGAAACAATGTTCACGAAAACTCATAAATTGAACCCGCTGATGGAGGAATTCTGCTGTATTGTTTCAAAATGTCAGCCACCCTATCATTTCAAATTGCTATATCTCAGTCATTTTTTAAAATAGAGGCAAAACAAAAAATGCTCTGGTATCCTTGGATCGAGGCCGAACATTTAACGAAAAAATTATTTAGGATTTCTAATTTTTGAGTATATCTTTTTGAATTTCAAATATTTAAATAGGCGCAATAATTTAATTGCGCCCCCTACAGGCGCAATATCCCCAAATTCAACTGAGACCTACAGGCCATAGTCAAATACATATACAAAAAGTTTGTTTCAATTACCTGCATAACTTCATAAACTGTTCGATGATACAATAGTTTAAATGGAACAAAAATCGCGATCACAGCGCACCCTTTCGTCGAAATATCCCCAAATTCAAGTGGGACCTGCTGGCCATAGCCGCAAACTTAGAAGAAAAATTTGTTTCAATTTGAAGCATAACGTAATACACTTTTCGGGGATACAATGAGGACATACACACGGACAGACAGAAATTTTGTAAAAACAGGCTTTTCGGAATCTCTGATCCCTAACATGTGTAAATTCGTCGAAAACGGAATTCGAAAAAACTTTCGTTTACAATACTTTCTTCTATTATAGATAGAGGAAAGTAACAAACAATTTATTACTCTTAGAGGGAGAATATAGCAATAAAGAGAGAAAAATATTTTCCATTAATATAAACAAAATGTTCTGAAGTATAGAAAAAAAAATAGTTTAAACAATGTTACAATAGGTTAACAATAGAAACTGATATATTTTGACAAGGATAAAAGACTATTGAATGAAGGGTTATACGCATAAGGTTTTGCAGCAGTTGAGACAGAATTTGCTTCTAGTTTTTCGATAACAATTTTATCGGAATTAAAATACATAGACAGATTTAACAAATAATATTTCAAAAATAATCTAATTCATTTACATTATGTGGATTGTGAACAGTTATAGTACCAGAGAAATTAAAGATATGGTTATTTTGCTACAAGTGTTTTGAAACGGCAGATTTAAATAATTTCTGCTTCTTAACATAATTTTTGAGCCCATATATTCTTTTAATAAGCTTCATTTGACGAATCCTAATCCTAATCATATTATAAATCTGATTGTGTGCAAATGTTAGGCTGAAGCCAGTGTCAAAATGGAGCATTTATTTATCCTGTACCTTTGCATATAGGTTGATTATAAACCTTAAATGAACATAGACTGGGTTTTGTTTATTTTATTCAAATATTTTCTTTAATAATTAAAAATTTCATTATTTTCATAAAGAATAAATGGACATTTTTCCATAAAATTTAACCATTATAGTTTATCGTTGCTAGGGCTTTGATCGTTGCCAATAAATAAAAACACGGAAAAATAATTTTTCCTCAACAATTAATTTTCAATAGAAGGATTTTCAAGTGAAAAATGAAAATTAAAAAGAATTCAAAAGAAGATGAATTTCCATGATATTTGAAACAAAAATATGGAGTATTTGTTATTATACATGAAGTATGAATATCGGTTACATTAAAAAGATCTTTTTCTGTCAAACACTGCGTTATAATTAGAAGGTAAAATGAACAATAATTATATTATTAAAAATAGATTTCGCTTGGACCATGGAACTATGAAAAGGAGTCTCCTCGACTTAGACAAATATGACTTCATAAATAAAACATGTATTTTCAAATATTCGTAATAATACAAGGAGCATGAGTATCAATGTACAATGAAAGTAGATAGATAATGAACGTAATATTTAAGATGAAAAACTGAAATATTTTTTATCGATACTGATTAATAATTAGCTTGAATACCAGTTCCATACAAATGTAAGTTTTTCGCTAAAATTTACGTCCTGATTGCTAGAAACAGAAAATTAACAAGAATTATGCAATTAAAAAGAAATTTCTTTGAGGAAAAAGTGACGTTATATTTGAAATAACACGGGAATATTCAAATGTGTTTTACAAGGAGCGTGAATAAATTCCTTGCATTAATAATACAAGAATCGGTAAGATTAGAAAGTAGACGAGTTTCACGCCATATTTAAAACGGAAAATTTATATATATATATTTTTAAATATACCGATTATTAAGCATGACTATCAGTTACATACAGATGAGAGTTTTTTGCCAAAAACCACACCATAATTATTAGGAAAGGAAGAAGAAATACGAAGATATTATGTTAAAATCTGACCTCCTATTTGTATTTCGCAACTACACCTTTCAGATTGTCGAACGCAACGCGATTTACTTAACACCGGTTATCATTGATCCGAGGATGTCATAAACTCTCAGAATTTAAAAAAATGATTTTAATTCAGTGATATTTTTTTTTGTAAACTTTAACGAAGTTTCTCTAAAAATGGTGAGTAAATTATTCCATTTTTGTGGATAAAAAAGAAGAAATAAAACGGATTAATATATTTTAACTCATTAAAACTGAAAAAAATAATTTATTTTCAATTTGAATAGATGGTGAAAGAAAAAAAAAATCTTGATTACAGTAAAATGTTTGAAAAATAAAAACGTATTTTCACATATTCAAACTTCATGAATCAATTTATTCTAGAGAACAAAAATCGTCTGACAACATATTTTCATTAAGAAATAAAGATTTTTTTCAGTTATAAATGAAATCAAGGAGGCAAATTTTAGCTCCTTGCATTTAGGTCTACAATTATTGCTCCCTATTCACAAGAATTGAATTTAATGAAAAAGAATATACTATTTCCATTATCTTTGAAGGTTTATTAAAACGTTTCACAAAGGCATTAAAAGTAAAATGGTTTACCAGGTAAACTTGACATATGTGTTTACACAATTAGCCGATTTCCACAATTTTATTTGGCCCGGCTTTTTTCATTGGTTGCAGTTTCCTTTTCGGGATTATTTGTCACAAAATTTCACTTATTAAAAACTTTGTTATGTCAAGGCGTTAAAGAAATAACATAGAAACACTGTAACATAGAAATACTGTATTGTCTCCTACGGAATATGATAAAGAGTTAGTTAATTATTTACGTTTCTAATTATCGGAATGAAATATTTTGCTTAATTAATGCATTTATTCTTCTTTTAATGATTCGTGAACGAAGTCACGGGTAACAGCTAGTAATATTATAAATCTGATTGTGTGCAAATGTTAGGCTGAAGCCAGCGTCAAAATGGAGCAGTTAATGATCCTGTATCTTTGCATATACGTTGATTATAACCCTCAAATGAACATAGGCTGGTTTTTGTTCATTTTATTCAAATATTTTTCTTAATAATTCAAAATTTCGTTATTTTCATAGAGAATAAATGGACATTTTCCCATAAAATTTAACCATTTTACTTTATCGTTGCTAGGGCTTTGATCGTTGCCAATAAATAAAAACATGGAAAAATAATTTTATTCTTCAACAATTAATTTTCAATTGAACGATTTTCACGTGAAAAATGAAAATGAAAAAGAATTCAAAAGAAGATGAATTTCCGTGATATTTGAAACAAAAATATGGAGTATTTGTTATTATACATGAAGTATGAATATCGGTTACATTAAAAAGATATTTTTCTGTCAAAAAACTGCGTTATAATTAGAAGGAAAAATGAACAATAATTATATTCTTAAAAATAAATTTCGCTTGGACCATGGAACTATGAAAAGGATCCTCCTTGGCTTGGACAAATATGACGTCATAAATAAAACGTATTTTCAAATATTCGTAATAATACAAGGAGCATGAATATCATTGTATAATGCAAGTAGATAGATAATGGACGTAATATTTAAGATGAAAAACATAAATATTTTTTATCGATACTGATTAATAATTAGCTTGAGTACCAGTTACATAGAAATGCGAGTTTTTAGCTAAAATTTACGTCCTCATTTGTAAGATAAATTTTTTAACCAAAAATAGAACCGACTTCAAGAACTACTACAAAGTAAAAAATATTTTTTTAGATAATAATTAATAAGAAATTAAATTAAGAGCATTGTATTTATCATGCATATTATTATATTTATGTACATTAATTTGATTTTTTGGAGTCGGTGCTAGCCAAGCCAAGTTAAAGCCATGTTACCGTTTTTAAACATTTCATCTGACGTTATACATGTATATTTTCAAATGAGATTAGCAACTATATGTCGACAAACATTGCTTTCGAAATTAGTTAATCATTTAAATCATTGTATTTTCTACCATTTGATGAGTTATATGTATTTTTTTTATTGTCCCGTATTTATGTAGATATAATTTATAGGCGTGTTACGATATATATTTGATATTTTGTTTTGAATTTTGTATTTGGCTTGGCTGGCACTGACTCCAAAAAATGAAATTAATGTACATAAATATAATAATATGCATGGTGATTACAATGCTCTTAATTTAATTTCTTATTAACTATTATCTAAAAAAAATTATTTTTACTTTGTAGTAGTTCTTGAAGTCGGTTCTATTTTTGGTTACAAAATTTAATTTTCACTTTTTAGTAGTTATTGAAGTCGGTTCTATTTTTGGTTAAAAAGTTTATTTTTCACTTTTAGTTAGTTTTTGAAGTCGGTTCTTTTTTTGGTTAAAAAGTTTATTTTTCGCTTTTTAGTAGTTTTTGAAGTCGGTTCAATTTTTGGTTAAAAAGTTTGTTTTTCGCTTTTTAGTAGTTTTTGAAGTCTGTTCTTTTTTTGTTTAAAAAGTTTATTTTTTTATTTATTACTTTAGTGATATCCGTATTTACATTAAACCATATTGTTTCTGATATATTTTTTATTTCACGCTAACCTTGACAGTAGACTCGATTACGGAAGATTAGAAAATATATCATTATTCTCATCTAATGTCTTTAAAGCCTTTAATGATATCTATATTAACCTTAAACCATATTGTTGCTAATATATTTTTTATTTCACGCTAACCTTGGCAGTAGACTCAATTACGGAAGATTAGAAAATTTATCATTATTCTCATCTAATGTCTTTTAAAGCCTTTAATGATATCTATATTTATATTAAACCATATTGTTGTTAATATATTTTTTATTTCACGCTAACCTTGGCAGTAGACTTGATTACGGAAGATTAGAAATTTTATCATTGTCATACACCTTTAAAACCCTTTACTTCTGGTTCTTTCTTATTTGTAGCTTTTTATAATTAAGAACCGATATTTTATTAATATCCCATTTTTTGTTCTTTATATTTTTATAGGCTCAGATGAATGCAACTAATTTGCAATAAACCAGTTTATTGAACACGATGAAACATCACACAGACATGGACACACATAAATATATAATGAATATCAGTAGCTGCAGTTACAATATTATTATTCGTTCTTTTACCAACTATATTTTATTTTCATACCGTGCCCATAGCACCATACAACCTGTCACTCTGGCCTCCCGCCAACAACTCTCTCCGTCTCTCCTACTCTGCAGTAGACGAGAGAAAAAAAAAGGTTGTCATAAACCTGACGTCACCGGCATGACACCCCCCACCTAAGATTGAAAAAGGGGTATGCCACCTTGAAAATCTGAAATCCAGATTGGTGACGTCAAACCACTTCCTTCTTTACTATTAACTACTAATGAACATGAGGAACTCAATATACATATAAAGAAATACAAAACAACAATACTTATACTTTTTCCGGAAAAATTCTGGAAACTCCTGCTAGCTACTGCAATGTAAAAATACAATTAATGTTTCATAATACTAAATACTTAAATACAAATAACAAATGGAATATAGAATACAGTTAATATGAAATTCAATTACAGCTGCCGCATACACAAAAGTGAACTATCAAAGTTTTTTTTTTTTAAAGTCATTAATTGTTCATAAAAAGTCGACAGTCAATTTATTAGTCTGTTGTTTCCAGTCTCGACAGTGCATCAGCGTTTGTCAACTTAGCACCAGGACAATGCGAAATAATAATGTCATATTTCTGCAAAGCCAAAGCCCATCGCTGCAGTTTGGAAGACTGGGGAGCATTTTTGGTGACGAAAGTCAGTGGGTTGTGATCAGTGATAAGTTCCACGGGTGAACCAAAAATCCAAGTCTCGAACTTCTTTAAACTCCAGATAACCGCATAGGCCTCCCGTTCAATGGTCGGCCAAGCCTGTTGAGTTTTGGTGAGCTTTTGACTGGCATAACTGACTGGATATAGTCTCTCATCCTTCTTTTGAGATAGACATGCACCGATACCTATTGCAGATGCGTCACATTGAATGGTGAATGCTAACCCCACAACGGGTGTATAAAGACTAGGTGCCTCAACGAGACCCCTCTTTAGTTCGTTGAACGCTTCGTCATGTTCCTCCGACCAGCACAATTTCTCAGGACTGTTCTTTTTAGTAAGTTCTGTCAGAGGGTATGCAGTTTCGGCATACTTAGGCAGGTAATCGCGGTAATAATTGCATAAACCGAGGACACTCTTAAGTTGTTTTTTTGTTTGTGGGACGGCTAATTTTCGTATGGCTTCAACTTTATCTGGATCGGTTCGATGGCTGCCGGACCCGATGACATGTCCTAAATACTTAATCTGCTTTTTCGCAAAGTCACACTTCTTTAGGTTGACTGAAAACCGTAATTCTCGTAATTTTGAAAATATCGTGTCAAGGTGCGTCATATGTTCAGACCACGTTTCCGAAAAAACAGCAATATCGTCGATGTATGCTCTAGCAAAGTTTGTATATTTGGAAAGCGCTTTATTTATTTCTCTCTGAAAGGTCGCTGCTGCATTCCGGAGCCCAAAGGCCATCACTTTGAAGCGATATTGAGCCCTGTGAGTCTTAAAACATGCCACACCCTGGCTTTCTGCTTCCAGCGGTATGGCCCAATATCCTTTTAGCAAGTCGATTGTAGTTATTACATTAGCCCTGCCAATATTGAACAAAAGGTCCGTTGCGTTTTCCATCGGAAAAGCGTCAGTTTTAGTAACTGCATTTAAAGTTCTAAAGTCTACACACAGTCGGAGGGCCCCATCTTTCTTCATCACGCACACTACCGGGTGTGGCGCCTCCGCATCACTCTCTTCAATCAGCCCTAACTCTAGCATTTCTTCCATTTGTTTGTCTACTTGTGGCTTCAACGCCTCTGGAATTCTATAAACATATGGCTTTTTCATTTCTTCGCCGTTTAATCTAATTTTGTGCTCGCCTACCTTAGCTATTTGTACCTTTTTTGAAAATAAATCTTTATATTTGTATAATAAATCGAACATCTGTTTTCTTTCTGTATTTTCTAAATGCTTCAAATCTACTTCTTCTATGTCAAATAAATTTGAGTTATCTTTCACACTGAGGGTGGGATGGACTTCTCCTAATTCTTCTTCATTTTCGAAGATTACTTCCACCGCCCGTACCCTAGGAACAAATTTTCTTATTTTATTTACATGAATATTCTTAACATTCCCGTTCATTAATTTTACTTTGTAAGAATCAGGCTTACAGCGTGCTACAATTTTGGCTGGTCCCGTCCACCTAGCATAAAGTTTGTTCGTGGAATCCGGGATTAATAAATATACCTGGTCCCCGGGTCTAAATTCCTTGTAAATCGCTCTCCGATTAGCGTACTTCGCATACGAGCCGTGCTTAACTTCCGCTACTATTGCTGCCTGCTCCGCCGCCCTTTCTAAATTAATTTTTAACTCTTGAAGATATTCGGTCGCGCTCTTTCCAAGATTTATGGGTAGTGGTATTTCTCCTGACCATGTAGATTTTAATACTGCTAATGGGCCCCTCGCTTCCCTTCCGTACATTAATTTGAATGGCGATACCCCCGTGGTACTATTCGGAATTTCTCTATAGGCAAATAATAAATAAGGAATATGTTTATCCCAATTTTTGGAATCGCCCCGAATTATATGGTGTAGCATGCGTTTCAGAACCTGGTTATATCGCTCCACTAATCCCGAGCTTTGCGGATGTCCTGGCGTTGCAAATCTAGGAGTCGCTCCTAGCCTAGCATGAAACTCCTGTATTAAACCTGATACGAAATTCCTGCCCTGGTCACTCGCTATTACGCGGGGTATCCCTGTTCGCATAAATATTTCTAATAATGCATCGCACGTAGCTTTAGCCGTAATTTTTCTTAACGCGAACGCCTCCGGCCACCGCGAATGTTGATCCACTAAGGTAAGTACATATTGATGTCGACGCGCTGAAGGTGGTTCAATTTTTCCAATTATATCAATATTTACAACGTCGAACGGAAGTTCTGGTCTCTCAATTGGGACAATGGGTATTTGATCGCTAGCCCTTTCTCTACTCCGTAACTGACAGTCTGTACAAGATTTACAATAGTCCTCTACATCCCGTGACATATTCGGCCAATAAAATGAATAACGAATTCTTTCTTTTGTTTTTTTCATGCCGAGATGATTAGCACAAATCGATTCATGAGCAATTTTTAAAATTTCCCCCCTCCTCACTTTTGGTACCACTAATTCCGTAACACAATCCCCCGTGACTCTTTCTTTATGATAAAGCAAATTTTCTACCATAACGAACCCGTTTTTACATTTTTCCGCGTCTTTGAAAGCACCCTGTAATGTTTCGCAACTCTTCTGTTGCTCCCTGTATATACTCGCGTCCGATCTCTGAACCGCATTCAAATCTCCATTATTATCCTTCTTTTCAATACAACTAATCATTAATTCTCTTTCCGCGTTTTGATTTTCGCTTCGCCAGGATAAATTTTCAATATTTATATCATCCCCCTCTGGTTGGTTGCCATCCTTCTCTTTTCTTTCAATTTCATTTCCCTTTTCCGATCGCGTATCATTTACTGGCGCCAAAGAACATTTCTGTCTATCATCTTCCAAAGAACATTCCTTTCCCCCCTCGTTACTAGCTAACTGTAAGATTTCGTAAACTGCCGGTGTTATAATACATGTCCCATATAATTTATCCGTAACGGCAAACAGTACGTCTACATTGTTATTAAATATGCAACTTGACTCTCCGCATTTCAAAGCTACTGGTAGTGTCATAAGATTAGCAATTATTTTTTCTCCAAAAGCCGATATTAGCTGAATTTTTGAATTTTCATTATTTCTAAATGAATCCGGTAATTGATTAGAGTTTATTACAGGTATTTCTGCGGCGCTGTCTAAAATACATTTTACTTCCTTCCCTTTTATCCACAAATGTTCAAATTGAAGTGGCTGTAGCGTACTTATTGGCTCGTTTCCAAAACATTCAACCTTGGCGAATATTTTATCATCGTGTTTATTTTTTCCGACAAAAGAATCTTTTTTCGTTTGATTTTGCAAACTTCCAATTTTATCTTTTTCTCTATTATTTGGACAAAATCGCAAATGCGTCGTTTGTTTACAAAGTCTACATTCTTTTGACGCGTTTGATTTTGTATCGCTACGAAAAGTGAAATTATTTCTAACATGGGGTGGTACATATTTTCCATTATTGTAATTTCCAGTTCCGGATTCGTCACTGCGGGGTTTTACCGGTTTATCATATAATTCCGAAAATGTTCTGCTCTTTGATGAAAACCAATGGTCGCATACTTCCGCTATTTGCCTTCGTTTTAACCAATTATCTAATTGTTTTATCCTAACATAGCTTCGCGTCTCCGAATCTAGTGAACTTAATAATCTATCGCTTACAATTAACTCATTAAGCGTGTCAAAATCATTTACTTTTCTCAATTCACAATAGAAATCCCAATTGGCTCTAAGTCTACTCGCGAATTGCATATGATTTTCGTTTCTCGATCTCTTCGCAAAAAAGAAAGTTTTCGAGACAGGCCTCTGGTGTGGGTTGAAATTCTTTTAAGATTAACGCCTTAACCTTTTGATAATCTTTCATTTCTTCCGTGTTTGCGTACACTAACAAATGCGCTGCTTTTTCACCCACCAAATTAAACAAAATCTCGACCTTTAATTCCTCTGCGACATTTTTAATTTCGAATGCTTTCTCGAGCGACGTAAAAAATAAATTCCATGATTCAGGCCTGCTGGGGACTGCAATAGTCAAAGTTTTGACGCTTTTGATCAGTGTTTCTAACGAATTAGGCTTAGGTCCATCCACCCCTGTATCAGAATTTTTATACTCGTTCTGGATTTTAGCCATTTCTATCTGAGCTTTAACTAGTTCAAGCTAAGTTCTTTCAATTTCTAATAACGTTTCTTGTTCTGATTTTGACTTTTCTTTATCAACTTTCGCGACTTCTGCCTCACGCTTCTCTCTTTCTATGTGGTCTGACACCGTTGTATTTAAAAATTCTTTTATAAATTCGCTATCTTTTGAATACTGATCACTTCCCTCAATTAATCCTTTTAAATCAATTATCCTGTGCTCACTCTCTACTTTTAGGCCCAATTCCGTGGCAACAACAGCTAAGTCTTCTTTCCTTAATCCTTTAATATTAAACATGTTTGTTTTTATTCTTAGCACTTATTTATTAATACTATAAATATACTCTATAAATATCTATACTATCTCGCTTCAAATAAAGCTCATAATATTACAGTTAATACACCGTTTCCAAACATAAAATATTTCTCAAACATGATTCACTCAAGTTCTTTCTTATTACTTCAGGAATAAACATAGAGAAGCATGCAACTTACTTCAATAATAAATCCAAGCTCTGATTCGAAGTACGAGAGCGTGTCATACACCTTTAAAACCCTTTACTTCTGGTTCTTTCTTATTTGTAGTTTTTTATAATTTAGAACCGATATTTTATTAATATCCCATTTTTTGTTCTTTATATTTCTATAGGCTCAGATGAATACAACTAATTTGCAATAAACCAGTTTATTGAACACGATGAAACATCACACAGACATGGACACACATAAATATATAATGAATATCAGTAGCTGCAGTTACAATATTATTATACGTTCTTTTACCAACTATATTTTATTTTCATACCGTGCCCATAGCACCATACAACCTGTCACTCTGGCCTCCCGCCAACAACTCTCTCCGTCTCTCCTACTCTGCAGTAGACGAGAGAAAAAAAAAAAAGGTTGCCATAAACCTGACGTCACCGGCATGACAATCATTATTCTCACCTAATCGTCTTGCATAATGTGTCATAATCGGTCTGTATACTACAGTTTTGATTACTGCGTAACTCACTGATTTCGGTGCTTATGCTTAATGTGTACTGATTTTTACGATCCGTACAAGGTAAATACACTGCGCTAACAATGTCGCCTATAATACTATTCGGAGTAACCCTTTCTTTCTTTCTTTCTATATTGTCACTCTATAGTTAATATTATGTAGTAGAAATATTAAAAAACAATTGCAGAAGCATTTATATACAACTGCATTGTATAATATAATATAGATAATTGGATATTTTAAAGGCAGTTTCCAACTAGTGCACTACAGGTGATAAATCGCCAAATATTTTCTGGTATATATAATGTATGGGAGTTGAAACAACAATACATTTAATTATGCGCCAATAAACGCTCGTCAAAATATGCCAAACAGCTCTGAAACTGCAACAATGGAACTTTTAAAAGATTCAAAAGTAGATTTGTTGTGGCATAATTTATAGTTTTTATCCGTACATCTCTATAATAAAACCGTAAGTCATGTGATTGTCATCAACAGTTCCGGAATGCCCGTATCGCTTTTTCATATGCCAGGCGTCCATTTTTATTCAAAATTATTTTTCGAATAAAACTGCATAAAAATTACATTTTTAGAAAGATCGTTCAAAATAAATTAAAATTTGAGAGATGACTTACGTTCAATTATGTATGTATTCTGCAATAACTTCAGTTGAAATTAGCTTCGCAGTTCAAATTCTCTATCCATGAAATTAAACAGATTCATTCGTCGTGAAGGTTTAAAATATTAAACCATTAAACCATAGAGATAATCGTTCGTAAAGTAAGTTTTCCGTGAATGATTTTTTGGAGCGCTGCCTGGTGTCAAGAAAATAATTCGCACCAGGACATGTGAGATAATTAAATTTTACCATAATTCCGTTTGATGAAGTGCTTATACAACTCAACTTCCTTCCGAATCTTTTCTTGACGTAAGTTGAATGTAAACAAATACAACTCATGTAATAATATTTAATGAATAAAATTTTGAAATGATCAGTTAATTTGGTATTTATGTATTATACGTGGCAGGAAGAGATATCGCCGAAAATGATTGTTAATCGCCAATCATATTTACCATTGTTAATGACTAATCGCGTTCAAGACAGTAATTTAATATACATTTATGGAACACATAATATTATTAAGTACTTTTATGTTATTTGGGCGCAAATCTCGCCTATAGCATTTTTAAAATAGCCAATACCAGCTTTTATTTTTCGCGTGTGCAAATTAAAAACAATACTTTGATTTTGAAATCAAATGTTTTGGTTTCTGATATTATTTCTTATTTTTCTATTTTCTATTTTAAACTAAACGTGTGAACGGCATGTATTTTAAATTCTAACAGCTGTCTCAAACGCACCGGGGTTGGCACAATTTTTGTTTTGCGCCATTTTGGTAAGAAATCCCCATTTCCAGGTACCTGTTAGAGATTGCTAAAACAGCATGATTCTTTTATTTTATTATGAAATAGTTTATTTTATATTAAAAAACACAAAATTTTATTATAAAACACACACAAAGGTTAATTTATTCAGCCAATAATTATATCACCAAAATGATAATCAGTGCGTCTGCGACAACTGTACCCAAAAGGACCCATCATTAAAAATGATAAATATAATATAAAATCAAAGTAAAATAATACAAAAAATAATTTAGTGAACATTTATAAAACACATAAAATCATATTGATGGCATTTAGCTTAGATATTTATGATGCAAATAGCTTAGATATTTATTGACGGTATTTTATATCCGCCGGAATGAATATGAAATATATATTCTAATCACATACTATATACCTATGAATATAATATACATATCTATATCTACTATATCAATAAAAACGTCTTCAATTGTCTTTTATATTTCTACTACATAATATTAACTATAGAGTTACAATATACAGAGAAAAAACGGGTTGCTGTAATTAGAATTATAGGCGCCAATGTTTGTGAGGCGTATTGATTGGAATTGATTATCAAAACTCACTTCCAAAAGTTCAATGTTTCACTAAACCATACTCGAAAATTACGTGTAATAATATGCAGCCCAATTATGGCACATTATTCAAGATGTTTTAGATGAGAATAATGATAGATTTTCTAATCTTCCGTAATCGAGTCTACAGCCAAAGTTAGCGAGAAACAAAATAAAATATTAGCAACAATATGGTTTAGTGTAAATGTGGATATCATTAAAGACTTTCACAAAATGGATTTCATTGCATCAAATCGTATTAACTAAAATACGTTAATTGGCAATGAACCCAATTACAGAACATCACTTAATATGTTTAAGAATCTCTGCATTAGCGAATATATTGCAACTGATAAGCAAACGGTCATGAAGCATAAATGCTTAAATGGGATAAGCAGCTTTTGTCAAGAAAAATGAAATACATAACATAAAAAAAAAATGCAAAATGCTACCGTGATTGCAAAAGTTCTTGACTTTTCTGTTAGAATCTTCCAATTTGGAGAAGGATTAAGGAAAAAAATTAAATTAGGAATGAAAGTAACGTGTTACAATGCTTAACACACATTTAAGGGAGACCAAACTGGTCGCCAGTGGCGGCTAGTTATATTATATTTATTCAATTCACAATTTTATGTAATTTTGCTTTTCAAATTTGGCAACACTCAAAAGTTTTAGTTTTTGTTTGGATCTTAAAAAGTTTGTTATAGGAAAATAAATCCTATAAGTTAAAGCTGATTTAAATATGTCAGTCTTTTTAGGTGCGTTCGTAATTATATAAATACGTAGCACCTATTGTCTTCGTCTGGTCCGTCGGCATATAACAACGCAAAAACTACCCAACCGAATGGTTTGAAATTTAAGATATTTTTGCAGAATTTTGTCGAGACATTTAAAATTTTATTAAAATCGAATAAAAATTTTAGAATATATTAATAAAAATATTTAATAAGCTATTTGAATTTTTCAAAAAATCGGTGCTTTTTTTGTTATAGGAGCTTCCGATGTTTAATCGCAAGCGACCGAGATACTTATTTTATTACAAAAATTAATCTGCAGACGATATAATTCCTGTAATAGAATAAAAAATAATCAAGATATGAATATTTATATAACTAGCTATAGTAAGAACGCATCTCATTTGTCACGTTTGGCGTACAATTTCCAACTTATTATTATTTGAAACATGAAAGACGTCTACCCAACAACTGGTGACCCGAACGTAATAACTCTTGATAATATCCGATTTGCTTAAAATTTTGTATATACGTTCATTGTGATAAGGCGCTCATTGATTAAGTATAAAGAGGGGTGGGGCAGTGGCTAATCCCCCCCCCTTTAATTTATTCATGCAGAGTTATAATCCGATAATTTAAAGCTTTTTATTTGAAAATTCACGTAATAGAATATTTTAGGATATTAAATGAAAGTCGTCTGCCCAACAATCGCCAACAAATTAACAATTTTTAAAAGGCTTATTTTTTTCGTTTTTGTTGAATTTCTGAAAAAGTACTGAACAAATTTTTATAAAATTTAAATGGGACCAATTCGAGAGTATTCTCTTTCGAATAAAAAATCACATAAATAGGACGCATAGTTCCGGAGTAATCGGTGTACATACATAAAAAAAAAAAAATACATACACGTCGAATTGATAAATTCCTCCTTTTTTGAGTCGGTTAAAAAGAAAATTAACAAGAATTATGGCATTAAAAAGAGATTTCTCTGAGGAAAATGTGACGTCATATTTGAAATAAAACGGGAATTTTCAAATGTGTTTTACAAGGAGCGGGAATTAATTCCGTACATTAATAATACAAGGATCAGTAAATATAGAAAGTAGATTAGTTTCACGACATATTTAAAACGAAAAATTGTTTTTTTTTTATCTATACCGATTATTAAGCATGAATATCAGTTACATACAGATGAGAGTTTTTTGCCAAAAACCATACCATGATTATTAGGAAAAGATAAATAAATACGAATATATTATATTAAAATCTGACCGCCTGTTTGTATTTCGCAACTACTGTTAAGCTCCGGTATCTTGTCCGATGACCTTGGGAGAATCTATTTTTGACCGGGAGTTTCAGGGTCCGAGGTTGTCCAGTACAAGGGGGTAATTGGCGAGCGGACATTCCGCCAAATCCCAGAAACAGTCATCTGCACCTGCAGTACAGGTTTACTACTTCAAATCGTAGCTCGTTCTTGTAGTGTATGCTTGTATTTGAATTCTATCTTGCTCTTTGTCGTGTAAGATTATTATTATAATCGATCCTTGTCCTGATCTTTGCCATATTCGTCTTGATAAAATGTCAGCGAAAAATAAAATTATTCCTTCCCAGGAACGAAATCTGATTTTAAAAGTGCTCCAGTTTTTTGAGGAGGAAGCAAAGTTGGAAAATCCAAGGATTCCTCTTAAACAAGCGCAGAAGAGGGCGGCTGCAGCAACTGGGAAATCGGTGCGAACAATTGCACGTATTAAGAAAGAAGCTATGCTTTCTCCAAGTCTAAAATACCCGGGTAAACGAAGGAGACCTCAAAAAAATCGAAACGTATTTTTAAATGTAGATGATTTTGATCTTTGTGTGATTCGCCAAACAGTGAATGAGTTTTATAAAAGTAATAGGATGCCTACTCTGAATGCACTATTGCCTGCTATAAAAGAAAAAATTGAATTTCCTTGGAAAAAAGAAGCATTGAGGAGAATCATGCACAAAATCGGATTTCGGTGGAAACGCTGTGAAGACAAAAGAAAAATAAGTATGGAAAGGCAAGATATTGTGCATTGGCGATACAAATATTTACGAGAAATTAGGCAATATAGAAATGATAAGAGACCAATTATATATTTAGACGAAACATGGATCGACAGTAATATGTGTTTCGGAAAATGTTGGCAGCTAGGAAAAACTGGAGCGTATGTTAAAAAAAATGCAGGAAGCCGATTGATCGTCGTACATGCCGGTAATGAAGATGGTTTTGTACCAGGGGCAAGCTTGGTATTCAAATCTGGGACCACTTCAGGCGATTACCACGGTCAAATGAATTTCGATAATTTTTCAAAGTGGTTGAAGGAAAAATTGCTCCCGAACATACCTGCCAATAGCGTAATTTGTATGGACAATGCTCTTTACCATACCAAAATTTTGAATAAAACACCATCAAAATATGCCACAAAAAAAGAGCTGTCTTTGTGGTTAACAGAGAAACAAATTCCTCACAATAT
The DNA here is from genome assembly GCA_963931845.1 of Maratus michaelseni. Taxonomy (NCBI): domain Eukaryota; kingdom Metazoa; phylum Arthropoda; class Arachnida; order Araneae; family Salticidae; genus Maratus; species Maratus michaelseni. The sequence goes on from OZ007588.1 coordinate 431,497,723, forward strand.
TGAAATGAGGAAAATTGATCTGTATGATTTGGTAGCCGCAAATGCATCCCCCACAAAAAAGTACTGTGTGGATGAATTTTTAAAAGACAGAGGCCATGACGTATTAAGAATACCACAATACCACTGTAATTTGAATGCTATAGAATTTGCATGGGCTGCTACAAAATTGTATATCAGAGGGAGAAATGTCAATTCCGAACTCAGTTTAACTGAAATGAAGAAATTAACTTTCGAAGCTTTTTCTAGCATTACAAAAGAGCAATGGTCGAAATATTGTGAGAGAATAATTAAAACAGAAAATGAATATTGGCAAACAGATAATATAGTAGAACAAAGGATCGAAAATATCAGCTTTGTTGTAGGCGACGAAAGTGACACTGATAGTTTAACCGAAACTGGCGAATCCGATATAAATTATAACAGCGATTCTACTCTAAGTGGCATTGAAATGTTGTAAGAAAAGTTTTCTTACAAGTTTTAGAAATAAATCTCTTTTTCGGAAATAAAAGTAAAACAGTCCTTTTCAGGACTAAAACAAGTCCTTTCGGGGACAAAGCCCTATCCAGGGCGAAAATCAAAAGAAAGAAAAATCACAAAACACATTTATTATACTTTAGGTCATCTCCTTTTTTTTGTTATTTATTCTGAAAATTTCTTCATAATATTCTATCCAAATACTTCTTATCTCTCAGGTAGATCTTATCTATTTCTTTTAATTGCTTTAAAATCGTCGTTCAGGTGGTTCTCAAAAGACCTGCTCAACAGCGCGATACTTTCTGACACATTTTAAAATAGAAAGTCATAAAAATTGCAGGCGTGACTCCTGAAACAATTTAGAATCTTAATGAGTTTTCTATGTTTTGATAAATAAATTATTTATCGATCTATAAGCCATTCGTATCACGTAATGACACTTTTCCCCCTTTCTCGTGCTGCGACGTCGGAAAATCGCTTCAAAACGCCGACTTTGACAGTATTTTTTGAAAGATCTTCTGCCTGTACCAAAACATGGAAAACGTGTTTCTAATGCATAGTTTCTGAATAAGAACACCTGCCAATTTCATCCGTTTCCGAACAAAAATTAATTCAAAATTGTGTCAGAAAGTAGCTTCTTTAGATTTGAGAACAGCCTTAAAAGCAATTTAGAGTTAAAATGTTTGGAAATCATATGAAAAACTCAAGTCTCTAGTCATACGAAGACACTCGCTAGCTAATGTTAAACCTGTGGCAGCATTCTTTTGAAAATTTTCGCTTGCATTTTAATATTTTAAATGATATTTACATTTTCTATCAAGAGCAGCATCTGTTACTTATCTCAGTTACAATGTTAAATTAACATAAGTTATATATATTTATATATATATTAAAATTACCATAAATCATTATACATGTTGAAAAATTACTAAATATTAAAAATAAACTTAGAAATTATATTCAAACAAAATATATTTTTAACTTCTATTTTTAATTTGGAAAAAAATCAGTTAATCAAATGCCAATTTTAAAATAATAAAATCAGAAATATTTGACGATTTTGACTGGAAAATAGGCAAAAAAAATTATTCCTGCTTCACTATTTCATCGACTACCCCCTCATCAGATATAGATTTTGTAGCACTCAACTAACTCAACTATCCGGACATTTAAAACTTTCGGCAATCAACATTTCCCAGTTAATTTACCCTTCACAGTATTTTTTTAGGTATATACAATTTTGATAAGTTTCATTAGAAAACTTAATTTCCACGATCTTTCTAAAATATGTAATTATTATTTTTTCTCAAATAATTCATAAAACTTTTGTGCTTTTTGAAAATCAATGATGGGAGAGGTTGGGGGGGGGGTATGTGAATAAAGCCACGGATAATAGCTATTAATTTAAATGTCTAACATTTTAAAGTTATTAAGAAAACAAAAGAGAGAGGGGGAGGGGGTACAAGGAATAGATTCAAACGTAATGTAAACATTTTTGTTTCAAACACATCTTTTGAATTATAAAACTAATAAATTTATATTTACATATTAAAATATTACGAAATGATCTACATTAATTATTTAAATATCACTATTTTTAATAAAAGTATTGTTATTAAGAACGGCCACAGTTAAACAATACATTTATAAATAATATATTTTCACAAAATCCATTTCCCTTTATGATTGTCGTTATTAAGGCTAACGCGCCAATTATGGATGCCAATCTCCCTAGTGCGCTACCGCCCTTTACCGATTATCCACAATAGAATCGTCCTGATCCCCATGTTTGAAATGCCAAGATATCGGAGCTCAACAGTACTCTTTTCAGACTGTCGAACGCAACGCGATTTACTTAACACCGGTTATCATTCATCCGAGGATGTCATAAACTCTCAGAATTAAAAAAAATGATTTAAATTCCGAGATATTATTATTATTATTATTATTATTATTTATTATTATTATTATTATTATTATTATTTATTATTATTATTATTATTATTATTTATTATTATTATTATTATTATTATTTTGTAAATTTTAACGAAGTTTCTCTAAAAATGGTAACTAAATTATTCCATTTTTGTGGATAAAAAAAAAGAAATAAAACGGTTTAATATATTTTTTCTCATTAAAACTGAAAAAAAAAGAATTTATTTTCAATTTGAATAGATGGTGAAAGAAAAAAAAAATCTTGATTACTGTAAAATGTTTGAAAAATAGAAACGTATTTTCACATATTCAAACTTCATGAATGAATTTATTCTGGAGAACAAAAATCGTCTGTCAACATACATTTTCATTTAGAAATAAAGCTTTTTTTCAGTTATAGATTAAATCAAGAAGGCAAATTTAAGTTCCTTGCATTTAGGTCTACAATAATTGCTCCCTATTCACAAGAATTGAATTTAATGAAAAAGAATATACTATTTCCATTACCTTTGAAGGATTGCTATTAAAACGTTTCACAAAGGCGTTAAACATAAAATGGTTTACCAGGTAAACTTGAGATATGTTTTTATATAATTCTCCGATTTCCCCGATTTTATTTGGCCCGCCTATTTTCATTGGTTGCAGTTTCCTTTTCGTGATTATTTGTCACAAAATTTCACTTTTTTAAAACTTAGTTATGTCAAGGCCTCTATAACATAGAAATACTATATTGTCTCCTATGGAACGTGATAAAGAGTTAGTTAATTATTTACGTTTCTAATTATCGGGAATGAAATATTTTGCTTAATTAATGCATTTATTCTTCTTTTAATGATACGTGAACGAAGTCACGGGTAACAGCTAGTATAAGATAAATTACATTGTTACAAGGAATATTATAAAACCTAGATATATGGGATATTGTGATAAGAAATTTAGTAGAAGGAAACGGCTGGCGTTTTATTACTAGGTTTAATGACTGCGTTACATGTTGTCACGTATTAAAACTTTGACTATTGTATACGTTAAATGTCGGTAAAATGGAAGAAAGTTGGTTTTATCAGTTTTGAACACTTTCCAAAATAGTTAAAAAGTGTTTATGAATTCGGTTTGTATGTCTGATTGTCTGACTGTCTGTCCGTGCTCTACCTCGCATAAATGTCTGTCATCGGTTTGTCATGCAATTAATATGTATTATTGAAGTTTATTCGTGTTCGGTATTGAAAATGAAGTGTGAAGTACACCTTTACAGGACCATTCAAAAGAATTCCATTGCATTATGGTATATGTGAAAAAATCGTTTGCGGTTTATTTGAATATTATTTCATTATTTCAAACTTATTGAAATTGATATATATCACTGAGATGCATTACAAGAGGCTACAAGTATTATGTGTACAGCATTCAGCGTTCATTTACAGGGTCACACGAAAGAATTCTCTTAAAGTACTGGCTGTCATCCATAATTTCTGGAAGCGCGTCTCAAGTTGTGGGACGCATTTTTTAATTTAACTAATTTTTTGCTTTTTACTTGGTGTGCGTAAATTCTATAGATCATATACAGGGCAGCATAAATGATTTCTAGTACACTTCCGTTTATTGACGGAAATTCTAGAAGGGGAGTTTTAAACTTGTATTTTTAACTGTGCAATGCGTTTCCTAACTGAACTCAAATTTAGCATTCGGTGTAATATATATATACAAATCTATAGATCATATACAGGGCGGCAAAAATTTATTCAGCTATTTTTACAAATATTATTGGTAATTCTTGAAATTGTGTTTTTAAATATGTTATGCGATTTTTAAAGTAAAAACGGTCTAACCAACACATTGTATCTATGTTAGAGTAAACAGTGGGTTTGTTTCTTCGCCCCTGGATTGCACTTATACTCTAAAGCCAACGCTTCCCAACCTTTTTTCCGTCACGTACCCCTTGCTTAAGCTATTCATCTCCGAGTACACCCTTTAATAAAATACACCCCCCTCACCGCCTCCCATCACTCATATAATGCAAACATGTTTTTTTTAAATTAGTAATATGCTTAATATCAAATACTTATTAAAAAGAAGGAAGCTTTCCTATTAATAAATATTAGTTAGTGACATAACCCCGCCTATTCGAAAACAAAGATAAGGGTCAGCTTTTCAACGAGTTTTAAAATAAATCTGTAACAATAGAAGCTCTAACATAATTAAGGCATTCTGCAATTAATATTAAAAACGGAACAATAAGATAATATGGTGAGAAATTATAATAATGTATAATAATTAATGGTATTTTTTGAGAATTTGGAGTAAATATATAAGTACTCATGCAATATGATTATCGGTGGGCGGAGCTAGTGACATTGATTTATCAATGAACAATTATGTCTAGTGGGCATACCCCTCAATTTGAGTGTAACATATTGGACTTACGCATGAGACTTTGTAATCCAAAAATATCAAGTTTCTTTATGTGTTTTCCGGGAAACATTTTTTGTGATTTCCATCATTACCGATATTATTTTTACATACCCCCAGCAGACCCGCCACGTACCCCAGGTTGGGAACCGCTGCTCTAAAGCGAAAGCTGGGTTCTCACGACGGTCATCCCTTGTCATCCCCTTGTTTACTTAGACATAATCTTTCACAATATTAAATGGTAAAAAAATTTTAAAGTATTTTGGAAGTTTTGGAAAGTTTTGTATAATCTATGCTTGACGCATAATTTTCCGTTCTCCTTTCCTTTTTATAAAGGGACAATTTTGGGTATAGTAGAAACCTTTGTAAACCTTTTTCAGCTTTTTCAATAATAGAAGGATTGAAACATCTATTTACTGCTATCGATTTTAAATCATATATTTCATTAGAAAGCGAATCAGTATCAGAGCAAATATTCGGATACGTTTCCAAGTAGTTTTTTAAGTTTACTAATCAGTCTTCTCGAACTGGAATATCGATTTTTCGATGCTATTAATTCTCAACTAAACATTTTTAGTTGCGTAATTGAATTTATATAAGCAAGAGTTAAGGATTAATGTAAAGAATTAAGTTAAAAAAATTTCTGGCGCTAGAGCTTTATTTTCTTATATAAAATTTTTAATTCGCTAACAGATAAAACTTTTCTTAGACATTCCCATCTGTTTTAATTCTGTTAAATTCAAAGGGGTAATTTTAGCATTTAATGTTTGCCACTACAGAATCCGTGTATAAAATTTTGTTTCAAAATAGTAGCATAATCTCTAGAAAATTCTGATAACAACTAGAATTATCTGTAGATTTTCAGAAATGCAAGATTAAGTAAAGTAACTTTCAAAACTAGAGATTGTCTATGCATATTTTATACAATTTAATGAGATTGTATGCAGTTATAACGGGAACACTTTTTCTTTAATTTTTAAAAGGAAATATGCAAAATAAATATACATATCCTATTAAATTTTTCTGTAGAACTGAAATTACGCTTGAAATTAATGAATATAATAAAGGACGGGAATTATCGCTTACTACACAGCGTACCACCTACAGAATGAAAAAATGTCCAGACCAGGGATCCAAACCGCACTCTTAGTATTACGCACCAATGCTCCATCATTTGAGCTATTTGGACGACATCCAGAATAGCATTCTTTCCAGTTCTTGGAGAGTTTGTGGGGGTTGTTGGCGGCCAGAAACTCGTCTTCCTAGAGCGTCCCAAACGTGCTCGATTGGATTCATGTCTGGAGAACACGCTGGCCATTCCATTCGAACGATTCCTTCCTCGAAAAGGAAATCCTCCACCAGGTTTGCACGATGTGGCCTGCAGTTATCGTCCATTAAAATGAAGTTATCTCCGATTGCTGCAGCGTAAGGGACTACAATAGGTCTGAGGATCTCATCCCTATATCGGCGACCAGTCAGAGCTCCTTCTCGAATGATGTAGAGGTCAGTGCGCCCGTCAATGGAGATGCCACCATACACCAACACTCCTCCACCGCCAAATCTGACACTTTCGTGCACGAACGCAGGATTATTCCTACTGCCACGGTCCCTCCAGATGAAAGTACGCCTATTATCCGGATGCACAGAAAAACGGGACTCGTCAGAAAACAGAATATTGCTCCATTCATTTCTCCTCCAGTTGACATGATCGGTTGCCCACTCCCTGCGGTCGCGACGATGCCTTGATGTTAATCTAACACATACCATCGGTCGGCGAGCATACAGACCTACAGCATGGAGCTGGTTTCGGACAGTCTGAGTTGAAATCGTGGTGCCTGTAGCCGAGCGAATGTGTTGTTGGAGAAGAGTAGCGTTCATGTTTCGGTGTCTCCGAGCTGTTAACGCTAAATACCGATCTTCATTGGGCGTTGTTGCCCGTCTACGACCTTGCCCTGGTCTTCGGCCTGCACATCCACTCTCCAAAAAACGGTTCCAGATCTTGGAAATGACACTTTGTGACACTCCAATGGCTTGCGCTACTTCGGCTTGAGTTTGGCCCCCTTCTAACCTACCAACAATTCTCCAAGCTTCTGAATCTGTCAAATGACTTCGCTGAGACATCGTACTCATCGAAACAAAGCAATCACTGAATGCCGATCATCCTTGTCTTCATTCTCTTTTATCCTGTGGAAAGTCAAATTTCATTCGCTGCCGCTGAAGCGACGTTTTTGACGTCGAACTCAAAATTTGCATACTCCACAGTTTGAAAACCAGAAAAATTTCCATTTGTGATTCTCTTCTTCTATTTTCGGCAAAAAAAATTTCGTTTATATCTTTATTTTATATAAAACTTCAAATATCCTTTAATTGTTTTGAGCAGTGTATTTTAAACTCCTTTGTTTGGTACAAGGGGGAAGCGTGAATTTGAGGGGTTAGGGATAATTTGGATGATTTATGTTTAGAAAAATCCGTTCTTTTTCTTTTCTTTTCTTTCTTTCTTTCTTTCCTTTTTTTAAAATAAAGATTGTACGGCAAAAGAGAGAAGAAATTAGTCACATAAAGACTTAACATAGCCAGACGACTATATTTTGGTAAAAACAAACGTAGTCGTATAAAAATACATTATATTGAAAAGATTTCTATGGATTTAAATAACAATACACGAAGTTTCTGACACCCAAACTGTGAAAATGACAGTTCATTTGTGACCGTGCCCGTCGTCTAATGGAGAAATATATGACACTGCAACTGAGATTTGTCGTTGACGTTCGCAAACTGTTGCAGAGAACATATTTCGCACAAAAGAATCGAGTTATGATCATGTGATTTGAAGATTGGCACTTTTTTCCTTTCTCCTAAAGTAGCGTCAAAAGTAGAGTCGATGCTCGCTACAAACTACTGATAATTTGTATCGCGCTACTCGCTACACTACACTACAAACTACTGGAAAAAGTAGTGGCTACTGTAGTTTCGCTACTTGTAGCGCTCTACTTCCGAGCCCTGCTATGTAGTATATATACGAATTTATCGATCATATACAGTTTTGCACAAAATAATTCGAATATTTCTCCGACTTATGTTGGTAATTGCTAAAATTGGGTTTCACCCATTTTTCACCTAATGAAACGGTGAAGATTTGTTACAGATCTGAATGTGTTGAAATGTGTTTCATAATCTATGCTTGACGCATGAATTTGCTTTCTTTTTTAACTATACTTTTACAATATCCCCTTTGCTGATTTATTATTAATAAAATTTAATGAATTTATCAATAATATTTCTGACAGTTATAACAAAACTGTTTTAACAAAAAATGCGTTAACATCCACATTCTATAAGGTTTTACTTACAGATTATAAATAAAGAAAGAACAATGATTATTTCACTTCTATGCTTTTGATCTTAATCTTTTGTTATGTCAAATTCAGGCTTTTTTGACAAGTTAAAAATCTTCCAAGATGTGGAGTTAAATACTATTGACTTAAAATTTTCCATGTCCAAATTATTTCCAAGAATTGTTTCCGTATAAACATGAAGCAATAAAGCTATAATATTATCTGCTAATGATTAAAAATTACTACTAAAACTTTTACTAATTTCTATAATAAAATTTCGACATGTCGAAGCTGATGAATCGAATAAAATAGTGTTGATGAGCTTTTAGAAAAGCATTAAAAAAATATATAATTATTATTATTATTTACCCACCATGCGTAGTATAGGGTAAATCTTGTAATCGTTTTGAAAATAAGAAAAAAAATGACGGATTTACACGTTTCAGACACTGGGGATTCCGAAAAACATATTTTTAGAGAAAAAAAATTGCCGTCCGTTTGTCTCTGTGTCTGTGTGTCTGTAAACGTTCTATCTCCCGAAAAAAATTGAGATATAGACTTGAAATTCGGTATGTACTTAGTATGTAATAATAGGAAGAAGCATATAGAATTTCAGTAACTTCGATTATCCGGAACTATTTTTTCAGACTCTCGAAATAATCGTTCTGATAAAAGGTATATAAAAATTTTCGAAACAGTTTATTTTAAGGAGTGAATATAAAAGACAATAAAGAAACATAAATTTTGCATTAAGAATGAAGTCGATCGGATAATTAGTTTCCGAGATATTTGTAATAATATTTTCCACCCTCTTTGATTCTTGATGATCCTTTATTTCATTCAAATTTCAATTTAAAGATAAGGTAAAACTAGGAGAGTCTGCGCACAATTCAAAAGAATAACAATAAAAAATCTAAATATCAATTTTTTGCTAAACTATCCATGAATAATTTTTACTTCATTTGTTTTCTATGCATTTCCATTGCTATTTTGTTGTTATGTTGCAATTTAATAGAACAGTTATAATGAAACCAAGAAAGTTATTTTGCGCAATCTGTCCTTACAGGGTTGGTGTGATTGAGCACATAGGTCGGAAAGATTGTTACTAATAATAACTACAATTAAATTGTTAACAATAATAATTACAGTTAAATGACATTGTTGTAAGGTTTTTGTGAGCAAGTATTATTGCATTAGGAGTGAATATTTCCACCGAATGATTAAAGAATCAGAAAAAGGAAAGAATTTTTAAAAACGATTAAAAAAATTTAATTAAAGGAAAAAAAATAAGAATCTGAAAAAGCAAGTCCAGATAAGATCACAAAATAAAATTAAGTTACTTGATAACACGTTTAACTTAAAATTAGTCCATTTTCATTTTTAATTTTTACGCAAATTTACCATTAAGCTGCGTAATCTCTCCCAGCATAGAAACTAATGGGAACAATGCGCCATCTTTCCTAAGTAGCAGATGCGCAAACTCTCCAATTTCGGTAGGAGAGATTGCGCGTCCTTTTATTTAAACATGGCCGCTACTAAAACGAACAGTTGGTGTTCACACTGTTAGTCTAGATTAGTAGCTTATGAAAAATCGTTTAAGTTAAAAATAATTTGTACTACTGTCATTGTATAGAAATTCTGGTGAATAGCTATGAAAATTCAAGCACTGACTTTGGGAAAACAAAACAAAATAGCAATGCTTTAGCTTAGACGCTCAAGACTATCAACATGCACTTTCAAGTAGACACTCCAGTACTGCTATTGTACAACTACCTGCAGTCGCTGCGCGCTCACTCTACTCCTTCCCCCCGAACCTCTATGTGCACAATCTCTCCGACCGCGCCATCTCTCCTGGCTTTACCTTATATTTTAATTGGAAATGAGACGCTTAATCCGATGCAGTAAAGCGTTAGTTTATATGATTATCAATTTCGGAGTTATAAGAATGCTTCTTTTACGCAGTTCAGTAATAGAGCATTTAAAGTTTATGACGTCATCAAGCCACGATTTTATTCGAATTGCAATGCATTTTATAAATAGTTCACACATGTTTTATTTTAATATTTTATTTTATGCTTATCCATGATGGGTAAGTATTACGGTGGCCCCGAACGACTAGTTTTTGAATTTTACTTCCGATGATTCGTACACAGCAACAAAAAATAATAATATGCTATTATTATAACTGTAACAAACAATTATAACAAAATATTCATCCATTGTCTGCGACTTCTTAAGAATGTGTCGGAATGAAATCCCATTAAACATTGTAATACAAGTTAGAAAAAATCCATGAACCGTATTTCATATAATTATATGATATTATAACAGAATACAGGAACAATGAAAATATAAAGAATATTAAATATAACATCACGAAGGTCTATCTTAGTATGGTTGATTGGTTTAACTATTAAATAATTTGGAGGAATAGGAAAACATTTATACGTTTAACTTTTATCAGAGATCATTAGAAATGTAATCACACTTTATTCAATTACAAGCTAATTGATGATCATATATATAAATTCCGGTTTACATATATGAATCTAATGTGTATATGTTCGAGATTCTTACAGGATTTTTCTTTTTTTTTTCTTAATTAAATTACGTGCATGTATGCAGATAAAAAGTAGGAATGCAAATTATTTTCCATTAAATGTTTTTAAAAGAAGTTGATAATTTTCAAATTGGATGTGTAGAGTGCTACTAATGCTAAAACGTAAATTAGTAAAACTTTACAAAGAAGATTTTCAATTCGTTATTTACGTAATTTACAATTAAATATTGTTATAGAAATTTGTATATCTATATTTTTATTATCATAAAATTTACATCAAATATCAATATTAAAATTTCGAAATTTGCATCAAATGCAGAAACTAAATGTGATTATTTATGTTTTAAACTTTACTGTAAGTTTGAAAAAAGCCATATTGAATCGCTAAAAATTACAGAAAAAAGTAATAAAAATCGCTGAGAATATTAACAAATTAATATTTCGCATTAGTTTTGATATTACTGGAAAATAAAGCATTCAAATGATTTCAAAAAATGGATGATAGTGACTTTTTTGCATAAATGGCTTGAATATGAATTTATTTTACATTGTATTAAAACTAGTCAAAATATTTCTTCTGTTTATACCATATTACTTTTTTTTTCTTACATTAAAACATTTATTTCAGTTTTTCAAACTGAACTTTTGTTATAAAATTGTAATTTCTGTTTATAATACATTCACGCAGAAAATTAGAAAAATATCAGTAAAAAGTATGGAGTGAATGTTTAGAAAATATACGTGAGTACAAATTTCTCAATCATAATTTAAGTAATGCTGTGGAAGTAACAATATATATGTGTATCATGGCCTGAACATTTTTCGTCCAGTTGGAAAATTACAAGTCATATATATGTGTCTGCGCTGAAATACGCACTTTCCTGCATATGAGCATCACTAAATTATTAATGATTTGAAACTGAAGCCGATTGCTAAACTATCAGAAATTATTAAATACAGTTTCGAAAGACAAACTTTCTAAGACGAATTCTTTAATGGAGGAAGTGTTAAGTACATAAAAATTCTTACACAAATATGTATTTAAAAAAGTATGATTCATAAGTTTTATTTACATAAATTTTATTACAGTGCTGATTAGGTAAGATCTTTTCATTTCCATCATTCTAATTAATGTAAAAATATACAATGGCCTTGAATATAACTAACTAAACGATTTGAAAAAAAAATACTGTCTAAAGGATATTAATTTATATCAGAAATTAAAGAAAAAACAAACAGTCATGTTTAAAAATATTAAATTTAACTAAATAGCTATTTTGAATTATTTTAGGAATTAAAAAAATAATTAAAAACGTTTCTTCTTGCGAATTCATATTTTCAGTTTTTGTAAACTTTCAAATATATTTTCACAGAGAAATCTGTGTCAATATGTTTAAATTAAAAGTTTAGTAATTGCTTTTAAAATTGATAATATATTTTACTTTGTTTAGAAAGAAACAAGAAATAAATTCCCATTTACATAGAGAAAAGTCGTTTTTAAAATTTGTTTAAATAAAATATACTTTCGACAAATTCTGCCTTTATCACTTTTTTCGTTCGTTCAATAAAATCAATAAAAGACTTCTTTATTGGAAAAAAATCACTTAAAGCTAAATATTGAAAAATGATTTTATTATTGTCTGTTTTTTATCTGGACATTTTTTTCTTATTATCTACCGTAATTTATTGAAACTCTACGTTAATGAATTTAAATACAAATTTGTGGAATAATGATTTCAGACTTTAAAATTGTCACTATTTTTTAACATTGTGAAAATTTATTTAACATTGTTAATTATTTGGGCGAATTTGTATAAATTTGGGCTGTACTGTTTAAGATTTATGAATAAGAAATTTATAAACGCTATTACGTGAAAGGTTCGAAACTTTTATCATGCAAAAAGATTTTCTGAATTTGGTATAGGATATTTTTTAAAGAATATACAAAACTGTAAGCTTTAAACCAGTACACATATTTTATTCTTACACCCTTTTATTAGCACTTCCCAGCATAGTTGAAAAGTTTTTTTTAAATTCATTTGTCTGGCGTCTATCTGTCTGTCCATGCTCTAACTCACGTAAACATACTCGGGTAACAATGCTACTTTTATAGGTTAATGCGTTTCATTATAGAATATTGTAGGTGAAAATGAATTATGTAGCATTTATAGTACGTTTACAGGGACATCCTAAAAAATTCTGTTACATTACGACATATGTGAAAGGAATTTAGCTGTGCATTTTAACCATGTCACGATAATTCAAACATAATGACAATGATATCATAGAAACTCGACAGAGTTTCTCGCCAAGCATAAGAAACAGCAATGCATTGAACCGAAAATGAAATGAATTTCCGCCAATGGATGCCAAACGATTTTACAAAAAAAAAATGCACTCTGTCTAGTTTATATTTTGCGGACGGGACAAAACGGGTTTTTGACACATCTATATCTCGCGTCCTATTTATCATAGAAACAAAATTCTTGATTCTATGGAATGGGGCGTGCCAAGGAACTAAGAATTCAAAAGTAAAGCAAAATCAGACGAATAGGTTTTCAGTAAATGCGATTTTAAAAGTGCTGTTTTTTGCACTTTTTAAATCTTGTTCAGACCAAAAACTGTTGACATGGCTACAGAAATGTGTAATTATGGGATTTTTACGCGGTTTACGTTATTTGAATCGTTTTTATGAGTAGTTTGGACCTTTGTAAGTTTCATGTAAAAATATTAATTAGTTTTTGATTTATATCAGTTTAAAGTTATTGATTCCTATACTTAACATAGAGCAAAAAACTGTTGACAGGGCTACAGCAATGTGTAACTATCGGATTTTTACGCGGTTTACGTTATTTGAATCGCTTTTATGAGTAGTTCAAACCTTTGTAAGTTTCATGTAAAAATATTAATTAGTTTTTTATTTATATCAGTTTAAATTTATTGATTCCTATACTTAACATAGGACAAAAAAATAATAAATGACCCAACTCTTTTAGGAATGGTCATATACACATGATATTAAGATATGTTATTACACGCGACAAAATTAAGCTTCCTATTATAAAAAATCGTAACATTTAAGGTTCGTTTACAGGACCTCACAAAAGATCTTTTGATATAGGGCTAAACAGTTGTGTAATTATCCGATTTTTACGCGGTTTGCAGCATTTGAATTGTTTTTATGAGTAGTTCAAATGTTTAATATTTCGTGTAAAAATATTAATTTTTTTTTTATGTATACCACTTTAAAATGATTTATTCCTATACTGAAGATGAAGCAAAAAAAATATTAAATGGTCTAACTCTTAAAAAAAAACGTATGCGCCTGATGTTAAAATATGTTACTACGAACGACCTAAGTTAGCTTCCTATTGTAAAATAGAATTGTAGAATTTACTGTTCGTTTACAGGGTAACTCAAAAGATTTTTTAATAAGACTAAAAAGTTGTGTAATTAATGAATTTTTACGTTGAAGTACATGATTCCTGTACTTAACACAGAGGAAAAACAATAGTAGATTGCATAACATTTGTCAAATTGGCTATATACACAAGATATTCAAATATGTTACTACATCCTCTCTACTGTAAAGCGGCATTGAAGCATATACGTTTCCTTTACAGAGTCTCTTAGAAGATCTTGATTACATTACAACCGATGTATATTTACTGAGTGAGATGTATTTTAATGATTTTACACTGTTTCAATCTCTGTAAGGTTTCATTATCTTGCTTTAAAATTTAATGTGTGTTCATTTTGTCCGTCTGAAATCTCGTCGATGTTAAGCTCTAAATCTATTAAAATATAGTATTTTCATCGATTAAAAAAACTGTGTTTATTTATAAATATATAATTCTAGCGTATCAGGAATTGATTGAAATAGCGATTACAAAATTCCAACTTTACGTTCATGCGCTGAGTAATAGAATGTAAAAATGTTGCTACCTTAACATTACAAGTTTTGCGTTTAAATATTTGCCGTTCATCGAATCTCCGGCTATGACGAACTTAAAATGCTAAATTTCGTATACAATAGGTGATCGGTAACGATCTGTTCGGTTTACGAACAAATAGGTTAAAGAACACTTTCGCGTGAGATTTTTATGTTCGGAGAACGAACACCTCACGAAACAAAGCCATGATGAAGCAATGCCGTGTTTCATATTTGCCGAGCTATACTTATTGCCTCTATTGTCAACTTTCAGAACATTTTAACAGTTGCATACATATGTCCTAATTAATTCATGGACTGCCGGAGATTGGGGACCTATATTTTAGGATCACCGAATGGGAATGAACAGACTGTATGAACAGAAATCACTTTAATACTTTTTATACTTTTGCAAACATTGCGAAGTTTTTATTTTTCAAATTCTCGAAACGTTGAGTTAAAAAACTTAAACAAATAAAAAACTTCTAATGTGCTCAGTAATTTTCAAAAATAATATATTTAATATGTTAGTATAAAAATCCCTGTAAATTTTTATACTAATAGAAATAGGTTCGTAGAGAAAAAATGTTGACTATTCTCGGTAAAGTATGCTCCATAAATTTATCGTTGTAGTTGTAGACCAAAAAAAATGCTCTTATTTTTCCACATTTTTCTGAAACTCGAACAAATATATTTTATACAAACATATATTATAATTAGTTTGTAAACTACTGTAAAATTGTCTATTTTTTTGTTTTTGAATGTATATAAACGGAAGAGTGATATAAACAAAAGAAAAAGGAAAATAAATATGTCATAAATAATCTGATGAATACAATGTAAGGAAATTAATATAAAAGTTTCCCCGTTGTTATGGTAGCGACATGTACATTGGAATAAGTCACTCAATAAATTGTATAATTCTGTTTATAGCATCACTATCATTTTTTCCCCTTTCACCTTTTCTTTTCTGAATAAAAATGGAATCCGTATAATTGAAATTAAACACCTTATAAAAAGGAGTGATATCTCATCAAAAACAACTCGTTGTAAATAATCCCGCCAAGCCACAAACCTAAAACGTCAGTCATAAAAAGAAGTGATATCACATAAAAAGAAGCGATATAGAAGTGCATACTCCGAGTCCCGTGTAAAAATCTATCACCACTCATAATGTTTCCAAAGGACTCGAAGTGAGGTACAGTATGTGGAAACTGCTTGGCGACCTGCAGGCTTTTATAATGTTTGCGTTTCCTCCAATTACATATGGCTATATTATTTTTATTTCGTTTTATTTTATTTTATTTTATTTTATTTTATTTATTTATTTATTTTGCTCCCATAAAATTGTAAAAGTTGAAGCTTCTGTATTTGCATGTCCTTTCTTTTTTATGAGCTTGAAAAATCAATTTGTTGATTTTATTTACCATTATTTAAACTAAAATCACCACTCTTACGAAGAGGATTTTTTAAGTAAACGTATAAAGATTTTGAGTTTGTAATATATATGTATATATATATATATATATATAAACCTTATAATAAACGTTAACTAAATTGAGATATATTGCAGTAAATCTAGCGTAAGGGAATGGCAAAGATCTGGGGGAAAATCCGTTCTGTCAGTTCTTTCGCATACAAAGATATTTATAAAAGTGGTATAACAAAAATAAAAAAATATATTTTTCGATTTTCAAAATTGATATACTACATATATTATAAAAGCCTGCAGGTCGCCAAGCAGTTTTCATATACTGTACCTCACTCCGAGTCCTTTGGAAACATTATGAGTGGTGATAGATTTTTACACGGGACTCGGAGTATGCACTTCTATATCGCTTCTTTTTATGTGATATCACTTCTTTTTGTGACTGACATTTTAGGTTTGTGGCTTGGCGGGATCTTTTACAACGAGTTGTTTTTGATGAGATACTATAAATTAACTTAGGTGAGCTACAACATGATTTGCGTAGAATATAGAGAAAGTGGCATTTATAGTTCGTATACAGGATGACCAAGTAAATTTCGTTAGATTATAAGACATGGGACAAATGCGTTTACTGCGCACTGATATGCATTACTGAGGTGTACTACAAAAAGATTACTAGAGATTATAAAGTGCATAATTTTATCATTCAGTTACTGAGACACTCAAACAATTCAGTTACAGGGTGAACTGAGATCGATAATTGATCGGAGTGCGTTTTCAGCTGCGGCATATATTTCTTAACTGTGTATCTGGCTAAAAAACGTTAAATTCTAATGTTTTTCTTTAACAAGTTCATTTTTTGAATAAAAGTATGCAATATTTTAAAATACTTTATTTAAAACATATATTTCTTTTTAGTTACAGAATAATAAGTGGATATAACGTAAAAAGTTGTCTTAAGAATAGTGACCTTTTTTGATTAATTTTCTTTTATTTTAGTGAATCTAATTTGAGTTGACTTTCTAAAATAAAGGTTTTTCAAATAGCCAATAACGAATACTACAAAGAGTGGCGTCTTGATATATATTAAATTGTAAACAGATAATAATCATATAGCAATTAGGATCAGTGCACTAAAATATTATTTTGACAAATTATTTGATCGTTCCCTGCAACAGAATAATTTCTATCAATAAGATAATGATATCAATAATAGGAAGACCAATAATAAGAATATTAAACTGTATTTAAAGAAGATATTTTCTTAACATTTTCAAACATGAAAGGCAACAGTTTATAAGCAGCAGTCCTATTATTTTTAGATAAATATATTAAAAGAAGCAATTAACATAATCCTTTAATGAAATCACTAATTATCATTAAAATACAGATTTAAATGCTTAAGTGATAAAAGTAGAAAACAAAAAGTACTATAAAAACTTTTTAATATAATGATCAACATGTTTTGAACGTACAAACGGCGCCATAATCATTCTGCGGCCATAATCATTAACCATTAACGGCGCCATGATCTACATGATAATATGCCATTTGTCCGTTTGAAACATGTCGATCATTATATTAAAAGCGTTTTATAATATTTTTTGTGATTTACTTTTATCGCTTAAATAGTTAAATCTGTATTTTAAGAAGCAATTAATTTTGCTAACGGTGATAATGATCTTCAAAAAGCCTTAAAAACAGTTTTATTGGTATGCTTTAAATATATTATTATTATACCAGGGGGCTCAAACATGATTTAAACACCGCTGTACAATACAAATAAATGGTACAAATCATAGAAACGTGATTTTGATAGTTTCTGCTAATCAAAAGAATTTCCTTCAACACTACTTTGTAAATTTTTAATTTTTTCTCATTTACTTACAAAGCATACATACAAAATATATTTCAGTGTTAGTTGCAATTGAATTTTATGCTGTATAGAAAAATATTTTTATTCCCGAAAATTAATTCTAACCGACTTAATGTTTTTATAAAAATTGGCCGTTCTATTCTACATTGTGTTTATAATTATCAAATAGTATTAATATTTAAATGCCGTAACTTTTATTTTGTGTCTGAACATCTGTAATAAACATGTCACTAAATCAGAAATTATTCTCAAAAGTTAGACATTTGTTTCTTGTCCTTTTATTTCGACATTGGCATATACTTCCATTATTAGAAATATTTTCACTTGATATAAGTTACTAGTGTAATTTAATATGTACTTTTAATCTGTTCCTAATGCATTTATATTCATTAATATGTGTAATAAAACGAAATCATGTAAGCGAATTCAGGGGATAAATAATAAAAATGTGTTTCATATCCTTTGATTTATATTTTCCTGCATACTTCATTTATTGATAGTATTTTAACTATAAAAGTTATATTAAGTTTTAATATGTATCTACTGAAAGTTAATATGTGACCAAAAAAAAAAACAATTCATTTAAAAATAAGCTGCTTTCTTATTTACTAAGAATACGTTATAGTATGTAATAATGATTACATATATCAACATTTATGATTTACTTTCGAAGACTGAGCACAAATCAAATATTCTCAAAATAACCCAACTTTTGTAACACATTAAAACTTCAATGTTTCTACACTGTAAAAAATGACCAATGTTTCTTATTTTAGGAAAATATGCTATAACTACGAACGAAAATATAATATAATCTTCTGAGTTATCCGAAATTTCAAATAACATGTTACCTTGTCTTTTGAATCCCCAGAAACGAATACATTTTCAAAATTTAAAGAATAATTTATAAAAAATAATTATTTTTAGCCGCCCGAATTTTTCAGAAACGTTTCCGAAGGGTTTTTATAGTGTATTAATTAGTGTCCTCATGCTGGAATACCTGTTTTTCGAATGTTATCCATTCTCAAGTACACGTTTTCAGCCGCATAAGTTAATTTATACATGAAAGAGTAAAGTAATAATCTTAATTTTAATGTTATTGTTAACGCTGTTAACTTTGCATGTTTGTCTGTTAAAAAAATTTTTTGAGCATGAAAATGTTTACTTCAGAATTGATAGCATTCGAAAAACAGGTATCCCAGCCTGAGGACACTAATTAATACACTATAAAAACCCTTCGGAAACTTTTCTGAAAAATTCGGGCAGTTAAAAATAATTTGTTTTTATAAATTATTCTTTAAATTTTGAAAATGCATTCGTTTCTGGGGATTCAAAAGACAATGTAACATGCTATTGGAAATTTCGGATAACTCAGAAGATTATATTATATTTTCGTTCGTGGTTATAGCATATTTTCATAAAATAAGTTACTTCAGAATTGATAGCATTCGAAAAACAGGTATCCCAGCCTGAGGACACTAATTAATACACTATAAAAACCCTTCGTAAACTTTTCTGAAAAATTCGGGCAGTTAAAAATAATTTGTTTTTATAAATTATTCTTTAAATTTTGAAAATGCATTCGTTTCTGGGGATTCAAAAGACAATGTAACATGCTATTTGAAATTTCGGATAACTCAGAAGATTATATTATATTTTCGTTCGTGGTTATAGCATATTTTCATAAAATAAGAAACATTGGTCATTTTTTTACAGTGTAGTTAAGACCCAATAACTATATTTAACCACGCCACTAGTGGCCGAGAAATTCTGCTCTCAAAGCTGGTAGTCAGGGGTTGCGGGGTTCGATTCCAATCGCGCTTCACACCGTCGGTCTAATAGTTCGGAGTTTTTGTGGTTTTTCCAACCATGGATTTGTTATTGTTGCGTAAAAAAGGTTAGGTTACCTTAGACATACCCCCCCCCCCCCCCCCGAAGGCCCACGGACCTATATCCCTCGTGCAGATAATCGGCCGCCATTATTACACCACCAGCACTATATTTCACCTTTTTAGAGATATAATTTAGGAAAGTAAATAATTTGCATCAGTTTACGACTGATCGTTTTGCTACTTATTATAAAATATTTTGCTGCAAAAATATGATTTTTCTTAAGATACACTTTTAATCAAAATTTCACAAATTTTCATTTAATGAAACCCCGAGTAAAATAATTAATTAACGGATTCATTTATTTTACGCATATTTTTCTTCCAGATTACAAAATCAATTAATTTAATGGTGCATTTTTTTCCTGTGGAAAAATTATTTTCTCTTAATAGATATTTAAAGTTGTATTCGTGTATTAGTAATTAATAAAATCATTATTAGTTTTAGGGATTAAGATTTTTTATTTAATTGAATTTATTCTATTTTATTCAGTTGAAGTTTTTTATATTTACTTTTAAGATACTGTCTCATAGATTTAAAAAAATGTTATAACCTTATAGTTTAAACAAATTTCTCTAGCATATTATAAGTTTTCAGATTAAGTTATTGAATTAAAATTTGTGCATTTATACAATTTCAATTTATGTAATTTTTTAAATAATGAGATGAAAATCCAAATCCGTAAATTGGCGTTTTTGTAAAATATAACATATAATTAAGTGTTTGTAATTGAAAAAAAAGTAATCTTATAAAAGTTGTGCAATAAATAATATTTAACTTACAAAAATTTTACAGAAAAATCTTTTGAAGAAAATAAACTTGTATATGTATATGATATAATATGAAATTTTCTATTCTACCAATAAGAGTAAAACTTTATATGTTGCTTTCCAAAAATATTCCATTTTTAAAAGCAATATTTCCAATGTTTCAAAAACATTTTTTTTTGTACTTAATGTAATTTTTCGGTTCTCAATTTTTTTAGGTCCTAGTAATAAGATTAATAAAAATCTAATTTTAAATTAAACTATAAACAGATTTTTTTTCATTCTTCAATGACCAAAGCCGTTAAAGGTACCAAATGCACCCATTTCACATTATTATAGGCAAATTGAAATGTTGTTTTTCATCATATAAAATTAATTTTATGGTAAAATTGTTATTTTTATCACAGAATTACGAAACAAAAATTGTGTACTATTATATTGTAATGATAACTCATATACTTTTAATCTTGGCAAAAAACTTTTCTCGAAACTGTGGGAAGTTCAAATATACTTATTACATTTTTCTAAGACCAAATCACTTTGAGTTATGATACTCTGAATTTTATGAAATTTTGAAACTTTCTGACAGTGAAAACGCGTTTTTCTGTTTTTAGTCAGCAAAATTCTGAAAATTCTACGCCTTCATATATAAAAAACAACCTGTAAACTATCTTCCTATAAAGGAACATTTATTTTTATTACGTTCATGTAAACTTTTTAAATATATGTTAAACACTTTTTTTAATAAAATAGTTTGGTTTATTTATTGATGGTTTAGGAGTAAAATTTTATATTCTACCAATAAGGATAAAAGTTTATATGCTGTATTGAAAAATTATTCTTTTTAAAACTAATATTTTTTTTTATAATTTAAAACTAATATTAATATGTTTCAAAAACAATTCTTTATATTTAATATAATTATTGAATGTAAGTAATCATATTGGATGAATTTGCGAACATATTCAAATGAGTCGATACATGTATTTATAATTTCTGTCATTGTATAAGTTACAAAAAGGGAAATATATACGCGCAATATGTTCCTGAAATACCACGTACGTTTAAGTCGTTTTACTTTTATGCTGAGTACGCACCTGATTGCATGTCATGAATAAAATGCAATTGTAACATTTTTTTGATACAAATTATCATAATATTGAAGTTAAAACTGTTGTTAAATGAGCAGCATGTGAATTGTAGTAGCATTCCACAATAGTTCTGTAAAAAAATGTTTGAATGAATTTTCAGGATATAAATACTTAATCCTACTTAATTATACTTGTAAAATTAGTAATTGTATAAATAAAGTAACGTATAAATTACTAAACTTTGTTAGTTTATAGTTTAAAATAATTTCTTTTTTGTGTTTTCATACATATTAACCACATTTAGATACATACATTTAAAATTATACATTAATAAAGAGGATTTCCGATTTTATACAAAAGAAAATATTCGTTTGATTAATGTGTAATTATTTGAAAAACAATTTTTTAAACGAAACAGAAACCTATTACTCTTAAATATTAGCAGAGGTTAAATGAATTTTTAGTCGTGAAAGCTTTTACAAATCGTACAGTGAAGTTTTGAGAATAAAGCGATAATGAAAGTACATTTGGTCAAATAAAATAGATTCAACCGATTCTGTAAATAAAATTATGTCCCTATTAGGATACTTCAGCTGATAAATGAGAATAGATATTTATTACAGGTAGTTAAGTCAAACACAGGTTTTTTATTCTTTCAAATGTATAATTAAATGCTAGTAATTTTGGAAATATTTTGTTCAGTTGTTTGTCTAACATAAAGGTAGATTATTCAATTATTTAGTAAATATACTATTTGAAATACTAGTAATGTAATAAACTACAATCTAAGCTACAAAACATTTTTTTTATAACTTAACTGGTTAACTTTGTCATTTTAAAACATGAACAAAAATGTCTTAGGGAGGTGTAGTAGTGCACTTTATTCCATTTAAAACTTCACAATCAAAAAGGCATGATATTTATAATTATTGAGAACTGATAAATCAGAATTATGTGTTAATGTAAATGTTAATTCAGTTTGATTTTTCTGTGACTAATTATTGCCTTTTTTACAGGGAAACTTATATAATTTGTTAAAATGAGAAAAAAAAACAATTATTATGTTTATAATATAAATAAAACATTACCAATTTTGATTATGTATAATGAATATTAGAAATATAAATGTTCAAATAAGGAAAAGAAGCTACTTTTTTATACAGCAATTAGTTTACGGGTCGATATCCAAAAAAAAAAAAAAAAAAAAAAAAAAAAAAAAAGATATTTTTCATTTAATTTTTCTTTCGTGATTAAAAAAAAAGAATCTAAATAAACTTATTACCTTTTCATATTTTACATTGGATAATATGTAATCGTAAGAAAACGTTTCCAAAATTGATATTGCATTATTCGAATTGTATTTATCGAATTTTTATTTTTTTTAATTAATAAATTAATAAATAATAATTTAATTAATAAATAATACTATAAGAAGAAGAATATAAAACTACCTTTTAAGAAAACTTTGAAATCAGTATTTCAAATATTTTAAAAGGAATAATTACAAATGAAAAAAAGATTGATATTTATGTATTATTAGGAAATATCATAAGTTTAATTTACTAAACAAATAAAAATCAAAGTCTGTACATTGTTAAAATATAAATTGTTCTTCCAATAATTGGACTTTTTTAATGTAAAAAAATACATTTCATCTTCTCCAAATTTAAAATCCTAATTATGAATTGAATTTTAAAATTATACTTTGTATATCTCATGTAATGTGTATATTTTGGGACTTTATTTGTTAAGTTTCTATGCATAATTCTATAAGACAATTTTTATTTTGTAATAAAAATATTTAGAATATAGTCGAACTTTATATTCTAATATGATGCACTAAATATGTCATGCGTAATAATGAATTTGAATTATTTACCACCATATTATATTTAAAAGTATATATTTTATTGCATTAGATTTTAAAATGTTGCTTTAGATGCTGTGCAGAATAAAGAAACAAACATCTTGCGACATATATTATACACCTGAGGCCTGGCGATTAATTAAATAGCTCTTTTAGTTAGAATGAATTTTCATTGGTGCATGAAACTTACACCACATTTAAAAAAAAATAATACTCGTCCCATTCATTAACTGAAAAATTGAGATTAAATAAGACAAAACTTCCTATTAAAAAACTGGTACGCGAATGTAAGGATCCATGAGAACCCTGTTTTTCTTTATTTTTCTTGCTCGTGTCTCAGGAAGATATAAGGTTTATATAATTAAAATGTTGCGCTAATTCATAGAAAAGAGTGTTTGCTATGCCCATATTAAATAAATATATTATGTTTGCATAATACAATAAAGGTGAGAAGATAATAGATTTATGCAGGACTTTAATTAGAAGTGATGGGTTTATACGATCTTTTGTAGAGAAATTTTTAACTACTACTTTATACTAGTTAATTTAAAAATCTTGTCTCAATGAACATTCCGTTTTCTTGCACAAACTATCCATCCAAATGTACCGCATGCGTATAAAGTAGAATATATCTACTTAACATGTGTAAACACAATTGATAACATGTTCTAAGACTAAAAGTATACTAGTTAATTTTTCGTACAAAATGAAATATTCATAAGTTTTAATGTATGTTTATTTACTTTTAAAATTATGATAAAGAATTTTACGCATTATATTTTTTAATTTTTGAATAATGCATTCAATAATGTAATGATTGCTTGTGCCATTACATAATATGAATTGATCCGATTAATTTACAAACTTGAATTTAAATAAGCAATTTCTCTTCCGAATGATTTTTTTAAATATTCGTTTTTCTGTTGTAAAACCACATTTATTTATTTTTATGAAATCATTATTGATTTATTTTTATTATAATTTAAATAATTATGTTTTTTTTGTTGGGTGGTTTATTCCGAACGAGTCTCAAGTTAAACAAATCTGGCGTTGGATATCTACAGCTTTCCGCAGCGTACACCCGGTCAGGGTATGCCCGATCCAGTTTGGCTTCAATAATTCCTTGAATTATTGGAAATTTCTTATTTTTACCTAGACTAAATTCATTCGTGCTAAACGTTGCATTATAAAATTTGGGAAATATTCAAAATTCTCTTTATGAATTCTGGATAAACTTTGTTAAAGAATTTGGAATTCGAAATTTGGCTAAAACATTGAAACAGGATTCCTTTTACTAATGTGGGAAAAACGCCGCAAACTATAAAAAACGGTAAAATCGATTTTCTTAAAAAGAAATCTAATGAAAAACTGGCATTGAGGTGAATATCTTCAGTCATACAAGTACCTTTCTGTCGAATCCTATAGCTATACGTGTAGCGGTCTTTTCAAAAACATCACAGAGATACACACACACACAACACACACATATATATATATATATATATCTTTATTATTATTGATTAATATCTATTAGTTGATGTTTTTAAGTTTAACCTCTTAGTAGTTTTGCCCGAACATCATACGTCCAGAAAGAGTTTGTTTTTTCCATTACACAAAGCTTTTGGATGCCACTAATTTTTATTTTTAATCTTGATTAAATAAAGAGAACATTTCAGTTGGGAAAACCTGTTGTTTTCTCCAACATTTAGTTTATTCTGTCAAAACAAGAAACTGTTAAAGGTTTAATTCCGAACAGATGCGCCTGTTTTTCTATTAGTAGTTACGTTATTGGCTACAAAGCGATGTGTTCATAGTGGAGTTTATTTCACTTTAAATCGAGATTCCAGATTTTTACATAGGTATACAAAACGGCAGTTGCACACGAAATCAACCAATGGAGCAGATCTGTCAGATTCATACAAAATGGCCAAATTCCCTTTAAATCAATAAAATATTTTTTCTACACATTTGTTTATGAATAATATATTCATTTTCATTATTGTGTATCAATGTCATTGGAGAATTGCAGTTAACACTAGGAAGGATACTTTTTCTGCGTTAAACCATAGAATATGTGATGTAATCTTCCCCAACTGGGCGAAAAAGTCCGGGCCAAGATTCCAAAAACTGTAGATTTGTATAAGGGACATACATACATGCATACCAAGAACGTCTTGTATATATATAGATTTACATTGCTAATAATTTAAAACATGAAAAAATCGGTCAAGTATGTGTATAACTCGCGCACAAAGGGTTCTGTACATTTAATTTATTAATTACTATTTATTAATTAATAAACTCCTACTTCATAATTTTAGTTTCAGTAGATTCGCAAACAGGAGGAGGGGGGGATATTTTTCTAGTATACTTTCGACGATATCTCTGAAAATATAATAATTAAAATTAAAACAAATATATTTTTTAATTCGGTATTACAAGATCGTTCAGACGGTACCCCGCACGATATACAAATAGAAAAGTTTTTTTTTTCAAGTAACTTAATTAGCCCCCTAAATTTTTCATAAACATATTTGTAAATGGCTAATAGTCTGAAAATATGTGGGTAGAAAGGCTATATAACTTTCTCAAGTTTGAACTTTCCCCATCTCATAGTTTGCGAGAAAAAGGGCTGTGACAGACAGACGGACAGACACAGGATTGATTTTATAATGGTTCCGTTTTTACTTTTTAAGTATGGAACACTAAAAGTAATTATTTTTTGCTTCTAAAGTACATTATATCTATTACGTGTTAAATGCTTTAGCTCTATATATTTCTTTTTATAAACAACAGCAAAGGGAATTAAATCTGTAAAATATTATAGTATTTATTTAGGAATACTTCAGTATATATTTATAGATAGTATGCTATTTATTTTCTGTGCACATATTTTTTACGTGACCGCTTAAAGAAATTGCTATGGTTTGGATTTAATGTCGCTGAAACTAATACGGAATTGATAAATTTGTGACACTCGTTATTTCAAAAAATATCTTTTAAATAATTTCACGTAATAGCTTGATGTTTGTACGAATATTTTAAAGTTTTTATTTAAAATATTTTTTAATAATTTGAATTTTTCTATATTTTTTATTTATTAACTGTTTGGGAAAATAATTTAATTAAAAAATTAAATGATATTGTTTACTTTAAAGACCATATGAAATGCTAATAAGTACGTATTAGATAATTTTTTACCACCAAAAAAAATTAAGTAATTTCGAATAATTGTATTTAATAAAAGCAGTGTATGCTTTTGTTTCAGCGGTGCGTTTTTTTTAATATAAATTTTATATACTGCCATCACTTCAAATAAAATTAAAAGTTAATGCACCCATAAAATCAATATCTTTCATACGAAATGGTTTTTAACAAATATAGGACATTTTTTTCATGTAAAATTTCTACGCCATTAGTGATATATAACATGTATAGTACATAAGGTAAGAAAATACTCCATAAATAAAAGTGGTTCGTGAAAGATCAAATTAGTATTGAAGTTATAGCTTGTATTTTATATTATAAGTTTCGGTAAAAAGAAAAAAAACACAAATAATTTCAATTTTAAATGACAGAAGAAAAAAATTAAGACTTATTTTTTTTTATTATTAACGGCACTCTCCTCGGGCCTATATCCCAAGTGTAGATAATTGGCCGTCAATAATCAACCCAACCCTACAACATATATAAAAATAATCAAAATCTGTGATTACCAACCTTGGTCCCTTCCTTGTAATTCTAATAGATTTTAGGTAGAAAAGGTTGAAGGCTAAAAGGTTGGACGGTCAGAAAAGTTTGAACAATTTGAATATTTTTTAAAACTAATAATTCTTAAACAGAATTTAACAAAACTTCTGTAACTCAATATTTTCAAAAAAATTAACAGATATTGTAAAAGAAAGAAATCAGAATATTTTAAAACATCGAGGTCCAAAAATATTTTTTAATTGTGTGATTTGACATAAGAATGGCCCAGTTCAAAGTTAATAGGAAATTTTAACTGTGTTTATTACTCGATCTCCGAACATTATACGTATCTTACTATTTTTATTCATTTAGGAAATACTGTAATAAATTACTCTGCATATCTGTAACTCGTATTACAAATATTGTTACATTAATTGTTACATATTTTTATGGTGTTCAAGTTAACTATATTTAATTTATTTTTATGAAAATTTTCAAACAACGCTAGGGAAATTTTTACATTCAATATAATATCCAATGCATAAAAAATATCATACTCTAATATTTGATATTTTCATGTTAAATATTCACATCCTAACTCTAGGTGCATTGACATGACATGTAATATAGAAGAAAAAAACATAAAATGTTTTCATGAATTATTAAAATGAAACTGTCTGATAATGTCAATAAAACTCATAGCCATGTACAATGTTTTTATGTTACGGATTTTTAGAATAAATATTAGAAACAATGTCCCATTTTTTCACCCAGTGATAATGTCTTTTAAACTTCCAATAGCAGAAATTGAAGCTTTATAGCTTCGCAGAATATATTTTGAAACAAAGATGTAAAAGAAAAGAGGGGTAATGTGTTTAAAAGTTCCATACGTTTATTACATAGTAATAAAAGTATTTTGAACTTGTATTAATAGATTTGTTAAAATCAAGTTATTATTCTAAAGATTATGAAATTAAAAAATAAAATTAACTTTAATTTGCAAATAATATTTTAAGTTTATAATAAGATAAATTACACTCGTCTACAGGATTTTCTTAACTGATTTGTCAATGGGTATTTTTTATATAAGTATAATCAATATTTTTAATGTGGACCTAGAAAAGGTAATCAACAATTCACTATCACGTCACGTTTTCTAACTATATAACTTTAAACATTTAAACTATAGAATTAATATTTGAAAAAAAAAAAAACATTTGTATTATCTACTATATATATAAAACACAAACGGAAATTTCGTTCCGTTCTTTGATAACTCGAGTTCCACTGAATGGATTTTGATGGAACTTGCGCTGTTCGATAGATAATTTTTCAGGGAAGGTTTTAGTATATAACACAATGTTCTATGTACTTAGTTATAGAGTTGGGTTGGGTTGATTATTGACGGCCAATTATCTACACTGGGGATATAGGCCCGGGTGGAGTGCCCTTCGTGGGGGTCTTTCTAAGGGAACCTAATCCGTATTTACGCATGGATAAATCCACTGCTCGAAGAAAACCACGAAAACTCCGAACGATTAGGCCGACGGGCGCGATTGGGATCGAACCCAGCACCTCCCGTCTACCAGCTTCGAGAGCACAACCTCTCAGCCACTGGTGGGGCCTACTTAGTTATAGAATTATGATAGAAAGTTCTGTTATTTTGGCCGCAAAGGTTACCATTGCTAATTTTTTGGCGACCAGTATTGTTGCAGAAAGAATTGAAAAGGCTATACATCTTGAAAAATAAAAGAAAAACAATTGCTAATTTTATTTTTAAAAAAAGAAAGAAAAGAAAGAAAGAAAGAAAGAGAAAAAAAAGAAAAACAGTTTTCTTGAGAGATAATATTATAAAACGAAAATATTTAATTTAAACATGATTGGGAATGTTCGTAATGTTTAAAAAATTATTCAATGGGCAAGATTGCTATTGAAACAATATATGGCGATTTATCTTTTGTTTTTGGCGATTTTGATTTTACTTTTGACCCCAAACAATTTGATTTTAAGCCAAAATGTGGTTTTTTTTTGTTGCAGAAAGAATTGATGTGGCTATACAACTCGAAAAATAAAAGAAAAAACTGTTACTTATTTTATTAAAAAACAAAGAAAGAAAGAGAAAGAAAAGAAAAAAAAGAAAAACAGTTTTGATGAGAGATAATATTATAAAACGAAAATATTTATTTCAAACATGATTCAGAAAGTTCGTAGTGCTTAAAACATTATTCAATTTGCAACATTGCTATTGAAACAATATTTGTCGATTTATCTTTTATTTTGTTTTTGGTGATTTTGATTTTACGTTTGCCCCCAAACAATTTGATTTTAAGTCAAAAGGTGTTTTTTCAAGTGTACGACAGCATTTTGGAGTATTTTTTTGGTACTTTTTGGTGCCAGTTTGATTTCTGGAAAATGCTAATTGGCGAACAGCGCTAAGAAAATTACCTCCAAAATATGAAGAATTTTCAACATTTATTTGTGGCTGTCGGGGTAACATAAATTCAAACCCTCCAACTTATGGTACGGAAAACGAGTGTAGATTTTGAACAAATAAATCCTGCTACGTTGTTCCAGTAAATAACCGAGATAGGAATTCTAAAACTTCATTTTCCGGATCAAAGGAAACTAAACAAACCTCACGTCTATCCCGTTTAGAATCAGAAACGATTAACGTGTAAGATATCGAATAGAATAATCTGGATCCGATACAATATTCCTTATATACTAGTTAAAAGTTAAAAACTTAAGTTGTTGCTGATGTTGTCTTCATTTGGAAAAATAGTTTCAAAATAATAAATTGGCCTCTTGGTAGAATTATTGAGGATTATACTAAGTATAAATGTGTTCTGCGTATTAAAAAAACAGTTTCAGGTATTTTCTTTGTTTTGTAAAAAACTCTGTCAGTTTGAAGTATGTGAAGGAAATAAAGACACTCTAGTACTGCAAGACTTTCTGACTAGTCGTTGGGGATGCGTTAGTTGTACGTCAATCCGAAAGACTTCAAGTGGAGTGATGCCTGAAGTTGAGTTCTGTTATCATGTTGAACTCGATGGAGAAAATTTGAAAAGTAAAAAACTCAATCAGAATGCTCTAAAACAGGAAGTACTTTTCTGCTACATTTTACTCCGGATAGTCCGTGTAAAAATAAAAATAAAATTATAAAGATTTCCAACCATCTTTGTTTGCAGAACATGCGCAATAAAATCAGAACAAAAGTGTCAGTAGACGCGGAAGAATGTTTTCATTTTGAATATGAATGCAATATTCAAAATAGAGATCTACATATTAAAAATTGTTCAAACTTCGTTATTTCAAATGGCAACAGCACGTTCTGAAAACATATTCGAGTTTCTTTGATTTATGCAGGACGGAGAAAGATATAGTAATTATACTTTTCCGTAAATCTGCATAGAGTTAGAAGTAGTCACAGTTTGGGGACGTTAATTTTTTAAATAAAAAGACAAATCAGACCTCGATAAAACTGCAAATATTGTACCTCTACATTTTAGCAAGGACTCACTGGAACTTTAAAAATCGAACTGTAAAACTGATTATTAAACATTTTGGATTTTTATACTTTCTTTTGGGCAAAGTGTTTTTGATTAAACCGTAACGAACGGGTGTATTTATTTTTATCTTCTAAATTAAAATGGCTTTTGTTGGTTTATTAGAATGATCTTATTTTATGCGTCAGCTAACTTTGTATAGAGTCTGTTCGCACAACGACGAGTTTGGTTTGGTTACAGCGCCTAGAATACATAGTGTGGAAACCGGCTACAAAATAGTACTAAAAAATTGTATCCAATAAATGTACAACGTTGCTGAAAATATTAGGATGGGTTCGCAGCGCCATCTGCTAGCTCTTGACATTGTATTAGAATGTTTCGGCTGCTGGTAAGTATTTTAAATACTTAAATTATATCATTTTTTCCTCTGACTTAGTGATTTTTATAAGTTTTTTTTAAATTATGAAAGCATGGCTAAAAAACGTGATACGCATTTTTTTTGTCTCTGGTTGCAACATTATCGTAGGCTTCGTAGGAGCACTGTTGCACATTTATAGGCTACAACTTTTTAGCACTTTTTAAAGCATTACACCATTTGCCGGTTTCCACACTATGTATTCTAGGCGCTGTAGTTTGGTGTAAAAAAATCTTCTGCATAGAGAAATTAGTTTTTGCATCTAATATGTTTTGGAAAGTATAAATTATCGTCTGGCAGCTGAAATTGTTATTAACATTCAAAATGGTGCCTTTAAAGAACCGATAGATGGAAGCCAATATTTCTGCACTGTCTGAATGTTTGGCTTCAAGTAGAAGAATTGTTACAAATATGTACCTTCCCCCCCCCTCCCCCCTCCCAAAAAAGCAATTCTTCGACTATTGCAAAGATAACATCATTTATGGTAAAATAAAATTCTTCATGCCAAAGGGCCGTTGTTAAATCGTTAAAATGCTTAGCGTCAACTGTTAACAAATTCCTTAACATTGATTTGAATTTTGAAAAAGCCAAAAAACACATTGTTCATCACCTTTCTCTACCACACATCGCCGAACTTTAAACATGAAACAGAATTCTATATGAAAAGCATTTATTCGGATAAAAATGGAAAAATGTTGTTACAATAGATGGAAGCTTGGATCTTTTTAAATGATTGCAATAAAACAGATCCATTTATTATCATCAAAGAGAGAAAAAAAAATTAAAACATGGTACAAAGTAGCTAAAGAATGTTTTTGCAAATGATTTCTGATTGTAGCGGACTTTGCATATAACGGCAAATTAAAAATAAAAGGGAGGAGAAAAATGTTGATATCAACTCCACATACTATCTGAATCCTATTTACATGAAAGGTCATCTGTTTACCCCCCCCCCCAGTGCTACCAATCTGTTGAACCGTATCAAGATAAAGCAAGCAGCCACCATCATAATCCACTGTTAATTTCCTGGAAAAAATGGAACGAGGAACGTGTGTCAGGGCTATACGTGTTAAATCTCCCGATGTAACACCTATGGATTTTTGTGATTTTGCACTTTTAAAAACCACGTTATCCAATCGTTCACCTACAACCCTTCATGGGCGTTGGAAAGCTGTACAATTGGAATTGGCCAAAATACCGCTAAGGGACCCGGGTATGTCACCAAGTTTGGCGCCAACTTGGCGATATATCGCCAAATTTGGCGGCCAAAATTAGCTGCCAAAAGTGAAGCCAACTTGGCGCTATCTCCTGTATTTCGCCAAATTTCCATAGACTCATATTGAAATCCAATAGCGTTTACTCGCTTGCAAAAAATCAACAAATTGAGATATTGCAATGCAACAAAAATAATATTAGCTTATGAATAGAGCTTAATTGAACTATTTACATTATTTTTAAGCACAAACAATAACTATTTACAATATTCGTAACACTATATATACAATTGGTACTTGTTAGTTATCCTGTAGACCAAATTACTGTCGCCAAATTCACATATATTACACCAGCAAAGGATTTTCCCGATTATTCATATATATTAAACGAGCAAGGGATTTTCCCGATTATTCATATATATTAAACGAGCAAGGGATTTTCCCGATTATTCATATATATTAAACGAGCAAGGGATTTTCCCGATTATTCATATACAGGATCATTCATAATTCCCTCCGGGGTTTCGAAACGTTATAGTAAAAAAACGAAGACGAATGTGAAAAAAAGAAACATGAAATTATTCCGAAACTATTCAAGTTTTACTTACATACATTACAGGTGTTCTATGTGTGAACCCTTGGTCACACGGCATACATCCATGCGATAGTCCAGTTAATGCCATACTCCGTTTCTTTAAATCTGAATCAGTGGTGTCAGTTCAACGGGCCTTTCGCAATAAATATAGAAAACAGGGACCAACTGACAAAACAATTCATGTGTGGTACCGGAAATTTAAAGAAACGGTGTATGGCAGGAACTGGACTATCGCATGGATGTATGCCGTGTGACCAAGGGTTCACACATAGAACACCTGTAATGTATATAAGTAAAACTTGAATAGTTTCGGAATAATTTCATATGTTTCTTTTTTTCATATTCGTCTTCGTTTTTTTACTATAACGTTTCGAAACCCCGGAGGGAATTATGAATGACCCTGTATATATTAAACGAGCGAGGTATTTTCCTGATTATGAATGATATCATAAACGACTGGGAAGATTTTCACGAAACTTGCCCCCTATACTAAATCGAGCACGAGAAAAAGATCTAGCTAGGTTCCGAATACAAGAAAATTCCTTTTTACAGGGTAAAACAAACTCAGCGCTGAAAATGTTTTTTGTTATAAATGGAAAAATACTCAAACGATTTACACGAAACGTGTTGCCTATACTAATTCGAGCACGAGAAATCCATCTAGCTAGGTTTCGAATTTAGGAAAGGTCATTTTGATCTATTAAAACAAACTCAGCACTAAGAACGCTGCTATATAACCAAAACGGCTCTAACGATTTTCACAAAAATTGATGAGTATAGTAATTCGAGCACAAGAAATCGATCTAGTTAGGTCATTAATTCGAGAAAACTCATTTTCTGTGTTTAAAACTCGACGTGGTCATTATTCGAAAAGATGGTATCAATCGAAAAAAATTCCGACTATTTTTATGAAATATGATTTATTTGATTATGAGAAAAATATCTTATATGAGATACAACAGGAGGTCATACGCAGTTGCCATTTGTGTTATACCGCAGTTTCCTGTTAGACTTGCTTACGCATTGACAATTAATAAATCACAGGGACAGACATTTCAAAGAGTTGGAGTTTACATTGAACGCCCAATTTTTGCACATGGCCAGTTGTATGCTGCATTGTCAAGATGTGTATCTGCTTAAAATATCAAGATTTTCATTAAAAATGGCCAGAAGTTGGGGAACATTGTTTACAAGGAAGTATTGTAGGAATGCAATAAAAGTTGTATGATGAATTTTCAAGATGTGTATCAGCTAAAAAATATGAAGATTTTCATTAAGAATGATCAGAACTTGGAGAAAATTGTTTACAACAAAGTATTGTACAAATCCAGTACTATTCAAGATATTGAAATCTAATCATAAAGAAAAATATTTGAAAATTATTTTGAAAATAGATTTGTTTTATTTCAATTTTTTTATATTTTTCTTTCACAAATAATTGAGGTGATAGGCTGGATTTATTTGGTGATGGATGAAGCTGATTTTAGGTAGCTTTCAATACAAAAAAGTATAAAGCTACCTATTGCAGCCGTTCGGAGGAAAGCAGTTCCGGAAAATTTCGATATATTTTCACCGATCATGACCCCCAGACCCCAAAACCACCCTCCGTCCAAATGTTGATTTATATATATAGATATATCCATATATATATATATATATCTGACCTATGTCATACGATAACGCCCGTAATTATGAATCGATTTTGATGAAACTAATTGTGTGTATTAAGGTCACTAATGTCTCGACCGAGTTCGTTGGCCAGCTTGGTCCGCCATCTTGTTTCAAGATGGCGGCCATTTAAAGATGTAAAATAACTTAAAATCTAAAATAAATATACAAAAAATTTAAAAATTCAAATTTATTTTTTTAATTACGTGTTAGGCCTTGATACAAGGATTCCAGAGCTTTTTTTGGTTTACCTCTATCTTAAAAAATGGCTGAGATAGAGCAGTTTGAAATTCTAGGGTGGCTGACATTTTGAAACAAAACAGCACATTAACGCGATTACTCGCAAATTATTTTGTTTCATTGTTGTAATAATTTTCCCAATCATACGCATAAAACTATATATTCATATCCGTTAACGCCAAAATTGGCGACATTGGCGACAAAATTGGCAAAATTGGGCGACATTTGGCGAAATATCGCCAAATTTGGCGATCAAAATAAGTCTTCATAAATGAAGCCAATTTGGCTATTGCTCAATAATTTGGCGAATTTCTTATTCAAATTCAGTATTAACGAATCTTTTGTAAACGTTTCTTTGCATTTTAGCTTGCTGTTTTCGTGTAACTTTAGCTAAAATTTTAAAACGAAGATATAGGAAAGCTACCTTTTCCTCCCGGTACAGGCCGGAAGGACTTTTTATAATAAATTTAGGTTTCATTTAAATTACAACAACAATTACGAAGTGGAATCTAAAAGTTGAATGCATAGAAAATAAGGGATCGCGAGGCGATCCAGAATGGAGACGCGAAACGATTACGTCTGGGGTTGGCTATAGCGCGATTACGCGAGGGTTTGGTGAGCGTAGCGAGCAGGGGGGCCAAGCCCCCCTAGTAAATATATACATTTATGTATATATATATATTTATTTATTTATTTATTATCATGATTTATATATATATATATATATATATATATATATCAGTGCTTGGGCGCATGTTCCTTATACAAATACACAATTTTGAACCGATTTACACGAAGCGTGATACTCACGTTTTTACAACAGTAGTATAATTACTGGCTATTTTATAAATGTCCCAAACCCCTCTTTACCCTTTTTTAAATCTCCTGGCATAAATTATCATTTTACAAATATTTGCCTTTTCAAATGCGTATTTTTCTTGCCTATTGCAACAAAAGAAATTGTGCATGGACTGGATAAGTCAAATCAACGGGGTGCTTAGGAATGCCAACGAGGAACATATTACCACCACGAGAACTTTCATCAAAAATGAGAAAGTAGCATAACATGCAATTTAGAAGCAATATTTTTATAAGCCAATAAAAATTCCGACTTATTCGCTATATTTTCTCATCCGAAATGGACGTCATTCTGAGCAGATAATGCGTTTTTTTCATATAGAAAATTGAAAAAGTTAATCATGTGTAATTACATCTTTTATAACTGTAGCTACATTCTCTCATAACTGTGTGTCTTATAGTTTTTCTTCACTGTGTATTGAAATGTATTTTTCATATATTCTATCACCAGATTAAATACGCCAGTTCTGGAAGGTATGCTTGCAATAGTTTTGAAAAAAGGGTCTGTCTAAGCTCAGTCTGAGCATCTGCCCTATGTGTATGTCGCCCCAATTATACAGAGGCAATAAACCCAATTATACAGAGTTAATGTCAAATTTTAATATGCAGATATTAAGGACTTATGTCTAGTTTATAAAAAAATTAAAACAAAAAGTTATTATTGTAACCAGAGACTTAATGTCCATTCCACATCTTCCAATGATTAGAAATTTGGGATCTTCAACCCCTTATTTTACCATGAATTCTTATATAAATATATCTGCGTGTGCGTGTATGTTTGTTTATATCAGTGACGTTTCCTTTATTGGACCAAATGAGTACGTGAATCCCCAAAGAGAAAAGAAGAAGTAAATTAATAAATTACATAAAATAACATTAATCACATTTCCATATTTTGTCTATTTCCAGGATAAGTTTAAATATGTCATTCGCACCCCATCTCTTAAGTATTTACAAGATAAAAGATTACTTTAATAATATAAATTTCGAAAAACATCATTAGAGAGAGTCCGGCATTGTCAGAATTGCACGTGCTATCGAAAAAATACCCTTCGAAACCATCTTATACGCACGATAGCTGCGAGGGGAGCAGGAGGCAACGGCTCCTATCTTTCTATTTGCACAATCTTCAGTGTGCTGGATATTTCATGTTTCCCTCTCTCTTTCATGATTGTTGTTTATCGAAAACCTCCTTTTGTCTATTATATTCAATTAGTTAATTTTTTGTTTGTTTATTTGTTTGATTGTATGAATTTCGTTCAAAGAAAGTAAAGTTCTATTCTTAATTATTTCATCGCATTGTTTTTATTTAACTTTTGAAAACTCAAATGTATTTCAACCTATAAATTAAGTCGTGCTGGCTGATTTTAGTTTTGCAATTTATGTATTGTGAACACCCATTTAAACAACCCACGAGCCGCAACTAATATATATACATTCATGCATATGTGTGTATATCTAGGTACATATGTGTTTGTTTGCGTGAGCAAAAATATATTGCCCTATTAAAACATATAAAAAAAATCTATGTAAAAATTAAAATAAATCCAAAACAAAGCAATCATCGAACATGAAAACGATGTTCTGAAAATTGGCACATCATTAACAAATCAATAATCTCATTTAACTGACGTTGTAAAATTAGGCAAAACAATATAACGACCAAGTGATAAACAAGTGATAGTTTATTGCAGTTTCTTATTTATTTTTCAGAAAAATGTTTTTTATTGTATGGAAAAGCAGGGACGTGGGTCGTTAAATAAGAAAGTTTCGTTGTTGTGTAGTGATTTTAGAATAATGTATTGCAAATGTTCTTCTTTTTCATACTTGAATAGATATTTGCGCATTTTTTTCTGCATGTAAACTAATTTTGATTATCGTCCATATTTTCTTTCAACATGCATACTGAAAGGAAAACGAAATCGATTTTATTTCAGAAGGTTACCTAAAATGAATAATTTAAACTACGGAAAAGTCTACACAAAGAAAGAAAAGAAAACAAAATATATTGGTTACCATAATTTTAAAATAATTTCTCCTTTACGGAATTTGTTGCGCCATTTGTTAGTAATTGTTTAAGATTTACAAAACTGTACTATGTTTATATTATGTCTTAATTTTTAAAATAAAATCGCGCTATTTTTAGTTAAACAGGAACGGTAGCAGGGACATTCTGGACTGAAACATAATTTCTTCCTAAAAGATGAAATTTATTATGCATTTATGTAAAACTGTTGTGTGCAGGCGATTTTGGCAACTTTTTGTCCCATTTAGTGATTATGTCTACTGAAGTAATAATCATAAATTTTATAAATGCGCAATTCGTAAAAGTAACTGCGTTATGACGAAAACTAGAAAGTATCAACCCAGAAGACCAACAAGCATTTTGCATGTCGTATAACAAACCAGCACTCACATATAAAAATTAATTTATAAAAGCAAAAATTGGCATGGTCACTTGGGAGTGTTTCTATAGTAATCAGAGAAACCTATTTGTATCATATCATTAATTTACAAAATCATTTTACGGGTAAATTTTTAATAACTGGTGAAATTAAGCGAGACCTTTTTCTCATACTGTAAAAAATACAAATGTTTCTTAATTTATGAAAATATACATTAACCGCTTTCGAGTTACCCACGATTCCAAAAATATTTCTTTATATTTAGAACCTCAGAATCCAATATATTTTCGACATTTAACGAAGCATTTATAAGAAACTTTTGCTTCTTGCTTCTACTGATTTTCCGACACGTTTATGATTAGTTTTTATGGTGTATTAATCAATTTTCTCTAATAGGAACATCGTTCTTTAGCGTGAGCTATCAATTCTCGCTTAAACAATTTCATCTGCGAAACTGAATTTATACATGCAGAGTAACAACATAACATAAATTTTAATGTTATTGTTAATGCAGTTGATTTATCATGTCTATCTGTGAAACGTGTTTGTTGGACATGGAAATGTTTACTTGAAATTGATAGCATCAGAAAAAATATATTCTATTTTGAGAAATTTGAATAATACCTATAAAAACTATTCGGGGACGTT
This sequence comes from Maratus michaelseni, assembly GCA_963931845.1. Classification (NCBI taxonomy): domain Eukaryota; kingdom Metazoa; phylum Arthropoda; class Arachnida; order Araneae; family Salticidae; genus Maratus; species Maratus michaelseni. The sequence continues at coordinate 431,536,523 of OZ007588.1, forward strand.
TACGAAAATCTGTAGACAGCAGAAATTTTGTTTTTATAAATACCTCTTTAAATTAAAAAAATATATATATATGTTATCTTAGGTTTTTAAATATAAAGAACACTTTTCTGAATCCAAGGAACTCGGGAGATGTTATTGAATGCTTTAGTTAATAGTTATATTATATTTTACTATATTAAGAAACATGTCATTTTTTACTGCGCGATAAAGTATCAAGACAACTGAACTTGAAACACCTAACAACAGAACCCTTTAGCAACGATGTATGCACAGAAGAATATACCACGATTGTAACACTTTCAGCTCCCACGGAATTATCAGTTACGAAGCTAAAAATCATTAGAGATCTTTACACCATCAATGATAATATGGTACCCGAATCAGACTCAATCGACTCTAGACTACTCAAAATGATTTGAAGGATGATTATTATAGGGTTCATCATTTTTAAACATTAAAAAATTCATTTTTGGTTTTGCATATTTTATAAAATGTTATACAATACTATATCGAATAAAACATAAGGGGAGGGGGAAATTCTAATGGAAAGCAGGTTAATAGAAATTGATATGTCATGTGTACTTCAACATAGATTTGTAATCATTTTTAAACAGTTTCCTTTTCCGAAAACTGTGTTTTTGCAACTTGCCCACCATGTAAAAAAAATATTGTTTGCAGACATTTGATTTCCGTGCAAGAAATATTTGTAAAATGGATGTACATTGTACATCCACCCACTGTTTTGAAAATTAAATGACGCAATTTTTGTTTTTTGCGATTACAATGTTCTTTAAATGTTTATCACTTTAACACACTTTTTTAAAAACCAGCCATATTCTACCTCTAAATTAAAATATTCTGCATCTAACAAAGTTTCATCTACAGGGTGTCCTAGCTTAGATGTTACAAACTTTGAGAGGAGGTAAATCGTAACGACTCGGAATCACATAGGAATGTCGGATCCCAAACGCCTTACTCACGCAGTAAATGCATTGAAAAGGCTGGATCAGACAAAGCTGATTCTTGGCCTCGGAGTTGCGAGTTGGTGCCAGCGGATAAGACGGACTGGGTTCTCGGCTCAAGTTTCTCGAAAGTGAATAAAAGGGACAATATGCAAATTTCTCAGTGGAGAGTTGAACAAGCCGCTAGAGGGACTCTTGCATAAGATAGTGTCGCGCTGAAATGAGGCTTCATTTGTTGGACATGAAAATGTCTAGTGTTTCAATAATGTTTAAATTCTACATATAATAATCAGAGAAACTCATATGTATCATATCGTTATTTAACAGTATATGTAACATGCTGTTATTATATGTGTATATTATATATGCTATATATATATATATATATATATGTTATTTAACAGTATGTGTAACAGGACATCGTCATTTTCGAGCTTATCTCTTCCGCTTTCACTGCGTTAATTCAAGTGGTTGCGAATATGGCATAGAGGCAACTACGTAACTTTATTATCACGACTGTAACTCGACATTCACTTGGTACATTAAACGGAAACGCCTCATGTCCTCGTCCACTTTTACTTCGCCCCTTGTCGTGTTTGACCCACATTGTGTAGAGAAGTTCCGTTCTGCAATACTACACGCTCTCTTGCGAGATCTCCATAAGGCGTATATATGACTTTACAATTGTTGTGTTTTAATAAATGCTCCAGTGGTGGCTTAAAATGCCCTATAGCAGCTGCTAAGCAGTCATCGCAGATATCAAATATTAAATACCAAATATCTGATCGGTAAATCTTAATTTCGTCATTAACTGTTCCTTAAACTTGTTCATTAAATAATTCCTTATCCGTTCACACATCATCTAATAATGTCTAAAGTCAGTTCTTTCAATTTTATAATTTAAATAACGATGCATTTTAAAATTATATATTCGATGATAATTATTAATCGCAACTTTTCGCGTGACCAACACTGGAAGTTTTTAAAAAATGAATTATTCATTTTGTTTTCAGTTGAAAACATTTAAAAACGTTGTTACAAATAGCACTGTTTCTTATGCATAGTTTATGATTTCAGAAAGGTGGAATGAAGGCACTGTTGAAACGACATAATTCACAAATAATAATTAAAAAAACCCCACTACGATTGCTGTAAAGGCATATCATTCATTATCTGATGTTTTATTCAACGGGTTAATTTTTTCCGTATTCAGATTAAAGCTTCGAAAAACAATAAGAAAAATATTATGAGTAAATCAAATGATGTAAGTTTGTTTAATTCGTAATTTAAATAAAATAAAACTAATCTAAAATAATGTTTTCATCGTTAAAAACAAGTCCATTTATAAAATTTAAACAATTTATTAAATTTGTGTCAACACTGGGTCTCTTTTCACTGTCTTGTTATTCTGCCTGTTTCAAGATTTACATAGAATTACGGAAGAGTTTATAAAAAGAAAAATGTGAAGAAACATTTTCAACTGTATCTCCACATTTTTTGCACCAAATATGACAAAATATATATGCTACATTTTAAGATCGGAAAACTAAGATTCGTTCTGTAGAATGTTCCATTAAAAGTGTGCTTAATCTGATACCTTACCGGATAAACAGAAAGCAATGTCATATTTCGTTTATTTTGTAATATTTCCTGTGATTCATCGACACTGATATCACATATGCGAAATGTTTCAAATGATAAAAATGAATGAAAATTGAATGACTTGAATGAAAATTTAGATTTTATATCATTAATTTGTTATTTACTGAGATAAATGCCTTCATTTCATTATACTGATAATTTCATTTATCATGCTATGATATTGATCTCTTAAGAAAAATAAAAACTACAATCAAATTTTCCTCAATTTTGGATTGAAAATCCTCTGAAATATACACAAAATATATATTTCTATATAGAAATAATACCACATTGGAACACAACGAGAATATTTATTCATAAATGTGAAACATTTTATTAGAAACTAGCAAGCTACGCCCGCAGCGCTGGTCGGTTTCTACAAATGAACCTTAAATCAAACGAAATATAATTTGACCTTGTAGTTGAAAGCAATCTGTATATTTTCCTGGAATATCCTTCCACATTACTGAAAAATGACGCCATTGCGCTATTATATTTTCTAATGTGCTATCAAAATTTTAGCTGTTAAGGACCAACTATTTTATTTGGTAATTTACAGTGAGGGTTTGCTAAAGAACGTTAAAACTATATGCAATATATTAATACAATCACTAAAAAATACCGAACTAACAATGCAAACAAATTAACTAACAAAAGTCATCCAGTAGAAGTTTTTATAAAGGCTAATCTTTGATAATCGGGTTCATCTGATTATAGAACTTTTCCACATAATTCTAAAACTAACATAGAACGATATGAAATATACTAAAACCAGCCTTAAAAATTATCTACTTAACATTGCAAGTCACAAAAAATACGCCCAGGAAAAACTTTCAAAAAGTCTAATCTTTCGGAATCGGGTTCATCTGACTATATAACCTTCACACATAACTGTTTGACTAAGCAACGTAGAACAATATGTGGTACACTAAAACCATTCCTGAAATAGCATCTAACTAACAATACAATTATCATCAAAATCCGTCCAGTAGAACTTTTTCAGAAGGCTAATCTTTCATAATCGAATTAAATATTAAAAAGGCTAATATTTGATAAAAAAAGGGTCACCCGATTTTCGAATTTCCCCCTCTATAATTCTAAAACTAAGCAACGTAGAATGATATGTTATATGATAAAACTTTCCCTACAAAATTATCTAACTAATGGTGTAGGTTTCATCGAAATCCATTTTACAGAATCTTTTAAAAAGGCTAATCTTTCATAGACGGATTGATCTGATTATAGAACTTCCCATAATAATTCTATAACTAAGCTACGTAGAACGATATGTTATACAATAAAACCTTCCCTAAAAAATTATCTTTCTTACAGTTAAAGTTCTACGAAAATCCATTCAGCAGAACTCGAGTTATAAGCAGCCGGAACGAAATTTCATATATAAGGTAGAAGTAAATAGAAGTATATTGCTATTAATATAGTTTACATTTGAATGAAAAAAAGATACTTTTTGGTTAGCCGGGCGCCAGTGATATATGTACATACATATAAATATATATGTATATACATATGTATATATATCTTCATACATGTAAGTGTATATATATGTATATGTGTATATATGTGTGTGTGTGTGTGTGTGTTTTCACCTACCTATTCAAGTGTATACACAAAAAAAAAACACCTTTTGGCTTAAAATAAAATTATTTGGCGTCAAAAGTAAAATGAAAATCGCCAAAAACAAAAGATAAATCGCCAAATATTTTTTTCAATAGCAATCTTGCCCATTGAATAATTTTTTAAGCATTACGAATATTCCCAATCATGTTTAAATTAAATATTTTCGTTTTATAATATTATCTCTCATCAAAACTGTTTTTCTTCTTTTTTTCCTTTCTTTCTCTTTATTTTTTTATTTATTTTTATATTTTTAATAAAATTAGCACAGTTTTTTCTTTTATTTTTCGAAATGTATAGCCTTTTCAATTCTTTCTGCAACAATAATGGTCGCCAAAAAATTAGCAATGGCAACCTTTTCGTCCAAAATAACATAACTTTCCACAATAATTCTATAACTAATCTACGTAGAACATTGTGTTATATACTAAAACCTTCCCTGAAAAATTATCTATCGAACAGTGCAAGTTCCATCGAAATCCATTCAGCGGAACTCAAGTTATAAAGGAACGGAACGAAACTTCCGTTTGTGTTTTATATATATAGTAGATGCATAAAAAATAGGCAATTTTCTCCGACTTTTTATTAGCCTGTTTATAGTTTAAAATACAAGATTTTATGTAATATTTTTTTATAAAAAAAAGTGACTAAAACTTTCACTTTTCTACAGTGGCTTCTCAAATTATGCATCAGAATGGTATACAAAAATATACAATGTATATCAAGTTTCAATACAGTAAAATTTGCATTGAAATCCACACAGTAGTTTGTGCATGTTGCTAAAACAACGATCTTACAAATTTATATATATCTATGATATCATACAAACCTGTTAAATTTCCCTTAAACTTTAGATATTAGTTCACACTGAATGATTACTCCAAAATAAACACATATAAAATTTATAAATTCAAAACAATTTAAAATTTACTCCAAAAATTTTTTTCCCTAATTTTTTTATACAAATGCTAAAAAAGGCCTACCAGATGTTCTAGTATTTTCTAGAAAGAATAACAAAATATAACTTTCTGAACATAAATAAAAATAATTAAATAGTTTACTTCGAAATAAAATTTATTTTTCGAATAAACAGATCTCTATCAATTTTTTTGACGAGCAATAAAATGCAAATTTCTTCAAGAATAAAACTAATTGCCTTTAAAACTATTTTTTTTATTTAAGCGAATATCAAAAATACTTGGTCAATACTTTGATGAGAAAATGTTTTAACAGGAATTAAAAAGAATGTTTTGTTTTCTATTAAAAATGCAATTACATAAGTTTTCACTGGGGAATTTTTCACGATTAAAATTTTTTCATCTCAAAATATTTCAAAAATTCTACGTAAGAAAAATTATTTTTACTTGTTAATTATTTTACATTTTCAAAATATTACATGTGGTTACATAATAAAAATTGTAAAAAAATAAAGAAAAAAACATTTCTTATGTTAATTTATTGCTCCCGATATTGTTAATTAAAAAACTTTCTTAATAGTAATTTTAAAGAGGTAACTTTTATGCAATTGCAAACTTAAATGAGTTTAATAAAGCATTTTCTTATAAATATCTTTTAAAATTTAAAATAAACTTAATTACTGAAAATTTTTGAATAGTATTAAATTAAAACTTAAAGAAACATTAAAGTTTTGTGATACTCTAAAAATATATCACTTTGTCTTCTTCTTCTTTTTTTTTTCGGTTTGGATTGTACCATTTTTCTGGAAGAATCAGTTTCATTTCGCTGAATTAAACAGAAACAGATTTATTTATTTATTTATTTCGATGTGTTTCAAGTTAAACATTTAAACAGTTTATTGCTTCAAGGGGATACCCAGTTGCACAGCAACTCCACATCCTGTATATGAGTGGTTATGTGTCACATCTTAGTTTGTGTCACATCTTAGTGAGTCACATCGTAGTATGTGTCACATCTTAGAGGAGCAATGAAAAAAGTATATACTTAGCACAATATATGTACTACAATAAAAACTAGTCGGATGTGTCAATCCCAAAACCTTCCTCTATCTCACACAGGTTTCGCATACACTAAAAAGAATCAGCACCAATTTATATCAAGGTCTAACTGAATCTAAAGTTTTGTTAAATTCCGTGCATTAGTTCTTCAGATATGACTATTGCTAAAATCGTGTAAATCCTGCAAAATTCAACATAGTAGCGCCCCTTTTTGGGAGATTTAGATCACAACCTAATCAATAACAACTTATGTCAACGTGTAACTGAATCTGAAGTTTGATGAAAAAACGTGCATTAGTTCTTGATATATAGTTATTTTGTTAATAATGAAAAAAGTAGCATACCAGTGCCACCTGTTGGGCTATTTACACCAAAACGGAAGCAGCATCTATTTATGTCACGGTCTAACAGAATCTGAAGTTTGATGAAATTCCGTGCATTAGTTCTTGAGATATAGCTTTCGTAAAAATCATAAGAAAAGTGGTTTAGCAGCGCCACCTGTTGGGATATCTACTCCAAAACGTAATCAGCATCTGTTTATGTCATGGTCTAACAGAATCTGAAGTTTGGTGAAAATGAGTGCATTAGTTCTTGAGATACAGATATTGCGGAAATACCGAAAAATGCAGCATAGCAGCGCCATCTGTTGGGCGATTTTCACCAAAAACTAATAAGCACCAATTTATATCAGGGACTAACTGAATATAAAGTTTTAATTAATTTCGTGCATTAGTTCTTGAGATACAGCGCCCAAAAAATTTGTGTCACATACAGTCAGACTCACAGACTCACTTACATACATTTTCTAAAAACAGTCAAATCGTGTTCAGAAACTTCTAAAACGTATAAATCCGTCGAAAACCGGAAGTCGAAAATTTTCTTGTATCCAATACTTTCTTCTTTTAACGATAGAAGAAAGTAATAAATAAATAAAGTGATTAAATTGCGAGGAAAGGTCTTCGTCGCACAGAGACAGAAGAAAAATAAGTAAGAGAAGAGGAAATGTCTATTTAAGCGACTAGTAGAAATGAACGACCAATTAAATTATAGAATAGGTTTTGAAGGCGGACCTTCGCTGACAGTTATCAGCAAGCCACGCTGACACTAGCTGAAAATTACTGGAATCCTGCTGGATAATACAAATGTCTCCCGGCATACATCACGTAACCATACTTAGATTACAACCCTTTTATATCTTTAAAATGCTTTACTTAAAAGAAAAGAAGAAAAAAAATTGCTCGCTGACATGTCAGCAAGCCTCTTCGATTTCAAATGTCAGGGCGTCAGAAAAAATATGAATTCGAGTAAAAAAAGATTTAAAATTTAATAATTCAGACATAAAAATACTTTTAAAAAGACGTAAAAGATAGATAAAACAGGAATAAATGTTAAAACTGTTAAAAAAACGGAAACATATCGCCGAAAGACAAGGTATAAGCAAGGAAATTAAGCGTAAATCAACCCCTTAAAAAACAAGAACGAAAAATCATGCGTCAAGCATAGATTTTGTAACACTTTCCAACGCTTCCAAAATAATTTTACAAATCATACCGTTTAATAAGCTAAAAGATAACATCTAACTAAACAATTTGGAAAACGCATAACATATTTAAAAACATAATTTAAGATCAAACATATACAATATTCGGAAAAATATCCGACTACTTTTATTCAGTCCTGTATACGATCTATAGATTTGTATATATACTACATAGGATGCTAAATTTTAGATCAGTTAGGAAACGCGTAGCACAGTTTAAAATTCTCCGTCTGGAGTTTCTGTCAATAAACGGAAATGTGTTCGCGAACTTTTGTGCTTCCCTGTATAGGATCTACAGAATTTATACACACCACGTAATAGACAAAAAGCGAGTTAAAATTAAAATCGCGTTTAGTAACTTAAAAAGCACTTCCAGGAATTATTGTTAACAGGCAGTAGAGAATTCTTTTATGTGTCCCTGTAAATGAACGATGACTGCTATACACAGAATATTCTGTAGTAAGCCTCTTGTCATGCACCTTAATGATATATATAAATTTCAATGCCTTTAAAATAGTGAAACATTATTTAAATAAACCGTAGACGATTTTTCTCCATAGACGTAGTGTAATGGAATTCTTTTGACTGTCCCTGTAAAGTAACTATAAGTGCTATGCACACCCTATTCCATATTAAGCTTCTTCTAATGCACCTTAGTGATATATATAAATTTCAATGCGTTTAAAATAGTGAAACATTATTTAAATAAACCGCAAGTAATTTTTCCCCATAGACCGCAATGTAACGGAATTACTTTGAGTGGCCCTGTAAAAAACTATAAGTTCTACACACTTCCGTTGAAATAGGGAACATGCTATAGATAACAATAATAACATATAAAAATAGCAGAGCAATCCGAGCATATTTACGGGAGTTAGAGCACGGACAGACGGCAGACGGCAGACGACCATCTGGCCAGACAAACCGAAGTCATAAACACTTTTCAACTAGGTTGGAAAGTGTTAAAAAGACAATTTTCATTGTCATATATTGGAAAAAAAAGAATAACATTTAAATTACAATAAATTTAAGTGAAAAGACGGAGATAAGAAAGAATAAGCATGTATTTTTTTTATATATATACAAGAAAAAATAAAATGAAACAAATAAGTATTATCACAAAGACTACTCTTATACACTGCTCAAAGCAATTAAATGATATCGTAAGTCATATATAAAATAACGGTATAAGTGAACTTTTTTGCAGAAAACAGAAGAAGAGAGTCACAAATGCAAATTTTTCTCATTCTTAAACTCCGGAGTATGCAAATTTTGAGTTTGACGTCAAAAACGGCGCTTTAGCAGTAAATGAAATTTGGCTTTCAACTGACTGAAAGACTGAGTGGAAAACAATGATCGACATTCAGCAAGTGCTTTGTTTCGATGAGTGAGATATCTCAGGAAAGGCATTTAACCTAATAGAAGGCTTGGAGAGTTGTTGGTCAGTTAGAGGGGGGGGGGGACACAAACCAAAGTAGCAGAAGTCACTGCAGTTTCTCAAAGTGTGATTTACAGGATCTGGAACCGTTTTTTGAAGACTGAAAATGAAAGCCAAAGACCAGGGCAATGTCGTAGACGTGCAACAATGCCCAATGAAGATCGATATTTAACGCTAAAGGCTCGGAGTCTCCTAAATATGAATGACATTCGTCTTAAACAACACCTTCGCTCGACTACTGACACCACAGTTTCGACTCAAACTATCCGAAACCACTTCATTCTGTAGATATGTATGCTCACAGACCAATTGTATATGTTACGTTAACAGGAAGGCAACGTGTCTCCCCGCAGATAGTGGACAATAAAGCATGTGAACTGGAGGAGAAAGGAATGACGCAATATTCTTTTCTCTGACGAGTCCCGCTTTTCTGTTCATCCTGATAATAGGCGTATTTTGAACTGGAGGGAACGTGGCAATAGATACAATCCTACTTTCGTGCAAGGAAGTGTCAGATTTGACTGTTGGGGAGTGATAGTCTATGCTGGCATCTACATTGATGGGCGCACTGAAATTCACATCATTCGAAATGGAGCTCTAACCTGGCAGCGATATACGGATGAGATCCTCAGACATATTGTGGTCCCTTACGCTGCAGAAATTGGAGATGACTTCATGTTAATGGACGCGAATTGCAGTCCAGACCGTGCTCACTTGGTGGATGATTTCCTTTTTGCGGAAAGAATCATACGAATGGAATGGCCAGCGTCTTCTCCAAACATGAACCCAATAGAGCGTGTTTGGGACATTCTAGGCAGACGAGTTGACGGCCGCCTACCACCCCCACAAACACTCCAAGAATTAGAAAGTGCTTTTCTAGAGGAGAAGGGAGAGAATATCCCAACTCCTCATTAACTAGCCTCATTGACCCCATGCGTCAAATGACTCCATGCGTCAAATGACTCCATGCGTCTGCTGGGCGTCAGGGGAAACTACTAAAAACAAGTTTGTTTAAGGAAACACCTCTTTTTATTTGTTTTTTCTCATATGCACAAATTGTGTTTTTTCCTTTTGTAACAAAATGTTCAATGCAATGCATTTTTTATGCCAAACATGTGTAATGTTTTTTCTTATATAGCCTACCACGTCTGTCAATCATGTATCACTCATATAAACAATTCTCCAGCCACAAGATCCATTGACAACCTCAATAGCTTTTAATTGTTTTGAGCAGTGTATATACTACTCTTCTAATACATTAGTATATCCAGGTCTTTTATGATTACCATTCCTGCAAACGTCATAATCAGGTAGTTCATAGACAATATCTTTAATAATATTATAGATTTTACTGAAGAATTTATTTGAAAGGAATGTAATACATCTAGTCAGTGAATTGTTTCAAGTTTTTTACTTTCTAATTATGGAAAAAAAATATTACTGTTTGTGGTGTGAATTTCGACATATATAAAGATACAACTTTCTACCAGTTGTGCGTTTTTTCTTCCTGACATATTGTTACAGTATGTTGATACAATTTGTATATATATATTTAGTTCACAATTGCTAGTTTTCTTACTAACTAAAATTTCTTACCTAATTTTTGAATCGTGTTTCCATTATCAGACGACGTAATTAACTATATTCGTACCCGATAAATTATAAAAAATTCGACAACCGTCATTGTTTTCTGTCATGTTGCACATTTTATATGTTAAAGAACGAAATAGTCGTTAAAAAAATCCCTGACGGCTCGGCCTACAGGCACAGGTAGATTTCAAAAAACGCAGACCGTGGGGCGAATGTTTATTGGGAATTGCAGAAGAAATGACCTTTTTGCCATGATGCGTTAGTAGGTAACGCCCACTTCGAATTCTACCTGTTTCTGTAGGCGGAGCTGACAGAATTGTTTTGTTTTTAATTTTTTTTTGCTGTAAGGGTTGGTCCTATAAAACGTGTAAATGTAAAAGTTGTAGATAATATTAAGAGGATTTATAATAAATTGATATCTTGGATAATTGATATCTTGTGAATTGACAAAATTATGAATTTTTGTCTTCTGAAATCCCCCTTTTTCCCCTCTTGAGGCCATTTTTATTTATATCAAAAATTTGTCATACATAAATTTTTGGTCCTTTTAATAATAACTATAAACGGATTCGATACGTATCATAATTAAGAAGTTATGGAGGTTTTTCTGTTTTCACAAAAAAACATTTCCCCTTCCCTTGGTTTGATTTTGCTCATTAACGAACTTGACCCAGATTTTATGTCCCTTGATTTTATGTATCAATTTGGAAGAGATATGTGCAGAATTTTGAAGTTTTTGTGTCCATAAAAAAGTGATATAGATAGATAGATAGATAAAGTTTTGAACTGTGGGTGGTTTTGTGTTCTGTGAATTATAATCGGCGAAGATCTGCAAAAATTTTGCAGAAATTCCAACACAGGGGAGAATGTAATAGGTAGTATTTCTTACGAAATCTACCTAAAAATTCTGTTGAATGGAAGCGCTCGTGCGATTAAAATTACTAGAATCGTGCTTGATACAATTTATCATATTTATATAAGTTTTTTTATTTTATTAATAGAAATAAATATAATTGCTATTTAAACCAAAATTTACTTTTCTTGAAATATTCAAGCGTAACATGTTTTGAGCATAATTAAAATTACCAAAAAAAAAAAAAAAAACTGGAACAAAAATTCTGAAATAAAATATTTAAGTAAGCATTTTATTTTAAAAATAAAAATAAATCTTTAATTGTTATTAACATCAAAATTTAATTTTATTACAAATATTCCATTTATCATGAAAAATATAAAGCAACCGATAAAATATTTTTAAATAAAAAAGTTAAAAATAAAACTGAAATATAATATTTCACTAATAAAACATTTATATATAAAAAAAAAAAAACAGAAATAAAATATTTTAACAGATAAAACTTTATTAAATGAAGATCTAGAATAAAAGTTGGGAATTAAAAAGGAGTCAAGGATTAAAACTCGTGCTATATAGATACAGCTGTATCGCTCTAACCTTTCAACCACCAAGCACATAGCTGAACATCAACAAAACCTTAAAAAAGTAGGCAAATCTGTGATCTGAAGGTAAGAATCTAAGTATTGTCACGTGATCTCATACGCGAGACATTAGTCCTGATATCTATTAATATGCACTGGTGTATGACAAGTCTGTGATATATAACTACAAGAAATGATTAATTTTTGAGACATAAAGGAATACAGTGCACTGCAATCTCAAACCTAAGTAGTTTTAGTTAAAAACACGTCCTTACGTATATCCAATTTAAACTACGCTATATAATTATTAAAAGAAAAATTAATTATTTAATGTAACAAACTGTAAGTTATTTTAAGCTACAAACGTTGATATTATATTGATTGTTTTATCTTTCAAAATTGTGAAGAAAAATTTATGAAAATAAACTTTTTCGTGTTTGTTAATATTTTTTACTCATTATAAAACAATTAATTAATTTAGCTAAAAAAATTGACATATTTAGTTTATTTTATGTTTTTGCAGATGAAAAATGCGTGAAATTATTTCTGAAAATTTTGAAATTTTGTGTTAAAATCAAATTTTAAACAATGCTTTTAGTATATATTTTGGTTTTACGTTAGAGGTAAGTGAATTCTAAATCTATTTTTCTCAAAAATTTCTTTCTATATGTATAACTTCATCACTTAAAAATTTGCAGCAAACTGTCCAGTCATGCAACCGTTTTTATAGGAAACGTTTGCATAACCGCAACTTAACTCTATTACGGTTATGTAATGGTTTTCTATAAAAACGATGGAATGACTGGACAGTTTGCTGCAAATTGTTAACAGTGCAGTTTTATCACGCCAGCAGCCGTTAATGATTTTCTTTCACGTATTTGTGATATGAGTCTTAAAAAGGGAAAATTAAACATTGTTTTTGTATATACAAAATGTGTTTTTCTGTGAAATATGTTTAAGAATATATAATTTTGGCAGAAAGTAAAAAAAAAATATATCTTAATTGCAATTCTATTTGAGTTTTGTTACATACTACAAAAAGAGGATATGTTTAATCGTTTCAACAAAATCAAATGTCCTATGCCCCCTTAAAAATATAAAATAATTTAAAAATAAAGAAAATTGAAAATAATGAAAGTATGGTACATAATAGATGGTGGAGGTCATATGTAATTAAAATAATTAACTTCATTGGAAAATTATGTGTACCAACATCAATTTAGGACGAAACTCCGCTAATTTTGAAAATATAGGATATTCAAAAGAAACAAGCATAAACAAACAAAATATATAAAATAAATTGAGTAATTATATTATGGGCCGCTATTCAAGCATGCGAATTAATAACACACTAGTCTACGTCAGCCGTTCCGAAACTAATGGTGTGTCTAAGAATGATCTACCCGTTCTTCCAAAGTATCGTATTAATTTCTGCTCTTGCATGAATTGTAACATTTTACTATCTGTTAAATTTATTACGAAGAATATAGTGAAGAAATAGTGGTAAGCAACTAAAAGTCGTGTTAAAATGCAGTGTTTTATTAAACTCTATGTTGTGAGCTTCCTGAGGCTAAAAATAACAAGTTTCAACTTTAATTTAGACATTATCATTAGTATAAATTAATGTTATGAGCACAATTGTTTTTAAAATGTATTTTTTTTTACTGTAAATTATTAATAATCATGCTTTTGATGGTTAATAAAATAAAGTCATGTTTTATTATTGTACCGCTTTATTATTAGTGTGGTTATTCACATTGAAAGTACTTATTACTATTGCGTATATATGCTTTGCAGGAAAGTTCGTCAATTCCCAAATATACATTATATAAAGTCTAATGTACGTACATATAAGGCGTGTCGAGGAAAAATTTCAAGTTTTATGTGGTTTACATAACGATGAAGTCTATATGGTTAAATAACCGTTTAATGGAGATTAGCTCACATATTGAAGCAAACGCATCACTATAACAATAGTTGATAAATTTCGTCATATGTCATAATTTATGCCCAACCGTGCGAAACTTCCAATAATTTAGGTTTTTGATATAAAAAAATTATTATTCAACAGCAGAATCATTGCATTTGATTCATGAAAAAAATTCCAATTCCCCTGATTCAAATCTGCACAAGTCAATCTGGCAATTTTTTCAGTTATATATTGCGAGTTACCGCAATATGTTTCTGGACATCTCAATGCTAAACATGAAAATAATCTTAATTTCACAAATTTTGGCTCGCTTACATAGCCGGACAAGACATTTTGTCTGCGTTTGGTTTTAATAAAATTTTCGGAAATATTGTTACTGATAATGATGAATCTATTAAAATAAGCGCAATGCATTGTATCATTTTATTTTATTGTAATGTCTTTTATGACCAAAAATATGTATTACACTCTTTTATTCCTGTATTATAAGATTATTGACAACAAAGTTATGGAAAGACATCACGCACAAACGTCCACGTAAATTTTTCTATATCACAGATCTCGCGATGTAATCATATATAAAGACGGTGTCACCTTTTAATACATTCAGATTATTTTTTCAGATGTCACTTCAATTTCCCAGAAGGTGCCAAATCAACTACTAACTAACCGTATCTGCGAAAAATATTTAGTTTTTTTTATTGTTTTCGCCTTAATTGTGTTAAAGGTTGCTCAATGAGTGACAGAAGCAAAAATTGATTGTATGACAGACATCTCGTTGAAAGTTTTTTATTAACAAAAAGGATGTGTTGTATAATGTAACAAACTGGTATACTTATATTTATATTAAACGTTCTACATTCCTTTGTTGAAATCTGTAATTTCCTATTAAAATTGGAGTAGTGTTTAAAAACGTTTTCAAAGATTTTATCAGAAACATTAACATTTCTAATATTTCCAATATAATTGCCGAAACGTCAGTTGAGGCTCTCTCTGGAGACGCGAAAAATTTTTGGTTTCTATCTGTCTGTCTGTTTCGCGATACATGCCGTAAACATCGTCCTATTAGGTTGATTTTTGGTGGGTATGTTGGTGAGATACCCGGAATTAGCTGCATAGTTTTTAGTTACATTTGGTTCATTCGTTCAAGAAATATAGAACATTTCATTTTAGGTAATAATGTTTTCCTATGGGAACGCAGACGATTTTCAAATTTCATTTTTAACTGAAATGAAAATCGCATAGTTGAATAATGGATTTAAACATAAAATTACTGATGCTAAATTTTCGATAGGGAGGTTTTAAATATATCCAATAGCTTTGAAAATTTGCTGATACATTCATTAGAATTTAGAAATTAATTGTTTAAATTATTGGATTTTTTTTTGCACCTGTTCAGGAAACATAAACATTTTATTTTCATATTTTTTGCAAATTTTAAAATGCATCTTTTTTACTTTGCTCTTTAATTTATTAGCTGCTTAGCAACCATATTTCAAAGAATATCAAAATAATAAAATTCAAGTAACTCGCACTATTTTGCTGCAATATTTTATTATCAAAATAAATTATTTTTGTATTCTATTGACATAAAAGAAGAATTTATTTAAATACAAGTTTGTTTTTTTTATCTAAAATGTTACATGAATGAGAAGTTCATGAGAATTTCAGAATATAATTGCATAAACCGTGTTTAATTTAACGTTTCTAATTTCTGAAATCTCCGAAGTATTTTACATGCATATAAGTATGTATGTATAAAATGTGATATGTTGGATCTTTGTAATACTGAATAAATTATTTTTTGTTCATTTTTTTGTATAATTTGTTTCTTGTGCACCTAAGGCTGAAATCCATACTAATGTTTTGTTTCCTTTTCCTAATATACTTAAAAAGTTACAAACATTTTTAAGTGGTAAAATTTAAACCGAATAGTTACTTTACTTGACTAGTTCCTTAGAAACCAAATCCAATATATATATAAACATGGTTACAATAATTAGCAACAAATACATAACACTAAAAAATATTGATCCTTGTTCGTTTAACTATTTGAACAGACACAATTTATCGGTTTCTAAGCATCAAAAATTTGCTTTTCATATCACATCTTTGACATTGAAAATCCAGTCACTCGCTCCTTTCCTGCCGTTATCGATATTCTATTACTCCAGCACACTCTTTAGTAATAATTTTCAAAAATCATTAGCATGTGGTAACTCAATTCAACTTTCTTTTATCTTTCAACTTGAAAGTAAAAGAAAAACCTTTGAAAATTTTAAGACACATAACTTTAAAAACTCTATCGATTATAACTTCATTTCACAGGTGATGTTGAGCGCTAACAAAGTTTATCTGAATTCGACAGCCACAAAATCTTTATAAATGAAAAGAGCTCAATTACAAAGACGCAGCTTTCTCTGTGTGAGTTATCTCAAAAGTAATTTATTAGATAACGACAAAAATTTATTTAAAATCGAATCAGAAAATTACTAAAGCTGATATTTTATATTTTTTTTTTGTCAAATAGCATGTCAAGTATAAATAGTTACACAATATTATAATATGAATTATTGATTCTATTTATATTGTGTCCCATTATGATGTTAATTATAATTAAAAATAGAATTTGTGTTTAATTAGCAAATTTATTACAATTTATTTAACAAACATATTTTGTTTCGTCTCTGTTAGCATTAAATCAAAAGGAAACGTTTTGAGAAATTGAAGATACATAACATGAAAAACATTATCGATTTTAAATTTATCTCAAGAATAATTGGGCACATTACAAAGTTTATCTTTATTCGGCAGTCACAAAAAATTGCAATGCAAAGTTCAACATAGTTTTCATTAAATTTTAGTTAACAAAATTATTTGTTTTTTTTTGTATCTGTTAGCATAAAATAAAAAAAAAAAAGCTTTGAAAATTTGGGGATGTATAACATTAAAAGCAGTATCGATTTTAGAATCATTTGTAAAAGAATTGAGCGCATTAACAAAGTTTATCTGATGACGGCAGCCACAAAAACTTTATAAATCGAAGACATACCTCTCTTTGAATTGCTAATCTCAAAGTAAATTAATTAGATAATGAAAATAATGCATTTCTAATTCAAATCGGATAACTGTTAAAATATTTTTTATATTTTTGCCAAATATAACTCATGGTCAAATAATTAAACAACACTAGAGTAGTTTGTATAAATATATATTTTTTGTGCAATCACGAAGTAATTTATATGTAGAAGATTAGAAATGTTTTCCTATTTTAAAAATATTCAGATTTATTTAACAAACTGATTTAGTCTTGTCGTTGTAGCAAGAAATGAAATGAAAAAGCTTTGACATATTGATGATGTCTATCTTTAACACTGTATCGATTTTAAACTTCATCACAGAAACGCTGTACAGAACTAACAATGTTTATCTGAACTTAACATTCACATAAGCGTTATAAATTAAGAGGAAGAATTGATTTGGAAGGCATTGTATTATTTGAGTTGATATTCTGAAACAATAATTTTTTAGATAATCCGAAATATCCGTTTTAAATTCAAACGTGGCCATTAGAGTGAGGATTACGTGAAATGGCATATGTGCATATGCATTGGCATATCTTGCCTATATTTAGAAATGCATATAAGTGCATACAAGTACATAAAAATTTCTAAAATTCATCAAATGTGCATATTTCGTATATATCTCATTCGGTAAAAGAAAAAGTATATATATAAATTTACGCTTTCTGAAGTCCTTCTCAGTTCCCTGACATGATGACTTTTAATGCGTGATTGCGAAACTTGTATTCAGTAGGTAATTCTTATATTGGAAGATATTTGATGTATGTTGATATGTTTATATATTCAGGGCCTGATTAACGCACAGGCCAACTAGGCCTCGGCCTTGGGCCCACTGCTGATAGGGGCCCCAAAATGAGTAAAATGGTTTAGAAAAAGTTTCTTAAAAATGGAGTTTTCTGCAATTATTTTCTCAAAAACAGAACAAAAACATTTTGTTTAACTTGTCAACTGCATCATAATATCTAATAATAATCCTCGAAAAAAATTCTAGCTACAATTTTAATTTGAGGGGGCCCCAAATAGTTGCTAGGCCTTGAGCCCCAGACGACCTTAATCGGGCTCTGTATATATTCCCTTACATGTTTGAATGATTTTTATTTGTGAAAATGGGAAGGAGGAGATAGGAAGTAGAAGACCTATTTCACGTTTGAAAGATGTTTATTGTGTCGATTTGTTTTTTCAGTAGGATAATTTGTTTTTCTAACGGATTCATTTTTGTAAATGAAAAACTGTGATGTATAAATACTTAATGTAAAACCAGAAAAAAGTCGTTTAATTCATACAACAAAGAAAGAAAAATTTGTATTTGATGGTGAGGTTATTCATTGTGTCATACGTGAAAATGTATAACTTGTGAAAGGAAGTTCCAAGTTGACCAACATTTTAAAATTGATAGTCACAAATCAAAAAAGTCCTTCCGGCCTGTACCGGGAGGAAAAGGTAGCTTTCCTACATCTTCGTTTTAAAATTTCAGCTAATGTTACACGAAAACAGCAAGTTAAAATACAAAGAAACGTTTACAAAAGATTCGTTAATACTGAATTTGAATGAGAAATTCGCCAAATTATTGAGCAATAGCCAAATTGGCTTCATTTATGAAGACTTATTTTGGTCGCCAAATTTGGCGATATTTCGCCAAATGTCGCCAATTTTGTCAATTTTGTCGCCAATGTCGCCAATTTTGGCGGATATGAATATATAGTTTTATGCGTATGATTAGGAAAATTATTACAACAATGAAAGAAAATAATATGCGAGTAATCGCGTTAATGTGCTGTTTTGTTTCAAAATGTCAGCCACCCTAGAATTTCAAACTGCTCTATCTCAGCCATTTTTTAAGATAGAGGTAAAACGAAAAATGCCCTGGAATCCTTGTATCAAGGCCTAACGCGTAATTAAAAAATAAATTTTAATTTTTAATTTTTTTGTATATTTATTTTAGTTTTAAATTTTTAAATGGCCGCCATCTTGAATCAAAATGGCGGACCAAGCTGGCCAACGAACTCGGTCGAGACATTGGTGACATTAATACGCACAATTAGTTTCATCAAAATCGATTTATAAATACGAGCGTTATCGTATGACATAGGTCATATATATATATGTATATATATATATATATATGGATATATCTATATATATAAATCAACATTTGAGCGGAGGGTGGTTTTGGGGTCTGGGGGTCATGATCGGTGAAAATATATCGAAATTTTCCGGAACTGCTTTTCTCCGAACGGCTGCAATAGGTAGCTTTATACTTTTTAGTATTGAAAGCTACCTAAAACACTTGTAAAAGTGACCGTTCAAAAGTGAAAACTTTAGCATTTTTCACATAGCGATAACTCCCAGATAAGGAAAGGGAAAATTTTAGACAGAAAAATTAGTCTGTTTTGGTTTTGTATTAAGCAATAAATGGGAGTATTATATAATAAATCAAATTGAATAATACCAGTTTTCAAAATTTTCTTGTAGAGTACTGTATCAAACATTCTATACCTGATGACTGGAGTATTATACCATCAAGCAAATTGAAAAATGCGAATTTCAAAAAGTTTCTTGTACAATACTGCACTAATCAGTCTATACCTGATGAAACATCGCTTAGAAAACATTATGTGGCTATATTATGTAAGAAAGTCATGAATATGATCCAAAATGAGAACATAGCAGACCCCTCTCATCCCCACCTCACTGCTTACAGAAAACTCGAAAAGATTGAGCCCTATACTATTACAATATTCACTAAAGTTTTTTTGCATAGTTTGTGTCCTTGTGGGGGACCTTTTGATCCTGTCACATAACTGATTAGGCATGAGACTGAAATAATAATAAAATTGTTTATTAAACGTCACTGATAGATGTGGTTTACAGTGGAGAAGGTCAAAAAGTTAAAACTAATCAAATGTAAAACTAAAACACTAAAATAACGAAAGAGGGACAAGATGACCCTAAGAATTTCGCTAGATTCGCACAAACGAAAATTAAAATAACTACGTAGATTAACATTTGGAACTCTGAATATGTAATAAAAAAAAATAAAGAATATCACTCTCTAAACAAACACTCACTAAACACTCACTGTACAAGATGGCGACAATGCAGGAGAAGAGGTTTTGTGTGCTGGAATATGCGAAGTGTTTTTCAATTATGTACCCAGGACAAAGTTTATGTATCTCAAATCCTAGCAACGCTCTCAGCATTGCAGGAACGCAATACTGCTGCTGTGACGGCCATTGACACAGACATATGCTATTGAACGTATGGAAAGAACTGGATTACCCTTGGGATGCGTGATGGGGGACTAAGGGCATCCACATTGAACATTTGTAGTATGTGCCAGAAACTTGGTGACTGTATATATCTTTTCATGTATTACCCGTCTTTGTACGTCGTATACTTGTAAAGAAACAATCTTTTGAAACCCGATGAATCACTTAGGCTAACCCTGTACACTCAGCCTTGATATGCTTAAAATTTCAGTTGCCAAAATCTCAATTATCTGTGTTAATATTGAGTGTTCAGTACAAATATAATATGGGATATTGCACATATTATTCTTTGTGCTCAGAAATATCAGTTATTATTTCTTTTGTGATGGAATAGGTATATTGTATAGTATACCAGTTGTAGGTGTCGGAGCTGGACAGAGTTTTGGTCAGGTTGATGGGGTCGTATTAGATATCAGATCTTTCTTTTTCTCCGGAGATGGTCATTTCTTTGTGGCTCCCAGTCATTAGAATACCTATCGGCAAGGATGTAAGCTAACACCTATTTACTAGGCCTACCTGTTCGGTTAAACATGGCATAAATGTATCTGAATCCACGATTTTCTGTAAACTCTTCGAAAAGTCGAATGGCGTCAAATCAGTTTATTTTTGCCTTATAAGCGAAGTGTCTAATTAGCATAACGTTGCTGTTTTCTTGCTTACCTCATAACAAATTTATTAGATAACGTAAGCAATGCATTTCAAATTCGTTAGATTAGTTAGTAAAAAAAACAATTAAAATTTGAATGCAATCCTTTAGATAAATAAGAACTTCACCACACATTTCTTATTCGTAATACACTTTGTTAGGGAAAAAAATAAAACATCTGAAAAATAAATTAGCATGCACGAAATACTTATTTGATATTGCGATAATCAATAGTACGTGGATAAGTGCTAAGCGACGCAAACAAAAGTGTACAGTATTTTATATTCTCAAATTCGTTAAATACATCTCAGTAGGGTAGACCGGGGCATGTTTATGCATGGGGCACGTTTACGCAGTGCACTTTTTACGAAACGAGTTATAACTGTCGCGCTACCAGTAATGACAGATTGATGCTGCTCCCTAGCGGTTATTCTCACAAGTTTTTGAGCGTCAGTCGAGCTTCGGTCTAGCATGCAGAAAGGATAACCTGTTTTCTGTCAAGGTGAGGAAATTTTGTGTTGAACTTATTGAAACTTATTGTGAAATAATAATACTTAGTTAAGGATAAAAAAAATATATTAACATTAGCAGAATTTTTATCCTTTATTGAGAACTGTATTTGTATAAACAGAAATGTTAATAATTTTCGTTGCACGTTAAAAATAAATCCAAACATGACGACGGGGTACGTTTACGAATTGACATCGGGGCACCTTTACGCACATTCTTACTGTGTAAACGTGCCCCTGAAGCTTTTTTGCTCCATACTGTCTCAAACCTATTTAGTATTTTCAGGCTATTTAGTTTTCCAAATCATCATTTAATGTTTAATTGACTAACAGATTCGTCTCTTATAGCTTGCAATCATATAGTTCTGACTTCATGCCTGTTCAGCTTTAATTTTATAGACTATTCAGCCTTAATAAATTTTCTTTATTTTATAGATGGTAAGAAATTATGTTCAAAAAACAAGTTCACAGACAAGAGCAGTTAGAAGCGAAAAAGAAAAAAAATGATGGCACAACAAAACAAAAAGAAGAAATTACGTGAAAATTTACTAGTTTCTATGGAAGCAGAACAAGAAGACAGCAAAGGAAAAATAATGAAACCAAAAACTGCAAAAGGGTAAAAGTTGGTATACTCTGAAAAAAAGAAAATTGTGAATGAATCTGATGACGGAGATGAAAACTGTGTGTGTATTTATTGTTTGAAATCATACAACCAATCCAAAAAAGGACAAGACTGGGTTCAATGTCTTAGATGCAAAAGGTGGTTCCATGACAAGTGAGCAAAAGGAAATACTTTAATTTTTGTTTGTAAAAACTGTATCAGTGATGATGAAGATGACTAAATAGTTTCTGTTTTTAACTATCAATAAGCCCTATGTTTTCAGTTTATCCTATAAAATGTTCTTTAATTAATTCTCTTTAATTTTTTTTATTTTTAAACAGTGTTTTAAGTTATAAATAAAACATTTCAATTTGATTAAATATTTATTTCACTTACTCTTTGGTATCACTTGTAATACGCGTAAACGTGCCCCACTTGATGTGTAAACGTGCCCCACTTGATGTGTAAACGTGCCCCACTTGATGTGTAAACGTGCCCCACTTGATGTGTAAACGTGTCTCTTTCCCGGGGCAAGTTTACGCAAAAGACTTGGACCTAAAAAATTTTTTAATGGTTAAAAATACAAATTGGGCAACAAAAGAATACGCAAGTTTTGACTTTATTAACTGCTTTATAAAACCACAATGTCTAAAATTTCCTAAGTTAAAACATAAAAATTAGAAAATTCATTGAAAAAAATCCGCGTAAATGTGCCCCGGTCTACACTAATAGGTGCGAATAGTAGATTTTTAATAAGGATAAATTTTATTTTTAATAAGGATAAATAAATTAGATAGAAGTCTTTTAATATTCTACTAATGTCTCTTCTCTAGTTTAAAAAAAAAGCTAGAATTTATCTGACATTAAAAAATGGATTATTTTCCCTCTATTGATAAAACCTTTACGAACATTCGAAACTGTTATAAGTTTTACTTATTGTGCATTATCATTTAAAAAAAAACAACTAAAGTCATCTTACAGATAATTATACGACGAATATAATTTCTGCCGATTTTTTTTCTGTATCGCTACTTTGAGCATCAACGAAATGGCACAAATGTACGTAACTTCGTAGGTAAATATGGCGTATACTTATTTAATTATTTAAAATTTAAATAAATGAAATAAATTTTGATTAAAAAAATTTTTGATTAAAATTTTGATTTGTTTCGAAATGTATTCAATTACAATAGTGTATAAAGTTTTTTTTTTTAATCTACGATCGTTTATAATGTCATTTATTAACATAATAATTACTTGCACTACCTATTTAAACATACATTAATTTATTTTAAAACACGTCAAAAGCAGTACACACGTCCAAACGCTTCAAAAAACATTTTCAAAATTATGAAATGAGGGGTTAGAATGACAATGGAGTAAGTCAAAAGTTTGAAAATTCTAGATAACCATATTTTCTCTGAACGTCAAATAAGCCACAGTTTACATAGGGAGTTGCTAAAAGTAAAAACAAATCGGACAACTTAGTGGAACGGTTTAGGCAATAAGACAAGTTTCACAAAATCATTCAGTTTCTCAAATTACTAAATAGTGACTTACTCTACTGCCATTGTAACCCCCTCAAATAGCTTTTTAATATGGAATAACTTTTCAATGATAATGGAGGAAAAGCTATTTCATATATCGGTATGACAAAAAATATTGACGACAGACAGAAAGAACACAGAGGAGATATAAACTTTAAAAAATCAACCACGGCAATAGTCAGATTAAATAATAACTCTGCAATTGTAATAGACGTCAATAATGTCGAATATAAGCAAATTGTAATAATTTGAACTACGCATTATAGAGTGAAGCCATTGAAAAGTTTACAGCAAACTCAGAAATATGCAATGATATGATGCACGCAAAAATTGATAACGGATGGCGACATATGTTGTTAGGAATAAGGAAAATAGACAGTTTTAAACAGATTGATTAGCAAGTGAAGAAAAACAACAACATCAATAACTAAAGATTTCTCGGGGAACAAAATGTGAAAATACTTTTAGAATTTTTTACATATTGACTAGTTTTATTGTAATTTAAAAGTGCCTTTTGAAGCTTTTGGAAGTGTGCACTGCTTTTTGATGTGTTTGAAAATAAATTAATGCATGTGTTATTAGGTAATACAAGTAATTATTATAGTGTATACTTTAGACTGAAAAGGAAACTTTTATAAAACAATATGAATTATTTCAAAATAAGTAAAAAAATAAGGGATTTGATGTTATTTAAAGAAAAATGTTGACTGTAATCCATTTTGTAATAAATTTTGTAGACAAACATTGGTGTACATGAATGAAAAATACCGGAAATAAAATTTAAGAAAATCGATATAGTAAAGAACTATTGTATATGTGCATTAGTTTACGTAGGCATTTGGAACTATAGGCATAATTTCTCTCAAAGAAAAAAGTATTTCACATTGAGATATGGAGATAAACACTTGTAGATAACTTAGTTTAATAATTTCACAACATATTCATTATGTTTGTCCAAACATTCGATTCACTTTTAATCAAACCATAAGTACCGATACAGAATAAATCAATGTAAAATAGTCTTAGACTTTTTAGTACTGTATGGCGGATGAAAACACTTGTGTCTACATCAGCAGTATTCAAATATCGGCACTATTAATCAATCCCACTGAAACAATAGTTTAATGGCGATAATGACAGGTCAGAATGGCAAGTTCTCCATTAACCGAATGTCTTCAATACGATTAGCTATATTCAGAAAGCAACGTCCAAGTTATGTCAAAGAATCACGCCGACATGCGGTTTTTAGATTTAAGTGATCTAAGGAACTGCATCTAAAGGCCAGGCTTCAGATATATCTATTGTGAATAACCTACAACTCAAGAGTATTTCAAAAATGTCCAGAGAGATAACGACTTTTAATGCAGTACACATGTGTATGGGATATCAAAATTTCCGATGTTTGATTCATAATTCCAGTGAGAAGGAGATCTTCAAGACGCATATATGTATTTATGTAGATTGCACATGTTTGATAGCTTCGACCGTTAGAGATATCCAGATCAGTTTAAAAGTCTGCTTCAGATACACAGATCACATTTGCTTCTGGTGATATTTGCAAATTCACTTGAATAAACTGATGATGGGTTTTATTGTGAGATGTGTTTAAGACACAAAAAATAGTATCACACTATATTTTTGAATATTTCCTCATACTCTTGTGATTTTATCTAGCTCGTACTTCCTACTGCCTGTGTTTGATGCAAATTAAGTCCTTTTTAATGGCACATGTGAAGAAGTGATGTTTCGATTTTGACCTATGGACAATTCGAAAAGAAGACGATTATTAGAAACACAGAATATCTTCTTGTTTAAAATTTGGAAGTGGTCTCCTTCTTCAATATTATTACATCTAAAATAGAAAAAAATTTTGTGCGACTATAAAGTACACAAAAAATATTTTCATACACTTGATATATGTTCTTTTATTTTTAATTACTTTATAACATAGGTATATAAACATAATACTTTTCGCAAAGTATACTTGCATAAATATTATTCGGAAATTATATACCAAATTTCAATCAAGTATATTCATAAAATTTCTTAATTTTTACAGCCGTATGGAAGGCATAAATCAACAAAGGTACGAAATAAATTCCAAAAGATATCAAAGTTAAAAATGACATATCTGCATCAAAAATGTTACCAACTGACACATGTTATGGAAAATACCTTGAAATTTCGTGCAATTCAAATTTATTTATCGCCCAAGATTTATGTATTATAACTTTTATAAAGGATTACAGTGAAAAAGGAATGCTCATGAGTTTTGACGCTCAAACACATACCAAAACCTTTAGGACACATTTTTACTAGTGATGGGCAGAACGATTATTTTGATTAAACGGATGAATCATTCGGGCATGCTCAGAAGCATATCTGTCAAACTTCATTTTTTTAAAAATTCAATTAGTACCAGAAATTTTGAAAAAAAAAAGAAGTTTATAATTTTTATTAGAATTATGTTCGACGCCAGATGAAAATGAAAAATGTGCTACGTAAGCGAAACACATTTATTATAACAAGTCTAATCGAAACAGTCCGAAACAGTTGATTCCGGTTCAGGGGCTTTCTAGTTGCAGCAACTTTACGCCCAGTCGATTGTGAGTTGATTGTCTTTAAATAGTGAGCCGTTGGGAAAAGATAAGATTGCTTTAAATAGCAAATAGAAGGAAAAGAAGAGAAATTTAAGAATGGAAGAATAAATTTGGAATAATAAGAAAAGCAAAAGAGATTAAGGATAGAGTCGATAATAGGAAGTAAAATGGTATAGCTGTAGTAAAATACTACTGATAAAAAGTTTAAGGATTAAATATAGGGTTCGGGACATGTTCGCAACAAACATCACATAAATGCCAGGTGGAAAGGCGGACAAAGCAAACTTAAAAAAAAGACACTTTACAGTGGCCATACAATATATATATATATATATATATATATATATATTGGTATAGCTGGGAATGAGATTAAATAAGAAATTAAGGCTATACAAGATTTTTATAATTTTTTTTTAAATATTTTTTTTTTATTATTTTACTATTTTTTGATTTTTAATTTTTAATTTTTTTTAATTTAATTTTATTTAATTTTATTTAATTTTTATTTATTTTTTAATTTTTTTTATATAACAAAAAGAAGTGAGTAAGAGGATAAATATTTAGAAGAGAGTGGTGAGCACTAATGACCACCGTCCACACATCTAAACAAGCGTCTAGCCCCTGCACTTTTGCTTTTGGCTACGATTTCAAAAAACGGATCACTCTGCTGCGCGCTTGCGCATTGCTCTAGACAGTTTCAACGAGAACCATATTAATTTTATTCCATTCCGCGGCAGTTTTTTTAAATTCGTAAAAGGATTTTGATTTAAAACTTTTAGCGCAATATAACTATCATTTATATATATATATATATATATTAACATTCTTATAGAAATTCAATTTCAGATTTTTACTAAAATACATTTTTTTCCTCCGGATTTTTCAATTTTTAAGGATTTTTAACGATTTTATAGCGTTTTAAAGCGAATTTTTAACATCCAAAAAACAATTTTTAACATTAAAAAAAAAAACATCACTGCGCACACGAAACTCGCTTTGCAGCAATCTCTAGAATGCACGAAATTCATTCAAGCCACGGTCAATAACTTGTGAATGTACGCTTCGCGTACATTAACAGAAAAACAACATCACTGGATGCATGAAACTCGCTGTACAGCATTCTCTAGAATGTACGAAATTCATTTATAACCAAATTTCATATTTATTTCCATTTTGTTTCAAACTTTCCATCGCTTATATGTTGAAAAATGGAAACTTTACATTTTTTTTATTCAAATTATTTTTTATAACTCAAATAAATACTGAAAAATAAAAATTCCCGCCGCTGGGATTCGATCTCAAGACCACAGAACGGAAGAGAAATGACATACCACAGAGCTATACGCACTCATTTTGAAATGGCTTAGAACAAAATTTTAAAGTATCGGACAAGGACGCATGCGCGCCGCAAAGTGATCTGTTTTTTGAAATCGTAGCCAAAAGCAAAAGTGCAGGAGCTAGACGCTACTCACATCTAATCTAATTCTAATTAAAATTAGAAACTTCTTTTTTTTTCAAAATTTCTGGTAGTAAATAAATTAAAAAATTTTTGAAGTTTGACTGATATGCTTCTGTGCATGCCCGAATGATTCATTCGAATAATCAAAATAATCATTATGGCCATCACTAATTTTTACCTTTCAGAATATATTGTTACTCTTTTACAGCTTCACACATGACTACAATATTACAAATATGCTACTAAGAGAAATAAATATTCAGTAATCGCATTAAATGGAACTAGCAATTTCTTATAATTAAATATAGTCGATGCTTTTAACTATGTCGGATGCTTCACTACTTTTTTTTTTTCATTGACAGACCCATAATTTCGAAACATATAAACAAGTACAGAAACTTAGTCTTTCGAAACATGAATATTCAACATGAAAAATAATATTCGTACATATAATTAACTTGTATTCCATAACAGAAATTAGTAAAAATGAATTAAGTTATTCAGAAATTAGTATAACATACATATTCAGAAAAGATAAAATTCCATTACTTAAAGTTAATTTATGACATCTATAAACAGATATAGGAAAATATTTTTATTGATTATAACTGTATGTCAACATATATAATAAAATGTTTAGAGAATTACATTATATAAAGTATTCAAAAGTAATATATAGTTTTGTAGTAATAATTGAAATGAGCATAGTCCAAAATACGGAAAACGATCTTGGCATTCTACACTCTAAAAAAAATCCGTGAAAATACAAGAGATTTTCCGTAAAATTTTACGGAGAAGTTTCATTTTTCCAAAACAACAGTACAATTTCCGTAAATGTCATTAGTTCCGTAAAGGAGATTTCAAATCCGTAGATATGCAGAAAGTTTTCCGTAAATTTGATGGTTTTTTTTCAAAACAGTACAATGTCCGTATTTCCCCATTTCCGTAAATAACGTTCAGAGGTTTGCATACAGATATCGCCTTGCTTGAAATGTGAATTAAGATTGTTGTATTTATTAGGGTCCAGGGTCTTCTAGGATCCAGGCCTGGACCGGTCATACCCGTGGGCCTATTTTCTGTCATTAGACTCGTTCCAATCCTAGAGCTCATTCTAACAGGGCCCGTGTCTGGACGGTAATTTTTTGTGAAAATAATAATATTTTTTATTTTTTAGTGAAATCTTTAGAAATTTACTTTATTTATATAAATTACAGAAAAATATTTTTTTAAATCTACATTTTTTTTCTTTGTAGTGCTTCAAATTATGAATTTTTTCACTGACATTTTAAAATTTTATTTTAATTTTATTAACGTGAGGCAATATTAGGCTATTAAAGGATTCGTAAAATAATAACTTTTCAAATTATTGGTATTGAACAAAACTGATTTGTCTTATAAATTTGTGAATAAAACTAAAATTTATTATTTTATAAATTATATTTTTAGAAAGTTTATATATTTTTTTTTTCTTTAAATTTATAAAAATAATTAATGTTTTTTTCTTTACTTTTATAAAAATGAAGTTCATAATTTTATAAAGTTTATAATATATTTAGTTAGTTTATAATTTTATAAATTAAACTAAATTAATTTAGACTAAATTAATAAATCCAAATTTAAGCATACCTATCCCAAGGTCATTAATTTCCAAAATTATCGCTAAAAATCTTTTTTTTTTTTTCTTTAAATATTTTTAAGGTTTTATAAAATAATATTTTTGCAAATTATCGGTACGTAGGTGTTAAATTAAGCTGATTTGTCTTTTAAATTTGTGAATTAAACTACAATTTATTATTTTATAAATTATAATTTCACGAAGTTCATATTTTTTTCTTTAAATTTATAAAAAATAATTAATAACTTTTTGTTTACTTATGAAACTATATTTAAATATATTATTATAAAAATATATTATTATAAAATATATTATTATAAAAATGAAGTTTATAATTTATTTAGTTTGTTTATAATTTTATAAATTAAACTAAATTAATTTAAACTAAATTATCAAGTCCAAATTTAAACTTACCTATCCTAAGGTCATTAATTTTAAAATGTTCTCTAAAAATCTATTATTTGTTTCGATTTTTTTCACAAAAGCTCTCAGCAAAGATTAAATATAATAATTTAATTTATTATAAAATTGTTTATTCACATAAGTTTTTAAAATAAGAGATAAAGAAAATTTACTTTAATAGCATGTAATAAATACGTCTACTTAAGATAATTGTTTTTACTGGAATTGATAACTAGATCAACAGACAAATAATTTTAAAAAGTATATGTACTATTGCAAAAAAAAAGCAATCATTAGTCTTAATACAATGTTTTACGCATATAATACATAAAAAGTTAAAATTTATCTGTTATAAAGCATCAAATAATAAAGCAAGATATTAAAAAATATGAAAATAAAAAATTGAAAAGATTCATCTAAATATGGAACTTTTAAGTTTTTGCATTACTAAAAGCATCTAAAGTAAATAACCACATTTGAGAGAACGAAGTGTCCAGTCATAGCGTAATGGCACAGCCCGCCAGTTTACTACACAGAAGTTTCCGCATTCGAACCCCCTCCGTGGCAAGTGTTGGTTATTTGCTGAAAACTCGCACAGAAATGAAAGAAAAAAAATAAAAAGTGTTATAAGATCTTCCTTGAGAATATTTTTTTTGGTCCTATAAAATTTATTTCAATGATATAAAAATATCTAAAAAATACGGAAGATATCTGTTAAAAAACGGAAATTTAAAAACGGATATTTCAGGAATCACGGATAATTTCCTAGAATTTACGGAAATTTTTTTTCCGTTAAAATACGGAAATAGTACTGGCGTCTCGATTGCCAGTACAATTTCCGTTTTTTTCAGGAATTTTTTTTTACAGTGTACTATATTTTATCAATGCTTAATTACTATAAAGTAATACATTTAATAGGTATTATTTAGGATCTATACATAACATTAAATTTTAAAAATCCTTACAAGACTTTTTGGTAATTCTAAGTATCCACAAAAATTGCATTTTCTAGATTACCAGGTTAGTAACATTATTCTCTATTTGAATTAAGATATATGTTAACTAATTTTAATATTTAAAACAACATTTTCATTCACCTTTCATCACACGTTTCCCAATATTAAAAACAACCCTAAACACATTTACATTTTTGCCGAACGTATTCTTCAAGATAAAGTAGTGTAATTGGTATAGAGATGTATGAAAAATTAAATTAAATATTTAAAAAATTGGTGCAGTATTTAAAATTTGAAAATTAAAATAAAGCAATCAAATTAGACAATCATTCATGACAGCAGAATTCTGTTAGAAACATAGAATTTTATAAATAAATGATTTTGGGGCAAACAACAAACTTTTATGAATTTTAGAATAATATATTAGACTTGCATTCTACCTGTTTGTACTATACATTAATGAAATTGATAAAAACAGGCATTTTAGACGTTTTTCCGTTTTGGGTTAGATTGAAAAAGCAATATATAGAAAAAGGATATAATTAACATTGAGTGTTTTTCTGAAAAATAAAATATAAAAATATAAGATATAACGTGTAATGTACAACAAAGTAAAATAAATTTTATTATTTGCATGAAAAATAAATCGTCGTATATATTACAATCACTTAATAAAACATATTTATTTTTCAAATTTAGTCGACGAAATCGAGTATTTTTCTTATTAAATTTACAGTTTTTGCTAAATATTAAACTATTTCAAATCATTGACTAAGTTGATTTTCTTAAAACACATGCAGAATAAAAAAAGAAAAGCGTTGCTAAACTAAAAGGGTACCTGCTTTGAAGCAATTCTTAATATAACAAAAAATAACATTCAGTAGAATAAAGTAGCTTTTTATACAAGTTCATAATAGAATAAAAGCAATCATGTTAATGGCTCCATTTTCCAAAAAAATATTAGTTTAATGGTAAGCAAGGATATATAAGTTATAACCATTTTTATAAGTGGCTTTTTTTCGACATAAAATGTACTTTTCCTTTAGATAATGAATTTATAGCTATATTTCTAAAAGGTTACTTTGTTTGCAATTTAAAAGAAAGGGGATTTAATATTCTTAAGTGTGCATAACATGAAAGGAAATTTTGTACTATTTAATGTATGCATTAGCAAATATTGATAAACTGGTAAATTTTTCAAATTGATCAATCGAGTAATTTAAGAAGGTCGAGTAATTTAAGATATTAAATTTTTATTTCAAAAATTAAAATACTGGAGTAAGTAACAAAATGTAGGAGAGAGTATGGTGATATGATGAGATTACGTTTTCAAGATTTTATCTGAGCTCAGGAAGTGCATTAAAAATCTGTAATTGATATGAGACCTTCTTACAATCAGTGGCGTAGCAAGGGGTGTAGGAGGCTGCGAATACCACTATTTGGTTTTCGCCTTATCTAATTGGATGATTTTCTGCGATTAAACAAGCTGAAAATAACTTTACAAAATTAGTGGTATTATTTGAAATGTTTTCATCTGCTCTCAAAGTTATAAAATAAATACATGCAATACTGTAATCGCGGCATCAACGAATATCTTGTACTTTTTGAAATTCCATACAACTATTTCGTTTCTTTTTGTTTGTTTTTTCATCTAATCATTGATCGTTAACTTTTTAAGTAAATTTGCTCAAATGTGTATAAAAACGTTCTTACTGCTCATACTATCTTTTTATATATATCTTATTACATTTATCAAATAAAAGATTTATATTTTACTCATAAGTACATAATCTAAAAAATAAACAATTTTAAAATCGCCAATCTGGATTTTTTTTCATTAAAATGACATATTGTTGAATAAATAGGATTATGATTTTATCATAATTGTTTTAATTGAAATATGAAAGGAAATCTTGTTTTTTATCTTATTTTCAATATGAAACATTAATGTTTTTACCTGACGTCATGGTGACGTTGTGAAACAGTCGGCGTCTAGACGCTAGTCAACTAATCTACATAGAACGATGTGTTGCGTATAAAAAGCTTGCCTGAAAAATTATCAGTCGAAAAGTTCCATCAAAATACTAAATTCATCAAAACTCGAATTATAAGCAGTGGGAACGAAATTTCCATTTGTATTTTATACTAGCTGACCCGCCCGGCGTTGCACGGGCCCTTGATACAATTAAACAAACCTATAGTTTGTATAATTTTATATTATTAACCCGATTTAGTATGAAATTATTTATTTAAACGTGCTGCGCACGCGAGGTAAATCCTTTATTTCCATGGGGGTGCATTCTGATATAAACGAACCTCCGATAAGTGTTCCCGCTGCCTGCGGCACCGTATAGAAGACGTGCAGTGCACACGCTACAAAATATTTTAGTTCTACCTTCTGCCATCAGGGTTCGCACTCTGTTTCAAACAAATAAACTTCCAAAAGAGACTCCGACACGTGTCACCGCTGCCTCGGGCGCGGTTTAGCAGGCGCGCTGCACACGTTGCAAAATCCTTTAGTTCCAGTTTCCACCGCCAGGGTGCACAATTTGTTCTATACGAACATCCGACATGGGTACCCGTTGTATCCAGGGAGTTGAATGAACCACGTTCCGACGATATCAGGCCTATAGAACTCGAGAAAATGATGCGTCCCCTGGCCGTGGAAGGTGGAACTAAAATCTTCAACTCGATGCAAAACCAATCCACTGCCAGGGGGCGCTATTTTTGTATACGAACATTCGACATGGGTACCCGTTGTATCGAGGGAGTTGAATGAACCAATTCCCGCGAAATCAGGTCCATAGAACTCGAGAAAATGATGCGACCCCTGGCGGTGGAAGGTGCAACTAAAATCTGTAGCGCGATTGAAAAAAAAAAATCGAATCATCCAAACCCCGTTTTGATCGGGACCATACAACCCGAGATAAGAATGCACCGTTAGAGAAAATAACCTTGAACGATTGCCCGCTAGGGGGCTCTTCGTCATGTGCACAACAACAAATCACGTACTTTGATTGTTCGTAAACATGAAGTGAATATGGGTTGTATACTTTCATTAGGAACATAAATTAAATTCTTACTAAAATCGTTATTTGAAATTTCCGGTATTCTCTCTATATAACATTTATAAAACGCTACGGGAGAAGCTAAAATTGTTAAATATCTTAAATGGAATTTGTTTTGTGCAAATTAGAGCAAGATAGAGCGTAAACACACTCCCTTCCCATACCCGCAAATATAACGAATAATTTGTTCCAGAAAACCACCTCCTCCTACATTAACGCGATCATTAAAAAAACAATTATATTTTTTTGATGATAAGAACATAAAGAAGATGCTACGCTGAAATAGCCGCCAGATGGCCACCCCTACCATACTCAATTTTAAATCTATATCGTAACTAGTTATCTTAATTTTTGTTCATTAGTAAAAATTGGCAGTTATTTCCTTTCATTTTTGCAAACACAGAAACAGATATTTTTATAGTTCAGTTTTAAATCAAAGTAGATCCCTGTCTGAAACTTTCTCGGATTTTTTTTTTTACTGGCGCCGCCAGATTTTTGACAATTTTTGCAAAAATTAAGAAAAATTAACTGCCAAATTTTACAAAAATTGCATTGTCGGATGCAGAAAATTGTTCTACATACGCTCAGAAATTTTTAAATCGATATCTTAATTAGTTTTCTTAAAATTCGCTAATTTGTAATTCAAATTTTGAATTTCAAATTCGTTCATTTCTGTTTGCAAATCGAGAACAGGTGTAACTTTTCTTTAACCATTTTGATAAAAAATATGGCATTTTCGATACGAATTCGATACGAAGGAAATTATTATATATTCTTTAACCATTTTGATAAAAAATATGGCATTTTCGATACGATGTTTAATGAGATTCTAATTAATATCTTGAGTAATTATCAAAATATTAAAATTCCTAGTTCCAGGTGCATTTAATCAGGCTTTGGACTACCTAAATATAAATTTTCTTAATTATAGGTGCACTAGATTTCGTTGGCCATCGCAGACAAACACACAGATAGACAAACACACAAACAGAGCGAAACATTTTTTTTATTAATATAGATTTATAGTAGATTTGAACCTTTTTAGTAATAAATGAATTGTGAGTCAATGTATTTACATTGAATATTTTAACTTATTAAGGTGAATATGAAGTTCAGTATATATAATTTTCTAAATCCACTTAATGTGAAATGTGAGGTTTCTCTAATATAAGAATTCGTTTTAAAGTAAAAGTTTTTATTCCTGAGTTTTGCTTAAATATTTAAAGTTTGTTGTGAATGTTTAGACTGCACAAAGAGATGCCATTCAACTGATACACTAGATTTGAACACCCATAATACGTTTGATGACTAAACATTCCAGGTCAACTAAGGTTTCAATAATATGTATTTGCAGGAAATTATAGAAAAACGCAATAAATTTCTTATGATAAAAATATATTTCTAAAAAATTATATCACTATTTGAAGACAGCTATCAAATTTAAATTGATAAACTAACACAAATATTTTAAGTTTAGAAAATATTATATTGAAAAATATTTACGGTGAAGTATGTTCTGGCATTTGACGATATGTTATTTTTCGCTAATGAAAGGAAATTATTAGTTACTTATAATTCTGTTTTCTTAGAAAATTAGTTATTGCACTAAAATTAAGCACCTGTAAACCTAAAGAAGAGTGTCATGCCGGTGACGTCAGGTTTATGGCAACCTTTTTTTTCTCTCTCTACTACTGCGGAGTAAGAGAGATGGTAGATGTTTGGCGGGAGGCCAGAGTGACAGGTTGTGTGGTGCTGTGGGCACGTCATGAAATTAAGTATGAGTGTTGATAGAAGGAATATTAATATGGTTTAACTGCTGCTACTGATATTCTTTATATATATGTGTGCTCTATGTTTTCCTGTGATGTGCCGTCTCAATAAACTTGTTTATTATCAATTAGCTGCATTTTTGTGTCACAGTAGCAATAGCAATATAAGAACAAAAATGGTACGTGACAAAATATCGAGCTTTAAAATTTAAAAAGGAGTGAACGACGAGAAACACGAAGGAAAGAAGGTTGTTTATAAAGCTGTATCACAAAGAGAAAAAAATATAATTAGAACTTTATTGTTTGTTTTATTACTTCTGGAATTATAAAAATAACTTACGTATAATTAAATTCTCACAGGAATGTTTAATTTTAATTCGAAATTTTCTTACAATCGTTAGGAATTAATAACGGATAAATTAATTTTCAGAAAATTATTTTTATTGAGTTCAATGAAAAACTAAAATTGTTTATTAGTTTAATTTTTGCAGAATAGGAATTATTGGCATTTTACATGTTTAAAATTTTGCTGAGTTTTGCATTTAAAAAAATAAATTGCATATATATATAAATGCTATGAAATCACTAAAACTATAAAATTGATTTTAAATAAATAATTTGTTGCTATACATTTGTAAAAATATAAGTTTATCGTTGCAACTAAAATGAAATGAAATTTAAATGCATGTTTTCAAGCAGCACATAAGCGTACAAACATTTATTCATGCATCGAATACAATTTTTTCTATTTTGTAATAAAAATAAATAAAAATACTGCCATCATTTCATTTTTGATTTTTTATTAAAAATGAGTTTTTGGCATCTTAAATGTGTGAAGGTTGATAAATTTAGCATTTAAAACAAGTAATTAAAAAAAATTAAACTCATTTTGAAGGTATTATTTCTTACTTTCGTATTTTGGAGAACCCTGTTACCAAATTGTTACCAAGGTTACAGTCATGTACGGTCTGGTTAAATCACCCGAAATCAAAATTTATATTTCATGTATATCCGAACCCTCACGAGCCCGATACACTCACTAATGAGCCCGATGCAGTAATGAAAAAAAAAATTCATATTCGAATGCAATTATGTAATACTTTGTAACTTATTTCTAATATTAATTTCTACTTGATGCATACAAATTAACATACATATAAACGATTTACAAAACCAAATTCGCGAGAGCCAAATTTACCTCAAACCAAAATAATTAAACTCAAACCGACTGTCAACCGAAAATATTAGTGCCGACCGATTCAACGCATATCGCGAATTGTGCCCTGTTTGTATAAAATCATGTCACCGATCTGTTGCAGGAATGTAATCAACATTAAATTTAAATCTCGTTGTTATCAATATTGCTTATTTTGATGCGGAGTAGAAAATAATATATATATATATATATATATATATATATATATGTTATATAAAAATTTATTTCCTTCGCAAATCCTTCGCATTTAATTCACATTAGTCCTTTAAATTAATCTAACTTCTGACATAGTCAGTATTTCCTTAATTCTTAATAATATTTATTCTTATTTAATGTCCTTTTAAAAGTACTAACCCGTATATTAATAATTATCTTATTCCAAATCTTAATCTAAAATTTTAAATTCATTCGTAACTTTTATCAGCTTCCCAATCTATAAAATTCTGAGAGACGCCTTTGTCATTTCGAATGTTTTTAAAAGACATTTTTTTAATTCCATGCTCTGCTTTCGCGCGCTGGGTATTTTTCACTTCAAAATTAATGCGCGGCTACGAGAGGAATTATTTCGTGTTGGGTCTTCTCCCTCGCACCTCATTCGCTTGGCTGGAGCTTGCCACTCACTCATTGGTTTTTGCGCTCGTGATGTCGTATTCTGTATCATTACGCTCTGTGAACAAAACTCACTTGCACGCTTCTTGAGAGCAGATTTTTGACGTGTTTGGAAGTGTAACCAAATGGTTATCTGGTGTTGTAGTATCGTAGAATTTTCATACAGTTCTTTAAGATCTTTAAACGATGTAGTGAGCCATCGTGAAGCCTGAGGGCTATAAGTTTATACCTAATACTGTGGGAACAGTTACTTGCATCGCTCTTGTTCATAAATAAACGATTTGTCTGGAAATTGGCTGGTCTTTATTGAAGAAACTCTTGTGGTATCCCATCCTTGCCTAAACTGCTCGCCATGATTATTGATTACGACTGCAGTAACTCACCTTCTTGAACTGCCATTTTTTCATAGAGTAAAAAAACCATCTTCGTAAAAACACCACATATATATATATATATTTTCTACTTGTCCCTGTAAAGAAAAAAAAACTATATATAACACGATGACTATTTTAAATCATAAAATACTGTTGTGTATCGTAACACCATATTATAATTTCGTGACAATTGGTTAATTTTCCTCAAAATATAAAGCCTTTAAAGGGAAAAAAGGAAAACAGAGATGCAGAAAAACTTATCATCTTTAGTTGCTAA
This sequence comes from Maratus michaelseni, assembly GCA_963931845.1. Lineage (NCBI taxonomy): Eukaryota > Metazoa > Arthropoda > Arachnida > Araneae > Salticidae > Maratus > Maratus michaelseni. The sequence continues at coordinate 431,574,672 of OZ007588.1, forward strand.
TGATACTGAAACGGGATTTTCTGCAGACAAAAATTTTTCCAACCAAAAAGTAAGAAAATCAGGCCATTCATCCAAGAGTTGTGCTCGGAAATACAATGAAAGAAAGAAGATATCGCCACAAATAATAAATAAATCACTGATTTAAATTTTTAATATCATTCAGTTTGATCATTAAAGATATTATGATGATTGTTAAAGAAAATTGATGCTTCTATATGGTATGTTAAAAAATATATTAAAATGATTTTCAATTTATGATTCTCCTACCGTTCACTTAAATAAAATAATAATAATAAAAAGAGAAAAATAATATATATATATATATTTTTTTTAAATGATGCGAATTTTATATTTTGAAAACGAAATGGAATAATTTTGGGAATGTTTTACTTTTAGTAATAAGGGGATTGTTTATATTTGATAAATGGAGGTTATTCAATAGAAATGAAAATATAACAAAAATGCTTTTAAGTTTCATTGAGAATGAGAGTGAATATTTAATTTTTACTCATAAAATAATATATATATATTATATATATATATATATATATATATATTCGGTAATGTAAAAATATTTCTATCTATATATTTTAATGGAATTGGCGAATTATATTATTATAAATCAGCATTATAGTAAAAGGCAATTTCACTTTCCAATAAAAGTAAGTACTTGATATATTACTTAACACTTAAAGATATGTTTAATTTGAAATATGTATCGATACGCTCACTTATAGTTTTTTTCTCTAGCTGTATACTTCATAGAACTGCGGAAAAAGAAATGCTGAAGTAAATATGAAGTGGTAATAATGTCATGACTAATGGAAAAATTTTAAATAATATTTTAATATTTGTCCTTTTTAAAATTGAGATTGGAATACGAAATGAAAAATAGTATTTATATATTTGACCCAAATGTGTTAGATGCCTTTTGTTGCATCTTTCTATATTTTATCTTGCAGATATCTTGCAAATATTTTATGCGATTGTTAAAAAACATGTACATATATTATAAATATTATAAGTGGTGTTATAGCTATAAAATAAAGTTTTTTTTTCAGGAGGAACTTTCGATTATATATTTCAAATAAGAAGAAAGTATACAGATAAAATACAAATTTCTTAAAAAAATAGTTTTATGACAACATATTCCCATATTACGCAAAACTGGAAGATTTGATTAATGAAAGCACTGGTTCCACTTATGACAACAATTTCACCAAAATTTCAAAATAACTTTAATAGAGAACTAAATAATGCTTTGGAATGGCATAATAACACGCTTTATAAAATAAGAAAAATATGTAATGTTAAATTCCAATGGTATATTCTATAATTTAAGTCCTGTAACTTAAAATTATTTCATGAATACCTTGTTTGACGATTTCTTTTTTTAATTCTCCTTTTTTTTTTTTTTTTTTTTTTATAACGGGATATAACTGGCTTGTGTGTAAGGGCTAATAGTTCAAGATTCAATCAAAGTGCTTTAATTTTAACGTAGACAATGTGATTATTAATTAGTGTAGTTTATTTAGTTCACAAGTATATTATGTTGATTTATTAGCCACAAGTTTGTTCAAGTAAAACGAATTACTAAACATATTTATAATTTTCATTTAATATAAAGTCCAAAAATGTAAATTAGTTTGCGCAAACTTTCTTTTTATTTATTTTTTAAATGTGTGCATAAAAGAAGTAAATGTACACAAATTCTATTAAAATTTCTAACCATTTTTATCGCAAATTACATACATAGTGATTTTCGAAACATTAAAACTACCCGTTTTAATACTTTCGTCATTTTTAAAGCAAAAGAAAATAATACTTTAATACGTGAAAAAGAGTACTCTTAAAAAACATAACGAATATCTTTATTATCACACTTCCGTGTCGACAAAACATTCTACAAAACCATTTTTTGACAACCACATTTTTTTTCACACAGCTTGGAAAGATACATCTAAAAAAAAACACCTTTCTCACACAGCTTAGAAAGATACATCTACAAAAAAGAAACCATCTTTCTCACACAGCTTAGAAAGATACATTTATGAAAATATCTCCTGTTAGTAGGAATTCAATTGGATTCGCGACAATCTCCCACCTTGAGTTTTCAACAGGAAAACTCAACAATAGGCAAAACAAAATTCAAAATAATACAAAATATGCGTAGCATTATATTTACATTACATGGCCAAAGCATAGATATTCTTAATACTAATTTTTCAAAGAAAAATTATACAATTTCCTGCAAAAATTCAACATATTATTACAAATTCAAATTAACACTAGGAAATGAGATATAATAAAAATAAGGAAAAAAGTTTGTAAAGTTCAGTGTTAAAAAAAATAGTCTTATGACTGATAGCGTTTTGGAACAGTCACTGTTCTGCCACTTCTTGTTCGTAATATTGGTTCTAAAGAGTGTTCTTTTGGAATCTCTAGATTGTACAGTTTTTGTATTGGTCTTAAAAGTTCACCATTTTCCGAGCAACTCTCAGGTGACCATCTTTTCCAGAAATTAGTTCTTGCACACGAGCTAAAGTCCAATACGTACGTTTCTTATCAGACTCTACGAGAACGACATCACCAACGATCAGTTGCTTGACATTCTTTTGCAGGGAATTTTGTTGGCGTAACTGCCCTAAATACTCAATACGGAATCGTCTTCTAAGATGTTCTCGAACTTGTTGTCTATACTTTGTTCTTCTGTTTAATTCTTGTGCGTCAATTGCATCAAAATCTATCACATCTGAAGATCTTATTTCTTTTAGACACATTGATGGTGTTAAAAGTGCTAGATCATCCACATCTTCTGATACATACGTGAGTGGTCTAGAATTTACAACTTGTTCGCAGTCACAAAGAATTGTGATAAGCTCTTCATAGGATAATGAGGCTCTACCTAGTAATTTCCTCAAGATGCGTTTCACCATTTGTATCAACCGCTCCCACCAACCGCCCCACCAGGCAGCAGTAAGCGGATTGAATTTCCAACGAATCTTTTGTACAGCTACTGCAGCTGAGATCTGTTCCCAATAGATGTCTGAAAAAGCTCTATCTGCACCGACAAAATTTTTACCATTATCAGAATAAACGGTCGTCGGTCTTCCTCTTCTCGCTATAAAGCGCCTAAAAGATTGGAGGAAGGTATCTGTTGCTAGTGACGTCACTAATTCTAAATGTATGGCCCTGTACATTGCACAAGTGTACAACACAATCCATACATTTTTCCCATTTTTCAAATATAAGGGCCCAGCTAAATCTACTCCAGTTATTTGGAATACTGCCGCATCTTGAACTCTTTCTGCTGGCAATGCAATAGGTTCTGACTCTGTCTTCTGTGCACTAAATATTTTGCAACGCACACATTTCTGAACTACTGCTCGAATGGTTTTCCTGGCTTTCCGAATTCCGTAGTCTTCTCGTATAGATAGAGTTGCAAAGACTAGAAAAAACACGGTTTACACCTGGGAATAAACCAGGTTTTTGGGGAACAAACTTGGTTTTTAGGAAAAAAACAAGGACTTTTGGGAATAAACCTGGGAATAAACCGGGTCTATTGGAAATAAACCCGGGAATAAACCGGATTTTTGCAACTCTACGTATAGATGTCATCAAAAGAGCCACTCCTTCATGTAATAGCTCTTGGTGTTTCCAGGAGTTCAATCGATGGACTACAGGATGGTCAGACGGCAAAAGAATTGGGTACTTAAAATTGACAGTATCTTCTCGATAGATGACTTGTGTTTTTACTCTGATGATACCATCTTCATCTAGGATTGGTCTTGGGCTACGAATTTTCTCATTATTCTTTTCATCAAAGCTGCCTTTCTGGATCAAAATCATTAATTTTCTTTCAACTTGTTCTATTTCAAAACATGTAAGTTCAGATACTTCTTTTGAATTCGGTTTTCTTGAATTACTTATGAATCTTAGAATCCATGCAATCAATCTTATTATTTTCTTGTATGATGAAAATCGTCGATAATACCAATCATTAGGTTCAGTGTTCTTGTTTAATGCTGAAATGACACTTTTCCGTTTCTCAGCATTAATAACTACTTCATCTGGTGATTCGATATTTTGAGGACAAGTAAATTCTGGCTCAGCCAGCCAGGCTGGTCCCTCCCACCATTTTAGCTGCAAGAACTGTTCAATGGAACAACCTCTGGAAGGAAGATCAGCCGGATTAAATTTTCCTGAATTATGTCGCCACTGATCTTTCTGTGATAAAGACCTGATTTCTTCTACACGATTCCAGACAAATGTTCCCCATCTATCATCTCGCTTTATCCAGATTAAAGCTGTGGTTGAGTCACACCAATAACAGATCTTCAAATTTGGAATTCTTAAATCAGCAATGACACGACTACCCAACCTGGCTCCAATGCAGCATAATAAAAGCTCTAACCGCGGTATAGTTAGGTTCTTAAGAGGAGCTACTCTTGCGCGCGCTTGTATAAAACTCACCAAAATTTCATTTTCCTTCTTTACTCTCAGAAAAATACAAGTAGCATATGCGTGTTTATTTCCGTCGCAAAATATGTGAAGACTTACATCATTTTCAAAGTTATCTAGATTCATCCAGCGCTCAAGTTTGATGTCAGAAAGTGATTTTATTCCTTGCACCCACTTCAAAAATTGTTTAGCTAAATTCTCTGGAATTAATTCATCCCACTTTAATTTCAACTTCCAGCATTCTTGTAGAATAAGTTTAGGGAGCAAAGTCACAGGTGAGGCAAATCCCAAAGGATCAAAAAGAATCTGAGCCAATGAAAGTAGAGCTCGTTTTGTAGGAATAATTTGCTCTTCCTCAATAGGGCCGATTTTGCAAGATAGGGTATCGTTTTCTGGATCCCAGTTTAAGCCTAGTACTGGTGTTATGTTAACTGTTGAAATTTCAGACATAATGTGAATTGGATAATTTGACAGCACTCCCCTTAAATTGAATTTCGCGGAGGACAGTAACATTCTCGATTCAATTATAAACTTGTTTAACTCTTCAGTTGTGTTGAAACTACAAACACAATTATCGACATACAAAGATTCATTCAAAGTATCTGCTGTAGAAACAAAATTGTCAGTTGTACTTTCCAGATGGTGTTTCAGAGTAGCCGCTAGTAAAACAGGGCTGCAATTGAATACGAAAACCACACGTTTATGTCTGTAAATTATATTATCCTTCCATAAAAACCGTAGATAGTCTCTATCACTTTTTGTAATACCTATCTGTAGGAATGCCTTTTCTATATCAGATACTGCACCAACAGGAAATTTCCGAAAACGATGCAATATTGAGGAATCATTTCAATCATATTTAATCCTTTATCCAGACAATCATTTAATGAAGGAAAACCTTTCACATGAGCCGAAGCATCAAAAACCGGCCTTACTTTAGTAGTTTCACTCGATTCTTTAAATACAGGCCTGTGTGGCAAATAATGTATTTTGGATTTTTTATTATCGACCACCCTTTCAATTATTCCTGCATTTAACCATGTATCAAACACTTCATTATAAACTTCAGTTTTATTCAAATTTGATAACAATTTCTTCGTTGCAGCAAGCCGTTTTTCTGCCAATTCTCTATTACTAGGTAAGCGGGCATTATCTAGTACCCAATGCAATGCTACTTCATACCTCCCATCTGAATCTATTCTTATGTTTCTTTTAAAATGTTGCATAGTTTCTTCATAAATTTCATTTTTAGTTTTAGATTCAACCGGATCAGTTATACCAAGAATATCTAGCTTCCATAAATTAGCAACGGAACTTTTGTTCCAAAGAGACGAAATAACCATAAGAGAGTTATTTGTTTCAGATTTAATACCTGGAATTTTTCCCATGAGAGTCCACCCCAAATGGGTCTTTACAGCAACCGGACCACTTTTTAAAACTTTAATATTTCCGGTGAGTAATTTTCCCGCCACATCGGAACCAATTGAAAATTTCATTTCATTTTCGGTTTTACATACATTGTTTTCAACATTCGAAATCTTAATACCATATTTATTTAATTCTTTTAACCAAGGTCCATTTGGCACCTTTTTTATATTAGAACAAATAACAGGAACATCTAAAACATGCATATCACATTTATAACTATTATCAATACTACTTAAATGAATTCTATGTGGTTTGTCTCACTTGTTTCAACACCACCAAATAATTTATGAATTAATTTAACTTCGTCAATACTTTTATAATTCAAATACTTAATTACATCTTCTGATAAATATGAACGCTCAGAGCCCGTATCTATGAATCCCCGTACAATTTTTTCTTTACCATCGTACTTTACACGTACATGCAAAGTTTGTAATAACACAGTTGGGTCGGAAACTTGAGTAGTCAAAACAGTATCACTACTCCCTGACTCATGTTCATGTTTACGACTTTCTAACACCGTATTACTTTCTTTATTACAAACATTTTGACACATTACAGCAAAATGCCTTTTACCGCAATTTAAACATTTAATCTTCGATTTACAGTGACGTGAAATATGATTTTTCTTAAGACAGACAAAACAAGCCCTCTTTTTCAAAATTATACTTCGTTTATCTTCAAAAGAAAGCGAATTAGCTTTAAAACATTTTTCTGATCAGTGACACTTGTCACAAAATATACATGCTTCATCATATTTCTTAATTAAATGTTTATCTTTAGAATTATTACCTACAAATAAATCAGTAGCAGTTGGCATAGAATTATATTCAACATTTTTAAATCTAGTAAAATTCTTAGATTTATCAAAACCAAAACTAGTACGCGCCAATAAAATACGTTCTTCAGACAGCACTTCATTTTTTAAGAAATTAAGTATAGAATTTAATTCACTCTTACCTTGAGCAGACTTTTCACGATCCCGTTCAGAAATTCGGAAAACATCATGAGGTAAACACGATTCCACCAACGGGAATAATATGCTCGCGTATTTATCCTCTGTAACCCCAAGAGATTCCAACGATCTAAGTTTGCTTTCTAGGTTGTCATATAACGATGACAAATTGCACTCTCTTCTGGATGTATTATTATTGCATAATACCAGCTGCAGCAGATCGCGAACATAAATTTGCATTAAAGTGTATTCTCTTCCAAATCTTTCTTTTAGATGTTGAATTACTTTAGGATAATTTTCAGCCGATATAGGATAACTGTTCATTATTTGGGACGCTTTCAATTTCGGAGTAATTGCTTGCATCAGATATACGAACTACACAGTGTCTTCGTGAATTTTCTTGAAGGTATTCTAAAACGTTAGCCACGATCTTGAGTCTCCATCAAACGGCTGCAAGCTAATTTCAGGTAATCTAAGTGTGCGGGATCCCATTCTTTCGATTTCTATCGAATTAGGTAAAAGAAGTTGATGTTCGACGGCAGGTTTAACGAAAAAATGTCTTACATTTTGCTTCACTGTTATTAATTTTTCATGGTATTCTTCGCATGCTTCGAATTCTTTTACATAATCTTTTTCTGCAGACAAATTCGACAACATAAAATTCGATATTTCGTCATCTGTGGAACGTAATCTAGATGCTTTGTCTACTAGTTGATCTAATAGCTCTTCTATTAGATTAACATCTGGGCTTGACTGGTTAAGAGCTTCGTTTAAAGTATTTAAAGTCTTCGTAAATGCGCTTCTAAGCGGCGTTCTTTTTATTTTTAACGCATCCATACTTGAACAGTTTTCCACTTAAAAAATATTACTTCCTATGTCCTTCTGTTCGGGCGCCAATTTATCGCAAATTACATACATAGCTATTTTCGAAACATTAAAACTACCCGTTTTAATACTTTCGTCATTTTTAAAGAAAAATAAAATAATACTTTAATAAGTGAAAAAAACAGTCCTCTTAAAAAACATAACGAATATCTTTATTCTCTCACTTCCGTGCCGACAAAACATTCTACAAAACCATTTTTTGACATCCACATTTTTTTTCACACAGCTTGTAAAGATACATCTAAAAACATCTTTCTCACACAGCTTAGAAAGATACATCTACAAAAACAAAAAAACATCTTTCTCACACAGCTTAGACAGATACATTTATGAAAACATCTCCTGTTAGTAGGAATTCAATTGGGTTCGCCACAATTTTATTGTATATCCACGAATATATAACTGTTTATTTTACACTGTTCTTTATTACTGGAAAATATGACATTATGTTATAAATAATTTTAAAAGACATTAACGACAAGCATTTTTCCGTTTACTGCAAGTAGCAATATTAGTAAAATATGCAAATGTTGTTTAATTTATATGTAACTATTGCAGAGATACGTTTGAAAATAATAAATTTAAAATGTTATCTATTTGTTTTTCAAATTTTGAATTACATTTAAAGTTTACAATCAACGAGGATTTCAGTTAGAATCGGAGACGGATATAATGAATATTGATTAGAGAAAAATTGAGAAAAATTTCTCAATATATATTGCATTTTTAGATCCAATTTTTTTGCGTTAAGAAGTAAATAATGCAATAAACGCAAAAACTTAAAGATTTTATAACATGCTAATTTTTTAATAAATAATTTGCTATCACAAGCGATAATATTTTACTGACTGATAAAAATTTTTATTATTTTATTGCAAAAACTTCTAAACGTCTCCTCATACGTTCCATAAACATGTTTTTTCATATTAATCAGTCAGAAAAGGAATAAGAAAATTATATCAATTCAATTATCCAGTTCCATTAGTTTGATGGGAAAAATCTTAAAACTGAAATAAAAGCTCTTTAATTTTTTTTCAATCTATTAATTAGGTCTGTCGTGATTTTTTTCAATTCCCAATTCTTTTCACAGTAGATAAAGAGAACCTTTTCAAAGAAATTAGTAAATTAATGATCGAATTCATGAACAGATTATGTAAAGATTACTTTAAGGAATTCTTTCATTATTAAAAACTTTTATTAATTGCCTTTTTTTTAAAATTAAAAATTACAATTACAATTAAATTCTATCTATTTGTGTCTTGAAATAACAAAAATGAGAGAATCACAGAAATTAAAATAATAGTTATAAAGATTTTCAATGTATACAATATGATAACCTCAGTTATTACTTATCCATCATACGTAGTATAGGGGAAGTCTTGTAATTGTTTCGAAAATCGAAAAACTTTTTTGACGCATTTACACGTTTCAGACACTGTAGATTAGGAAAAACATATTTTTTGAAAAAAAAAAAATGCCGTCCGTTTGTCTGTGTGTCTGTGTGTGCGTCTGTAAACGTTCTATCTCCCGAATAAATTGAGTTAGAGACTTGTCTCCCGAATAAATTGAGTTAGAGACTTGTCTCCCAAATAAATTGAGTTAGAGACTTGAAATTTGGTATGTACTTAGTATGTAATAATTGAAAGAAGCTTATTGAATTTCCGTAACCTCGATAATCCGGAACTATTTTTTTCGTACTCTCGCAATATTCGTTCTGATAAAAGGTATATAAAATTTTTCGAAATTGTTTATTTTAAGGAGTGAATATAAAAGACAATAAAAAAATATAAATTTTGCATAAAGAATGAAATCGCTCGAATAATGAGTTGCCGAGATATTTGTAATCCAATTTCCACACTCTTCGATTTTTCTTGACCCTGTATTTCATTCAAATTTCAATTCAAATATATATTTTAATTGGAAATGAGACGCTTAATCCGACGCAGTAAACCATTAGTTAATATGGTTATCAATTTTGGTGTTATGAGGATGTTTCTTTTACGCAATTCAGTAATGGAGCCTTTAAAGTTTATGACGTCATCAAGCCACGATGTTATTCGAATTGCAATGCATTTTATATATAGTTTACACATGTTTTATTTTCATATGTTATATTATGCACATCCATGATGGATAAGTATTACGGTGGCCACCCAACGACTAGTTTGTTTGAGGGAACGAAATGTGCAATTATAACTTCCAATACTATCAAATATAGCAAATAACACTGGATTGAAATATTTATTAACCGATATCCGACAAAGAAAACTAATCAGTTCATCTGTATACCTTCTTAATGTATGGTTACACATAATTTTTAAAAAGATGTTCTGATTTTGATAATAATAATTTTTCTTGGTTAGGGCTCGTATTTTTGGTATCCGTGTATATATTTCATTAGGATCCAAAAATGTTATGTTTATTATTTTCTATGTTTAATTATAAAAAAAAAAAAATTTATTTTATCATAGAAAACTGACAGAGTTTCTTGCCAAGCACAAGAAACAACAGCTCAATGAACTGTAAAATAAATAAATTTTCACCATTTGTTGCGAAATAATTTTTCAAAATGAAATAGTAATCTGTCTAGTTTATATGCGGCGGACAGAATAAAATGGGGAAAGGGAGGGTGTAACATCTATAAATGGCGTTCTAACTGTCATAAAAACTAATTTCTTGTTTCTACGGAAAAGGAAATGCCGACTAATTATGTAACTTAAAGTAAATTGGAATCCGACGGATAAGTGTTTAGTAAATTTTATTTAAAAAGCGTACCTTTTCACATTTTTAAAATTTTCTGCTTTATGTGCAGCACAAACTTTTCACGGGGCTACTGCATTTTATTTGCTTGCAGGAATAAAATTTCATGAAAGTATATTTATTGATTTTTTATTCATATCAGTTTAAATACCTGATTCTTATTATTTGTACATAGCAAAAAAAAAAAAAAAAAAAAAAGGTTTAACTCTGTGAAAATTGTCATATACACACAATGTCAAGATATATTACTGTAGTGCAAGCACCTTACTGTAAAAGTGCACTGTAGCATTTACTTTTCGTTTACAGGTTCACTTAAATTATATCATATACACCACAACCTATGGATATTTACTGATTGAAATTTAATTTAATTATTTTATACCATTTCAAACTCTGTAAAGTTTTATTATCATACTGGAACAGTAAATAAGAATTCAAATTCTTAGTCTGACAGTCTGCTAGCCCGTTGATTCAGGCTTCAAATTTGTTACAGATTATCTTATTGATATAAACACGCTTTTTAACAAACTAATAATCAAATCTTTCTAATAATCAAATAAAGTGGTTCATTTGCTGGCGAATTTGAAACGTCTTCTTGTCCAAACTGTAAGTGGGGAATAAACAGATACGCTCATGTTTATTTCATAAAAATTAACCATATGACCTGCTTGCCCGTGTTTTCCGTTTTTATAAATTATATTAAAGCGGCTGTAAACAAAAATATTTAAAACAGAATTATGTTTTAAAAAGTATATTCAATGAAGAATTATCAAGAATATTATAGCACCAAACCGCGATTTACACATATATATTTTCTGGAATTTATAAGCATTCTTATGAAAATACAGAAAAAATCCCAGATTGTCACATGGTTTCAAGAACGAAATCTAACTATAAAACCCTTACATACAATGACAGGTGACTATTATTATGTAAAATGTATAAAATATATTTTAATAAATTAATAAATTAATAATTCTTTTGTTGAAATAAAATAGTTTGTCTAGAAAAAAGTTTTTAAAACAGAAAAACAAGAAAAGTCAAATAAATATTATTTAATTTTCAACAAAAGTCTTTTTTCTCAAAATTATTGAAAAGTTCTCTTATATAATTATTATACAGACGGAGTTTTGATTAAACGTATAAAATAAAGCAAATACTACTGATTTAATGTGATATTGGATATTATTTTTTCAGAATTTTGTCTGATAAACTTCCAATTAAAATATCTATAACTAGCTTTTAATTAGTTGTACTAATATTCTTTGATGTTTCATGATTCTTTTTAATTTTATTCAAAAGAAAATGCTTAAAGGATCTTTGAAAGATGATACCTTTTAATATTTATTAAAATATACGAAAAGTATTAATTTATGAAATCATTTATTATGAAATTGAATAATTAAATAATAAAAATTGTGATGTTCCCAGACAATGTCAGTTTAATATTATTAGAAAATTTTTAAGCATACAAAAATATCCTGTTAATCGTAAAATATTCTCATTTCTCATTTTTGATAATATAAAAAATAGTTTAGTCGGAAATTACTTAAAATAATTAAATTAATTTTTTTACACTTACAGAAATACATGCAAAACTTGTCTTTTCTGTAAAATATGGCAGGATTTTACGAACTATCATAATATTGTAAAAGAATGTACTTCAGCTACAATAACGATATTAATTCCAATTTTATACGTTTTATAAGCATTAAAGTATAAGTTTTATTTAAGTTATAAGATTTAGAGTATTAGAAATTTTGTAAGTTTTTTTAAATTAAATCGATTGTAATCATTTTAACTTTTAAAAACTGAAGTTTGCTATACAACACATTTCTAAGTAAATTTTAGCCACTTTTAATGCTGCGGAATGAATTCCAATATAAATAAACAAATAACTAATAATTATTAGTATCTGGAATATACTAATTTAAAAAGTTGAAAATAGGGTAAACCGGTATAATCGGATCAAAGACGAGTTTGGGCTTAATTTGTAAAGTTTTTTAGTGGGAACTGGATGAAATGCTTAGCTTTAGTTCAGAAGGTGAAGCGACCATTACAATATTTCCATACAAGTATTTAAGTAGCTCCTGTGTTTAAATGTTACTTGATCATTTTTTGATTATTTTAATTTTTTATTGCTTTAAAAATTCTTAAATATGAACACATTTAAAGTTACAGAATATTTTTATATAAATATGTGTAACATATACACCAATTAATTAATTTTTCAGTATTTTTTTTTTACTTTCCATCTTGTGCTGCGTGTTTGTAGCTTTGCCATATAAGAGTGAGAGAATGCTAGACTGGATGCCGTCTGGATAGCTTAATTGGTAAACCACTCGGTGCGCTATACAAAGGGATCCGGGATCTAACCCCGTTCTGGAAATTTTTTTCACTCTAGTGGTTGTACGCTGATTAGTAAAGTGATAATTCATTCTTTGTATTTCATTTTGTGTAACATATTTAATAAGATTTTATTTTCGGTTATACAACTATTGATAACATTTGATAAGAGCTTTTTTACTACTCGCTTTCAATAAACATTCTTTAGTGGTAAAACCAGATACACTTGCAATCAAAAAATTATATTAAAAACAATAATTGAAGAGACCGTAAACAATGCTGAAAAAATGGCAGCCAAAACTACATAGACAAGTATAATTATTATTTTTATAATTCTGACAATGAGGTGAGTATAATTTCTCCAATTTCTCCATGGGCAAACAGACAGACGGTCAAAGAGACACACGGTCAAACAGACAGATGACCAGACAAAGCTTATTCATAAACACTTTTCAACTATGTTGAAAAGTGTTAAAAATATTTTTTTTATCGGTTTCACATAAAGCAGTTTTATTTATATAATAATGACCAAACATTAGCGTTACTAATGATTAATAAATTAAATTTTGATGATAAAAAATCCTAACACTTATTAATAAAAATTTAGTTCTTCGATGATAACAGACATATTTAAATACCTAACTTTTTCTTCAGATAACCTAAAATACACTTTGTAATGATTTATCATTCTCATAATTTTCTTATTGTCTAAAAGACTGATATTAAAGGAACTTAGAAACGGCGCGACGTACAAGATAAAAATTTTCAATAACAAACTATTCAGTAACAGTCTTCAAACATTCCTTCATGCAGCTTTTTTTCATTTAATAAAAAAAATGGCAACATTTAATATCAAACTGATTGCTTAGTTTATCAAAATCTTTGATTTTTACAGTTGTTAGATATGTAGCATATACACACATCTTTTTTTTTACCCTCCTATCAGTACATAATTATCTATTTAATTTTATTACTGAAGAGTTGCACAATAGTACTTGTAGAATACAACAATTAAGTAACACAATTTGCTATGTTTTTATTTGAAAATAACATTGTGAAAGCCATCATACATTTAGTTGTAATACTTGCATTGTTATACACATTTTTTAAAACAATTCTATTCTTTTTTAATAAAAATAATTAATTATGGATATGAAGATTACCATTTAATTACCGATCACAATATCACGATAACATTTTTTATGAATTATGTGGGTTTTTGGACGGAACAATTATATTGTCACATGCAAGTGATATACCATATTTTGTGGCAAAATCTGGGATTAAGTATGATGGCAAGAGTCAGGAATTTTTTGCTATCAAGTATGCGTTTTACGAAGAATAAAATTTAATTTCTGATGATTTGTTTTTGTCTACATAATTTAACATATTTAAGACTCTTCATACCAAACTCATATTCAAAGACAACTTTTTTTTCAGTAACTGCCGTGTTCTAAAAGTGTAGTTTGGAAGGTGTGTGTGTTCCCCCCTTTCAAAAGCTTATGCTATGTCTATTATAGTTTTGCATTCTATTATAGTTTTGCATTCGAATCAACATAGTCTAAACTTTATGCAGAAATAGAGTCTAGCATATATATTAGGGTTCAGCTAACTCATCTGCAAATATCCAATATCTATAACAGCATAAACTAATATTTAATAATATAAAAAGCATAACAACATATTGGTGCCATACAACGACGCAACACATCTCAGAATCTACAGGGTGTCCGAAAAGTCTGGAAACGGTCAAATAATTCGAGACATATACATCGGATTGAAAAACGGCAAAATGCATGTTCAATATTCATCCTTTAAGATTTAAAAGATGCCCCCTTCCCCCCCTGGGGCAAAGTTGGGGGGCAACTTTCATATCCCTAAATAGATTTTTCTTTAAATATTCAACATGCATTTTGTCGTTTTTTAATCAGATGTATATTTATTTCTCGAGTTATTTGACCATTTCCAGACTTTTCGGACACCCTGTATTGTATATGTCAACAATAGATTACTTTGTTTCAGTTCAGATCAAGAGATTTCAAGAGGCGCATGCTCTGCCGAAATAAGTTATTTACCGATTACCCGGAACACTCTTTAAAGAATCGAATATCAGCCATATCTTACAACTTCCTTCTAACATACTGTTATACTGAGAGTACGGATAGAAAAGAAACAATATTATAAAACACTAGATGAAAGAAATACTGTAGCAATATCAGTAAAATAAGTTTCTTTGTTACTTAACCGGGGGAGAGTATGAAAAAGAGTTTCAAAAATTTTATTTTAAAATATTTTTCCCCCAGTGAAATACAGTACTATTCTCGATGCAAACTCAAAACAAACAACCCGTAAACAACTGTGTAATGCAAATCAGTTCAAAATTGCAACCATATTCTGTAATGCAAGAAATAAAATTTCAAAGACCTAAGAAGTATCATACAAATAGTATATTCCTACGTTCATATCATATTCAGAAAATAAAAGAACATAGTAAATAAAACACACATCTCTCTCCTGTGATAATGCAACCGAATGAGTCCCTATGCTCATGTGCACTGCTGCATTTACCCAAAAACACCGTTGAAATTCGACGTTAAAGCAATTAAATGTTAAAAAAGAATGTTTTAAAATGTCCTCTTTAATCACTGTTCGTTTCAAATATATATCTTCTAAAACCATTGTTTCATCCATTGTTTTAAGCTAATAAATTTTTATGTAAATATGATAAATTTTCGTACGTAATAATATACAATCTGCACATGAGGCAGATTTTTAATTTATTTTGTGTAATTTACTTGTATTGTAACGAACAATAGTGTCAAAGTTTGAGAAACGTTAATCGTATTTTCAAACAAATTAAATACCTATGCCTTTCAATTTCATACGATTTATAAGAACTTTGGGGTTTCTTCGTTATCCCATCGACCACTTTCCATTTAAAAAAAACTATCGCCAAACTATAGAATTTAACGCCAAAAATGCATGATCGTGGTGTCACATTCAGTTGACGTCAAATGCGGTACACGTGCTTGTTATCTCATCAAGTGGTTTTTAATTCGAAGTTTAATGTATTTTTAATAATGTTTTAATGATTTATTAGTTATTTCATTAACTGAAATTAAAATTAAGTCTTCGACACCATGATATTCAAAGAAAGAAAGCATTGAAATAAATGTCGCGTTGCGTAGTTACGTACAATAGATCAATTACAACTGACGTCACAAATATTTATCCAACAGTCGAGAGGCATAATTAAAAATAATAATAATAATGCAAATAAATAAATATCCAAGATTATTTTTGTGTCTGTTTTCATTAATATATCGTAATTTTTATTGTTTAAAGTTACTGATAAATGACACTTTAATGAATCGGGCTTTTCCTAACTTATCTTTCCTCTTTTTCTTTTTTTCTTCCTTTCTTTCTTTCTTTTGTTTTCTTTTGTTTTCTTATTTTTTTAATATCCTAATGGCAACATTCTTCCATTTGTTTATTGGGCGTTTCAGTTTGTCGAATAAATGGGCCATAATTTTTTTTAATGGAAAGTGGTCTACGGAATAATGGAGAAGTACCAGAATATTTTTCCACATTTTATTTACATTAAGAAATATATTTTAAAAATTTGCTGGTTCACATATTTGTTTACTTTTCCATGCATTACATTAGTCCTGCTATTCTTTTTAAATATCTCCCACTTATATAAATATAATATGTGCTTTCTCTCGTGTTTCGCATAAACACTGTAAAATTAAGATTATTAGATTTCATCTCAATTCAACTGTCATAACTGCTGATGAAGCAGTCATTTTTAGCGATTTTTCTGCTACCTGTAATAAAAAATATTTGGGTACTTTTATGTTAGCTGAGCACCAGTGATATTTCTCCAAATCTTGTTCAATTGGCATTATTTGAATTGCAACCTTTTACGTCAGATTTTTTTATTTGTATTGATAGGTTTGTGTTTACGTATAATATTATGATTACGTTTAGGCTATTTTCAAGTACGTTTTTTAAGATAATATATTGCAATGTTAAAATATTCGCTAGTTGTTATTAACTAGCGAGACTAAAAGATTAGCGAGATTAAAAAAATTTTGGCGATCACTGGCACCAGGCTAACATAAAAGTATTAATGTTTGTTTTTGGTATAGCCCAAACTAAGAAAAAAATTCCATTCGATTAAAAAATTGTATTTCGTTAAGCATTAAATTTTCTTATTTTTAACCTAAGAAAGAAACAATCATGGATTTAATTAATTTTGCAATATGCGGCACCCAAAAAATTTTGATTAAATTAATAGAGATGTCGCAGACGCACTGCGTTTTCCATTTGGCGCCAAAATTTCGATTTTTGCTTTGTGCTTGCAACTTGGTGTTTTATAATAAAACGGAATATGTGTGTAAATAAATAAAATAAAATATCATAAAAATAATTAATAAATACAATTAAATGCGTGTGTGTAATAAAAATAATGTGTGTAAATTGGGCTTTCTCGCTAAAATGATGCAAAGGAAAATCGCGCCAATCCCAGTGTGTCTGCGACATCTGTTCCATTGAATCATATACGGGTATTTTTTATTTAATAAATAAAAGTTATTAATGTTTAACAGCAATTTTTGAGTAATTGAATATATATTAATCTTTTTGTATTAGTTTTATTGTTTCAGCAAATATTGAAAGTAAATAAATTGATGGCATTGATATTTTAGAACGTAATTAATCTTTGTTTACAATACTACCTTGTACAGATAACTTAAGTTACTGTCAGCCATCAATTTTGGGCAGAGTTGCAGCGTTCTCTAGCGATTGGCTTTATGACGGTATACGCAGATGTAAAAGTTTAATTTAAAATTACGGTTCATTAATAAAACTTTTGAACAAACGAATGTACGATAACAAATTTGTGTACATATACCTTTCATTAAATAAAAGAATAATGTAATTTGAGGCAGTCGTTTGTTCTCACAGACTGTCGAAAGAAAAAGCTTAACGTTTTAAATACATACATGGTTTTGTCCTGTAAACACTTTTTTATGTTTAAGGTTTTTCTTGGCTGTCTCACTATAATATTTTAGTGCGTTTCGGAGGATTTTTTTACACTAAAAATGTACGCTTTACATATATTACCATTTAAAAAACTTATTTGTTTATGCGTTTAATTTTTCTTATGTTTACGTTTATATAAACCTAAATATATGTAATTGATATCCATGCTATTTATTCACCTTCCGATTTCAGCCATTAATGTTAGACGTGACTGATAAATACCAAATTTCTAAAAAGTGTAGTGAGATAAATATAACTCATGTGAAATAATTAAAATATCTGTAAAAGAATACTTAAATCTTTCTTTATATTAATTATATAATCCCTCCTAAATATTTGATAAAAATTATATGTAAAAAAACTCATTTGTATATGAAATATACAATAGAAGATTTAATAGATTTTTGAGCATTAAAACTTGTTAGTAAAAATGTTTTTCTTTTTCAAATATACTTTTCTTTTGCCCACTATATATTCGATTCTCATCACGTCTTACACACGGTGAATCTTAACTCATCATGGAAGAAAAAAAGTAAAAAAGTGCTATCTTTCACTCAGCACGAAGTGATTCGTGACATTATCAGCATTCTGAAAGTGAACCTTTTGCTTTTACCGTAACAATGATAAAAATAACAGATGGGCAAATGTCACGATCTTTTTTAACGTTTTCCCGATACGTTTGAAGAAATAGCATGTTAGTTTCGGGACTGCAGCTGAAGTTTCAATACTTAAATTACACAGAGGTGTGAGAAATGTGCAATGTATTTATGTTTTATTAAATCTTTACAACAGTTTTTGCATTCCTATTACTTACACAAAAGTGTATGTTCTTATAAATTTTGAATTAAAAACGATTTCTTCTTTTAAAAAATTACTCTGTAATTTAGTATATCCTACTTAAAGTATAATGATTTACTTATTTAATAAAAATGAAAGTTTATATTTGTAGAGTAAAATTATGTTTTAACGTGTGTTATGCGTGCAACAGAAAAAAACACTATTTCCTCCACAATACAATAAAAGCAAATGCAAAAAAAGTTCAACCAAATGGTGTTTAGTAAAATTATCTTTCATATAGCATTATTTTGAAACGAAAAATTGCATTTGAATCCCTAAAATCTAAATGTATAATGATTACATAAAAATGCGGTCATTTTTTTCTGCCTTCCATGAAATCGTCAGTCATACAGTTTTGTTTAAAAACAGAGAGAACTGACTCTAAAGAAACAGCTTCTATGTTTCGTTCACTATTTAATACAATAAATCGTATAAAATATTACCACTGCATCTAAAGTATCGAAAAACTTAATTATAGGTATAACTGTAAGATATACCTATGCAGGAGCGATTTTTTTTACAAGAAACAGGTAGGTGCCAAAAGTTGTCTTTATACTAGTACATCAGCTGTCTGCAATTTTACCGCTGAAAACAATGGGTTGGGTCTTCTCTTTTGGACCAAACGTCGAAATTTTGAGAAAAATTTGACAATTTTTCAAAAAAAAAATGTAAAAAATTTCCATAGAACTCGTTATGATTTAAGTGTTATTTGAACCTTTATTATTAAAATTTTAATATAATGAAGCGATAAAATGACATCTTTAACCTGTATAAGTACAGCACATTTGAAACTGTTCGGTAAATAGTGGTATTTCCACTTTTCTAAAACGTAAAGCTAAATTCTTTTTGAATTGTCAGATCAATTCACTTTGGTGTTTGATAATTATTTTAGACATCCATCCGCACGGGGAAAACTAAGCAGTGTGGTGCAAATATGCTTGCTCATAAACTATTAAAAGGCGCGGGGATGGAGCTAACACTTGGCACAGTTGTCGTATGTACCAGAAAACATCTATCGCTTTGATATTTACTTTAAATTTTGGCTTCAGTGTTTAGGATGTTTTGAAGCGAGTGAGTTTCAAAACTGTATCACACAAGGCGAGTTTATGATCTTATCGTTGGAAAAGTTGTCTACACGTTGTGATACCTATACATTTTTAGAAGATGAAAATATTGATTTGTTAAGTTTCTCATGATTTCGATTGTGATGGTTGTCCTGTGAGTACGGGGAAGGACACTTGAGTACTTCGACGAATGGAAGAGAAGCTTGCAAAACCGTTGCAACGTATTACATGCCAGTTCCACTCAAATGACTTGCCTCTGCGTCATTTATTACGGAAAATCTATGAGAAAACTTCTCGCCCACATGGATTCACAGGATCGATAGGAAAACACTTGTCCATATGCCATTTACTCAATATAACAATTTCAGGTAGCTTTCAATACAAAAAAGTATAAAGCTACCTAATGCAGCCGTTCGGAGGAAAGCAGTTCCGAAAAATTTCGATATATTTTCACAGATCATGACCCCCAGACCACAAAACCACCCTCCGTTCAATTGTTGATTTATATCTATACTATTATATAAAGAGGAAACGGTGACTGACTGACTGACTGACTCATCAACGCTCAGCCGAAACTACTAAATCAGGGTCACGCAATTTGGACTGTAGATTGCTGTTATAGCCTAGGCAAGCAATAAGAAGGCACTTTTGAAATTCCCCCCCCCGAAGGGGGTTAAAGGGGGGTTTGAATGTTTTAGGTCATTTTGCCATATCTCAGCAGCAGTTATAGGTAGGAGCTTGAAATTCCAGAAAACAAATCTACTAAAAAATGATTAAACACCCTATTTCAGCGATTTCAGAAATTCCCCCCAGAAGGGGGTGAAAGGGGGGTGGTCGAATGTTTTAGGTCATTTCGCCATATCTCAGCAGCAGTTATAGGTAGGAGCGCGAAAATCAGGAAAACAAATCTACTAAAAAAATGATTAAACACCTATTTCAGCGATTTCGGAAATTCCCCCAGAATGGGGTTAAAGGGGGGTGGTCGAATATTTTAGGTCATTTCGCCATATCTCAGCAGCAGTTATAGGTAAGAGCTTGAAATTCCAGAAAACAAATCTACTAAAAATATGATTAAACACCTATTTCAGCGATTTCAGAAATTCCCCCAGAAGGGGGTTAAAGGAGAGTGTTCGAATGTTTTAGGTCATATCGCCATATCTCAGCAGCAGTTATAGGTAAGAGCTTGAAATTCCAGAAAACAAATCTACTAAAAAAATTATTAAACACCTATTTCAGCGATTTTAGAAATTCCCCCCAGAAGGGGGTTAAAGTGGGTGGTCGAATGTTTTAGGTCATTTCGTCATATCACAGCAGCAGTTATAGGTAGGAGCGCAAAAATCTGGAAAACAAATCTACTAAAAAATGATTAAACATGTATTTCAGCAATTTTTGAAATTCCCCTCCCGCAGGGGGTTAAAGGGGGGATCGAATATTTTAGGTCATTTCGTCATATCTCAGCTTTTATGTAGGAGGGCGAAATTAATTAAAACAAATCTACTAAAAAATTGGTTAAACATGTTTTTCGGCGATTTTTTAAATTCCCCCAAGAAGGTGGTTAAAGGGGTTTTCAAAAGTTTTGGGTCATTTTGGCATATCTCAGCAGCAGATTTAGGTAGGAGCATGAAATTCAGGAAAACACATCTACTAAAAAATGGATAAACACGCATTTCAGTGATTTTAGAAATTCCCCCCGAAGGGTTTTAAAAGGGTGGTTTCGAAAATTTCAGGACATTTCGCCATATCTCAGCATTTGTTTTATGTAGATGCGCAAAATTCAGGAAAACAAATCTACTAAACAAATGTTTAAACACGTATTTAAGTGAATATAGAAATCTCCCCTCTCCCCTCTCCTTCCCCCCCGAAGGTGGTTAAAGGGGGATTCGAAAGTCTTAGGTCATTTCGCCATATCTCAGCAACAGTTTTTGGTAGGAGCGCGAAATTCAGAAAAACAAATGCACTAGAAAAATTACATTGTTTACCCGTGCAAAGCCGGGACGGGCCGCTAGTATATATATATATCCATATATATATCTGACCTATGTCATACGATAACGCTCGTATTTATTAATCAATTTTGATGAAACTAATTGTGTGTATTAAGCTCACCAATATCTCGACCGAGTTCGTTGGCCAGCTTGGTCCGCCATTTTGTTTCAAGATGGCGGCCACTTAAAAATTTAAAACTAAAATAAATATACAAAAATGTTAAAAATTCAAATTTATTTTTTAATTACGTGTTAGGCCTTCATACAAGGATTCCAGAGCATTTTTTGGTTTACCTTTATCTTATTAAATGGCTGAGATAGAGCAGTTTGAAATTCTAGGGTGGCTGACATTTTGAAACAAAACAGCACATTAACGCGATTACTCGCAAATTATTTTCTTTCACTGTTGTAATAATTTTCCCAATCATACGCATAAAACTATATATTCATATCCGTTAGCGCCAAATTCTCGCCAAATTTGGCGACCAAAGTAAGTCTTCATAAATGAAGCCCATTTGGCTATTGCTCAAAAATTTGGGAAATTTCTTATTCAAATTCAGTATTAACGAATCTTTTGTAAACGTTTCGTTGCATTTTAACTTGCTGTTTTCGAGTAACATTAGCTAAAATTTTAAAACGAAGATATAGGAAAGCTACCTTTTCCTCCCAGTACAGGCCGGAAGGACTTTTGAACCTACAGAGAGTAATTTTGAAAAAAAAAAAAATATTTCCTCAAATCGAAGAAAAGCACTGAGCACAGGCCAGAAATACCTACTGGACATTTGCAAAGCTATTTTATCAGGATATTTCTCAGATGAGCTAGAGAATAGGAGACCAGAAAAATTGTCGCACGCAAGACGGCTCAGAACGTTTCATAGAAAACGACGTCATATTTTGAAAATTACTATTTTTATATTTTTTTTCCTGAATATTTTTCTTGAAATTAAAATATATCTATTATAGTAGATGTTTTTCATCCAAATATCTTTAACTCGTACGGTATAACGTTATTTTAATGAACTTTACGATTATTTTCAATTTTATATATCCAAAATGTGCATTATTTCCTAAGAATGGCGTCAAATTTAGATTTAAAAATATAGCGAATTAGTATGTATTTTTATTGTTTTATAAAAACAAAGTACACGTGTTATGATTTTTTTTTAAATTCTTGTGCATTTTTTTGGAATGTGGCAACAGAAAATAGAAACGGCATTAGAAAAATTTAAAAAATAGATTTTTACACTTATAAACAATTGCAGGTTGTTGAAAATAGGAGTAAAGCGTGGTCAGAATTTTTTAACGCAGGCAGTAATTTTACTCTTGACATTTTACGCTTTACAGTAATTTTAATATTATATTTAATCATCCCTGCTAATTCTTTAAAATTTTAGTTAAAAAATAAGTAACAATAATGATAGAATTTTAAAAAAAAAGAAATTATCAAAATTAAATTAATTAATGTTACAGAACATTAAATACATAAACCATTGCTAGATCATTAAATTTAATGGGGCTATTGTTTTCTTTTTATAGGTCGCTTTACATTTCATCTGTCTTGATATTAACTGCAGACAGAATGTTTGATATAATATCATGTTTTAAATATTTTTTTTGGATTCTTAAATTAAGTAAATTATTCTTACTTTACACAGTACAAAGTTTTAACATATGTTAATGTTTTACTATGTATGAATGATGATTCTTGAGAAAAAAAAGAGTTATATTCTGATTCTTCAGAAATAAAGAGTTATATGTGCATATATTTTTTGGTAGAAAAATCAAATATTATACTTATTTTAATGGATTGTCATAGGAGTGTATTTTCTCAATTGTTACAAAAGTGGAATACTAAAAGATGCACATTTTTCATAAAACATTTATTGATATCGCTAAACGTATATAGAAAAGATATTTCATCCAGTTTATCACATCTTTAAAATAAAACCTTTAGTCTTAAATATATTAATGAAAAATTCCAAACCATCTGCAAGTTGATTCTGGTATAGTTAGAAAAACATTAATTTATCTTAGGTAAGATATAAAATAGAAATCTTTGGTAAATGCAAAGTTTATCCTTTAATATTGGATTGAGGAATAACTCATGAACATTTTTTAAACTTTATTTTTAAGAAAGAAACTGCAACAAATTAGCCAATAATATACTTTCCGTTGTTGAGTTTGACTTTCCCCATCGGTCAGTAAGCAGTTTTTATGCCCCAGTAATAAAAATCCACCAGTCTTGATTCAAATAAATTGTCCAACAAAGACTTCGATTTTTCGCCATTATAGAATGACTGCACAAAGTGTTCGAAAGCGATCGAAATAAATGAAAATCTGACGGCGCCAAATTTGGAGAGTATGAAGTGCAAAAAGCAAATGGAGTTGAAAATGCGTCGTTTTGTCAACTGGACGAAACATGTCCGGGCCAGGATTCGAAAATTACAAATCATATGATTTCTTTACCAATTTGAATAATTGTGATACAAATTAATCTTGCGTAATCACGTATTCAGCGTTTACTGGAGTTCCAAATTACTTGCGATTTATTCTGATAAGCTTATTCAGGTATCAGACTAGATGCTATGAAAACTAAGGTTAAATCGATGAATTAGGTCCTCCAGATTGGACCGGTATGGCTCAGTTGTTAGAGCAATAACAGCTTAAGCCAAGAGATTCCGGATTCGAATACTGTCCCGGACATTTTTCGTCCAGTTGGAACATTATAAATCATATGATTTCTTTACCAATTTGAATAATTGTGTTAAAAATTAATCTAGTGTAAATCATTAATGTTAAATGCAATTATACTTGGCACTCTAATTACATACTACTTTTAGACTGTTTTGGTAGCATTATTATTATTATTATTAAATAACCACTATTTTTTTTAATCTCAGATAATCACTGATTTAATTGCACTGATGATGATAATATTAATGCTACCAAATCTTGCCTACAACTTTAATGAATCCCCAGGTGCTTTATACATCTTTTTGAGAAACATTGCGATAAGCAGTTGGCATTTACTTTTTAAATTACAATTTTATGTTTTCTGATTTTTTCTAAAGTATAAAATTTTGTTAATAATAAAAATGTCAAACTTTAGATTATATTTATATGCAATGTTTTATGCATTTTTTCTATCATTAGAATAGCTACAAATAGTTATGATGATTCAAGTTTTAATTTTTGATAAACTCTCTTTGAAATTTTCTTTACACCTTATCAAAAAAATTCATTAGCAATCTTCTACAAATATAAAGTTTCTGGCATTAATCATATCAAAACTTACCCAAGGTATTAAAACAAAAAATAAATAAGAATGAATTTCTTTTTTATGATCTAATCTAGTAAAAAAAGTATGTCACCTTCAAATTTCCACTTTCTGCGAAAATCAGAATGTAACATAAAATGGAATATTACCCCGGTTAATTACGTTTAATAATATCATTATTTTGTCTGAAAATTCAGGTAATTTTAATGAAATCTGTCATATACAAACAATATACTTAAGTCATAGTGTTTCCATCGTCTTTATAATAATCATTTTAAAATATCTCTAGCACAGACTTAAAAATGGTTTAAGAGATTAAGAATATAACGATATTAAAAATATTACATACTTTAGACAAAAACATTTTTCTCCAAAACAGTACTTTATTCATGCATTGAATTTCAATTTAGGTGCCAGTTTCGGTAATTAACTCGTAAAATAAAAAATAAGAATTGAAGTATACTTAAAGTTATTTTAGTACATTATTTCAATTATTAGTTTAAAGTATCGTAAACAACACAATACACAATTCAAGAAAATTTATCTTACGTGTAAAGCTTCATAAACTGAAGCGTAATGAAATTAAAATTTTGCCAAAATTTTGCCACTTCAATAGAAATTTATAAAGTCTTCAATTTAATTAAACCGCTTTAGTTAAGTCTCCCTGAAAATAATCGTTGATCAGCCGAGTAGTTTATTACCTTTGTTTAAGTATTAACCACTTCTTCGTCTAAATTAAGAAAAATTGCCTGAATGAATCTTCGAGGATCGTAATAGAAATAATATGAAATAATTTTTAATATTAATATATTTCGTTCCTTAATTAATCTAACGTAAAAACAATCGACATATAAAAAGAAAAGAAAAAAATAAGCTATATTCTTTTACGATTTTTTAAAAAATCTATTTAAAGCTAATTTATTATTTAATAAATCGCTCAAGTGCGAGTATTACTCGCACTCACAGGGTTCCGTACATTAAATTTATTAATTACTTACTGAAATAGTTCAAAAAATCGTTGCTAAAAGAATAATAAGACTTTCTAAAAAATTATTCAAGGCAAGTTTGGGATTAACAATAGAGAGGTCCATATCAAAGAGATATGGAGCCTAAATAGAAACAAATATCGCTATTCTGTATGACTTTTTAAAACCGTAACAACATCTGTTTAAAATCTCTGTTTAAAACATCTGTTTGTTCTAAAAATGATCGAATAACGCCACATTGCACGGGAATGTTGGTGAATAAATTGTCAATAGTACTGTTTTCTTTCGTAGTAGAATCTTGAATGAATGGACTTAGACCAAGAGTTCAAAAATATTCCGACAGTTCGTTTCTAGTTTTGTTTCTGAAGTTTATATATATATGTTTCATTATTAAATCTCCTTTCGGGATGTTTCTCTGTTTTATGCTAAATTACCACCACAGTTTCACTAATTCCTTATTCCCTAATAATATCTATCGTTAATTCTATTAAATTTCCCTTACATTCATTATTATTTTTCTGGATTTACTTAAATATAAAGCTTTCAGTTATTCCTAAATTTATCATGATTTCTGATCATTTCTGTAAATTCGAATGTTTTTTCGAAAGCCATTTTTCCACCTCTTTCCGAGAATTTTCGCGCCGTGGGTTCGTTTTACTAAAAAATGCGTCCGCTTAGAAATTTTCAGAACTCTTTACTTTATCATTCTCACTGGACATGACGTAAATTGTACACGCGTATTCCGTATTCTCGCATTGTCTAGAGCGCGCGTTACGTCATGATTTGGTATCTCTCCGCTTATTCACAAAAAGCAGGTGCAACCAAACATCAGTCAGATTTTTACCGAATTTTCGATTATTAAACAATACCCTGGCTGTGCGTTTGACTGACCATGTATTCCAAATGATTTAAACTAATACTTTGATGGATAGTTTATTAGGACAGAGAATTTTATTACTAAATTTATTATTACTTAATGATGGTGACACGAATATTTATTGTTGTAGTGGCAGTTTTACTGGTACTTATGAATAATACATCTCATGTTATGGCCTGAATAGAAGTCGAACTTAATGGTGCGATATGCCCTGTTGGTGGATCCTTGATTTTATTTGTATCCTTATATTTGTGGAAAGAATAATTTGGAAAATTACGGAGCCGGACTGAAAGTGTGCCAGGTAACCCATGATACGTAATTGCCAGATTACATAAAATCTTCTATACCAGAGTTTGACGTATTATACAACCAATATCAGTTTTGGCGCACTAGCCTTCCGATACTGTTATGCGAACCTTCTGTTATAAATAAAGCGGTATTAAATAATAGCTTTCATCATCTTTACACCTCTTCCTCAGACCCTGATGAAACGATTCTTTAAAAAATATTTTCTTTCGTGGTGAATTTCTTAAAAGTGAACAGTGCCGAACAGTGTGATGCATATTTCAGATTTTTCCTAGATGATATTACATGTTCCCAGTCAAAAACATGAGATTTCTCGACAGTAGATTACCATTGACAATATTTTTATAATTTCATAAGGTAATTTCATAAGGTGTACTCAAGTAAAATTTTATTGGTCGGGAGGAATTAAAAAATGTATATGCTCAATAAACAAGTTATGCAAATAAATAGGGTAAATGCTTTTTTTTTTTTTTTTTTTTTTGTATGCAAAGGTGGAATTTGTAACTCAATTCCTTAAATTTCAGAATTAAAAAATATATATAAAAAAAGGTGTGTTTCCAATGACAATACAGCATTTTAATATTTTAGAACTAAATTATCCATTAATGACTTAATTTTAAGGCATATTTTCGTTAGCCCGCCACAGATGATAAATCGCCAAATATAACGAAAACAAAAGTTTATTTTTTTTTTAATCTGGATTGGTGCTCACACCATATAATGCATTGTAACTGAAATATTCTGGGAAAATCATTAAATTAGGGGTGATTTTCAAGATAAATATGAAATTCTTATAAAAGAGTGCATTGAAACAACTATTTCTACTTTTATTAATCCTATTTTAGCATTTTCGGACCCCTTTGAGAGAGGCAGACCAAGGAACGTGCACCAAATGCTCTCATGTAAATTAATCATTGTTAGCGTTAAGGATTGTTTCTAGCCAAATGCCTGCGAGGTTGCACGTGAGACTGAAATGAATGCGATATGTGATTGTTAAATCTATGTAAATACTTAGATATTACGAAAACCAAATTCCAATTAAATTATTACAAGGAATTTCTTTGTCATTATTTTATTCATATGATATAAAATACAGAACAAGGTAAGAAGAATATTTATTAAATTATGAATTACATAATCCATATACATAATCCATTTGAATATTAATTAGTTAATTAAAAAAATATTAAAAGAACTACTACAGAAACATGAATCAACATTAATACATAACGCTGACAAGAAATTTATTTTAACTTAATACTGGCTGCAAAAATAGATACAAGTTGACTTTGTAACAAACCAGCTTTTGAATACATTCATGTACAAAGTAATTTCCGTTTTGGCGAAGTCTTGAAAAGGAAGTTCTCATTCAGCAATATTTCGACTTATGTTCTTAAATCACGTTCGCTTCACTTGGGCATTCATTATACAAATTGTACCCGTTTATACATATGAAAGGACGTTTTGTTTGGAATGGTAGTCGTTTTTGAAGATCAATGTGCTTTGCCTTATCTGTACAATATTAAACAAAATATTAAACACCAAATACATATGAATCAATATATTCACTGCATAGTTTATATAAATTTGACATTTGATTAATTAAAATATCATGAAAAATATTTGATAAAATAAACAAAGAAATTTTTTATAGGATATTATAATATATCACTATATTAATAAATATACAACGCTGTAGCCAAATATTATAATGCATATATTTACATACTGCGTACGACTAAACAAAAAACTAACTTTTTTATTAGGATTTCTTTAATCTCATGAAAACCCATTACTCCCGCTTCGTTGTCTGTCCGTCACAGAGCCTGTTCTCAGAAACTATTTAACTTACAAGCATGAAATTTTGTGTACTTATAGCTGAATACCTGCTATCAACCTCAAAATCATAAAATTAAAAAAAAATCGTATTATTTAAATATATAGAGATAAAAAACCAAAAATCTAACAGCCTTTTTCTATTAAATTTAAAAATTTTTCGTTATAGCAGTTGCCAACATTTATAAATCTACAATAAAATTGTTTCTACAATAATTAATTTTCTATTGAAAGATTTCACGTGAAAAATTAAAATGAAATAAAAAGCTTCCCCAATTTAAAAAAAAAATAAAGGTTAACATGACGTCATATCGGTAATAAAATAGAAATTTTCAAACATTTCTCAATAATACAAGGAGTATGAGTATGTGTCAATACAGAAAGCAGCTTTATATGACGTCATTAGAGAATTAAAAATAAAATTAATCTGACGTCATAACAGACTTTTCAAATGTTTGAGAATAATACAAAGAGAGTATCAATATGAGTAATAGAGTATAGTAAATATATAAGTTTGAGGAACGTATTGAATCATATTTTAACATTTTGAAGGTCTCTATGCAACATGTTTAATTTTCAAATTGATTTTTTTAAATATCGCATTTAGTCCACATGACAGATATTATTATGAGAGAGTATAATAGCGGGCCGGTTCAGATATTCGAAAAAACGAGAAAAATAGACCGGTAAATTTTTACTTTATAAAAAACGATTTTTTTAATGAAATTTATTTGCATTTTTTAAAGAAAGGGTAAAGTGTTTTGAAAGGAATATTAAACGAAACCCTTTTTGCGATCTTCGATCACACTTACCCACTTGTTTAACATGTTTTCATTATGGTCTTTTTTCAATTACTTATTTACGTATATAAGTATAATCCTTATATTATACAAATAGTCTGTTGTTTAAATCACATGAAATTTGTATTACAATAATACCAGCGTCACATTAAAGCTTACCCTAGTGATTACAGGGCAATTTTAAGATAATTAAACATAAATTAACCTATTATGTTAATCTTTAAACTGAGTCTGTAGATTTTAAGAACTTGAAGTGAAATTTTCTAACAGATTTTCCGAAGTAAAAACTTTAAATGTGTTTTTTGAAAAAAATCTTGATTTTAATGAACAATTAGTTACAAAAATCGGTTACGAATATGTATGAAAAATAATCAAAATGATAATTTGAATAGGTATATTTATGAAAGATTTAATTACATGGCTTACATTGTAGTTTATAGTAACTCCCATTGTAAACTAGTTGACACAAAATTAATAAACTATTATTATTTTATCATTAGAAAATTTTATGTAAACATCAAATGTTTCACTATTTTTCCTTAAAATTGAAAGAAATTAAAAGGAATTTCATCAAAATAATTTTTTATCAAGTGCAATTGTCCTTTTTTCTAATTTATTTAAAGAAATCCTTATTATACTCATACAAAAAATGTTTGTGAAAGGTACGGAGATACCTTAAGACTGCCGATTTCTTATTTATTTAAGGCATCATCGAAACCTTTTTCAGAAAAACGCTTCGATTAAATCTAATCATGTAGACTGTTTATATATAAAAACGTTTTAACTGTTTTTATTGTTTTTACTTAGCACTTTTAGCAATTAATGACGTATAAAAATCCGTTATTTCACAAAAGATTCTGATGTACTGGATAAAGCTGCGTTTATTTCGCATTCTAAGCAAATCCGCCTGAAGACCCATAAATAATACGACTTCCTATTCTTCTGCAAAAGATCTGTGGTTATCAACAAAGAAAGGAGAATCTCAGCAAAAGAAAATGCGTTGTCCTAGCTGTCAGCTAGGTTCTCGATTTGCTCTCTGAACTTTAGTCATGCTAAGAAAGTCATACAATATCAAAGAGTCCGAAAAACCACAAGAAAAAAGCGGCGGGTAAGTCTGGCTGCCTGTATGGATCTTACTAATTCTGGGATGACATACACCAATCTGATTCTAAAACAACGTCTTGATTTTTTATGGTGAAGGTGGGGTGAGGGAATGGGTTGTGGAGTATTTCAAAACGCTCGGCGGAAAAAAAAATTGTGAAATATCTCGGAAAAAAATTCTATAAAAATACGATAACTTTCTGTACAAAAGATAACTCGATGACGAAAGGATCTATTTTTGGGAAATTATTTCAAAATAATTTCTTCAAACTTTACAAAATGGATAATTCACATGATAATTTCTTATTATAGTTAATATATGTAGTATTTCTCAATGCAATAACATATTAATGTAGCTATAGGTGAAATATATTTAAATATAAAATTACTCACCTTTCACTGTACACCTCGTTTTGCATAACCCCATTGAAAAATTCGTTTAACGCTCTGAAGGTATCTACTCTACGAGGCACTCGGAAGTTCGCTATGTATCTGTAGATATCGCTATCTGAGATATCACTCTCCAAATAAATTTATTCATAAAAAATACAGACCCCCTTTTTCCCTGTATGATGATATTAAGTCTTTGACTGTCTTTTTAAAATCTGTAATTTCTCGTATATGCTGCGCCCTCGTGTAACACGCGCACTCCGAGTTATTTGCGGAACAAACATTTAATAGAAAATGTTAAAAAATTCAAACAGATGTAACAAGATTTAATATTATGCAATATTTACAAAATACTATTTCAGGGTTTAGTATATTGAAATAAAATATAGTTGTCCATCAATGATATATACACAGGTCAATTATGATGTAACACGATGGAAAGCTCCACACAGAGCTATTGTAGCATGTTCACTAAAACTCGTAAATTAAACTTTTTTATGGAGGAATCCTGCTGTCAGGTTTCATAATGTCAGCCACCTTAAAATTTCAAACTGCTATATCTGAGCCTTTTTTTATGATAGACGCAGAGCAAAAATTTCTCCGTAATCCATTGATCAAGGCCGACATTTAAAGGAAAAAACTTTTATCCCATATAATTTTTTGAATATATTTTTTGAATTTGAAATCGTTAAATGACTATCTCAGTGCCTCCTTCCGGCGGAATATTCTGATATTCAACTGGGGCCCGCAGGACATAGTCAAAAACATATATAAAAACTTTGGTTTAATTATCTGCATAACTTCATACACTTTTCGATGATACAAAGCGGACACGCATATGGACACACGGACACACAGACAGGCAGACATTTTGTCAAAACATGTTTTTCAGAATCTCAGACCCCTGAAACGTGTAAATCTGTCGAAAACTGGAAGTCGAAAAAAATTCGATTACAATACTTTCTTATGATAGAAGAAAGTAAAAAACCTTTTTTCTTATCCTTAAAAAATAATACTACGCATATTTAAGTCCCTATATACGTAGTTTTAGATTAAGCAAATGTTTTTTCTAGGTTTAGGAACACATCCTAATTGATCATTTTCTAATTATTTGCAAACATTTTAATTCACTGCCGCCCTTTATGGTAGCTGTCATTGCAAAAATTAAAAAGCTACCTATTGCAGCCGTTCGAAAAAAAGCAATTCCCGAAAAGTTTGATATATTTGCACCGATTATGACCCCAGACCTCAAAATAACCCTCCGTTCAAACGTTGATGTTGATATATATATATATATATATATATATATATATATATATATATATATATATATATATATATATATATATATATCTGACATTTATCACGCTGTAACTCTCTTATTTTTGAACTGAGTTGAATGTGACTGAGTATCTGACTAGGATATACCAAGTTCTCAACCCAGTTCATTGATCAGCTTCATCCGCCATCATGTTTCAAAATCGCGACCAGTTAAAAAATTTTAAAGTTTTAAAAATTCAAAACGATGCTCAAAAAATTATAAATTGAAAAAATTTTCGTGAAGTGTTAGATCGTGATACAAGTACTCCGGAGCATTTTTTGCTTTGGCTTTATCTTATAAAATGGCTGCGATATGGCATTTTGAAATTCTAGGATGGCTGACATTATTAAACAATCTGATTTTTGATATGCTGTAACTCTCGTATTTATGAACCAATAGGAATGTGGCTGATCATGTGTACAGGACTTACCAAGGTCTCGACCTAGTTTGTTGGTCAGCTTCTTGATTCAAAATGGCGCACAGTTAAAAATATGTTAATTTTTTAAAAATTCAAAAATATATATAAAGCCTCTTCAGCGTATATATACTGTTGATTTCAATTTTCTCGTGTCGAAAATTATAAGATCAGTAGTCGTTTGTGTTGTTGCTCTTCCCCGATGATGGCTTTAAGTTTAAAGCCGAAACATGTAGGATTTTAGCTCTTTTATGAGTTTAAAACAATTTTTACACTGATTTTAGCCACTAATAAGCACAATTTGTGCAATTTGTGTTTTTAAAATATATACAAAGCATTATAAATTCAAAAATTGTTTCTGCTAAGTGTCATATTGTGAAACAAGGTTTCCGGAGCATTTTTTGTTTTGGTTTTATCTTACAAAAACGCTGTGATATGGCCGTTTTAACTATTAGTTTGGCTGATATTTTGAAACAATCTGATTTTTGTTATGCTGTAACTCTCATGCTGAAATTCGCTTTCAAATTCAGTATTAACGTAAACCAGGATTGAATCTTTTTTTAATCGGGTTCCAAACATTTTAGTTTGGGGTGTTTGAGTAAAATGAGTTGAATTTTTAATCGAAATATGAGCCGTAGCTATTTCAATTTATTTTTAACACTTTCCAACCTATTTGAAAAGTGTTTATGACTTCGTTTTGTCTGGCCGTATGGCCGTCTGCCGTCTGGCCGTGCTCTAACTCCCGTAAATAGGCTCAGATTGCCGTGCAATTTTTGTATGTTATTTTCGTTATGTATAGCATGTTCCTTATTTCAGCTGAAGTGTGTAGCACTTATAATTTCTTTACACCGACATTCAAAAGAATTCTGTTACATTATGGTCTATGGGGAAAAATCATTTATGGTTTATTTTAATGACGTTACACAATTTCAAACACATTGGAATTGATATATATCACTAAGGTGCATTAAAAGAAGCTTAATACAGAATATGGTGTGCATAGCACTTATAGTTACTTTACAGGGACAGTCAAAAGAATTCTGTTACAAAACGTTTATGGAGAAAAATCGTTTGCAGTTTAATTAAATAACTAGCTGTTTAACCCGTTCTACGCACGGGAGTTCATGAATTTAATTCCAAACCCAAAATAAAAATAACAACAACTTTAAAATACCTAATACAGAAATATGAATTCCTCTGTTAAGGTGTTGAGTTGTTCAACTATTCGATTTAGAAAAATAGATTTAGAGTCAATAATGAAAAAGCCGCCGAAAGTTAGCGCGCGGTCAAGTAAAATAAATGTGATATTTAATAAAAAGTCGTTTACCACCACTCCTTCCCATCCTCCAAATTTAACAAATAATCTGTTAAATAAAGTTTTCTGTATTAATAATCTCTATCCTAGTAATATATGTCATGTAAAAAAAACCCTTAAACCTAGCTAATTATCATTCATTAAGTCGATAAAATCCTTTAAAATTAAGTTTTTAGCATTTGGCAACAGTTAATAATTAAGCTGATTGTCTACATGTTATATAATCTCTGATCCATCGATTTTAAGCACTCAACTCGCAATTACAATTATCCCTAATATTGATGTCTTTAATGACTTCTGTGGATATGTTATACAACCAACCAACCGAAGATAAAAAGCGTATTTTTGACGAGATCTCTTTGTGGATGGATTTTAATTAATATTTAATCTACCAAAAATCTATTTAAAATTTTCGAATTTTTTGCCCCAATCGTTCATGGACCCCCTACCAGCAACTCGTGTTCCAAATTTCGTAGCCCTGCACCCTGTGGTTTTCGAGTTTTTGAGGTTACATAGATAGATACGCGAACGGTTTTTAATAGTATAGATGTTTCACTATTTTAAACGCATTGAAATTTATATATATCACTAAAGTGCATTACAAGAGGCTTACTACAGAATATTGTGTGTATAGCAGTCATCGTTCATTTACAGGGACACACAAAATAATTCTTTACTGTCTGTTAACAATAATTCCTGGAAGTGCGTTTTAAGTTGCTGAACGTGATTTTAAATTGAACTCACTTTTTGTTTATTACTTGGTGTGTATAAATTCTGTAGAACATATACAGGGCAGCACAAAAATTCGCGAACACATTTCCGTTTATTGACAGAAACTCCAGAAGGAGAATTTTAAACTGTGCTACACGTTTCATAATTAAACTAAAATTTAGCATCCTGTGTAGTATATATACAAATCTATAGATTATATACAGGGCTGAATAAAAGTATTCGGATATTTTTTCGAATATTGTATATGTTGGAAATATAGGCTGGAAATTCCTGAAATTGCGTTTTTAAATATGTTATGCGTTTTCAAAATTGTTTACTTAGATGTTATCTTTCAGCTTATTAAACGGTAATGATTTGTAAAATTATTTTGCAAGCGTTGGAAAGTGTTACATATTCTATGCTTGACGCATGATTTTTCGTTCTTATTTTTTTTTCCTTACAGATTTTTCATGAAAAGTAGTATTGGATCTGTGAGATCCAGTTCTTGTTCTTTATAAATAAAAAATACGACATAATTTTTTTTTCAATACATATACATATGCCAATGACATACTATAATGTGCTAAGAAATAAAATCGAATGGTCGCTAAGTATATGACAGATACACGGCGCTCTTTATAATAATAATAATATAAGAATAATGTGTACGTGGCCTACGTCACCATACTGCTGGGAAAAGAGACCGAACGTGTTAAGAAGGTATGGTTGAGGGACATTCTGTTCTCCCAAACAGTCGAGAAATACAACACAAAAACTACATCGTGTATCGCTCAAATTGGGTGTGATCTTCCGAGAGTTAAATGTCCAATTAATTAACATCGAAAAAAGTAGTTACTTTCTTTAAATTTAAAGTATACGTAAAAGATAATATATTTTTTGAGCTAAAAATATGAATTTTGTAAAAAATGAAATATCTGAAACTCAAATATTAATTTTACTGATTGCATTAATGTTCTCTTTCAAACGCACGTAACTTAAAAAAAAACTGACTTCCCAAAGTAAACTATTAGTTATTATTTTAAGATATAAAATGAAATATTTTGCTGTGCAGCATTTTTCTTTAAAATGATAAAGGATTTTTATACTTATATTTTTAAAATATTACTTCTATTTTTTTTAAATCTGAAATGTGAGAGATAACAATAATTTTTCATTCAAGACATTTTGAATATAATAGGGAACTTTAAGCACTGGATGTGATAGGTGGGGATAAATTTCTTGAAAGCGATCGAAGGAACTTTTTACACTTTTCATAAATCTGTGTGATAATGATGAACATGTTTTGCTTTAATTTAATTTTTATCTTATTATTTCAATGTTTTTATAAAAGGGAATTCACACAGGCATCTTCCACTGCTTTTAAATAAGAGGAAGTTAAGATAGCATAATCATGCTCATTATGTTCATTGATATATCATACCTTAATAAAACTGCAAATGACACGAATGATATAATTTAATTGGTATAGTATCTTTATGTATACACTAACAATTTTTTAAATATTTTATTGTACTCAATTTTTGCCTGATAAAAGTGCAATATCTTTTTAGACAATTTTTTAAAGTGTACTTCGTACCCATATTAAAAATTGAAACGAAATAGGAAATATAAACAAAAAGAGTAAACTGATTCTTATTTATCACTTACAGTTTTTGATTGGAAAATTCAATGTCGGTGTATCTTCTTTTTAATATTATTAGGAGACTCTACCCCCTACGGGATACGCTCATCCACCGCTGTTCTGACACCACAAACTCTAAAAGCACGCTAATTTGATCTGTTCTAAAACGATTACGAAAGATTGAATTATAATTAAACGAGGAGTGGCGATCTCTTGTAATCGGGGTTTCTATATCCTTATATAAAAACGTTCATACATCGGTGGTCATTCACTTTCCTTTCAAATTGTTCATTGAGTGATTTCAAGGCCGAATCAACTGCTGTTGAAACAGCTAACAATTGTTTTCGTGATTGATTAAATAAGATCAATTTAACACATCAAAATCAACTTTTGTAAAATGGCTAAGTTGATAATGCCGCTGCATCAGGGAATTTTATAACGATGGTATAAGAAATTTGCATTCCGTAAGACGATTTAAATGTATCGTTTCCAATCTAACAATTAAAGTTTTCTAGCTATTATTAAACGAAAGAATATAGTTTTTAACTGAAGAGAAATATTATTTACGCTGTTTTACAATTTGCAACAATAGGTAAAGATTTTGTCGTAATAAATAAAACTCTCGTGTAAATATATTTTTTAATTTAAACTGGTTGGAAATACTGTTATTTGTGCATTTTAAATATGGCGTAAGTTTCCCCATTTAATGTTTTGAACGCGTAATAATTTAATTATTATTTTCACGTTTTATTTCTCTTTTTAATATTCATGCGCATGTATGACGTAATGATGGTTTTATGACGTAATTTTCTGCATTTACTGCTTTTAACGCGTGATCATTTAATTGTTATTTTAAAGTTTTATTTATGTTTTTAATAGACACGTGTAAATACATTTTTTTCAATTAAATGGATAATTATTATTGTTATGTGAGCTGTGTTACAAATTGGCAACCATTTGAGTTTTTTTTCAAAATATGAAATAAATCTCATTTAAAATAATGAATTTTTGAATAAAAAATGTAAAAAAAAAATGAAAAGATTACTCAAAGAAAAGAAATTTCTTCACTCATACCACTCTACGCTGCTAGTTTATCAACTATAACCTTTAAAAATATTACTAAATCCCTATGCATAGTTTTTGTTCCGATAAAACTTTTTTAACCGAACCATTTTGACAGACTTTAATATTAAATATCTGATTAAATAATTATTCGATTTGAAAAGTGGCTGCTTTAGAGTGTTTTTCGAACATTTGTCTATAAAAGAACCAATTTTCATATTTTAATATGTAATAGGTTTCTAAATATTAGATCAGAAAGACTTCAAGGCACAAAAAGTTCATTGACAGCGGAGACGGAGGTTACTTTTTTTTAAATATAGAGAGGTAGATGCCGAGTACACAAAACAGAAGATGAAACTAGCATGAAACACTAAACAAACCTAGAATTTTACACAAATTTCATAAAAATATTTTACACCAATGTTTTTATTTGGAACTATTTAATTTTATTTATTTAACTTCTTTTTTGCGATTTTTTCCATTTATTTTTTCAATTAATTTTTGGACCACCCGTTGTTGGCATATTTCGTGTTAAATAACATTAAAATGTGCTCCTAAGACTATTTCAGTTAGCAGATATTTAGACTAGTCAATCTGCAGATCGGGAGCCTCAACTTCAGTTCTAGCACTCATAATAATTTTTCGAGTATATTTTAATATTCAAACTCTTCAAAAAACATTGTCTTTTGTTTCATTTTAGTTTTTTCTGAAAATATTATTTAGTATATTTTTAGAATACCAGGTGTACTTACAAGATGTAATGCGAAATAATATTATATGCATTACTATTCGAAGACAGTAGGTTGTTTTGAAGATTTTGTATTCGTTATATCCTTTAAGTGATAATCAGTATTCTCTCAAATTCAGTATATTAAATCTTCTATCTATACACTTTATATTTTCTTTATCCTAAACTGTCTAAATTCAAGATAACATTCCTGATATTTCTAATTTGTCAACAAATAACCGTTTGTTTTTTATGTCAGATGCGCTAAAAATTTAAACTTTAATAAATTAACAAAAATCTAAATAAAAGAACTCATTAGCCAATTTAACACAAATAACGTATTTAAAAAACCGAAAACTAAACTGAGAAAAATTTGTAATTTTCATTACACTATATAAAAACAGAACGAAATCGAACTCTTCTGTCCAAAATGTTCAACAAAACATGAAGGAATTTTAAGGCATGTTAGGAATGCTCAGAATTCTGTGGAATTTCAGAATGTTACCTCAAAAGCTCATTTTAGAGTTTATATAAAAAAATTAATCTTTATTTCGACTACTTTAAGGATTCTGCTATAGTTTGTAAAATAGAGTAGCAGCGAAAATATATTATTTAAAAATAAAAATTGCAGCACAGTTACGTGAAAATGTTTTTTTTGCGTTCCATAAAGTAACTAATTTATTAAATTGCCATATAAGTTAAATTATTGTGTTGGAAGAAATCTCTCGTTGAAAGAATGATTATCTGAAATGAAATTCAAATGAGAAATTTTTAAACAAATATTTTTAATTTGTTAACAATCCATGTCTCAGTTTGCGATATTGAGAAATATCATTCATTATTGTTCAATTAATACGCTTAACATTTTAAGAATCTTTAAAAGTTTTATATTTACATATGTAATTGTATAACTATTTGAATATTTCTCGATAATCACGGAAATATTTTTATCTAAAGAAATATGATATGAAAGTGATGCTATTGATTTACTCTCTTCGCAACGAGCGTCACGTATACGTGACGCATAATGTCCTCAGAATCCTTAACTGTTCCTATCAGTAATTTTTTACGGTAGATTTCGACATATGTAATCATAGAATTTCTGTGATTAAATAAGAGAAAAAATTGAAAAAAAAAAACAGTTATAACAGACGAAAAATTATGTGAAGGATACTCCTCACGAAAGAGTTTAAACGCATGAATAATGATGTAAGCTATGTATACTTATAAAGCTGTGAATGTAATATTACAAAAAAATAAGCATATGGTATAGAAGACATTTTTATATTGTGCTTAGGTTATTCTTAGTGAATAATAGTGCAACACATATATACAATTTTGAAAATATATCCATTTCTTTTCGTTTCGTTCTGTACAAATCGCTGTGAAAAGAAAGTAATAAGCACACATTTTCGGAGAGATGGATGCCACATGTGTCACTAGATTTATGAAAAATGCAGTGAACTGTGCAATTTTATAGTCTCATTTCATCCAAGGAATTAAAAAACGTGTCAAATGTAGGTGCTACCATTGAAAAAAAAACATTGGGACATTTTTAAGAATGTATTCGACACCTCTTCCGAAAAATGCAATCAGAATCCGAAAGTCGTTTAACCGATTCTAAGGAAACTTTTGGTTTATCATAAACGATTTGCTGGTATATCATATATATATATATATATATATATATATATTTTTTTTTTTTTTCTTTTTTTTCTTTTTCAGGAGGCAGACGGAAATGGTGGTGGGGCTTACATGTCGAACTTTGCAAATCAAAATTGCGTAAAGAAAGTCGAGGAAATACTCAAATAACTACTGAACGAATAGATTTATAACTGTGGAGCACGTGGCTATATATAACAAGAACGAAAAATCATGCGTCAAGCATAGATTATGTAACACTTTCCAACGCTTCCAAAATAATTTTACAAATCATACCGTTTAATAAGCTAAAAGATAACATCTAAGTAATCCGAATACTTTTATTCAGCCCTGTATAGGATCTATAGATTTGTATATATACTACATAGGATGTTAAATTTTAGTTCAGTTAGGAAACGCGTAGCACAGTTTAAAATTCTCCATCTGGAATTAAATAATACGGAAATGTGTTCGCGAACTTTTGTGCTTCCCTGTATAGGATATACAGAATTTATACACACCACATAATAGACAAAAAGCGAGTTAAAATTAAAATTGCGGTCAGTAACTTAAAACGCACTTCCAGGAATTATTGTTAACTTACAGTAGAAAATTCAATTGTGTGTCCCTGTAAATGAACGATGACTGCTGTACACACACTATTCTGTAGTAAGCCTCTTGAAATACACCTTAGTGATATATATAAATTTCAATGCGTTTAAAATAGGGAAACATTATTTAAATAAACCGCAGACGATTTTCTCCATAGACGTAATGTAACAGAATTCTTTTGACTGTCCCTGTAAAGTAACTATAAGTGCTATGCACACCCTATTCCATATTAAGCTTCTTCTAATGCACCTTAGTGATATATATAAATTTCAATGCGTTTAAAATAGTGAAACATTATTTAAATAAACCGTCAATGATTTTTCCCCATAGACCGCAATGTAACGGAATTCTTTTGAGTGTCCCTGTAAAAAAACTATAAGTGCTACAGACTTCCGTTGAAATACGGAACATGCTACAGATAACGACTATAACATATAAAAATTACAGAGCAATCCGAGCATATTTACGGGAGTTAGAGGACGGACAGACGGCAGACGGCCAGACGGCAGACGGACATACGGCCAGACAAACCGAAGTCATAAACACTTTTCAACTAGGTTGGAAAGTGTTAATAAAACGACTATGCTCTATCATATGAAACTGACTCCAGCACTGCTTAGTTGCGAAATGGCAATGTTATCCGCTTATCTAAAACAAGACAATGAAATGATATCTTGCATTTAAAAATAACTTTAATAGAAGTCCAGAAATGTTAACGTTTATATATTCAATAACCGGCTTAAATACATAAATAATCGCATTTTGAAATGTCATATTATACGACAAATGCACAATGTACATATATTAAAAATTCATCGCGTTTAAGTAAAGTACAATTTATTTAAAAATAATAATAATAACTATGTTCAATACGTTCAACTTTGCAAGAAAAGTATTCTGCATGCGTCCCGATGGTGGACGCATTCAGTATACTTATCCTTTTTTTTTTTTACGTTTGTATATCTTAAAAACAGTTACATATTTGCTTGCTAAAAATATATTATACTTAGCACTTTTATCTTCAATCATAATGGAAATTTTAAATCCAATAAAAAGCTATATTAATGAAGAAAAAAGACGAAAGTAGAAATTTATTTTCCTTCCATTTGTTATTTCCATTAATCAAAGAGTCTCTTACTAAATAGATTTAATGATAAGTCACGATAAGTACCGCCATCTGTGCATAATTCCTACAGAATATTTCTTTTCTCTGACAAATGAAAGTATATTGAAATGAAAATAATTTATTAATTGAAAATAATTAATTGAATGGAAATAATTAATTGCAATGAAGATAATTAATTGTTTTTCCATAATTTATTAATCACAGTATCTCTTAACAAATAAAAATGACACAATATTATCATTAAATCATGGTATTAGTGAATTTTCAATCAATTTTTAAATTAATTTTTCATAAAAATTAGCACATTGATTATTATATTGTATGAAAAAAAACAGTATCACATATTTTTTGGTTCAATTTATTTAATATAATTTACACAGTTAATTTTCTGCATGATTTTATTATTCACCATAATCTAATTATTCCTTAGGTATACGCTAATTAATTGCTAAGTATGCTATGTAGCATAGTTGTTTCTTTTAATCTCTGCTACGTCTCTGTGTTAGGCGTTGCATGGCAAACATTCGGCCTTTTGTGTTTGTAAGGTAGGCGTCGCATATCATGCGACAAAGAGAAAAGTTGCATTGTGTTGAACTTAAATTCGTCGAGACTTATATGTCGCGTTGTATTCCGTGATTGGATCCATTGGATTCTGTTTTTTTTTTATGTTTTTGTATTTCTGAATATTGCTAACAGGTCTATACAGTTATTAGTAGAGTTGCAAAGGCTAGAAAAAAAAACCGGTTTAAACCTGGGAATAAACCAGGTCTATTGAAAATAAACCCGGGAATAAACCGGATTTTTGCTATTCTAGTTATTAGCTTTGTTTTTTGTATGTTTCTGTATTTCTGAATATTGCTAACAGGTCTATACAGTTATTAGCTTTGTTTTTTGTTTTTTGTATTTATGTATTTCTGATATTTTTTATTTTCATTTTATTGCAAAGTAAGCAAAAAAAAAATCTTCAACAAAATATTTCAATGTGTTTTTTCTCGCTGATGGCCAAGAAAATTGTAAGAATGTAAAGCTGTTTTCACGGTAAGGTTGTAAAAGCATTTTCCACGTATCTTTTACGTATTTTTTAAAATTCTTTTTATGCAGAATTTTACTTTAAGTACCTCAATGCGATATATTTGATATATATTGTTTCAGACTATTTTTTAAACTGATTGATCCGCCTGCCGTTGCCTGGTCCGGTGATAAAACATTAAATAAACCCCAAATTTGTATTATTTTATATCTTTAACCCAGTTATGTATGAATTT
The DNA here is from genome assembly GCA_963931845.1 of Maratus michaelseni. Taxonomy (NCBI): domain Eukaryota; kingdom Metazoa; phylum Arthropoda; class Arachnida; order Araneae; family Salticidae; genus Maratus; species Maratus michaelseni. The sequence goes on from OZ007588.1 coordinate 431,617,849, forward strand.
ATATTTTTAATGACAAAATCACGAAAAATACTTATAATTAGTAATAAAAGTGCTCGTAAGAAAATATTTTCTTCTTTTTTCACGTAGTGTTGTTAGAGTTGCAAAGACTAGAAAAAAAACGGTTTAAACCTGGGAATAAACCGGGTTTTTTGGGAATAAACCGGGTCTATTGGAAATAAACCGGGGAATAAACCGGATTTTTGCAACTCTAAGTGTTGTTTTATAGTTTAAAAAAAACAGCTTTTGTTGTTCACACCTTTGAAATTTTTAATGATTATAAATATAACTGTTTCACAGCCCGTGTAAATATTACGTCAGAAATATTTTTACCTGGTTGTAAAACAAATATGTTTTCTTCTCGCGTTTTTTTTTTATTTTCAAGTCGGATCCGTTAACATAAAAAAATAGTTTTCGTCGTCCGAACTCTCAGAAAATTTAATCGTTTATAAATATATAAAATTTTAGTCGCTTAAAAACCGTTTGCCATACAAACACGAATTTAAAATATACTAAACCTATGCTTTCTAACTTATCCTGAAGCAATATTTTTATCTTTATGGTGATTGTATCTACACTAATATTATAAAGAAGGGGTTTTTGTTTGTTTTACGGTTTGTAGGAACAAACCCTACTGATTTGAAAACTTACTATTTCTTCGTATTTCTAGTTTTTTTTAAATCAGTATTAAATATGATATTTAAAAAAATATTCACGTGCTATTCAGAACAAAATGTACTTGTATGTTATTATATTATAATAAAAACACCGATTCAGTTAGGTAAAGTGCCTTTGTGAGTAAGAGTGTATATATAAGCAAAAAATTCATGCTCAGATTGGAAGATTTTATATACCAAAAAAACTGACATAAAATAAATCCACCATAATCACTTAGCCGAGTTCCATAAGCAAGTTATCGAGTGCGATGAGTCGACAAACATTAGCTTTGCGATAACGGCAGTCTCGAAAAGTTTTTTCGTCTGTCTACCAATCAAATTTTATTGCCCGTATGTAGAGTTGCAAAGGCTAGAAAAAACCCGGTTTAAACCTGCGAATAAACCGGGTTTTTTGGGAATAAACTTGGTTTTTTGGGAATAAACCAGGTTTTTTGGGAATAAACTCGGGAATAAACCGGGTCTATTGGAAATAAACCCGGGAATAAACCGGATTTTTGCAACTCTACCCGTATGTCATCCCTCTCTTATTTATAAAAGCACTGTAAGAATAGAGTCTTCGTCTTCATGTATTTTTTTTCCAATCGATGTTTAAATGTAATTTTGCATTTAGCTATTTTTTAATGCAAACTTACTAGATTTAAACAAAAACTAAAAATACCTTCAATAAATTATTAGTAAAATGTGCAATATTGTTAAAAACCGTATAGAAAAATAAATTAATTAATTTAGAGTATATACTGGTTTTATTGGTGATACTTCAGTTAAACATAGCTCCCTTTAACCTTTAACACCATAAACTGTAACATACTAAATAAATAAAACAGATTGCCTCGTACTGCTTTTAAAGCAAACCTAATTCAAAATATTCATGATTCCAAGTCACGAAGTTATGATATAGTACCTGCCAATTTAAGTAAATATAAGTTAGTTTTCTATGTTTAAATTTTTCTACGTGCAAAGAAAACAATATTCTCGAATTGTAGATCATATTCCACACAAAAAGCTCGTTTTTCAGAGAAAGTAGGTTTTACTCAGTCAGCTAAGAGATGTTTTCTTTTATGAATTATACTTTGCATTGTAAGATCCTGCATAATATAAGTGTAAAATTTTAATAGTAATTAAATACTTCTTTTAGTGTAAATTAAAAGAATATTTTACAATATTTATCTTATAAAAATTCAATCAAGTATTCGTATTTGTCATTTAGTAAAGAAAAATCATATAAATAATTTGTGTGATATTGACGTGCTTCTTCCCCGTTTATAAAATATGTGATTAAACAGGAAATAATGTAAATCAAAATTTCGTCATTACGCAAAATATGTTTTTTATCTTTATTGAATCCTAATTTTTTATATTGACTAATTACACTAATTTTAAAAATTACCATTGAAAGGATAATCAGATAAGTTTTCATAAATGCAATAAATACTTATCTTATATATATATATATATATATATAAAGATTTGTAATGTCTATTCCATGATTATGTATCTAGTTTTACATATTTTTTGAAATATTTTTGAAAATATACATTTAACTTAGTGATCGTCAGTTTCCATTAAAAGTATTTAAATGTATAATTAAAAAAATAAATAAATTTTGTCAAAACTGCACATTTTGTAAATAACGTTATAGAAAATACAAATAAAAAATCAAATGTTTATATCTTTCTTCTTAGCAAAATTTAAAGCGAATCTTTAAATATCGTTATTTAAAGTTACATTTTTCTTTTAAACTGTCGAAACAGGAATTCAAATAATACTCTCATTATTAATACATTTCTAACACGCTTTAAAGTGCGAATCACTAAGTAAATTAAAACCATATGATACTTTTGGATAAAGATAGTTTCTCTTTGAAAAGAAATTTCAATTTGGTTTAAATATAGAGCTTCAGCATACCTGATCACCAATTTGTAAGCGATGCATTGAAAATTTCCATTTATTGAATTTCTTCTTCTGAATCTTTAAATATCACTCAGTGATAATGATCACTCTTTTTTTTTATAAAAAGATTATCTGTTATATTTAAGGTTCTTTAATAAAAACGCGTCAAAGTGTTTGTATAAAATGATGTCTTTCTTTGATATGAGTTTTGATGTAGTCAATCCTTCATAAAAACAACACATATGATTTTGAAGGAATATTCTAATACTTAATTTGTTGGTCTACCTGATTATCGTTTCATACTGTAACTTACTAACGAATTCATCTTATCATTCAAATATGACGCTAAAGTACACTGCTATATATATATTTTTTATCAAAATGCTAATAGAACAACCCAAAAATAAATATAAATTGTTCTTTATGGAAGGGATCTGTAATTTTGAGGTCTGGCTTTACTTCAAATATTTATTTAATTATTTTAATCTTGAGTGATTGTAAATAATCTTATATTCTACATCCTACTAAATTTACAGATCTTTTTAATATTCATTTCTATTTATGTATGCATTTAAATTTTTAATAGATGGAGCTTTAGATAAAACAGAACATTTCGTATAATAATAATGCAGCAAACACTGAAGGGGTGTGAAGCTCGCATTCATTATTAAATAAGTCATGAAGAAATTTCTAATAATATGATTAGGGATCTAATTGATAAAGTTTAAAGGAAGCCAATGATAAAAAAGGACATGCTGGCAAATAGTGCGAGTTTCACTAATTAAATGTTCAGAGGTATAAATAATGAAATATAATTTTTATAGAGTTTAAAATAAGTTAGTTATTTACCATTATTATTTTAATTCGAAAATGTGGCAATAATTCTGTGTGATTTTGAATTTCGTTGATAAAAATCAATCAATGTTTACTGAATTTCATTCTAAATGGCTTGATTTTATTTAGTCAGTTGATTAGAAATCACTTAAGGGTTTTTTGTAACTTTAAGTGAGTTGACTTCTCTCAAGAATAAGTTTATTAGAAATAACCCAAAGGGTTTTGGATTAACTCTTAAATCAGTTGATTTAATTCATGTATGAATTGGTTACAAGCCGCACAAGAACTACTGGATTGAATCTGAAATGACCTCATTTCACTCAAGTTTGAATTGATTACAAACCACTCAAGTGCTACTTGATTTAGAGTTAAATTACTTCATTTCATTCAAATATGATTTGGCTGCAGATCTCTCAAGTGCTACTGGATTTAGTCTTAAAGGACTTCATTTCACTCAAGTATGAGTTGGTTACAAATCACTCCATGTTACTGGATTTAATCTTAAATGACTTCATTTTACTCATGTATAAATTGGTTACAAATAGAGTTGCAAAGGCTAGAAAAAACCCGGTTTAAACCTGAGAATAAACCAGGTTTTTTGGGAATAAACTTGGTTTTTTGGGAATAAACCAGGTCTTTTGGGAATAAACCTGGGAATAAACCGGGTCTATTGGAAATAAACCCGGGAATAAACCGGATTTTTGCAACTCTAGTTACAAATCACTCAAGTGCTACTGGATTTACTGAAATTATTATATTATTTTTTATTAAATATTTATTAAGGATTACGCAAAAAGTAGCTAGTGAATTTAAAATTTTTGTTGAAGATTTGTCCTTTAGGACACATTGATATATTGAAAAACTATATAGTGAGAAAAATGCGTCTAAAACACCAGAACTATGTGGCTCGCGTTTATGCGTTCCCAGAAATTATATTAAAATGGTTGTAGACAAAAATATTTTGAACAGAATTATGTTTTGAAAACATATTGAATGAAGGGATATAAAAAGTAATATAGCATCAAACTGCGATTAATATATATATCAAAGATATTATAATTATATATATATATATATATATATATATATATATATATGCATATCTCGGCGTTTACCAGAATTCTTATGAAAACACAGGAAAATCCCTAGACGTTCATCGGGTAAAAGGTTGGAACTCTGAATCATTAAATGAAAAATGAATGAAATAAAAAGACTCTTTTCATATTTTAATGATCGGATCTTTACAACACTTTGTGAGAAAATATTACACTTGTTTCAATTAAATTTAGGCAAAAAATGGGAAAATATATTTTTTCGTCATTTTTGTCAAAATTAAGGGTTCCCAATTTCCTTCAGAGTAAAATCTCTTTACTTTTATGTAAAACAAAGATATAATTTCTTATCATGACAAAATAGAAAAAAAGAATGAACATTTTTTTCATATGCAAATTTTAAACTTTAAAACTTATTTTCTTTGTATATTTCCAGCAAAATCGTTATCCTCTCCACCGTTACTTATAAAAAAAGTATACTGCCTACTTTTTGCAATTTTATGTACTCCAGCATAGCAAAAAAATTGTCCCTTCACACACAAAAATGGAAATGCGAAATACATTAATAAAAAATGATTGAGGAAAGAAAATTGAAGATATTAGCTATTGAAATGATAATGGTGAAAGAATAAAATACATACAGCTGGAATAATATTACTGAATAAAGGAATCTGGCGACAGGTGCAAATATAATTTTAAAATAGAAGAAAATCTGAGGAATATAGTCTAAGTTTACTTTCATTTTTATGCGTAACAGCTGTGAACAACACAACTTTCCAATACATGCTTAAAAATTCATTAGTTAAAAATAAAAACAAACATTGTATTGAAAACGAAACGTTATCCTTTTATATTATGAGAAAAAAGTTCGACAGCGTAATTGTTTTAAGGAAAGTAATTTTAAATTTTAAATTCTTCGAATGAAATATTCAGTATTAAAAAAACTACTTTATTAAAAATAGAAAGTTTGTCTTGAAGGAAAAATATATTAAAATTTTATTTATTTTAATTGAATTAGTCAGAAAAAATTATATTTTATCAATGAATCAATCACTGGTAGATTTTTTTTCCATAGCACAATTGGGCTATAATTAAACTGTAGGTATTTAGAGATGTATTATAAAGAAATGTACTGTGGTAAACGCAACGTCATTTCGTACGGTTATATATTTACACCATGGGGAATCGATGTTTTAGAGACAATTAATTTACACTGTTGATACCAGGTGCAAATTGGCGCTGCAAGCTGATTTGGTTCACAAAAAATAGGGATAATAACTAAATACTTGAACACTTTTGACTGACTAACATTTTATAGACACTTTCAATATGTAAATATATCTTTAGTAGTTACATATTTTTAACATTTACAATTTGTCTTTTGAAAAAACGATTCTTGAATATGGATTGTATTTTGTTGTCCAAAATTAGTCACGCTTTATTAGGAGAGACTGTACACTGATGATATATCCGGAATCTTAATTCTAAATTTGACAGATCGCTATAAAACGTTAGTATAGTTTCACCGGTGTTTGACACTTTTCGATCTATTAAAATCATGGGAGTATCATTTTATATCGCTTCATAAATACACGCACAATATAAATATACATATAATTTCATGTTAGTGAACAAGAATGATATTAAATATATTAATTTTATTGAATGAACTGAAGGGTTATCACTTCGAATCTAACCGGAAGAACATCTTGAAAGAGGTTAAAGTGGTTCTCAAATGACCTGTTCAACAACGGGAAACTCTCTGACACAATTTCAGACTCATTTTTAAACGCAAAGACATAAAATTGGCAGGCCTAACTATTGGAACGATTTGGAATTGAAATAAAAATTTCATTTTTTGATAAAATAATTACTTATCGAGTTTTAAGTGATTCATGCCCCGTTACAATGCATTTTTAGTGTGTTCGCGTAGGCACAGCGAAATTTCGGTTCAAAACGTCGACATTGACAGTATTTTCTAAAAGATTTTTTGCCTATAACAAAAAATGGAAAACGTGTTTAGATTACATAGTTTATGAATAATACGTGCCAATTTCATACGTTTCCGAACAAAAATGAATTAAGAAAAATAGGTCATAAGTAGCCAGTTTGGATTAGAAAACAGCCTTAACAAATGTTAGTAATGTCAAAAGGTAAGAGAGAAATACATAATTAATCATTCGACCCTCTCGTAACAGTAGATAACATTAAATATAGGATAATATTAAATACATTATCGAATTTTTTATGTATTTTAATTAATAAATAAAAAAGTAGATTCCTATGATTATTTATTAAAATAAAAAAAATATAAATTTTTTGAATAAATAAATAAGTTATGAGTTTTTAACTATCGATGTCTATTTATGTACAAAATTTATGTTTCTTAGTTATCATATTTTTGACTGTCTTCTCTTAACAAAAGTGCGCTATGCTATTTCTTTATTACCCCTTTTAAAAAATATATACTTCAACGTTTTCGTAGCGCTACATATTCTAAAATTATATTTATCAGATCAATATATTTAGATAGTCTTAAAGTGATAACAGTTGGTAGATGTTAATTTAGACGATAAAATGGGAATCTGTTCAGTGCAGATCACCTTCGCGTAGATATAATCTGTCGTAATAAACAACGCTAACTACAAAATGAAGACGTCTGCTTAGAGTAAATGTATGATTTCTTAGTGCATCAGTGCAAAGGAAATGTTCACTTTTAACAAAGTTTCTATTTAAATCAGTTCCATTTTAAATCCGGTTATAGTAACATCTTCCATATGTCCGTTATAAGTGTCATTTGAAAAAAAAGTTTTAGCTACTTGAAAGTAATAATTATTTACATCACACAAAGAAAACAATTGATTTTCAGTAACAAATATGTTTTTCACAATCTCCAGTTTTATTTAAAAATTTAATTAAAAATTTTATATACACATATATCGTGTATAAGTATATTTGCATTTATTTAGTTATTGATAATTATTTGTCCCCGTTTAGCAATTTTCAAAAGGCATCTTCTTTCAAAGCCACTTAATATTTTTCTTTAGGGATTCTACAAAATAACGATGCAATAATATCCGCCAAAGAATATTAATAAAGATAATTAAAAGCTATTTTTTTGCCACTTATACTGCAGAAATTTGCCATCGAATTTTTGGAACAACACAGTAAATGATATTTGTATTATGTATATTGTTTGATTGCACTGTAAATAATTTAATTGATATCTCTAGTGCTCAATAATATTGAAAGCTCTTTTTGATGTAAATAAAATCTTGTTGATTAAAAATACACTACATTAGTTTATTTTGATTTGTTTTCTTTGTAGTTTGATTAAGTTATTGAGATTAAGCGGAAAGTTTTTGCAAGCTAAAAGGCGGTGCCATTTTCAACAATGAATGCGCATTTTCCGTCCTAGAATCGAAATATGAGCCGTAGCTATTTCAATTTATTTTTAACACTTTCCAACCTAGTTGAAAAGTGTTTATGACTTCGGTTTGTCTGGCCGTATGGCCGTCTGCCGTCTGGCCGTGCTCTAACTCCCGTAAATAGGCTCGGATTGCCTTGCAATTTTTATATGTTATTGTCGTTATCTATAGCACGTTCCCTATTTCAACTGAAGCGTGTAGCACTTATAGTTTTTTACAGGGACACTCAAAAGAATTCTGTTACATTACGGTCTATGGGGAAAAATCATTTGCGGTTTATTTTAATGATGTTACACAATTGCAAACACATTATAATTGATATATATCACTAAAGTGTATCACAAGAAGCTTAATATGGGATAGGGTATGCATAGCACTTATAGTTAATTTACAGGGACAGTCAAAAGAATTACGTTACATTACGTCTATGGAGAAAAATCGTCTGCTGTTTATTTAAATAATGTTTCACTATTTTAAACACATTGAAATTTATATATATCACTAAGGTGCATTACTAGAGGCTTACTACAGAATATTGTGTGTATAGCAATCATCGTTCATTTACAGGGACACACAGAAGAATTCTCTACTGTCTGTTAACAGTAATTCATGGAAGTGCGTTTTAAGTTACTGAACGCAATTTTATATTTAACTCACTTTTTGTTTATTACGTGGTGTGTATAAATTCTGCAGATTATATACAGGGAAGCACAAAATTTCGCGAACACATTTCCGTTTATTGACAGAAGCTCCAGAAGAGAATTTTCAACTGTGCTACGCGTTTCTTAATTGAACTAAAATTTAAGATCCTATGTAGTATATATACAAATCTATAGATCATATACAGGGCTGAATAAAAGTATTCGGATCTTTTTCCGAATATTGTATACGTTGGAAATTCCTGAAATTATGTTTTTAAATATGTTATGCGTTTTCCAAATTGTTTACTTAGATGTTACCGTTCATCTTATTAAACGGTAATGATTTGTAAAATTATTTTGGAAGCGTTGGAAAGTGTTACATAATCTATGCTTGACGCATGATTTTTCGGTCTTGTTTAATTCATTTATATATATCTATATATATATATATATATATATATATGCGTTTCCACAGAGTGAAATGTATTTTAAAGATACAAGGAGAGCAAACATCAGAACGTATAAACATTGTATCGTTTGAAGCGTCGCGATTAAAAGAAAATATTTAGTTTCATTATTAAAAACAAACAACTGTTACTACCGAAAACTTCAAAATTGCATAAGTGTTATTGCATAAGATTAACACGTTAGATTAATTGCATAAGATTAACACGTTAGATTAATTGCATAAGATTAACACGTATGACTTAAACAAATATCAATAGTTCAGCATTTGTTTCCCATAACGAAATTAAAACTTTATTGATATATATTATTGATATTTTGCATGTAATAATTATTTTTGTTGTTGTTAGTAGGTAATCCAAAACGCTATATTATGTGTAAAACACTTATTAGGATTTTAAATTTAAAAATGTGGTTTTCAGCCATATTGTGTAATCTATATGCTTGTAATAGAGGTGGTGTAATAGATATGCTTGTAAATTACAATCTTGCGAAAGGGTTTTTAATCCTATATTTAGCATTCTTTAAGATAATAAGTCTACCGACACATTTAAAAATAGTTTTATATAAGTATATATAAGTTTTATATATATGTATCTAAGAGATTTGTGATGTCTGATGAACAGGAACTGTATCTTAAGATTTATACTGTAAGAATGTTGCTATGAACTGCAATTTTAAAACAGCAAAATGTTAGTCAAATAATCAATTTATTTCCGAATTTAATAAGATTTAATCAGATACTTAAATAAATATATAAGATTTCTTTCTCCCTAATAAAATCTCAGGAAGAAAAAAAATGCAGGAATTTATGTAAAGGAAGTGCAATAAAAACTGCAAACAGAAATGAAAGTACTGCACACTAGGTATGATAGAGTTAATGAGTAAATATTTCTGATACAATTAACAATCCTCTTTCAATCTTCTTCAAGTTACTGATATAATTAACAATCTTCTTTATAATATTTACTAACAATGCAATTATACATAGCACATTTATATTCGAAAATATAGCATAGATCCGTATTCCAGAAAATAGAAATAGAACATTAACCCTCCAGCCGCGGGAAATTCACTTAATCTATACAATTCTGCGAGGACCGCTATTTTTGGTTTATTTATTCTATCTTAAAATTTCAATTTTGAGATTATAATTTTTGGCTATCTTTATACATTCCTTTCATACAATCCTCATAACTATTATAATTACCTAATAAAAATAATGTGCAGTTTTTTCAAGAATGTGTGAAAAACCACATGCGGTTGGAGGGTTAAAAAATGAACAAAGAAAATAAATTTACTCCAAGTCCATCAATGATTTATAAAATAGAAAAAAAATGTCTTAATTTTACGAATATAATTTTCTACTATTTTATGAAGGATATTTTTATTCAAAAGAAGATATTATATCAATTATGTATATCACATTTTACAGAATTTCTATAAAATGTGTTTTTGCTTTCATTCAAGAAATTTACTTGGAAACTACCGAAACTTCAATTATAATTTTCTTTAAAACGATAAGGTTGAACATTGTTAGAAATAATGGAGTAACTAATTTATTACTTAGTAACTAATTAAATACCATAATGAGAATGTAATTAAATTTTAAGTCTCATGTGGGAAAGCAAAAATAAAACTACGTAAAACGATGTACAGGGTTTATTCATATACCTCTAATAGATTTCTCCTTGTTGTGTAACTTAATTATTTTCTATGTTATTTTTAACATCCATCATTCTAATAATTACGTAACACATATTCAGTTTTAATTTAATAGTGTCTTTACGTTGTTTACGTATAAGAAAATTAAAAAGCAGCTTTTTAAATATTTAAAAACTCATTTTGCTTAAGCAATTGGTAATATATTTTTTAAAAAAAGGAAAAAAAAGGTGGATTTATTGTTGCATTTAAATTCCAAATATTCTTTTCATTTTAATAAACAATTTTTCACTAACTAATAAAAATAAAACTGGCTTTGTATTTTTAAACACTTTCTTACTCCATAATTTCTTTAAACTTTTTTACTTTTTCTTAACAAAAGTGTATAAAATACAATAAATAAACATTTACAAATTTTCTAATATAGATATGTTTGAGTGATTGTTCGGAACTAGATTTGTAGTTTTCGTTTAATTTAGTTTATTTATTTGACAAATTTAGAACATTTCCTTTAATGTCATAATGCTTCTCTAAGGGTATTCGGACAATTTTTAAGTATTGTAATTTACTGAGAAGATAATTGCATATTTGTATATTTGCTTTAACAGTTTTGAAGTATGAGTATGCTTAAAAGTATGAATGATAAATTTTTCATATGAAAATCTTAAATTAATCCATTTGGTTTGCAAATTTGGCAGTACGTTTATCAGAATTTCGAAATTAAATGTTCAAATTATTGTGAATTTTTATGCACCTGTTCGAGAAATATAAAAATGGTATTGTATTTTTTTTCCAATTTATTTCTTTTTTCCCCTCTTTCATTTAATCTTTATTTAGTAATTGTTTTTTAAAGCAAATGAAAAAAATGAAATTCAAGAAAATCACACTAATTTAATACAATATTTTAATATCAAAATGGAATATTTTAAGTGGTTTATAATAGTTGATTTTAGAATGTATTTTCTATTGAAATATATGAGGATTATTTGGATAAAAGCTCTTTTTGTATACTACGTAATGATCACCAATACGATTTTTTCTAAACGAAAATTACAAAAATTTCTAAATTATATGAAAGCCTCATAAGAGGACATTAAACTTGTATAAGTAGCTTTGGTTATTCGAGGATTTATCCAATTTCTGCAACAGATGGTTGAGCAAGTTCTATTTTAAGGATGAGATAAAAAATTCTGTAAAAATTGATTCTTATGATAGTTAAACAGCAGTAGTAAACGCGTCCATACATTTAATAATCGCATCCTGAATAAGAGCAATTACTGTGAATTGATAAAATAAAATTAAAATGACAACAGGTTTTCAAGGTGCAGAGCTCCTGAACAGATATGCCTTTAATTCTGTAAAAAATTACAAGAATAAGCAGTTTATCATAATATTATTACATAAAATAATGTTTCATGTAACACTTTCTGGAGCTCCATTTCTCGAAGCTTCGTGAAATTTTAGAGGATGATAAAAATGAATATATTTTAAATAAACAAAGATATATGCAAAAAAATTTTATAGCTAATTGTGAGCCCCTGATCTTTACTACTATATTATGCATTTACCTCCAATTTTCAAGCATTTTATTACAGATGAATTTCCTGAACTACATTTATGATATTCTCTTAAAGTTTCGTAATTTATATAAGACTTTCTGTCTAAAACTATATCGGAATGAAAAATGATAGGAACATGCACAAAACAACAGGGTGAAATCACCTCGCGTTTCCTACTCAGATGTGCAAATTGTTTTGTGAAAATTGAATGTATTCTATTCCAAATAATATGGAAGCAATAGTTTGAAATATCTATCTATCTCTATATATATATATATATATATATATATATATATATATTAATCTATTTCAAACTATCTATTTTGTTACATTTACGCTGCGGTAATATGATAAGAACGTCGTAAATATTTCGACGCTATGCTTCTTTATTGGTAGATATTTTTGCATATCATTTAACAAAGAATTGAAAGAGATTCTGAGGTCATTCGTTTTGTTCGCAAAAATATTTGAAGACGGGCAGAGGAAAAAAGCTTTCTGACTTCTGAAGGGTGCAAATCCAAGACATTGTCTTTCCAAATAATTGTCGATAAAATTAACACTAAGACTCTCAATTAAGACTCTCAATTTTAATTTACTACAGAGTCCGATTACTTACTTTATTGAAAAATCTACGGAATGGCTGATATTTTTTTCGAAATGACCCGACTATTTGATAGCAGCAATTGTATTTGACTTGCATGAGCGCAAGTAAAATAATTACAGCAAAGAAAATTAGAAGTCAGATAAAAACGAAAGCAATTAAACGACAGCATCATTAAGGACATATTTATAAGAACATTTAAAATGCCAGTAATTCTTAAATATACAAAACCTCACTGTGTTTCACTTTTAACATCTGTCCATATAAAAAGCCCATACTAAGTTTACACAGAAACATCTAAAGCATAAAAATAATTGAAGTAAAATTATTTTCAGTGATGAATAGACGCTTAACTTCGATGGTCTTCTCAGCCTTGATTCATTCTGGAATACCATTATAAGGATCATAAAGGAAAATGACGCATTTTTCCCGAGTCAACAAGCTGGAGGCCTATTAATGTTTGGTCGGCGTCTTTGAATTACTTTAAAAAAGGACGAAAATAGAGACATATGTTGAATCAGGGTCAAGTATTTGCGGGTCTTATTTACATTTTAAAACTTGTCGTTGGGGTCCACCGTAATACTGACCCATCATGGATATCCATAGTATAAAATACGATAATAAAACATTTTAAAACTATTTATAAAATGCATTGTAATTCGAATAAAATCGTGGCTTGATGACGTTATAAACTTTAAATGCTCTATTACGGAATTGTGTAAAAGAAACATCTTTATAACTCAAAAAATATTAAATTAACGGTTTTATAAATAAATTAACGGAATTAAGCGTTTTTACTTCAATTTACAATGAAATTTATGCACTAAGCCCATATGGGAGAAAAGGAATAGTGATTTAGAAATTAAAAAATATATTAATTGGGACATGTAATTATAATGGTTGATAAATTTATGCGAGCATTTTAATGATAAGTTATCTCTGAGTACAAAGTGTCTTAAGGAGGTCATGATAAGACTAGCTCGCATTCTTTTTATTTTATTTTTATTATTTTTTATAATATTAAATTTAATATTATACTATGATTATTATTATTTTATTAGTATTGCAATGATTTTGTTTTGTTTTTTATTCTAAATCTGTCCTTTATTTAACATTACTTCTATATCCCTATCATTTTGGAGCTTTGCCTTATAAAACCGGGTGGGCAGTCCGGGTAGGATCTCTATATGCTCTGTTGCAATTGCATTTTTTTTCACATTCACTGGCGGATGTCATTCCCGCCAACACACATATTATCAGTAACCCATCATACGTAGTATAGGGCAAATCTTGTAATCGTTTTGAAAATCGAAAATTTTTTTGACGGATTTACACGTTTTAGACACAGGAGATTCCGAAAAACATATTTTTAGAACAATAATTTTGACGTCCGTCTGTCTGTCTGTGTGTCTGTAAACGCTCTATCTCCCGAACAAATCGAGATTGAGACTTGAAATTTGATGTGTACTTAGTTTGTAATAATCGGAAGAAGCTTATTAAATTTCAGTAACCTCGATTATCCGGAACTATTTTTTTCGGACTCTCGAAATATTCTTTCGGATAAAAGGTACATACAAATTTTCGAAAGTGTTTATTTTAAGGAGGGAATATAAACTACAATAAAAAACATAAATGTTGCATAAAGAATGAAGTCGATCGGATAATGAGTTGCCGAGATATTTGTAATTATATTTTCCACAAACTTCAATTTTTATGACCCTGTATTTTATTAAAATTTCAATACAAAGATATATTTTAATTGCAAATGATACGTTTAATCCAACGCAGTAAACCGTTAGTTAATATGATTATCAATTTTGGAGTAATAGAGCATTTAAAGTTTATGACGTCATCAAGCCATGATTTTATTCGAATTGCAATGCATTTTATAAATAGTTTACACATGTTTCATTTTCATATTTTATATTATGCATATCCATGATGGGTAAGTATTACGGTGGCCCCCAACGACTAGTTTTTATATATGTGTGTAGGGTATATACCATATTTATACATAATCGAATGTAGATAAATGTTTATATGCGACTAAATATAGATGCATGTAAGCAAATAGATATAGATGCATTTGTAATAAGTGAAAAGTGCAAAGAAATAAATGAAAAAATAAAAATTAAAATAAAAAACTTTTAATTCAACTAGCTAAGATTAAAAGTTTAAAGATTAAAACAAAAAAAAATTACCACCAAAATTATGATCTTTTTATTGTAAAAAAGTCACACTATTTAAATGTTAGTAGATTTCATTTTAAGAAAAATACAGGCATATAGGTATAATATTATAAATATTTCCTTTCTTTACCTCGAAACAAATATTTACGATACATATTCATGAGTGCAAAATAGATGCATTCATAATATAATTTTATAAAGCATAAGTGATGAGTAAAAGTGATGAGTGCACGCAAGTTGTCCAGGTGACTTGTGGTTAGTTAGTTATAAGTATTTTAAATGATTTTGCAAAAAAGTTTCTTCTTTCCCTCAAAATAAACTACAAATCCAGACAACAATGAGTATAATATTTATTTATTTTGTGCATAATGCTGTAAAAGCAATTCGTCATGTTATAATTTTGTATAATTGGACGAAAGCTCGTCTATCGTTAAAATGATAAATTTTATTGCGAAAAAAATTTATATTATGGAGAAGAAAAATGATCACCCACACTGAAAGGAAAAAAAGCGTCTTAATCTAGGAGAATAATATAATCACGAATGGAAGTATATAATAACCTCTTTCGAGTTTCCCATGCTTTCGAAACGCTTTCTTTATCCTTAAAAATCTTTAAAAAAAAAAAAAAACGATTTATTTTCAAGATTTAACGAAACAGGTACAAAAAGAAAGTTTCTTTTGCTGCATATAGTTTTAGAAATAATTTCCAAGTAGTTTTTATGGTGTATTAATCAGTTTTCTTAACTTGGAATATAGGTCCTTCGGATGATATTAATTCTCAAGTTAACATTGTGATGTTACAGAAACATGTTTTACAATCAAACATGGTAAACTAACAACATTCATATTAACATTACAATCAATATTATCTTGAAACACTTGCATGTAAAAATTTAGAAAAATTTAGAAGATTTGATAGCATCATAGAAACCGATATTACTTGTTGAGAAAAGTAATTAACACACTATAAAAACTACTCGGAAACATTTCCGAAGATCAGTGGCAGCAAAAATCTATTTTTTTATTAATATATTATGCAAATATATTGGTTGCTGAGGATTCTAATGATAAAGAATGCCTTTTGGAATTGTGTGAATCTCGGAAGAGTTTATTGTATATTTTCGTTCGTGGTAAAATTATACTTTAAAGGGTTAAGAAACATTTGTCGAGCATACTTGAAATCGCGCTTAAGTACTATTCGTACATATAACAAACTAAAGATTTTGCTTAAAAAAATATCATGCACCGTAAAACTTTTCTTTTAAAACCGAGGCAAATTTAATAAGTTTACAGGAAAAAAAAAGAAAAAACTTTCATGAAACTTTTGATATCAGGTTAAAAGAAAACTGTTAATGTGATAAAAAGTTAAAACGGTTTTACATTACATTCATAGCCACTGGAGCATTAAATAAAAAACTTTCGGCATAGTGGAAGTATTTGAAAATAATATATTATATTTTTCTTTCCCTTACATAAATGCATTATTGTTTATATATATATATATAAACTCATTTTTATTACATTTCAAAAATTTCTATCTGTTTTTCTGGAGCATATCCTGTAAAGGGTATAAAATCGATATTGTTTCAAAACGAAAAAATACGAATAATCGAAAATTTCGGTATAAAAGTAAAATTATACTTTAAAGGGTTAAGAAACCTTTGTCTTTTTTACAGTGCATGCTTAATTTACGCGTTGAACTGCTGATTCGTACGTATCGCAAATTACAGATTTTGCTTAAAAAAAGAAAAAAAAAAGAAAGAAAGTCCTGCAACATAAATCTTTTGTTTTAACAACCGAGACATCTTTAACAGATTTACAAAAAAAATAATAATACTAAAAAACTTTATCTCAGAAACTTTTGAGATCAGGTAAAAAAAAAACTGTTAATGTGATTAAAAAATACACAGGTTGTAATTTTCTCTACTTTTTCATTTATTACTTCGAAAAACGGTTTCGCTTTACATTAATAGCCAGTGGAGCGTTAAATAAGGAACTTTCGTCGTACTGGAATAATTTAAAAATAATCTATTATATTTTTCTTTTCCTTACATAAGAGCATTAGTGTTTTTTTAAACTCATTTTTATTACATTTCAAAAACTTCTATATTTTTTTAGGAATCATACTGCAAGGGAAAAAAAAAATATATTGTTTCAAAAGGAAAAAATAATATGAATAATCCAAAATTCGGTACAAGCTTTAAAAAAAGTATTGGTATAAAAGTAATTAAAAGGTATAGATAATTTAAAAAGGTTTAGATCGCTGCGTCATATATAGGTAATATTAATTGTTTAAATAATTTTATAAAATTAAGACTTTTAAAATTTTATCTCACAATGAATGCAATTAAGATAAATGTATATTTTAATATATGTAACAAATGTGCTTAATTTACACCAATTTTCAATTTTCAAACTCGTCTGTATTAGCATCCTAAAATTGGGAAGATTTGATATTTCTAAAATAGATAAACAGTTGTTTATCATAAAATAGATTTCATTTTATACGCGCATTTTACACTATTTGACGACAAGAAACTGAGCTCAGTATAATATAATAGATATTGTATTATACATAGAGGGAGATTCTAATTAAATAGAAAATTGAGAGAAAAAATAATCAGACACATATGAGATTTATGGAAAAATCATACAGACTTAAACAACCTTTTCTTTATTTGCCTCAAAATTAATTCTTGAATTAATAATTTTTAAAATATATATTTAAAATTACTCATATGCATTGTATTATTTTAGATGATGATACAAAGCAACAAAAAGTTTTAAAAGTAGATATTTTTTATGCAAAAGCTTTAATAACAAACGTCAAAATTCTCATAAATACAGATTGTAATGCCTTTTTAACACTTTCCAACATAGTTCAAAAGTGTTTATGCATTCGGTTTCTCTGTCTGTCTGACTGTCCGTGCTCTAACTCACGTAAATATATTCGTATTGTCATTCAATTGACATATGTTATTTAGGTCAACTATAGAATGTTCGGTATTTAAAATTTTGTGTGTAGCACATACAGTTCTTTTACAGGGACATTAAAAAAATTCCGTTACATTACGGTCTATGACAAAAATCATTTGCGGTTCATTATAATGATGTTATACAATTTCAAACAAATTGAAATTAATATATATCACTGAACTGCACTAAAAGAGGCTTAATATAGTATGTGGTGTGCATAGAACGTATAGTTCCTTTACAGAGTCACTCAAAAGAATTCCTTAACATTACGGTCTATGGAGAAAAATCATTTGCTGTTTATTTTGATAATGTTTCACTATTTCAAGCATATTTAAATTGATATATATCACTAATTTGCTTTACAGAAGGCTTACTATAGAATATTGTGTATAGCATTCATAGTTCATTTACAGGGACACACAAAATAACTCGATGCTGTCTGTTAACAATAATTACTGGAGGTGCTTTTTCAGTTGATGAACGCGGTTATAAATTTAACTCCTTTTTTATCTATTACTTAGTGTGTATAAATTCTATAGCTTATGTACAGGGTAGCACAAAAAGCACTAATGTTCTTCAGTACATTTCTGATTATTGACTAAAATTCCAGCAGGGAAATTTTAAACTGTGCTGCGCGTTTTTTATCTGAACTAAAATTTAGCATTTTATGTAGTATATATGCAAATCTATAGATCATATATAGGACTACACATACTAGATCGGATATTTTTTCGAATATTGTTGGTAATTCTTCAAAATGGGTTTTTTAATATGTTATGTGTTTTTCAAATTGTTTACTTAGATATAATATTTCACCTTATAAAACGATAAAGATTTGTAAAATTATTTTGGAAGTGTTGGAAGGTGTTCATTAATCTATGCTTGACGCATGATTTTTCGTTCTCGTTTTAATATTAAATTACATTAAAAATTTATTTTTAGAAGATAATATTTTACTTCGATTCCTTTATTATATATATTTCAGGGTCCACACAGTGTGCGTAATAAAGGCCATGATTGTATGGATATATGAGTTTTACACCTTCATCAAATGTATATAAAGATAATATATAGGTCAATATAAGCATGACAAGCAGGAAAAGGAGCATATAGCTGATATTAAGTATAATAGGAAAACCATAGCCCTGGCAAGATTATATCAAGAAGAAACCATCCAAATAAATTTCAATGAAAGTAAAATCATTTTTCCTCCAGTCTATACTATCCATCCATAATAAGCGAAAACGTAGTAACACTTAAAAATACAGTATGTAACGATGCAGAACTCAACTTACCGAAATTGTTGCTCGAGTTACTCCATGGTTACAAATATGGAAATAAACAACCAAGTAAAAATGAAAATTGACTTGCGTAGTTTTTAAAAGGTACATGAAAATTAAATGATGGCATTTCAAATAATAACTTGAAAGACCATGCAAATATAGAATATTCTTATTTCTTTTTGATAATGACCCGGAGTGAGCCGAAACATGTCAGCAATCTAATAAAAGTTATTTTACTGCATATTATGTTTTTGGTTTATACCTTTTAGCATTTACAAGAAATGTACCTAATCATGTTATGTATTTTATAAATGTACATTAAATTGCTGTTTTGAGCGCAAGTGGTCATTAACAAGAGTAAATATAGTAAACATGATTGAGGATTAATAATAATTTTCGGTGATCTATATTCCTGGCACGGGAAATATGAAAATACCAAATTAACAGACAATTCGTTCAGAAATTTGATTGATTAAATATTATTGTATGAGTTATATTTGTTTGCATTTAACTTACGCCAAGAGAAGATCCGGAAGGAAGATGAGTAGTCTAATACTTCACCTAACAGAATTATGCTAAACTTTGATTGGCTTACATTCGCGAATTACTTTTTTTGACGCCAGACAGCGCTTCAAAAAATTCATTCGTAGAGAACTTGTTTTGCGAATAATTACCTGCAAGTATTAATACTTTTATCGTTCACGATGAACGAATCTCTTGTGTTTGTTTACTTTGATGGAGTGAGATATTATACTGTCAACCTAATTTCAACTGAAGTTATCTCAGAATATATAGATATTTGAATGTAACTCATATCTCAAACATTATATTGTTTTAACGATCTTTCTAAAAATGTAATTTTTATGCAGTTTTATTTGAAAAAAAAAAAAGAGTAAAAATGGTTGCCTGGCATATGAAAAGTAAAGCAGTCAGTCCGAAATTGTTTTCCTCAGTCACATGATTTGCGATTTTATTATATAGGTGTTTTAGGTGCAAACGGATTAATTATTCGTTATTGGGCTGTTCTCGATAGAGATGGAGTTTTAAAAAATCACGTTTAAAAATTATTTTAAAAACCCATAAATAATCAGTATAATGAAATGCAATTTTCAAACAAATTTCATTTAAAATAACATTTATTTCCCTATTCGACAGTTTAAATATGTAAATTGTGCGATATACAGAAGTTAAAAATTCAGAATAAAAGCGGCATTTATTGGTGTTGCCACCGTCAATATAATTTCAGCGTTACTCACGGACATGTTTTTGCTTTATAATATAGATATATGTTCAAAAACGTTCCCTTAACTTAAGTTACTTACATATTTATCTCAATGTTTTAATAATTTCTGTTTGTATCTAATTTTATAAATATATAATTTATTAATTATCATATTGCAGTTGTGGAAAAAAGTCCCCCTCTTAATAATTCTGTTGCAAATATTCCTAAGTAAAGATAGAGTTATCGACTGACTAGAAATAATTTGTATTACTTAATGCTATGCATAAAATATTCTTCGAGGGCCGTCTACAAATTAAAAAAAAATGTCAGCACCGACTTTTATTTTTAAATAGTAACATCCACTTTTGGCACTTGAAAGGAGTTCCTTGAATCAAATCAGCTCAGAAAAGTGGAGAGTTTATACATTCTTCAAGGAGAAAGAAGGGTTGAAAAGAAGAGGAAGCAACCTTTAAATCCGTGTCAGAATCTTTAATTAAGATATCGACTAAAACTAGTCCGTTTGATATATATTTTTACTTTCTTCTATCCTTACAAGAAGAAAGTATTGGATTCATGAAAAATTTCGACTTCCGGTTTTCGACGGAATTATACGTTTTAGAAGGTCCTGAACACGATTTGACTGTTTTTAAGAAAATGTTTGTCTGTGAGTATGTCTGTCTGTATGTGACACAAATTTTGTGGGCGCTCTATCTCAAAAACTAATGCACGAAATTTAATAAAACTTTATATTCAGATAGTCCCTGATATAAATTGGTGCTGATTAGTTTTTGGTGAAAACCGCCCAACAGATGTCGCTGCTATGCTGCATTTTTCGGTATTTCCGCAATATCTGTATCTCAAGAACTAATGCACTCATTTTCACCAAACTTCAGATTCTGTTAGACCATGACATATATAGATGCTGCTTACGTTTTGGTGTAAATAGCCCAACAGGTGGCGCTGCTATGCAATTTTTTTCATTATTAACACGATAACTATATCTCAAGAACTAATGCACAACATTTCATCAAACTTCAGATTCTGTTAGACGTTGACATAAGTTGTTATTGATTAGGTTTTGATGTAAATCTCCCAAAAAGTGGCGCTGCTATGCTGTATTTTGCAGGATTTACACGATTTTAGCATTAGTCATATCTTAAGAACTAATGCACGGAATTTAATAAAACTTTAGATTCAGTTAGACCGTGATATAAATTGGTGCTGATTCTTTTTAGTGTATGCGAAACCTGTGTGAGATAGGAGAAAGTTTTGGGATTGACGCATCCGACAAGTTTATTTTAATGTGATACAATGACAGAGACATAAAACATTAAAATTTTTTATTCAAAGACGTATTTATAATCCTGAAAATGATTAATAAATTAATAAGATTATTTTTAATTGTGACCTATGTAAAGTTTTACATAAAAGATTCAGCTTTGTTAAAAACATATGTGTTAGTTTACATCTCATTTCAATTATTCGTTTACTTGTTATATGAACATTTACTTTTCTATGCTTTATAATTACAGTTTCCTTTTACCGTTTGTTCTGTTGAAAAAAAAAATCGTAAAAAGTTACTGCGTAAATTCTATAGAATATATATTTTTCATTTATCACTATTTCATTTACTATTTAAAATGTCTTTTTTTTTTTCTAGTAAGTAAGTGAATGTTTCCTATACTTTTCTTTGTATGGTCTTACTTTTATTTTTCTAAATTTATAGATAACCCTAACACATTTTCGTTTCATAAAATTTAATTATTTAAAATTTAAGTAAAAGCATAAAAACTTTACCTCTCTCGAGGCTGCTTTGATAAAAATAATTCAAATAAATTATCAAAAGTGGGTGTTACTATTTTGAAAATGGAAATTGATCCATATTATTGACCCATATGTAGATACCTTCGAATCGTAATTTATGCATTGCATTAAATAGTAGACATTATTCTTTGATAACTGGATCATATATATTTTTATATGATTATTCACTGCATAATCGATAAGTCTGTTATCATTTTTTCCCGAGGATTATACATGCTCACGTGTTTAAAAATCGTTTAAAAAATCCTACAAAAATAAGCAAATTTAGAGATTTCTTTCCTTCTAATAATATCAAAACAGTTCTAAAAGTATATATGACAAAGAATTTTATTGATGACACAAAAAATATATAATGTTTTTAATTATTTCACAAAAAATTTCACAAAATAAATATTCATTTAAATTTGTTATAATAATTTTCAAAAATTTATGTTGAAATTATTGTTAAATTCGGTGATTCATAGTGCTAATTTCTGTATTATTGTTTAGAATTCAAAGAATTATTTACTATATTCTAAAGGGAGAGTTTCCATAGATGGATACGGTAGCTCTTAAGTAGAGAATATTCAATGAGGAACATTAATCAAGATTAGTAAGTTTAGTTTGTCAACTTATATTTTAAATGCTTAAATCATTGCAGTGTGCGTATGAAATTTGGCTTTGACGAGCAGATTTCTCTGACACATTCACAACATTAATTATAAGGTATTAACTTTATTAGAATTGCATGCGGTTTTGCAACGTTATTTTCAGTAGTATTACGTTAATGTTTCAAATACACGGATTTAACTTGAGGCTAAAAAGATTCAGTAATAATCTATTCAGAGAAAATTAGTTTCGAAATTTTACTAATGATTAGAGATTTTTAGTAAGTTTAAATGAATATTTATAAATAGTAAATTGAATGTTTTAAATAAATCATGAAAGAGTTTTTCCATGCTACCCTGTGATTTTTTTTTCATTCCAATCTTTAATATCATTTTGTTATACATATATATATATACATAATATATGTGGAGTTTTTACGAAGATGGTTTTTTATTCCATGAAAAAAGGGCAATTTGTTCAAGATGGTGCATTATTGCAGTCATAATCAATAATCATGGCGAGGAGTTTAGGCAATGATGAGACACCACAAGAGTTTCGTCAATAAGGAGCAGCCAATTTCCGGATAAAGCTTTTATTTATGAACAGGAGCGATGCAAGTAACAGTTCCGACAGTATAAACTTATAGCCCTCAGGCTTGACGATGGCTCACTACATCCTTTAAAAGATCTTAAAGAGCTGATATGAAAATGCTACGTGACTTCAACACCAGATAACCATTTGGTTCGCACTTCCAGACTCGACAAAAATCTGCTCTCCAAATCTTGCAAGCGAGTTCACGACGCTTAGAGTTACTGAATACGACGTCCCAAGCGCACAAACCAATGAGTGAGAGGCGAGTTCAAGCCAAGCGAATGAGTCGCGAGGGAGAAGATTTAACACGAACGAATCCCCAACACAACGGCGCATTGATTTTGAAGTGAAAAATACCCAGCGCGCGAAGCAAAGCATGGAATAAATTTTTTTTATAAAGATGGCTTTTAAAAACATTCGAAATGACAAAAGCGTCTCTCAGAATTTTATAGATTAGGGAGTTGATAAAAGTTACGAATGAACTTAAAATTTTAGATTAAGATTTGGAATAAGATAATTATTAATATACGGGTTATTACTTTTAAAAGGACATTAAATAGGAATAAATATTATTAAGAATTAAGGAAATACTGACTATGTCAGAAGTTAGATTAATTTAAAGAACTAATGCGAAATAAATGCGACGGATATGCGAAGGAAATAAATTTTTTATATGACATATATATATATATATATATATATATAAGTGTAATTTTTGTATTAAAATTTTTAACAAAATATATTTGTTTTGAAAATATTTAAGTAAATTTTAAAGTATAACTTCTCATTCTATTTTAAACTTTTTTCTTGCAACTTTTTTTGCAAGTGTTTCTGTAATGCTAGGGATCAGATATCCAAAACGGTACTTAGTTTTAAAATAAATAAATAAATTTGCAGTAAAAATGACTATTTATTTAACATATTTGTTTTCTATAATTGATCTATTTATATTACTGAAAATCTGATTTCTAATTTTATGAAAAGTACCTAAAGAAACCAAAAACTAGCGAGTCAATTGAAAATTGTATGTTGAAGTTTTAGCATTTTAATCATACTGATGTAATGGAAAATCACAATGTGAGAAAAATGAATTTATATATTAAAAGGTGAATGGAAGCTGTAAAAAGCCTTTTTCACACATCTATAATCATCTTTACGTACGGATCTTTACGTAACTTTTCCAGAATAAACACGTTAAAAAAAGACAGATGTTTCTTTGTCTAGGAGAATATAATATAACCATGCATGAATGTATACAATAAGATCTTTCGCGAGACCAAGGTCTACAAAATTGTAAACTATTATATTTCCGAGACATAAATAAGCATTTTTAAAGATAAATTTTTTCTGCCACTTTTTGGTAGCGTCTCCGAGGAGTTTTTATAGTGTGTTAATCTGTTTTCTAAACACAGGACATAGGTTTTTCAGCTACTATCAATTCTCAAGTAAATAATTTCGTATTAAAGAAAAATGTTTTACAGACAAACATGATCAATTAGCAGAATTAACATTACTATTAAAATGAATATTATTTTGTTAATATTGGATGTATGAAAATGATTAATAGAAAATTGATAGCATCCTGACAACAAATATTCAGATTAGAGAAAACTGCCTAATATATATAAATAGATGTGTGTGTTTTTGTATTTCACTTTGCAGCTACAATTACCCAGCACAGACGATTGATCTTTGTGTGTGGTAGTAGTCCCAAGTCTCCCATCGTGTACTATTGTAGTTGAATGTTAGTAGCTGTGGGGTCGTTGGAGATGTGGTGATTGAAAGTGGTCGACACAGGGCATTTTCATATTTCGACCAAAGTGCTCTAAAAATGTTATGAATCTTCTTAAAAGGGAATTGGTTCATTCAACTTAATATGAAGTAATTAAGATATAGATAACTAAGTGGTTTGATTTCGCGCGTCCTAGTGGTAGAAATTGAAACTAAATGATATTGCAGTGCGTACCTAGCACGCCTGCTATAAAATGCTGTAGGCAGTGGGGACGAGTGCCGGAGTTTCCATCGGAAAGAAAATTGTTTAGAACAGAAAGCGCCGAAAATCAATATTTTATCGAAATCGCAAAATAAAGGTACTGATATCCGCGCAACGCCAGACAGATCAGCTAGTGCACTATAAAAACTATAAACTCGGAAACATATCCGACAATCACTAGCAGCAAACAGAAAAAAAAATTGATGAAATTAAATCCTAAATATTTTTTTTTCTGCGGTTTCTAAAAATAAAGAACCCTTTACGAGATAGATTATCCTATATTTTCAAAGTTGGTTACACACTATATTGTTAATGATGACCGGTCACTTGCGATTTTAGACGTTTTGTTAAATATCTGGAAAGATACATGAGGAATTATCCTCAAACTTCAGGAGTGTAAACAACATGATGAACGTCATATATTTCCGTGAAGATTTTTTCCCGAAACCCCATAAGGGGCCGTCAACAAATTGAAGAAAAACGAATATATTTTGGATAACCCTGTAAAAACCAATATTGCAAAAGCATTCAAACTGTAGATTATGATTAAATGGATTATTGTAATAATTTGGATTCATTTGTATGAAGATAGCATGAATACTCGAAGAGAAATTCAGGTTTTTATAAAAACAGTCTCAAATTTTACCGAGTTTTTTGCTTATAATTTGCAGAGTTTTTAATATAAAAACAAGTTTTTTTCAGAAAATATGACAAACAAAATGATACACAATACCCTGCAATCAGAATTAAAAAATAATAAAAAATGTATGAAAAATGAGCAGGTTTACTAAATATTGTTTCACTGCGCATGCGCGAATTCAATCAAAATATACTGTGCATAATATATTATCTAAATGTATAGAACAACTTTTATGAAAGTCTCAAAAACATAGCTTGAAAATTCTGATAGTAATCGTCAATAGAATAAGTTCGAAATTTGCTGTTTCCAAAAGGAAGCAAAAAGATGAGGGGTTGTATCATATATAGAATGAGAGACACTTCATTCTTATTATGTCAACTTTGATAAGCTAGTACATTTGGATACAACCCCTCATCTTTTTGCTTCCTTTTGGGAACAACGAAATTCGAGCTTATTCTATCGACGATTACTATCAGAATTTTCAAGATATGTTTTGAGACTTTCATAAAAGTTGGTCTATACATTTAGCTAATATATTATGCACAGTATATTTTGATTGAATTCGCGCATGCGCAGTGAAACAATATTTAGTAAACCTGCTCATTTTTTATACCATTTTTATTATTTTTTAATTCTGATTGCAGGGTATTGTGTATCATTTTGTTTGTCATATTTTCTGAAAAAAACTTGTTTTTATATTAAAAACTCTGCAAATTATAAGCAAAAAACTTGGTAAAATTTGGGACTGTTTTTATAAAAACATGAATTTCTCTTCGAGTATACATGCTATCTTCATATAAATGAACCCAAATTATTACAATATTCCACTTAATCATAATCTACAGTTTGAATGCTTTTGAAATATTAGTTTTTACAGGGTTATCCAAAATATATTCGTTTTTCTTCAATTTGTTGACGGCCCCTTACGGGGTTTCGGGAAAAAATCTTCTCGGAAATATATGACGTGTATCATGTTGTTTACACTCCTGAAGTTTGAGGATAATTCCTCATGTATCTTTCCAGATATTTAACAAAACGTCTAAAATCGCAAGTGACCGGTCATCATTGGCAATATAGGGTATTATATTTTCGTAAATCTTTTATGTAATGCTTGTTCTAGTTGTTCTTGTTATGTAATGTTGTACTAGGTATGTCTAAATACATTTAAGAAAAAATTTGAAAAATTGTTATTTTCATCATTTTTGTGAAGGGTCCTTTTTAAGGGTTTATGAAAACAAAATTATGAAGAATTTGCATAACCTGATTATTTATGCAATAGTCTTTGTATGTACACACAGGGTGTCACTTCTAATTTCTTAACAATAGCTAATTTCTAAACTGATCGTTTAGAGGTATATTTCGAATTCCAAAAATATTCTAAATACAATTTGTTCAGCATATAAAAAACAATTTCTACTAAATAGTTCATTTTTTTAAATTAAACAAATTAAATTTTTATATGGAGCTAAATGTTTTATTTATAAAACACAATCCATGTCTTACCATGTAGCTGCATTGGAATCTGTTATACTATAAGCGTACTTGCACCAGATACGATTATTCTTGTTACATACGCTAAATGCAATTTGTAAAGTCGTATACATTATCATAATAAAGATTCTGTGTTTAAAATTCTTTCAAAGAAGTTTTTTCTTTATAAATTTCAAAATTCTTTTGTTTTAAAATTTTTAATGTGTCCTGTGGAAAAGAATTTTTTGTTGTGTTATCGTGATACATATTAAAAACGTTTTAATTTTAAGTTTTTTTATGTCATTTTTTTAAAAAATTCAATTCGTTTTTGGAACATTTCTTTCATCTTTACGCCTACTATACTACAAAAATGAGAATTTTCATCTAAAAATTACATATTTTTATTTATTTGTCTAAGTGTATCACAAAACGTTTTTTTTTAAACTTTAATAATACAAAGTTAATTCCGTCGTTTTCCCATTACATATGATCAATGTTTTAAAATAAGCAAAACTTCCTTAAACCAAAATCTAAAACGAGCTATCATAAAGATAAGTTCAGTATACTTTTTTAAGCAATTAACATGGTAATTTAAACTAAAACTTGTCAAGATTCTTTAAAAGATTCATCGTTTTCATATTAAACCTCATTACACAGTGATTTCTGAAAAAATATATTTTAGTGAATTCAAAAATAATAAGAAAAAATTATTAAATGATTCAATTAATATATTACGTTTAAGGGATTTTTTTCTGATTTTTTATAGTGAAAACAGTAGTTTCTAAAGCAGGCAATCAGAATTTTATAATAAAGCATCCCTTTTTCTTTTATTTTTACATAGTACTGACAAACTAAAAGTAATAAAATCATAATATTATTCTTTTTTTTTTCACGTTCTCATGTGTAATAAAACCGCATTTGATACAGAAAATAAAATATTTCGAAAGATATATTTTAATAGGGAAAAATTGCTGTTTTTTAATTTACAATTACGTATTTAATAAAGTAATGTAAATTTATTCAATGTAAAATTCCCAAAAGGACTTTTCAAATTAAATTTTGTTTTTGTTTAAACAGATTGTCTTTATTTAACAAACTTTATTTTATTTCTGCGTTCGTTATTTATTAAAATAAAACATTTATTTGGCAGGTTCGCATAAACATATTGTTGATTTTTTTTTTTTAAGTAGTAATATAATGTAACTTTCTAGAAATTAGTTTTGTTATTTTTTTTTAATCATCGCTTTTTCATAAATAACACAGTTTGCAATATAAACAAATAATGTATCATATAACAATGTTTATATCAATGTGTATGTTCTGTTGTAAAATTCAAAATATTATATAGATATACGCACTAACATTCCCCTATATATATATATATATATATATATATATGTTATAATTCGACGAAATCGTTGAAGCAGATTGGCGATGAGGTGTACGAAATTGCAGTTTAATTATATAAATGAAGTGGGTTGTTCTTTCGATGAATAAAACTGGACGCAGTTGTCGATTATCCGAAGAATAAATATAGTGGCAGTCGTCATAGCTGATCCAGGCAATCGTGGGTGTTTCTCCAGTATGAAGAAAGAGACATTCGATTCAGAGTTCCATGTTTTATTTCAAAAATCGACATGGAAGCAGTTCTCACATGATTCAAATGTGCAGTGCCGTCTCTCACTGAAATAGTTGTCACAAGCTGTTGTTAAAACACATCGAATATATGATCATACTTCTCGACAACTATTAGAATACTACTACTATTAGAATTATTTAGAATACAGGATGACTAAAAAACGCAGCCAGGGGACTGTTAACAACTGCAAAACGGCCAAAAAACTGAGGGAAGCACGTTTACACTCGCTTTTTGTGAATAAGCGGAAAGGTACCAGATCATGACGTAACGCGTGTTCTAACCAATGAGAGAAAAGGAATACGTGTACAATCTACGTCATGACCAATGAGGATGATAAAGTAAATAGTTCTAACATATTCTAAGCGGACGCATTTTATAGTGAGCAGGACGAGCGCGGGAAACTCGGAAATAAGAAAAGGAAAAATAAAATAAAATGGCTCTCGAAAAAACATTCGAATTCACAGAAATGATCAGAATTTATGATATAATTTAAGAGTAACTGAGAGCTTTATATTTAAGTAAATTGTGCAAAATAATAATGAATTTAAGGGAAATTTAATAGAATTAAATAGAATTAATGACTGATATTATTAAGGAATAAGGAAATAGTGAAACAGGTGATAATTATATAACAACTGGTGATATAATTATATATATATATATATATATATATATATATATAATTATATAAATCTATATATATTATATAACATATTTTATTACTTAACCTATCCTAATTTATTTCAAAATTTCCCCCATTTAAATTCGCTACATTTCATCCTAATATTGCTAGTTTTTTTTCATCCTTTAAAAATAATATATGAATTTCACGCGTCATCATTTTTTCATTTGGCAACGCGCATGTAATATTTCTGTATTCGACGTATTCTCATTCAAACCACTTTTTCCTCATCCGGATCTTTTGATATTGTTCTAGAAAATTTTTTTCGCATGATTTAGGGAACCTCGTTACACCAAAATTTCGCATCTGCAATGCGTAGCTTAATCGAGGTTTTTGATTGGATATGCAGGACCTTATGCTGTGTGCATTTTCGTGGTCGTCCGCTAGCCGGAATAGAAATTCTTGCCACATTTAAGAAGTTTCGCAGCGTCAGTGGCGAGAGTTAATATGCTGGGCTCTATAAATTTAAATTATTTATTTATTTAAATGTCTAAACAGTATTAGTTTTGGAAAGGCTGTAATGCATCAAGTTGTTAGAAGAGAGTCCTACGTATGAATAGTAAAGATTGGAATGAAGAAGTTTTCTTTATCTCTTGAGATGAGTAACATGATGAGTTGTCCACAGATTTCCCCAGTAGAAGAAACATAATATTGCAGAAAAATCACAGAGGAACATTTTAACATTAAATACATTATATTGCAAATAATTACCCAAAGATATTCTGGATAATGCGAAATCACACTTATGAGATTTTGTGACATATATATAAGTTTCTTTAACTATATGAAATTTAGCTAAACAAATTTCACTAGTACATTACTATTTTACACAAAAATTTGTTAAAATGCCAGATTTAATATATTTTCCTACGTTTATGAAAAATATCTATTCTAATTTCTGTAAAATTAAAAAAGTACAACTTCTATACCATGTACAGAATCAATGAGACGACATATCAGCTTTTTTAATTAAATTTTAATATTCTTATTAGTAGACGTTCTTTTCTTTAACCTAGTAATATATCAAATGCTACTTTAAAAAAAATTTTGTATGCGCACTTTTCTTTTCCCATTACATCTTTATGAAAAAATATATTCTGAGAAACTATAAACCTACTATTCTTTTCGTGCGCGTTTTTGTAACCATATTTTGAACGACACTAACACGAAGAGATGACACAGTAAGTTGTTTCTAATATTTATGCTAAAAATACATAGCATGGGAACGGCATACAAGAATATGAGTTATCAAGCATATTTATTTTAATAAATTATGGAAACAAATGTGGTTTTATGTCTGTTACGTGTCAATAAAGAAGAAAGTTAGATGGGAATTTCGTAACAGAAAAATGGCAAAGATTTGAGCGTTATATGTTTTTACATATTGAGTTTTATATGTTCTGTCACATTTTACTGCAATGTACTTAGGATATCAGACTATAGGATATCAGATGACTAAAAAATATCTACGTTTATGGAAATACATACATATCGGTAATTATAGTTTTCCTATATTAATTAAAAATATATCGAGTTTTTTATAATAAATTAAAATTGTATATTATATAGAATGGGTTTAAGTAATATGTCATTATCGATCAGAAAAACTACTAAGAAGTTGCGTCATTAATTTGTTATAAAAGAGCCATATAAAAATAGAAATATTTTTTAAAGCCGCCAATTAAAGTATGTAAGTTAACAAAATCTGCGAGTGCATTTAACTTTCGAAAGAAATTTACCAAATGAAATTTGAAAATGCTATATTTTTAAAGTTACAAGCAGTCGGAAGATATCTATAAAAATGCCATGTAGAGAAGCAGGTGAAAGAAATCTATTAAGATGTAAAATACAGAAGCAGGCGGAGGATATCTTCATAGAAAACATTTGTTGAATTTAACATCTAGCTATGCTAAGGTGGCTTTTGGACTAAAGCGATTGGCAATGTGAAATTCTTTATTTAAAGTTAAAGAATCTGAAAAATATTCACTATTTTAAAACATCATATTTAAACATAAAAAAAATAATTTTTAAATTAATTTCAAAGAGAAAATGTTTAATCAAACATCATTCACAATTAATCTAATTTTAGATTCTAAAAGAAACCATTATATTACATGAATGCATAAACATTGCATTACTATTTCGTTATACTGTTCTTTTATGTATTGAATAAAAGCATATATTTATTATATAAATGTAAAACGAATCAGAGCACGCATCTATATCACGATTCATGATTTGAAATTAAATGAAAATCTTTTAAATATCGGCAAAATATATAAATTATTTGAATACGTTGCC
Source organism: Maratus michaelseni (assembly GCA_963931845.1). Taxonomy (NCBI): domain Eukaryota; kingdom Metazoa; phylum Arthropoda; class Arachnida; order Araneae; family Salticidae; genus Maratus; species Maratus michaelseni. Next base: position 431,650,053 of record OZ007588.1, read on the forward strand.
TGTTTTACGTAGCCATTTTCAATAAATATTTTTTTTCAATTTTAAGGTATATTTTAGAAACGAAATATTTCATATATGGTTAGTTAATCGGTGACAACTGAAGTTTCATTAAGATAAGATTTGACTATTATAAAATAGTCATTAAGCATTCTTCAAATGAATATTATACTTAGAAATAACTTTTAATTAAAATATTGCATAAAAATTTTCCTATGTTACGTTCTTCATGTTATGTAAAAGTGACGTATGTGTTTAAGAATGAATTAATAAAACCTTTTTTATAAGAATTGAATTATTTAAATAGAAAATATTTACTAATATATAATTTAGCCCGCATATATATATATATATGATGCTATTGACTTTCATGTTGTAGTGCCACTCTCTGTACATCCACTTTTTATTTAATATTCCACTCAAAACCATACCATCATTCCATGCCACATATTTGTTAGTTAATTATCCATGTCCCGTTAATACCCGATTCATAATACAGTTAACACCCCATAAATATAAGGCCTTGTTAGTGAAACATTTTACTAGCATATTATTACATAAGCTTTTACAGATGCATATTATTTGCGCACAGGATCGAAAATTATAGGTGTTTTCCCATTAATCTGACTCACACAAAAATATCCATAGTGGAAACATGTTTATTCGTAATTTGATATTTCACATAAGCAGAGCAACCGCCACCAACGACAAATTCTTCATATTGCTAGAAACTTAACTGCGGCATTCCACCGTTGCATAAGTTTACGTTACTAATACATCATATATGGTTAGATGTTGAAAAAATAGATTTTCGTATTATTAAGGAGGACAAAAATTCCTGGCTACACATCGAGAAGTATTTGACGCAAAACCCTTGCAAAAAGTACAAAAATTAAAAATTTTTCAACAATTATAAAAAGAATATTTTATAATAGAGGAGAAACGAGTGCTTCGATCTATGTCTATTTCAGGAGCATGAGTCATTTCCGGTAGCTCCTAGCCTCAGTTGAAGAGAAGGTTTCTTTGAGAGAAGACGTGCTTCTTTGTAACGGTTTAGCTTTATTATTATGTTTAAGTGTATATATTTATATGTGTATTTAAATAGTTTTACTCTTTATGTAATAAAATTAAATTAAAAATGGGATATTTTTAGCTTTAATTTAGAAATAGTGTAAGCTTTTTAAAAGTGTCTCACTGTTTGTCGGACCACCTCTTAATTATAATCGTACTGGTTATATTTTTGAAAGCCAATATTTTAAATGCTACGCATATAGTTGCCATTTTTATAAATGTTTTTTGCAGCAGACTATTAATATATGAAAGACACTTGAAAACTCGCATCTCTATACTATAGAGACTCAACTTTGCTAAATACTAAGTGCAAATAATATAGATATTATATACATTGGTTTATATAAATATTTAAACTTATAGTAAAATTAACCACATTACATTACTTGTAAAGAAAACAAATTTATCAAGAATCAATTTCCTCTTATAAACATTAAACACTTAGGTAAATTTTGTAGTATATATTTATTTTTTTTAATAAATGCCTACATTTATGTGTGTATAAGATTAATTAAGTGTATTTACTAATAGTAAGTCAACAGCAATGGTTTTAACTTTAAAAGACATGAAAAATAATTTTGTCCAGGATTTTGCCTCAAGTACTCAACAGTGCGATGCTCGTAGATTTTAAACGTAATCCAAAACACACTAAATTCTACCTCCTAGACTTATGCAATGTGTTTTATACTAAGTGCGTAGGTTAATTTTACCACAATGCGGATCAAAACCTTTTAGCAAATGGAGAAGCGAAAGACAGAACCAACATAATCCGGAGTAATAGGAAAATTGGCATACATAAGCACTCCCGATAAAACGCGCGAAAGGTTTTAGAATACGGAAAGAAAAAAAATGGCAATACAATGAGGTTTGCAGATCAAATAATTTTAGTAAAAAGAACTCATATCGGTGTTTCAGAATGAAATAAAACTGAAAATACTTTGAAACTAAACAGACGGGCTCCGATAGAAAAAAAAAATATTAGTGCGTGAATTGTTCTTTTTTAACCGCAGTTTGAAAGAAAAAACAAAATATTAATGTACGCAATTAGATGGATTTGGAAGTAAGGTAAAATGATTGATTGAAATAATTTTAAGACAGTGGATAATTAAGTGAACGAGGGTTGTAAATTATATCATACAGGAAACATTTTTAAAATATTTTAATATAGGAGACAATTTTATATTTCGTAATATAAATATACTATATATATACAAAGTGAAGTTTCTGCATCCATATTATGTATGGTATCTGAAGAAACATTTTAAATATCTATTATACATTAAAATATATACGTTTAAATATAATATGATAAATAATATTCGGATAGTTTATTTCACTTTGAGATAACTACTGCTTAAAATGAAAACTTATCACTTAAAAAAAGTAAATTTCATCTGTTTTCTAAATATTTATATTATAATATATTTATGAAAAAAACTATCTTATAATGATGCATAACTAAGTTGTGTGAAAAAGTGTTTCCATAGAATTAGCTGTACAAATTGTAAATTTCAAATTCGTGCTTAGGATTTCAAATTTAGAGAAGTTAAATTCTAATATTTATTATATTAGAAAAACACAATATTTGCAAAAATAATATTTTACATGTTGAATTAATTTAATAATTGAATTTATTGTTTTGTATTAACGATTTTTAGATAACAATATTTTTTCTTTAAAACTTTTGTTGGCAAAATCTTTGCTTTCTATTTTTAAGATGTTATTTGAAATATTATTAAAAAAATTCATTTTGGTGCATTTGTTAATGTATTTTTAACATAATACAGTAACATGTAGTGGGATAATACGAAAAAAAAAACGCAGCTTCGCGTTTCCAAGTGCAGACTTATTGTTTTTCAAATATAATATATCAGCGTATTTATAATCAATCATCTGATTTATTTCTTTACAAAATATGTACAAAATCTAAAATTAATTTTCTCTAATTAAAAAATAATTGTAAATTTGTTCTATCATTAACGGAAAAGTGAATTAAAAGTTTTTAGTAAAATCATTTTTTTAACATTGTAACAAACATTGGCGAAATACGAAAAGTAATTCATATATCTTCCTATCATTAAAGATTTTCTTCTTGTTTTTATGGAAATAATTATTATTATAATACAGTCCCCAGTGACTTCGGCGCGTAAACTATTTAAACTTGACAAAATAAATGTCCTTTTTTTCTTTAAGAACATTTTTGTTTCTAAACTTTTTTATATTAAAAAATAATAAAACTTTGTAAGTTTTATTTATATTTTTAACATGAGGGTTTGTATTGTTAATATTGTTTTTATCATTTTATTGAAATCAATAAATCTTACAACAAAAGTGACATTAATGAAGGTCTAAAAAATAACTTTCAATAATGTTTGCATTAATGCGTAAGTATTGTAGAATTCCTTTCTCATTTTTGTATGACAACAAACAATTTCGTTAGAATATTTTGGATTGCACATACGGTATTAATTACAATAAGATGCATCATTTATTCCCTCATCCCCCGTCTTCTAAAAGGAGGGCCTTTTCTGGTTTTTGCAAGAGATAAATGGCTTAAGAATTATTATGATTTTACTAAAGTAAAGGCAAAGTGCTATTGCATCAAATTTTCAAATAAGTATATTTACTAAACATTTTGTATTATTATAAAAATACAAAATGTACAATATTAAAACAATATCATTTATACGTTTTATTTAAGAGATGTTACGATAATTTAACACTCTGTCTGTCCATCAAAAGGGCAAAATTGTGATGTTGTTTTCTCTGTATTTTTTTTCAAATGGTAAAAAAAAAAAAAACATGATTCTTCCGCCATTATGTAAAAAACTTAATTACATATATAAATGTAATCCTTGAGAGTCTTAATCATAACTCAATGTATTAAACTGGAAAAGTAACTGGGAAACGTAAAAATTAAATATATTAATGAATAAAGTAGGTCCAAGCAGAAAACTCAAAAAATACCAGATGAAAAGCTGAAGCTTTAGGATAGCTAGCTCACGCAAAATAATGTTTTGTGTTATTGCTTAATACAATACTGTGCAAAGCTTACAAATTTGCTGTGATCAATTTAAATCAATACAACCTAAAGAGACACTATGAAAGTATGCATTCTACATTTTCAACAGTAACAGAAACTGCGTAAACTGTACATTTCGTATTTGAAACGAGAATTAATTTCAATTTTTAGACGAAAGAATTGATAGCTCTAAATTACCCTCTAGTAATCCTTTTTCTTATTTTCAAAGAGTAAATCAGTAGTTAGTCTTATTTAAGAATTATTTTGCTATTTTGTCAGAATACGTACCCAAGTTAGCACAGATTGAAAATGCTAAGAGCCTCCAAAATAAACTTAGTAAAGCCAATATATTGTAGTAAAAGCTCTGTCCCGTTAAAAATAATTATAAACTGTTGCCAGATAATGTTTTAAAATGTGAAAATCGCTTTGGGGAAGGCGAAATTCTCTTCACAAATATTCTAAAACCTATTTTTGTAAGTAAACGTTTTCAATCATTGATATCAGCAAATCAAAAAACGTAAAACTGGTGAAAATATATGTTCAAGGTTCCGCTTTGCTAACCAAAAACGTGAACTAAATATTCAAAAAATTGTTAAATAAATACAATGCCATGCATCAATTGTGACAATTAGTATGCATTATTATATGCATTATATAATTATTATATGCATTCAAAAAACCTCATATTATGCATAGAAATATGCATTAAAAACATAAGAACATAATCATTCAGACCCAATTAAATGCAATAACCCAACATAAATGACACATTGACCTGGGACAGGACTCGAACCTGGGACTTTCAGCGTAACGTGCTGATGCTCTGACCACTGAGCCACCCTGGTCGATATCCTAACCCGGGAATCTCCAGCATTTATACATGATGGGAAAAGTCACTGGCCAGCAAATTATGTAGTTTCAGATTGCAATAGCAATGATGAATTAAAAATTTTCATCGGTCAGAAATTACATATTAAATCAATAAACAATACGTCTGATTACTTTTATTTATATTTTTTTAAGAAAATAATAATTCAGACACAATTACATGCAATAACCCAATATGTGTGAAAAATTGACCTGGGCCAGGACACGAACCTGGAACCTTCGGCGTAAGTGCTGCTGCTCTGACCACTGAGCCATCCTGGTCTATATCCTAGACCGGCAATTTTGTGTAAATGTGAGAGATTGACGGGCTAGGATATCGACCAGGCTCAGTGGTCAGAGCAGCAGTACGTTACGCTGAAGGTTCCAGGTGAGAGTACTGGCCCAGATAAATTTTTCACACATGTTGGGTTATTGTATTTAATTGTATCTGAATTAATATGTTCTTAAATTGTAAATAAAAGTAATCAGACGTATTGTTTATGTATTTTAACATGAAGAAATATATACTAAATCTTCTAAAACGTGCGAAATTATGCTCTAAAACCTTTTAAAATCTTCAAAAATATGCAGAAAAAGGTTTTCTATACCACAAATTTTCACAGGTAATCAGGTATTTCAACTATAAATGACTGTACCAGAAAGATGGAACATAATTAATGATGCAAATATTTTACTATATATATTTTACTAAATATTCATAATTTTTGTTACATTATATAATTGTAAATTTTTTCAAACTATACAAATTGAAATTTTGTCTTCGGTCATCAATGATATTTTTTAGCGAGAAAAATGTTTCAACATGTATTGAGGTAATAATGCATTATTTATAGTATTTTACAACAGATAATGCTACTTTCTCTGATATGTCAATCTCATCACTGTTAATGATGTTATTTATATATTTAAACTTGAAAAATCCGGTATTAAATTTAAGATTCTGTTGAATTTTTCTTCGACTTTTGTCCCATTTCTTCGACTACTAACTGTACCGACTCCTCGTTAGCCAGGCTTTAATAAGTCTAATTAAACCTTCTCACTCATTTTTCTTTAATCTACTCACACATGGAGATCTGAAGTGTACACCAGATGTGGGTCCCTAACTTCAGAAAAGCCGCTTCCAGATGTTCTGCATTAAAATTTCGTCTGTGCATACCGCCAGTTTACTTCAAGCTCTCGAGCATCTGTGCTTTCAAATAAACTTAGAATTATTGCAGATATAACTTTGTGCCGCTCTGTTTCAAGTGACGTTATATGGACATTTATGTTCTCATATATTCTAGCCACTTGAGTTGTCCTTCAGGCACTACAGATATCAAGGACCTCTTCATATTCTGAGAGACGGAACACATGTAAACACTTCAAATCTACCTAACCTATATACACGACAGGCGGAGGCCTGAGTAGTTAGTCTGTTTTGAGTTGCGGCCAAGCAACGAGCTCCTAGACTTCTCTAGTGTGTGAGAAGGTCTATGTATGCGGCCCAAGTGCCGGTTAGGCAAGCACCTTGCCGTCTAAGTAAAAGTACTCTGCGTACTTGAGTGTAAGAGAGCGCCTTGCTCTGGAAAATATCCTTCTTGTGAGACTGTGAATTTCGGCTCCCAGTGCCGGGTAGAACTATTCGGACGTCTTGACGAAAATCCCAAAATTATAACGCCCACATATGCTACTTTATATATTTTGTCATGTGTACTGTGATGGTGACGTAATTAAAATCAATGTTTGCCTAAAACAGTCTAATGATTTACTAATTACGCTACATAACGATATAACATCTCTAACATTCGCTAGTTCGCTAACGGAATCATTGGGAGCGTGCTCACAAGTTTCTATTTTTTTTAATGTCTCGGAAAACCATAAAAAATGTCTTTCAATCATACATAACATTTTTGAACATTATTATCTTACAAAATATCCTTAGCTATAATTGTAGCTAATTGTAGAAGAGAGTGTTGTGTTTAATGATTTAACCTTATTCTGTATAGCATACCAGTTTTCTCCATAAAATAAAACAGATTGAATCCAGATTTTCCAGACTCGTGAATACTGTTTAAAAAATTGATAAACATGCACTTGCATTGGTGCTTTAGTACAAATATTCTTAACACAAGAAATGATTGCATATGATGGTTCACAGTTTTTCTTAATTTGTTCGGCAACGCGATAAAGAGCATGCCAGAGCATCAAAATTGGGAAACAAAACTCTTAACAATATTGAAGCTTTATCTATATACGGAGCAGCATCACTAATAAATTCAATAACTTTTTTACAGACGGTATCTTTATGAGGGCAAACGTTACGCAAAGAACCATTAAAGAACCTTGCACATGTAGTGGAATTATTTTTTTTCGAGATCTCTGCAAACAATTGTACGCAGATGAGCATATTTTATACTCATTTTATAATAAATAAAGTGTTATATACAGCGATCATACTGGTACTTTATTTAATGTACACTTATTTATATAGCATTCTTACCAATGCCATTTCTAATCTCGTTCGCAATCTCCTTATGCAATTAGATACATAATTTTTTTTCTGAGCAGTGATACATATAGGGGATAATAGGGTATTTATTCAGAAAGTTCGTGATACTGATATTATTCAGTTTGTTTAATGGTATCTTATTCCAAATCATTTGTTGAAACAAATACAGCTATCATGGTCATTTTTCTTTTACTGGAAACTTTCCTAATGATTTTCTTTGAGGCGTTATTTAAATCACACAATTTTTTTGGGGTGCAATAATGTCCTGAAATTGTAATACTTCTAATATTACACTAATATTTAAAGGGAGAAAATGAAGAAAAGCTTTCAGACATTAAATATATTCCCTAATTCCTATACCCTCTAATTTTCCAAATCAAAGGTATTTAATCATATGAAGTGCCGCTAAATATCTTCCAATATAGCAATTATCGCCACTTTCACAATAATCCATTGTACAGTTTCTTATATAGAACATAATAAGAATTTACGTAAATATCTAATTTTACCGAGTGAAAAATATACGATATATACACTTTCTATAGATTTTATAAAACTTTACGTACTTTTATGCAGGTATAAGCATTTATATACAGTTTTAGAAAACATAGTCAATATATGCAAATGCATATGCATATATACAATTGCATACATTACAGACTCTAATGATAAGCATTAATAAATCCAAAAATATGTTGTTGATAACTATCAAGTTATTGTTTTTGTTGTTCTCCCTTAAACAAATAGATGTAGTTTCTTTATATCTGTAAACATGAAAGTATAAAATAAAAATTTTACGTGATGATATTTAACAGTTTTTTAAGAAATTTATTCCATTATCGTAAAAAAAAAAAAAAATCAAATGTGATTTAAGTTAAAACAGCGCAATGTGAAACATTTTTTGTAAACTAAACTAGGCTTTTATATTTATATCATTGTAAAATATATGAACGTTTATAGTTACAAACGTTTTTTTTTTTTTTTTTTTTTTTTTTTTTTTTGGTTTATCACAATTTGAAAAAAATATATAAATTTTTGATACAAAATCCTTAAAAGATAAACTTTATTCGAAAAAAATAATAATAACAATCGCATTTAAAGAAACATATTTAAAAAGTGAGTATTTCAAAAGGACAATTTAAGTAATTTTCAAATTTTATAATAAAATTATTTTAAACCATATGTAGTTTTACTTCTGGAATTTCGTCCCAATAATATAAAATCATGAGGTTTAAAAGAGGCAATCAAAAGTATCCAGAAAAAAGCTTCAATAATCATTGAAAAAATTGTACAGTTTATTTTAAAATTCTTATACTCAGTTGAAAGTTGTCTTATTTAACGGTCCAATACTTTTGCATAGAAAAATGTTCTTCAAATTAATAAATAAGAAACTGTAGCAAATTATCTCTTGTTTATTCTATAATGCCATTTAGTTTTTATTTCGGAATTTCACAGGTGCAGCAAAAAAGGCTGTGGAAAAAATGTCGAAAATCTTCATTACGCTGCAAGGTATTTTTAAAATATTGTTTTTATAAAGGAAGAAAAAAAAATAGGAAGTGTTTTATTTTTTAAATATTCACGAATTCTACATACAAATACGGATATTTAGAACTCAGTAAAACAAATATTATAGACTCTTAAAATATCTATTTGTTTCATATTTAGTGAAGATATTTAATGGAAAATTTAAATTTGCACAAACAGTCAAAAGATTTAAGAATGAGATTTTGTTTAGTAGCATTAAATTCTGATAAAAATAATTTTACGTACACAAGAATAGTAAAATAGGAATAAATTATTACTAACAACGTGAGCATATATACTAACAAGTGAATATTTACATATTCCAGATATATTCAAAATTAACTTTCCAATTACATTCCAAAATTTATATCATAAATATCTTACATGTAATACCTCCTAAATACATGTAAATGTCTAATTTGTAATTGTTAAAATATAATTTTGTTAAACAAATTCATGGGTATTTGGAAATATTTTAATATCACAATGATATATATATAAACACATAGGGCAAAATGCAAAATTTCACCTTACTTTATTCATAAAGTATCAAGATGAGATTTGATGTATCCCACTATTACTTCCCACTGTACATTTGACATTTAAAAGACACAAATGGACGTTAAAATATGTTTAAAATGTTTGAATACCGTTCAAGTACTTTCGGCCGGCAACCACGACCATTCTCAGAAAGAGAAAAATTAAATAAGTATTTAGAAGAATAAAGGGCTCTGTATATGAATTGACCACTACTAATAAAAAGGCAAAATTCAATTAATAACTTAATTATCGCAAAAAAACATGGGTTTATTTATATAATTTTTGTACTCTAATTTATTTGATTAATCTAAAGTCTCATTATTACTTTAATCTTTACTTCATTGTGCGGTTATTAATGGATGATTTTCAGTGTAAAATACATTGAGATTTTGTTCATCTGCAAAAGAATTAGGATGTGTAAGTTTAATATTTCACTCTAAAATTGTTATACGGTTTACAGATTATACAAACGCTATTTTCAATTTTGTTGAAAAGTTCTTAAGTAAAATTTTAAAAAGCTAATTTTTAAGAAATATATTGTAAAAGTATATTTAAATGTACATATTTAAAAGTAGTGGTCATTTATGAAAAGTATAAAGTGGATTTAAGGTACGCACGAGACATAGGGTTACTGGAGTTTTAATTTTCTTATTCCAAAATTAATTATACCTAATATCTATTACTCTCTTTTATCATAACTCAATGATTAGTAATTCAAAATACAACATTATTTTAATATTTGCTCTTTCTTACATAACCGCCCCCCTCCCCCGAAAATAATGAAGCATTTGCAAGGCGTGTAGTTTAATAATGGGAAAACTTTGTTGGGAAAGGAAAAAAATAACGACTTTTAACCATCTTCAAATTGAACAAAAACAATGTTGCGACACAAAACAATAATATCTGAATTACCTGTAAAAGAGAATAATAATTATTAGACATAATTAATTTGCTAATAATGAAGCTAATATTTTGATAACCTTGTATCTTGTTTGGACACTTTGACATTGAGTTTTCACTGATTTATGACTTATTTTAAAGAAGTTAAAAAAAAAGTATAATTTCCAATCATTTTTCTTTGTAGTATACATTAAATCTATAATTTTATTTACATACATAAATTTCAATGTTTTAGCAGCTGGACAATTGGGTATAGAAGGATATTCTTAAAGATATTATCTACTATGCAAATTATTTCTATTGTAGATTTAGATGGTGTACGACCATCAGGACTTTTGAAATATGTTGTTTTATTTTTTTTTCATATACCTTTAATATTCAGGAAAATGGTATCTCTCTTTTTCCTCCAGTTTTAAAATGGGTAATAGTTACTGTTTTACCTGTTTCAGCAATGTTCTCCCAAAATTGGACAACACGGTTTACAAATGTTATATTCTATTTTCGGATTATGTTTCAAAGAAAAGATCAAACACCAGAACAATGTTATATTACAAAACATATACAGCTTAATTATCTTAAAAGAAGATTAAGAATTATTAGATAAAATTAATTGGTAATAATAAAACTAAACCTTTAGTAACCCCTACATCTTGTTCAAGCTTTAACGTTAAGCTATTACATCTCCCAGTTAATTAGTAACTTACAGCTTAGTAATATGATATTACTTTATTTTTCATATTAGATATTCTTATGTATTTGACTCCCTAGATTCGTTTAATATTTTTTAGATGACAATACTTGAATCCTAATAACACTCAAAAGTGGTTTATTAAACAACAGATTTTACATCAACATTATTATAGTTTTAACAATAAACAATTTCGATTATATATTTATTCATGACATACAAACAAGTGAATGTGCATAAAACGTTAACAGTGAGTACAATTCAGGATTTGAATATTGCTCGCATGTAATTAGGTTTAATGTAATAAATATTGACAGAAATTGTAACTAATAATCATACACTTACTATAATATAATACTTAAAAATATATTCTCAAACTAAACCACTGAAATTATGACGTACACGGCAAGACTGCGACTTTTGAGCTCATTCATGCCTCAATTTTAAATTTGAAACCACTGTTTTACAAGTAGTGGGACAGTGACGTGCTAGAGTCAAATTTAAAATATGCTATGCGGCGATTAACAAAGACTAACCAATAACTCAATCTTCACTCAAGATAACTAGATGGTCACTAAATGTCAAATTTTTACTTAAATACAAATTGCTCGGAACTCAATTCACTACCAAATGTCAAGCTCACGTTATGCTTCGGCTGCAAAGGATGAGTTACTCGCAAACTTTTAGTACAATAAAAAAAATCCCTATATTTTAGCACCCGTGGTTGCCGAAGAACTTTATTTCCAACTATAAATGAAAATTATCTTGGTCAATCGGCAAGTTTCACTCAGCAGGATTAAATTCCTCCTAACACTTCTCGAAATGACTCAGGTTTAATTCTTCGACGCAGGCCTTGATGACCGGAGTGGTAGGACTCGACCAAAATCATCCGATACAACCTTTCGATTCTCTTTTATACTCCAAGGATTGACCAAATAAACCAAATTTGCATACACGTACAGCGAAAAACACTAACCGCAGACTCCGAGATCTCCAAACACACTTCGGAAAATTTAAGAAAGTATAGATGTCGCTGTTGAGCACACAGGTTAATGTTGGCAATACGTTCGCATTCAAAAGTCCAAGGCTGCAACCAGACGGAGGCAGGGTGGGCTAAGCCCCTCCTAGCAACTTCTTGAGCCACCTCTATACTACATAATCTTTCAATACAAATAACGTCATTTATTGCATTCAAAAATTTTATAATTTTATAACCAAGGTTTTATGAGAGTGGAGACTAAAATCTGTCTATATTTATACATCCTTAAAATAGAAGAGGAAAAGGCAAGCTGTAAATTAGCCCATCAGGAAATTTTAAAGTCCCCCCCCCTAATTCTGCCCACTGGTTACGGTCCTGCTAAAGTCCCTTTATAAAGGAGTCACTAGTCCACTACAAAATATACATAAATCTGAGTAAAAAATATTCTAAAGCAATCTTCTAAAATTGAAAGTTTTCTCCTTTTCTAAAGGCAGTTTTTCTTTCGATGCATAGAGAAAAATCTTATTCATTAAAAATGCTGCATCAGAATAAAAACAATCACATTATTATAATTTTATAACAGTTAAGAACATATTTCAAAATACTATTAAATAAAGTAATATAGAAATATTTTTTAATTGAAAAATAGATTTAAATATATTTTTCTGCATATATAGATTTATTTTGTAAGTTTACTGATATTAAACACCTCATTTGTAGAGATAAAATTTGGAACACAAAACAATTTATGAAAATGTTTCTTAAATTTGTCTATTAAAGTATTTTTTTGCTCAACAGCATTTGAATATGTGTTACAGGATATCAAGGAAATATATATATTCAATGATATTTTTTATGCAACTGCATTTAAGCATTACTATCATCGAAAATTTTACAAAATACATTAATAAAACAACAAAATAATCATTTATAATAAAAATGTACAGTTCTACATAAAATATTTTAAATTGTATGGTATTAACAACATTTAGAAGTATCAAGTAGCAACTTAAATGTAACGGACTCTAATAATAAAAAAATAAAAAATTCAATTAACTGAAGAAAACCTTAATCTCTATCGGTAATTATAATTCCATTAATTACTATTAAACGAATAAAATTTTAAATATCTGTTAGGAAATAATTTTCCCACATAATTTAAATCCCCCATTCAATTAGTTATTTTTGTACTAATCTGAAAAAAAAATATGTGTGACATGCATAAAGTCGATAATTAACTAATTATTTTACTCGTTTCATTTATTTGTAATTTCGACAATAAAATTGGGTATTAAGAAAAATCATTTTTCAGCAAAAAAAAAAAAAAAAATCTTTTATAATTAGCAGAAAATTTATTCTTTTTGAGCTAGCGTAAATTGTTTACTTTCGCAATTTATTACTTAGCTCCACATAGTTTAAATATAATTACTAGAACTTAACTGAGAACGTTGCATTTTTAAAGTACATATTATAGAACGTTAACTAATTATGCGAATATTTGCTTTCTGTTTTGCATTTGATATTCATTTATTGTTTCTATGTGCGTTAATGATGACATATCGCACCGTTTTCATTTAAATAAGCATGCAACATCTTATTTACACAAATACAATATATTTCACGTGATATTTACTATCAGTATACTAAACAGAACATGAAATCTAAAAGCAAGTTATTTATTTTATAATTTAAGTCGAAGACATAGGCCAAAAAACCAAATTTTAACTTTTGGATTTATTTTCGAATGTTTAGTTGCCAAATAAAAACCTTCTCCCGCGGTTTTAAAATCTGCAGTATTTAATAATTATAAATACAATGTAGACTATAACGTACAGCTCACTTTTTCAATTGCTGTTACAATCATTTTTAGTAATATAAATATTTATATGTATAGTATAATGAAGGCATAATAATAATTAAAAAAACATAAGTCCTTTGGCAACATTTACATCATTGATGGCTATTTTAACCTCTTGCGTCCTGAGTACCCAAATAGTTACCTAGATTATTTACTTCATAAAAACTAAAGTGATTGATATTTTTACAGTTTAACTTCACTTCTATATATCTCTATGGATTTGCTTTAAAATGAAACCAGAAAATGGCAGCACCGATGCCGATTTCCATATAAAATAAATGTTATTTTAACCTGAGTTTGCAAAATGCCTTTGAGACAGTCCAGCCAAGAAAGTAGGTAATTTCCATAATTCTTTAACATAAAAACTTTACAATACAAATTTTTATGAAATTGTAGGTTATTCATTTATTTAGCACTGTTCATCTTTTTATTCTGTACATTTAGGTTATTGATAAATAAATTGATATTTTGGAGAGGGGAGGAAGGCTAGTAATTTTAGATTCATATTTGTGAACCTAAATTACAAGTCCCCTATTACAATACATTTCAGAAAAATATATTTTTTGTCATCTCTATGATGTCATTTTGTTCGTATAAAAGCAAAGAATGACTATTACTACTATTAGTTTAACTTCGGGTCGCAAGAGGTTAACTATCGTTATTTTCATTAAAGAAATATCTTTTTAAAAAACGAATAAAAACTTCTGTTTACTCTATCGGAAATGTTAAGTAAATGTTTTAGTTATAGATTGTTTAAAGTTGATCTTGGGATTAATTTTTTGTTACAGGGAACAAATAAACGATTTGTCAAAATATATACACTATAATGCCATAAATGATGGGAACTTTCAGTTGCAGACATTTTTTCAAATATTTAAAAATATACATATCAAGTTATTTTGGAATTTTAGGATTAAAATGAACAGGTTTGACTTCATATTTTTCAATGTCGATTTGATAAGGATGACAATTAGGGGACCAACCAAAAATTAAAGAAAAAAATAATACTTGGGATCACCCTGTAAAATAAAATGCACGAAATGATCTGTCGCTGCAGAATATACATAGGCAGGCATGGTATAATATGTGCATTCATTTGTGTAAGAATAGCATGTATATTAATAGAGATATAGTGATTTCTTTAAAAAATTAAAAAAAATCTTGCATGTTTTTTGCTTATAACACACAGGGTTTTTAACCAAATTTAACGCCAATTTCAGAAAAATTGACAAAATGTAGTAGCAATAACATAGTGCTATTGGAATATAAATATATTAAATATTTAAGGAAATATGGGCAGTTGTATGAAATAATTTTTATCTGTGCATGCGCGAACGATATCAAGGAACTTTTTGCATAATTTAGTAGTCAACTCTCTCGAGCAACTTAATAAAAAAAATCAGGCAAATATCGCAAAAATTCAGAGAGATATCGGCGTTAGAGTGACCTGTTTTTTAGTTTCTGACTAAAACTCGCTGAATGATAAGGGATTGTCCACAAATTGTTATTTTTAAGTTATCGGAAAGCGTTCGGAAAAAGTTTTTTGAAAAAGCTATTTAATTATAGTTTACGGTTATGTTTAGGAAGATTTTGACTCTAAACTACGATGAAAAGGAAAATATAGTCCATACATTGATTACATTTAGGTAAATTGAGGTGTTTATAATAAAATTTTGTGAAATTTAGCCCAATACGCAAAACACTCTACAGTAAATTCTATCGCATATATATGTATTTTCTGTATATACGTAATTTGTATGCCAGTAGTGAAGATGATAAACTAAAATCTAAGATATATTATACATTTTTCATAAGTTATGAGTCAATAACTTGTAATTTGATTTTTACAGTTATATTTCAATAGCTTTTTGGGAAATTACGTAATAGATCGGAACCGTCTATGCCTAAAACGTGTTGTGAAATCAAACCGAAAGGCTTCCTTTAGAGGCGATTTCAGGGGAATTTTGATCGTCTACGACTAATGATGCAAGTGATCGTACCGTCCGGCGGAAGATCGTGGCACTTGGTTTTCATGGCCGAGCTGCAGTTCACAAGCCAAATATCACGCATCTGAATAAGACATGTCGATTAAAGTGGTTCAAAGAACGACGGCACTGTTAAGTAGAAAAATGGAAGAACATCCTATGGAGCGATGAATTACGCTAGCAGTTTTGGCAGTCCAATGGACGTGTTTGTGTGCGGCGAGTGCCTGGCGAACGATATTTACAGGACTGTTTCGTACCCAGATTGAAATTTGGCGGAGGTGGGATCCAGTTGTTTTAATTTCTGGGAGTATGAATGCCGCAGCCTACAAAATAATTCTGGACAATTCAGCGCTACCGATATTATGGCAACACTTTGGTCTTGTTCAATACCTGTTTCAGCAGGACAATGCTCCATGTCAGACAACAGGTGGTGTTAAGACGTGGTTTAAAGAAATTGGTGTGGAAAACCTTCCCTGGCTAGCTCAAAGTCCGGACCTCAACACTTTGGAACACATTTGGGATGAGTTAGAGCGCCTATTTAGAGCCAGTCGAACTCGGCCAAAAACACCACAGAACTGTTTGCTACTCTACAGGATGAATGGAGCAAGATTCCTCCAGAAACGTATCGAAAACTAGTAGAAAGTTTTATCTCAAAGAGTTGCAGCAGTTATTGCGGCGAAGGATGGCCCTACACGATACTAAAGTTATGCTAAGTCCCCTTTAAATTCATAGTATGAGGGGCAAAAGCATCGCAGTTTAAAAATTAAGAGGGGGAGGGGTGGCTAAATAAGTTTCAAACTCAGTTTTTTTTCAAAATAACTGCGAAACTAAGAAAATCAATTAATAATAGAGCTTCTCATTAATAAGCAAATATGTAGATTAATTAATAATTAATTTTATTGAAAATTCAAAATGTGTTTGCGCATTATTTCATTTTTATTTTCATTTAATTAAGAATTAAATTCAGTTTTAAGATGTTTTGAAATATTACATCAGGGTACAAAATATATATTTCATTAATAATACTGAAAAAATAAGAAAAAACTAATAACAAATGAAAATACACTTACAAATTTTGACATCATAACATAAAGTAAGTGCTCTTCGCTAAAGTTGCGTTGAAAATGGATTCAGTATCTACTCTCTCCCTCCCCCCCTCTTATCCTTGAGCAGCACAAATGTCTAACAAATACAATGATATGGATTTTCGAAGAATATCCATCCCCCACCCCCCCCCGATTCCCTACGGTCCTAATGACAGGACTACCAATAACGATTATTTTTATATTCTATTTTCACTATTCTTTTCAAAAAATAAATTTTGTATTATGTTTCTCTTACACATGTTGTTAAAGCGCATGTGAAAAATTTTTATTTTGAAAAAGTGGTACGAAAAAAAATTAAAAAGTAGTCGCCAGTGCCAGCTCTGTAATAAGGTGTCTTGTGACAAATCGCCATGTACATGCTGGTTTTCCAAGAAAAACTAAAGTGTGAATAAACAATGAAAAATAGCATACATATTAAGATATCTGACTACATTTAAAATGCGATTTTTGTCTAAAATTTTCGTTTTCTTTTTATTACATGTTATTAAAGCCCGCATTTTTACCTTTCCAAATCTGCGCTTACATTTATTGTACTATAAATAAAACCTAAGTTATCAGAATTTAAAAACTATTTGATAGTGAATGAAACCGGAAGTGCCAAACGTTTCATCGTTAATTTTTTTTCCTTCGTGCAAAAACTGCCAAAATTGTCTTTTAGATATAAACAGTAAAATAAAAAAAAAAAAAACCTTGATCGATAACTACCATAAAATTCCAATTCACATAACTGTTAAGTAAATGTTAAATAAAGTTTAAAATAGTTAAGTAAATATTTCTGTTAAATAAATGTATTTAAATGTATTTTATGGAAAATGCACTTTTCTGTGAAAATTCCATACGCAAAACGCATTTCTCAAAAAACTATTGAAATATCACTATAAAAATCAAATTGGAAGTTATTGACTCATAACTTATGAAAAATGTATAATATATCTGTATAATATAAATATATCTGTATAATAAAATGTATAATTTAAATGTATAAATATACGTTATACACAAAATTTGGTACATTTTCTTTGACTTTGCCGCATATTTCTTCTATTGTTATCTGATAATTCGTTGAAACTTAAAAAGTTTTAATTATTAATGAGAATGTCTTGTGACAAAATTTAATGTTGCGTATTATGTTGCGTTGTCGGTTACTGCATTGCAATAGATTTAACTTCTGCCTCCATAACATTATGCTTTAAAACTACAACCAAAATTAAAAATACATATAGATTTGACATGCGGTTTACACATTTTTAGGTGGGAGGTTCCCCTTGGTTGCTCCGAAATTGGCCCCTTAAACGGGATAGATGACGAGGAGTCAGAAAGTGGACGCTGTGCTCCCGAGAAAGCTACTTAAGTGTGGTAGGTAACCGGGAAAAGTGTCTCCGAAGGTGACAACTCCCGAATACCGCATGAGCAGATAACCTTAATTAATGGAATCCTAATTGGCGTCCATAGGTCACGTTCAATGCCCGGGCATGACTGGGATGCTTTCCATAATCCAGAAAAAAAAGGGTTAATAAATTGCGAAACGTTCATCGAGAGATGATAGTGATGCACAACAGTCCTCACGAGCTCTTCTTGTGATGGCTATTTCGAAAGCACCTGACTTTGGTCCTTTCGAATGCGTCGGACTTTTGTCCATTTGTACGACTTGGACATCGGTCTACCTCAGTATTTGGGACTTTGGTCAATGCCGTTGCTCTGGACATAAGTCCTGTTGGTCCTTGGAAACTGGTTGAGTGTTCTTACCTCGATACAGAGAGGTTCGGACTATCGAAACCAAATGCGACGTGCGTAGTGTGTTTTGTCCGTGATATCTCATGAACTTGTAGACGATGCAAATTGGTACTGAACCAATATCCTATACCGAACAAATTCCCTGTTATTTTTGTTGTAACCGCTTTTGCTTTGCATTGGGTGCTTTTGTTTAAGTATGCCTTTGATGAGCGAACGCGGGTGGCTTGTGGAAACTGTCGGTACGTGCAATGCAGGTGCAATCGATTTGCCAAATTTTACTTTCTGTGTTTCAAACAAGTTCAACATTGCTAAGCAGAGTCCTACGCAGTCGGTTTGATTAGCAGTTGTCTACTTTTACCTGGGTAGCGATTTTTTCTCCCCCCCTTTTCTGTGTGCGAACGAAGAGTATATGTCTATTCGAAAACATGTGTTCAACCTGGCATCAACAGTTTCTATCTACTTGAATTTGACTGCCTGATATTTCGAGTTGGATGGGCTTGAACACAAGGGGCAGGAGATCTGGTTTTTCTTATGCTCTGGCCTATCTGTTTGCGACTACGAACTATGCCAATATTCATGATAATTTTTGGCATGCTGGTTGTCTGTGTCGACTGTGTTCGCGAGAGAGTGTTTTTGTGGCATATTTGGTGCGGTTGGCTGCGTTTTGATCTTGTCGACTATGTTAGGGAGCGATTTTTTATGAGCGCACATATTTACCTTTAAGTGGGATGTCCCTGTTTATCAAGAGGGTATAGTCGCCAAGGGGTAACGCTAGCGGTACTTTATACACCATATTTCAGATTTCTCCTTGAATCTCGGTTTTGTCACAATATCCCTTACGTGGTAAATCATCAGCCTCGTTGGAGACTTCGTTTCAGTGCATCCTATTGCAGTGCTCCATGTGTTCCACCTTTTCAACTGTTGCTACTGGTGGGCTTGTTGTTGTAATGGCTGGACTTTGCATGGTACCTTGGAGATGGGAGAAAACAAATCAATTCTTAAAGGCAAATGTATTTTTAACTACTTACAGAAATATTTTACCTTAAAATACTTAATATATACTTATGTAATATATACGTATTATATGCTGACACAAAATACTTATCTTTTCTGACAGAATTTGTAGTAAAAGTTTTCAGGTGCCAAATTTGTTCAAACTGTATTTATTGTAGAAAAGTTTCTATCATTTTATTCCTTTCTAAAAATATATTTCAAAAATTCAAAATTTTCTGAAATCTTAAAAAGAAAAGATTTAAAACATTTCATGAATCTGTTTTAACAACTTCATAAAGTTTTATAAAACAATTTAATATTGATTTCTTAGGTAAGCAAATTTGAAGTGGAAATTTCTTTCTTGGTGAAACTATTTTTTATACTATTATGGATTTCGAAACTTATTTTACAGTATTTTTAACTCTTTGCTGTTGAAAATGTTGGTTGTATGAAAGTATGAAAATATTTATTATTTAAATTAAATTGGTTTAAAAAAATCTCATGAGCCGAAATAATTTGTATTTCCAATTGAATGAGAAGTGTCCAAGTCAAGAGTCCACCTTTGGACCTATGGCTTAATATATCAACTCAATATCTATTGAGCTATCCTGGACGACTCTTTCTGACACAATTTATTTTTACATATTACTGGCATGTAGTGCAGGGCCTGGGCAGATCACTCTCGTAAATCATTAATATTATCAATATTTAAATAGTAAATCTCTATTTTAAAGTTTATGAGCAAATGTATAAAATATTTTTTGTATAAAAATTGAAATCGGATAGCTAAAAGTCGAAACCATAAAACTATTTTATAAATCAGGAAAATAAATAAAAATCTAATCAAATATTAATCTGGAAAATTCTGTGTGCCAAACACCTAATCAAAAAATCATATGGTTGTTAAAAGTAAAGCAACTATATTGCAGCACAGCACATGTAATATTATATACATTTAACGCAATTTAACATGGAAATTTAATAAATAATTAAAAACGTCACGTTTTTATTTTTCCCATAAATTGTTTTTATAACTTTTAATTCTTTTGAAGATTTTTTTTTGAGATGTGACAACAGAAAAGAAAAAAAATTGTTTTAAAAGTCGAAACATATATTTGTATAAAATATGGCAGGTTTTTGAAAAAATGTTTAGGTGTGTTCTAAAAATATGTAACGTAGTCTCTTGAATCGTATGTGTGCCAGTGTGGTGCAAATCGGTAAAATTTTACATTCCTATAAAGATAAATTATGGAAGGTGGGTGAAAAGAAACGTAATGTATGTTTTGAAATAATTGTAATGTAGAATTATTTGTCTGGTTCAAAAACGCATGTGTATAACGTTTCGGGCAAATTAGACTAAAATTGTAGATTTGTATATAGAACATACACAAAATCTTTGTTCATATACATATATATATATATTGGGTTGTTAGGGAAGTTCCTTCCGTTTGGGAAAACCAATTCCTACCGAAAGTTCTTCCCGTCAATTATTAGTAATTAGATATCGAAATTAATGTCTAATATATTACTTATAAATGCTAAAGGTGTAAAATTAACAACTATAATATAAATTAAAATAACTTTTATTAGTTGTTTTACATGTTTCGACTCTTCTGAGTCATTTTCAAAAACAAAATGAGAATATTCTAAAGCTGCGCGGGCTTTGAAGTTATTATTTACATGTACTTTTTAAAAAATTACGCACGTTATCTATTATTTTTTACTTGATTGTTTATTTTCATATCTTTGAGCATGGAGTAATTCTAGCCACAGTTTCGGTAAATTAAAAGATGTCGCATCGTTACATATTGTATTTTTGCGCGTGAGTATCTCTATGGTTTCTCTTATTATGGATGGATAGTGTAGACTGGAGGGAAATATTATTTTACTTTCATTGAAATTTATTTGGATGGTTTCTTCTTGATATAATCTTGCTAGGGCTGTAGTTTTTCTATTGTATTTAATATCATCTATATGCTCTTTTTTTCTGCAATTAAATTTCCTGCTGGTCATGCCTCTGTAGTAATTCTTGGATCCGTCTTCTTTAATAAAAGGTATTTCATATACTCCTGAATAATTCTCAAAATTAATTGGGTCAATTTTACTGCAAATGATATTCTTTGATTTCTTAGGTGGTTTGGCTATTAAGCAGATATTGAAACGTTTAAGGCTGTGTTTTAATTTTTCGAAAAAGCTTGTATAATATTGCAGAGTATAAAGTTTGCATTTTTGTGAATCAAATTTCTTTTCTGAATACTTATTATTGGTTTTTGTGAATCAAATTTCTTTTCTGAATACTTATTATTGGTTTTTGTGAATCAAATTTCTTTTCTGAATACTTATTATTGGTTTTTGTGAATCAAATTTCTTTTCTGAATATCTGCCAAACCACCTAAGAAATTAAAGAATATCATTTTCAGTAAAATTGACCCAATTAATTTTGAGAATTATTCAGGAGTATATGAAATACCTTTTATTAAAAAAGACGGATCCAAGAATTACTACATAGGCATGACCAGCAGGAAATTTAATTGCAGAAAAAAAGAGCATATAGCTGATATTAAATACAATAGAAAGACTACAGCCCTAGCAAGATTATATCAAGAAGAAACCATCCAAATAAATTTCAATGAAAGTAAAATAATATTTACCTCCAGTCTACACTATCCATCCATAATAAGAGAAACCATAGAGATACTCACGCGCAAAAATACAATATGTAACGATGCGACATCTTTTAATTTACCGAAACTGTGGCTAGAATTACTCCATGCTCAAAGATATGAAAATAAACAATCAAGTAAAAAATAATAGATAACGTGCGTAATTTTTTAAAAAGTACATGTAAATAATAACTTCAAAGCCCGTGCAGCTTTAGAATATTCTCATTTTGTTTTTGAAAATGACTCAGAAGGGTCGAAACATGTAAAACAACTAATAAAAGTTATTTTAATTTATATTATAGTTGTTAATTTTACACCTTTAGCATTTAAAAGTAATATACTATTACAAGGTGTTATATTTTATTATAATGTCTAATAATTAAGATAAAATTTTCCTGGACGAACAAACTTTCCCAAACGGAATTAACTGTCTTAATAACCCAATATATGTATATATATATATATATATATACATACATATATTTAATTGTACGAAGGTAATGCACCAAACCTTCTCGAGCGCATTAATCATACCAAGTAGTTATATTCATAGATCAAAAGAAAATATCTTGCTTTACGTTAATTAACAGAATAGCTACCAAACTCTGTCGACCTATAACCACCTAAATTAGGTAATGGGAAACTTTAGACTTTGTTTTTGTCTCGCTGTTAACTAACACTTCCCTCACTAAGTCAGAAATAATAACTACATGCTTCAAAATGTCATTAGTATGTTTGCGATACCACAATATTTGACGATTCAATCAATTCTAATTCCAGAATTCAATGGAATATAATCTGAGTTTTGTTTTACTTCCAATTTTAACAAAATATATGTTTTTTAAGTTGTTATAGTATTATTCGAGGGTACATGTGGGCATGATGTAACTATTTTATCTAAAAAAATTAAGTGTTTTATATCTTTCCACATTTTTAAGAAATAAACGGACACAGAGAGATTTTGCTATGAAGTGCATGTTTGGATGTCCTGTTCGACTTGTACATTTCATGTAATGTATAAAAGTATCACCAAACAGCTCAGAATAGGGATGTATTAAAAGTTATTTGTGTGCCAATTAATATGCAAAAACTTACTTTCATTTATAAACGCGTAACATAACAAAAATTCACTACTCGCAATTATTGTTCATATATAGTACTGTAACCGAATACTTTTGTGTGTCTCTGTAAATATATGATGAATGCTATATCCACCATATTCTATAGAAAGCTTCTTGTAGTACACCTCAGTGATACATATCGATTTCAATATGTTTGAACTAATGTAACATTATTAAAATAAATCACAAACGATTTTTCCCTACAGACCGTAATGTAACGGAATTATTTTGAGTGTCCCTGTAAATGTACTGTAAATGCTACACACTTCATTTTCAATACTAAACATGCCACAGTAAACCATAATAGCATATATCAATTGCATGACATTCCGAGTATTATTACGTGAGTTAGAGCATGGACAGACAGACAGACAGACAGTCAAATCAAATTCATATACACTTTTCAACTACGTTGGAAAGTGTTACAAAATGAAAACACATTTCATCATAAATAAAAACATTATTTATCACATACTATTCAATTCATTTTAAAATCCATTATTTTATTGTGCACCACATTGTAATATTTGAAGTGAAATTGAATTCAATAAAAT
The DNA here is from genome assembly GCA_963931845.1 of Maratus michaelseni. Classification (NCBI taxonomy): domain Eukaryota; kingdom Metazoa; phylum Arthropoda; class Arachnida; order Araneae; family Salticidae; genus Maratus; species Maratus michaelseni. The sequence continues at coordinate 431,674,164 of OZ007588.1, forward strand.
CTAAAAAAAAAAAAAAATGCAAATAGACAAGCAGACAGGCAAATAAATTCATATACACTTTTTCAACTATGTTGGAAAGTGTTAAAAAATGCGATTACATTTCATCATAAATAAAAACATTTTTTTCCCATACTGTTCAATGCATTTTAAAATCCAGTATTTTATTCAGCACCACATTGTAATATTTAAAGTGAAAATTGAATTCAGTGAAATCTAAAAAATAAAATAAAATAAATATATAAATAAATAAATAAATATAAAAAATGAAAACAGACAAGCAGACAAAAAGACAGGCAAATAAATTCATATACACTTTTCAACTATGTTGGAAAATGTTAAAAAATGCGAATATATTTCATCATAAATAAAAATATTATTTATCCCATACTGTTCAATACATTTTAAAATCCATTATTTTATTGTGCACCACGTTGTAATATTTAAAATGAAAATTGAATTCAGTAAAATATATATAAAAATAAAAATGCAAACAGACAAACATACAGGCAAATAAATTCATATACACTTTTCAACTATGTTGGAAAGTGTTAAAAAGTGCGAATACATTTCATCATAAATAAAAATATTATTTATCCCATATTGTTCAATGCATTTTAAAATCCATTATTTTATTCTGCCCCACATTGTAATATTTAAAGAAGTGAAAATTAAATTCAATAAAATCTAAAAACTGCCATCGTTAAAATATTTTTCCTTTAAAGCTTTCATAATAAATATTAAAGTAAAAGTTATTAATACAATCAAAAACTTTAATAAAAGCAATTACTTTACGCTTGAAAGTCATGGATTTTTGCAGAGAAAAATCCAATTAATTAGCTATCTATAATTAAATGAAATTATTTATTGAAAATACATAAATAATCTATACTGTTTTCTCTATAGGATGTCGGAACAACGAAAAGTAAACATTAAGAATTTCAAATACGTTTCCTTTATTCAATAAATATTTTACAAGCATTACTTTGCGTTAATTATTTTTCCCGAGAACTGGCGAATGTTTTTTGTATTGTCTTTTGAAAGCATTTTTTTGTATGCAAAAAAAGAAACAAATTATTTTCTGTTGGATTAGATTAAAAACTAATGATTTTAAGCTCGAAAGCAAAAATATATGTTTAATGAGAAAAGTTTCATTGATTAATGTTAATTGTTTTCATAATGTCATTTTTTATTTGATAAATGTGATATGTTTAGGAATCACACTTTAAGTTTTTGTTGTTATTTGTGATTATATGTTGTAAACCAAAACTTATATAATCATAATTTAAATTTTCTTATATCCTATGCATTAAATAATAGTTATAGTTTTTTTTTCAATTTCCCGACAAACAAAAATACTGTTTGGTGGATTCGTTAGAAATTTTAAACTATATGCTGTTTTGGTTAAAAAAATGCTATCTATATGATTCAAGCATATATTATGAAACATTTTCCAACATATACAGAATACTGCAACAACAAAACTTCGCAGTTTACTAAGTAAACAAAGTCAAAGTCAAACCGGACGGGGAGGCCTACCTTTCGGCTTAAGCTCAACTAGTCCCGCCTAGCAGGTTTGTTTACTATGCGGCAAAGCCTTACAAGATAATTACTAAAGTTGAGAGGAAATAATAAATACAAAACAATACTAATAGCTCACTTATTGGACGATAAACAATTAATAAATACGATATTGACAAAGGAAATAATCATAGTTTGAATAGTAACATCGAGTGTATAAAAAATTTAGGAAATGCATAACACATTTGAAAACACAATTTCAGCAATTACTACCAAATATCCGAAACCATCCGAATTCTTTTATGCAGCCCTGTATAGGATCTATAGTGTATGTATACTACACTGTATGCTGAAATTTACTTCATTAAGGATACACATAGCACAATTGAAAATGCCCTTCAGCAATTTCCTTCAGTAATGGGAAATGTACGTGAGATCTTTTGAGCAGCCCTGTATATCATCTATAGAGTTTATATGCGCCAATTAATATGCAAAAAAATAGCTACATTTAAAAACATGTACCACAACTGAGAACGAGCTAACAGCAATTATTGTTCGTAGACAGTACTGTAACCAAATTCGTTTGAGTGTCCCTGTAAGTGAACGATACATTCTATGGACACCATATTCTAAAGTAAGCACCTTGTAGTCAACCGTAGTGACATATATCAATTTCAATATCTTTAAAAGAGTGTAACAACATTAAAATAAGCCGCAATCAATTTTTCAAAATTGATCGTAATGTAATAGAATTCTTTTGAGTGTCTGTATGAAATAACCATAAATGCTACACACTTCATTTTCAATACCAAACATGCCATAGTAAATCCCAATAACATATATATCAAGTTCAAGGTAATTCGAGTATATTTACGCGAGTTAGAGCACGGACAGACAGACCAAATTCATAAACACTTTTTAACACTTTGGAAAGTGTTAAAAATAGACGTGTGTCTTCCCTCTATATTTCACTTCGCAGCCACGACTTCCCAGCGTAGACCAGTGTTTGTGTATGGTAGTAGCGTCGAGTCTCTCATCGTGCACTATGGTGGTACTATGCTAAATGCACTATGGAAAAAAAAAATTCCTTTATCTCAGTTTCCCCTGCAGCGATGTGTTTTTGTTTAGGGAAAGTCGAGATTGTAACGCAATTTATCTTTGGTTTCGAAACACGAAAAAATCGTGTAATATTGAAAAAAAAGAATTTGTTGGTTCCCAAACAACAATATAGTAGAATTTTCTTTATATACATTTAATAATAACAAGAGATTAATAATAGCAAGAGGTATAGAAGAATTAGAAGATAAATAGACATCAGGGGGAAATAAACTTAAAAAAGAAAAAAAAACTAATCTTCTAAAAGCAATTTATCTTATGGAAATGGCATGGAATCGAATATCATCTGCTAGAATTAAAAATTGTTTTATTAGTGCAGCATTTTGTGAAGCTGCAAACGATGGCGAAGTGAAAACTTTAGAAACTATGGGAAACGTCATGGATGATACGACGAATGAAGATTATGAGACATTGATGACGATCGACAATGACATTCCTGAAAATGCAAAGCTTACAGAGACTGAAATTTGCAAAAACATTTGCGAATAAATACAAAATGATGATGATGATGATGATGATGATCAGGAGGATAACGAAAGTTAACTTTTGAAAGACCACCTAGAAATGATGAAATTTTTGAAACGAGATGTGCAACATCACTCGGACAATTTAAAAAAACAATTCGAGTATTAACAATTCATTAATACAATTTTAAGGGAAAATTATATAGAAACAAAAAATTACGAATTCTTTCAATAAATGTTTTCTATCTCTTTAAAAGTCTCATTTCAACAAGGGTGAGTATTCATTTTCTTAGTAATAGTACTACTAGATGTTATAATTTGGTATTTACTTAATTTGCTTATTGTTATCCAAAACTCATGGTCCCGAAGTCATCACATTAAGCGGCATCTACTATACATAAAACTTTTTAACACTTTCCAACCTAGTTGAAAAGTGTTTATGACTTCGGTTTGTCTGCCGTATGTCCGTATGGCCGTCTGCCGTCTGGCCGTCTGACCGTCTGTCCGTGCTCTAACTCCCGTAAATATGCTCGGAATGCTCTGCAATTTTTATATGTTATTGTCGTTATCTATAGCATGTTCCCTATTTCAACTGAAATGTGTAGCACTTATAGTTGTTTTACAGGAACACTCAAAAGAATTCCGTTACATTACGATCTATGAGGAAAAATCATTTGCGGTTTATTTTAATGATGTTACGCAATTTCAAACACATTGTAATTGATATATATCACTAAGGTGCATTACAAGAAGCTTAATATGGAATAGGGTGTGCATAGCACTTATAGTTACTTTACAGGGATAGTCAAAAGAATTCCGTTACATTACGTCTATGGAGAAAAATCGTTTGCGGTTTGTTTAAATAATCTTTCACTATTTTAAACGCATTGAAATTTATATGTATCACTAAGGTGCATTACAATAGGCTTATTACAGAATAGTGTGTGTATAGCAGTCATCGTTCATTTACAGGGACACACAAAATAATTCTCTACTGTCTGTTAACAATAATTCCTGGAAGTGCGTTTTAAGTTACTGAACGCGATTTTAAATTTAACTCACTTTTTGTCTATTACGTGGTGTGTATAAATTCTGTTGATCATATACAGGGAAGCACAAAAGTTCGCGAACACATTTCCGTTTAGTGACAGAAACTCCAGAAGGAGAATTTTAAAATGTGCTACGCGTTTCCTAACTGAACTAAAATTTAGCATCCTATGTAGTATATATACAAATTTATAGATCATATACAGGGCTGAATAAAAGTATTCCGAAAAGTTTTTCCAATTATTGTATATGTTGGAAATTCCTGGAATTATGTTTTAAATATGTTATGCGTTTTCCAAATTGTTTACTTAGATGCTATCTTTCAGCTTATTAAACGGTATGATTTGTAAAATTATTTTGGAAGCGTTGGAAAGTGTTACATAATCTATGCTTGACGCATGATTTTTCGTTCTTCTTTTTTATTAACTTGAAGTTTCATATCTTACCTTAAACACTGCATTCATCTAACACATTTTGTATGTGTGTTCTGTGTAGATGTAACTTACGTCACAATGTTATTAAAGAAAAGTTATCTGCTAAAACCTTATGAAAAAAAATACACCAAATAAGGAAAAGGGTATAAAAGTGTATACGACCAGCTACATAAAAGAAATCAAATTTGAACTATTGCTGTTTGTATAAAATGTTGCGTGTTACATTTTTTCTATTGAAATTTTACGTTCAAAAAGTAATTTTACGAGAACATGACCCAACTGCAAAATATATTTGAGAAGTCAGAAAAAAATTGTATCTGTCTTGTGTTTTGTTTGTACACAATTCATAAAGTTTTCCTTTCAAGATACTTACAGTTTAGCGGAAATAGAATTCGCAAGAGAATATAAATTGAAAGCGCTTATTTCTGTATTCCATAACATACAAGAAAATAAACGACAAATTTTGTAACTTTGAAAATAAAGAGGTATTTTAGAAGGACACTGCTATTTCTTTGTCATACATTCATTATATACTTTAAAATGTCAAAATATAAAAAAAAGATACATTTTGTATGGTATTTATAGATTTGAAATATCTAAATTATGCATTTTAAAATTGTTGATATTTTTAAAAAGGGTTTTGTTTGTTTCACAAAAAAAAGTAAGAGCTAGAATATTGGTTTAATAAATAGTAAGTTGCTTTAAACGACTTTCTTTCCTGAAAAGTGTTGTGTATGTTTCTAAAAGTGATAACTACCTGAACTTCTTTCTCATACACACATGTGCACGCACATACACACCCTACTTAATGATTTATAATTAATGTAACTTGAACAGCTGACATAAAAACTGTATAATGTTATATGTTTATTTATTATGCATTAAATATTAGTACGTTTACTGCTAATAAGGTAATACGTTTATTGTTATACCTTAGAAATATTAAACTGTTTAATGTTATTATTTTGAATTTTATTTAAAAATTCTTCAAATATCAATTTTACGCGCAGTTTATGATAATTTTTAATTTGAATAATTCGGCACCTAATTGTATAATTTGTAGCAATTTTTACATTTTCAAAAATTAATTTGATATCTCAAAACGGAGACCTTTAATAGAGGTAAGGTATTTTTATTCCACATGAATTGCGAAGTCATTCGTTATTAGGCGTGCGGTATAAAGATTATGAAATTTATGACGGTATTCCGTCACTTTTTAGGATAACGAGCGTAACTTGCTAAGTTTAATGAAAAAAATGCATCCTTGAAGGGACGTGAATGAATTTTATTAAATTTTAGTTTCTTTTAAACATTTTTACTTAGAGTTATAATTTTATAGATATATCTTTTTTTTAATTTTCATATTAAAAGTATCGTAATTGATTAAAATTTGTCGAAATGATTTACATATTTAAAAAACTGTAGAAGTTATAGATGGATAGTTGTAACTAAACGGAAAAATAAACTATCTTAATAGGTTGCTATGTATTATTCTTGTGGTAAGTTAAATATTATCACTGATAAAATGTCGAAAATATCAAACATTTGAACAAAGTTTTTTCCTAAAAGAGAGCGTCTTATTCAATAATTACCGGAACTGCCCTTCATTGTCCGGTCCAGTGGAAATAGCCTTAAATATACCTAAAATTAGGGTTGTATAATTTTATATTTTTAAACGAAAGCCTAAGTTAAAACATTCAAAACCCGTTTTTCTACTTTTTTTTATATCCACTAAATTCGAACTTTAAAAAACAGTATTTATTATTGTCGAAACGTTTTGAAATTTTTATGAGTTATAAATGTAACGTTTCCGAAGCATATTCTTATTTTCCATGCTAAAATATTGATATTTAGTTGTAGAAACAAGCGTGTTTCTTCTCAATGTTTTTGCATATCGAACTACTGTGGCGAAAAAAAAGAAATTCACCAAAAGTGACTTCTAATGTGATTTTTTTAAGAGTTAATATTCATATTTCTTCAAATGGATTATACATTTGGAAAGAAAAATGAATATTCATGTTTTCTTCGTATTTTGATTTCCGAAGCCGATGTGAAATTTTGTAGTATGCCGAAAAAACGCAAGGAGAGAGGGAGGTTTTCGGATACATTAAATGTTTAAGAAAAAGTCATTATTATCCATACTCTTTGAAATTCTTATAAGTTTAAACTATAATGTTTGTTCAGCCTGTGTAAAACGTTTTTGGAAAAAATATTGATATTTACAGGTAAAGGCACTTGTATTTTTTTTTTTTCACATCGACTCGTTAAAACGTTCGATAACTAGTTTTTATTGTTCAAACTCTTTGAAATTTTTATCGGTTATAAATATAACATTTTTGAAGCGTGTTTAAAAATTTCGTGAAATAGTATTGATAAATTTCATGAAAAGAACTGTGTTTTCTTCTCGCTTTTTTTTCCCGTTGAGTTATTTAACATTAAAAATAATAAATCCCTATCGTCCAAACTGACTGAAATTTTTATGAGTTATATATCTAACGGTTCTGAAGCCTGTGTAAAAGTTCCGTGGTATAGATAAGCTGTGAATATAGATATTTAGTCGATAAAACATGCACCAAAGCCGTCCGTCTGTTTCAATTCTGAGTAAATTTCTGAGAAAAGTTTGCAGTATTATTTTTTTCCTACTTCTAGTCGTTCGAATATTTCAAGATATCTATGGGTGATGTAAATTGGGTGTATTAAAACGTGCACAAATATTGTGTTAAAATACCAAAGTTTAGGTTCTTCAGATAGATCAGAAAAATAGTGTTTCCGGGACGCACAAAATGACATCCAGTCGGGATGCTTTTTCAAGGGATTAATATTTGTATTTTTGAAAACGAAAGACACAGCCGCAGAGAAGAATGAACCCGTACTGGCTGGACAGTTTTTGTTTACCCGTATCTCTGAAATTCAGACCGATGCGAATTTTGATAGAAGGGAGAAACAATCTCTCGCAAAATCGAACTTTTTTGAAAATATTTTTGAAAAGGTTAACAATATATTTTTTATATACAATAGTTGGAGTATAATAGTTGAGAATTTTCCAACAGAGCGAAAATATGCCGGGACCAGGACTCGAACCCTGGTTCCTGGTCCCGGCATATTTTCGCTCTGTTGGAAAATTCTCAACTATGATACTCCAACTATTGTATATAATTTACCTAGTTGAATATACTTTCCTCTGCTCATTATGAATATATTTTTTTTCGAACGAATTGCTGCATTCTAAACATAAAACTGTATTTAACCTGGTGTGATTGTTTTTTTAATGTCTTGAACTATTCTGCCGATGCTTGTTTGAAATAGCGGGTGACAAATAATAGCCGTAATTTCATTCTTGGTTCTTCTCTGCTTCTGATATCCGGAACGGGATTTCTGGCACGCAGCGTAAGACGATTTTTTTCGGTAACCCTTTTTTATTGCAGGTTATAATTAATATATCAGCTAATTATAAAAAAATTAAAATAATAGCCTCAGGTGCTTTAAGACTGCTTTCTACTACCTTCATCGTAATATTGAGACCTGTACGTGCGGTAAACTTTCCTAGCCATCGCTCACAGACAAACATCTTTCTTTTAGTAATATAAATAGTAAGCCTCTTGAAATTTATTTTGCATTTACTGACACATAAAAGAAATATTTAAATAAAGACGTTACAGTGATTTCCAATAGAAAAAATAATCGCAGTTTTCAAAATAAATTAATTTTATATAATATGTTTTGTGGTTCCCTCTCCCCCTCACAAGTGTAAATACTTTTATTAGGTTTGCGTTTCTTGAGAAAATTTCAAAAATCATTTTAAAATATTAAAGTGTGACTTGGCGAATTTTGGGTGTCTGTAAAGCATTATGTATTGTTAAAGTATTTAAAAGTTTATAGTTTTTTATTTTAAATTATATATTTAAGAATATTTATTACATAATTTTATTTAAACAGAGGAAATATATTTTTTTTCAAACTGTAAAAATGTAAACATATCATTTAAAAACAAAACTCCACAAAAGAAAAAAAAATCAAGTGAAAAGTTTTGTCTGATTTGTCAAGATGTATTTTTTGAAAGATAAGATTTTTGTAATAAAATTTAGCACGAAACCTTTTAAGGGCTGTTTCATAGAGTTTCGCACACAAACTTTTTTTGATGGGAAAGCTATGAAACAACGAGACAAAGAACACAAATGGGTGCTGTAAAGTAATATTAATAACAACATTACTATGTAAAACAGTTATCGGGTTTCAATTAAACCGCTTGTTGGTCAAAATTGATTTTACTTTTGGTGGTACATGCTAGACGTTGTACAAAATCTAGGTCAAATATTTTGAGACAGTACTGATTCGATTGATCAATTTATGTATGTTATCTACTTTCCAGCCTCTAGCATGCACTTTAGACTTGAGAAACGCCCAGAACAGCTCAACTGGTTAAATTTCGGGAACGTTGTCCGGGTTCTCGGAATGTATAAGAAAGTGATGTTTTGTAGGCGCAAGTTGTTGAGAATGATTTTGCAGTAATGACCAGAAGTCTGGCCAGAAGACGTAAGTACCGTCTTTGTGATTGATACGGATGTAGGGGATGAGACGACGGTGAATGCACTCGTTCAAATATCGTTGCCTATTGACAGCGAACCCAGAATTTCGGATGAATGGACGACTAAAGACTTTCGGACGCATCGCAATTCGAATGAGGATCTTGTCTTTGAATTTCGCTTTAGTAGCGAATTTGATGATTGGTTGTGTCATAAAGACGTCACATGTGTTGTGTAGTAGCCGCCATTACCGTTAATAGTGGTATGGGTGAGTGGGAGTTATGACTCGTCATTCATGATGAATGCTCAATCAGAGAAATTTCTGAACAAGCGACCACACTTCGTTTTCGCGGCAACCATTTGCTTTTCTGTTCGTTTTGACATGACCCTTTTCTTGTGAAATCTGATTTTAAATTTATTGTTGATTGTCTTGTGTAAGCAGCCGGGAATTTGGCAGTCGTTGGACGGACTGTTCCTCGGTCGTTCTTGTCAAACAGTCCTTTTAACTGCTGTAACTTTGGCTTTGTGAGATTTTGCGCCTTCTGACTCCATCCCGAATAATGCTAAATGTTCAATTAGTGTGTTTTACAGACAAACATGATGAAATAAATAACATTAACATTAAAATCGATATTAATTTGTTACTATTGTAGGTATAAATTCAGTTACACAGATAAAATGTTTAACTGAGAATTGGCAGCATTCTAAAAACCATATTTGGGTTTGAAAAAACTCATTAATACACTAACAAAACTACTCTGAAACGTATTCTAAAATCAATAACAGCAAAAGAAACTTGTTTTATAAATTAAGTATAGAAAATATATTGATTTATGAGGTTTCTAAGATAAAGAACGCTTTTCGGAATTGTGGGTAACTTGTTAGAGGAAATTGTATGTTTTCTTCATGGTTATATTATATATTCGTATATTAAGGGAAAAAGAGGAAATTGTATGTTTTCTTCATGGTTATATTATATATTCGTATATTAAGGAAAAAAGAGGACATTGTATGTTTTCTTCATGATTATATTATATATTCGTATATTAAGGAAAAATTTTCTTTTTTAGTGTACAAAATGCCGTGGTGTGTGCTATTTTACATTTTAACCTTTTTAATATTAAAATTTAGCAAATGTTATTTTTATATGATTGTGCTATTAACTCCATGAAATGTTTTATTTCATGTAAAACATGTGTCTCCGTTTACATCTTACATGTATAATTCCTTGCGGCACTGTTGGCTATGAAGTATATTACAATATTGTTTTTTGTTAAATATATCAGAAAATAAAATGCGTTTTTTAGTCTCATGGTATTTATCGTGATTATAAAGATTTCAATATATCTTATTATATCTGTAAATGTTGCCAATAACATATAAATCTTCTATTTTTATTTAACATATGAAGGATTTTCCTCTTTAATATACATAATATTCCAAACTCATTTTAAAATATTTAATGTTGTTGTTTTAATTATAAAACAAATAATTATCAATAAAATTTAAAATACTTATAATACATTGATCAATAATTATAAAGGTACCTTTTTCATATAAATTTTCATGAAAATTCAACAAAACTAATAGAATATTTCGTTTAATATATTGGGCTAAAAGGCTTTGTGACTGAGAAAAAGAAATGACTTTTAAACTCAATTTTACTTAAAATTACCATTTTTTCCGCAGAAAATTTTAAAAGGGTTTATACATAGACTTTTTACACTATATTTAACATTTGTGATGTAAGATATAACAGTTTATTATGTAAAGGTATTTTTTAAAAAAATATTAAGAACTACACAACTTAATTTTAAGAATTTTTCTGTTTCTTAAACTGATATTTTCATGTAGAATGGAAAAAGAAAATTAAAGAACAATATATTTCACAATAAAAAACTTTTATTGAGGGAAATTATGTATATATATATATATATATATATATATATATATATATATATTATTTATTTATTTTGTTATTTGAACTCTCAAGTCGGTTATTAATTGTCTTGTTTCATATATATATGTTATTACAGGCTTAATATTGTTGATTTTAGGCATACTGCTAACAATATTTAATGAATAACATATATTTACTATGAATATTCTTATAAAGCCTTTCTGTAGATTTCTATAAGATATTCATAGTTTTCCATCTTTTGCTTTTTCATCCTATTAATTGTTATTCCTGCAGTGTCCATTCCATTGCTTTTTATACTGTCTTATCCTCTGTTTTTCACGCGTGTGTTTTCATTTTTAAATATATATATATATATATATATATATTTAAAGATAGGAATGAATACGGCAAAACGAAATCATAAATAAATAATTTTTATAAAAAAAATATATATATGATTTTTACATTCTTTTGGAAAGTAGGTTTTTGATCTTTAAAACGTTCTTTTTATTTTTAAAGCAATTGTTTTTTATCTAGTCTCAAAGAAAGGTAAAATAATTTCTTTATTACTGCTGCCATATAGTTTTATTACACTTCATGTTTTCCTTTTCAACAAACTCTCGCAGTAAAAGCGAAATTTCAAAAGTTCTAATGAAACATTCGAGATGTATTATGTTATTTTGTTCTTGCATAATATATGCAGTATTTCTTTGATGTTACCACTCTGTATGTTAGCGAAAGTCCCAAAGGGTAGCATCAATTTGGATAATAAGAGTGTTTATTTTAGCATACTGACAAAAAATAAGGAAAAGAAAAGAAATGCTACGTTCTTCTAATTTTGCAAAAATAAAATAAAATAAAATAAAATAAAATAAAATAAAATAAATAAATTGACTAAGAGTTTGCGAAAAGTTAATATTACAGCTACTATGTGACATATTAAAATTATGAATATATAAGAAGTAAAATAAAATTTAATTACTTACTAGTAGTTTAATTTTAATATATTGATGTTTTTGATAACAACATATGAAGAAGGAAATTCAAATTTTAACCAGTAAATACGTTTTAATTTTAAAAATTTAAAACATATTAATAAATTTTAATGCATATTTTAATGTCAAAAATATATCAAATAATTTATTTTTATAATTTTCTAATTGATTCGCTTTAGTTATTTTTATTTGACTTTCCTCATTATATAACTAATAATATTTTTACCACTAATAAACTGCATTTTCTAGTTAAATTTTGAGATTTGGTGAAATAGTTAAACCGATGTGAGCAATATAGGCGGTACTTTGTTTCTAGAGCAATATTTGCTCCAATTAATTGTTTGAGAGTTATTTTGTTCAGAATCCGACAAGTTTTACCAAAGAAATAATGATAATACTAATTGTTATCCACCTCTCAAATTTACTTCCTGTTTGTAAATGCTTAATGAAATGTTTAGCAACTATTAGTAAAATACGTATAAATGAAATGTAAATCTATTTAATGAAATTCCATTACAGCCTGTGCTGACTTTAGGATTAGGAACAAACTCGGGACGCTTTTAACACTTTCCAACATAATTGAAAAGTATTTATGAAGACGGTTTGTCTGGCTGCCTCTCTGTCTGTCTGCCCACAGTTAGACAGATATTACCTTATTACCTTACAGATATTACCTTATAGATGGTCACCTTATTACACCGGGTAAAGTTTTATTACATTACGCTGAATGTGTTGGAAAGTGTTTCATAATCTATTCTTGAAGCCTGATTTTTCTTTCCTGTTTATGAATGGGATGACTCGCAATTGCCCTTTTATAAATTATCCATTTTTTCCTATTCTTAAGTGTAAAAGTCGTAAAGGTGTAATAATTAAATGCAGTGCCTTGTTTGCTATTACTCTAGAATTAGTCCTGATTAAACTGAACAGATTTTTCTAATCCTGTCCATTTTAATGTAATTTCATTGTATAATAGTAAAATGCGTAATAATGAAATTAGCAGAAATATTCTTGATTTTAAATTACCTTTGAAACATAAATGGAATCCTACACGTTCAATTGTTATGTATTTTACATGAATGGTTCTCTATACTAAGTTGCCTATTTGTTTAGGTTATGGTATTCTAATGATAAAAAGTAAATTTATATAAAAGAAATACTCATAATTTATTTACAAACCGAAATCCTGGTTAACTAAATTGCTATCATATTTGGAACGTTCGTTAGAACGTGCATTTCTAAAAAGGGAGAATATAAAGATGAAATAGGCTAACTTAAAAATTGTTTTCTATGATCCCCTGTAGGACAATTTTTAATCATATAAACTTAAATGTACTATAAAAGATTAACAATAAAGATGTATTAATCTTATTATATTTCTTTTTTACTGCAGTTCGCGTAAATATATGTAATTGATATATATGTTATTGAGGCTTACAATACCATGTTCGGTATTGAAAATAAATTGTATAGCGTTATTTGTTCGTTTACAGGGCCACACAAATGAATTCCCTTACATTATGGTCAATGGGAAAAAACTTTCCAGTGTGTTTTAATGACGTTACTGCATTTGGAATATATTCAAATTGATATACGTACATTGTTGAAGTTCACTACAAGATGCTTACGATAGAATATGTTGTTCCTAACATTTGTCGTTCATTTACAGGGACACACAAAAGGATTCGGTTACATTTATTGTAACATATTGTATTTGAGCAATGATTGCTGGAAGTGCGTTTTCATTTTTAGTATGTCTTTTTAAATTTAAGTAAATTTTTGCGTATTACTCGATGTGTATAAATTCTATAGATCATATACAGATCGGAACAAAAAAATTCGAATACGTTCCTGCTTATTAACGAAAAATGTTGAAGGGGAATTTTCAACTGTGTTATTTGTTTCCTAATTGAATTAAATTTTTTATTTCTATGTAGTATATGTGTATATACAAATCGATTAAAATATACAGGGCTGCACAAAATAATTTGGACAATTTTCTGACTGTAGATGTTAATTTTTGTAACAGTGTTTGCAAATGTGTTATGCGTTTTCAAAATTGTTCACTTAGGTATGGTTAAAATAAAATAAAATTACTCCGCCCGGTTTGACCTTGACCTTGTTTACTTAGGCACTGGGTGGGGCTAGTTGAGATTAAGACGAAACGTAGGCCTCCCCGCCCGGTTTGGCATTGAACTTGTTCACTTAGACATCATATTTCACCTTATTACACCGGGTAAAGTTTTATTACATTACGCTGAATGTGTTGGAATTTTTTTTTATAATCTATTCTTGACGCCTGATTTTTCTTTCCTATTTATGAATGGGGTGACTCGCAATGGCCCTTTTATAAAATATCCATTTTTTTCCCATTTTTGAGTGTAAAAGGCGTAAAGGTGTGCTAATTAAATGCATTGCCTTGTTTGCCATTACCACAGAATCAATCCTGATTAAACCGAACAGATTTTTTAATCCTGTCCATGTTAATGTAATTGCATTGTATAATAGTAAAATGCGTAATATTGATCTTAGAGGTAATATTCTTAATTATAAATTACCTTTGATACATAAATGAAATCCTACACGTTCAATTGTTATGTATTTTACATGAATTGTTCTCTACACTATGTTTGCCTATTTGTTTAGGTCATGGCATTCTAATGATAAAAAGTAAATTTACATAAAAGAAATACACATAATTTATTTACAACACTGAAATCCTGGTTCACTAAATTGTTATCATTTTTGGAACGTTCGTTAGAACGTGCATTTCTAGAAAGGGAGAATATAAAGATGAAATAGGCTAACTTAAAAATTGTTTTATATGATCCCCTGTCGGACAATTTTTAATCATATAAACATAAATGTACTATAAAAGATTAACAATAAAGATGTACTAATCTTATTATATTTCTTTTTTTGCGTGTCGGTAGGAGGAGGGGGGACATAAATTAATTAGGAACTAAAAGTTTTTATCATGGAGGGCTCTGTTCCCCACTAAATACACTGTTGATGAAATGTTTTTTGTCGGTTTATATTTGCTACAAAATTCAGTGATTCCTCAAATATCCAACATAATTCATTCTGAAATTTAATTTTGTAAGTTAAAATGTACATTAACAGAAACTGATTCCTTATACAAGTGAAAGGAAGTATTGCTGCATTAGGGTAGCGCACATATAAGAGAAAATCTTATGTCAAACCACAGTTTATTAACAGAGTCAGAAAAATAGGAAAACTAGTGATCATTAGCCATGGTACATAAGCGTAAGAAGGAAATAATAAAAAGTAATGTTTCAATTTCAAAAGCTGTTCTGGGGGAATGAGCTCTTTCCTGCTAATTTTTAAATTTTCATTTTTCTATTAGTGTTTGATTATTTTCTTGTAATATTGATTATTTATCTTGTAAAGAATGATTTTTTTATATTTTTCTTTCAATTGATGTATTTTACAGAGAAGGGCAATAGTCCACGACTATCAGCGCTCACGATATCTGATCAGAGATATTTTAACACGATATATGATCAAGTGATTAAAAATATACTATAATTGAAATTAAACAAGTGAAAATTGTGTTTCTGATTGCATGAAACAGAAATCATGTAAAACGTTCGTTGAAGAGATAACTGTGTGTCGTGAAGTAACCATCATTTACTACCTAGTCTTTAGCTGATGCTTAAACACTGCTCGCACCACCCTTTCTGTAATCCATGTTCAACAAATATCAGCAGTAGATTAATTAAACACAATTATTGAAGTTGGTAAAAAAATCATATGAGTTGTTCAAATCCTATCAACAATATTTGAAAGAATATTGCTTGTGTATAACTATGATTCCAAATAACAAGCGACAAATACGACAACAAATACGCAACACTCTTATTTGCTTTGTTGAAAAAATGTATAAATGTTTCATCAATATTTATCAGTTGCATAACAATTTGTAACTCATATAATATAACCACGTCTATGATACAGGATACTTTCTTACCTGAGTAAAATACACACATTGACTGATTTGTAAGACCAAAAACTAGTGATTTATGAGTTAACTTAAATTGTTTACTTATATATTAAGATAGATTCATATACTCAGTCTCTACTTACTTATTCCATAATAATTTCATAGGAATGTGATTCATAAAAGATAGAAAGATCTAAACATTTCTATAAAGATTTTGTTTTTCTTTCATGAATAATAATAAAAAAAAAAACCCAACTATATATATATATATATAATTCAAACCTAACGATTTTGTGAAAGGAATTTGCATAACGATTTGATGAAAACGAATTACGTAACTATTTTATGAAAACGCGTTATGCAACGATTTTATGAAATGATTTGATGAAAAGATTTTTGAAATATTTAAATGCAGGGCTTATAGAAACGCCAGTTGTATAGTAATTTTAGTATGTTGTTACAGTCAGCTACAATATATTTTTTTGAAAAATATGGAATTAGCCTTTATAGTTATTGTACAGAGCCGCACAAAGTAATTTGATTTCACTGCCGTCTACGTGCGGTAATTGTCTGAGTGACACGAAGACTCATACACAGCGCAGTTTTACTTTGCTCCATATATATAGCTACGGCGGATATTAAAACCTTTCGTCAAGTATAACTCAAAAAATATTTAACGGATTTCGTTCAAATTTTTACAGCAGGTACCTATAAAGGTGACAACGACGTCTATTTATTACCAATAATAAATTTCAAACCGTTTGGAAATTATATTAAAAAATATATTAAAAAAGCACAATTAAAGTACATACGTCACGAAAATTTAGTGCGTACGTCATTTTCACTGGCGGGAGATATTCGTAATCAATCGGATTTCAAAAGTTCGTGGAGTATGGAGCAAAAAAATATGCACTCACTAATATTCAGTACAATAAAAGGTACTTTTCGGTTAGCCGGGCGCCAGTGATCTATATACATGTTGTGTGTATAAGATACGCCAGTGATATATATACATACACACATATGTATATATATACACACATATATATATATATACACACACACACATATATATATATATTATATACATATATGTATGTATGTATATACATATATATTTATCTATGTATTTGTTCATATATCACTGGCGTCCAACTGAACGAAAAGTACCAAATAAAATATATTTAAATTTTTTATTAAATGGAACATAAAAGTACAAATATATCAAATGGTATGTGAAATGAAACAATTTTATTATAATCACCTATCGTACAATAAAAATAGCTAATATTCTGCATTCCGAGGGGAAAGTTCCATATCCTGTGCCGGTAGATTTGGCGAGTTATTTTTTGGTGATAAGTGTTTCGATGTGGTTGTTGCGATCTTCAGTCTTTCGGTTACCTTTTCTAAAGTTATGTTTTGGAGATGTAATATTATGTAAACATATGTTTTGTAGATTTTTTTTTGTATATATATGCTAATTGTAATGGCAGTTGGGAATGAGATTTTTACCTTTTTATCTATGCTTTCGAAAATATTAAAACATTAAAAAAAGATGATACAGATGTCGCAGTCGCACCAGAGTATCTTTTTGATACTAAAATGGCAATGTTATGTGTGGGCAACCTGGCGATTTTGGTGAGATTTTGCTTCGTGTAGCAACTCGGTAGGGCAGATTCTGTGTTTATATGTTAAATTAAATATTGTGTGTTTTATAATAAATACTTCACTGTGTGTGTTGTATAATAAAATAAGGTAAAGATGTCATATACGCACCACATTGGGCGATTGCAACAAAATGGCAATTTTATGCCAAACATGGTAACCCGGTTATTTTGTTTATGTGTTAATAAGTGTTAATATTTACGATTTATTGTGATATTTATATTATTATGTTTATTATTTATAACTGTTCTTTTATTATTGCATGCTTTTTGTAACGGTACTTCTCTATTATCCCGTCGACCACTTTCCATAACAAAAAAACTATCGCCAAACTGTAAGATTAAACGCCAAAAATGCAGTTCCATTTACTTGATGTCAGAAGCATTATACGTGATTGTTATGTCATAAAATAGTTCATAAAGTGGTCGACGGGATAATAGAGAAGTACCTTTGTAACTAATATTCAAAAACAAAGTTTTAGCCAAATTGGCGGGGGGGGGGGGGGGGGAATCGCGCCAATGTGGTGCGTATATGACATCTGTGCCTAAAATAATTTCTGTGTGCTTAAAATAAAAATTGTGTGTGTTTTATAACATAATAAAATCAAACTAGCATGCTGTTTTAGCAATCTTGGCCTAATGAGTTCTCAAAAACGGGGTTTTCTGGCCAAAATGGCGCAAACAAAAATCACGCCAATCCAAGTGCGCTAGCGACAGCTGTTCCAAAAATATTTATATCAAGCGTATAATATTTTGCATTTTTATACGGAACACTTCTCCATTTAAAGATTTTAAATGCTATTTTCATCAGATATTTTTTCCTGAGGTTCCCAAAAGTTAATTTAGGTATGTTTTTCATTCGTTTATTAATTTTTTACAATTTGCCCCCTGACAATAACAATTATTTATCCCAAAAATACCTCTTAGGTTTGTTAAATATGTTTATGTATTTTCATTACTTATTAAAATTTCGAAAATGGCGATAAAATTTTATTTTAGCATCGTATTTATGTTTTTAAGATGGTTCAAAAACATGGTTTAATAAAAGTACGTTTGTAAACATTTGAAAAACATGTTTTTCTGCTCTCTGGAAAAATTTGGTAAGATGCTCAAGTAAATGGTTTTAGTAAGATGTTTTTTTTTTTTAATTAGATGCTTCGGTAAGATGCTTTTGGCACCATGTTTAATTTTTTCGCCAATCGCACCAACCGGCACAGGATACGGAACTTTTCCCCATTCAGATACACAGGCAAGGCTGGTCTCAAACAACAATAAAGCTAGTAACAACATTGTTTTAACTCTATAACAGTTACAATAATGATATTAAATGCTCCGATTGGCTTTGGGCCCGATTACGGTAG
Organism: Maratus michaelseni; assembly: GCA_963931845.1. Taxonomy (NCBI): domain Eukaryota; kingdom Metazoa; phylum Arthropoda; class Arachnida; order Araneae; family Salticidae; genus Maratus; species Maratus michaelseni. The sequence goes on from OZ007588.1 coordinate 431,693,147, forward strand.
TTTCCCCTGGAAAAAACTGTAGAAGAAGTCTTTTACATTTGTTTCGAATGAAGCTTGGTGAACAAAATATTAATTAATAATACAAACAACACTAACATAAACATGGAAGCAAAAGTTTGAATTCAAATGTATATATTTGTTAATCTTTCCCCCTCCCACCAACTCTTAAAAAAATAAGAAAAATAAAAAGAAATTTACACCATTGAATTTAAAATGGCGTTAAGATACGCTTTCTGACTTAAGCAATTAACTGCAAACCCGATTATGAAACTTTCACTTAACTATAACATATATCTAATAGCCCTGAGGATACTTCCCAGTTATACGGACCTTTTAGGCTTTTTAAAAAGCTTGACACAATCCGGGTTTAAGAATTTAAGATTTATTGCCAAATTATATAAACAACTATAAAACTAAAACTGATGAATTATTTTGCTGGTTTACGCATGTATTTTTAAAAATTGCATCTTATTACACTTATTAGATGAATTACTTCTGTTTATATTTAATAACGGTAAACGGCTTCTGTATATTGAATGAATTGTAAAACTATTGGGGAGAGGTAGAGAGACGAGTAAACAAACGGGTAGACAGACGGATAGTGAGATGGGTAGAGAGACGGGTAGTGACAGAGATAGGCTAACGGGTTGCGAAATGAATAAATAGACGGGTAGCGAGACAGGTAAAAAAAGGGTTGACAGAGGGGTACCGAGATGGGTAGAGAGACGGGTCACGAGACGGGTGGCGAGACGAGTAGTGAGATAGATATACAGGCATGTAGAGTAAAGGTTGAGAGACGGGTTACGAGGTGGATAGAGAGACGGGCATACAGAAGAGCACAGAGACGAGTTGACAGATGGGTAGAGAGAGGAGTATGTACACAGGCAGACGTGTCGAGAGACTGGTAATTAAACGGGAAGCAAGACAGGTAGAAAGACGGATTGACAGATGGATAGCGAGACAGGTAAAGAGTTGGGTAGAGTTTGGGTAGAGGAAAAAAAATTAATTCAAATGTAAATATTTGTCACAAGGAAAATGTTGCAACAATGAAATTAAATTTGCTAAGTCAATTTTCAAGTCAATACGCTATTGGCTTGAAATATGATTACGTAACTTTAAAAAGCTTGGCGTGTTATAAGATCAAGCAAAAAAAATGGGATTATTTGCCGAATGTTATAAAAACAAATCTGATGGATGGTACTTCTTTTCTATTTGTTTAACATTGTATATGGATTTATGTATAATATTTTGTAATGCTATCATTTAATTTTCTCTTTTTCATTATGTCGTAATTGTTAATCCTACGTTCTTAACAATATCACTCAGACTAATCCCTTTGAGGGAAATCCTAGTTACTTAAAATGCATTTTAGAGCTATTATGAGTTTCAAACTGTACGTAGTTTGTACGTATAAAAATTACTGTGGTATTTTGTCCATTAAAATATGGGGTGTAATATATATTCTACTTTTAAGGTGAACATGAAAGAGTTCAGATACATTACACTTTATCAAACATTACTGTTGCAATAGCTATTTTGAATGACGTTTATTTAACTTGCGATTCTTATTGTACCTCTATGTGTATAACTTAGTCTTCAACTAACTTTTAGAATGGATTTTTAGCTCACTTCTAATGACCAAATTTCGATCAAATTTTCAGAAAGAGCCTTAAAACTTCCGCCATTGTAAAATTTATGTATGGATGCATTTTTTCTCACTAACTTTTTTTACGCTGGCAGAGAGCTCGCCATTAGTGAGAAGTTGAATAACTAAAATTTTTAATTGGGTTTTATTAAGGTATTTTCTTATATACAGGGTGCAAAATGCTATCTATCGCTGACCTTTAAATTCTCAAACGTTGGTTGTAGACATATAGTTCCAATTACAAAAGCGTTTAAAATGAGGTAAATATTCATGTTGTGGCGTTATTTAAAGTAAAAAATCAATTTTACAAAAATTACGAAATCTAACTTTTTCTACGGTTTACCGGTCCCTATAGTTATAATTAGTAAATGTTTTCACATATCATAATACATACAACACAAAAAGTTTGACTTCTGTACGAGAAAAATTGACACAGTTATTAAATTTCAAACTTTGAGAGTTTTTCACATGATTTTGTCTTTCATTCGGAATCAGTTAAAAAATGAATTAGAGTAATTCGAGATCGAAATCAGGGTGCAATGTTATTTTTACGGCAAAACTACCTTTAGCCGGTATCGCTAAATCGGTGTATCACCAAAGAGGGTTATTTCATCTAAAAATTAGGACTGATTTTGACTGGTCGTATACAAAGTGAAGAATGAAATATTGAAATTAAAGAGAGAAATAAATATCAATTTATTATCATATTAGAAAACGGTGTATTATAAAAAATTAATATATCAAATACCGGAATCTACTAGAGATAATTCTCAAAGTGTTATCCATTGATGGCAATGCATAATTGAATGCGTGACAGTACTGATCCTTGGACACGTTGGAGCATACCAGGCGAAACAGTCTTTAACCGGTATCGCTAAAACCGGGTATCACCAAAGAGGTTTTTTTCATCTAAATATTTAAGCTAACTTTCAGGGGTCAAACAACATCCAAAAGTCAGGCAGTGTTGAATTCAGGGGGTGGCCCGGGAGGGACATTCTTTTCTTCCCCCGGAGTAATGAAATGTCCCTCCCGAAAATGTGAGATTTTGTGTTTTCAATGGTCAAAAAGGGCAATTTCTCCCCGGAACTCTATAATGTCACCCCACCGGAGAAAAGTATCTGAATTCAATACTGAAAGTAGGTATTGTTTGTTATCGGAAAATAAAACCGTCAACTCTTTTGCGAATGCGTCCAGTGTCTGTTTCGATTTTATTAAAATAGGGTTGAGTCGAGTTTGTTTAGTTGCGTTTGGCTGAGTGCCAATCTTAGTGACCGCCTACAAGAGAACGCAAACTAGAACTTCCGAAAATACTCATATCAGCGTAACACCCCTTTCGACTGTACAATCGTCCCAGAGTACGCAGTCTTCAAAAGCGAACAATAGAACGACATCAGTAAAATAAAATATAATCACTAAAAACTTGATAAATGGCAGCGGAATGCAAAAGACCAACCTAAATATAACAAGCATGAAAATCAAGAAATTGCAAATTACAATAGTACCACAGCACAACGCGTTCGGGATAAACCATGAGCCACTAGCAGTGGACATGCTAGTTAGCGCAGAGATTGTGATGGCAAGCTATACGTACACGCAATATACCGAAATGATTCTTATTTATGGTGAATATCAAAGGAATGCCAGATAGGCTGCGAGGATTTATTTAGACCATTTTCCTAGAACTCGACATCTAACGCATGAAACAATAACTGATGCATTGCACCGTCTTAGAGAGACCGGTTCTGTTACACCACGACCCAGAACAAGTAGACGCGCAAGGTGTAATGTTCGAGCGACACAGGAAAAATTGCTGGCATTAGCTCTTTTTAAATCCACAAACGAGCACGGCGGAAATAAGCGAGGCATGTGGGTAGACGCGTCAGCGTGTCTGGCAGTTATTACATGCACATGGTGCGCATCCATACCATCCAACACTGGTGCAAGCATTGATGTTGGATGACTACGAAAGACGATTTGATTACTGAAATTTCATGCTTAACACTATAGAGAAAAATCCACCGTTCCTTTGTGAATTTCTGTGGACAGATGAGACAACGTTTACACGGAGTGGCACTGTGAACGTGCAAAATGTGCATTACTTGTCTCTCGAAAATCCTCACATCGTCCGCACAGTACGACACCAGGTACGATAGTCAACAAACGTGTGGTGCGGAATATGGGGAACATAGATTGTTGGAATCATCTTCTACGATGAAACCGTAATGGGCGAACTTTACCTGCACCTATGGTACGTGACTGGTATGAAGAGCTGCCTCTCCGAAATGCATGCCGGGTGTTGTCTCAACATGATGGAGCCCCTCCGCATAAAGCATCGAACGTCCGTGCGTATCTAGCCAACGAATTCAGTCAGCAGATAATTGGATATGATGGTCCGGTAGAGTGGCCACCACGTTCACCGGACTTGACTCCATGTACTTCTACCTCTGGGGATACATCAAGGCGCAGGTGTATGTGACTGAGCCTACTTCTGTGGTTGATCTGAAACATCGCATCATCCTTGCTTGTCGCACAGTTACACCTGCTATGCTCCAACGTGTCCAGGACGCAGTACTGTCATGCATTCAATTGTGCATTGCCACCAATGGAGAACACTTTAAGCAGCATCTCTATTAGATTCCGGTATTTGATGCATTCATTTTTATAGTAGACCGTTTTCTAATATGGTAATAAATTGATATTTATTTTTATGTTTAATTTCAATATTTCATTCTTCGCTTTTTATATGACCCCTCAAAGTCAGCTCAAATATTTAGATGAAATAACCCTCTTTGGTGATACACCAATTTAGCGTTACCGGCTAAAGGTAGTTTTGCCGTAAAAAGGACATTGCACCCTTATTTCGATCTCGAATTACTCTAATTCATTTTTAACTAATCCCTGAATAAAAGACCAAATCATGTAAAAAAATCTCAAACTTTGAAATTTAATAACTACATGTGTCAATTTTTGTCGTACAGAAGTCAAACTTTTTGTGCTGTATTTGTTATGATATGTGCAAACATTTACTAAGTATAACTATAGAGACCAGTGGACCGTATAAAAAGTTAGATTTCGTAATTTTTATTAAAATTGATTTTTTATTTTAATTAACGTTTCAGCATGAAAATTTACCTCATTTTAAACGCTTTTGTAATTAGAACTATATGTCTACAACCAACGGCTGAGAAATTAAAGGTCGGCGAAAGATAACATTTTGCACCCCGAATAAAGCATAGTCCAAGTGAAAATTAGATAGGATAATTTAAATTCAACTTTCTTTTACGCCAGTAATGCTCCGTTTGGAGAAATACATTACCAAATTTAAATAAAAGTCTTTGTATTTCACTGTATGTCAGCTTCACTGAGGTTAATAATATAGGTGGCGCAGATTCAACACAATTTTCTTTTATGTTAATAGAATCACCTGGCGGGAAATATGCTAAATACATTTAAATAAATTTAAATAAAATTGATTTTATGTATTTTATAACACATTTTCAGAATAATCTTTTGCCAGTGTCAAATGAGTGTCTTTGATTAAAAAAATCATATGAAATTTCTTTTTTCTTTTTTACGCTGATAGCACCACTGATAGAAAATTGTGTAGCTGAAATTTTAAAATTTATTTTATTTACGTTTTCTTCTTTTATGTCAACAATACTCCAAAATAAAATTAAGGAATACAGATGCAAGAAAACTTTCTTTATTTCTAAAACTTTCTAAAACTTTATCTAAACATTTATCTAAAACTTTCTTGTGTTTATGACTAGTTATTAGCATGACTATCGGAAAAATAGAAACACACACACACACACACAAAAAAAAAGATTTTTTATGTTGTTTTTAAATAAATCTTCAGAATAAGTTTCTGAAACAGTAAAATTTATGTATTGGCAAAAAAATTCACATGATAGGTTATATTGTACGCCAGTAGTGCCGCTGGGGACATTGTATAACTAAAACCTTAAAATGGATTTTATTTTTAGATTAAGTTTCCTCTTGTGGCAACAATGCTCCCATAAAAATTTTGTAGGACAGACTAAACTCATCTTTCTCTTATGCTTAATTATTTTTTGTATCACTTTATAGCAGTGTTAAGATAAAACTATGTAGTACTATTTTAACACAATTTTCTTTTCCGTTCAGAGCGACCGCTGGCAGGAAACTGGCTTTCTATTTCTATATGAAATTGATTTTATAAGCTTTACTGCATGAAGCTTTTTAAGGTGATTATTTTGAATTTAAACTCATTAAACAATACAAACATAATTTTAAATTATTAAAATGGAAATATCTAACAAGTGGGTAAGTGTGATCGAAGATCGCACAAAGTGTTTTGTTTAATATTCCTTTCAGAACACTTTATCCTTTTTTAATAAATCCAAATAAATTTCATTTTCAGAATAAAAAAAAAGTCATGTTTTTTATAAAGTAAAAATTTACGGGTGTATTTTTCTCGTTTTTTTTTTCGAAAATCTGAACCGGTCTGATAGCGGGCGAAGCCCACTATTATACCCTGTCACAATAATATCTGTCATGTGGACAAAAATGCGATATTAAAAAAAATCAATTTCAAAATTAATCATGTTGTATAGAGATCTTCAAAATGTTAGACGTCAGATTAATTTTCTTTTTAATTCTTCAATGACGTCATATTAATCTGCTTTATGTATTTACACATACTCATACTCTTTGTATTATTGAGAAATGTTTGAATATTTCCGTGTTAGTACCAATATGACGCCATATTAATCTTTTTTTCAATTGTTGAAACTTTTTATTTCATTTTCTTTTTTCACGTGGAAATCTTTCAATAGAAAGTTAATTATTATTGTAGAACGAATTTTATTGGGGATTTTTAAATTTTGGCAACTACTATTACGAAAAATGTTTAAATTTATTAGGAAAAGGCTGTTAGATTTTTGGTTTTATATCTCTATATATTAAATTACTAAGATTTTTTCAAATTTTATGATTTTGAGCTTCATAATAGGTACTCAGCTATAAGTACACAAACGTTGATGCCTGTAAGTTATATAGTGTTTGAGAACCGGCTCTATGACGGACAGACAACGAAGAGGGCTACTAAGGTTTCGTGAGATGAACGAAACCCTAAAAATTAGCTATTCATTACTTATACAAAACTATCAACTAATTTCTTATGTAAAACAGTCCATTTGAAAGTATATGCATTTAATATATCTGCTGCGTTTCCATTTATACATAATTGAAGTTTTATGAAACATTCTTAAATTCAAGAATTTTAAATTTTTATTTGGATTATTTGTTACAGAGTGCAGTAATGGATGAATTAGGAAGAAGTTTGTAGCATGCGAGACTCCTGAAAATCCGAAGATTTGCACAGTCCCCTGCGCACTAAGTACAGGTGTTTAATTACAGAAATATAATTGTTCTACTCGCTTAAAACTCTACGTTATCAGAATAAAAAAGACTGTTTAAAGTAGCGTACTCTTTGGCGATATCTTCGGTTGTTAACACCTGGCAAGCGGTTAATACGAAACTATCGCTTTAAGTAAATGTCGAAATGTTATTTCAATACATTATTGATATTTGTTTATATAAAATTCTTTTTGGTGTTTTTAATGGACAACCTAAACAATTATATAAATTATAAAATATCTATTCGGTAAAAAAAAGGTCTTTACCAATGATGTGTTACCGAAAAGCCCGGGTTGGATCCCTTGTCATTAATAATTGATCGACTTCAAAAAATCTTCACATATGGCATTTTACAGAAAATAATGAAATCTGTTTTATTTTAAAGGTTATGAAATGACAATTTTCAATTCAAAAAAATCTTTTATAGAGCAGAATAGTTAGAATTTTGTGAAAATGTGTTACAAATTTCTCAAACTGTGAATTATTCATGATATTGTTGAATAATGCATGATCATCGATTTATTTGAGCATACTTTCCTTTTAAAATCATATTTCCTTTTTTTCGGTTTTAGATCAGTTTTTTATAAAGAGGATCTACCAGAAATTCTTTTATTTGTGCCTTTTTCAGTAAAGAAGATTTTATTTAAAGGGATTTGTTATTTAAAAATGGGTGTTCAAATATTCCATACTTTGTATTCGAAATAGATTGAATAAAAGAATAAAAGCTGAAGAAAGCATATATTAAAAATTAGGATAAACAAACTCAGATGATCGATATTTAATGTTAGATAAACAGGAAGGTTTTCGTTTCTTTAAAACATTGTAGCATATAGTGTCGGCCAAAAAGAGAACTTACGTGCAATTTCATCACTAAATTATCACAGAGAGATGCGAGAGGTACCATTTGTTTCGGAATTGTGTTTTTCGTTTGGAATATTAATACAATTTTGACAACAGGATTCGTCTGCATGTTTAAAGTTGTATTAACATTACTTTTTCAAATGGTAACAGCCATTTTTGACACGATTTATATTTTCCGAGAATCAAATGGTATCGGGAAAATTTATGATAAATATACTCTTTCTTAAATCTGCATAGAGTTTTAATCGAATGGGTTTTTTGGGGTTTATCTATAAATTAATAATTTACAAGGAAAAGTACTGAAAACATTTAATTCATCATCGGAAACTTATATATATATATCATAAGAGACGGTAGTCTCTTGAGTGACGCAGCGAAAAACCGAAAACCGTAAGCCCAAAACCGAAGATTCCGTCACTCTCATATATACAGCTAGCAGGACATCAAAGGAAAATCGAAACGCCGACATTTAATATCTCAGTAAATATGAGGCATACCGTTTCGATTTTTTCACATTAGTCTTATATCTATGGCCTAACTCTATCCTGAAATTTATAGATTTCTACATGCAGTAGATTTTGAGATCTGGAAACCAATTTTTAAGCGAAAATGGAAAATGTAATGGTGTAATGGGCACAGAGGTGTTATCTCGAAAATGGATCGAACGATTTTTTTTAAATTAATATATTATATTAATCGCTTTTAGATGAAGAGAGTAAGATTTTGAGCTAACGTAGGAAAACTCTTGTTTTTTATATAATCCAGCTTCAAAATCGGACTCTTTTCTTATGCTTTTTCTGGTAGACTAACATTAAAGATTTTCGGCCTTTTCACCCTTTTTTATTCCTGCGCGGTCAGGATATTCATGGGTATCACGGTTATAGTTAAAGGCGATTTCGCAATCATATCTGGCTGAAGAACTATTTAGATTTTTTTTTTTTTAATACGAAATTTTAATGCAATTTTTAATATGTAATATATATGTATTAAATTAAATTATTGTTTGTATATTTTTCTTTTTTGTTATAATAAAGAATTTCTTATATCAAAATCTTCATTAAGTCGAAAAATATTTAGATTCCTTGATTAAAATATTGAAATATTTTATAATTATACATATACAATTTAATTGTTATTTATATTTAATTTGTGATTTTTTAAAGGAAAAAAAAAGATTAAGATTTTTTTTTATCAATTAATTTGCATAACAAGGAATCATTCAAAATGAATCAATCATCAGTTTGTTTTCTTCGTGTGCGATGCGATTCGCTGCTATGAACATTTTTTGAAGTGTTGAAAATCAAATTTCACAAATACTTCTAACTTCTATTAACAAATACTTCATGAATATATTTTTAATTCCATGTTGTTTATGTACGATAAAAAGCACGTTTGTAAGCTTCTGTTTCATAGTATAAGAATCCAAACATTCAGTGAAATGCGTATATTTGATCAGCTATATAAACAAATGAAGAATACAGTACCTTTTTTTTTTCAATTTCATTTCTTAAATTTGCATTTTAAAAACAAATAATAAAGAAATATGTATTTATCTTCTAATATTTATTTTCCTAAGTCAGAGAAATGCAAAGTTCTACCATTGTTTTTTTTGTTTGTTTTTTTCTAGTGAAAGTTTATTTTCAAATGTTAAATATAGATTTTACTTAATAAATCACGAAATCAGTCGTCAGTTCTCGGGGCAATGGTAGACGTGGCATTGGAAACCTAAAAATCATGAGAGAGGGTAATATCTTTAAACAAATCTTGTAGCAAAGTATTCAGTAGTATCTTGCACCAAATATAAGAAATTGAAAAAAAAAAAAAAAGGTACTGTATTCTTCATTTTTGTTTATGTATTGTCAAAGCTATGCATTCTACCGAATGTTTTTATTCTTGAAATAGACTATTTAAACAGAGATAGAAGTTTACCAAACTTTTGTTTCTTTCTTCATACATAAACAACATGGAATTAAAAATATATTTTTGAAATATTTGTTAATTAAGTTAGAAGTATTTGTGAAATTTGTTTTTGAACCCGTTAAAAAATCTTCACAGCGCATGGAAAAATAGAAACGCTATAGAAGGATTTTTTTTTTCTTCAGTTACCCTGAAATTAAAACAATATATATATATATATATATATATTTTTTTTTTTTTTTGGGGGGGGGGGGTTTCAGGAGTGCAAAACGTTCATATTTACTGATTTATTAGTTGTTTGTTTTCTTTTTAAAATTAAAATAATGTTGTTAAATAGCAACATCATGGTGTAGAAAAAAAAACATTAAAAAAATGTGATGCATCGTTATGTACGAGAGATCAGTTTCAACTGACATTACAAAAATTTATTCACAAACTAAGACAGATAATTAAGAAAAATAGGTTAAATCCTAGAACAAGCGAGACGCTTGGCGTCATCGAATTTAGCGAAGCGATAAATGAGTTTTCTTGTTACCGGTTTATTTCTTACGTTTTTTCCATGCCTTCTGTGCTTGGTTCTAGCATGAGCAGAATGCATGGTTCTGAAAATTGAGCTGGTTTTTGAGGGAATTAGATTTGATTGGTTGGTTGACAGATTAGAATATTCTATAATAGAGTTCTATTGTCTGTGGGTTGGTTTGTTGTGTGTCAGATTTGTTGAATTATGTTTATGAAATGTGTTTTATGTCATAAAGGATAAATCCTGTGAAATATTAAAAAAAAACGAAGGATGAGAAATAACGGTAAGTGCATTTTTGTTGATTTTATATGATAAGATGTATTTTAAGCACTTTAGAGATTGCTGTAAACCGATTTTTGTGCGAACATTACTGACCGCAGCTTGAATGGATTTCATGCATTCTAGGGAGTGCGGAATATAGCAATTTTTGTGCATCCAGGATTTTTTTTTTTCAGTTAATGTACACGAAGCATACACATATATACATATAAATTATTAACTGCTGTTTGAATGAATTTCATGCATTCTAGAGATTGCTGCACAGGGAGTTTCATGCATCCAGGATTTTTTTTTTCTGTTATGTACACAAAGTGTACATATATATGTTACTAACTGGTGCTTGAATGAGTTTCGTGCTTTTGAAAAATCAGAAATCTCTAGATTCTCCCCAATCGTAACCTGTGTTCTTTGTAGCAGAGAATTCACTACTTACACAGTTTCTATGAAAATTTTTTCACGAAGTAAACATTGATTTTATTCCGTTTTATGACAATTTACAAAGTTTTAGCAAGGAGGAAAAAATAGCTAAAAATTATTAAAAATAGAAAAATCTGGAGGAAAAAATTGCTAAATGTTTGTATGTAAAAATTGAAATATCCAGACGAAATATTGCTAAAAGTTTGTAAAAATAGAAAATCGTGAAGAAAAACTTGCTGAAACTTTGTAAATAATTGTAAAACGAAATAAAATTTATGTTAAAATTGTATAATAAAGCTTGCCGTAAGCAGTGTGTAAGTATCTGCTTGCTTAAGCTTAAAAAGCATTCGTTCTGATTGGGTAGAATTTGGAGGTTGCCGATTTTTTGGTTGACGTGCGTAAAAAAAATAGTCAAATCGGATGTTTTGCTTGTTCTAGGATTTTGCCCAATATATTTGATTAATGAATTCATCGATTGATACTTTGGCTTAATTAGGTTTGAATTGCCTTAGTAATTTGAATCTTATCATGATGACGTTTTGATTTTGCATGTCCCTGTATAAAAAACTCCTCAATGATATTTGCAAGATAAATACACTGTCACAATTAGATTCAAATTGGTTCAGCATTTCAACAGTCATAGTAAGGATTAAAAAAAAATTCATATTTTTTGCTTTTGTGTGTACCTTTTAAACAAACTGTAAGAGCTAAATGCTTGATTAGCTAACTCATTGATGATGCGGCTAAGTTTAGGGATTCACCCTCAGTTAGCCATCTTGTTTTTAAATCAAAACATTTTAACTTTTATTATTAAATATAAATCAATCAGTCAGTAAAATTAAATAACATGCTTATAATAAGTAAATATGAATGAAAATTATTTTGGAAATGAGAAACAAAACAAATATGTTTTGAAGTATAGATAAAATGCTTCAGTGATTAATTTGTAATCACTTCAGCATTTTATCTATATTTTAATTATAATTAGTGATCTTCTGTGATTATGTAACATTTCAGCGATGCTGGATTGAATCCCTGAAGCATTTTATCTATTTCGAAAAACCGAAGTCAGAGAAATGCAAGTTTTGTGCATCCAGGATTTTTTTTTTCAGTTAATGTACGCGAAGCGTACTCACACATATATATATATATATATATATATCAATTATTAACCGCTGTTTGGATGAATTTCATGCATTCTAGAGATTGCTGCACAGGGAGTTTCATGCATCCAGGATTTTTTTTTCTGTTAATGTACGCAAAGAGTACATATACATGTTACTAACTGGTGCTTGAATGTGTTTCGTGCATTTGAAAAATCAGAATTCTCTAGATTCTCCCCAATCATAACCTGTGTTCTTTGTAGCAGAGAATTCACTACTTACACAGTTTCTATGAAAATTTTTTCACGAAGTAAACATTGATTTTATTCCGTTTTATGACAATTTACAAAGTTTTAGCAAGGAGGAAAAAATAGCTAAAAATTATTAAAAATAGAAAAATCTGGAGGAAAAAATTGCTAAATGCTTGTATGTAAAAATTGAAATATCCAGACGAAATATTGCTAAAAGTTTGTAAAAATAGAAAAATCGTGAAGAAAAACTTGCTGAAACTTTGTAAATAATTGTAAAACGAAATAAAATTTGTTTATTTTGTGAAAAAGCTTGCCGTAAGCAGTGTGTAAGTATCTGCTTGCTTAAGCTTAAAAAGCATGCGTTCTGATTGGGTAGAATTTGGAAGTTGCCGTTTTTTTGGTTGACGTGCGTAAAAAAAATAGCCAAATCGGATGTTTTGCTTGTTCTAGGATTTTGCCCAACATATTTGATTAATGAATTCATCGATTGATACTTTGGCATAATTAGGTTTGAATTGGCTTAGTAATTTGAATGTTATCATGATGTCCCTGTATAAAAAACTCCTCAATGATATTTGCAAGATAAATACACTGTCACAATTAGATTCTAATTGGTTCAGGATTTCAACAGTGATGGTAAGGATTAAAAAAAAATTCATATTTTTTGCTTTTGTGTGCACCTTTTAAACAAACTGTAAGAGCTAAATGCTTGATTAGCTAACTCATTGATGATGCGGCTAAGTTTTGGGATTCACCCTCAGTTAGCCATCTTGTTTTTAAATCAAAACATTTTAACTTTTATTATTAAATATAAATCAATCAGTCAGTAAAATTAAAAATCACAAAATTCGTCAAATGATCTCGGGAGAAAAATAGTGAAATTTGTCTAACAATCGCGGAACAGAATTGCAAAATTCGTCGAATGGCAGTGGAAAAAAAGTGCACAATTTGTTCGTTTATGGAAAAAGTCGTGAAATTCATTAATCGATAGTCGATAAATCACGAAATTCATCAATCGATAGCAGAAAAATCACAAAATTCATTGATAGTGGAAAAATCACAAAATTTATCAACTGGTTTCAGGGGAAAAAAATTTCGAATATCGTCGAATGGCTTCGAGAAGAAAAAAAATCACAATCCGTCAAATAATTTCTTTGAAAAAATCGTGAAATTCGCCAAATGGTTTTGAAATTTGTCGAGCGACAGTGGGAAAAAAATCTTTTTCCATTGAATCATCGCAATTGGAACTATTAAGTTTGACCAGTGGTGGCAGTAAAGTCAGTCGGCAAATTTTCAGTATTACTCGCCGATTGGCGAATGGCAATTTTGTCCTATATTTTTATGCACTTTATCGATGAAATTCATGATTTTTTACACGCCTGATGTATGAAATTCAAGATTTTTACGCACCCAATTGATGACTTTCTTGATTTTTATGCATCCGTTTGACGAAATTAATGATTTTTACATGCCTGATAAACAAAATTCATGATTTTTATGCATGTGTTCAACAAAATTTATGATTTCCCTTCTCCCGATCCACAAAATTCATGTTTTTACTGTGCCTGATTGACAAAATTCATGATTTTCAACTGATATGCTTTCCATCGGCCAATTAATGAAATTCATAATTTTTCTTCTCTAGACAATGGCGAAATTCGCAAATTATTTTTTTTTTTTTACCGTTCGTTGAAATTTACAATTTTTTCACAAACATTCGATGGAATTCTTGATTTTTCCAAGCCCAGTTGTCGAAATTTGCGATTTTCCATGCCTATCGACAAAATTCATAATTTTGCAGAACCGATAGACAAAATTCATAATGTTTTCCTATGATCTATGGACAATTTGCAAATTTTTCCTGCAACTGTTCGTTGAAATTCTCGATCTTTCCACGCCATTCGAGGAAATTCGCTGCTTGATCCATGAAATTCACGATTTTAAGTGCCTTATCGACAAAATTCGCAGGTTTTTTCAATTGATTTACAAAATTCAAGATTTTTTTTTTTTTTTTTGAGTGATTGACGAAATTTGCAACTCCGGAATTACTGATTTTGGCATCTCTGGTTTCTGTTGACCGATTATTGAAATTTGCGTTTTTTTTTTCTAGCGACAAAATGGCGAAATTTGTGATTTTTCCATGCCCATTTGACAAAATTCGCATCCAGTCGATGCAATTCATGATTTTATGCACCTGATCGATGAAATTCATATTTTCCTACGATTTATGGACAAAATTTGCAAATTTTTCTCACGAATTATTAAGGAAATTCGAAATTTTTGGATAGGTTGGCATGTATGGTCTCTGCGGGCCACCAGTTATCCATCACGGGCCACAGGTTGTGCATTCCTAATCATGATGCAGTTTGGCTCATTCGACTCGACATCGATAGAACTTACTGATTTTAGTTTCACCACCAGGGGCAGTTATGTTCATATAGAACAGAGAGCGCCCCTGGCAGTGGAAGGGGAAATTAATGGATTTTGGAGCTAACTCAAGTTCTATGGGTCCCATCACAACATGGTTTGATTCATTCAACTTGTTTCAAGTTTGACCACCAGGGGGCGCATTCCCATCTTAGGTTCTATGGCCCCGATCATGACAAGGTATGGCTCACTCAACTCAAAATCGACAGCCTCAAAAATTTCAGCTGTTTGTATAGAACAGAGTGCGCCCCCTGGTGGTGGAACATGGAACTAACAGATTTTGCAGCTAACTTGAGTTCTTTGGGTCCCATCACAATGCAGTTTGATTCATTTGGCTCGACATCGATAGGATACATCGATTTTAGTTCCAAGTTTCACCACCAGGGGCGCTATCCTATCTCGTGTTCTATGGGCCCGATTACGGTGAGGTATGGCTCATTCGATTCGAAATCGACAGCCTGAAGGATTTCAGCTATGTTTGTATAGAACAGAGTGCGTCCCCTGGTGGTGGAAGATGGAACTAATGGATTTTGCAGCTAACTCGAGTTCTATGGGTCCCATCACAATGCAGTTTGATTTATTAAACTGGACATCGACAGGATATATAGATTTTAGTTACAAGTTTCACCACCAGGGGGCACTTTCCTATCTCGGGTCATATGCGCCCCATCACGACGCGGTATGGCTCATTCGACTCGAAATCGACAGCCTCAAAGATTTCAGCTATGTTTGTATGGAACAGAGTGCGCTCCCTGGTGGTGGAATATGGAACTAACGGATTTTGCATCTAACTCGAGTTCTATGGGTCCCATCACAATGCAGTTTGGTTCGTTCGACTCGACATCGGCAGGATATATCGATTTTAGTTACAAGTTTCACCACCAGAGTGTGCTTTCCTATCTTGTGTTCTATGTGCCCCATCACGACGAGGTATGGCTCATTCGACTCGAAATCGACAGCCTCAAAGATTTCAGCTATGTTTGTATGGAACAGAGTCCGCCCCCTGGTGGTGGAAGATGGAACTAACGGATTTTGCAGCTATCTCGAGTTCTATGGGTCCCATCACAATGCAGTGTGATTCATTCGACTCGACATCGACAGGATATATCAATTTTAGTTCCAAGTTTCACCACCAGGGGGCACTTTCCTATCGGGTTCTATGGGACCGATCGCGACGACGTATGGCTCATTTGACTCGGAATCGACGGCCCAAAAATTTTCAGCTATGTTTGTATAGAAAAGGTTGCGTCCTTTGGCGGAGGAAGATGGAACAAACGGGTTTTGCCATGCATTTTCATCCTTCTAATTGTGTTACTCTCTTGCTGTATAATTTAAAAGTTGAGTCTTGGATTCCTCTCCCTGGGCCACCACCCTCATATTTTATTGGGGTCCAAGGGGTCTTTTTTAGCATTTCTTTAAAATTTTATTTTAATGATTAATTTATACCCTATGCTTAATTTCGACTAATTGACATTCTCATCAATAACCTTAAAAAAGTAATGATATCAGTACAAAAACCCTTAACGGGTTAAAAGTTGTGACGCAGCACTTTCTTTTGGCTTTATGAATTTTAAATATGGGTCTTAAAAGCAATGATATCAAATTTAAGTTACGCTATGTTAATAATTATTTTTTTAAATCATAATTTTCTTTTTAGTTTTATTTATATTCACAGGTGCAATTATTATCTTAATATGAAAAAATATATAAAATTTATTCGCTGATGCTTTTTCATTCACATCTCTCATGAATTCAAAATATGGGTTTTAAAAGAAATGATATCAAAATTTGAGTGACACCTTGGCGTTAATTTAATAGGACTCTTTTAAAATTCAATTTAAATTATTTTTGGTTTGTCTTCTAAAGTATATTTACACATACAAACAATACTTTTAATTTTTCAATACACTTTTAAATATATTACTTTCACTGAGCCTATATTATGTATTGAAATGTATTTATTTCAATAAATTGATTTATCTTCTGTGCCACGCTATCCAAAATCATAAGTAAAATTTATGTAAATGATTATTTTGCGTCATAGTATCCAAACAAAGGGAAATGTATTCAAGTGGATAATATGACGCAAAATAATCATTTACATAAATTTTACTTATGATTTTGGATAGCGTGGCACAGAAGATAAATCAATTTATTGAAATAAATACATTTCAATACATAATATAGGCTCAGTGAAAGTAATATATTTAAAAGTGTATTGAAAAATTAAAAGTATTGTTTGTATGTGTAAATATACTTTAGAAGACAAACCAAAAATAATTTAAATTGAATTTTAAAAGAGTCCTATTAAATTAACGCCAAGGTGTCACTCAAATTTTGATATCATTTCTTTTAAAACCCATATTTTGAATTCATGAGAGATGTGAATGAAAAAGCATCAGCGAATAAATTTTATATATTTTTTCATATTAAGATAATAATTGCACCTGTGAATATAAATAAAACTAAAAAGAAAATTATGATTTAAAAAAATAATTATTAACATAGCGTAACTTAAATTTGATATCATTGCTTTTAAGACCCATATTTAAAATTCATAAAGCCAAAAGAAAGTGCTGCGTCACAACTTTTAACCCGTTAAGGGTTTTTGTACTGATATATATATATATATATATCTGGTAATAATTCAGTATAGTGTTGTAAACGGATTTTTGGATAATTATTGTGAGTAAAACATTTTATCTATTCTTTACAAGTTTTTTATTTCCAATTGTTTTCTGGTAATAATTCAGTATACCTGGATGATTATACTGATCTTAGCATATATGCCAGTATAATTATGAAATACTGAATTATTTTTTAAAACACGTGTGGGTACATCCAGGCTGAAGTTTATATCTACACGTGTTTTTTCATATCTAATTCTAATTTAAATCTCTTGTTATCCAATTTTCCGTTATATTTAGTTCATATTTCATTTCTTAATCCATTTGTGTGTTCTTAATCCACTTGATATCAACTCCAAATTATTAAAATTTATTTTTTTTTTTATTATTTATTTATTTTTTCTTTTTCTCTCCCTTTCTTTTTAAATATTCTTCATATTTTAAGTATTTTTGGCCAATTACCATTGAAGCACAAGCTATTGTAAAATTATGATTGCACTTGTTAATTTATTAACTATGTGGTATTCTGTCTACACATTATTATTAATTATCTCCTTGGAGATTTAATTAGAATGTTACAAGAACTTGATATGTTTTTTGAAATTCAAAGATATTATAATTATTTAACATTCTATAAAATTCTGCTGCATTGCGCAAATTGGTATGGAATGGTTTTTACATATTCTTTTCAATAATTATCTAGATGAAATTATTGATTTTCATATGATACCGTAATTTAGCTTATTTGGCTCATAAATCACTTTGATTAGCTTCTGTTTGGAATACATAGTTACTATACCTGCATTGCGCTTTAATGGTGTATTTAATAATAATTTAATAATAATAATTATATAATATTACTATTATTTCTTGGTATCATTTGTTCATCTATTGAATTTTCAAATGCATCTTTATAACATCTTATTCAGGTTCTTTTTTGCCAACATTAATTTTGTATTGACTTATTATTGCTTGGGGATTTTAGATTGTTGTCTTTTGATGTTAGTTTGCTTATTTCCAATTTTATTATTTCCAACTGTTATCTGGTAATAATTCAGTATAGTGTTGTATACGGATTTTTAGATAATTATTGTGAGTAAAATATTTTATCTATTCTTTACAAGTTTTTTATTCCCAATTTTATTATCTCCAATTGTTTTCTGGTAATAATTCAGTATACCTGGATGATTATACTGATCTTAGCATATATGCCAGAATAATTATGAAATACTGAATTATTTTTTAAAACACGTGCGGGTACACCCAGGCTGAAGATTATATCTACACGTGTTTTTTTCATATCCAATTTAAATCTCTTGTTATCCAATTTTCCATTATATTTAGTTCATATTTCATTTCTTAATCCATTTGTATTCATTTGATATCAACTCCAAATTATTAACATTTTATGGTTTATTTATTTTATTTTTTTTTATTTTTTTTTCTCTCTCTCTTTTTAAATATTCTTCATATTTTAAGTATTTTTGGCCAATTACCATTGAAGCACAAGCTATTGTAAAATTATGATTGCACTTGTTAATTTATTAACTATGTGGTATTCTGTCTACACATTATTATTAATTATCTATTTGGAGATTTAATTAGAATGTTACAAGAACTTGATATGTTTTTTGAAATTCAAAGATATATATATATATATATATATATGTATTATATAAAATATTAACAATCTTTATATTGCAGAAAATTGTACAATATCATTCTGGTACATGTTTAAGATGTTCTTTTCCGTCGATTTTTTTAAACAGAAGACGGGCTCATTAACTCCTGAATTCTTGAAAAGTAGTTTATTTTTTATGTCTCATAAACTAGTGATAGGATTGAGTTGTAAAATACACATAGCCATTATTGGATAACATTCTTTCTTTTCATGTAAAACTTAATTTAGGTATTAATTTAAAGTGTTTGCATAGCAATTTATTAATAATTTTCAAGGAAAAGTACTGAAAACATTCAACTTTTTCATCGAAACTTATATAGAAATTTTATATAAAAAATTAACAATATTTATATTACAGAAAATAGTGCAAAATCATTCTGTTACATGTTTAAGATTTTCTTTTCCGTCGATTTTTTTAAAACAGAAGACGGTTTCTTTAACTCCTGAATTCTTGAAAAGTAGTTTTTTTCTATGTCTCATAAATTAATGATAGATCTGATTTGTAAAAGAATAAAGCCATGATTTGGACAACATTCTTTCTTTTTATCCAAAACGTAATGTTGATAATAATTCATAGTGTTTGAATATCAATTTATTAATAATTTTCATAATTAAAAATTCAAGCGCTTAGAATATGTTTGGGTACATTCATTAAAAAAGTAAACATTTAAATAGGATGATATTTTAGGAATTTATAAATTAAAGTTTGTCACGTGCATTTAACATTAGCATGTTCAAGCTTGGACATCGTGTAATTTCAGTAAGATTTAAGAAGAAGTATATATGAACTATAAAATTTTTCTAACATTTTTTGTGACGGACTAACACTTGACGTTCTCGGGTGGCGGCCTCAGAGAAATAATCTACTAGAGACCACATCTCTTTGTCATATTGTTGAAAATCCGGTTCCAGGATCAGCTCGGATTGGTGCTTTAAAAACTGTCTGTTTTGGCGGTTGTCGCTTTCTTGGCAACGTCGATTTCATTCTCGCAATAAAAATAAACGTAAACAAACCAAAGCGAAACGAAAATGTTGCTCCTTCTAGGATTTAATCTCAAAGAGGAAAGGTAGAAATAAGTTATGAGAGTCCCACCCATGGTGAAAAAAGGATTGTTTAATCTTCTGGATGGATTTTCTTTTTCTGTTTTTTGCTGTATTTTATTTTAATGTTATAAAATGGCTTTGTCCTTGTAATAAATGTTACTTAAATTATATTTTTTTATTAGTGATATAAGATATTAAGTACGATAACACAAATTATTTCGAGATTTCTGCTTGGAAAGCTTCAATTTGACACAATCATTTCACGAAATGTAACAAATTAATGTCAGATTTCTTTTAATTCTAAAAATGCATTAAATTTTGCGGGCATTATTAAAATAACAGAAAATCGAACAGTATTTACAGTATCTTATTTTTTCCTTACAAAAGTGAAGAATTTATGGAAATTTAGCAGTGACATGTTATAAAATATTATTTGATTTGATAATGTATTTTATAGGTTTTGAAAACTTGAAATCACATACTGTCTTTATTTAATAATACATTCTATAGAAAATGTTTTTGCTGCAATCCAGAATTTTTGTTTTGCTTTTGATGTTCCAATTTAAAGGCATATTTTTTGCAATCTTTCATATATACATATATATATATATATATATATATATATTAATTGAAAGTATAAATGTATTACAATATTTTTAATCAAAAGGAAAACATCGATAGTTAGCATATACGCATGTATAGAAAAAAATTTACAAATGCACAGTATTTTTTTTTTGTTGTTGTGTGTGTGTATGAAAAATAAAAATTCCAGGATATTTCATATCTACTAAGTTAGAACTTGTGTAATTGTTTTTCTGTTAAAATAACTATTATTTTGCATAAGTTTCTGAGAAGCAATAATTTGCAACTTTTGAATGCTATAAAAAATTAAGTTTAACTCTCAAGTGTTTTTTTTTCTTTACAATTATTGAAAATAATAACTACAGGCAACTACTGAAGATGTTGACTTCTAAACAATACTTGCTGTCATAATTAGATGCTATAAAACCTTCTCAAATACAAAATGGCTACTTCATGATTTTAGGTAGATTTCGTAAGAAATACTACCTATTACATTCTCCCCTATGTTGGAATTTCTGAAAAGTTTTTGCATATCTACGCCGATCATCACTTCCAGAACCCAAAACCACCCCCAATTCAAAACTTTTATCTATCTATCTATCTAGATCACTTTTTTATGGACACGATAACTTCAATAATTCTGCACAAATCTCTTCCAAACTGATACACAAAATTAAAGGGCATAAAATCTTGGTCAAGTTCAATAATGGGCAAAATCGAACCAAAGGAGGGGGGGGAGATTGAAAACAGAAAAATCCGCATAACTTCTTAATTATGATACGTATCGAATCCGTGTAAAGTTATTAATACTTCTAGAAAAAGGGCCGAAAATTTATGTATGACAGATTTTTGATATCATTAAAAATGACTTCAAGGGGGAAGAAGAAAAGAATTCAAAACTTCGTCAATTCACAAGATATCAAATCTGCTTAAATTTATTATAAATCCTCTTAATAGTATCTACTACTTTTACTTTGACAAGTTTTTTTATAAGACCAACTCTTATAGACCCGAAAAAAAAATCCCTGTCTACAGATACAGGTAGATTTTGAAGTGGGTGGTCTAAACTGCCGCAACATGGCAAAAAGGTCATTTCTTCTGCAATTCCCCAATAAACAGGTGCCCCACTGTCTGTATTTTCAAAATCTACCTGTTCCTGTAAGCCGAGCCGTCAGGAAATTGTTTCATTAATTTGTGATTGGAAATGTATGAAATTGGCAGGTGTTCTTATTTAGAAAGTTTGTAATCAAAAGATGTTTTCAATAAAAGCAGAAGATATTTCAGAAAAGTCCGTCAGCATTTTGAACCGAATTTCCGATGCCGCAGCACTTGAAAGAAGAAAAATGTTGTCACATGACAGGAATCACTTATTGTACTGTCCTCTTAAAAAAATAAATTATGAAATTTTCTTTATATAAAGTATAATAAAGAATTTTAAAAATTAAACATAGCTAAATTTTTACAGCTTGTTCGGTGATTTTAATATTGAGTATTTTACATTTTATCACTTTATTACAAAATGGCAGACAATTAAGCTCTTGCTTAATCACAAATTCTTATTTGAAAAAAAAAAAAAAACTTTTCTAAAAAGTAACCCATGTTATGAAAAAAAAAAAAAAAAAAAAAAAAAAAAAAATCACACACCTGATGTTATCAGCTGAAAATGATGCATTTTATTACCTGTTAATGGTTTAACCTAAAAACAATTAAAAAATTATGTAGATATTCTAAAATTTTATTATAATAAGAAAATCTGTAAAAATGAAGCTCATGTTCTGCCAGAATGCTGCAATTGTTAGTTTAAATTATTTTAAAACTAAATATGCACTTCTTAGTTATTTTTAACTATTTTTATTATTCAAAATGGTGCAGAAAAACAGAACAAAACAAAAAAAAATGACTTTAGTGAAATATTTGGATGTTGCACAATGGAACTCAACTCATTTACTGATCAAAATTTCAAAATCACTTCAATAGTGACTTCAATTCTTCCTGCCATTTTATGCCTTTTCGTTTAAAATTGAGTCAGAAAGTTTCGCATTGTTGAAAAAGTCATTTGAGAACCATGTAAATATATTTATTATTCTTATGTATTTTCTTGCTGGTATTTTGACTCAACACTTTGATGTTGCCTATATTTTATTTTACCGACATTTATTCACAATTTATCGTTAGACTTACTTTTATTTTCATACAGTGTATAGCTTTGTACAGTTATAGTTATCCTGCTTTTGCCAGGTACAATATCAATGGGTTTCAAAAAATGTATAAATCATCAATATTTAGGTAATAAACTCAATTTCACATGAGAAATCTTACAAAAAGAATAATTACCCCCCCCCCCCTCCCCCAAGAGAAACATTCCAAATTATTTCGAAAATTAACAAACTATAAACACAGCTGTAGACTCTCAACCTTTATTATAGTTATTCTGTTCTTTTATAGCTTGGAACACTGTTGCAAGATATTTTAAAATAATAAATAGTATTTAAGTGATCCATAAATCAGACATAATGAATTTTTGTTGGTGTACTCTGTTATAAATTACTCTGTAAAAAACAATCTCTAGCGAAACAACAAGAGCACAGACAGGCACAGATGCAATATAAAGTTTCTGCGGGAAAATGGGGAAATTCCAAGTAGATTTTGGCGGGAGAAAAACCAGTTTGGCGGATTAAATCTACCACCTCCATCTGTGATGTCGGTCACCGAAAAGTTTGCCAATGTGGGGTCTAGTTTATTGTAAGGTCTATGGTGGCGGCTTGCTCCTTGGCTGCTAATTCGGCGTTATGTTGTCTGTCCGCTGGCGGGTGTTATTGATGTTGTGGCACATCCCCTTATGCCATCAGGGCTAGACCAGGTCCATGATATTATACAAGCTAAGGAAATCCAGGTCACTGTAGACATGCAGCTAATACGGATGTATCACTTATAGTAATTTTCAAATATTTATTTCAATACACTGTTGATATTCCTCATTATGGTGTTGTTCCAAATATTTAATGTTTTAGAGAAGTGTAATTTGAACAAGCAAATAATAATGAAAATATCTTTAAAACGAATAGAAAACATTTACATCTGCTTTCCTCAACAAGTAAAACGGAAGTGTGTACATTTTAGTATTTTATGTATTATCCTGAAATGTCTTTTAAATACCAAATCATGAGTGATAAAAGATGTAATTAAGTTTTATAGCATAAATTCTTCACTCTAGAATAATTAGTTTTTTTTTTTTACAAAAATTTCCTTGAAAGTTAATTCAATGAGCTTTGTGAATTTAATTACGTTAAATATAAACAATGGTACAAATATAAATTCCTACATAAAGCAAAAGTGTAATTATTTGAATGGTAATTAATTATTTCTGTATAGTATTTACTCTGTCAAAACAAGATTTGGAGTTCGTTACTTTTAATTTTAAGAGCACTGTGTGAATCAACTTAATGTTTATACATTTCAAATATCGTTAAATTCTCCCTCTGACAAGTATCTTTTAATTAATTGGTTCTAAAGTCGACGGAATATTCAGAAAGATTTTTCAAATAAATTAGGGAAATTGTTTCTGAAATGAGTATTTTTTCAAAATAATTTATTAGCTTTTGAGAGTTAAATTAAATTTAAAATGTGTATACTTTCATGAATAGAATTTTCCGATTCTTTCATTAAATGGAATTTGTTTGGGTTTTACTATTTTGAAATATATTAAATGAATTGGAATCATTCTAAATATCAATAAGAGCACCGAAGACTGTCGTTCTGAAAGATGTATATTTCGTGAAGAACATTTACTTTTAACTAGTGACGATACGTTTGAATAAAAGTCACTACATAACACTCTGATAAAATGGAATTCTATACGCGAATTAAAGAAAGAAATAATTTCTAGTCTTTAAATTAAAAAAAAAAAATCATTAAACTTTCTTGTTTTTGGAAAAATGTAGAAAATATTCCAAAACTTTTAAATAAATCTCTCCATTAAAAAAAAATAAATAAAAAAAAAGTAACCATCGCTGTTGCTGTAATTAAACTTATTGTGACCTGTTCGAATTTGTCAAACCTTAAGTTAAAAAAAAAAAAACTATGACATATAAAAACATGAAAACAAGTAGTTTTATAGAAACATGTATAATAAACACACTGAAGCAGTCATTTTTAAAATTGAAGAATCATTTTAAGCGCTTTTAATGTTGTAATTCGTCAAAGTCGTTCAATTAAAAAAGTTTTTTAGGATCAAAAGCTATGTATACCAATTTAACACCATCATTTTGCAAGCAATAAGGGGATTAGATTGCAGTGTACAATGTCACGTCCATATTTGTTTTTAATTTCTCAAATTTTTTATTCAAATTTTCAGTATTTCAGAAGTGATTTATTTCATATTTTTAAAAAGTCATTTTCTTTTACTTAGTGTTGCACGATTTTAAAATGAACAAATAATAATATTTCTAAAGATTTTACAATTGAAAAATATATTTACAGGTGAATATTATACAGGAATATAACTTTAAAATAATGAAATTATTACGTGGGAAAAAACTTACAAGTAGGAAGACTAAAAGATAAAATTTAAAAAATAACATTTCCAAACACATTGCCATTGAAAAATAAATTTAGACGTGAATATTAAAAAAGAATGAAAGCTTTGAAATAATTAAATTTTTATTAGTGAAAACTATACAATGTAGGTAAATTACGTCATATTTAAACAATATATTTAAAGTGTCATAATTATATTCAATGTGTGATAGATCTTACTTGTATTTCAAATGTGTGATATACTAAATCAATCACAAGATCAGCCATCAGCTGTTTCGACAACGGTAGATGCTACCTTGGAAACATAAAATACCCCAGTCAATGGGAAATGAATAGCAACCCGATTACCGAATTTGACCACTTATGGTAATAATAATAATATCGCTCAATCGTCCGTAATCGGGTAATCGATATAAAGGAGGGCAAATTAAAGTAGCCGGAAAATCTCAATAGAAGTTGGCCAGCGTACCCTAGTAATAGGAAAAAATATATAAATATATTTTGATGTAGATGGCTAATCGATATTTAAGGAAGATGGTTTGCTTAGTCTATAGTGGTTTGCTTGTAGCTGTTCTAACATGAAACAGTGAAATTTTGAAACAATGTGTAGATTGGCATAAAATGTCTTATAAAATGGTGGATTAAACTTAGTGCCGTTATATTAAAAACAAATGAACAACGGGAAATAGCACAAATAAAAATATATAAATTGGCAAACAGCTGTTTCGGAGGCCCTAAAGCTGCATCATCAGTGCCAATTCAAAAGATTAAAACCGATTTAAAAGTTTAAGCCACGTAAAATATGCTTGTGTTTTTCGCACGCGCCAAGATTGAATGGCGGCGACCTTTTCAAAAACAACAGCGGAGACAGGAAATACATGTGACGCAGAGACCAATAGGAGCGCCCTACCACACCGGGCGTGTTTAAGTACAGAGAAGAAAAAAGGGGGGAGAAACGAAGAGAATGAATAAAGTGAAAGGTAGCCAGACATTTGAAAAATTTGGTATGGGGGAGAAAAGGGAAGGGGGGAACGAAGAAAAGGAATTAAATGAAAAGTAGCCAGACAATTGAAAAATTTGGTGTACTGGACATATCATTAAATAAGCTGCCTGAATTCTTCCATATATGATAATACTCCCAAAAATCAAGTTCGTAAATAAATAAGCATTTCTGAATTATTGAACCCTCTGAAAAATTAAAACTGTGATTTTCAGACCAACAATGGTTAGCTAATGCAGTCACAATTTTTAACATAGAGTCACAATTTTTAACATAGTTTTTTTGTTTCCGCAAGCGGACCTTAAAGGGTCGCATAGTTTGACATACGTACATTCTATCACACTCGCAAGATATCTTATAAATTCCCCAATGTGAAAATCTGTTAATTGGATGTTTGAGATCTGCAAATTTGATTTTGTTAAATGGTGCATAAATTATTTTAAAGTCTAATCTTTTCAAAATTCAAGATATTTGATGGCTTATTCTCGGAAAATATGGAAGTATAATTAAATTTTCGTTGCGAACATTGTTAACGTTGGAATGTGTACGTTTAATTAGTTTATTATGAATTGAATCAACGATTTCAACAGGATAACCCTGGTTAATGGCTATTGATTTAATGTTGTCTAACTCTGCTTTGAGTAAACTCCCAGATGAACAAATTTTTAAGGCGCGATGTACATAATATTTGATGGCTTATTCTGGGAAAATATGGAAGTATAATTAAATTTTCGTTGCGAACATTGTTAACGTATATTGGCGAACATTGTTAACGCATTTTTTATTGTTAATTTTAACAATTGTTAATTTTAAACATTGTTGAACATTATTAATTTTAAAAGAGAATGCCGGGTAATATTTTTGTTTTATTTAATTTTGAAAAGAATTATGAGAAGTTAGAAAAAATTCAAGGAATTGTTTTTTCTTGTAGAAGGTTTGGGGTGTGTACTATAACACGGAAATTATTTTGAAAATATTTATTTTATGTTAAGAGATTTTATTTTATTTATTATTAAGTTTGAAAAAATTAAAGATTTTTTTCCCGCATAATTTTTTGATTAAGAGGAGTGATTATTGACGAGTGATTAAGAATTTAATCTCTGGCAACCGCTAATTGATAAAGCGTCTGAATGTCTGAGAGTCATTTTCAAAACAGTTGTGACGTTATCGGACTCTCTAGGTGGTATATATCAAAGCGATTAAGTTTGTTTCATCTTGCTGCTAACAGATAATATCTGTTGAAAAATAGATAAGGCGATACAATTGATAAAGAACCACTAACTGATAAAGCGTCTGAAGGTCTGGAACTCATACTGAAAACAGATATATCATCGTCAGAGTGTCTAGATGGCATTTCACATAGACTTTTATCTTACCGCTCAATTACATAGTATCGCCATATTGTCGAGAATATTCTCGTATTTTCTACGATCTCACGTTTAAAGGTAGGTTTGTGGCTATTCGATGACGCCACGATGTAATCTGGCTTGAGATATATAGCGACTTATCGCTATATATCTCAAGCCACATTACATACAACGCGAGCCAGATACCAGCTCAGCCAGATACAAGCGACATGTATGAGCTTATATATCTGGCTTGAAATATGTAAGCGACAACCAATCGGAGTATTTTGCTATCATGTAAAACATTTCTATTTTGTATGTTGGAAACACGAATGAGTGAAAACATTTATCGTTTTAAAATTGGCAACATGTTTGTTGTCGTGCAGATTTAGGAGGGTTCATTTCTTTGCGAAATGTTGTTGTGTGACTTTCACTATTTTCAAACTCTACATTTTTTTTGTGCAAATGTTAAATTTGCTTTCAACTGTATCAGATTGTTCAGATTTTTCAGATATGTATAAGATTTTTCTTCAGTTCACACACACACCCACACAAAACGAAGTAAGTTATTTTACAAATATTATTATCATTATTATTATTATTTAACAAAGCATTGATTCGAATAAGCATTAATTTTATTTTAACATACAATTAAATTTTATATATTTTAATAAAATGAAGTTATTTTAACATAGACTTAAATTTGTATTTATTTAAAAATAAAAATATATAAATTTAAAGAAATAAATTTTAGTGTGTGTGTGTGAAATGTTTTAAAATGTTAACTAAGCTTTTTTTTTATAGCCTAATATGGGAAAATCTCTGCTTCAACAAGTTCTTATAGGCCCTTATACTGAAATTCAACAAGCTTCAACAAGCATGCACCAAGGAGGGGTACTGAAGCCAACCAAGGTAAATTAGCATTTTTTTACTTGCTTGTGAAAAATGTTTATTAGCGTTTAGTGAAATATGTACATTTGTGGATACTAACTTCTTCACCTTAGTGATACCTTAAAAAAAGTTTTGGATAAATGGATTTTTATAATTTAAAAGTAATTGTAATAAAATTATTAAAGATTACTAATTTTTTATAAAGTAATTGCAATTAAATTTTGTTTAAAATTAATGAGTTTTAAGAATATGTAATTACAAGTAATATATTTTTTCGTTAAAATGAATTAAGATTATTAAATTCTTTTTTTACCAAACCTTTTCATATTTATATTAAAAGTGTTCTTATGTTTATATATTATTTTTTTATTTGTTTGATAATTGTTTTTATAAATATAATAGGAAATTATAAATAGGATTTAAATCAAATTTATTTTAAACAGTGAAATATAATTTTAAAATATAAAAAAGTTAAATTTTAAGTTCTTTTTTACAAGAGTACAACTATCTTGAAGTGCTTTATTATGAGTTTTTTGAAATGTTGAAAAATAAGTTTTGATGTTCAGTAAACTAAATTTTAAAGTGGTTTTTTTTTTAAATCTTTACAGACACGACATGTTTGCCCTACATGTGAAAAGTCATTTGATAGAAATTATGAGCTCAATAGACACATGAAAATTCACGCAGGTGAGAAACATTTTATATGTGAGATGGTTTCTCAATATTTTTTGAGAAAAGCGTATATACTTAACACCAAAAAAGTCATTCGAGGCCAATCATTGCTCTGCTCATTCTTGTGATGAGAGTTCTTAATCCTTTTGTAGTAAAAGTAAGTTAATAGCACTCAGCAACGTACTCTAAAACGAAAGCAAGTCAATCAAACTGCGCTCCCCGCTAAAACATCACGCACCTCCAATCGTATGAATACCTTTAACGATTCTTTATCTATTATATCCTTTGAAAACAATAAAAGGAATGAATATGACCTGAGTGTATTCTTCGATTACATTCGATCGCTCCTGCATGAAGAAATACACTTTCAACTGAACACAAAAGAAGCTATCAAATGACACACCATCGCCCATGTCAATTTAAGCTGAACCACACAAGAAAGGTATCTAGAGATTATCATGTCGTATTTTAGATCCTATTTCACCGTACACATGACGGATCTCACTATAGGGGAGCACATCGAAGAAGCCTTACACAAAATCAATAAA
This sequence comes from Maratus michaelseni, assembly GCA_963931845.1. NCBI lineage: Eukaryota > Metazoa > Arthropoda > Arachnida > Araneae > Salticidae > Maratus > Maratus michaelseni. Next base: position 431,722,894 of record OZ007588.1, read on the forward strand.
TTCTTTGAGAAGATCAACGTGGATATTGTTAGACAATGGAAAATATAAGAGACCTGGAATTGTTTGCAGCCAGATATCATCCTCTCACAGCAATCTCCTATATCCCCACTCCAGAGAAATTGCAAAACAAATATGCCATCTTGACTCTACCGAATATTGAGAACAAGTGTCTTGTGTGGTCTCTGCTGGCTCAGAAGCATTCAATTGAAGATAAAAATAATCATTCAAATAAAGTATTCATCTATGCATCATAGGACGTAGAAGTTAAATTAGGAGATGTCGAGTGCCCAGTGTCCCTCAACAAGATCGCAAAAATCGAAAAACTGAATAACATGAGGATTAATATTTTTGGGTACGAATAAGAAGTATTTCACTGCATATTTCGGAACGGGATATCTCTGAAATTTGTAATATATTATTGATAACGAACACAAATACTCATCAGTACTGCTTGATTCGAATCTTCTCGTGGCTCATAGGTTATCCAAAAAAAAAGTCAAGCTTCCTTTCATTGTTTTCGATGTCTTTTTCGATTTTATCATGAAGAATTATGGAATAATCATACAGTCTTCTGTTAAAAATTCAATACAGACTGCCAACATCCCTTTCCCTACATACTTTACGCCGACATTGAATCTCTTCTAGTCCCCATGGCAATGACAGACCCCAGTTTAGAAACCTCATTTTCTAACAAAATGAATCTACATCAATCTTCTGTATATGCCTATGTTGTCGTGGGATCCGATGGAAGCTGTCATAAAAAAAATCAAGTGCTATAGATGTTAGAATGCAGTGGACAGATTTTTATAAGATATCGTAAAAGAAAAAGACGAGCTGGCAGAAACATTAACTCATATCGTACCCACCCAGATGACACCACAAGATAAAGAAGACTTTAAAAACGCCACAGGATGTTATTTATGCCACCACCATTATTTTCAGAAAAGTAAAATACCACAATCATCTCAATGGACAATACAGAGGGTCACTTCATTCCTTATGCAATATCCAATATTCTCTGCGGAAAATCATTCCTGTCATCTTCCATAATTTAAAGAATTATGATGCTCATCTCATAATGCAAGGTCTAGGTAGAATTCAAGATCAGCGAATCGTCCTTGAAATTAGATTCATGAAGTAAAAAAAATCTCATGTTTTGCAGACAAAAAGTGTTTATATATATATATTTTAATTTTAACACAAATCCGAAATTGCTCTTTCCATAAAAATAAATTATTCAAAAATAATTCATTATGTCTTTTTCCCTTTTTACAGGTATCTAGTAGAAAGAAGGTTTACGAAAGTAACTACTTATTTTTAAATATCAAACACAGGAACCTATCATAAAAAAATGTAACCATTTTTTTTTTTATTTACAGGTCTCTCGTCAAGGACAGGCTGAGAAAAACAGGACAAAAAAAAAAGATTAAATCTAGTATAGGACGTAAACCAGATAGTGTACATTATAAATTGTGGCGTTATGACTATTTTTCATAGCAGGTTGGTCATAGTGAGTCCACAACTAAAAGAAATATTTTTGTTTCCATAAAAAAAAATTGTTCGAACGTTTTCATTAGGCGGCAACGCTTTAATCAAACAAACACCTCCTCGAACAGCCAGTCTAACGTTCAAAATATTGCACACGAAAAATAATTTTTTGATCGGACATTTTTTTCTAACTTCCAATAACTATTTTTTCAAATATTCAAAATATTGTATTCTACCAATTCTAACTACTAAAATCAAAAATATATACTCAATATATCATCATATTCTAGCAAACAATTTCCTTCATTTTTTTTTTTTTTTCTTGAGGAACATTATCTAAGTTCTCTAAATTATTTTCGAAATATTTAAAAATTATCCTCGTCTTAGAGTAGACGCTCACTTAGCTCCACCTCCACCCCCACCACGCTGCTTTGCCCTCTCCACCGGCACACACTTGCACAGTCTCCATAACTCCAGTACGTCGCACGCCCCAGGGCGCCAAATGAACAGTGTCACGCTACTCATGTGAGTTACGAGGAAATGCTTCGGCTTCAACAGCTACATTTCTAATACCATTCAAAGTGCAGCGCTACCAAAAGTTTTTTTATATACAAAAAACCTTCTTTTGAGAATTGTCTTGTAAATTTTGTGGGAACCTGCTGTGAAGTTTATTTATATAGTAAAATATCCCTTTTCTTATGTCATAAGATGTTTAAAAGAAAAATACTAACAGTTGGTCATCATAAAGGTTTTTTCTTGAAACAACTGTACTGAGTTGTTTTAATAAAATTCATTTTTCTGATAATGTAGCTCATTCTTTTTTGCGGGGAGTGGGGGCACGGGCTACGGGAAACAGAGAGGGGTAAAGGGAACACCATACTTCCTACCTAAATTCTTGAAATTGTTTTTGGTCAATTTTGTCCAATTTTAACCACTTGGAACCATAAACAGAAATTCCCATTCCTTCATTCCATGGGACTCTCTCAAATGGGGTGACTGGTAAAGCTTCCCCACATGCCCCTGCATTAGTCAGGCCCTAATCAAACTTTTTTTTATTTTATTGTTTGCAACTATTGCGCAACCACAGATTTTAAAAGTTGGAAACAATTTACATTTTTCTTCTTAATTATGAACAAGAAGTGTCTCATTCATTCTCGATATTTAAAGACAATTAAAGTAATTTTTCAAGTGTCAGTTTTGAGGAAATTGAACAGAAAAATATAATACACTGAAATAAATAACACATGATTGCAAAATCGAGTATTATATTAAATGTGATGGAATTATGTTAAATATTAAATGTAATGAAATTGCACATCTTTATTCCTGAACAAAACTTTTCGCTTTATTTCATTTCAGTATATTGAGAATATTCTTTAAAAATGTAGTTATTTTAGTTTACAAGTATTAAAATCATTTTATTCTTATATATCTTTAATTACAAAAGTATTCCAAAGTATGTTGTCTCTATCGAATTTTCTTAAAAGTAATTCTATTCTAATGAAAATAGAAGTTCCGAAATATAATACTTTTTAGAATTTTTATATGTTGCCCCATTCAGTAAGAAGAGATGTTACATTAATTTTTATTTTTAATTGTTACGCATACCATTTCAGAAATATGAAAAATTCAGTAGGAAAGATGGGTTTTAAAAAAGCCACATTTTGGGATTTAGAAGACTTATATTTTTCTTATTTTCTATATTATTAATATTCTTTAAATTCGTAAACGATGGCATATACAACAATAGCGACTACATGAAACTTCCTTCATTTAAGTAATTTACTTTAACAAATATTAGAAAATATTGTATTTAAGGTGACTGCGACACTTTACCAAAAAAAAAAAAAAAAAAAAAAAAAAACATGCATATATTATGAAACACTTTTCAACATATATTCAGAATACTAAAACAAAACATCATCGTTTAATAAGGCGAAAGATGGTATCTAAGTAAACGATTCGGAAAACGCATAACACATTTGATAACGTAATTTTAACATTTAACATCTATAGTCGGATGGTATCCAAATTTTCATGTACAGCCCTGTATATGATCTATATTTTTGTATATATACTACAAAATAAATTTAGTTCAGTTAAGAAACTCATAATACATTTGAAAATGCCACTTTTTCGATTTCCCTTAAAAAGCGGAAATCTATTCGAAATATTTTGAGCAACTATAGGATTTATACACACTAAGTAATATGGCAAAATAGAGTTAAATTTAAAAACGCATACCACAAATAACAAGAACAAAAATTATGCGTCAAGCATAGATTATGTATCACTTTCCAACACTTCCAAAATAATTTTGCAAATCTTTACCGTAAGGAGTAAGATGAAATCTAACTAAACGATTTTGAAAACACATAACATATTTAAAAATCCAATTTCAGGAATTATCAACAATATTCGGAAAAATAGCCGAGCTCTTTTGTGCAGCCCTGTATAGGATCTATAGATTTGTATATATATTAATATAATGCTAAATTTTAGTTAAGTTAGAAAACGTGTAGCGCAGTTTAAAATTTCCCTTCTACAATTTCCAACAATAAACAGAAATGTACTCGACAACTTTTGTGCTGCCCTGTATACAATCTATACAAATTATACACACTAAGTAATATAAAACAAGAACGAAAAATCATGCGTCAAGCATAGATTATGTAACACTTTCCAACGCTTCCAAAATAATTTTACAAATCATTACCGTTTAATAAGCTAAAAGATAACATCTAAATAAATAATTTGGAAAACGCATAACATATTTAAAAACATAATTTCAGGAATTTCCAGCATATACAATATTCGGAAAAATATCCGAATACTTTTATTCAGCCCTGTATAGGATCTATAGATTTGTATATATACTAAACAGGATGCTAAATTTTAGTTCACATACGAAACGCGTAGCACAGTTTAAAATTCTCCTTCTGGAGTTTCTGTCAATAAACGGAAATGTGTTCGCGAACTTTTGTGCTTCCCTGTATAGGATCTACAGAATTTATACACACCACGTAATAAATAAAAAGTGAGTTAATTTTAAAATCGCGTTCAGTAATTTAAAACGCACTTCCAGGAATTATTGTTAACAGACAGTAGAGAATTCTTTTGTGTGTCCCTGTAAATGAACGATGACTGCTATACACACAATATTCTGTAGTAAGCCTCTTGTAATGCACCTTAGTGATATATATAAATTTCAATGCGTTTAAAATAGCGAAACATTATTTAGATAAACCGCAGACGATTTTTCTCCATAGACGTAATGTAACGGAATTCTTTGGACTGTCCCTGTAAATTAACTATAAGTGCTATGCACACCCTATTCCATTTTAAGCTTCTTCTGATACACCTTAATGATATATATCAATTTCAATGTGTTTGCAATTGTGTAACATCATTAAAATAAACCGCAAATGATTTTTCCCCATAGACCGTAATGTAACAGAATTCTTTTGAGTGTCCCTGTAAAGAAACTATAAGTGCTACACACTTCAGTTGAAATAGGGAACTTGCTATAGATAACGACAATAACATATAAAAATTGCAAGGCAAACCGACCATATTTACGGGAGTTAGAGCACGGACAGACGGCAGACGGCAGACGGCCAGACGGCAGACGGCCATACGGCCAGACAAACCGAAGTCATAAACACTTTTCAACTAGGTTGGAAAGTGTTAAAAAGAGTTAAATTTAAAAACGCGTTCAGCAACTGAAAAAGCATTCCAGCAATTATTATTAATAAGCAGTACTTTAACCGAATTATTTTGTGTGTCCCTGTAAATGAAGAAAGCTTTACACAATATTCTGTAGTAAGCCTCTTGTAATCCCCGTTGGTGATATACATCAATTTCAATATGTTTGAAATAGTAAAACATTATTACTTAAAATAAACTGCAAAATGATTTTTCTTCATAGACCGTAATGTAACAAAATTATTTTTAGAATCCTGTAAATGAACTATAAGTGCTATGCACACCACATTCTATAATTAGTCTCTTGTAGTACACCTCAGTGATATAAAATAACAATTTCAATATGGTTGAAATTGTGCAACATCATTAAAATAAACCGCAAATGATTTTTCCCTATAGACCGCAGTGTAACGGAATTTTTTTGAGTGTCCCTCTAAAAAAACTATAAGTGCTACACCCTTCATTTTCAATACCGAACATGCCACAGTAAGATTAAATACAATATATCAATTTAATGACTATTTAAAACTAGTTAAAAACGGACTTGCATCAATTATCACTCATATACAGTACTATAAATGAATTATTTTGTTAGTACCTGTAAATGAACAATAAATGCTATGGAGTACATGCTCTTCTGTAAATATCGTGTAGTGCATCTCAGTTATGTATATCAATTTCCATACTTTTGAAATAATGTAAAAAATATTGCAAATGATTTTTACGCATATACCATTATCCATCGGAATTTTTTTCTGTGTCCCTTTTAACGAACTGCAGGTGCTACACATTTTATTTTGAATACCGATCATACTATAGAAAATATCAAATGCATATTACATGGTGTATTTACAAGAGTTAGAGAACGGACAGACTGGAAGACAATCGATCAGACAATCTGACGGCCAATCAAACCGAAATCATAAACACTTTTTCAACAATGTTCGAACGTTTTAAAAATAACAAAAACATGATTTCTTCAAATTTTCGCTCAATGTGTATTTAGACGTCTATAGTATATTCTGGTAAAGTTACGTAAAGTGCCAATGATTATAAATACGTAAAAAAGATTTTTACTTGCACCCATGTCTCTGTTAGTATAAGACAGCTGCAATTTTTAAATTTATTTTTCTCAATGTTAGTATGATCAGAATGTAAATCTTCAACATATACATTTCAATTGATTCGCAAAATTTTAACGATAATTAAGGTGTATTTCATAAAATAAAAGATCGGATTTTCAGTAGAATAAATAATTTATTACTTAAAACTAAAAATGCTTGGAAAATAGCCATTTTTGCTGCATTTTGTCATACGTAATGACATTTTATTTATTCCTTTTAAATGCTAAGGTTGTAAATTAACTACATAATATAAATTAAAATAACTTTTATTAGTTTTTTTACATGTTTCGACTCTTTCCGAGTCTTTTTTCAAAAACAAAATGAGAATATTCCAAAGTTACACGGGCTTTGAAGTTATTATTGTCATTTGCCTTTTTAAAAATTACGCAAGTTATGTATTATTTTTTTTACTTGGTTGTATATTTTCATATCTATGACCATGGAGTAACTCGAGCCACAGTTTCTGTAAATTAAAAAATGCTGCATCGTTACATATTGTATTTTTGCGTGTTAGTATCTCTACGGTTTCTCTTATTATGGATGGATAGTATAGACTGGAGGGAAATATTATTTTACTTTCATTGAAATTTATTTGGATGGTTTCTTCTTGATATAATCTTGCCAGGGCTGTAGTTTTTCTATTATATTTAATATCAGCTATATGCTCTTTTTTTCTGCAATTAAATTTCCTGCCGGTCATGCCTATGTAGTAATTCTTGGATCCGTCTTCTTTAATAATAGGTATTTCATATACTCCTGAATAATTCTCAGAATTAATTGGGTCAATTTTACTGCAAATGATATTCTTTAATTTCTGAGAAGATTTGGTTATTAAACAGATATTGAAACTTTTAAGGCAGTGTTTTAATTTTTCAAAAAAGCTTGGATAATATTGAAGAGTATAAAGTTTGTAATTTTGCGAATCACCTTTCTTTTCTGGTTTCTTATTATTGGTTTATTATTTCTTATTCTTATTATTATTCTTCTTATTAAAAAATGCATAATACGCATAATACTTATGCATAATACGATTTTCTCAGTACGTGTGTTTTACTTTTTATTATTACTTTATTAAAAAGTTTTCTCCGGATGGTAATAGGTATAGTCGAAATGGTAATATATGTATGAATTGGCGGAACAGGCGCCGAGCAACCGTCCAACGTCCCCATGCTCTTTACCTCGACACAATTGACCAGTGTCCAGACGCGAAATAAAGACACCACATGTAAAATTTAAAAGCCAGATATAATTAATTTAATGCCTCGAAAAGCAGGAGGGGTTGGACAGGGGGCCTTAAAATCTTCAGACGACCGCTGAGGCTTCGGGCTTCTCATTACAACCTTTACGTTTGTCAAAAATTAAAATTACTTTCCAACTTTAAAATTAATGACAGAAAGCAGCTGAAAATTTACAGCGCGTCTTCTAGAACTGTCAATCTTCTTAATGTTAAGCAAATATATTCCAGCAGATTAAACAAAATGCATGCGATATTGTAAAAAAAAATAATTAAAATCATCCTATTCAATCTACGAATTGATGAAATCATTTTTTAACCCTTTGTGAGACAAGAACTTCGATTTGAAAGTTATTTACTCAGATGTTAGAATACCTAATTTCAAGCTTGTAAAAAATAATTAAAAAAATTAGAACATAAAAATAAAATATTATTGACCGAAAGGTAATTTTTTCACATCTACAATAAACAGAAAATGACACTTTTCTCATAAATATTGGCAATTTTCGAAAACAAAATAATTATGTCTTCATTAAAATAATTTATTACAATTATACATTGATTGATCTATGCATCGATAATCTTAAATATTGTTATCTATAGTTTGTTTAGATAAATAAACCTGCACGGATAAGTTACAACAAAACTATTTTCTAACAAACATAGCAAATTTTATGCATTTAATTATTTCTGCCGTTAACTTGAAATTTGTTTAACAATAACAAGCTCTTGAATGAGCTCTTCAACAAGCTCTTGAATGCTCAAAAAATTAATAAACCAGATCAATCAGTTTGTTAAAAGTCTAGGTGTTCAATGGAAGATATTTTTCTGAAATTTCTGAATTGAAAAATATGGTATATATGAACAAGGTGTAGCAATTTAAATTCTTAGATAAAGCAAGAATTCAGTTATTTATATAGCAATTACGAGGGGCAGTCGGAAAATAAGTCTCCCTGGCGACTGTGGACAGAGGTGTGTATGAAATACAAAAAATGTAATGAGACATTAAAGATAAAACATAACTTTATTTTTCCACATAAGTACCAAGTACATTGAGACATTGTCATACCGCTTTATAAGCTTCAAAAAGCACCCCAGGAAAAAATCAGCGCTTTGCATACGGACGAAGCGTTGAACGGCTATGGACGAAAGACGTCACAGCAGGTGAACCATTGCCCCTCGTATTTATATCTAATTAGTTTCCATTTTGTCAAAACAACCGACACAGTCCCGTACTTTTAATTTTAAAAACATTGCATTAATGAACTTACATCTTACATTTCAAAAAATTAAAATTCCGCTATACAAGCATATATCGTTTAATTAATTGTTTGAAATCAAACATTTATAGGAAATCATGAATGATTTTTGAATTTTATGAATAAGGGAAATTGTTTCGGAAATGAACTTTTTCTTTCAGATAATTAATTTCTTTTTGGAGTTAATTTAAATTTACAGTATTTGTAGTATCTTAAGGAGAATGTTTGTGTATTTAATTAAATATTACTTGTATTCATTTTTATTCATGATATATATTTCGTGAGTTCACTATAATAAATAATGAGTGCAAGATTTTGTTTTTGTGGGAGGTACAGCACAAAACAAATACATGCAATGGCTATTAATATTTTTCTAATTAATGCAATAAATTACTGTTTGTATAAATATCTTTATGATTCAAAAAGGTTTTCTTTCGTTCTCAGAGTTGATCTGAATATTATAATTGAATCTAATTTTCCAAAGTACAATAGCAACTTTTTTTGCATATTTCTGTTCTCCATGTCAAAAATTTGGCTTCAACATGGAATGATAACTTAGTGAGATTTAAATTCTGGAAATATGAACCAATCAATGTTAAGAATAAAAACCTGTACTTTTGTCATACCTTGAAGTTTTCGTTTACTTTTTGTCTTACATGATACGTTGTAAATATAAATAAAAAACGCGCATTCGTACTTCTTGTAAATATGTTTTCGTAATATATATATTTTTTTAATTTAATAATGCGAATATTAAAAATTCATAAGATAAATTATTAGAAATATAAATTATTTTCTTCACAATTGGAATCCCCATTGGTTGAAAACCTCCCAGCATACATTTACCTTCCCTACTGACATCAATTTGTCAAACTATTAGTAGATAAGTAAAATCGGGAATTTTAAAAGCCATATTTAAGAATAAAGTTGAAATTTTTTTTCTGTTATTTCTGTCACGCTAATATAGCAAGTAAATAATATGTATATGGATTTTTTGATTATCCGTAGTTAGAAATATTGCTACTTTATTATTTTAACGATTCCAGTTAAAATATTAAGCATGTTTCAAAATGAGTTTCTGAATGTTGGCACAATTCCAAAACACATTTTAACTTTTTTTTTAAAGATGAAGCGATGTGAATTTCCATTCAGTGTTAATGTATTATGTCAAATCGAAAAATATTAAGAAAATCACGACTTTATATTGAGAATTCCAAAGTTTGTATAACAATATGTATACAGCATCAAGAAAATTTCACTATTGCAGGAGAGTAAAAAGCTATAGTAATTGTTCACAATTGTTCGGATTTTTTTTACGTAGTGTGCAATGCATAGAGAACACTTTCAATATTATAACAAGAAAGAAAAATCATGCGTGAGGCATAGATTATAACACTTTCCAACACTTCCAAAATACTTTAACAAAACTTCACCGTTTAATTAGGTAAAAAAGCTAAGTAGACATTTTAGAAAATACATAACACATTTGAAATTCTGATTTCAGCAATTACTGTCCATTAGCGAAAAGGTGCTCCAATTATTTTGCGCACCCGTGTATATGATGTATAGATTTTTATATATTATGCATATTATTCTAAAATTAAGTTTAGCAACAAAACGCATAATAGAATTGAAAATTCACCTTCAGCAATTTCTACCAATATACGGGAACGTACTCAAAATTACTGAATTCACACGTCCAAGAATTACTATTCATAGCCGGCCATGTATCCAGTTCTTTACATAACCCTGTATATGTTTTTGTTTGTATTCTACAAACATCTCTAAGTATACTAAATATAAATAAACTTGAAAATGCATGAATCAAGTTAAGAAACACCTTTAAGCAATTCAAGCACATACTCAGTAATGCTTACGAATATTTTTGTGTAGTACTGTTTATTATCTAAAGAATTTATACACACCACGTAGTTAAAAAAATGTAGTTAAACTTAAAAACCTATACCATAATTGAAAACGCATTTTCAGCAATTATCTCTAATAGACAATACCTGGGATAAAGTTCTGTTACAAAATCTTTTGTGTGTCCCTTAAATGAATGATAAATGCTAAGCACATATTATACAACATATATCTTTTTGTAAACCTCAGTTATATATATCAATTTCCTGATGCTTCAAATAGTGAAACATAGATTAAAGTACAATCCAAACAGTTTTCCCCATAGACAATTATATAACCGAATTATTTTATGTGACCTTGCAAATGATGTTAATTGCTTTGCACGCCATATTCTGCAGAAAGCATGTGTTAGTGCACCTCAGAAATGCATATCAATTTCATTATATTTGTAACAATGTAACTTCATTAAAATAGGCGCAAACAATTTCCCCATAAATCATAATCTAACGGAATTCATCTGAGTGTCTTTGTAAATGAGCTGTAAGTGCTACACATAACATATTCTAAAGTAACCTTTTTGTAACGCATCTCAATGATTCATATAAATTTCTTTATGTTTCGAATAGTGTAGCACCATCAAAATACGCTGCAAAAGATTTTTCTCCATAGACCATAATGTAACGTAATACTTTTGAGTGCCGCTGTAAATGAAGTATAAAAACTACACACTATATTTTCAATACCGAACATGCCATGGCAAACCTCAATAAAATATATCAATTACATGGCAATCCGAGTATATTTACGTGAGGTAGAGCTCGGACAGACAAATGGAATTCATAAACCTTTTTTAACTATGTTGGAAAGTTTTAAAAAATTTATTAACTTTCGCCCTAAAATTATTTATAGAAATTTACATTTTAAGGAAATAATACCGGTGACCTGCCAACTAAGTCTCATTAATTAAACTTTAACTTTCACAGTCAGTTTTTTTACACTACCAAATGGCAGAAGTCTTATACAGTTGTAAAAACCCAACGGAATTAGGGATTTTAAAATTATTGTTTCAATTATGGCTTAGCATTTTCATTTTTTTAATTATAAAAACAGAAATTTCAAATTAAAATCATATTTTGAATAATTTAAAATAAATATTTAACTGTCAATTTTCAGGAAAATAAAAACTAATTAAAAAATATATAAACAATATGTTAATGAAGGTGGGTGCATTCTTATATCTTTAATACTATAAATGTTTGACTAAAAATAGTTGTCTTACTTAAACCCCCCTTCATTTTTCTTTTTTTTTTTTTTTTTTTAACAGGAATGATTTTTGTAGAACATCATTATGTAGAACATCATAAAATATTTTTATGTAATTTTATGTAACACACATTTTATGTAGAACATTATCAGAAATATATTACTTTAATATAAATACCATATAACATAGTGTATTTATCGAATAACTTAATCAATTATTTTGTCCATCTATCCCGAATTTAAGGTTAGACATCCCAGTTAATAGGAAGAGATGGCACATACGTAAAAAATAGGAAGCATAGGTAATTAACATTTATAATTTAAAATCTTGATTTCCATTTAACTGAATGTCTTGTTTGCATCAAATTTATGATTAAAAAAATGAAATTATAGGCTCTGTATACTAATCTTGCATTACGCTCGCACATCAAAGGATATTTGCTATTCCGAATTCTTTGAATAAATGGGTATACAAATTTTCAAGCCAATCGGATAGTTCTCACTAAGGCTAAACTTGTTTAGTCTAAACTAAGAGGGATTACTCTCCTCCCCCCTAATTATATTCGATGTACAAACTCTAGAAAATGATTCGGGAAGCAAATTTAAAATTCTCAAATTAAATGTTTTGCATTTTTATGTTTAAAAAATGAATGAGTTCAAAATATTTTATATATTCTACAGAAGGTTACATTTATGTAATTTAAATTAATTGGCCGGGTGAGAGAAAAATTGTCAACAATAAAAGGACTAATATTTAAATAAATGAAGAGCATAAAGTGGTATCCCAACAATATGCTGGCTGGCATATTTCACTCTTATTTGTTGGGCAAAGCTGTCAAATGCAGCGCTAGTTTCATTCATTCAAGATATAACTATAGCATTTTACCTGATGAATCTGAAATAACACGGGAACTAACTCCTGTATCTATTTATAACTTACATGATATGCAGAAGTTTCCGTGTTATTTCAGATTCATCCGGTAAAACGCTATAGTTATAGCTCGGATGAATGAAATTAGCACTGCAGTTTGCAGCCTTGTCCAACAAATAAGAGTGAAATACGGCAGCCAGGATATCGTTGGGACAGCTCAGTAGAAAAAACGTTGGCCCGGCAAGCCAAAGTACACACGTCCTAGTCCCGGCATTTTTTGCTCTCTTGAGATAAATCTCAACTATGATACTTCAACCATTGAATATATTTATTCACATTAATCGATTTTTAAAATGCTGTTTTTAGCAGTCATGTCAGAAAACAAACATTCATTTTTTATGATATTACTAGCAAGTTTCGCCCGCTACGCTGGTCGGTTTCTCCAAATATACCGGTGAATTGCATTCATCCAACAACGTACGCTTTTGGTCAGACAGCTACAGGAAAATATGAAAAGAGATCGCATATCAAATTATTGCCTTGGTGTTTGTCTGGCTTTAATTATGATCCTCATATTGATTATTTCAGGAATAAGGCTGTTGATCTCGGATCTCAGTTACCCTGCACCTCGTGCCATGCCTTAAAGTGGAGGATGAGACTCCCTGGATATGTTGCAGTGGCGGTAGTAAAGAAGATATAGTAATGGATGCATTTTTAAAAATTATAACTTGTAATGTTAGAAATATTGATGAGTTGGCGCTAAAGGCATCACCAAATTATAGAAAATGTGCAATATCGAAACCGTGCAGACCCTCGAAACTTTACTTCAGCAAGCATATTTTATTTAAAAATCACAATTACATAAATATCCTTAAAAATAATAGGTACTTTTGTATTGCTGGGCGCCAGTAGAAACTCACCGAATCTTGTTTCAATTGGCATCATTTGAATTGGAACATTTTGCGTGACATTTTATTTGTATTGATATGTTTGTGTTTATGTATTTTATTATGATTATATTTTAGGTATTTTAAATAAGTTTTTAAAGATATTATATCGCAATGTTAAAATAATGGCTAGTTGTTATTAGCTAACGTTAAAAAATTAGCAAAAAACAACAAAAAAAAAAGATTGGCGAGATTAAAAAAAATTTGGCGATCACTGGCACCCAGCTAACATAAAAAATACCGAATAATATTCAATTCCAAATTCCCGAAGCAAACAAAAATGTTAAAACAAAGAGCCCGAAAACTGGCATTATTGAGATTTCATCTAATCAAAATATCAGGTGATTTTTTTTCTTATCCAGTATCTTATAAATCGCCAAGTATTGTTTGATCTTTAACAATGACAAATGTATTTTAGAAAATATCACTTAGCGATCAATGCAATAAATTTTAAGGTTTTGCCGCCAAAGGCAACGCCAAATTCGAAAGTGTGCAGCATCTCACGAATTGTTGGAGTTAGAATATTTTTATTTGGTACCATTCGATTAAGCATGCAAAAATACATTGAAATATGTAATCCTTTGACAAATAAATATAAAACCCGATTTTTAAGAAATTTTGTTATTGTTCGTTCCCATTTTAACCCCTTTAGGGATGGAATTTTAGGAAAAATTTCTTATTGCACCCATACATCCTAAGAAGTATTTTCCCCGCAATTTTCGTGTTTGTAGCTTCAGTAGTTTGGACTGTGCGTTGATGATCTCCCAAGTCAGGACTTTCTTTTACATAATATAGAATTTTATATACAGATAAAATTAACAATTATTATTACCTAGAAGGCTTTGCTCGCTACGCCGGTCGGTTTCAAAAAAAAAAAAAAAAAAAAAAAAAAAAAAAAAAAAAAAAAAAAAAAAATCTTTAATCAAACGAAATATATCGGTTAATTTGATTGTGTGTTTTAAAGAAACATGAACTTTTACCTTCATGTCCTTCCGCATTGGTGTAAAACGATACGAACGCCATTACGCTGTTATATTTTCTAATGTGTTACACGAAATTTAGGCTGTTAAAGACCAACTCGTTTATTTAATCATTTACAGTATGATTTTCTAAAGAACGATATAGCGATATGCAATATACTAAAGCTATCCCTGGAAAATTAACAATGCAAGTTCCATAGAAATTCATTCAGCAGAATCTTCAAAAAAGTCTAATGTTTCATAATTGGGTTCAACTGATTATAGAAATTCCCCCCAATCCCCTAATTCTTTAACTAAGTAACATAGAACGTTATGTTATGCACTAAAACTTCCCCTCAAAATTTAGCTAACTAACAGTGCAAGTTCCAGCAAAATCCATTCAGCAGAATTCAAGGTATAATCGGCAGGATCGAAATTTCCTTTGCATTATACATATACAGCAGACAGTTAAATGTATCTTTCATAATCATCTTCGCCTGTTGATAGAACTCTCAGGGATTTTGTAGAAAGTATATGCTGGTATACGTCGTCAACATTCTAGAATTTTTAAGACGAAATTCTGCACACCGTCCGTAGCTATAATATACACTCTTTAGTATATATCCTCTGTCTATAGAGTATATGCACTGTTTTTTTTTACGACTACACCACTAACAACTTTCTCCCATAGCTCCAAAACTAAACAATGTAGGAAATCAATTCCTGAAATATATAATCATACTGCGAAACTCCCATCAAAATCCGTTCAGTAGAACTTTAAAAAAGGTAATCTTTCATAATCGGGTTCACCTAATTTTATCTATAACTTCCTCCCGTGGCTCTATAAATAAGCAATGTAAAACAATATGCTTTATTTTAAAACCTTTCTAAAACAAATTACCTAACTAACAGTGAAAAATTTTTAAAAATCATTTAAAAATCTGTTCGGTAGAACCTGAGTATAAACCGATCTGAATGGAATAAGAATTTGCGTTTTATAAATATTATAGATGATTATGATATGATTTTTGTAATCGGATTCATTGTCAAGCTTTCGCTTCAGAAAACACAACGCAGACGAAAACTTTGCTCCAGAGAAGTACCAACCATCCCCACAAAATTGCCTAACTAACAGTGTAAATCCCACCAAAGTCCGTACAGCAGAACTCAAATTATAAACGGTCGGAATGAAATACGAATTTGCATTTTAAATACATAGTAGATACATCTTTCATAACTGCATTCACCTTTCCCAATCACTTTCCCATTAGCTCTATCACTAAGCAACATAGAATGATATGTTATAGGATCATTAACCATACCTGAAAAATCACTTCCACTAAAATTTGTTCAGTAGAATTTTTTAAAAGTAATCTTTAATAATCGGGTTCGCATAATTTTAGAGCTTTCCTCTTTAGCTCTATAACAAAGCAACGTAGAATAGCTATACGCTAAAACTTTTCAAAAAACATTACCTGATTAAAATGTGAATATGTGGTTTATACTCATAGTATAAACCGCATGATGATGATATGATTTTCGGTAACAGGGTTCATCATGAAGATTTCGCTTCCAACATAAACGATGCTTTCAACATTGTGGCTAATACGCCAATTGGCGAGGTATCCGATTGCGGAAAATTAGCCCGAAATCGTAAGAATAACTACCCAAAGAAAAAGAGAAACATGGCTGAAGACTGAAAGCAAATAAAGAAGTAATACATAATATTAATCAGACCTTCGACACTTTATTTGGTATTCTCCATTATCCCGTGGACCACTTTTCATAAAAAAAACTATCGCCAAACTATAAGATTTAATGCCAAAAATGCAGTCCCATTCACTTGACGTCAGAAGTATTAAACGTGTTTGTTATGTCATGAAGCGGTTTTTAATTCGACATTTACCTGTATTTTTCATTTTGTTTCTCTGATATTTTAGTTATGTCGTTAATTAAAATTAAAATTGCGCCCTTAAACGGCAGTGCCATGACATTAAAAGAGAAAATGCATTGTAAAAATGTTGCGTTTCACAGTTAACCCATTAAAGCCTAGCGGTACCATATGGTACCAGATAAGTTTCAACCATTTTTTTGCTAACACACCAGTACTTTTTTACGGAAACATTATATTTATTTTATGACTCCAAGTTCTGGATAAAGCAAACAAAAATTGCTAATTTAAAAATACCGGTGTGAAATGGAAGTTTTGGATTTTAAAGACGAAAATAATTCCGGCTTTTTGGGTTAAGTGCAATAGATCAATTTCAAATGACGTCACAAACATTTATTCACCAGCTGAGAAGGATAATTAAGAAAAATAATGTAAATAAATAAACCTCTAAGATATTTTTTCTATTTTCATTAATATATTGTAATTTTTTGTGTTAAAACTTACTGGACCCTTTGGTGAATGGGGCTTTTCCGAATTTATTTTATTTTATTTATTTATTTTGATGTTCCAATGGCAACATTCTGCCAGTTGTTTATTTGGAGTTCATGTTTGGCGATGATTTTTTTTTAATGAAAAGTGGTCGATGGTATAATTGAGATGTACCCTTTATTTTGGCAATCACATTTTATTTTAAATCGTGGAGTTTGTAGAAATAATAATAATACACAATTGCATAAATATCCGTAAGAATAACATTCAATTCCCAATTGAGCAGTTAATGTTTCTATCTGCAAAAATAAACAAAAAGATTTAATTTTAATTTCTTCCATTGCTATAGTAATGGACGTATTTTTAGAAATTATCACTTGTATTGTTAGAATTGTTAGATTTTGACGTCAAAGACTTCGCCAAATTAGAAAAATGTGCAATAGCTCACGAACTATTGGACTTAGGAGTATTTAATTGATACCATTCGATTCAGCATACAAAAATACATTAAAATATGTTATCATTTTTCACGTAACTATAATACCCGATTTTTAAGGAATTTTTTTAAAGTTTGTTCCCTTTTTTACCCCCCTTAGGGGTGGAGTTTTTGAAAATCCCGTCTTAGTGCGCCTCTACGTACTAAGAAGTATTTTTCCTGCAAGTTTCGTCTTTGTAGGTTCAGTAGTTTTGGCTGTGCGTTGATCATCTAGCCAAAAAGGACTTTCTTTTATATATATAGATTAAGAGAAATTAGGATAATAAATATCCAGTGTAAATAAATTAAAAAAAAAATTAAACTCATTTTAGAAATGCTTTTTTTTTTCTCTCACAAACTCACAACTTAAATGAACTATTTTGTGCATAAAACATAATAGTTATTACGAATAAAATTTTTGAGATAAATATATTAGTGAGATGAAAATGGTTTATTGATAAACATAATTTTTCTAAAAAAGTTATATTTAAACAGAATAAATTAAAACTTAATATTTTATCTATTCATACTTTGTTATACGTGTTAAAATCTAATATTGCGATTTAAGCTTTGACATCTATTAAATCGAAATTTTTATGATCTGAATAATATGAATTTAAAAATAATAAAATAAGTAAACGTATATTTTTGTTAAAACACACAAAGTCAAGCACAATATTTGTTACATTTAATTGAATAAATTATTTATTATTCATGGTTTGTTTATTCAAGTAGAATTAGATGTTTTGTAATAGGTAAATATAGGTTCGATATTTCATATCGAGTGAAGATATGTTTTGTTTTGTATTTTTTTTAACTAAGACAGGATGTCAGTGCTGGAGATCTTTCTATTTTTATAACAAATAAAAATTCAAAAACAATTATACAGAAATTTTCAACTTTTTAAGAATGATTTATTTTTTTTGCATAATTAAGGTACGATAATAAAGCAATATCTGAGAAAACAGCTTAAAATTGAAAAATAACAATTTATATATAACGTACTCAATGAAAGAAATCATTTTAATAGAGAGTCTTTTAAAAAGAACAATATTAAAAGTTTCAAACTTTTAAATTAAAGTAATCGGTATTCTTACATAAATACGTTTAATAAATAATATAAAATTTGCATAATAAATAAAGTCTTTAATGATAAAATAATATAAAGTCTTTAAGGATTTATACACACGTTCTGTCTCTGTTCATATATACCTCCCTACATCATTCTCTATATATCTTATCCTTCAAAAACTTCTTTGAAATGACTGTAAAATGCACCTTATATTCTGATTTACCTGAAGATTCACTTAAGTGCAATACACTTAATCTCATAACTACTATAAAATTTAAATAACTATGAAAAGTGCTTGTAAAACAATAATATTTATCATACATTACCACAACCTCTGGGATTAAATATTGTCTCATAATTTAGTATTTTCAAAATGTCAAAGATGCACATTTGAAGTTTTGATATATTTATTAATAAATAATGCAATATTTTTGAATGTCTTTTTTCATATAAAATTATATCATCATCTATCTTACTTATGAGACGAATGTTATAATACACAACAATCTGGAAAACAGATAGAGATTGTAAAAGAATGATTTTTAGCTCACAGGCTATCAAAGCCTGAGAGCTAATGTGCCCGCCCGTTCTTTATGTATGTACGTATGTACGTATGTACGTAACGCGATAACTCTTGATAGAAATATGCGATTTGATTAAAATTTTGGTTATAGATTCCTTGTGATAAGGCGCTTCCCTGATTAGTTTTGGGGATTCATTGGTTAAGTATAAAGGGGGGAACGGGGGCTAATCCCTCCCTTAATTTATATAAATGGGTTTTTCATGCAGAATTATCCGATTTGATTCAAATTTTGTTTATAGGCACATTGGGATAAGGCGCTTCCCTGATTAGTTTTGAAGGTTCATTGGTTAATTATAAAGGGGGGAGCGGGGGGCTAACCCCCCTTAATTTAGATAAATGGGTATTTCATGCAGAATTATCCCATTTTCTTCAAATTTTGTATATAGGTTCATTTTGATAATACGCTTCTGTGAATAGTTTTGGGGGTTCATTGGTTAAGTATAAAGGGGGAAAGGGGGATAATAACCCCCCCTTAATTTAGATAAATGAGTTTTTCATGCAGAATTATCCGTTTTTCTTCAAATTCCGTATATAGGTTCATTGTGATAATGCGCTTCTCTGAATAGTTTTGGGGGTTCATTGGTTAAATATAAAGGGGAAAAGGGGGGCTAATCCCCCCTTAATTTTAAAATGGGTTTAAATGGGATAAATGGGTTTTTCATGCAGAATGATCAGACTTTCTACACATTTTGTATATATATTCATTGTAATTAGAGGCTTCCTGATTAGTTTAAGGGGGTCATTAGTTGACTATGAGGGGGTATTGGGGGGATGACCCCCTTAATATATTGTCAATTATTTTATTTTTCGAGGTTTTTTTTTTTTTCAAATTCTTCGAAATAAGAGTATAATTTAACTGGGCAGTTTTCTTTTTATTGTTTTTATAGCCCTTTTGTTACTTTTATTTATATTTTGCAAGAAAAGAGGCTAAATTTCCTTTCTAATGACAAGTTGCATTACTTTATAGTTTTGCTTGGTTTAAAAATATTTATATACATATTCGTTGCATTATTTTATTTTAAAATGCCTCTTTTCTGCATAGTACTTTTTTACAATTAATGCTTTTAAATGTCTTTATTTATAATTTTTATTAGAAAATACCATTTGAATTGCTTTAAAATAATAATATTGAACATTTGAGCTATGCATGTTAGTAAAAAGTGATGTTCTGATAAAACTTAAGTAATATATTGCATGAAGAGTCATTAAAATAACATAGACTCTCTCTTTCTTAACGTAATTTTAAATATTTTGTATAATTTTAAAAACCATTTATGTGACACTAATTTATGCGCGTGTCTTAATTATACGGTGTTTTTAATGTTCATCAGGAA
Organism: Maratus michaelseni; assembly: GCA_963931845.1. Lineage (NCBI taxonomy): Eukaryota > Metazoa > Arthropoda > Arachnida > Araneae > Salticidae > Maratus > Maratus michaelseni. The sequence goes on from OZ007588.1 coordinate 431,743,451, forward strand.
TTGGAACAGAATTGAAGAGCTCATAAGAGCCACACTTTCATTTATAACAGAAACAATTTTAATATTTGTTAAAATTATTGACATCAGGGATGAAAAACGATTATAAGTAATATGTTTAATATAAAAGGTGTGATATTCTGCTCTCCGTGTTTCTTTAAAATGCCCTTGTAACTATTAAAGCGTACGTAAAAGCTGGTAATATAATATCAAATGCAATCGAACATGTATGCAAATTACTCAGGCGGTATTAGAAGAGAACACATATTGCGATTTGGAAAGCTTTCTGTCTTAGGTTTATCCATTATTATATTGGATACGAAAAATGAATTTATTTCATGACGTTTCTTTCTATTGAGAAAGAATTAATTTCAATTAAAATAAAACAAACTCTCTGTGTTTCTTTATAAGGCCCTTGTAACTATTAAAGCGTTATGTAGAAGCTGGTAATATAATATCAAATGCAATCGAATATGCATGTAAATTACTCAGATGGTATTAGAAGAGAACACATATTGCGATTTGGAAAGCTTTCTGCCTTAGAAGGTTTATCCATTGTGATATTGGATACGAAAAATGAATTTTTTTCATGACGTTTCTTTCTATTGAGAAATAATTAATTTCAATTAAAATAAAACATAAAATTTTATAAAATTTTAAATAAATCATTTGATGTGTAGCTGTTAGTAATATTAAGAATCTACAAATATTCATATGCACTTTATTACCATTGGAAATAACACTGTGAATAATGTTAATTCTTTTTCTAAATGTATCTCAGATTAATATTTTTTTCAAAAATCTTGTGCATTTTTACATATTAGCTAACTCTAACCGTATTTATAAAATTGCATACGAAAATATTAAATAGTTTTCCTTCCGTCATTATAGCAGATTTAAGTGAATGATGCTCAGTGTATTTACAGTATAAAAAATCTATATTCGTGATTGAATATAAATCTCTATCTAAACATTCCTGGGAATCATTCCTCACAATAGACAAATTAACTTATTCTTCTTGGATCATTTTGAGCTTCAGATCAAGGATAATTTGGATATTACAACGATGTACACACACTATGTAAAATGTTTACAAAACTGACATATTTTAATACATCTCATGCTTTGCAATGCATGATATAAATTTTAATGTATGCTTGATTTTATTTTTGAAGCATTTAATCCTAAACGTGACCACTTAGTAAATAAAAGTATATACATACTTTTTTATGTTTCTCAAAAAATAAGTCTTGTATATTATTGATTTCTTTAACTTCAAAATCAAATACTTATAAAAAATCTACGAATTGAAAATAATCTTTGAATGAAAATTCAAAGAACTGAATGACAGAAGTCCTTGGACATAAAATATCTTCTTCAAAAGTATTCCATGGAATATACATTCATGTTTGCGAAGAATCAAAGTTACATCTTACATCCCACTTTTCGTATGTTTACCTTTATCCCTCCTACTTTGATATACAAGCATATTTCCGAATCTGCAAACACACAGAATACTTTGAAAGATTTATTTTTTTCTCTTGTATTTCCCTATACTCTAGAAATATTCGAGAATGATTATGTTAAGTTCGTCCAAATATATGACTTTTAAATATTTTTCTGCTTGACTTTTAAATCAATTTAAATGAAATGATTTACTTATCTATAATTGTTGAAATGTTTTAATTCGTGACATGAATACAGTATATTAAAACGGTTTCACCATGGACATTAGGTTTCACATATCTGTGCATATATAAAAATTGAATAAATATTGATAATTTTAAAATGGAATGATGTACTACGAAAGAAAGATATAGTGGTTCACCGAAAACTTTTGAATGGTAACATATATGACACTGTTTCACTCTAACGCACAGATTGAGGAACGATTTTTAATGTTATTCCCAATAAAATATATGAAAGTATTCATGACTGGCGAAAGAAAAATCGTTTGAGGCAAAACATTTTCAAACTAGTTTTGATAGTAAAATGCAAAATCGCCTTTGGATATTCTTAAAATTTTACAGTTTATTTTGAAACTTAATTTATTTCAGAAGATGTTTAAATAAATTGTAGTTGAATCTAGTGATTTATTTGAAAGCGACTTTTCACGTGAAAGGACTTTAAATATAGCCCAATTTTGAATAGTTTTAGTGATAGTTTTCTCGTTTTTCGAAGACAGACTAATTTAGACGTACTTCAGATTGTTAACAAATTATTATCCACATGTGTCAGAATCGCGCAGTCCTCAAAATCTTTCAGTAGTACCTACAATGCTGCAAACCTAAATGCAAAAGTACTTAGGTTAACCCCTATTAAAAAACAGAAGATGAAATAAGAATCAATCCACCTGAAAATCCCTAATGTGTCAAAAAGAGGAAACGATATACGAAAATCAAGGTGGAATGTTTATGACAAACAAAATATAGCCCAATTTTGAATAGTTTTAGTGAAGGATTTCTCACCTTTCGAAGACAGACTAACTTCGATGTACTTCAGACTGTTAACAAATTATTATCGACATGTGTCAGAATCGCGCAGTCCGCAAAATCTTTCTGTAGTACCTACAATGCTGCAAAACTCAATGTAAAGTGTTTAGGTTAACCCCTATTGAAAACCAGAAGATGAAAGAAGAATCAATCCACCTGAAAATCCCTACTGCGTCAAAAAGAGGAAGCGATATACGGAATTTAAGGTGGAATGTTTATGACAAACAACAATCAAACTGACTGAATTCAGAAGGTGATATTAATCGCATATAATTAAGAAACAGAAAATTATTTGTTGATGAAACGATTTCTCACAGGGGTAATTCGGTGTAAAATTAACGGATAGTGCGTGTCACACCAATTTTCATTTTGATGATATTACGAAGGTGATATGTACCAATCTTATGAACTGCCAAACTGTTATCCGTATCGTTCTAAAAATGTTGCACATGACCTGTAGCTATTAGTTTGCAGCGTGAACAAACAAAAAATACCCTTTTTGACCATTTAAAAAAATATGTAAAATTTTTATATAAATTATTACAATATTAATATAGGATTCAATTGAAAGATTAAACTAATGTCTTGCTTTTTTATAGGCTAAATTCGATTCATGTTGCACCTATGCATACGTTTGAGATATTTGAGCTTCCATTCATGAATTATCATTTTTTACCATTTCAACCGTTAAAATAACTATGAAGAACTTATATTAACAAGTTTTTTTTCTTGTAAGAGCTATATACAGATAGGAGGTGGAGACAAATAACTAGATAATTGTTAGCAGTACTTCCTCTTTGGAATAAAATCTCAAATGTTGTAAACATTTAAATATTTCATTTTTTCCTACCCCATATTGTATTGGTGAAAACGAAATGCATAATGCTCTGATTATTAATTCCGATTAAGCTGTTTAATGAAAAACAAAAGCCAATTTTTTACTCCGAGGGATTAAATAGTTACAAGGCCTTTAAATAACAAAAACAACAACAGTTGATCAGTTCCGAAATAGGCTAAACATAAAGAATATTTGCCCGAAAAGTGTATTTAATTTTTTTATATTATGCGAAATGTGTAATGACAATTATACACAGTTACATAAATGAAAAAATAAAATATACTATTTGGTCAGCACTGGATAACGATTAGAAAATTGTATAATGACCCCAATTAACTTCAAAACAAATTCTGTATCTTTAGAATTTTATTTTGCTGGATCCACGTTCCATTCACTATTGTTCAGCCCGGTGTTTAAGCAAAACTTTCTTATGAACTTTACGGTGTATTAGTTCAAAAACGATACCTGATACCATATAACAAAGTTACTTAAAAAAATTAAGTTCATATATAATAAAAGACAAAAAAAGACAAAGTTTGTTGATAACAGAAAATACTAAATGTATGAAAAATGTTCTACCTTCAATTTTGTGAAATTCACATCTCTAAGCAAATTTTCATGACGCCCTGACACTGTCAGTTTAAAATAGCTACTATGTTAAAATATTCAAGTTGAAGCTTTAATGAATATATTACTAAAATATCAGCTACAAAACAGTAACCAGAAATTACAGTATATATATCAACTTCTCTATATGTAATGTCGCAAAAAGTTCGTGCAAATAGCATACACGCATAAGGAAAACATGTGCTGCCAAACGCAATATACAAAAATAACTGCATAACCAGCCACAACGCCTATTCTACAGGTCGGTGTCATACCTTTTAGAATTAGGATCGACTGCGTTATCGAGGAAGAAAAACACGATCGTGAATCGCTGTTTACATATTAAATTGCTGCTGATTGAAGCTTAATACGCGCGATCCATTACTGACAGTAACATTCCTGGAGTTTTCTGAAAAAAGGATGTTATACGATTTTGATTTAAATTTAGATTAACATAAACACAGCCGTGTCAGATTAATATAAACACAGCCGGCTCTTTAATATCAAGTTAATATCTTGTGTGGCATTGTTTAAAATCTTGATAACGGTAACATGAATTTATGAAAATTTTCTGAATTTTTTATTGTGCAGCTAAGATATCAAAAAAGTTTATTAGTTTTCTAAGTTGAGGATATGAAAATGTTATTCTATTAATGGGTATTTTTGAAAAAATTAAGAAGTTGTAGTAGTGTGTTCAAATAACTGATTACTTATTACACAAAAGACATCAGATTTGAAATTCTACATTTCTTTTTTTAAATGTAACATGCACGTATGGGCTGCTACCTCCTGCAATGGTGAGCTTGCCTCTCATCTTATACGACAAAAGAATAAATTTCCGAAAAATCCTATAAAACTATGCACACATATCTCTTGCTGGCATGTATTCTTTATTTCTTTGTAAGAAAATGGTAGCATACTTACTGAAGCATACTTACTTTATTTTGAATAGTCCTTTGATTGGCAAGCTATTGAGTTTTTGTTGCTGTAATAGCTTACTGAGATATTGAATACTATGTATGGGATATAATGTAGTGCCAATTTGGAGATACCCCCATCGTAATAAAGCGAACTTTAAGCAAAATATTTACGAATCTAATATATTATTTTTTCAGGAGACTTACAATGGACAGGTAAGATACAATTCCAAACAACGTTCTAAGTTTTTTGCATGCCAATGCTGGGAAAGCAGGTGTTAGAAGGATGGTCCCAATGGTGTAACTATTGCAAACAAATTGATATCAAACAAGAACTATATTCCTATTTTCCAGTTTTTCATGGAACTTTGAAACATTTTACAATTTATTTTCCATTCTTAAACTTTGTATAAAATTTCATTAAATTTGTACCATATATAGTTACATGAAATTTTATTTCTTCATATGATTAGATATGAAAAATGGTCATGTATATTATTTAAATTTATTTAAAAGGATTCGTTAAAACAAATAAGCATAATATTTAATATTTCTGTAAGCGTAATTTCTTTTTCAAGTTTGGATTAAACAAATATTTTATATTAATTACAGGATTGCAGAATGTTTATTGTTAATGGTATGCAATGTTTATTGTTAATGGTATGCAATGTTTATTTTACTTCGCAAAAAAATATAAAAATATAAACTTACAGTGTTTAACATGTTGTAAATATCATATTAGAAATTAACATTGTTTAAACGGAAATTATGTTTATTTATCAAGAAACTAAACAGTTTTTTCTTCATTTTTAAATTTTATTTTCCTTTATTCGTTTAAGAATAAGATAATATATCGAAACAACGAGTATTAATTTCCCCTCTTAATTGACACAGTGTCATACTAAAGAAACGTATAATTTAATATTTCAGTGAAAATTGAAAAGAGTACATTAAACACAAAAACAGGCCATTTTGGCTTAAGTAAAATAGTTGTAGTTGAAAGTTCAGTAAATGACGGTTAATTAATAAATAAATCTTGTAATTTTTTTGGAAGTGTTTTTTTTAAATCTAATTATTTTTTTTACATTTAAGTAATTATGGGGCAGTTAAGTTATTCAAAATGTAAAACAATTGCCCAATTTAAAATTATGGTTTCTAATTGACCCCTTTTTCAAAGGACACTTTTTATCATTTCCATTTAATATTTTATGTGAAACGTTTCACAGTTAGAAATTGGAAATTTCAATGTGTCTTAATTTACGGACTTATAACATTAAAACACGTTACAATAAACGTGCGTCAATTCAAACAATTTTTAACTCGCTTCTATCATTTAAATGCCATTGCGCGTATTTCGTGAGTTAATATATCAAATAAAATTGTAAGGCTAATAAGGAGGTAGATCAAAGTATTTACTTCGATCATTGTCTTAGACATATTAACCGACGATTGTTACACAAAAGAATTACAAATACCCGTATCTCTCGACCCGTTTTAAATAAGAACGAAAATATATATATATATTTGGTGGGTGGAAGACCAGCGTGCATGAAATTACATATCAAAGAGTCGGATTTTTTTTTAATAAAAAGAGTTAATTATTTTACAAACGGATGGCACTGTTCAGTTACCTCTTCTGCAAATATGCAAATTACACTTCTTTAACGAATACATATATCAACAACACATAACGTTCATGAACAACTTCTTCTGTAATAGTGAAACTGTTTTTTTACATATAAAAATATAAATATCTATATGTCCGTAGAATATCAAAGTACTATTAGTCACGCAATTTCTAATATCCTTTTTTCCATTTTAGTCCTGTTCTTTTGAAACTTATCTATTATTTTAATCATGTACTAAAAAGGATATTCTTTAGAAAAATTAACGTACTTGTTATTTTATCATCACAGAAACAAACACAAATAAGCAGACGTTCAGAAGGAAATTACATGATATTATGACCTAAAACAAAAAATTTTTAATAATATATTATACTAGGGGGCCTACCCCCTGCGTGCTACGCTCGCCAACCCCCGCTCAGACTTCGAGGCCTCTAAAAACATGACAGCGTGCTTTATTTCAAAAATATTGGTAAATCTGTAATTGGGTTGCCATGCTTTTAACGTTTTAATTGGTTCATTTTTTGATTATCATGGCCTCATACACAGCTGTTGCGACAACTGACGACTGTTTTCGGTATTGATAAGTAAAATCAATTACAACTTGAAAACCAGCTTGTATAAAATGGTTAGGTTTAAATTGTGGCTACCTCTCGGATTTTTATAACAACGATCTGTATTCTATTCTTCCTTTGCGTTTAAGGATGAGAAAAAATCCATCTGCTTGTGAATAACATTAAGAACCACGGTATTGAAAAGTACTATGTTATAGACATTTTCAGTAACAGGTTTTAATTTTCTCTCTATTTTAGTGCACCATCATGCATATTTTCATGTTATTTTAAATATGTAAATTATTTATTTTAATTAATATGTATATACGAATTTTCTAATAATTATTTATCATACAAAATTAATTAAATATTTTGTGCATGCATGCCTGCATTTATTCGGCATCAATTGATGAGATATTTAAACAAATTTGCAATCCGCGATAATTTTACATCATGTTATGTCACTTGAATATTGCCCATAAGAAAATCGGGTACTTTTCCAGTATAGGATTCTTTGCTTTTAGGTTTGGCGTAATTCGAGCTTCAAAAAGGGATAGATTCGTTAATATACGTACATTTGTTGCCAAAAGTTATGAAAACAAACCCAATGAACTTTTGCTGCTTTTCTATTATAGGTGTTTTGACGCTTTTTTAAAAAGCTTGGCGGAAAAAATGAAGCAGAATATTTTATTCTCCTTCCGTTCAGTTGGGCAATTAATATTTTATATATTCGTTCTAAATATCCGAATTAGTGATTTTATAAATTCGTTTAATTAAATTTTACAAAAAAATAACAAAATGATATCAATAAATAATAATTACTATTAATTCCTTTCACCCCCCCCCCTTTCTTTTGCGTTTACATAAATGACGTCATTTGGACGAATTTATTCAAAATATTTTCAGTTTATAAATTAAATTAAATTCTGACAGACGATTGAATCCTGACGATAGAAATGTGATTTTTTTTTTCAAATTTTCCCGAAAAAACATAATTTAATTACAATCTTGTCTTCATTATCGATTGAAATAAAATATAAATTCAATTTCAATTTGAAAATGACGAAAAAAAAAGAAATCAATAATCCCTATCGGGATCCTTTTCAATTTTTTTCCCTTTTTTGTCACAAAAAACTGAGTAATTAGTTGCCATCATTACAGAAATGTCATTAAAATTAGAAAAAAATTAATATCTCGAAAACTAATTCCATTTTTAAAATTCTATTACCAGTTTTGACATCCGCGGATTTTTATGAACAATTGGTATTAATTTCACCATCAAGCGTTTAATATTTTATTAAAAATAGCCCTAGAACATAATCAGTCGTTTAATCAGTCGTTTCATAAAATCGTTTCATAAATTCGTTTCATAAAATCGTTTCACAAATTCGTTTCATTAGGATTTTATATATATAGGGTAGATTTATAAGTAAAAACTATGTATGCGTAGAATATCAAAGTACAATTATTAAAGCAATGTAGAACATCCTTTGTAACACTTTCCAACCTAGTTGAAAAGTGTTTATGACTTCGGTTTGTCTGGCCGTCTCTCCGTGCTCTAACTCCCGTAAATATGCTCGGATTGCCCTGCAATTTTTATATGTTATTGCCGTTATCTATAGCATGTTTCCTATTTCACCTGAAGTGTGTAGTACTTATAGTTTTTTACAGAGACATTCAAAAGAATCCCGTTACATTACAGTCTTACAGGGACACTCAAAAGAATTCCGTTACATTAAGGTCTATGGGGGAAAATCATTTGCGATTTATTTTAATGATGTTACACAATTTCAAACACATTGTAATTGATATATATCACTAAGGTACATTACAAGAAGCTTAATATGGAATAGGGTGTGCATAGCACTTATAGTTAATTTACAGGGACAGTCAAAAGAATTCCGTTACATTACGTCTATGGAAAAAAATCGCTTGCGGTTTAATTAAATATTGTTTCACTATTTTAAACGCATTCAAATTTATATATATCACTAAGGTGCATGACAAGAGGCTTACTACAGAATAGTGTGTGTATAGCAGTCATCGTTCATTGACAGGGACACACAAAAGAATTCTCTACTGTCTGTTAACAATAATTCCTGGAAGTGCGTTTTAAGTTGCTGGACGCGATTTCAAATTTAACTCACTTTTTGTCTATTACTTGGTGTGTATAAATTCTGTAGATCCTATACAGGGCAGCACTAAAGTTCGCGAACACATTTCCGTTTATTGGCAGAAAGTAATAGAAGGATAATTTCAAACTGTGCTACGCGTTTCCTAACTAAACTAAAATTTAGCATCCTATGTAGTATATATACAAATATCTTCATATACAGGGCTGAATAAAAGTATTCGGATATTTTCCGAATATTGTATATGTTGGAAATTCTTGAAATTACGTTTTTAAATATGTTATGCGTTTTCCAAATTGTTTACTTAGATGTTATCTTTCAGTTTATTAAACGATAATGATTTGTAAAATTATTTTGGAAGCGTTGGAAAGTGTTACATAATCTATGCTTGACGCCTTATTTTTTGTTCTTGTTTCCATTTTAGTCCAGTTATTTTGAAAATTATGTATCATTTTAATCATGCACTAAAAATGAAGGTAATTAATGTACTTATTATTTTATCATCACATAAAGAAACACATATAAGTAGACGTTCAGAAGGACATTACGTGACATTATGACCTAAAACATAAAATCTGCAATAAAGATAAGCACGAAATAGTCTTTTTCTGACGTCCATAAGCATAAATGATTACAAATGAAATGCTTTTTTGCTGCATCTCATAACTCTGTAGATCATGGGAATAAACTAATCTCTCCGTCGAGTTTTATGCATTACAATGTATATACATTGGTTTAATATCACATAAAGCTTTTTTATGAATGCAATATAAAATTAGATTTACTGTTACTTTTAAATAACAATTCCACAATCCCAAATCTTATAATAAACTTATATAAACATTTTTTTTTAAAATACTTCACCTCTAACAATATCTATTTCTTAAATAAGTATAAAATGTTATACATTATCTTCATAAAAGTAAAATTCTCAATTTTTTTTTCAATTGTTTTGAAAGAAGATGTGATAAAAGAAACATTATCTTGAAAAGATACTTAAATATAAATACTTGAAAAGACGGAAGTATAAATATAATATACAGAAAATAGAGGAATACTCTATCTACGTAAATTATTTTATTTAAAGAATTCAGTATTAAACTCTTGATACTGTTCATTGTATTATGCTTAAAAATGAGTATCAAACAACTGTTTAAAAAGGCTAAAGGATGATTTAAAAATCAATACGAATCTATAAGAATCTTTGTTTCCTATATTTTACTCCATATAACTAATATTTATTTCCAGTTCCAGTTACACCTTTCATAAAATAAGAAATTTAATTTATTTTCAGTGTTTGATAAGTATATAAGAAGTTTTCTACTAACTCATATTATCTCAGCCAAAAAAACAAAAATAGAAGTTAGAAAATTATATTAGATGCTTTTAGAGTCTGAAAATTGTAATATGGAATCTTATTTACTGCGAGTCGTATTAATATTGCAGAACTTTTGAACTAATACTGCTAATCCTCTTTCATTTTAAACAACACGTGGAAGACATTTCTTTTTTAACAAAAGTTTGAAAATTACTTTCAAAAAGCCATTAACATCTCAAATGATATTACAATCTTCGATACTTTTTTTACTAAATGTCTAGTCATATCTTTATTATATCTCATTATAAATAAACATTGAGCGAAACAAGAAGTTTAAATTAGAAATTAAATGACAATATGCTTTTACTTTTGAAGTATTTTGATATCAGTGTCTGAATTTACATCTATTTATACATGAAATTATTTATGCACTATATAAATAAAACCATAATACCATAGCAAAACAGCAAAACTACGAAGCTTTTTTTAAATTATTTCATTAAAAATGGTCTCAATTGTTTCCCCCAAGGATCCTATAGTTTATTATTATTTATTCATTCAAGAAGTTCAGGTACTCATTCTGGAAACAGAGCCATTTTAGTCGTTCTAGAAATTGAATATTTTATCGTTCTAGAATATTTTACATTCATTCATTGCATTCTTTCAAGTGGACTGAAGATTTTTTATCCCTGAAACATCCAATTTACTGAGAGTTACAAGTGATAGTTATTCATTTACGTTTTCAATTTTAATGTTACGTTATTTTCCGGTTCGGGAAAATGTGCTTATACTTTTAGTAATTTAAACAGATTACCAAGAAAAAAATAAATTTATTTTTATATTGAGTAATTATTATTATTGCTGTGGTCAAATACAAAAACTGGAAATAACCAAGTTAAAAAATACTAAACAAGTTCATCTGTATAACGGAAATTTATAACGAATTCAGACTATTTAGAAAGTGTCTAGAAACTACCAAATTTAATTTGTACACAAATCATAAATTATTCCTTCATGTGATATTCATTGAACTGTTATGAAAAATTTATAACATGGCTAGTCTTCGCGACTAGGCATGGGATTATCGGAGACACTACTGATTGTCGCTTTTAACATCACCTCCGTTACCGTTGTTTCATACTTAGTTTTTGTTATTATCGGACAGTATTTTTATACTTATGCCGATGTTTGTTATTGTGTAACTTGTATAAAAACGTAAAAAATGTTTCTCACTCTATTTCGTACTAAATTTTAATTCCTCATATAAAATATTCTCACTAATCGAAATCTACAAGAGGCAATCATCACAAATATAGCTAAGCAAGTGAAAAATGGCTCTATCAGATTATCAATTACAGAACTATAATTTAATTTATCTAAAATCTAAATACTATTAAGATAAGGTTCATGTTGTACACAGATGAGTAATTAATGATGAAATAAGTTAATAATATGGTTTAAATATATAATATCTTTTTCACGATTGTTTAAGTTAAAATTTATGTCTTTTAAATACATATTTGCAATTATATTTATATTTTAAACATGTAAACAAATAATCATGGAATGTAGTTAAATGTGCCAGAAATACTAATAAAAGTATCAAAATTTTGCAAACACAACTTATTAAACAATTTATCAATGTCATTCATACTGTGACATTAAAAAAATAACATACACATTCTTTTAAGAAAATAAAAGAATTCAGAAACTTGAAATTTGCCGGAAAGTTTATTTAAATATGTCAATGATAACAAATTTATAAACCTTTGTTAATGCCTATATAAACGTGAGGCAAATATTATTTAATAATTATAATCAAATATTATTTAATATTATTTCGTACTAAATTTTAATTCCTCATATAAAATATTCTCACTAATCGAAATCTACAAGAGGCAATCATCACAAATATAGCGAAGCAAGTGAAAAATGGCTCTATCAGATTATCAATTACAGAACTATAATTAATTAATTAATTAACTAATTAAATGTCAATCTTGTCTTAAGATTTAGAACTAACTCTAAATACTATTTTTAATTTATCTAAAATTAAGGAATTTTTAGGAATTAACAAAAGCACTTTAAAGATTTGCAAAATATATACAGATGTGTGTGTATAACGTTTACTAATGATTTTTATTGTATAAGAATTGTATTATTGAATAAAAATAAAATATTTTAGGAGGTGATATAAGACATTTCACTTTTTTTAAATACTGAAAATATATACAACATAGTATAAGATATCTACAGCATTTATCTCCATGCAGTTCAGAAATAATAATTAAAATTGTCGATATGAATGTGGAAACATATATGGATTTTGCATTTTGCATTTTTTAGTAAATAGGTACTAATAGTTAGTATAGTAATAGTTAGTAAATATTTAGTTTAGTAAATAGTTAATAATATATTAACTATTGTATATGTATTTACATGGTAACTATTGTTAACAATGATATCATGGTAACATTATATATGTATTTTAACTATACATATGTGTTAGAAAAAAGCAACTTCAAAATTACTACAAGAGTGTATTCTGCAGTATACTGTTTTAAGCTATTCAGATATAAATCGCATAATGGATTATATTTTTATTTATCATTTCAGATACTAAAAATACTTTTTTTTCAAATATTTGCACGATTCTTTCAGTATTCTTATATTTAGAGTCCTGGGGAAAAAATAAAATGCAGAGAAATGGGAATCTATTATTACGTATACAGGGATTGTTTCACATCTGAATAAAAACTTTATCTCAAAAACTTACAAATACGTAATGGAATCCCACACAGAATCTGTTTCCTATGAATTGTCAGAAGAAAATGGAATGAAACTAGAATAAAATTTTATTCTGAGTCATATTTCTTTAATCATTATTTGAATTATTCTATTTTTTCCCCTATAAAACTCGTTACTTAATAATTCAATTATCATTTGCTGGTATTTATCTTGACTTTTACCAAAATTAACATTTGATAAATGCTAAATATAATATAATATATTAACTATTCCTAAAATTAGAAAAATACTTTTAAATATTGAATTTTTGAACTATCTCGATAAATTGAACTAAAACGAGAATATTTTATATAGTGACTATTCTTAGAAAAAAATATTTGCGTTAGTACACTCATGGCACAAAACTAAAAATTATTGTGTTTCAAAATAACTGTGAAATCAACTATGTTTTTAACAGACTAATCTTTACAGATAATCCTTAAATAATCTATTTCTAGCGAAGACATATCCGCAGCATGAATATTAACGTGCATTTACAAAAATTATATAACCATTTTTCTTAATTTATTTAGCTAATACCAATCTATATAAAATAATCAAATTTACCACTCATACGTTTCTTTTTTTTAGATGTACATAGTTTATGCGATAAAAATTATGGGACATGATTATCAAGAATTTGTATAATACAAAATGAAGAACTTTCTACTTGATACGAAATTTCTTTAAATGAAAATGACATCCTAATATACAATTACATGTTATGCAAATACATCAGTGTAAACTTTGAAATCTAATCATTTGCTTCATGTGGTGCATAATATTTAATTTGTTTCTTATAAACTTCTATCAAATTAAATTTGGAATTATAAAAATACATCTAAGACGTAAAAAAATGTTACATTTTTAAAATAATGTTCTACTATTATTACTTACCAGAATACATATATACATTATATTCTAAGAATGAAACTGGAAGATGAAAAAAAAATCTCAGTCATAAAGAACAAAAAGAAAAAACACCATTACTGAAGTTAAATAAATATGGATCTAGAGATATTGTGCTCTTTTTTTATCTTGATAAATATGAGCATGGTATTTAGCTCGTAGTATGCTTCAGATACTAGATTAATTTTAACACAATTATTTCAAATTGGTAAAGATATCATACAAGTTGTAATTTTCCAACTGGACGAAAAATGTCCGGGCCAGGATTTGAACCAGGGATCTCTTGGCTGAAGCCACCACGCTCTACCAACTGAACTATCCCGGTCGAATCTGGAGGGCATAATTCATTCAGTTAACCTTATTGATCATAGCATCTGGTCTGATATTTTAATCAGCTCAACAGAATAGATCGCAGGTAAAGGAACTTCCCTGGTTCGAATCCTGGCCCGGAAATTTGTAGTCCAGTTTCAAAATTACAACTTGCATGATATCTTTACCAATTTGAAATAATTGTGTTAAAATTAATCTAGTGTAAACACGTTTCCAGCGTTTACTGAAGTTCCTTTACCTGCGATCTATTCTGTTGAGCTGATTAAAATATCAGACCAGATGCTATTATCAATAAGGTTAACTGAATGAATTATGCCCTCCAGATTCGACCGGGATAGTTCAGTTGGTAGAGCGTGGCGGCTTCAGCCAAGAGATCCCTGGTTCAAATCCTGGCCCGGATATTTTTCGTCCAGTTGGAAAATTACAACTTGTATGCTTCAGATAGTTCGGAAAATGATATGGTTTTTGCTAAGCTAGTTTTGTGAAAATTGCTTGAAAAAAGTTTCTGTTGTACGTAATGTGTGTCAGTTCATGTAAAACAGCACAAATAAATTATAGTATATTTGAAGAGGAATTGATTCCGTGACAGTAATTAAATAAAAAAAAGCTGATAAATTCAAATGAAACATTCCGCTGTGAATAAACTTAGTTTTACGCTTACCTTGGACGTGTTTGGATATGAAAAAATGTAACAGATACACAGAATAATCTTATTTATTTATTCTTCTATGCGTTACGTATGTAATAAATGTTTCAGCATTTTGTTATTTGTATTTTAATAAATTAAATTTATACGAGAAATTTATAGTAACTGATTATCAAGAACTTGTAATACAAAAAAAAAATAAAAAAAATAAAACATTCTTCTTTTTATGAAATTTCTTGAAACATAAATAAACATCTCAGTTTACCAATGCATGTTTTGCAAGTATATAAGTATATATCAGTGTATATGTCCTAACGAAATACAAATTATGCTACTACAATAATTAGAATATGTTTATGTTAATAAAATGATTAAAAGTTTAACCTAAAATGAAACATAAAAGATGAAATCAGATAAGTGAACTATATTAATAATATTCTTATCATAAGCATTAATTGCAGAAAGTTGGTAAGTATTTATTTATAAATTTGAGGTAGATTTATATATAAATACATCTCAATCACTGTAATTATTTTCTCAACAGATGGACAAATTCATTTACTCAAAATCTTCCGATATTTAATTCCAAATTAAATGATAAATGTAGCAAATTTAAATTTATCCTATAAATTTGCACTCAAATTTCTCCATAGTAATTAGATTTTCTTTCTTCCATAGCAAATTTTTAACATGTGAATTGTACATTCTAAAACGTATGATCTAAAAAACATACCTATATTTTAATAAATATGTCTTCACTCCGTTCTAAATGCACATTATAATATAATCTATCTATATTATAAAGGCCAAACGTGTCCGTGCGTAACGCATACGTCATTTTGCGAATGGCAACAGCTGACGATGAAACATTGGTTTTGTGATTTTTGCTACTGCAATTTTTTTAATTTCTAAACATAGCACATTTTCAATTTTTACACCGTTATAGAGGGAAAAAAATACTTTCGAATGCAATTTGTTTGAAAACTATATCTTAATTGCCTGATATATTATGGCTTATAAAATAATTTTTAAGCATGAATTTTGAAACGCCCAGTAAACAAATAGAAGAATGCTGCCATTATAAATTTTTAAATAGTTACAGGTAGTCAAATTAATGAATTTTGAAATAAAAACGTCACAAGAATAGGGTGCCTTTATATGAGAGTAGCGTTATACCTGATACAAAATTTGATTAGTTCAGACGATTTTGGAGAAAAGGAAGCTTTGTAATAATTTAAAAATTTAAAAGAAAATTATTTGTTTACATCATAAACAAACATCGGATATTTTAACAGATAATATAAACAGAAGATATTGTTTTAGATGTTGCATTTTTATGAATAAAATATAAAAAAAATTATTTCACAAATTTAATAAAAATGCATGTAAAAAGTTAATATGAGCAGTAAGAAACAACGTTTTAATTCATATTTCATCAGTATTACAAATAATATTAACGGTCATTGCGAAATTGGAAAAAACGAATATACATGAAATTCGTTAATATCGTGATCACTATATCGCATGCATAAGATGATCAATAATAAATTAACAAAGAAACATCACTGGATGCAGCGAACTCCCTGTATTAATAATACAAAAAAAAATAAAAAATAAAAAATAAAAAAAACCTTGAAATTCGTTAATGTCGCGATCACTATATCGCATGTATGAACGTTTAGTACAAAAAAAAAAAAAAAAAAAAAAAAAAAAAAAAAAAAAAAAACTGGATGGATACCGCATGTATGAGCGCTTTACGCACAAGAAAAGCAAAGAAACCAGTAAAAAAAAAAATCACTAAATGCAGCAACTTTGACAAATTAAAATATGAAAAATCTATTAGATTCAGGGAAAAAATTGTTTTCGCCTGCGTTCTGTAACCCGGGAAGCCCGGGTTCGATTCCCTAGTAATTATAAAAGAAAGTTTGTGTGTGCACTGTTTGTGTGTGTGTGTGTGCACTGTTTGTGTGTGTGTGTGTGCACTGTTTGTGTGTGTGTGTGTGCACTGTTTGTGTGTGTGTGTGTGTCTGATGGCGAAGGCTAGCGAAATCTACCGGGCACAGAAATCGGAAAAATAGATAAGGATAGTCCATGGTAGGTCCTTATGCACCCGAGGATCAGATTTCTAATTTTTTGATAAGTAGTCGCGATATTATTTAAAAAATCACCAAACAGGCAATATGTTTTTGCAGTAATATCTTCAGACGCGCACGCGTGCGCTCAGTCCCTGATTTACATAACGCTGAGCAGAGAACAATTAAAGCAGATTTTTTTTTTTTTTTTTTTTTTTTTTTACCATTTGCCTTAACATTTATCGGCTGAACCATTCGGGTACGGAAAGAAATAAGACATATTCTCAAATTCACCTTTTACTGTTCGAAAACAATCAGTTTGAAAATATATTGTTTTTAACCAGTTGAAAAAAAATCAAAAGGGGTCGTTTTCGCAATTGACATATTCTCCTTTTCGACGACGCTCCCCTAGGCTCCATTTAAAGATACCTATTTGCAAAAATATCTATTTCCTAAGATGAGACCTTTTTCTAAAGATGGCGCAGTCGGTTATGAAAAATAGGAATTTTAATCTTTTCGGAAAAATTTGCCGCTGCAGGAAATTTCATAATATTTGCGTCTCCTAAAGACGAACTTCTTTCTACGCTAAAAGTTGGTATTTAGACATAATCTTATTAGAGAATTTCAGAATACCGGATTTATATCACCTGCGGTAATTTCAAAACATTCTGCTGAGTAGAAATATTTAAAAACAAAATAAAATTTCAGAAATTTTCCAATTTTCCAAACTCTATAACGCGGGCTTAGCTCATTTTCGGCTCACGTTTTGACGACTAAATATGTATATGTTTTCACGAAATTTTAAAGAGGGCTTGGATACAGTTATATTTATAACCGATAAAAATTCCGACAACAAGAATTATTTTCTTTAAACAAAAAAAAAAAAAAAAAGAAAAGAAAAGAAAATTCCCTACGTGAAACAAGAAGAAAAAATTTCTTACGCGCTCTTTTACCACTAAATATCAATATTGTTTCGCGATTTTTCATATAAAAATATAAATTCATGCAATATCGGGTTAAAGACATAAAATCATATAAATTTGAGGCTTATTTAAGGTTATCATGGGCGCGAACAACGGCGGCCCTGTCATCTTGTATATAAAGCGTAGAATTCTAATCATGATGCAGAAATAGAAATTTTAATCACTTATTTTTTTTTTTTAATACACGCCTGTTTAAAATTTCATATGGCATTTGTAGGGGTTCCTTAGTCAGATGTTTAAATATTTAAATGTAGCTTAATATACAATGGCATTTAAAAATTTAACAAAAAAATTAATACAATTTCAAGAAGGTAAATTTGAATTTATAATATTCTCATGAGCTGCGAGAAACTTGCATAGAATAAAATTTAACTTCATTTTCAATAATTTATTTTTTACCTGTTTAATGTTAAAACAATAATATTTCTACTGCATTACACCTAAGAGTTAAAAATCTGGAATAACCACCCTCTTTTAAGTCAAATATAATGGATATTTATTTTAAAGAAAATACTTCTGTACAAATTTTGCCGTAGTCGATATTTACTAAAACCGTTGATGCTTTTAAGAATAGAGAATGCATATGTTTAGAGTTATAAACAATTGTATGTTGGATACGTCCTGTTTACCAGGCGTCTTAATCTGAAAACGTACTGTTCCGACAACAAAATGCAGGGTGGTCAGAAAGTCTTTTCCTGATTACAATAATTTATTGCTGAAAAACTAATATAATTAGACATATGCTTGTTTCAGTATATTGTAATGAAATTTATGAAGTTTTTAATACAAGTACTTAGTTACGTCAGTAAATTTCGATGTGAGCACCATTTTCATCTCGAGAAATGTCAAGGTGGTATTCCATTTCTCGTCACGTATTACCCATTTGGGCTGTCACATTAAAGACAGCATCTGTGATCCTGACCTTGAGTGGATATCCCCTGAATATTAAAAATATTAAAAACTGAATAATTTGATTTATTATAGTGTGTCAGGTGAAGAATTTTTGAATATACTAAGTTCAGTTTGCTTTTCAAAGGGGCCTTGGATTGACCAAGTCGTATGTCTAGGTCTAGGGTATCATCCATCCGGATGAAAAAAAAATTAAGCACACGACTTTTCCATTATAAAAAATTTACAGTATAACATTCAATGTTTATTATCGCACTACTTTTTTGTAATCAGGGAAAAACTTTATGATTGCTCTCTATATTGTTATTTTGATAAGCAGACAACTTTGCACATTCAGCTTGAAAATTTATCTTAGTTTTACATGGTCTTTTTATTTTAAACATCACAAAATATTCTTACATTTCTAAAAATAAATTTTCTGCTGTTTACAGCAGAAAATTTATTTTCCTGCAATATACAATATTTTATGTCTGGAATTTTCAGAAAATATGGCTTTCTGTAGAACTCTATTTTTTTCACTTCAAATACACAGAAGGAAAAAAATGAAGTAAAACTGAAATAAATAATGACATATTTCTTTGAATTATATCATAGACAATTAAAAATAGTTTTTGTTCTGAATTTATAGTGCAGTAATATCTTGCAATAGAACGTTAATTTTTGTAATAGTATACTAATTTTTATTTTATATATTAGTTAAAACGTTAAGTGTTTCAAATATTTCGCTTAACTTTTCTCTTCTTTTAAAAGAATTTTATTTACATGAATGATTACATTTTTTTCGTTATATTATATCCGTTTTCTCTAAATGAATCTGAAATTATTCTTTAGTGTGGTTTACAAGATGTAGGATATACTACGAGCTTATTCTCGAAATTAATAAATTAATTTTCACAACTATAATTTATAAAACGTGAAAATATGAATTTTCGATATGTCTGCAATGACTTATTTATTTTCTACCATCCGTTATTTGTCGGTCTTTATTTCAACTAGAGCGTTTTCAATCAGCTGTTAATGTACTTCAAAGTAAATTTTTATCATGTCATTATGCGAATAGTTTAAATTAAGATCATACTTAATTAAAAAGTCTAGATGAACAAATTAAATAAATCCTCTTCAACATCTAACATATTTAAAGAAAATTCGATATCCACTGATATTTTAAATATAGCAAACAATGCGTGGAGAATAAATGCATTTTACTTGTTTTACGTTTCGATATTTTCCTATTAAATATATTACATTTATAATTCCATATTATTTCTGCATGTAGAAGACTGTTAATGATTGGAATACTTAATGAATATTCGTTTTTACATTTTTATCCTATTTATATTTGCTTGCTAAGAATTATGTTATATTTTTTACATCTATGAAAATACAAATTTCTATTCAAATACACTGCTCAAAACAATTAAAGGATATTTGAAGTTTTATATAAAATAAAGATATAAACGAAATTTTTTTTTGCCGAAAATAGAAGAAGAGAATCACAAATGCAAATTTTTCTGGTTTTCAAACTGTGGAGTATGCAAATTTTGAGTTCGACGTCAAAAACGTCGCTTCAGCGGCAGCGAATGAAATTTGACTTTCAACTGGATAAAAGAGAATGAAGACAAGGATGATCGGCATTCAGCGATTGCTTTGTTTCGATGAGTACGATGTCTCAGCGAAGTCATTTGACAGATTCAGAAGCTTGGAGAATTGTTTATAGGTTAGAAGGGGGCCAAACTCAAGCCGAAGTAGCGCAAGCCATTGGAGTGTCACAAAGTGTCATTTCCAGGATCTGGAACCGTTTTTTGATGAGTGGATGTGCAGGCCGAAGACCAGGGCAAGGTAGTAGACGGGCAAAAACGCCCAATGAAGATCGGTATTTAGCGTTAACAGCTTGGAGACACCGAAACATGAACGCTACTCTTCTCCAACAACACCTTCGCTCGGCTACAGGCACCACGATTTCAACTCAGACTGTCCGAAACCAGCTCCATGCTGTAGGTCTGTATGCTTGCCGACCGATGGTATGTGTTAGATTAACATCAAGGCATCGTCGCGACCACAGGGAGTGGGCAACCGAGCATGTCAGCTGGAGGAGAAATGAATGGAGCAATATTCTGTTTTCTGACGAGTGCCGTTTTTCTGTGCATCCGGATAATAGGCGTATTTTCATCTGGGGGGACCGTGGCAGTAGGAATAATCATGCGTTCGTGCACGAAAGTGTCAGATTTGGCGGTGGAGGAGTGTTGGTGTATGGTGGCATCTCCATTGACGGGCGCACTGACCTCTACATCATTCGAGATGGAGCTCTGACTGGTCGCCGATATAGGGATGAGATCCTCAGACCTATTGTAGTCCCTTACGCTGCAGCAATCGGAGATAACTTCATTTTAATGGACGATAACTGCAGGCCACATCGTGCAAACCTGGTGGAGGATTTCCTTTTCGAGGAAGGAATCGTTCGAATGGAATGGCCAGCGTGTTCTCCAGACATGAATCCAATCGAGCACGTTTGGGACGCTCTAGGAAGACGAGTTTCTGGCAGCCAACAACCCCCACAAACTCTCCAAGAACTGGAAAGAGCTCTTCTGGAAGAGTGGGGCAGAATACCCCAACTCGTCATTTATAGCCTCATTGAGTCCATGCCTCAAAGGTGCTCAACGTTGCTGGCCGCCTGTGGAAACCATACCCCCTACTGAAAATGATTTTATTTGAAGAAAACACCTTTTCTTATTTTTTTTTCTCATATGCACAAATTGTGTTTTTTTCCTTTTGTACACAAATGCGCAATAAAATGCATTTTTTTCTGCCAAACATGTGTAATTTATTCTCATATAACCTACTATGTCTGTTGACCATGTATCAATCAGCTAAAAAGTTTCCCAGATACAAAATCCACCTAAAACTGCAATATCCTTTAATTGTTTTGAGCAGTGTAATTTGTAATGATTGCTAATGAAAAGTTTAAAATAATACCTTTGGGCCATTCAACATCACATAAGAAAATGAATGAGGCACTGCAGGTAATGAATATGACCGTAAATGTATACTGAAAAGACATATATTAAAATAAGCACAAAGAGTTAATAAAGTAAAGAAAAGAATTATTAAATGAATCACATCAATGTTTACATCAAGAAAAAATATTTTTTTTATAAAATAATATTTAAATGACATGCCAATTTTGAAATTTTTTCGATCGTTTTGTATGCATATACTTTGTTGTGGAAAAATCTTTTCAAACTAATGAGTATCAACACCCGGAATGTTATCAACAACTTGTAATTAACACGAATTTTTCTCTAATATTACTGTACATTTCGATTGCACTTACTATAAATTGATTAAATGTTTATTGGATTCAAATTTGTTATGAAACAACAATTCGGCTATTACACTGTTAAAAATTTCCAGCAAACTGTCCAGTCATTTGACCGTTTTTATAGAAAACGGTTGCATAACCGTAATTTAACACTATTCTGACAATAATATGGGCAATAATATAGTTAAAACAGAGTTAAATTACGGTTATGTAACCGTTTTCTATAAAAACGGTCAAACGACTGGACAGTTTGCTGCAAATTTTTAACAATGTGATATTTAAATCAATTCTTACAAAACTGGTTTTATTACAGTTTACTTCTTTCTCTATTTCACAATAAAAAAAATAATCAAGTATAAAAATTTTATACATTAAAAAACCACCTATACAGATTTTGAATGAAATATGAACTCAAAATCTAGCATCACGCACAGATTATGAAACATTATCCGACACTAACAGAATTAACAGAAAATATGTGTATGTAATATGTGCAATGTAAATAAAATGCTCCACCAACAATTTCCCCCATAGACCATAATGTATCCGAATTTGTTAGTGTGACCTTGTAAATAACCTATAAATGGTGCACACTTCACTTTCAAACATTTTCAAATATTCTACAGTGAACCGCAATAACATATAAAAAATAATTGTCAATTCGAGTATATAAATGCGAGTTAGAGCACGGCCAGACTAACCGTACTCATAAGCACTTTTTAACTATGCTGAAAAGTTTCCTATGTTGTTAATAGAAAGTTGGCTATGTTGTTAAAAGATGTTTTCATTTAAAATGATTAATCAAGTTCACCTACAATAATAAATCAATACTATGTAATGTGGGTTCACATTTTAAATATAACAGATTGTTTTATATATTTAAAATGGGAGGATCTAATTTTGCGCCTTTATATTAAAATAAATGATCAACGTAAAAAATAGCACAAATAAAATACATATAATGTAGCAAACAGCTGTTCCGGAGCCTCTAAAGCTCCATCATCAGGGCCAAAGTTAAAAAGATTATAAGCATAATTAATAAGGACTTTACGTTGTGAGTATAGATTATAAGCAGATTTAAAAGTTTAGGCCATGTAAGTATTTTAAGTTGTAGTTTTCCAAAAGATTCAAAATGTTTATCAAGACAATTATCATTGTCTATTCAGAGAAATTAGAATAACTTGAAGTAAGGAGGACGCACATATGGGTATTTGAACGTTCTACGCGGCCAAAAGTCAAATTATTAAAGTACTAAGGCCGTTAAAAAGAACGACAACCTGAGTTGGAGGACAGTTTCGAGAACCACACCTAACCCCTTCCACCTTTCCCCCGCGCACGCGACTCGTTCAACTTTACTCGGAATTCGATCGTTCAACTCGTTGTTTGTGTCTGTTCTCGGCATTCGTGTAAAAACGTTAACTTTGGAGTGAGATATTTATTATTTTAAGTTTATTTTGAAAGTGTTTGTGATGGATCCTGATACAACAGTTAATAATGCAAAACTTTAAAATATTTTTTTCATTTTTTATCATTATGAAATTTTGTTATACTTTGAAGGTACTCTCATATTAGAGAAAGATTATTTCTAAAATATTTTATTTAATCGAGTGTTTGTTGTACTATCAAGTCACATCTTGTTATAAGTTCTAATTGAATCGAAAGTTTGAAGCCTTGAGTTGTGAAAAATCAAAGAAACTGCCGCGCAAAAGCACGGATGTGTATGTTTTGGTGCTTTGAACTTTTTTTACCAAATATACAAAAAAAATTGACTACCGTAAATAGCATTCTAAAAGAAAATATTTTTATTGTAGTTTCACAATGTGCCTCGGGAGTAAGGTTGTGACCCGTACATATTTGTTTGATCGAATGCAGAGCTTTGCTTAGTCCCATTTAGAAGATAAATTAAATTTCTTAAAAGATCAACTAATATCGGGTGAAGGTTACACAGAAGACCAAATTGAGAGCTTTAAACGCAATTTCGCACACCTTAAATCGCAAATTAAACAGAGTTGGTTAAAATTCCCAAGTCGATGCTACATATGTCGGGCAACTTCTAAGGACTTCAACAAAATTGATATTCAAAATGAAATTAATTCTGAAGCTGTCGAGTTTTGCCTTTCAATTTTACACGCTAGAATTAGACTTTTTGAAAGCATTCTCCATTTGGCTTATAAGTTGCCAGTAAAGAAATATAGAGAGCGAAAGACTGAAGCAGAGAAAAAAATTGAACTGGAAAAAAAAACTCAAAATCCAGAAAAAATTTCGCGAGGAAACTGGTTTACTGGTAGACATACCAAAGGCAAATTTTCACAATACCAATGACGGTAACACAAATAAGAGGTTTTTTAAAGAACCGAAATTGGCCTTTGAAAAAACAGGCATTAGTTATGACGTAATATGCCGCTTAAAAGTCATACTGGAGACACATTCAAGCGGACATATAATTGATCCGTAAAAATACGAGAAATATCCATTGGATAGTGCTCGCTTTTATGTTGATTTGTACCAGTGGCATCCAATGATTCCAACAATGCACAAAATATTTATTTATGATGCAGTTTTCCTTAAAAACGCATTATTGCCCATTGGGCAGCTTTCAGAAGAGTCCGTAGGAGCGCGTAATAAGCATTTTAGGCTATATCGCCAAGACTTCGCGCGAAAAATCTCGAGGGAAAATTGCAACAAAGATATTTTTAATCGGCTACTTTTAACATCAGACACTCTTATAAGTAGCATGAGAAAAATAAAAATAAGAAGGATGAACTCATTTTTGCCAGAAACATTTGTTCTTCTTTTATCAATGTTCGTAATGATTCTTCAGAGAGTGACGAAGATGAACATTAGTTTTTTTTTAAATAAAGTTTGGGCTTTATTTTAATAAATCGTCTTTATAAATTTAATAAATGTATTTTTTCTTTCAATTGTGTCCTTTAGAATAGATGTATAACATAAAATAATTTTGACCGCGTAGATAATGCAAATACCCGTATGTGCGACGTTTTCTGATATGGAAAATGTTCCAAAGCATATAGGGGATTTTATTTTTAGCCCTTTGAGTTATTACACACTTGATAAACATAACATTCAAAAATAAAAACATACTATACGTATCTATTGTTTTAAAACGTTTATATGAAAGTGGCCAGGGGGGGGGGGGGAAATCCCGTCGCTCGGATCAGTTTAGAGTAGAACACAAATGAACTTATGGGACTGATGTGGAAACTAACGAAGTTCTTCAACGTCAACTCTTTACTTCTCTCTAAAGTTATGTGTATTTATGTTGCTTTTGAAAGAAAATGACATGATACTGCAACATTTTCTCTCGTGAGCAACAAAAGAATACCAAAAATTAAATTTGAGAAAATGCGGGCTGAAGTATTTTTAAATTTGGACCTTTCATAAGTTTAATACGTTTAGTAGCTTGAATCATGCCGTATACTTAATTTAACAGAGACGTATATTTCATTTCATTAATGACATTTAAAAGTCTAATTATAACATATTTTTTGTTAATCAAAATAACACAGTACTTTCCCTTCAATACATTTCTGATTTTGAAGCACATTAAACAAGAAAAATTCTCCAGAGAAAATTAACAAAATTTTACAAATCATTCCGACACAGATCTTAGTTAAATGATTTGAAAAGAAGGACGATGTTAAAGAAATCGACTAACCAATCTCCTGGTGAAGAAGCATCCTTATTTACTTTATGCACAGAGGACATTTTTGTGTAATTCAGTGCAACTTAATATAATAAAATCTAATTTACTATATTTTCCCATTTGTTTAAGATAAATTGATAAGGTACCATAGAGGTTTTTATAGCAGTTAAAAAGTCATTCTTGAAAACAAATTTAAACTCAAAATTACTTGGTAATTATAAAGCTTTAAAATGCTAAATAATTTATTCTATGATATATTTTATCACTTACAAACATTTCTTTTATGTAAAAATATAAGAAATTATAACACCTTAATTACGCCTTTAATAATTAAAAGATGTAAATTATTTTATGTTATAAAGAAAAATGCAAATATTATTGATTATTTTCTGTTTCAAGCAGAAAAATATTGAAGATGTTGAATTTATTAGATTTTAATACAGCATTATATAAATAAAAATCTTTCTTGAGAAATCTGCTTTAGAAGATGTTTAACTTATATAACATTTTTATTTACGCAAAATATATTTTTTTCTCTTATAAGAAAAAAAAAGACATTTCAAGGAACTTTTATATTTAAATAAAATAACTTTTATATTCGACATTTCAAGTGATTCATCAAACTTGTACATTTTTTTAACACATACATATCATAAGCAGATGTGTAAATGTAAATAATAAAAAAACAATTCTTACTCATCAATCATTTTCCTTTTCTTTTTAAATTAAAATTTTCCAACCGCATCTTTTGTCAGTGTTTTTGCTGTTAATAATTTATAAATAAAAAATAGTTAAATTTTTTTAAATCTTTATTTAGGGGTTAGATTTATTTCCTCTGAATTCCTTCTGAAAATACAGTACACGTTATTTCTCTAATTTTTATTTAACTGGAATTTTTAACAAGAAAACCTGTTTTAACGAAATGTAAATGGTAGCATGTCCAAAGCTTGTTCGAAAACTTTTCGTATGATATTATATATTCATTCTTGTAAGTTTTGTATTTGCATAGGAGGATGGATATTGACATCAGACGTGATACATATTTGACAATTTTAGTTAATTAGAAATGTTTCTAACAATAATAGATACGGATATATCCAATATGTATTACAATTGAAATAAGTGATATAGTAATCTCAATCATCTTCGAATTATTTTTATGTATAAAAGGAAATATTAAAAAAATATTTAATATATATATATCTATATATATATATATATATATATATAGATATATGTATATATATATATATATATATATATATATATATATATATATATATATATATATATATATATATATATATATATATATATATATATATATATATATGTATATATATATATATATATGTATATATATATATATATAAATTATGTATAACTTATATATAAAAAAATTCCTGCTGATAAAAATAGGAGAAATTCGCTTAAAATTAAAAATATCATAAGTTGTATAAAGGTGTGCTTCGACTTTTCAAAATCGTTTGTCACAAGAAGTTCTAAAGTTTATTTTCGCAGACTTATCGTATTCAAAAATTATTGTGCCACAGTTGTTAGGGTGTGTTTTTTAAGGATAATATTAAATTCAATATTTTATAAAATATTTCTTTAAAAAAATTTCAAACAAGTAAATTTTATCTACATTATATTTTTACACAAAACTGACTTTATGAAAAATGGAAAAATATATAAATTTTTATAAAAGAAAAGTTTCACACATATGCAAAAGTAAATGCTGATATAAAATAATGGTAATAATTATGCGGCGCCTACAAAATAATAGCTTTTTCAGTTTTTTAGGCGTCGTGCATAAGATAATATATAATTAATGGTAATTAATGATACATAACAGAGATCGTGTTAAAACGGTTTTAGGATACGCAATAGGGCATTGAGTGAAGAACAGCATACAGTTGTTTGATTAATTGTTAACGATAAAAACGGACATATTAAGTATTATTATTGTAATGTGTAAATAAGGCGTTTCGTTTTCTCAAGGCTTTACATGTAACTTAAATCGACAAAATCCATATAATATAATTGAATAGATTAACAACCATAAAAAAAATACAAAATACACTGTTAGTATATCACCGAACTACTACATTGTGATTATAAAAGCTTCACACTTTGCTATCGGCGAAGTGCTAGCTCGGCATATTTTTGTTGTTTTTATAACGCATCAATAAGCATTTATCAAAATTACTCACAACTGCCTTATGAAATAGGGATTAAATTCATGTAACATTTTCTCCTTCTTACGTAAAAAGTTTCAATAGTATCTCTATTTTTGAAAGCTTTAAGGGTGTTACATCAACTGCAGGTTGTTTCCAACGTTCGGACGAAATCGTTGTTTTTTGAAGATGTCCTATTTCCTAGATGACAACTACTAAATCCAATGCAAAGGCCAAGTGCTACGATTTTTTCCGAAACACAATTTTGTCTAAACTTGGAAAAGTGTCTACAGTTGATGACGCCGCCCTAAGGCTATTTCATTTCGAGGCAACGTTAGGATTGACGTACGGCGTATTTCGTAGTCAGGTGTATACAAATATGTGATTCTCTGTAAGACATATTTGCACATGAAATCTGAACAGCGTGTGCATCTAAGAATGTAAGTTACTTATAAGTATTAAATAAGACAGAGTATAATGGAGAAGTAGAAAGGAATAACATATTGTCATCCCTTGGTAATATGTAATTTAAAATTGCTTGTCGTATGTAATTTGTATTTCTTACAGAGCTATATCTTAAATACGATAATATCTATTTCAAACAAACTACCGGTTTTAAAATGATTCGTACTTACTTTTGTAAATGTTTAGCATGCCATGAAACTATACACAATTTTCACTAAATGTTTGAGGGTGTCGGTGCAAGAGAGTGCTATGCCACATTTTTGAACTTCTGAGATATTTCAATTTGAAAATTGTATCAAATAATCAAATCAAGATATACAGGGTGTCCCAAAAGTCTCCGTACAACTTCGAAAATTTATTAAAAAAAATAATAGGGCTACATCAAAAATAATTGCAACAGTGCATAGAATAACTTAAAAAGTTTTCTTCTACTGCCTTAGTAAACTTCAACATGAAATCCTTTCGTAGCACGAAGAATATCAAGACGATATTCCAATTCAATCCACGAATGTTTTTTATGCTAACATCAACAGTAGATACTGCTGTTTAGATTTTTTGTTTCAATTCCATGAGACTATTAACTTTTGTTCGGATTTCATCAAACAGTTGTAACTACTGTTGATGTTAGCATGCTGAAAAACACGTTGATGGAATTGGAAAATTGACTTGATATTCTTCGTGCAACGAAAGGATCTCATGTACAAGTATACTAAGGTAGTAGAAATAAACTTTTTAAGTTACTCTATGTACTGTTGTAATTATATTTGCTGTAGGCCTATTATGTTTTTGTAATAAATTTTTGAAGCTGTACGGAGACTTTTGGGATACCCTGTATAACATAAAGTTTTCTCGCCAATGTCTTAGTAACGTTTGAGATATTTTGAGCAACAATATGGCATTACTTTAATGATATTACTATTACGTGTTTCGTAAATTAGCCATCTTCATTGGGGGCATAAACATCTGGGTCAAAAACGAAACCTGGGACTTTTGATGCCACCAAGTGACATTAGAAACAAATTATATGTAGGATATTATAATTTACAATATTAAGCAACAAATTACAGTGTTAGATTTATTTCACCAAAAATGTGGCTTGGTAACTTCTTGCACCGACCCCCTCATTTGTAGTTTTTCATTTCTTTATCTGCTTTTTCATCAACCGTGATTTCTGTTCAAATATGTATAATTCCAAAATGTTGTAAAATGCGACTGTTTAAAATTCTTATTTTATAGTGTATTCCTTGAATACCCAACATAATATGTGGGGATTCACACACATACAGTATAGTAACTCATGCCACATTAATATAGTCAGTTCAGCCAATGATTTCTATTTTCTGTTCTTTTTAAATTTATGTTATTATCTTCCAGCATTTTGTATATAACAATTCTTTTAACATTCATTTATAAAAATCATTTATATATTGCACGTTAACAGAATGTTTCTTAGCATTAAAATACAATTATGTACAGTTTTCGAATACATTAAAATATTTTTATTATATTTTTTCTATTACTTGCTTTATTGCTTTGTCTTATATTTTAAGTTAAATGTTTAATCTGAAATGTCTCTAAGCAAATGCCATCAATTGCAATTTTGATTAAAAATATTGTATATTTTCCCGCATTAAAAAGTGTTTTTTAAATGTTGCCCTTTTTTTTTATTTGAATGTCTTTAGCAATAATTACTCTTTTCACAATATCTATCATTAATATATATCCTATGGTTCATTAAATTACAGATAGGTATAGATATCCCTTAAAATGGGTAAATAGAAAATAGATTTACCTTTAGAAACCATTTTGAAAACAATTGGCTATTTCCCGACTTTCATAACCTCAAATGTTCCTTAATATTTTTAAAATATTAAATTATGAGATAATACTAAAGCTTTGAGATTAGGGTGATGTATGGAAACTGTTACTATTCCTCGGATATTTTAAGTACATATTTAAACTTTAGAGTAGCGATAGGATTAGGTTAGATGGAATTGGTAGGTGTTTGCATAATTTTGTTTAATGGACATATTATATGATAAAATAATAATATTTATTTTAAACCTGTTTTAAAAGAATTACCGGAGGCAATATTAACTTTTACGATATATCAAAACGAAAGTATTAGATGATAAACACATAATTTATTATTGTAAATAATGAATAAATACAACGAATGTTTATTAATTAGGTCTGTTAATATTTCTAAGTTAATTTATGCGTATATAATGTGCACATACATTTCAAGATTTTTCATGTACGTTATTTACGCTTAAAAAATATAAATTACTTTAAATTGTTGGAATAATTTGATTTTAAAATGTTAGTTTTTTAATTAACCAGCTGTTGTAAATGCAATCTTTAGAGAATAATGATTTCTTAGTCTAAATAATTAATTTGATATTTCTTTATTAATCAGTTATAATATTGTGCATTAATTTTTATAAATTTTACTTTCTTTTGTATTAACTAATTGATTTTTAAAATATTAATCTTATTTTAACATCATGTATCAAATTTTCCAAAGGATAAACATTTCGTAGAAAATTAGCTAAATAAAAACTCTTTTAAATTTTAACAGTTGTTTTGTTTTAACTTATCAGACGTTTTATCAGCATAAAACTCCTCTGATGTTAAATAAATAATGTAGTTTGATTTTGATAAATATAGATAAAATTCTGTTTAGCATATGTATAATATATAGATATGCTTGATAGATTATTTATATTAGCATTTTTTCGTGTACCACTTAAAAGTTATTTAATATTACCAACCTGTGCAACAATCACGAACTAGTGTGAGTCAAATCAATCAAATTTATAAGATAGTATAAAATATGTAATCATATTTAGCATTTCGTGAGAAAAATTGCGTCAGTGTGCAAAAGTAATTTAATTGTAGTAATATTTTATGTATGTTTTTTTTCCTACAAAGTTGTTTGTCTACGTGATTTTTGGCTTATGAAATGTACGCAAAAAATATATTTTGTCGAAAGACGAATTTGACCAGCTACGAAACTCTACATTCCCTTTTCTTTGCGTTCTTAACGATAACTGCTGCTTATATGTTTTTCTCCCTAAACTAAATACTCAGCGACACTGAAATCTATTAAAGAACAATGCCCAACTCCGCTTTGTAAACCATGGGCCCTGGGATGCTTTATCGCGTATGTACCGATCAGGTGGTAAGCCGAACACGGCAATCCTAGTGTTTATTTCATAATCAAGCTTGGTACGCATTTTATCCACTCCTGAAAGATGAAGTTGTAAGGTACTGACTACTCCGTGAGTAGGCAATGTGTGAATGAGATCGTTTTGTCCATTAACCGACTATGTGCGTACAAGTTATAAAGGCTCTCTATCTTTCTTTAACTTTCGAAGGACAGCTGAATCCCTGAAATTGTGAGTCGCCGTGTAATTTCAATTATGCAAATTTTCTGGAGCTGGTCGATCGACACTGAAGTATATAAGCAGCGAATTTTGACTTGAGTTCAGAGCTCAGAGGAGCTGGAGAGAGCTCAGGGGAGCTAGAGTATACTTGGCCTGGGAAGTTGAATATTGCGACTTAGATTGAGATTTAGATTTAGCCTTGAGGCCTCGCATCGAGTCTCAGGTTTGATAATAGGCCTTAGTATTTTATACTGGAGTTTTATGCAGTGGTAAAGCTGATTTGAACCTGCATCAGTGCTTATTTAATTTGAAGGATAAGAGTGTTGGATCGTGCTTATATATTTTAAAGGTTAAGGTTCAATTATATTGTTTCAGTTTTGTTAAAGCTACAAGTTGTTAGCAAAAAACTCTTTAGTTAATTTAAACTTTTAGGAAAATTTCGTGGAGCTCGCTGAAACCCCCTGCTAATTGTGTTAATAAACCAGTTTTTGGTTTTAAAACAGTTGTACTTCTTTCCTCGTGCTCTACCACACCAGCAGACATTTTAATATGGCCGCTACAAAGTTTGACTGTATTTTACCCAAGTGTTCTCCCTTTTTATTCCGGAGTTTCTGTTCACCGGAAGACAATTTGTGGTGAGTATCGAACGAATAGTCAATATCGAGAGTTAATACTAAACAAATAAAAGTCTTATACCATCCTACTAAATATGTCTGAATCAGGACTCCATTGATTAAGATAGAGTTTAAAATCGGATATTTTACTCGCACTGTTAAAAATAACCTACTTAAAAATGAAAACTTCTTCGTACTCGTTTAATTTTAAGTAGAATTGCTTCAGAAACGAGTGTACGATGTTTTAAAATATAAGTGACGATTCGGACTGAAAAGTAAGCTTGTGAATAAATATTAATATAATCTCTTATTACTCTATGTGTATTTCTTCTATACCTATGTTCGAGTCCTTGTATGTACTCAAAAAAAGGAGTACATGCGTTTCTCAAATTTAAGAGTTAAGTACTCGGAGCAGTTATAAGATAGGAAAGTACTCAAGCATGAGTACATTTTGCTTATTTTTATGTATCCAGTTTTAACAGTGTTTGTATATAATAAATGAGTTTTTATAGAACAGAAATACTTCAAATTTGAACCCAAATGTAATCGTTGTAGATTCTTGTATGTTTATATGTAGTAGTAGTAATACAGAAATATTTGAAATTTGAAGCCAAAAATATTAATTTTTGATTCATTTATGTATTCAAAAATACGCACATGCAGAAAAGAAATTTTAGATTCGAGGCCAAATATATTCAAAAACTAGTACTTAAAAGTATAAATATTTCAGATTTAAAACTTAACATAATCATTATGGATTGATAAACGTATTCAAATACGAGTGCATAAACAAAAGAAGTAAAAAATTTTAAGCCAAATATACACATTAACGATTCCTCTATGTATTCAAAAATGAGTACCTAAAATATACATATTTCAGATTTAAAACGTAATGTAATCATAACTGACTCATACATGTATTCAAAAATGAGTACACATAGTTCATACATTAAAAAAATCAAATTGTGTATATACTTAAACTTGATTTATAAATGCATTCAAAAATGAATACATATATTTTGCATTTTAAGACAAAATACTCATGTTTGAGTCCTATATGTACTCAAAAATATGAGTATGTGTGTTTCTATACATACTTATGTTCGAGTCCCTGTATGTACTCAAAACAAAGAGTACATGCGATTCTCTAATTTAAGAGTTAACTACTCGGAGCTATTATAAGATCGGAAAGTACTCAAAAAAGAGTACATTTTGCTTATTTTTAAGTATCCGGTTTTAACAGTGCGCTTCACATGCGGCTAGGTAACTTTGCGGTCAGACTTTTGATTAAGGCTCGATGACTAAACAAACGAATAGTTTTTCAGAAACGTAATGCAAAAATCGTGAGTATGTATTTACGATC
Source organism: Maratus michaelseni (assembly GCA_963931845.1). Lineage (NCBI taxonomy): Eukaryota > Metazoa > Arthropoda > Arachnida > Araneae > Salticidae > Maratus > Maratus michaelseni. The sequence continues at coordinate 431,777,557 of OZ007588.1, forward strand.
TTTCTGCCTACACGTTTTGTGAAATTTCATTACTCTGAAATTGCAGTCACTATATTCGGATTGTAATTTTTTGAAGAAAAAAGACAGAAAAAGTGTTTTATATATAAAAATAAAAGTTAATGCGTGTTAAACTGTATTTAGAAATTAATGAGACTGCGTTTGAGTATCTCTTACAAAATATAAAATAAGAAGACAAAATATAAGAAGATAAAATGTAAGAAGAAACGTGCATTTTGATTTTTGATTCGTATTAGCTGCATTTTTTCCAGAAGCTTTTGCACAATAATTGTACCGTGACATTCTTTAAGTTCTATAAATGTTTTTCGATATACATTTTTTAAACACTTTATTTATGTTTCGTTATAATTGCATTCCCATTTTAGCCATGTTTCCATCTTCTGATGCTAAAAGTCTCATACAAACTGAATTCGTTCTTTTAAAGCAATTTAATACTAGCGCGTTTTAGGAAACAAGAAAATGCTTTCTAGAAAATAAGAAAACGACAAATCATTGACAGCAGAGGAATATTCTGTTAATATTAGAATATAATACCGACAGAACGCTGTTCATGTGTTTAAATGAGTTGTACTGTTTGTTTGTTAGTTTAAAGAGTTTTTTTTTCTTTCGTTACAGGTTTGCTTTAATTGGTAAAACTTTCATATAATTTAAATAAAAAAATGTACAAATTTAATCAAAAATATTTTTTTGTATTTTGACCAGAAGTATTAAATTTTTTTAAATTTTCTGTCAAAATGAGACTATTAGGAAAGTCAGACATTGGATCTCAGAAACTGTTCAGACGATACATTTATATTTTGTGCAAATGACATACACTGAATACCCTACAAATTTCATAGGCATTACTTCTTCGAGTTGCTTTTCTGTAAAATGATTTACAGGTGTCTAATTAAAATTATAACTCATTTAAAAATTAAATATTATGTAATAACTTTATGAATTTATGAAAATATCTAAGTAGTTTTATTTAAATAAGTTATTTTAATACATCTTACTAATATTTTAAGAAATGCATTTTCCATAATTCCAAGTGTCTTGGTAGCCAGCAAGTACTCTTTTTGTAGGCATTTTTAAGCACAAATTACTCAATTTGTAATATAGCATTACTTTTTATATAAAATTTCTTAACAGCAGTTTAAATATGACCTAAAAATTTACAAATAAGATGGATGTGTTTTTTTCTAATACTCAAAATAAGAAAAAAAAAATCCTAAACTGTTTTTTTTTTCAAACATGCATTATAATTCAATTTTAGAATTAAAATTATTTTTCTATTAGGAAGGCAAATAAAAAATTTAAATCACATATTCAAAAAACATGCTATTATTATCACCTTTCACATTTATCTTCATGAGATCTGAATAAAAAAAAAGAATATTTTTAGGATCTTATCTATTGCTCTATTAAAGCTTCCGCATCATACCCATTGTCTTAAATGTAATATGGTTCTTATCGTTTTTTAAAAAATATAATTTTACAAAGTAAACCAGGTTTTGAAAAAATATATTTATCAAGCCTTCATCGTTTCATGTCATTCATGTCATTTTAAATTTAAATATTCCGAGGTAAGCAAGAAGGTAATGATTAATAGATATATTTCCTTGATTTATTCTTTAATTCTTTGTATATACCTTTCGTGAATGCATTATTTTTTGTAAGAGAATAATAAATATGTTTTTTCGTTTTATTGATAAAAGCATTTTTTATAAAAATATATTAATGTATGATAAAAATATTATAAATATGTGATAAAAATATTTCTGTTTCTTATATCATTGTATTTTGTACGACATTCAATCTCAATAATATACATTTCTGCGTAATACTTTAAATGAGAAAAACAATTGGAGAGATATTTTCATATTACACTGGCTATTATATTTTTAAAGAACATATATAGAATATGAAAAATAAATTGCATAGCTTTATTATTTTTTTTAAATAAGTATGATTTTAATCAAAATGATTTTAGAAATTATTAAAATGGCGGTAATTTACATTTACTTTCACTAGTTTTTCACGCCGCTATTACGAATTAGTGAACGTGATGACTAAAATGGAACCAGTAAAATTAGCAGTAAATGTAGTTTATAAAATGATTGTTGTTTTGTTTAAAAATACATTTTTGTATGTACTTAAAATTCCTGTAATAAAACATCCTGTTGATTTAGTAATAACAATAAGAACAAGAACGAAAAATCATGCGTCAAGCATAGATTATGTAGCACTTTCCAACGCTTCCAAAATAATTTTACAAAACATACCGTTTAATAAGCTAAAAGATAACATCTAAGTAAACAATTTGGAAAACGCATAACATATTTAAAAACATAATTTCAGGAATTTCCAACAGATACAATATTCGGAAAAATATCCGAATACTTTTATTCAGCCCTGTATATGATCTATAGATTTGTATATGCTAGGATGCTAAATTTTAGTTTAGTTAGGAAACGCGTAGCACAGTTTAAAATTATCTTTCTGGAGTTTCTGTCAATAAACGGAAATGTGTTCGCGAACTTTTGTGCTGCCCTGTATAGGATCTACAGAATTTATACACACCACGTAATAGACAAAAAGCGAGTTAAAATTAAAATCGCGTTTAGTAACTTAAAACGCACTTCCAGGAATTAGTGTTAACAGACAGTAGAGAATTCTTTTGTGTGTCCCTGTAAATGAACGATGACTGCTCTACACACACTATTCTGTAGTAAGCCTCTTGTAATGCACATTATATATATATATATATATAAATTTCAATGCGTTTAAAATTGTGAAACATTATTTAAATAAACCGCAGACGATTTTTCTCCATAGACGTCATGTAACGGAATTTTTTGACTGTCCCTGTAAAGTAACTATAAGTGCTATGCACACCCTATTCCATATTAAGCTTCGTCTAATGCACCTTAGTGACGTATATAAATTTCAATGCGTTTAAAATAGTGAAACATTATTTAAATAAACCGCAAATGATTTTTCCCCATAGACCGCAATGTAACGGAATTCTTTTGAGTGTCCCTGTAATAAAACTATAAGTGCTACACACTTCCGTTGAAATAGGGAACATGCTATAGATAACGACAATAACATATAAAAATTGCAGAGCAATCCGAGCATATTTACGGGAGTTAGAGCACGGCCAGACGGCAGACGGCCATACGGCCAGACAAACCGAAGTCATAAGCACTTTTCAACTAGGTTGGAAAGTGCTAAAAACTGACAAAGTTTTGCGATGTTTTCACTTATAAAAGTAACGCTTGCGTCCCAGTTTCTTACACAATAATGCTAATTTGGCCCAAGAATAGTATAGATTAATGACATTTCAAAAACCTTTATCGGGATTAGCATCATTTTATTTTCAATTTTTTTTTCTCGAAATACATCTCATATTATATATTATACTATTTTAGTTGTAAATGGATTTGGCTTCTTTTATCAAAGTAAAGAATTAGATAAAATTTAAATGGCATAATCTACCTTGAGATACTCTTATGAGTTTTTCAATACAAAAATTTTATGTTTGATACATGATATTTTATATAAACAATATGCCAGGAAACTTGAAAGAGAAAATTTTAAATTTCGCGATGTATTTCTATTAAATATGTACAGTAGTTTTAATTTCCAATCCACTGACACAATAACATAATAAACACATCAGGTACAACGGTTCTCAATCATAACCCTAAGGCTATTTAGGGCGCTTTTGCCAGCTGATGAAGTTGGTGGATGAATTTCCCGGACAGTATCAGCTGAGACTTGGAGATTGCCAAAGAATAAATCCTTACTCAAAATCCGAAATGTCGAATATGACCTAGTAATAATTAACAATGTACATATTTCATCTTTTGTGTTAAAAGTTTAGAACGACACACATTTATAACAAAAACCAATTCATTATTTATTTCTAAATTTTTACTCTTATACAATGAACTACATTTGCATAATCATACATATTATAAAGAAAGGTGATTTAAAAGTGTATGTCAGGGGTAATTTAAAACAAGAACGAAAAATCATGCGTCAAGCATAGATTATGTAACACTTTCCAACGCTTCCAAAATAATTTTACAAATCATACCGTTTAATAAGCTGAAAGATAACATTTAAGTAAACAATTTGGAAAACGCATAACATATTTAAAAACATAATTTCAGGAATTTCCAACAGATACAATATTTGGAAAAATATCCGAATACTTTTATTCAGCCCTGTATAGGATCTATAGATTTGTATATATACTGCATAGGATGCTAAATTTTATTTCAGTTAAGAAACGCGTGGCACAGTTTAAAATTCTCCTTCTGGAGTTTCTATCAATAAACGGAATTGTGTTCGCGAACTTTTGTGCTTCCCTGTATAGGATCTACAGAATTTATACACACCACGTAATAAACAAAAAGTGAGTTAAATTTAAAATCGCGTTCAGTAATTTAAAAGGCACTTCCAGGAATCATTGTTAACATACATTAGAGAATTCTTTTGTGTGTCCCTGTAAATGAACGATGACTGCTATACACACAATATTCTGTGGTAAGCATCTTGTAATGCACCTTAGTGACATATATATATATAGATTTCAATGTGTTTAAAATAGTGAAACATTATTTAAATAAACCGCAGACGATTTCTCTCCATAGACGTAATGTAACGGAATTCTTTTGACTGTCCCTGTAAATTAACTATAAGTGCTATGCACACCCTATTCCATATTAAGCTTCTTGTAATACACCTTAGTGATATTTATCAATTACAATGTGTTTGCAATTGTGTAACATCATTAAAATAAACCGAAAATGATTTTTCCCCATAGACCGTGATGTAACGGAATTCTTTTGAGTGTCCCTGTAAAAAAACTATAAGTGCTACACACTTCAGTTGAAATAGGGAACGTTCTATAGATAACGACAATAACATATAAAAATTGCAAGACAATCCGAGCATATTTACAGGAGTTAGAGCGCGGACAGATGGCAGACGGCCAGACGGCCAGACAAACCGAAGTCATAAACACTTTTCAACTAGGTTGGAAAGTGTTAAAAATACACGTTTTTTTTTTTTTTTGGTAAGTATGCGACATCGGATAGACAAAATTCCCGCTGTCATTATGATGTATAATATACTAATATAACCATGATTTTTTATAATACAATTAGGTATTTTAGTCTTATTTTGAACGAAAAGGTTGCTATTGGTAATTTTATTTTCATCTTGGCGACCGCAAATTATCGTTGGTTAAAGAATATAAGTTGGAAAATAATACAAGCACATCGAAAAATAAAAGAAACAACTGTTACTAATCGTATATAAAATACAAAAAAGAATGAAATAAAAAAAAATGATTTGATGAGCGACAATCTTAGAAAAAGAAATTATTTAATTTAAATATGAAAGGAATATTTGTGATGCTTAAAACTTTTTTGAATTTAAAAATTACTACTGAAAGAATATTTGGCTATTTATCATTGGCGCCAAGAAAAAAAAAGAAAGAAAAGAAAAAACACCTGAAATTTTGATTGGATAAAGTCTAAGTGACATAATTTTGTTTTCGATTTTTTTCTTTTCTGTTAGACTTCTTTTTTGTGTTTTAGTTAATATACTAGGGAGTCCAACTTGGGCTTGCCGGGTTGCAGAATATAGATAAAAACGATTTTTTTTTAAAATTGAAAACTCCAATAGATTTTATTTTACATATAATATATTTTTTTAGCTTGTCTACTATAAATACCAAAGATCATTTTACATAAAAAATTGCAATTATGTATTTAAATAAAGTTTATAAATTTATTAAAAGCGATACTTTCGTATTGGCCGCGTGCCAGGAGTTAAAAGCCGAAGAATTTGGCAAATATAGCTATTTTCAGTAGCCATTTTGATTCTGATAATTTCAGTGGTTTAAGCGTGTCGCTCGATTGCATATCTTAAATGTCTGTATAATTACACAAATATAATTATTTTATTGCTTTATTCATTTATTGATAAAATTTTAATATCGTTATCGAATGTAAGTCAGAAACAAATGCTGAATTTATGCTGAATTCTGCTAATTTATATTAATTTAAATGAAAACAGATTTATCTTTTGTAATCGTTTGCATGCAATAGAGATAGGTTTAAAAAATAAAAAAAATATTCTTGAAAATTATTTCAAAAATCCTAAAAAATAAGTAAATTGCGATACACTTTTCAAACAAACTACATTTGAAAGTAAATGTTTCTCCGGACGGTGTAAAAATTAAAAATGTGCGATTGTTCGAAGTTTAAAAAACTTCAATAAAAGCGAAATTTAATCTTCTGATGTTGCCAACGTCAAAATGAGGTTGGCGTTATGGACGGACACGTTTGTCATTTATAATATAGACTAGCAGATGTAATTGTAAAAATAATTGTACTTGTAAGTTTTAAATACATGTTATTTGTTTATTTCTGATTTGGGTTTAACTTTTCTCTCGCCAAACACTGTGATCTCATGCCAAAAATGCACAATCGTGACATCAGAACGATCGATTAACTCAATGGACCCCAACAGTGTTGACGTCACAAGCAACTTAACTCCTCAAATCAACCTTAAATTGGCTCCAAACAAACCGCTTTCAATGTTATTTGAATTGTTTGTATTGAAACAATTTGAAGTTAATTCGCGGAGATCAGTTATGTGAGTGGGTTAGAATGACAGTGGTTAGAATGACAGTCAAAATTTAGTGATTTGAGAAATGAAGGGTTTTGTGAAACTTGTTGTATTTCCGATGCATTGAATGGTCCAACTTGTTTTGCCCTCTAGCGACTACCTAAGTGAACTATGGCTTATTTAACTGGCACATTGAACAGACATTAATATACATTCAATGAAAATATGGTTATCACAATTTTCAAGATTTTTGACTTACTCCACTGTCATTCTAACCCCCGTCATATGTGACGACCCACTGATGGGGTCCATTAAAACATTTTTAGAGGAATTTTTTTATATTCAAATGTAAATTATATAAATATCAATTAATATTATTAAAACGGAATCAAATAATTAAATGTAAATGTAAATGTCTGCTACACACACACGTGATGTAAAATTAATTTAACTTCAGACGTTAAAAAAATTTTCCACCATACGTTACAATGGAGAAATGCCGGTTTGTTTTCCCCAAACATGCGATTTTTATAGCCTCGAACTCAGGTCAGCGAATATTGTCCATTCGTTAAGATTGTTTTTTTTTTTTTTTTTAGTTTCATTTATAGAAACATTCACTGTTTCAAAAGTTAACTAAGTATTATTCTTTCAGAGATTTATGGAATTGTGCGTTATTATTATCCCAAAAACCAACGTTTTGAAATAAAAGTTATTTGGTGAAATAAACTTTCGATATTTCGGTAAACATTTTTAAACATATTGTTGAAAGCCCTACTCAAATTTGTCACCAAACTTGGCTATTGACCCGATTACGGAAGATTTTATTGGAACTGCAGGTTTAATCTGCTACCAGAATCTGGCATCTTTCGAGGTTAACAGTCACATGATTGCAACTGTTCTATAAAAGAAAAAGCCCGTGAAAATGACATCATTTTAATATTTTTCAAACAATTAATTTTAAAAAGTAAGATTTTTTTGCATAATTTTACTCTTAAATATGAGAGTTAAACACTGTTCTTTTATTTTATCTTAATTTTGCTCTTATTATATCTTAATTTATTAATTGTTTAACAAAAATTACACGACTTGAATCCAAAGATAAAAAACCGTGTTAGACCTGCTAGAAGAAATCGTATAATACGAAATATAACGGAGCGTAGAGTGAGATAGCATTTCAGCTATTATTGCATTTCAGCTATATAAATAACTCAACATTATTTAGGTGCAAAAGTCAATCTCTGCTATCTTTCTAATACTCTCCATTTACTAATTGTAATACTCCATCTACTCCAATAATTAGAACATTTTAATTCCTGTTCTTATAACGGTCCCATTTCCCTATCAAACTTTCTACAAATATTCAATTAAAAGACTTGCTTCATATTAGCACAAATTTTCTCTAACGCTTTAGAAAATATAATAGTGCAATGGCGTTCGCAGTGTTTTTTAGCAATGCAGAAGGACGTTCCAGGTGAAGGTCAACATCACCCAGAAAAATGTTTTGTTGAATCAACAAAAATTGGTTGATCCAACAAAACTTTTCGTTTAAATATGGGTCAATGGAAATTTGTTTGAATCAACAAAAAAAATATTGTTGATTTGATTGAATTCCAAAAAAAAAAAAAAATGTTTGTATCGTCAGCAAAAAAAATGTTTTGTTAATTCAAGTAAAATGGTTCAGTTTTACATGAATTAACAATTTTAACAATCTGTTTTCTTTTTTCAACAAAATATATTTTGTTTGTTTAAATAATAAAATATGTTATATTACGAACTTGTTTTGTTTATACTACAAACACTTTTGTTAAATGAACCAATCTAAATATGCAATTTTAACTATTTTTTAACTCATTTTCAGCAGTGAATTACGCCTGTAAACCTTGAATAATAACAAGTGGATTTTTATCCTGCTTTATTTCAAACGCAAATCGAGAAAGCGAAAATTGCCCAAACCGGGAGGGGATCCCGGGTCTTCAGAACAGCACTCTGAGGTACTACCACTGAGCTACAAGGAACGACATCTGAGCTCGGCATTTCTCACTCTTATATATGTCGGAACGGTTGCGACCGCAGCACAAGATGGAAATGTCATCAGGAGCAAGCAATTTTCTGCGGCAAACATGAGACGACAATACAAAGCCCAGCATACGGCAACACATAGTTAATTTTTAATTCATTTTCCGCAGCGAATTACGCCTGCAAAAAGCAGGATAAAAATTCACTGGTTATTATTCAAAGATTACAGGCGTAATTCACTGCCTAAAATGAGATAAAGCCTTTGCAGAAATCGCAAAAAATACAACATAGCAGCGCCACCTGTTGCACGATTTACACCAAAAACTAATCAGCAACAATTTATATCAGGAAGTAACCGAATATAAAGTTTTATTAAATTCCGTGCATTAGTTCTTGTGATAGAGCGCCCACAAAATTTTTGTCACATACAGACAGATAGAGTCATTGACAGTCATTTTCTAAAAACAGTCAAATCGTGTTCAGGACCTTCTAAAATCCGTCGGAAGCCGGAAGTCGAAAATTTTCATGATTCCAATACTTTCTTCTTGTAAAGATAGAAGAAAGTAAAAAATGGAACAGTTGATTTTTAAAACTACCTTGGTCCGTCCCAATGAAAAAAAGTTTTAATTATCCAAAAATTATGTTAATCCTTTAATTATATAGCTATATAAGTAAAAAAAAAATCAAGTTACGTGAGAGAGTAATGGCTACTACGCAACAATTTAAATTTTGCAAAAACAACACAATTTTGCTGGAATTACAAAATTACTTTAAAATAATAAAAAAAAAACAGATTTTGTTAATCCAAGTAAAATTGATGAAATTTTGTTAAAATTTTGTAAGAGTGTTAACAATATTTCTTTTTTTTTCCAAACAACAAAACCAATTTTTTTACTTCAACTAAAAATTTTGCTAAAACAACCAAAATGTACTCAACAAAACAGGTTTTGTTGTTTTGATCAATTCCTTTTTCTGGGTGATTGCTTAAAATACAAGATCAAAATAACCGATATATTTTGTTTAATCCAAGGTTCTCTTTGTAAAATGGGCCAGCGTAGCGGTCATAGCCTGCTAGTTTTAAATATAAACTTTATTCTTAAATTTCGGTTAAATTGCTATTAGCTATACTAATAAAGAAAGTTGTTTGTCTGACTGTCTGCGGGCGATGGCTAGCAAAATCTACCGCACGTAGAAGGCTGTAAATTTGGGTGCGGATATTCCAACGCACGTCCGGAAGCTCCTGAGATTCAGATTTTTAATTTTTTGAGATCCGGGCCCGCTGGGGCCCCTTTAAAGTTTTTGTCCTAAATTGTTAATAACTTGCTCCAATTTTATCCGATGTTCTTCGTTTTTGGGGTCATTTCTCCATTTTGATTTTTCCCCATTATTACGTTTCAGTTAAGACCCTGGACCCTGGGCCCAGGAACGGAGCCCGTTTAACTTTTTGTTTACTAAACTGTTAATAACTTGATCCCTTTTGATCCGATTATCTTAGTTTTGGGGGCCTTTTCTCCAGTAGTTATTCCCACATTTCTACTTTCCAATTAGGACCATTCATCTTAGGTCCCTGCTAAAACTATCAGCTGGCCCCTTTTGGGCCTCTGCTATAGTTATCCTAAAAATCGTCCGATTCACTAAATTTTTTACTAACAACTTTATAGTACTTCCAGCTACTACATGAATGACAAAAAAAAATTCGGGAATATCCGGGCCTTGGGCCCCTTGAAGTTTTTGTTCCCTTAATTGTTAATACCTTGCCCCCTTTTAATCCGATCTTCGTTTTTGGGGACTTTTCTCCATTTAGTTATTCCCCCATTTCTACATTCCAGTTAGGACCATTCATCTTAGGGCCCTGTTCAAAATTATCCCTACTATATACCCCTTAAAAATTCGTCCAATTCACTAGCATTTTTTCTAACAACTTCTTACTTTCACATGCTACATGAATGACAAAAAAAAGTTTTCGGGCAAGACACGGGCCTCCTGGGCCCTTTGAAGTTTTTGCTCCCTAAAATGTTAATAACATGCCCCTTTTAAAAGGATCTTCTTCTTTGTTGGGGTCTTTTCTCTATTTAGTTATTCCCTCATTTCTACATACAAGTTAGGTTTCTGGCCCCTTGGGGCCCTTGAACTTGTTGTGCGAAATGCATTTTCTGACCTCCTCCTAATTGTGTCACCATCTCAATGCATAACTTTCATGTTGAGTATTGGACTTCTCACCCCGAGACACCTTCCTCATATTTTTATTGGGGCCCTAGGTCCCTTTTTAAGCATTTTTTTTAAGTTTTCCCCTAATGATTAATTTATATCCTATCCGTAATTTCGGGTAATTAAAGATCTGAAGCGCTAAGTACTAGGACATTTGAAGATGTTTTCTTCTTAGGATCCGGATCAACTATCAGTTGGCCCATTTTGGGCCCCCTATTATGGCTCTCTTAAAAATAGTCCAATTTAATACGTTTTTCTTTCTAGCAACAATTCTATGACAAAAGAAATTCTTGGACTTCTAGCTTCCACCAATTTTGAATATTAATATCCTTCTTGAGGCCATTGGTGCAGTTTCTTTAAAAATTATACGATTCTCTTGCACTGTTCATTGATATAATTCTAGGTTACTGCAGCTACTTTTTAAAATACTAAATATTTCCTTAGACTTTCCAACTACCATCTTTTTAAAAAATATTAAACATCTTTTTCGGCATCAAGTTACGTTTACTCACGACAGCCGTAAATCAAAAATCGCGTTATTGTTAAATATAAGTGGTTAAGTTTAGAGAGAGGCGGGAGAATTTCAACCGTAAATTAAATATCGCGTTGAAGTTAAAGGGAATTGATTAAATTTACAGGGGGGCACATTCCACTATATGGGGGCTCATTCTGTTCTTGTCTTCTATGGACTCGATTTCAACAGGGTTTGGGCCATCAGACTTGATATCGAAATCTTGAGGAGTTTTTTTAATTTATTATCACGGGCCCGGGCAATGCTGGGCGGTTCAGCTAGTTTTAAGTAAAATCGCTCAAAGTTCATTATTTATTCATTGCCGGTTGGCGCGATTTACAAAAAAATTCAAAATGGCGCCAAACCGGATGTGACGTCACGTAGATAAAGTTTATTCCAGTAGTTAAAAAAGGCAACCCCAAAGGCTGAACATCACAACAACAACATCAAGTATTTATCGCAAAAAACAACTCGCCAAACCTACCGGCACAGGATATGGAACTTTTCTCTATCGTATAGATGCATTATAAAAAGAAAATGACTTCTGTTAGAGATGCACATACTGTAAAAAAATGACAAATGTTTCTTAATCTAAACAAATATAACATAATCACGAACGAAAATATAAACTATCATCTTCCTAGTTACCCACGATTTCAGAAAAACGTTCTTTTTCTTTAGAAACTTGAGAAACTGATATATTTTGGAGGTTTATGGCAGCATTTATAAAAAACATATTTTCTTTTGCTACAACTGATATTCGGAAACGTTTCCGAGTAGTTATTATACTATAATAATTAGTTTTACTCAAACCGAATATCATGAGTTCTGTTTTTCAGTAATTCTTGAAAGTAATAAGGGACACCCTACGCCTTCTATATCTGAAAAACCATCATAATGTAAAGGCTTCAGAATCCTATAGAATATTTCTCCATATATCTTGTCAATAACAATTCAATACCCTTTCAAATTGATTTTTTAAAGGATTGTAAAAATAACCCGGTTCTTGTTTTTAAAATATTTTTTTTAATTTTTTTGATATGTAAATAAATAAACTTTTCGCTTTGATCCATCCATAGCCCGAAGACATATAAAAATCGAGCCCAACCACGGTTCTAGCCCGGACTGGGGCTTTTAGTCTCATCCCTGATACCCGTGGCATAAACGCTAGATCATCGTTCTGGAACGTCTGAAATATTTAAAATGTTGATATGCTACAGTATAACTATAAAAAAACATATGTTTAAAAATATTTTTTTCTACACCTTTTTCATAAAGAGGTATCGAATAGAAAATTATAGTACAAAGTATCGTACAAATGTAGTATTGTAAAAACGGAATATCTTACAAAATTTAACACATTTCTGAATGGAATTATGAAATGATATTCTTAAATCTTAATTTTCATTAAAAAAGAAAAAAAAATCTCTTCAAGAACTTATGCCTACATTATCATTCTAAACTTTCAACATCATATATTAAATCATTTCCCCGGAAGTAGTTAATGATTTCTATTAGATTTTAATTTAAAAAAAAAGACCCAATATGCTTAGTTTATGATTCTTACAGAGAACAAATTAAAATAAATCACATTAAAGTTTAGAAACTTCTGCAGTTTGTCTCCCTGCATTACATAAAATACCAAAATATACTTGATGTAGGGATAATTAAAGTTTGAGAAACTGAAATTAAATTGCTTCAAATAAGAAAAAGAAATTTATTTTCCAAATTCTAATTCAAGAAATTCTTTTTTTTTTCATTATTTTCTTGCATTGGGAATTAACACAGACAAAAATAGACTTTTAAAAAGAAATCTTTTGAAACTTTTAATATGGTTTGAAATGTTAATTAGTTTTTGAAAGTAGTTTCCAATGTTTTTGTAAAAAAATATTTTCATTTATACTTTATAATGAAAAAGTTCGCCATCAGATTTAGTTCATAGTTGCAGTTATATTACACACCTTGTCGTAATTAACATTTTAATTCCCATTGTTTAAAATATAAAGTGATATAACTACGATATAATTTTAAAAATTGTTTTTCCTAATTGTGATATATTTGTAATAACATTAATTTTTTTTACGTTACAGAGCATACAGAAAAATTAATGTGCTGAATAATGCGTTTTACTGATTGTTACCGATTTACTGATGTTTTCTTTCAAATTATATTCTACTTTTTTACTTAAGTTTTTTTAAAAAGCAAAATAATATTAAAGACAATACAAATAATATTCAGACGTATGTTTAAATTATCAAAAGTTAATTTTACGATACATTTTCGATATTGATTAAATTATTTATATTTAAAATATATATATGTTACGGTCAATATGATTAATCCGGTCATTAATAATAATAACCGGCTATTATTAATAATGACCGGACATAATGGCCGTTTATTATTAATAATTACCGCGGTTATTATTATGACCGGATTAATCATATTGACCGTAACATATATATCATATATTTTAATACGAGCAAATCTTGTGGGTGGTTATATATATATATATATATATATATATATATATATATATATGCAAAAATTATCTTAAAAACGGCTCTAACGATTTTGACAAAATTTCGTATCCTACCGTTTTTGGGCACCAGAAAACCATTGGGCTAGGTCACATGCTCGAGAAAATTCGATTAGTGGGTCATTTTGGGTCATTTTGGGTCATGGTCTTGCTAATTGTATCTAAAAAACGGTTCAAACGATTTTGACGAAATTTTGTATCAGACCATTTTCGGGCATGAGAAGTCAATTGGGCTGGGTCACATGTTCGAGAATTTTCGATTAGTGGGTCATTTTTGGGTCAACGCGGGTCAAATTAATTTTATCTAAAAAACGGCTCTAACGATTTTGATTAAATTTTGTGTCCTACGAGTTTCGAGCACGATAAAAGCATTGGGCTAGGTCGCATGTCCGAGAAAATTCGATTAGTGGGTCATTTCTGGGTCATTGTGGGTCAAGATCTAAAAAGCGGCTCAATTTACACTAAATTTTGCATCCAATGGTTTCCGGGCACGAGAAGACTGTCGGGCTAGGTCACATATTCGAGAAAATTCAATTAGTGGGTCAATTTGGGTCATTTTGGGTCATGGTCAAGCTAATTGTATCTAAAAAACGGTCCAAACGATTTTGACGAAATTTTGTATCCGACTATTTTCGGGCACGAGAAGACTATTGGGCTGGGTCACATGTTCGAGAACTTTCGATTAGGGGGTCATTTTTGGGTCAAAGCGGGTCAAATTAATTTTATCTAAAAAACGGCTCTAATGATTTTGATTAAATTTTGTATTTTACGAGTTTCGGGCACGCGAAAATCATTAGACTAGGTCAATTGTTCGAGAAAATTCGATTAGTGGGTAATTTCTGGGTCATTGTGGGTCAATATCTAAAAAGCGGCTAAATTTACACTGAATTTTGCATCCTATGGTTTTCCGGCACAAGAAGACTGTTGGGCTAAGTTACATGTTCGAGAAAATTCAATTAGTGGGTCATTTTGGTCATGGGTCATGATATTTGAACTCAAATTTAATTTTGACCGAGCATAACTCGGTCTTCCCTGCTCGTATTAATTATTCAATTTGAGTTCGCTTTTCTTTCGATCTTTCTTACCATTTATGTCATCTCAGCTAAATCTGTGTGTTGCCATTTCATGAATTTAAATGTTTGTTAGAATTTGAATATGTTAAATGTTTGAATATGTAGCTCTAATTTTTTTAAACATTAATTAAAAGAAGACATGAAATTTGAATATGTTATATGTTTGAATATGTCCCTCTAAAATTATTTTTTTAACATTAATTTAAAGAAGTCATAGTCACCAATTCAGATTACTTTGAACGTTGTTTTGCGACAATTTGTTCTCTAAAATTTGTGCGATATTCTCTCTCTCTTTTTTTATGCGAATGTAGGAAACGTGTGTGTATTTGTCATGTTTTTATATTTATTTATGTTTATTCTGTCTTATTGTGAAAAATTCTTATGAATGTATAAAATATGAGAGAAACCTTTTAGGTAAATAATTTCGGTGAGTTCAAATTAAATTATAGTGATTTTATTATTGATCCATAGTTCAAAACCAGAATTTTATATAGAGGGTGCGTCATAAATTGATGCAAAATTAAACAAATTCCTAATAAAAGAAGAAATTATCGGAAAAAATTTCGGTTTGCACGAATATGATCAGAGGGATATTGGAGGATTTTCCATATGAAAAAATAAATAATTACAAAAGTTACCTAGGTGCGCTCACACGTCGTACTGAAACGTTTTATGCAAATCAGACTAGCAATAAAATACTTGACTGGTAATGGATTCGCCATTCGACCTCAGCAGCATATTATCCTTAAGAGATCGAGTGTTGGTGGTTAAACTTTTCTACAAGAATGGTGAATCCACAGCTATTGCATTGCTATGCTAAAATTTCACAAGGATAATGGACTCGAGGCATAAAAAGCCCAATTATGTTGAATGGGATATTGAATTTAGTAAATACTCAGTGTCATGCTACTGTGATTTGTTTCATAGTCTGTTTGTGTTTGCCCGATTTGCAAAAACATATCAGTATGACTTGTGAGCGCCCTCTTTCAGTTACTTTTGGAATCGTTTTTTATATACATGAAAAATAAATCCAATGTCAAACTGATCATATTCGCGTAAACCGAATTTTTATCCGAGCATTACTTCTTTTAGAATGAATTTTTTTAACGTTTGCACGAATTTATGACGCACCCTGTATTAACGAGACTCTATGAATCGAAAACAATAAATACTATAATGTCTTGTTAATTTTTGAATCACATTGTTTCCATGCGGGATTTTTACAGATTTACCAGAGACTGAATGCAATTCACGGTTTTTTTTTTTTTTTTTAAAGTCACTTTGAATTGTTGGCGATTTTTTTTATTTTTGCTTAATGATAACTCGCATGGCGATTTAACCAAATTAGCCAGTAGCTAATAAATTCACATTTTTTCAGCACTTTTTATTTGTATACCATATTTGGCAAATTTTACCATATGATATCAAAGATATAGATAACTTGGGTATGAGAATGTAAGTATTCCTCTTTCTCTTTCTGTCTGTGTAGATATGCGCGTAAGTGCGGAGTATATGCGTAATAAAGCTACACATATTTATAAAACTTTCAGTATATATCGTCGTAGAAAATACTGTTTCAATACGAGTAGTTATAAAAACTATATAAAACTCTAACCTACAAAAGAAAGTTCTAAAAATATTTACCTATCAAATTATCTATCATGCATAAAGCCCAATAATGTGTGTCTAGATTGTAAAAAATCATAATTGAAACGACCTTCTACAAGAAAATAGTATATATATATATATATATATATATATATATATATATATATATATATATATGTAGCAAATATATATATGTTATATAAAAAATTATTTCCTTCGTAAATCCTTCACATTTATTTCGCATTAGTGCTTTAAATTAATCTAACTTCTGACATAGTCAGCATTTCCTTAATTCTTAATAATATTTATTCCTATTTAATGGCGTTTTAAAAGTAAATACCCGTATATTAATAATTATCTTATTCCAAATCTTAATCTAAAATTTTAAGTTCATTCGTAGCTTTTATCAGCTCCCCAATCTATAAAATTCCGAGACGCTTTCTCATTTCGAATGTTTTTTAAAAAGCTATTTTCTTTTTATTATTATTATTCCATGCTCTTTTCGCGCGCTGGGTAATTTTCACTTCAAAATTGATACGCGGCTAGGGAAGGAACTCTTTCCTGTTTTAGCTTCTCCCTCTCGCCTCATTCGCTGGGCTGGAGGTCGCCTCTCACTCATTGGTTTGTGCGCACGTGACGTCGTTTTTCTGTATGTCTACGCTGAGTGAACAAAACTTGCTCGCATCCTTCGGAGGGGAGGATTTTTGACGTGTTTGGAAGTATAAACAAATATGTATCTGGTGTTGTAGACTCGTAGAATATTCATATCAGCTATTTAACATCTATTACACCATGTAGTGAGCCATCGTGAAGCCTGAGGGCGATAAGTTTATACCCGTGGGAATTGTTACGGCATCGCTCTTATTCTAAATAAAAGATTTGTCTGGAAATTGGCTGGTCTTTATGGAGGTAACTCTTGTGGACTCTTTTTGTTGCCTCACCTCTTCGCCGTGATTGTTGATGTCGACTGCAACTTTGTATATCTTTAACCAACTACCATTTTCTAGTGGAGTATTGCATCTGGTGTCTCATCTTAGTCAAAACAACACACACACACACATACACACACACACACACACACACACACACACACACACACACACACACATATATATATATATATATATATATACGTTAAACAGTTGGTTAACTGGAGTTCAAACTTACATAAACGCGTCTATATTAATATAATTATAAGTCAGGTTTTTCGTTTTTTGTAAATTATGTTCTAGTAAAAATCTATTTTTGAGAGAGCTTTTTCATTTTATTAGTATTTTATATTAGAAAAAACAATATACCGCTTAATTTTATTAACACATATACGAGGTTTGCAGGTAGTCTCCATTTTTGAATGCTTGCCGTGCTTGACAGTCAGAGACTTATATTGATTAAAGCCTCTTTGGACGGTTTTACAATGATGTCTGAAACTGTGTGGCAACGGACATTGAACGGATCTGGATGGATTGTTTGACATTGGATTTTGTTTTGTGGCTGTGTGGCTCAGGTTTGGGTGCAAAATTATATTTATTTTCTACTGCATTTTACATGTATCTGTTTTAATTCAGCTACTTATTGGGACTGTGATACACTGGTTAATGGGGCGCAGGGTCCGGCGGGGGATTGTTTACAATGTGCTTTCGAATGATTGTATTTGATTTATGCATAGTGACACTCTGGCCGAAACCCACTGGCACTTTTTGCACTGTTTTATCCTGCATAATATTCGTTCCGTAGCATGGCTGTTATTTTTATATTATACCCACTGCCGATGAGTCCAAAGCCTTTTTAGTTGTATTATTTTGTTCTGGTTTGATTGGTTTAATTTTTTTTCTTGGATGTTTTGCTGCTTTTCACTTGTTAATTTAAGTTTAAATATGGTGTGGAATTCTGGTTCTGCTAAAAATGTAACCTCGTGTGTAATTAACTAAAAATACTCTCTCACTCTCTCTCTCTCTCTCTTTCTCTCTCTCTCTATATATAGAAAGATGTGTTGATTATAAAACTATTTAGTCCTCGAAAAATACTCGAGATGTTAATAGCTTTAGAAAATTTCATTTAAATTAAAAATTGGAATTTGGAAAAATTAAAAATAAAAATTTCTTCTTAGAAATTAAGATGCACATCCAAAAAGAAAATATTTTCTTCTACAAAATTTGCGTGAAATATTGAAATGATTCAAAACTGTAGTATACCTAAAAATATATATTTTAAAAAATCGCTTATGAGGCTTAATAAAGACATGGATTATAACTTTTTGTTTTTTTAACAAAGTTGAAATTTTAAGAAGTAATAAAGAGTTTCAGAAAAAGTACACTGTAAAAGCTTTCAGTAAATCATTTATTTAAAAATAAGGATAATATTAAAAGATTTAATATGATATTCATTAGATTGCTCTTTAGTTTTTTTTTTAATCAACTGCCAATTAAAAATTTTTATACGTAGCCTTATTATTTATAGCGATATTTCTTAATGCGTGATATTAAATTTAGACTTATACAAATAAATAAAATTCAGGTGACTTTGAAAGATGAAACCTTTTTAATGTTGATTGAAAAGAAAAGTTTTAATTATAAAAATACTTAATGATTTTTTTTTACGAAATTATATAAATAAATATTAAAAATAGCAATGCCCATACACAATAAGATTTTAATATGCCGAAAAACATTTTAGGAATGAAAAAGTTATTTGTTTAGTAAGAAAACGATAATTAAAAATTAAAATGTTCTAATTAGCAAATTTTAAAGATAATAAATATAATAAAACTGAAAATTTCTTAAAACAAGTATTTTTTTATTTAAAAATATAAATTATTTTGTTGATAATATGGTAGTAATCAAACAACTATGCACATTAATTAAACACTTTTTCTGCAAATTCAATAATGATATTAATTGCATTAACATCCTGATAACATTTTTCTATTAAAATTATTTCTTCTTCACAATCTGTAAATGCACATAATTATGAAACAGCAGCCTTCTGAAAAATGTTTTTAACAATTTTCAAACCAATGGTATGTTTTTTCTATACGTAGGAATGTAGTGTGTGATAATTAGTTGCATTTAAATATAAAAAAAAAGGTGGGTGACTAATTTCTATAGGAGGTAATTTTTGTATGTTTCCGCTTTTATCAAAGATGTAAGATAGCTCAAATAGCTTATAAAGTTATTTTGTCATTTTTAATATAAAAGCTAAAAAAGACACAATATATTTCAATTTATACATTTATTTGATACTACTTACATAAATTTAAATAGTGCAATTTATCATTTTCTTTGTCTTCTAAACGAAACACTTATCTGAGATATATAGAAGTGATTGTTCATAACAGTATAACATGAAAATAACGCCCCCCCCCCTTCTCCCCCAAGAAAAAAATGCTAAGGAAAATAAGATTGTTATGTTCGAAAACATATTTTAAAAAACTTTCTTTCATGTTATATTCAACTACATTTGTTTAATACGTATAATTAATTTTTGAATCATATTTTGTATGATAAAATCTAGCAGATACAGTTAGAAAAGTCCAATTGAATGTGGTGATTTATTTTTTAGCTTTCCTACCAGTGAATGTCATAAAATAACTTTTCTATATTTCGTGAATTTCATAAAATGATTTTTCAGTGTTTCTTGAATTTCTTGAAGAGTTCGTTGTAAGATATTTGTACTAGCTCCCTACGTTTCGATATACATACATATATAAGACTCTAAATGGAAAACTGGGCTAGAAAAACATATAATAACATGCAGTTTGTAATTTAAAATATACAATATATCTTTAAAATTATTGACACAAACTCCTCTTTCCAATGGTTTCATCCATTCAAATATATGTCAATTTTTTAAAACACATTTACAAATGATCTTTTTTCACTTTTACGTGATATTAAAATCCTGTCATAGCAAAACTTTATTTTTTTTCTTTTGTACTAAGATACATTTTTATTTTTTTTACAGATCTTCATTTTATAATAAACATTTATATAATTTAAATTTAGCAGAATTTGAATTAAATTTATAATTTGATTTATACTTTGATTTGATATCCCTTGCAATTATTATTTTTAAAGATTAAAATATTTTCCGAATTCACAAAATATTATTATTTCTTCAAATATGACTTTATACTTACGTGGTTCTAATGTTTGACGTATTTTTGGAGGTAATGCTTTTTTTTTTCTTAACACATTCGCATCGTTATTTGTTTTATGAGATCAGTATTTTAAAATAATAGAAGCTCTACCTCATCTGAAAGTATTTCTTAAATTGTTTCCTAGATAGTTTTCTTAAGTTTATGCATTATTAAATATCATTGAATACACGTATTTATTATAAAATGTCTTACAATCTGAAAAAAAAATATGAGCAATCTATATAAAGTATGCCCACTAAAGTCCCTTGCCACAATCTTAACAACGGAACGGGTTCTGCTATATTCATAAAAGTGGTGTCTAGGTATAGTAAAGTAGTCATGCGCTACTCAATGAAACCGCCTACGGCGCCACCAGGTGCGGAACTGCGGAGTTAGCATTCCTATCTCGAAAATGGAAAGAGATAGAGAAAAAAAGTGATTTACAAAGTTGTAGAGCATCGTCGATTTAGTACAAAAAAACACACCTGTGGACATTAATGCGAAGAATAGAACGGTTAAAAAGAGCATTTGTTTTTTCGTGATTTCCTACACTGTGACGTGACAAAACGATTTTAGAAAGAAAGAAACAACCAGTTATGAAACAGCAGGTGTATGCGGCCCCTCCACAAACATTGCAGGACCTTAAACAACGCATTTAGGACGCTTGTGCTAACGTGTCACAATCTATGCTCCAACGTGTGCAACGTGAAATTCAAACAAGGATCCAAATATGCATTGCAGCTGACGGTGAGAAGTTTGAACATCTAAAATAAAGGTATATTATTACAACTAGTTGATTTTTTTCTTTCTAAGATCATTTTATCACGTCACAGTGTAGGAAATCGCAAAAAAACCAAATGCGCATTTTAACCGTTCTATTCTTCGCATTAATGTCCACAAGGTGTCTTTTCGTACTAAATCGATGATGCTCTACAACTTTGTAAATCACTTTTTTTCTCTATATATTTCCGTTTTCGAGATAGGAATGCTAACTCTGCAGTATTCCACCAGGTGGCGCCGTAGGCGGTTTCATTGATTACAGCATGGCTATTTTACTATACCTAGACAATACTTTTATGAATATAGCAGCAGCCGTTCCGAAGTTAAGAGGGTGGCAAGGGACTTTAGTGAGCATACTGTATAAAAGAAAGTCCTGACTTGGGAAATCATCAACGCATATCCCAAACTACTGAACATAGAAATCTTGAAATTTCTTAGTGCATAGACGAGCGCTAAGAAAGGATATTCTCAAACTTCACCCGTAAAAGGGGTAAAAATTGGAACAAACTTAAAAAAAAATTTCTTAAAAATTGGTTATTATAGTTATTGTTGTCAACTGACAACATACTTTAATGGATTTTATTATGCTGAATCGAATGGTACCAAGTACAATCTTTTAAGTATACAGGTTCGTAAGATATTGCATATTTTTAAAATTTGGCGATATCTTCGGCACCAAAACCACAAAATTTCTAACATTACAAATAATAATTACTGAAAATACATGCCTTATTTTAGGAACGGAAGACATTCAACCTGTCGACAAAACGCGAAGAACTTTTTTTCATCCTTATAATAAAATGTGACGAAATTAGAATTACGGGTAATAGCGCAAAGGCTTTCGTACCGTTTTCAGCAATGCAGAAAGATATCCCGGGTAAATGTCCTCATTACTTTAAAATACAATACCAAATTCCCCGAAATATTTCGTTTGATTCTAGATTCGTTTTGGGAAACCGATCACAGTAGAGGGCGAAGCTTGCTAGTATGATATAAATACATTTTCTGTAAGGTAGAAACCACGCTCTTAGTCGATGATGTTTTTGGAATAAAAACGAGAATTCTCGTTTTCCAATGCGAATGTGTTGATATATTTTAGAGCAATAAAAGTAAGCAAAACTGTTAACAAATGCATCACATTTATAAAAATAATTTATGCCGAAAATACCTTTTTTGATATCGTACTTTTTTTCAATAATATTTATAAAAAAGAAATATTAATAATAATCATTAAATTTCAATAATATTAGGAATTTGTTTTTAAAACTTAAAGTATGAAAAAAAAAATGCAGTGATAGTAACAAACTTTTATTTACTGAATTGCTGTGTAGTATATTCCAAAAACAAATGAAATTCATCGTTTCATTCTTAGCTAATTTGTGATGATCTCGGTATTAAAAGAATTTAAAAGCGATACACATAAAAAAAAAAAAAAAAAAAAAAAAAAAAAAAAAAAAAATTAGATATTCCATAACAATACTCAAACATTTCTTAATTTAAGTTAAGAACCATGAGGAAATTTTAATAAAATTGAAGAATTGTTACGCTAATGATTGGAATCGATTTTTACAGTTTTAGTATTATATAATTGCCCCCCTCCCCCGCATCAAGCTTATATATAAAACAATTAATTTAAAAATATATTTATTTCTATTAAACGGCTTAACAGGTGATTAAAACTTTATTGAATTGTGTTTTAATGCCATTCAGGTAAATTGTTATGCAGACAAACGTGAAAAATATTGAATAAAACAATCGTTCTTTTTTTTATTATTATTAAAGGGATACATTTTAACAATAAAATCATCTTAACATGATAATTTAAATATATAAAGAATTATTGTTCAAATTTGGAAATCAATCATATTAGATATTTTAAATTTGAATCATCATAAACAATTTTGAAATTTCCATTTTTTTTTGTTATTAACGAATTATTATAATTCTGATATGAAGATTACAACATAATTAGTGATCTTGATACACAGAGAATTGCTGTTATACAAATTAAATGCATTTTCTGACAGGATAATTATATTATTATATGCAATTAAAAGATGTAATCAATTTTTGTATCAAACTCTGATCGTAAATATGATACTGAGAGTAAATTATAATTTTTTGTTTTTATTTTTATTTTTCACAAAAATTGAACTTGTCATTTTATATTTACCCAGGTGTTTATTTCAGACAATAATGTGTATAAGGTTAGATAAATTTTAATATTCATCATTACTGGGTATTTTTTATCATTAAATGCTATAAAACATACTGTTGACATAGAACAATTTTATCAGGACCATTTTAAATATAGACGAAATAAAGTAAAATTTAAACCATATCATTATTAAACGAAAATTAGCATTTGTAATTATCACAGATAAATTTGTATTCACCAAATAACTTAATAAAATTCACTCTGTGTGTTCCATGTTGCTATTGTGAACACAGAATATTATTAAAAAGATAATTTGGAAGACTTCTATTTTTGTTTTTTTAAATAAGTATTAATAATAAAGATGTTTTTTTAATTTCATATTTATTTAAAAAGGTGGATAAAACGTGACAAATAAGTATAAAAGTAAAATTAATTTTGAATAAAAATACTAAAAAAGCATTTAAACATTTATTATTTTCAAAAGTCCATCATGAAATCCAAAACAAATGAATTTTAAGTATAGTTTAATATATATCGTTTGACTAATTAGCATTAATGTATATCTTTATTGCAGTAAAAACGACGTATTACAGCATATACTTTCAGCGTGACGCTAGTGATGACGTCCTGGAAGGAAACTGACACCAAATAAACGGTTGCTATGTTTCATTTCTTTTTTAATATAAATCGTAGAAAATGTTACCACTGCATATAAAGTTAAAACACTTCGCTGGGAGGTATATACGGCATTGATCAATTTAAACCATACACTCTAGTTTTTAATACATTTTTGGTTTTTAAGGTAAAAAATAAAAGTCTTATTGTTTTGTTTATTTCACGTCTCTCATGTAACTCGATTTATTTGACTTATATAGCTATCTATATTATAAAGGACAAACGTGTCCGTGCGTAACGCTGACGTCATTTTTGCGAATGGCAACACTTAACTATGAAATATCTGTTTTGCGATTTTTGCTACTGCAATTTTTTTAATTTCTAAACATCGTGCATTTTCAATTTTTACACCGTTATATAGGTGGGAAAATCTACTTTCAAATGCAATTTGTTTGAGAACTATATTATAATTGACTGATTTATTATGGCTTTTAAAATAATTTTCAGGCATGATTTTTAAAAAAAAAATCGTTCTCTATCGCTTGCAGACGATTACAGAATATTAATTCGTTTGCACTTTAAACAATACTGTAAAAAGTTCAGCATTTGTTTCCAGCTAATATTCAATAACTAAATTAAAATTCACTAAGCAATCAATAAAATAGTATAAAAAAACACGAATTTAATAGACATGTAATTGAAATAAGTGCTTAAAACCGCTGAAATTATCAGAATAAAAAAAGCTGCTATAGATGATGAAGTTTTTAGCACATTCTTTGTTTAGTAGCTTCTGGCACGAAGCGAATACGAAATGACCGCTTTTAATCAGTTTAATAAATTTTTATTAGAATGTATAATTGACATACTTTATATAAAAATGTTCTTTGGTGTTTTGAGGGGGCAATCTAAGAAATATTGAATGTAAAATATCTATTATCTTATCAATAAAAAATAAATGGTTTGCACAGATATTCTCTATCCCGGGAAGCCCGGGTTGAATACCCTAGTATAATTAAAGGATTAACATAATTTTTGGATAATTAAAACTTTTTTTCATTGAGACGGACCAAGGTAGTTTTAACCCCCCCCCCCCTGTCCCATTTATTACTTTATTCTATCTTTACAAGAAGAAAGTACTCTGGTACATAAGTACTCTGGTACTGGAAGAAAGTACACTGGTAAAATATAACTGTGAATTTTTATCCTGCTTTTTGCAGGCGTAATTCACTGCTGAAAATGGATTAAAAATTAACTATGTGTTGTCGTATGCTGGGCCGTATGCTGCCGTATTATTGTCGTCTCACGTTTGCCACAGAAATTTGCGTGTTCCTGATGACATTTAAATCTTGTGCTGCGGTTGCAGCCGTTCCGACATATATAAGAGTGAGAAATGCCGAGCTCAGATATCGATCCTTGTAGCTCAGTGGTAGAGCCTCTGAGCGCTGTTCTGAGGTCCCGGGATCGACTCCCGGCTTGGGCAATTTTCACTCTCTCGGTTTTCGCTTGAAAAAAAGCAGGATAAAAAATCACTTATTATTATTCAAGGTTTAGAGGCGTAATTCACTGCTGAAAATGAATTTAAAAATGGTTAAAATTGCATTTTAGATTGGTTCATTTAACAAAAGGTTTTGTAGTATAAACAAAACAAGGTCGTAATATAACACATTTTATTATTTAAGCAAACAAAATATATTTTGTTGAAAAAAGGAAATAGATTGTTAAAATAACACATAGCATATATCTATGTAACAAAAATAATTTTTTTTAATTCAAGTAAAATTGAACCATTTTACTTGAATTAACAAAACATTTTTTTGCTGACGATACCAAAAAAATTTTCGGAATTACATAAAAAATCAACAACTATTTTTTTTTTTTTGTTGATTCAAACAAAATTTCCAATTACCCATATTTAAACGAAAAGTTTTGTTGGGTCAACCAAATTTTTGTTGATTCAACAAAACTTTTTTCTGGGTGTGCAGTCATGAAATTATTCGTGGTTTTCACGATAATGATTCAATGCTTATAAAAGAGTGTATTTTTTTTAAAAATCAATTTTTACTGTTATATTTATTAATTCCATGGTCATTATGTTGCTCTTCTGACACCCGATATAGTGCGCTTCGTAAAGTGAATGCAATTTCCATTTGACAAAGAATTACAGGTTAGAAGACCGTTGAGGCTTAAAAGTGTTTCTCAATTTTGTTTCTTATTGGAATGGGAGGGGATTATCTCCGACTTGTCACATCTATCTCACCTACCAACGGCTGAATGAGATGACTCTCCGTACCACTGATTTCACTTGCATGTATTTAGCATCAGCAACAACAACAACAACAACACATTTTCCCATGTTTACAAACCTAAGTACTGACAACTTTACAAGCCACTTTGCTGTTTTTTTTTCGTATTAGTGCTAGTGTTTACAGCACAGTGTGCGTTTAGACAACTGAATATTTTAACAGCTTCGTTGCCCTTCATGGATATGGAAATTACAGAGGAAGGTGGGGCTTAAAACTCAGCAAAACAGGAAACAATCTCTTAAAGGGAATTTCCAAAATTATAAAATTTTGTTGGTCTTGTAATTACTGTAATATTATCACTGTTACGCTTTGTGCAAACGAAAACCAAGTAATCAGTAATTAATTTTTTTTTTTCAGTAAATTTTTAAATATTAGATTTTAAACTCGATCGTAAATGTTGAACTTACGTTTTCAATCGCTACTGGAAGTTGAATGTATTTGATTTCACTTATAATGATAAAAATTTTGTTTTCGTTTTTCTCAAAATTTTTTATGGTTTTCTAAACTGAAAACCAAGTAATCAGTAATTAATTTTTTTTTCAGTAAATTTTTAAAAAGTAGATTTTAAACTCGATCGTAAATGTTGAACTTATGTTTTCAATCGCTACTGGAAGTTGAATGTATTTGATTTCACTTATAATGATAAAAATTTTGTTTTCGTTTTTCTCAAAATTTTTTATGGTTTTCTAAACTTGAAATAAATACTAATATCATAATACAAGTATACAGCAGCTTATGCTACATGAAAATATGCTTAAACTAAGCTATACTGAAATACATTCAAGATATATATTTTTTCAATTTGAGTATATACCTGACAATGCATAATAAACTTAAAGGGACAATCGTTTTAAAATTATCTTTAAGGTATTAATTTAATACTATATGTCTGAGCATTTTCTAATATGCCAGATAACATGACTTAGTTCTAAATAGTCATTTTCCAAATATAACAATTATAAAATAGTACTTTTATCCTAACTTAGACTTTTAATCAGTTTCCATTTCTGGTATTATTATGTAAAAAGTAAAAGGTTCTTCAAGTTACAATTTTAATTTCTTTAGTCTCTTTATTTTGCTCGATACTAAAGAAAAACATATAAAATATCTAGTTTCAACAAAATTTGAAAAACAAAACTCCATCATAGCGTGATGTGAAAATAGGGATAAAAGAATGTTTTTAGACATTCATTTATTTATTCTTCTTTAGATTAGAAAAACAAACTTAAGTGTTCATTGTGGTTGTCTCATTATAAAAAGAGTTTCGAAAGATTTTTTACTAAAAGAACGCCAGAAATTTTCACTGCATATACAGAGTTTCATTAATTACATTTTATTCATTTTAAATGGCTCATTTATACATTTGCGTAAATGGTAATTTTACGTGCATCTTAGTATACCGGATTGACAGCTATACCACATCTCTACTAAAATCTGAAATTTTCGTTTTTCAAACTCAAAAATAACTAATTAAGATACAGGGTCATTTTCTATAATAGTGAAAATAACTTTCATAAAATATTGTCGAGGTGTCCTTACCTCATAACTTTTGAATTAAGAACATGACGAAAAATATTATTACATATTCGTAAATTATAACTCACAATTTATTTAATAACACAAACAAAATTGCATTTACGAAAAGTATCGCCTCAAGACGTTATTATGAAATAACGATTATAATCAAATTATAATTAATATTAGAATTATGTAAATTTTATCAAAAACTTATTAAGCTATTATGAGCACAAATTTAGATAAATAACAAAATTCATGAAAAACATTTTAATAATTTTGATAAAATTTTAATATTAATTATTTTTTATTACACTCTTAATTTGATTAATAGCATTTTGAGTTGCGAATTTACTGATACGTAACATTGTTTGTGTTATTAAAAATACTTTCTAAGTTGCACTTTACGAATATGTAATAATATTTTTCGTCATGTTTATTAAGTAAGAAATAAGGATGTAATTAAACACCGACAATAACTTATGAACACCCTGTGAATTTTCAAACAAACTGGTATTTTATAAATCATTAAAATATGAAATTAAAAAAAATCATTAATAAAACGAATTTTATAGTACAGCAATTTAAAAAAAAATAAAAAAAAAGAAAGTAAAAACGTTATTGAAAATCAACACAAATGCGTAAATATTTGATGAACCATACATAAAATAGTACTTCATGATTATTTCTATGCTTTTTTCAGATGTAATGAAATTTTACAGCTTTAAACTTTCTAAAAAAGAAAGAAGTGATTTTTTTCGTACTTTATATTTGATTCTCAACACGTATTACAGACGGTGAATCTAAATCTATTGAAGAAAAAACACCAAAAAGTGTTATCGTTCACACAGCACGAAGTGATTCGTGACATTATCAGCATTCTGAAAGTAAAGCATTTTGCTTTTAACGTAACAATGATAAAAATAACAGATGGTCGGGTATCACGAACTTTTTCATCGTTTACTTCTCACATTGGAAGAAATAGCGTGTTAGTTTTGAAACTGTAGTTGAAATTTCGATACTTAAATTTACAGTCATTTGTAGAGAATGTGAAATGCAATTACTTTTCTATTAAACCTATGCAATATTAATTGTATAAGTGTATGTTAATTAAAGAAAATGAAAATAACATTTCTGCTTGTACTTAATTATTTAAAAAAATTTTAAGTATGTTGCTTTAAATACATTGATTTACATATAATTCGATAATTAGTTTTATGTTGTTTTACAAAAAAGAAATTTATAAGTTGATCACATTATATAACGTATGCAAAATAAATCTCCGAATGGATATGATTATGTTGTTCGTATAAATTTATTTTTAAGCGTAATATTTAATCATTGAACAAAAATAATACAACTGAAACGGAGAAAATTTAGTCAAAATGAAAATCTATTCTATTATGGGTTGCATAAATCAAAGGTAGACTTTTATGTACCGGCTATATATATAATCGAAACGGATAAATTTCTTTGTTGTCAGATAGCGTTGTATTTTCACAGTTTGAAATAATAGCGAACGGCTCCACATTCTGATTTCTAAGTTGTAAAAGTGTATTTTGAGCGGTAGTGGTCATTCACTGAGCCTTATAATAGAACGGACAAAGGTAGAAAATATGCCGTTAGTATGAAGAAAAGGGCAGGTTTTATTACCTGTGCACGTTAAAAGTGTGATCCAGTTGAGCCAGAGAGTTTACTGGTAAGTTAGCACTCCTTTCTATTATGAAGCTCAATGGATGCATTGTGGATTTCCCCAAATCAGCGCAAAGAGTTGCTATTCAAATTCTTCACAGTACTGCAACGAGTTATTGAAACTTAAACAGGAAATAAAAAAGTCCATAGGGAAGCTTTCTAAAGTAATGGTGCTGTTCTAGGACAACAAAATGCCAAATGTGTTCAAGAAGAACACCAACTTGCTGAAAAGTTTAAATGGGAAGTCCGAGAACATCATCCATAAAGCTCCGATATCTCACGATGTGACTCCATATTTTCAGACCATTAAAAAATCACTAAAAAGTCTTTAATTTACAGTGTTTGTCCTTTTCTGGCTATATTTGACAATCTTGCCAACTCTTCCATACCTTGTCAATCCGGACAAATATTGTCACTTTTACCAATCTTGTCACCCGGTCAACGTTTGTCAACACGGTCAACATGTAACGATGGAGTGTAAAATACCACCGTGGAAAAATTTATCTGTAAGAAGCCCTGGAGTTTCTACATTGAAGCAATCCACTCCTTTCTTACGCGCTATGATCAGTGTAACAATAACAATGCAATTATGTGTAGGTATCATTTTACGCATGAATTGTAATTCACATATTGTGTAATTAAAATTTTCTTCAATTGATATATTCTTGAGATATAATCGCACTCAACTTTTTTAGCGCACATCTTATATTTGTAAATTAGATTAGGTCACTGGAAATTATTTTAAAAATAGTATACCTTATAAAATTTCGAAAGGTATTTTTCTCACCAATATCAAATATATTAATGTTATCCATATGCAAATACACTCTTACTCAATATAATTCGAAAACATATATGTTCTGAAATTTATTTTAAAATAGCTTCATAGTAATCCGTTGTACTGCAATTGCGGTGTGTGACATAATTTTTGGGGGGAAAAATAAACCTACATTCCTTCTGCGTTTAAAAAATCTTTATAATATTAGTTTTATTAAATTTCTTCTTATTATTATGAAATCATATTTAAAATGTATTTTAAATGAATTTAGTATGAATTTATTATATGCAAATTACCTTTCTTTGATGCACTTAAAGTGGAGTGCATTTAAAAAAGAATGACGACATACGGCTAAACAATAAACAAAAATTTCATTGGTCAAGATAATGTTGTATAAAAACCTGAAGAGCTTGCAATTATTTATTTCAATATGAACATGCGTAAGTCATTTCATTCTTATATGGCAACCTAAAATATGCAGAAATAACATGTAGAAATAACTTTATTAGGAGCCCTAAAATGCAACTTTTTCTATTTTCAATCACCAGAAAATAATACTCAATTCAGGGGGTCGTGGCAAAAGAGTGCAAAGCCACATTTGCCACGATTTGCTAAGCCACATTTTTGAACTTATGAGATGTTCAATTTGAAAATTAGAGGAAATTCTCAAATCAAAATATAAAACAAAAAGTTTTTTTTGCCAATTTCTGAGAACCTGAAACCTGAGACATATGCTGCCACCTAATGACATTAGAAAAAAATAACATGTGCGATATTATAAGTTACTATATTAAGCAAAAAATGTGGCTTGGCCCTTTCTTTCCCCGACCCCCTCAATTAATAGCAAGCAGAAGCACAGTTACTCATAAAACAACCAGATGTAAGTAAAATGAAGTTTATTTAAATAATAAAATAAATCTAAGTAACTATACTCTGTCAACCATCATGCATTACGCATATGTTCTGATAATGGACACATTAAACATAATTAACTTGGAAATAATTACAATTCAGTTAGTCGCAATTAAATTAATTGCGACTCGCAGCCCTGAATTCAATCAATTACGGTTTTATTGATGTGTACACACATTGATGTGCACTTAATCTCAATAACTCACTACCCCTAAAAGTGGGTTTTTAACAATAATCGAATATTATAAAATCTTTATACATACAGTCTAGAACATCGATATCTGACAATCGTCAAAAATTAACAGATTTTATATAATAGAACATCAAAAATCTCTTTTAGATATGCGTTCAACTACAATAGTTCATGAATCACATAAATTATGTTTGCATTTAGAGAATAGCGTTAATATTTTGATAATATATACAAAACCACGTTAATATTTTACCCTAAGAAATATATTTTTATCCAAACAAATATCGCTCTTTGTGGATATGTACTAAAACATCGATTTTTTTTTTTTAGTATAATCGAATATCTACATTTATGTACATGACGAGTTATCGAGATTCTGTAGCATTCCCATAATGGATTAATGACAATTGATTACATAGATATGCAGATTATCAGAGTGATGAGATATCGAGTTTTTAATGCATGCAGGGTGCCACCAAAAGATTAAATCGCGTTTTTGTTTTTTACCTGCTGGAGAAATGCAGGCATTATAAATTGCAAAAGCGTTCAAAATAAGGTAAGGATATAGGTTATGTTTATGAAATAGTCCTCCTTTAAACTTTAAAAAAGTTACACTTTTTAGCTCACAGGCTATCAAAGCCTGAGAGCTAATGTGCCCGCCGGTTCTGTATGTACGTACGTATGTATGTATGTACGTAACGCGATAACTCGTGATAGAATTATCCGTTTTGCTTCAAATTTTGTTTATAGGTTCATTCTAATAAGGCGCTTCCCTGATTAGTTTTGGGAGTTCATCGGTTAAGTATAAAGGGGGTGAAAGGGGGGGGCTAACTCCTTCTTAATTTAGATAAATGGGTTTTTCATGCAGAAGTATCCGTTTTTCTTCAAATTTCGCATATAGGTTCATTGTGATAAGGTGCTTCCCTGATTAGTTTTGGGAGTTCATTAGTTAAGTATAAAGGGGGGAAATGGGGGGCTAACCCCCTTAATTTAGATAAATGGGTTTTTCATGCAGAATTATCCGATTTTCTTCAAATTTTGTATATAGGCTCATTGTGATAAGGCACTTACCAGATTAGTTTTGGGGGTTCATTGGATAAGTATAAAGGGGGGAAACGGGGTCTACCCCCCCTTAATTTAGATAAATGTGTTTTTCATGCAGAATTATCCCATTTTCCTCAAATTTTGTATATAGGTTCATTTTAATAATGCGCTTCTGTCAATAGTTTTGGGGGTTCATTGGTTAAGTATAAAGGGGGAAAGGGGGGATAACCCCCCCCCTAATTTAGATAAATGAGTTTTTCATGCAGAATTATCCGATTTTCTTCAAATTTTGTATATAGGTTCATTGTGATAATGCGCTTCTCTGAATAGTTTTGGGGGTTCATTGGTTAATTATAAAGGGAGAAAGGGGGGCTAAACCCCCCTTAATTTACATAAATGGGTTTTTCATGCAGAATTATCCCATTTTCTTCAAATTTTGTATATATATTCTTTGTAATTAGAGACTTCCCTGATTAGTTTAAGGGGTTCATTAGTTAACTATGAGGGGGGTAACGGGGGGATGACCCCCCCCCTTAATATATTGTTGATTTCTTTATTTTTCGATGGGCTTATTTCAAATTCTTTGAAATAAGAGTATAATATACAATGAGTGTGAATAGCCTGTGAGCTCAATGCCCTCAGTTTAACTGGGCAGTTTTCTTTTTATTAAATGTTTATACCATCTATGGGTCCTGCAAGTTATATTTAGAAAAATACTTCTAGATGCTCTAACTAGAAAAACAATAAAAAGTATGTTCATGTAAGACTAAAACTCACCGAGTTATTATACTATAACTTTATGAAATTTCTCATATTTTCTTCTCTAAAAACAAGTTTTTTTTTTTTTTTTTTTTTTTTTTTTTTTTTTTTTTTTTTTTTTTTTTAAGGAGAATTTTGAAATGGTACAAAGTACATATAATAGTAAGTCAGTTTATTTAGGATAAAATTAAGTTTTTGGACAAAGCAATTCTACAATATATCCTATTGAATACTGCATTTAAAAAATGTATAGCATGAAATATCTAATATTTGTATTCTATCCTTATTTAAGATAAAAATATTTTGATAAAGTTTAAAAATCCGCATTTGTACTTTCATAAAATCAAAGAAAAACAAATTTGTAATAATTAGCATGGCTTTTATGACTAATAAATGGTTTTCTTGAACCCATATAAATACATATAATCAAAAACTTTTTTGTTAAACTAAAAGAATCAGTGATTAAAAACGGAACTCAATTTGATATTCCCTTTAGGGGATTTTGAGATTAAAGAAATTTCTGAACTTCAATTATAAAAGTACGTTTCAGTTAAAATACTTCTATAAAATAATCTTTATTTTTTTTACCATCAAAGAACATTCGATTTTATTTTTACATTATAAATGTTATTAGCTTTAGTATTAAGAAATTTAAAAGAAAAAAAAAACGCCTTTATGGATTTAATAAGGCCAGATTAAATAATTACACGAGAGTGCAATTAATAAAAAACAAAGAAAATATTTTGAAATTCTCATACTTATTAAATTGTTACAGTGTATAGTTTCAATGATTGTTTTTAATTTTACGACTAATTTATTAATATTTATAAAAATAAAAATTCGATTAATGAAACTTTACCATTTTATAATTTAATCAGGTATATTTTTATGGCATTATTTAATAAAGAATTTTAACTGGGAGTTAAAAAACGCACAATCATATAAATAATCAGAAGTTTTATTTTCAACTGATTTATTAATTACTTTTTGAAAGTTATTTCTGAACTTATTTTGAAATAACTTTTTCTTCCTACTTTTTATTATGTTTTACAAAAAAAAAAAAAAAAAAAAAAAAAAAAAAAAAATGCTAATTTGTTCATAACTTTTTTTAAAGTTGAAGTCATACAAATTAAAACTAAACAAATTAAAGATTTATGTTATTTTTGCATTTTTGCATTACAAATTTAATTGCGATTTCAATAATTAAAAAGTATGAAGTGAACAAATATAACTTTACTATTAAAACTTTCTACGAAATAATAGATATTTTACACTTGCGTAACCCAAGACAACACCTTATATAAATGTTGGTTGGTTGGTTGATTTATGACGGCCCATTATCTACTCGAGGGATTTAGGTCCTAAGGAGGAGTGCCCGCTCTGGGGTCTTTCTAAGGGATCCTAAC
The DNA here is from genome assembly GCA_963931845.1 of Maratus michaelseni. NCBI lineage: Eukaryota > Metazoa > Arthropoda > Arachnida > Araneae > Salticidae > Maratus > Maratus michaelseni. The sequence goes on from OZ007588.1 coordinate 431,812,450, forward strand.
TCGTACTTACGGCAAGGTTTGAAGAAAACTACGGAAAACTCTGACGAGCTCCCGTCTACCAGCTTTGAGAGCAGAACCTCACATATAAAGGAACTTGGGGTATTATGGAATAGTTGGGTAGATAGAATATCAAGGTTTTTGTTTGGTAAAGTGCTACCACCGAGCGGCAATATCATAAACTACTTAAGAACTTTTCCAGAATGCCCCTCAGAACGCGAAGTTTGTCGATCGGCCTCAGGGCGCGTTGTGTGAATAAATATTTGTTTTTCGTTTTTGGAAAGTTTAATGAGTTAATTTTTCAATATTTGGTATTCATTATTATAACAAATATTTTTACATTGAAATTAAGCATAAATACACCGAAAGAGTAACAGTTTATGATGTAATACTCGCGTTTTAGATCTAGATTCACACCAATAAATATAGAGTATTTTTTTTCCAAACCGGCTGTGTCGGGTTTTATGGAATATCAATATGCCATAATACTCCATGATTATGGTGGCGCAAAAACAGATCCTTATGTTTGTGATTTGTGCAAATCTGAAGTATGAATTGAAATACTGACTGACCGAAGTTCCTCTACGCATTTTAATAATAATGTGTTTTCTCGATAACGGATTCTAAATATCTCATATGACATCTACATAGTAAATTTAAATATGCAGTTATTTAAAGAAAATATTTATGAATAAAACGATTGAAAATTCTTCATGTGGACTGAAACTATAGCCATACAAAATAGAATGTAACTACAGCCATTTGAAATTAACCTGTCTGAACTAGAATTAAGAATTCGTGGTTCTTCAGAACTGATTTTAGACATTTTCAATTATTAGATTATTATATTTAATTTTATTGGTAGTTGTTTCAATATTAAAATTACTATTATCTTCTATCTGAAAGCCAATATTGTCTATTTTAGTTGGTTTAATGTCTTTCAAAACAACTATTAAACATGTCCTTACCCAAACGTCAGCATAGTTTTCCATTTATGTTCAAATTATTTATCTACGTTCTTCTTTAAAATGTTTCTAATCTTATGTTTAGTTTTAAAAAATGTTTTTTTTTAATATTAATTGTAGAAAGTTCATACATGAACAAGAATTTTTTCGTGAAAAATTTGACATTCAAAGAATAAAAACAAACCTTTGAGAAACACAAATCTATATTATAAAGCAAAACATTTCCACAAGTAACGCTTGCGTCATGTTGAAAGTTGCAATACCTGACCAATTAATTTCGCTTTTACTTCATTTTTTGTACTTTCTAAACATCGCACAATTTCCATTTTAAAATCATCGAATAGAAAAAAATATAAAATACTTTCAAATACAATTTGTTTCAAAATTATATCACAATTTACTGCTTTTGTAGGGTTTATAAATAATTTTTAAGCATGTTTTCTTTTAATCTATCTCTATTGCGTGTTTTTTTAGCCTAGTATTCCATAACGAAATTAAAACTTCATCAATAAATAAATAAAAAGAAAACTGCTTAATAAAAAGAAAACTGCCCAGTTAAACTGAGGGCATTGAGCTCACAGGCTATTCACACTAATTGTATATTATACTCTTATTTCAAAGAATCTGAAATAAGAGAAAAATAAAGAAATCAACAATATATTAAGTGGGGGTTATCCCCCTGTTACCCCCCTCATAGTTAACTAATGAACCCCTTAAACTAACCAGGGAAGTCTCTAATTACAATGAATATATATACAAAGTTTGAAGAAAATCGGATAATTATGTATGAAAAACCCATTTATCTAAATTAAAGGGGGGGGATTAGCCCCCCCTTTCCCCCTTTATACTTAACAAATGAACTCCCAAAACTATTGACAGAAGCGCATTATCAAAATGAACCTATATACAAAATTTGAAGAAAATGGGATAATTCCGCATGAAAAACCCATTTATCTAAATTAAGGGGGGATTAGCTCCCCCCCTTTCCCCCTTTATACTTAACCAATGAACCCCCAAAACTATTCAGAGAAGCGCATTATCACAATGAACCTATATACAAAATTTGAAGAAAATCGGATAATTCTGCATGAAAAACCTATTTATATAAATTAAGGGGGATTAGCCACCCCCCCGTTCCCCCCCCTTTATACTCAACCAATCAATCCCGAAAACTAATCAGGGAAGCGCCTTAACACAGTGAACCTATAAACAAAATTTGAAGGAAAATGGATATTTCTATGAAGAGTTATCGCGTTACGTACATATATACATACGTACGTACATACAGAACCGGCGGGCACATAAGCTCTCAGGCTTTGATAGCCTGTGAGCTAATGAGCTAAAAAATAAAATAAAGTAACTAAAATAAATATAAAGTTATCAGATATGTAATCGAACTACGCGTTTAAAACATTGAAAATATCAGAATCAAATCAGATGATGGAAATACCGATATTTGGCAATACCTGTGTCTGTCAACCCGCAGAATAATTAAATTTCGCTTTTATTTAATTTCGAAACTTTTTTTTGGAATACATAATTCATATTTTCCATATAAAAATGCTTTTTGATGTTGTTAGTAGGCAACCAAAAAATATATATTATATGCAAAATATATACTAGAGTCAATATAAAAAAAAATCTTTTTGACATACGTTCTCAAACCCGGGAATTTCGTGTTGGATACCATAGTTTAAATAATGCTAAATGGTAAACATGTAGGTCAGTTTCAGTGAATTTCGTTACCAAGGAAAATTTATTATACAGGGCAATATTAATACTGTCCCATGAATTTGGTTAACTATACTCAGCCAATATCTAACTTTAATTTACAGACTCACAATGTGTTTAATTCACTATTAAACACATACGTAATAACGTATCTTATTTAACATCTCATGTAATTTTTTTTAAATTGGCTAAAAATGTGTTCCTAATTTTCAGAGATAGATTTTTCATTCAAAGGCAAAATTTTATGTTGTAAAACCATTTGAGTCTTAAAAAGTTGGCAAATATATAAAAAACTTAAAACAATCGTATAATGCTAAAAGCATATATCACATTTAAACATTTTTTAAATGTGGTCACCATAATGTGTGTTACATTTTTATTTCTGTATTTCATTTGTAATTGTGAGCAATGTTTTGGTTTTAAAAATACAGAACAAGATATTAAAAAAAAAAAAAAACATGAATTTTTACACCTAGTATATTTTAATCATTTAACATTTCACATTTGACAATGGAAACTTTTAAATTTCCACTTCCATTTTTAATCTAATCTCCGTTTTATACGTTTATGAGACTTCAACAATAACTAGACATAAGAGAATTTTATTGTCATAATGTGTGAGGAGCCAAAAATCAGACAGTTCACAGTGAATCTGGGTGATTCTACGAAAAGCATTACTACAAATAATAATAATAAACGCAACAATTTTATATTAATATCCATAGTTCATCTTTAATCTCTTTTACAATTTACATAGGCGGTCGTATAGTATTCTCATTATAATGTATTTATAAAACAATAGAAAATAATTTTCTTAATAATATTGTCACGGAGAATACATATGCAGATGGTACTAATACACAATGTTCTGTTCATCATGACAGTTTTATTCAGATTGAAGAAAATTGCAGTAAACACCTAAAAATGCTTTATGCTGATAATTTAAAAACTTATATTTTTTAAATAAATGACGTTTACCAATTAAATCAAGAACTGGAACTGCAATCACCCACCCAAACGAAATGATACATACAGTTCATACTTTTCCTAATTCAGCGACATTATTTTAAAATTAATAACAAACTACAACGAGCACATTCACAGGTAACAAATACAGTTAAAACATACCACGTGCCTATGAATAGTTTTGTTAGGTGACCATAGTTTGGAAATTATTCCACATAATTTTATTGTAACGGAAGAAACGAGGTAGGCTTGCAACAATAAATCGAACATATTTCCTGAGACAAAATGAATATATTTTTTATAGTAAAACAAAATTGACGTATAAAAGAATTTTCAGACGAAAAATAATATTAAATCACAAATCTTCAATCTTCATAAAATAAGATATTTTTAATGTGTTTATTAAGTAGAAAAAAAATATATATATGCTGTCAAAAATTAACCAGCATGTACGTAAAAAATAACGTTTTTTATAGAATGACCCAGAATCTCACAATACAACAGAGCGAGGTCTAGACTATTCAGACACGGTGGTTCTTCAAGTTTTCGAAACTTCACGCAATGTTGTAAGTTGTTTAAATAACTTTTTATTTATTTTCCATAAATTGTTTCAAATATCAGGCATTTGGAAGATTTTATTTACCCCATGTCCTTATTTGTGAATTCTTAAAAAATAATTATTATTCCTTATACTTTTCAATTTGCGAAACTCACTCACAAATATACACTGTAAAAATTTTCATAGTTAGATTACGGTTCATAGACTGGCAGCAGAGTAACAGGGCAACAGACCGTAACTTTACATATGTGAACCATAACTTTAACAGAAGGTCAGCAAACCGTAAGTTGCATTAATGTCCATCCCCCGTCCATCGTAAATGAAAATATCACTCACTTTCATAAACTGCTCTGAGCTCATTTTACACATACACGCGGGAAAAAATGGATGATTTGCACGTTGCACTCGGGTGGAAATGAATCGAATTCTGTCAAGGAACGATCTACGCTAGCGAGCAGAGAAAAATATGGTTTGCAAATCTTATTCTGTGAATACGGTTCTAGGTTACGAAATATCATGGGGTATAATCAGTATATTTACAGTCCGCGGTCGATAATTCAGGCTTACGGTTCATGAATTGCGAAATTTACAGTTCACGGACCTTAGTTTACTTTTTACAGTGTACAATTTGTCGATGTTTGCCGAAATTTACAACTTCGGTTTCTAACGAATAACAACACGATATACCATGTCATTTTTTGGAATGATTAAACAAGCAACAAAGCATTTATAAACAAATTATAATTTAAACATCCTAAGCATTAAATAGAATCTATTATTTGGCAAACAAAACTGACATCTTAAACTCACATTAACCCTATGATATTATCTGTCGTTAACGATTCAAAATTGATACATCTCGCATAATAATATTTTCCACTGAAAGATGCATTATTAAAAAAGTAAATGCGCCAGCACTGCAGCGTGCTTGGTAGCGGTAGCGACTGACACGGTGAATCCCGTGTTCGAATCCTAAAAAGTCATGGATGTCATTATGTGTGCGTCTTCCGTGCTGTCTACTTCCTTATGTCTATCTCTATCCCGTCCTCAAGAAGAATATATAAATCTATCAAATATATCAAATTACATAAATCTATATCTGCTTTAGATTGAACAAAAAAAGAAGACATGTGGTTACACAGAAATAATACCTAAAAGAAATTACCAGAGGAATTAGAAAGTACAACAATTACATGAAAATTATACACATTTAAAAAATTTCTCTACCGAGAAAATAGTGAAACCAAATAACACAAATGACAACATTCAGTTAAACAAACAATTTTTGCAGTTCTTACACTTCCATGTAATTCCTGGAAGTGCGTTTTCAGTTGCTGAACGCGATTTTTAATTTACCAGATTTATGTAATTTGTCAAAGTCCTGTATGTATTTCGGTGAATGAAAAATATGGATCATTCCAGACAACAGCCTGGTAGCTTATAGGTCTCAAAGCAATGTCATTCAAATGTCAAATGTCAAAAGCAATTGCGAAATTAATAAAGCTTGCGATACGACGCTCCGTTTCTGAATTTGCTTTCATTCCTATATGCACGTGTTTGATGCAATTGCTATTTCGATTGAATTAATAAGAGCAAAATATGAACTTCTAAATGATTTTCTCTATCGCATAATTCCAAATTTGTCGTTTAATTTAATCGTAGTTCATTGTAAATTTTCAACAATTACAATGATTCAATGATATTTTAGAAAATGTATTTGAAAAACACATTGGGAAATTTTCAGTGTCAGAGTAAAAAATGAGAGTTTCAGAGTAAAAAATGAAATTCACTGCGTCACAAATATACCTTATCTAAACATAAATGTAATTCCATTTTTAAAACTTTCCAACCTAGTTGAAAAGTGTTTATGACTTCGGTTTGTCTGCCGTATGGCCGTCTGCCGTCTGCCGTCTGTCCGTGCTCTAACTCCCGTACATATGCTCGGATTGCCCTGCAATTTTTATATGTCATTGTCGTTATCTATATGTTTCCTATTTCAACTGAAGTGTGTAGCACTTATAGTTTTTTTATAGGGACACTCAAAAGAATTCCGTTACATTACGGTCTATGGGGAAAAATCATTTGCGGTTTATTTTAATGATGTTACACAATTTCAAATACATTGTAATTGATACATATATCACTAAGGTGCATTACAAGAATCTTAATATGGAATAGGGTGTGCATAGCACTTATATTTACTTTACAGGGACAGTCAAAAGAATTCCGTTAAATTACGTTTATGGAGGAAAATCGATTGCGGTTTAATTAAATAATTTTTCACTATTTTAAACACATTGAAATTTATATATATCACTAAGGTGCGTTACAAGAGGCTTACTACAGAATATTGTGTGTATAGCAGTCATCGTTAATTTACAGGGACACACAAAAGAATTCTCTACTGTCTGTTAACAATAATTCCTGGAAGTGCGTTTTCAGTTGCTGAACGCGATTTTAAATTTAACTCACATTTTATCTATTACTTGGTGTGTATAAATTCTGTATTTCATATATAGGGCAGCACAAAAGTTCGCGAACACATTTCCGTTTATTGAAAGAAACTCCAGAAGGAGAATTTTAAACTGTGCTACGCGTTTCCTAACTAAACTAAAATCTAGCATCCTATGTAGTATATATACAAATCTATAGATCATATACAGGGCTGAATAAAAGTATTCGGATATTTTTCCGAATAATGTATATGTTGGAAATTTCTGAAATTACGTTTTTAAATATGTTATGCGTTTTCCAAATTGTTTACTTAGATGTAATCTTTCAGCTTATTAAACGGTAATGATTAGTAATATTATTTTTGAAGCGTTGGAAAGTGTTACATAATCTATGCTTAACGCATGATTTTTCGTTCTTGTTGAATTTTTTTTCATTCTTATATGCTCAGGCATGAAGGAGTTTCACATAATTACTATTTTACAATCGAATTGAATAATAAGAGCTAAATGTAAATTTCTACAATCGTTTTCTACATCGTTACTACATGTTCTACTTTAAAAAACGTCCTATAACTTTATTGTGGCATATTATAAATATCCAATGTTTCAATGATATTGTATAAAATGCATTTGAAAAAAAAAATTGGAAATTTTAAAGCTGAGAGTCAGGGAAAATTTGACATTCACTATTAAAAAAATATACCTTAACTAAACTTAAAAACAAACTATGTTTAATAGGATGATGAGATTATATTATGGTGTCAAATTACAGCATTTTAATTAGTTAGAAAACTATTTCCTTAATCAGAGTATTTATTTAAATAGGATTTGAAAAAATGGTTTAACAGTGTTTTGGCAATGATTATGTTTGCAATATACGTGCATTTCGCAGATATGTATTGTCTGCAACAGCGGAAATGTATATTGATTTGACTATTGTTGACCCCGTTTTTAAGTACCAAAATAATGGTAATCATAAGTGCAAATGGGAACAGAATTCAAGCTCAGTTCTTATAAATATAGAAGTTGGTAATAATAATTATTATTATAAAATTCATAAATAGAGATGAAAAAACATCGTTTTTCACACTGACAAAAATAGCTCTCTCTCGTTCAGAGTATATTTACAAGATTTAGAGTACGGACAGACGAAGGAAAAAAAGCGGCCGACAAACCGAAGTCAAAATCACCTTTTTTACAAAGTTATAGCGTGTTAAAAAGGTAATCTTCATAAATTTTGACATATAACATGTTAAAGTAAAGACTAAAAGCATAACTTACTTTACATTTCTTTATACATACATTCAAAATTAATTTATTAAAGTTAAAAAATATCGAAAAATTACACACATACAAGACGAATGTTGGAGAATTTAAAATTGACTTTTTATACTTTCATTGTAAGAACCTTTCGAACAAAAAGTCTGTACAAAATAGAGTAATTGTTTTAAAAATATGTATTAAAAATACTTCTAGAAACGGAATATTCATCAGTAAAAAAGTTAAAAAGAAATATAATAAAATTTATTTCTATAGAAATATTCTGTAACATTAAAGCGTAAAAATTACGCTAACATAATACTATTTAAATATTCACTTAATGTTGCAGCAAAATTTAATAAAGCTAATTCATTAGTTAAAAGATTCTGAACCTGTCATATAAATATGCTTGTGAAACCTTAATATTCGCACTGCATTGATTTATGAGTTTAAAATACAAGTTAACGAAATAACTGTATTAATCTTGATTAATGTTTTGCTTTGTATAATTTTAGGTTTAAGGGATTAAATATGAATCTGCGATATATGCATCTGTTATAAATATATGTGTGTGTGTGTATGTATGTACATACGTTTATACATACAGATACACACACACTCTCACACACACACACACACACACACACACATACATATACATGTATATATATTTTGCTTGCTATATTTGCGCAAATTTCCTACAAATGTATCAATTTAGATTTTTCTTAAACGGAAAAAAAATTACTTAAGATTTCTATCGGCACATATTCTTTTTAGTGATGTATAAATATTATATTCTGATGCATTATATTAAACACTGCCAATTTATTAATTTATGATGTGTATTTATCATGTTATTTTTTTTATTTTTTTTTTCCATCCCAATCCATCTCCAATTTAATTATATATATACAGGGTGTTCCGTTAAAGGGGTCCAATATTAATAGGGGTAATAGAGGAGATCACATGGAGCATAAATCAGTATATAAAGCCTGGTCGGATCTCAATAGTTTTCAAGTTACAGCAAATAGAATGAAAATTCGGAAAATTGTAAAAGAACCCTCATTGCTAAACTATCGATAATGCTACATAAAAACGAAGCACATATTTAGAAAGAGCAGAAAAAAACCTACAAAATGACATCAATTGTATTAAAATAGCAATATTTATTGACGAGTTACAAGCCCTGAAACAGTGAAAAAAGTACGAAATCCAATATACATCAAAATAGTTAATCGTTAATTCCAAAAAGACAACTCTAGCTACAACAAGGAAAATCTAGTAAAATTTGGTCCATTCCGAAAACTTTCGAAAAAGCTTACAATGAACCATATCGGTTTAATTGTGTGAGAGAAATTAATCAGTTTCTTAGTTACAACTCCGCTTTCTTTGACACTAGCAAAGGTTAAACTCCGCCCATCACGATTGGAAACACCGCCTTTTTAATTACTCTCAACTATACATTTTCGATCATGCTTCTTCTGAGATGCAACATTTTTAATTATTCAAGAGTTGAATGAACCAAAATAACTTTACAATAATAGTCTACATTTTAAAGTGGTCTTTTATTGTTATAAAGCTTAAGTTAAATTCCTTAAAATTAAACTGGTGGTGAAAATTCGGAAATAATTAAAAATATTGCGATTTGTAACTATGCAAGAAGTTTCAGTACATGTTTTACATGGACAATTATTGTATGTATATGTGCATCATAATTTATGATAGGAAATAATAATACCAAATAGCATAATAATTTTATTAATTATAAATTTAAAAAAGACACTAAATTTTAAATTAATTCATACAAACTTTGTAATTTACAATTTGAGTACACCACAGTCTGTGACTTACAAAATACTGTGCCAAAAAGTGTTGAAAATAAAAGAAAAATGACAAATAAAGAATTACATTCCACGTACTTTATGACATATGTGAAGCATAGTCTTCTGGCCTGCGCTGCACAGTTCAATGTCGGAAGGCAGACGAACGGACATTATTATAATAGGTGTTCGAAGTTGCGCCCATTAACAGAATCGCACAGCGGACAGCGACGTCGTAAAGATTGGCGAACACGCCGAAAAACTCCGACGGAGTTGGGAATGTCTCCTGCAGCGACAACGATTCGCGCTAGTAAATCCTCCGGTGTATCCACAGGCGTTTCATACACCAGCGATTTAAGGTGTCCCCAAACAAAAAAGTCTAACGGATTGAGGTCTGGAGAGCGTGCAGGCCAAGCAACAGGTCCACTGCGTCCAATCCATTTCCCAGGATATGTTGAATTGAGGTGATTGCGAACACCTATGAAAAAATGTTCCGGTGCGCCATCGTGCATAAACCACATATTGTAGCGCAATGTTGCTGGCACATTTTGCAGTAACTGCGGTAAGATATCCCGTAGGAAAACCAAGTACGTACTGCCATTGAGTACATCTGGGAGTAAATATGGTCCTATGAGATAATCGCCGAGGACACCTGCCCATATGTTCACACTGAACTTTTGTTGTGCGTTCGACGGGAAAACAGTGTGCGGATTTGTATATGACCATGTGTGCATATTGTGCGTGTTTACCACGCCCTCTCCCGTAAATGTTGCTTCATCAGTAAATAAAATATTTTCCAGAAATTGTGGATTATTTTCTGTTACATTAAGCAACCAGCGTACGAATTCTGTCCGCTGAGCACAATCTGTTACTGATAACAGTTGTACCCGCTGCACATGAAAGGGGTGCATGTTTTCTGCACGCAGAACACGCCACACACTTTGGTGAGAAACACCGACTTCAGACGCAGCAGCTCGTGTACTCGTGGAGGGGTTATCTTGTCGAGTTGCATCATGTCGAGGTTTCCCTGCATCAATGCTTGCTGTATTAAACGATCCAGTCTCCCGTAATCGTCTATCGATTTTTATGAAGAGTTTCGAACTTGGGCAACGTCTCCTTGGAAATTGCTCACGGTACATGCGCTGTGCTAGACATGCATTTCCATGAGCTTGCCCGTACATCAGATGCATGTCCGCATATTCTTCGTTAGAGTATTCCGGCATAATTATTATACATCAACTTACTACAATCCCACTTACAACAGCCTCCCTTTAACATAACGCCCACTGATGACTGCTGTTTTATTACACTTTTCTTCCTATACACATAGAAAATTTGCATAAAAAGTACTTCTTCTTCATCATCCTGAAAGTTCATGGAGGAAACGCAGCAGTCACGGAGTTTGCTTTAAGACAAGGCGAGAGCTGCACAATATGTCATTCACTTGACCAGACTGAATAATGAAAGAGTATTGATAGAGGTTGATCAGAAATGTATAATTGAAAGATATTAAAACGGGGTGTTTACAATCGTCATGGGTGGAGTTTCGCTCTTTCCGAGCGTGCAACAGTACAGAGTTGTAACTAGGGAACTGCTTGATTTCTCCCATACAATTAAACTGATATGGTTTATTGTCAGCTTCTTCGAAAGCTTTCGGAATGGACCAAATTTTATAACATTTTCCTTGATGTAGGCAGAGTTGCATTTTTGGAATTAACGATTAACTATTTTGCTAAATATTTGATTTTGTATTTTTTCACTGTTTCAGAGCTTGTAACTCGCCATTAATTCTCAATATTCTAAAACAACTTATGTCATTTCGTAGGATTTTTTCTGCTCTTTCTAAATATGTGCTTCGTTTTTATGTAGCATTATCGATAGTTTAGCAATGAGGGTTTTTTTACAAATTTCCGATTTTTCATTCTATTTGCTGTAACTTGAAAATTATTGAGATCCGGCCAGGCATTATATACTGATTTATGCTCCGTGTGATCTCCTCTATTACCCCTATTAATATTGGACCCCTTTAACGGAACACCCTGTATATATATATATTTAAATCTATAAACCTACATTTTTTATATAGCAGAAAAAAAACAAATCAATTTCTAAATATAAAACAGCATACTTCTTAGTTAAAATGAAAGAGGCATGTAGTACTTTCATTTCTTGAACATTTTCATTTTCAAAATTATGCTCGAAATGATGAATTTTATATTTATGCATTCGGCTCTAAGTATTTGATTCCTTAACTTTTTGACAGTTACTTAAGAAATTATAGTTTTATAGGATTCACCAAAGGAAAAAATATATTTCCTTCCGTGAATATTTCATTTCAAGAAAATTTTCCAAATGTTGTATTTGAAAAAATATTACTTGGAGTTTGTTTGTGTTTTTAATTTGTAGATAGAATTCAAACTTAATTTAAAATTTACAATTCGATTCATAAAGGCAATATACAATCAGAAGTTTTATAATTGAATCAAATTTTCATATATATATATATATATATATATATAACGAAGATAATTAAAAAAAACTCTGCGTTTTTTGTGTGGTACAATAAGGCAATATAGCATCTCCAGTCCAGTTATTCTGCGTACAGTAATTCCGTAAACATACAGGAGGGGAAATTTAGTGTCTATAGCAGTTTACGTGATTGGTAGATATGGAAATGAATGAAAATCAGCCATATGTCAATCCTGAGAGATGAAGAAAAATCATATCAAATGTGAATCTTGCCATACATGAAGTGTGTGTGGAAATAATATTTCCGAATAGGATAATGGCTTTAGGCATTTACCGTAAACTGTTATTATTTACGGATAAATTGAGATGAGTAGAAGTGTTTTGGCATGATCAAACAAAAAAACCTTACGTGTAGGATAATGCAAGAAGCAGGCCACATGGGTAACAACAAGGCTATAAACAAGTGGAGGGGATTTACATAAATATGCACAGATGGCACATATAATTGTTTCTTCGTCGATTGGTGTATTGAATGTCTTCATTTCCAGTCAGTAGAAACTTTTCTACAATGAATTTTAAACGTTGTAAATAAATTTTTGATGTGCGTCAAACTGAATGACTTTTACGATTAATTATTTTAATCAAAAAATAATGTAATGTATTTTCCTAATTTGTACAGTGGGTGACGGTTAACAAACTTAATCCGTTCTTAAACAATGTTCGCTAACCGAATTGCTCGTTAACTGATCATAGATTTGGTATAGATTTCTATGGGAATTCAATTAATTCGTTCTTAAAAGCTAAATAATATATACATTTTAACATAAATTCTCAATAAATTTATTTAAATGTAATAATATTAAAGCATACATTAACATTACATACATATAGTCTTGCCCTTCCTTCACTCATGCTTTTTTTTCGTTTGTTGGACATTAAAGTATCTATCCAAAGTCGATAGCTTTTCTATCTTCTTCAGGATGTTTCTGAAGTGATTAACATTATTTTCGTTGTACAGGCTCCCGATGCCTATAACATCAGGCTATTTTGGATTTTTTTTGATTCCGTCGTCCTGACTTCCTCCCACATTTTTAAAATTTCTTTTATAACAGAATTGAAGCCTAAAACATGTTAATAATTTAGGAACTAAATTTCAATTAAAATAATTAATTTACAATAAAAAATATTTCTTTAAAAGGGGACAAAATTATATAAAATAATGTTTTTAATCTGTGCATTCTAATTTGGATGCTCTAAGATGTAGAGCCCGAACCCACGGTAGCCCATGAATAAATTAGGCCATAAGTATACAACTGTTTAAGTGTTCTCTAGGTCGATAATAGATGCAATTTAATACAGCTCAGCTAATCTGAAACGCAGCATTGCTTTTTCCAGGCTTTGTTTTCTGAGGTGTTTGTTAACCGAACATATGTTCGTTATCCGAACATAAAAATCTCTCCCAAAAGTGTTCGTTAACCGATCTGTTCGTAAACCGAACAATTCGATAACCTATCACCCACTGTATAACAAAATTATCTACGAACAATGTAATCGATAACAAATAGCATTCTTTTCCGCACTATTCCTCATGCAGTTTATTAAGGCATCTTATCCTTAAGTTTACGCGGAGTACAAAAAAGATTATATTATCGTTCTCTGGAACCGTTAAGGTATTAAGAAATGCCCATTTAATCTAGATTGTATTATATTCAAACTATATTTCTTCCTTTTAATGTTTCATAAAATCAAATATTTTGAAAAAAATTAATTTTCGGATTTTTTTACGATGTTTTTCCACCAAAAATTATATTGATTTTTTATTTAACTGTTAAACAGTATATTAAGGATATTAGTCATTATAGCTTTTATTTAACTGTATAAAATATATTTTGCTAATAAATTTCAAAATAGTTTGTGATTCATATCACATTTATAATGTTAAATCATTAAAATATTTACTAGAGCATAAATAAGAAACATCATTCATTTTAAGAAAAAAACCCCTTTAAAATTACTTTGATTATAAGTATTAAACATGGGAATATATAACACATTAGTAGATCAATAATAATACAAAGTCACGCAAATGAAGATGACAAAAATATACCACAATGTTTTCTAGAGCATAAGTATGTAACATCATTCATTTTAAGTAAAAAAACCTTTAAAATTACACGTTAAACATTAATAAATAATTGGTATGGAAACGTAAATACCTTCTAGACGTTTATGGACCCTTTTAAATACCCACCACAAAAATTACAATCTCGTGCAGTTGGAAAATAAAATTTAGATATGCATGTATTTATACTTGTGAGTATGTGATTATTAAACACTGTGATCATTATGAACTGATTACTATTTATTAAATATGAATTGATCATCATAAATAGTGTCATCATGTAAATTAACGTACAGTGGTGGTCAAAAGTTTCCGACCAACATAAAATTTTGGTTAATTTGTAAGTATACCCATATGAAAAGGAATCTCAAAGTGATACCTATTTATTTTATTTACATAATAGTTAGAAACTTATTTATAGAATAACAAATAAATATCAATAAATTTAATTCACAAAATTAATTGCAAAGGAAAACGCATGTTCTCAAATGTTTCCGTCCATCTTGGCAAGTTTGGAAAAAAATGGTATTATAATAGAAAATAACAGTGATCAACAACATTTACAATTAGTATTTTATTGTCATACATTTAGCAATAAGTACTGCGGCGCAGCGACGTGACATCGATGCAATAAACGGTTGAAGATCGTCTATGTTCAGTTTTTTTTCACTCTTTTTTCAATTTTTGTGAAAATTCTGCTGAATTGGAATATTTTTAATTCCGCACACAGTTGTCAAGTTCATTTCAAAGATTTTCGATTTTCTATTGGATTCAGATCAGGTGATTGGGCTGGACATTTCAAAAGCGGATTTTTTTGTGAGAAAACCAGTGCTTGACGAGATCGCATGTATGCTTTGGCTCGTTAGCATGCTGAAACAAATAGTTGCGACCACAATTTTTCCTTCAATAGGACAGCAAATGATCTTGCAAGATATTGTTATACATTGCACCATTCATCTTGCTACGGATTTCAACTAACGGGCCGACACATTTTCCATAAAATGATCTCCACAGCATAACGTTTTCTCCGCCATGCTTCATTGTAGAAATAACATGGCAGTAATATCTCGAATCACATCTTTTGCTTTAGGTCGTCGGACGTAGTGTCTGCCATCACTCCTAAAAAGGTTGAACTTCGATTTATCGGAAAACTAGCTGTTACCCGTGACTTCGTTCACGAATCATTAAAAGAAGAATAAATGCATTAATTAAGCAAAATATTTCATTCCCGATAATTAGAAACGTAAATAATTAACTAACTCTTTATCACATTCCATAGGACACAATACAGTATTTCTATGTTATAGAGGCCTTGACATAACTAAGTTTTAAAAAAGTGAAATTTTGTGACAAATAATCACGAAAAGGTAACTGCAACCAATGAAAAAAGGCGGGCCAAATAAAATCGTGGAAATCGTCGAATTATATAAAAACATATGTCAAGTTTACCTGGTAAACCATTTTACTTTTAACGCCTTTGTGAAACGTTTTAACAGCAATCCTTCAAAGATAATGGAAATAGTATATTCTTTTTCATTAAATTCAATTCTTGTGAATAGGGAGCAATTATTGTAGATCTAAATGCAAGGAGCTTAAATTTGCCTCCTTGATTTAATCTATAACTGAAAAAAATCTTTATTTCTAAATGAAAATATGTTGACAGACGATTTTTGTTTCCAGAATAAATTGATTCATGAAGTTTGAATATGTGAAAATACGTTTTTATTTTTCAAAAATTTTACTGTAATCAAGATTTTTTTTTCTTTCGCCATCTATCCAAATTGAAAATAAATTCCTTTTTCTTTTTCAGTTTTAATGAGGAAAAATATATTAATACCGTTTTATTTCTTCTTTTTTATCCACAAAAATGGAATAATTTAGTTGCCATTTTTAGAGAAACTTCGTTAAAATTTACAAAAAATAAAATAAATAATAATAATAATAATAATAATAATATCTCGGAATTTAAATCATTTTTTAAATTCTGAGAGTTTATGACATCCTCGGATGAATGATAACCGGTGTTATGTAAATCGCGTTGCGTTCGACAATCTGAAAAGAGTAGTTGCGAAATACAAACAGGCGGTCAGATTTTAAAGTAATAGATTCGTATTTATTTTTCTTTTCCTAATAATCATGGTGAGGTTTTTGGCAAAAAACTCTCATGTGTATGTAACTTATATTCATGCTTAATAATTGGTATTGATTAAAAAAAAATTCAATTTTTCGTTTTAAATATGTCGTGAAACTAATCTACTTTCTATACTTACTGATCCTTGTATTATTAATGTACGGAATTAATTCCCGCGCCTAGTAAAACACATTTAAAAATTCCCGTTTTATTTCAAATATGACGTCACATTTTCCTCAGAGAAATCTCATTTTAATGCCATAATTCTTGTTAATTTTCTTTTTCTGGTAATTAGGACGTAAATTTTAGCGGAAAACTCACATTTGTATGTAACTGGTACTCAAGCTAATTATTAATCAGTATCGATGAAAAATATTTTAGTTTTTCATCTTAAGGGGGTAGGATACCTTTGAACACATCGAAAAAGCAAAAAAATATCACTATGTTCCAAGCTTCAAAACTTGTGTAATAACTCAAAAATAAAAATCAAACTTCATTTAAATATAAAGTTCGTATTTAATTTTATATTTAAAAAAATATATATACTTGTAAATTCGTAAATAAATATTGAAATGATAAGTTTAAAATTATATATGATAGTAACAGGAAAAAAAACATAACACGTCTTGCGCGCAGTGTTACTAAAAAAACTATGAATGACAGTTAAAAGAAATTTTCATCACATATTCATTTCTGTATTATCTACAACTTAAAACCAGAAAAAGTAAGACTTATTATTTTTTTGTTTTTGTACTTTGAAAATATTTTTAAAAAATCGAAAATTGAAAATTTTTTTAATTTATAAGTTCATATTTTAATTTAGCCAATATTTTTTATAAATATTCTGGTTTTAGTATAAAGGTAACACTATTATGTATTTATTTTCACCAAAGTTTCCTCTTTATATGCATATTTTCAGATTTTATCATGCGCGCAAGACGTGTTATGTTTTTTTTGTTCTTATTATCATATAATTTTTTAACTTATCATTTCAATATTTATTTATGAATTTACAAGTATATATATATATTTTTAAATATAAACATAAATACGAGCTTTATATTTAAATGAAGTTTGATTTTTATTTTTGACTTATAACACAAGTTTTGAAGCTTGGAACATAGTGATATATTTTTTTTTTTTTTGAATTTTCGACGGGTTCAAAGGTATCCTACCCCCTTAAATATTGCGTCCATTATCTATCTACTTTCATTATACATTGATATTCATGCTCCTTGTATTATTACGACTATTTGAAAATACATGTTTTATTTATGACGTCATATTTGTCTAAGCCGAGGAGGATCCTTTTCATAGTTACATGGTCCAAGCGAAATCTATTTTTAAGAATATAATTATTGTTCATTTTTCCTTCTAATTATAACGCTGTTTTTTGACAGAAAAAGATCTTTTTAATGTAACCGATATTCATACTTCATGTATAATAACAAATACTCCATATTTTTGTTTCAAACATCACGGAAATTGATCTTCTTTTGAATTCTTTTTAATTTTCATTTTTCACGTGAAAATCGTTCAATTGAAAATTAATTGTTGAGGAAAAATTATTTTTCCGTGTTTTTATTTATTGGCAACGATCAAGCCCTAGCAACGATAAAGTAAAATGGTTAAATTTTATGGGAAAATATCCATTTATTCTCTATGAAAATAACAAAATTTTTAATTATTAAGGAAAATATTTGAATAAAATGAACAAAAACAGGCCTATGTTCATTGGAGGGTTATAATCAACGTATATGCAAAGATACAGGATCATTAAATGCCCCATTTTGACGCTGGCTTCAGCCTAACATTTGCACACAATCAGATTTATAATATTATTAGGATAGTACTTTTTTCCAGTTTTCACTTGACCAGTCTTTGTGTTCCTTGGCAAACGTAAGTCGGGCCCGCTATTTTTTTATCTTTTTTTACTTTTGAAAGGTTTTTTAACACCGAATCTTCCATAAAGTCCTGCGTCACGTAAGCGTCTTGACACAGTATCCCTAAATCGCGGGAAATTGCAGTAGCATGTTTATGCGGATCTTCAACTGCTTTTCTCCTGATAATTCTGTCCACATGATTACACGTTTTCCTGGGTCTTCAGGACCGTGGCAAGTCAGGAAGACCATGGCCATCTTTATATATTTTTTAAATATCGTTCACGGTAGATTTTCCGATCGATAACTTTGCCTTAATCACACGAGAGGATTGACCTTTTAGTGCCAAACAACTCACTCGTTTACGACTAATAATTGTTGAACTATTCATTCTTGAATTTCAACTACGTTATTCACGTTGATTAATTAACAAACACGGCCAAAACAACACTTTACCGATAGGCAAAACTAACTAATGTCGAAAGGCCGGAAAGTTTTACTGACGCGAATTTTGAATTCCTCCTCTTTACATCAAGTGTATTCACTATCCAATCAAAATGATCACGTGGTCAGAGGTCATTTGCATATTCCTAACATTTGGAGCAATAGCGCTTCTTCTTTGCTGAAACGTTCTGGAAAACAAATCAAAGAAACTAAATGGACAGAAACTTTTGACCGCCACTGTAAGTCGTTATTTTATGTCATGTATAAGTCGTTATTTTATAATCAAGCCTTGTATTCAAGATTATCTGTATAGTGCAATTCTAAAGCCACATCTGTTGCTTCAACTTTTAGTTGCATCACTGTATTTTAAGAGTTCCAATTACACTGAGCATTTATGTGGTTAAATAAATTAATGAAACTTATTAGTGAGTGGCACAAGGACTTGAATTGAATGTTTTAGAAAAGCCCTTGTGATATTAAATATCATAAAATATGCTAAATATGTCTCAAGAAACTAAACTTTTCATTTCAAAGTGGCATTTTCTGACGTCTTTCAAAAATTCTTTTAACTCTTTTAAATCTTTCAATGAGGAACTACTAAACATTGAATTGAAATTTTCTTAAACTTACGTAACACAGATTCTAAAGAAGTAAGAGAGAGAAATGCTAACACTGACTTCACAACATTTTGAAATTAATGCTTTCCTTATGTCTAAACAATTATAAAATTGAATAATTAAAAATAGTTTGAATATTTGAAACTTTTCTTAATAAATACTTGATTTGGATAAGCATTTCTCAATTGGCCGTAAAACTAGTTTATGCGTATGAATGGTTATTCGATATTACATCATAAATGTTAGAAATTTGTTTATCGGATGATGTCTGTGTAAATTAATTCTTTTGTCAGATAAACAGGATTGAAATAATTAAAGTATATTTGTTTTGAATGCTTTAAATGGACAAACATTAGATGTAACGACTGTTCATTTGGAAGCTATACCTATCGAATCAAGGGGAAATGATTTATGCAATAAAAGACAAAAAAAATAGTTGGTAAGGGTAAATGAGACACTGTGTATAATGGATATAAATGTCACTACAAACAAAAAGTATCATAATAAGTGTCATCATCTAAATTTCTTTTTTCTCTGCATTCAAACACAAACTTTTGAGCATGCCGATATAGAACACTCAAGGTGATAATACTCAAGGCAGCACAATAACTTGCCCGTCAATGAATACCATCTTTACGGGGAGACCGTTACAATTTTACGATATTTTTTATTATAGTGAAATATTCATATTACTGATCTTATTTATTCCTATCTACCATTTTTTAACAAAAAAATAATTAATTATTTTTCCATGGTCTAAAATATACATCCAACAAATATAAAATGGTTACAACCAATGGTTGTTTTCAAGGGCGTTTTAAACATATGTTTCTAAAAGCCTCTCCTCCCCCCTAATACACTTTTTCATTAAGGAACTTGTGCTACATCATACGTAAGATTTTGAATTTGTAGAGGATGATTTCTATTATTTTCTAAAGATAGATTTCAGAAAATTAGAGGCAATAAAAAAGAACATTTGATTCATAATCTTTTCTGTAAAACTAGAAAGACTCTATAAGTTTCTGAGGTTTGTGATTGATTTTGATTTTTGTTTTTCCTTGAAGTTATGATAAAGATTAAATTCCTGGGTCATAAATAACTGTGAATTTTAAAAGCGATGCAATAATTTTTCGTATTACTTCTATAAAAGGATCGCTTGCAACATTTTTATTAATGTTTTTAGCATTTAGTTTGAACGAAATTTTATCATTTTTATAATAAAAAAACAGGCATGAATATTCTTACCTTAGTAGTAATTTTTCTGGCATTTATTTAAAAAAGTTCTCTTTTTTATGAAGGTGTAACTTGTTGACAGTTATGATAAATTGGCGAGATTTGAAAGGATATTTTCTACCAAATATTGATTTAGAAAATTAAATATTCGAATTATTTGGAATGCGTTACATTACACGTGATACAGAAAACAACACAATTTTGCATTTTCTTAAAAAAATAATTGTATATATAGAATTTCTCGACAGTCAATCAATTAATGAAATGACAAGCCATTGCTTGGTGATTTGGAGATTCACCAATGTTTTCAATGTTCGAAGAGATCGCATTGTCTCTAATTAATTTCTGGTAGAGAGTGTGTTTAATGCAAAAAGTTTTTAAAGTATGCTCTGTTTTAGAATTCCATAAATACTGATATTTAAGAATCTTTTTATTAATATTTTTTCAGTTTAAAAATTTTACAATGAAATACATTTTAAATCTTTAACTGTTATTCACGGTATATTATCTGAAGTTTAAAAGCAAGATTATAAGTATTCGAAGAATCTTTATATTCCATCTACTCTATATCATACTTGAATATTTAATAATCATTTTATCGCATTCACGCTTTACGTAAAATCGTTACATAATCATGCATCAAAATGTAACACCTGACAATAACAGTTTTATACTGCCTGCAAAAATGAATATAGTTGTCCCTTTGTAATGTAAAAGCTTTTGAATATATTCATGTATGAAGCAATTTTCGTTATAGCAAATGGTTTGAAAAGGAAATCCACATTCAGCAAAATTTCGAGTTCTGCTCTTAAATCACATTCGCTTCACTCAGGTGTTTATTGTGTAAACCGTATCCGATTACATATGTGAAAGAGATTTGGTTTGAATAGTACACATTTTATAAGTTCAATGTGGTTTGTCTTCGTTGTATGTTATCAAACAAAAGTTGAAGTATAAATGAAATATTTTCTAATATATTACATGCATGAAACGGTAAAATTTCTAAAGTGTTAAATTAAATTCTGTATTTATTTTATTAAAATATAGGTTGATTATGAATATAAAATAAACAAATATAGAATACAAAACATTATATTAAGTAAACAAATGAATTACTCATAAAACAATATTATCTCGATTGATACTTTCTTCAGATATTATTGCGCGCAATACCTGTATATAAAAGTACAGATAAAACAAACAAACAAACACAAGAAAATAAAACGGAAGTAGCTATTTAACTGGATATTATACAGACTTTTGGATCTGTATAATATCCACTGAAACAAAGATAGTCTCAAAAATCATCACGCAATTACAAGAAACCCAAAAATCAATCTACGTCAAAAGGGTCAAAGGACACTCGGGTGAAAGAAGGAATGAAAGAGTGGACGAGTTAGCAAAACAAGCAACAAAACCATCAACAAAGACAATAAAGAAATTCCTACCCCTTCCTCTATTACACCTCAAACGCATACAGAAATTTCAACTAATTAAACAATGGCAGCAACCCTGGGATCTGGAGCTGACAGGAAGGTATACATACACGCTCCGTCCCAAAGTAGCAGAAACCTTCCTACTTTACCACAGAAACTTGTAAATCTTCGGATCCAACCATGGCCCATTCCCTCAGTACCTGCATAAATTTGGAAAATACCCATTCTCCCTCTGAACGTGCGGTGCCCACGGCACATCAGACCATTTCATTTTGGATTGTCCACTGACAGCAACACTGAAAGTAAGGAAACCAAGAATACTTCCTTTGTCGAACTGGTTTGATGTAATCCAAAAACAACCAAGAAACTTGCAAAAAAATATTAGACTGCATTTTTCTCGTGGAACACAATCAGATTCTGTTCCAACTGTCCGAACTCTTTTCACCAAACCCCCTCCACTGTAAACTCTTGAAAACAATCCTCAAGAGTGTAAAAAGAACATTAAGTCTTCATCAAACATCTCTCATCAATACGGAATTCTTAATTCTAACAATCAACAGTGTAAATATAAATTAATACATCATCTGACTGCCACCATTTACAATGAACTTTAAATCATAAACTCTTATGACACATATTGTTCATGACAATCAAAAGTATAAATAGAACTTAAACAATCATCTTACTACCACAATCCAATGTGAACTCTAAATCTTATGTAACTCTTATGAACTTACAAAATCATCGTCGAATGTGTACTCGACGTTAATCTGGGCCGGCAGTACCCATTGTAATGTAAATATGTAAAAGCCTCATGGCCTCTTTTGTAAACACATTTTTAAAATAATCCCGCCGAGCAGGGCTTGTAGAGCGTAGGCCATATTGTACCCCCCCCCCCTTGCTTGGTTAAATTGAATTGAATTTATTCCGTTGCTTAAAATTGCAATTAGTGCATCATATTTCTGATAATTTCTTCCCAAATATTCACATGTAATTAGTCATTTATAAATAGTTTTACATTAAGTCAGATTAATATGACTAAATGCAGGAAAATAATGGTTTACATAGCTTACGAAGTATATATACGTATATGATGTAACTTATGTAACTTGAAGATTTTTTACTTTTGTGGATTGTAGGCTGGCTTTGACCCATATGTATTCTAAATAAAATATTCTTATAAAATATTTTGGCAAATTAATTTCTAAATTTCTTTAGAAGCTTTCACAAGGATAAAAAAAATCATTATTTTAAAAAATGAGAAAAAATTGGAACAATTTTTCGCACGTGAAATCAAAGTAGCCAAATATATGCAAGGTATTGAAACTACTTTTACCAAATGTTACATATTAGACTTCATATATTATTTTCATATTGTATTTGATATAAAATTTCGAAATATAAATATACATGGAAATAGTTACAAACAGTACTGATTTTCTATTATATTCCTTATTTTTAGATGATGTTATTAAATAATTAATTGAAATGTACAATAATACATGAATAATACAATGAAACAATTTGCATTTTATTTAAATTCTTCTGTATTTTGTTTGTACAAGGATATATTCAAACATAAAATTCCGTAAGTTAAGTATTAATATCAATAATTAAAGAAATGTAATCCTTAAAATCCAAATTATTTGGGTTAAACCACTGGGTTAAGAAAAATAAATATTAGTTTTTATTTTAAGTTATAAAATGACATGTTTTACTTGCAATAAATATATTATTCTATAAAACAGCGAATAATTATTAAATTTTTCTATCTTTCTTTAATTTTTTAAAGCATTTTCATTTTTTAAAATATGATTTTTGGGATATAAGAATAATTTTTCATTAAAGAAATATTGTACATAATCAGAAACTTTAAATATCGGAAGCGATAGGCGGTGATAAATTTCTTGAAAGCGATCCAAGAACTTTTTTATGCAGTTCACAAAACTGTGAAAGAATGATGACAACATTATACTTTATTTTTGTTTTCTTACCACTCGCACGGAGAAAAACTTTTGCACTTCGATGTGTACAAATTACGTACTGATTTATTTTAAAATTAATTTTTATTCAACTGCTAATTTTAATTTAAAAAAGTGTTTTAACGAAATGTGAGTACAGTATGTAAAATACCTGCTCAAAACCTCTTATATGATGCATCATTTAATGTTGTGCGTTTTG
The DNA here is from genome assembly GCA_963931845.1 of Maratus michaelseni. NCBI lineage: Eukaryota > Metazoa > Arthropoda > Arachnida > Araneae > Salticidae > Maratus > Maratus michaelseni. The sequence goes on from OZ007588.1 coordinate 431,836,714, forward strand.
CATGTACATAGAAAAGTGTGTTTTACATAAGAATTATGTATAGATCAGGAACACGAGCATGTTTAGACAATGACGTGTTAATAGCGGAAGTGGAAGCAAATCTGTAACAGATAATCGAGCAACTGTCAAACACTCTTAATCAACATTGGTAGACCATCCAGGAACATTTGCAGCAGATTGGTAAATTAAGCAAAGTAGGTATTTGGGTCCCGCATAATCTGTCTGAAAAAATCACGTTATTAGAAGCTATAACCGATCCACCACATGCAACATATTTCTTCTTCAACGGCACAATATAGAAGGATTTTTAGGGTTTCGTTCATCTCATGAAACCCTATTACTCCCGCTTCGTTGTCTGTCTGTCACAGAGCCGTTCTCAGAAGCTATATAACTTACAGAGTTGAAACTTTGTGTATATATAACTGAGTACCTGCTATAAAGCTCAAAATAATAAAATTTGAAAAAATCGTATTATTTTAATAAATAGAGATAAAAAAACAAAATTCTAACAGCCTTTTCTTATTAAATTTAAACATTTTTCGTTATAGCAATTGCCAACAATTAAAAATTCACAATAAAATTCTTTCCATAATGATTAATTTTCTATTGAAAGATTTCCACGTGAAAAATGAAAATGAAATAAAAAGTTTCACCAACAATAAAAAAAAATTATATGACGAAATATTGGTAATAAAAATGAACTTTTCAAAGATTTCTCAATAATACAAGGAGTATGAGTATGTGTATGCACAGAAAGCAGATTAATATCACGTTATTAGAGAATTAAAAAAAATTAATCTGACGTCATATCGAAGTTTAACGATTTTTTCAAATGTTTGAGAATAATACAAAGCGAGTATCAATATGAGTAACATAGAATAGTAAATATATGAGTTTGAGGAACGTATTGAATCATGATAAAATCCCGATTATGGAAATATTCGCATATTTTAACATTTTGGAGGAACATTAAATGAAAGCCTTTGTGCGATCTTCGATCACACTTACCCACTGAATAAGATAAAAGATAATCCAAAGCGCAAAAAGCTGTGGCTGTCGCCGAATGAATCGTCATGAAGTTCTGGTAAGCTATGTTTACGTTCCAAAAAACGAGCTTTTGTATGTTTGGTGGAGTATTCACGTTCATTTTAAAGTGCTAAAACCTGGACAAACTGTGAATGGAGACCTTTACTGTGAACAATTGCATCGAGTAAATAAATCTTTAATTGAAAAGTAACCAGCTATTTTCAACAGAAAAGGCGTTATTCTGCAACAAAATAATGGAAGACCGCACTGCGCAAGACAAACCATGGAAAAAATTAATTAAGTGTGGTGGTAGTTTCTGTCTCGCCCACCATCCTCGTATAACATTGTACCACCTGATTTCCATTTATTCCTATCGCTACAACACTTTCTACGTGACAAAAAAATTTAAAATTTGGATGATATCCAAAATACCATCTCCAGATATTTTACACAAAAGCCAATTGATTTTTATCGATCCGGCATTGAAACTTTGCACGCTAGATGACAAAAGGTTATTGATAATAAGGGTGATTACCTCATTCATTAAAAATAAAAACTTGTTAAAAATTTATTTCTGAATTTAATGTTAAAAAACGCCATTACTTTCCTGTACCCCAAATTTTATATAAGATTATTTTAATGTTTAAATAGGCAGATTTCGCAGGAAATGCCTCTAATATTATGTTATTTAAAAGAGTGTGCATGACAAAATATCTTTTATTACGTTCATTTATGCATCAAGGCTTAAATAATTTCGGTACATATGAATGAATGAATTTATTTCCTTAAGATAGTTGTGGAATGTATACACTAATAATTTTGGAAATATCAAACAACTTATGTAAGAGAGAGGCATCTCTTTTAACACTTTTCATTATAGTTGAAAAGTGTTTATGAATTTGATTTGTCTGGCCGTCCGTCTGTCCGTTCTCCGTCTCGCATAGATATAGTCTGATCGTCACGTAATCGATATATGTTACTGATGTCAACTATGGCATGTTTTTTATTGTAAATGAAGTATGTAGTATTTAAAGTTCATTTACAGGGATGTTCAAATATTTTCGTTACATTTTAGTTTAAAAAGAAAAATCATTTGCAATGTTTTTTTTAATACCACGCTATTTTAAAAGATATTCAAATTGCCTTACATCACTGATCTGCACTACAGGATTCCCATTGTAGAATATAGTGTGCATAGCATGTATCGTTCAATTACCGAGTCACACAAAATAATTCGGTTCCAGTACTATCTATGAGCGTCAATTGCTGGAAAGGAGCTTTAAGTTGTGGTACGAGTTTTTAAATTTAACTGATTTTCTGCATATTACTTGTTCTGCAGGAATTCTATAGAACATATACAAAGTTGCACAAAATAATCCATTTCCATTTATTGACGGAAATTGCTGAAGCACTTTTCTTTATATGTATTAGCCGTTTCTTAATTGAACTAAATTTCAGCATGGTAAGTAATATATATATATATATATATATCAATAGTACCTATACAAAGCTTCATAAGAAAATGTTTACTTTTCCAACGTTAGATGTTAGATACTGAAATTGTGTTTTGAAATGTTTTATGTGTTTTTCATATTGTTTACTTAAATATCACCTTATTCAAATGAAAGTTTGTTTTTTACAGTATTCTGAATGTTTTGGAAAGTGTTTTACAATATCTGCTTAACGCATGATTTCTCTTTCTTGTTTAATGTGATACATGTTTTGATTGCATATTGAAATATGTACTGTAAGTGAAGCAGATAAAAAAAAACTGTAAGTTTTAATTGTGGTCAGAACAGTATTAATATTACTATAAATAATATATTTCGGATAACCCATATACTGTTTTTGATTAGAAAACTGAAAATCAATGATCCTTTTTTATTTTTAAATTTATTGAGTAAAGCATATCGCATAAGATGAAATCGGTACTTACATGAAAATGTTCTCTCAATGATATTTAAGTTAATACATATTTAAACTAGTACATTTGTAGATCGAAGCTCTTAACATCAGCTCTTCCTCTCATTAATATAATGAAAATATTCAATTCTATATTTGAAGAATTCATCTAACAGTTTCACATTTTTATTAGTAATAAAGAAAGTACAATTTATGCTAGTGATAGGGTATTTAAATATTACGAGATGTAATGAGAAAAATAATAACATTCTTTGATATTTGAGCACTTGTAATTAATATATATATAATTATAATATCTTTGAATTGCAAAAAACATTAATCAAGTTCTTGTAACTTTTTTTTTCTTTTTTTTTTTTTTTTTTTTTTTTTTTGTAACAAATACTTTGCATTTCAGGAATGCTCTTCTTGCCAGTAATTTTAGTAATGAAATTTAACCTCCAAAGTAAAGTATTCTTCTTAAAAAATTTCAAGTTATTTTAAGATCCATGTGAATTCCATTAAATTACACTAAAGTGATAAATACGCCGTATCTCTATATCGTTATTTTTTATTCATTGTTCATATCACTTTTATATTTTGATAACTTATTTTATAAACATGATTTATTTTGTCTTAAGAAGTAGTAAAAAATAAAATACTATTTTATTAGAAGAAATGTCTGCATGAAATAAAGTAAAGCCAAAATATTTTGCATGTATTAAACATATCTTTAATCTTAAATTGATATTTCTTTTTACATAAAAATCTATCACGTCAGTAAAATAACAAAATACTTTTTTTACAGAAACACAATAATGTAAAATATTATTACAGAAAGTTCAATCCTGCATGCTGAAAATAAGTAAATAAAAACAGACAATATTAAGCAAATATCAAACTCTATCAATCTCAATCTCCTAGTGTATTAAATGCTACATAAAAGGAATGAATTGATTTTTGAATATGAGGATGACTAGATAGCATATCTTTCTGAAACATGATTATTTTCAAAAAGTGTTGAAAATATAAGATTAATATTTCATTTGAGATTATTGAATTACTCACTATGCAAGAAAGGGAATTCCATATTTTGAATCGAAGTCAAGGAGGTTAATTTTTTTACCTGCGCTCCAAAATGTAAAAGTTTTCAAATGCATAGATTCTACACACTTTTATTATTAATTTAAGATATAAAAATTTTAAAACCATTTTTTTAACGGAGTCTATGAGATATGTGAGTATATTAAGTTACAATGTTAAAAATTTGCAGCAAACTGTCCAGTCATTTGACCATTTTTATAGAAAACGGTAATATAACCGTAATTTATCTCTATTCTGACCCTAATAAGGGCAATAATATGTTGCGAATAGTGTTCAATTACGGGTTTGTAAACGTTTTCTATTAAACCGGTCGAATGATCGGACTGTTTGCTGCAAATTTTTAATAGTGTACTCATATGTGTTTTTACGCTTAGTGACATAATATAAGTATGGCAAATTTAATAATCTTTACATACATTTATTACAATTATAATTACATCTGACGGTACTACATGAAAGTATTAAAATAAATATGATTATTTCGACAAGAAAAAAGAAGCGAATCGAATGGTAATCGACTATACGCAGATGAAAGATTGCATCGCTTTTCCTTCACATTAACGATTGTTGTAGAATATGTTTTAAGTAAAAAATAATCTTATCCAAGAGTATCAAATAAATTTAAATAAAATAATCCACTTTATTGAAAAAATGCCTTTGCAAAATAAAATTTTTTTTGAGTTATTTAGTGATTTTATTTATTTGTATAATTATGTCCTATGACAATTAAGATAGTATAATGAAAAAGATCAACGATGTAAAAATATTTAATCAAGATGGACATTGTCATTTCTCCAAATTGTAGGCCTTCCAAAACTTAGATGAAATAGAAAAAAGTTTTTGAGTGTTGTCTTATCCTACACTGTTATGTTAATAATTATAGTAACAATAATAATGAACCACATGAAATGTCTAATCAATTTCTTTCCTGAAATAAATTTCTCATTCAGCATTTTTAGTAATATTCAGCATTGGTTGTGACGGCATTTCCACTTTCTCCTGGCAGCGCTGAAAAGTTTTAGGGGAAAAAGGCTCAATATAAACATTTTTAACCCTCCGCTCAATTTTTGGATTATACTAAAGTGATAAATACGCCGTATCTCTATATCGTTACTTTTTATTCATTGTTCATATTTCTTCAACTTATACATATTACTGTTCATATTACTTCTTTATATAACTTATTTTTTAAAACATGATTTATTTTGTCTTAAGAAGTAGTAAAAAATAAGATACTACTTTATTAGAAGTGAAGTAAAGTAAAGCCAAAATAATTTGCATGTATTAAACATATCTTTAATCTTAAACTGATATGTCTTTTTACATAAAAATCTTATCACGTCAGTAAAATAACAAAATAATTTTTTATACAAACATAATAATGGAAAATATTATTACGGAATGTTCAATACTGCATGAAGAAAATAAGTAAATAAATAAAAAAAAGATAATATTAAGCAAATATCAAACTCTATCAATTTCAGTCTCCTAGCGTATTAAATGCTACATAAGAGAGATTTTTTGAATATGAGGATGACAAGATAGCATATCTTTCTGAACCGTGATTCTTTCTAAAAAGTGTTAAAAATATAAGATTAATCTTTCATTTGAGATTATTGAATTACTCACCATGCAAGAAAGGCAATTCCATATCTTGAACGGAAGCCAAGGAAAGTTTAATTTTTTGGCCTGCGCTCCAAAATGTAAAAGTTTTCAAATGCATAGATTCTACACACTTTTATTATTAATTTAAGATATAAAAATTTTAAAACCATTTTTTTAACGGAGTCTATGAGATATGTGAGTATATTAAGTTACACTGTTAACACTGACCCTAATAAGGGCAATAATATGTTGTGAATAGTGTTCAATTACGGGTTTGTAACCGTTTTCTATTAAAACGGTCGAATGATCGGACTGTTTGCTGCAATTTTTTAATAGTGTACTCATATGTATTTTTACGCTTAGTGACATAATATAAGTATGGCAAATTTAATAATCTTAACATACATTTATTACAATTATAATTACATCTGACGGTACTACATGAAAGTGTTAAAATAAATATGAATATTTCGACAAGAAAAAGAGTAGAATCGAATGGTAATCGACTATGAATCAGATGAAAGATTGCATCGCTTTTTCCTTCACATTAACGTTTATTGTAGAATATGTTTTAAGTAACAAATAATCTTATCCAAGAGTATCAAATAAATTTAAATAAAATAATCGGCTTTATTGAAAAATGACTTTGAAAAATAAAAATTTTTTGGAGTTATTTAGTGGTTTTATTTATTTGTATAATTATGTCCTATGACATTTAAGATAGTATAATGAAAAAATCAACTATGTAAAAATATATAATCAAGATGGACATCGTCATTTCTCCAAATTGTAGGCCTTCCAAAACTTAGATGAAATAGAAAAAAGTTTTTGAGTGTTGTCTGATCCTACACTGTTATGTTAATAATTATAGTAACAATAATAATGAACCACATGAAATGTCTAATCAATTTCTTTCCTGAAATAAATTTCTCATTCAGCATTTTTAGTAATATTCAGCATTGGTTGTGACGGCATTTCCACTTTCTCCTGGCAGCGCTGAAAAGTTTTAGGGGAAAAAGGCTCAATATAAACATTTTTAACCCTCCGCTCAATTTTTGGATTATACTAAAGTGATAAATACGCCGTATCTCTATATCGTTACTTTTTATTCATTGTTCATATTTCTTCAACTTATACATATTACTGTTCATATTACTTCTTTATATAACTTATTTTTTAAAACATGATTTATTTTGTCTTAAGAAGTAGTAAAAAATAAGATACTACTTTATTAGAAGTGAAGTAAAGTAAAGCCAAAATAATTTGCATGTATTAAACATATCTTTAATCTTAAACTGATATGTCTTTTTACATAAAAATCTTATCACGTCAGTAAAATAACAAAATAATTTTTTATACAAACATAATAATGGAAAATATTATTACGGAATGTTCAATACTGCATGAAGAAAATAAGTAAATAAATAAAAAAAAGATAATATTAAGCAAATATCAAACTCTATCAATTTCAGTCTCCTAGCGTATTAAATGCTACATAAGAGAGATTTTTTGAATATGAGGATGACAAGATAGCATATCTTTCTGAACCGTGATTCTTTCTAAAAAGTGTTAAAAATATAAGATTAATCTTTCATTTGAGATTATTGAATTACTCACCATGCAAGAAAGGCAATTCCATATCTTGAACGGAAGCCAAGGAAAGTTTAATTTTTTGGCCTGCGCTCCAAAATGTAAAAGTTTTCAAATGCATAGATTCTACACACTTTTATTATTAATTTAAGATATAAAAATTTTAAAACCATTTTTTTAACGGAGTCTATGAGATATGTGAGTATATTAAGTTACACTGTTAACACTGACCCTAATAAGGGCAATAATATGTTGTGAATAGTGTTCAATTACGGGTTTGTAACCGTTTTCTATTAAAACGGTCGAATGATCGGACTGTTTGCTGCAATTTTTTAATAGTGTACTCATATGTATTTTTACGCTTAGTGACATAATATAAGTATGGCAAATTTAATAATCTTAACATACATTTATTACAATTATAATTACATCTGACGGTACTACATGAAAGTGTTAAAATAAATATGAATATTTCGACAAGAAAAAGAGTAGAATCGAATGGTAATCGACTATGAATCAGATGAAAGATTGCATCGCTTTTTCCTTCACATTAACGTTTATTGTAGAATATGTTTTAAGTAACAAATAATCTTATCCAAGAGTATCAAATAAATTTAAATAAAATAATCGGCTTTATTGAAAAATGACTTTGAAAAATAAAAATTTTTTGGAGTTATTTAGTGGTTTTATTTATTTGTATAATTATGTCCTATGACATTTAAGATAGTATAATGAAAAAATCAACTATGTAAAAATATATAATCAAGATGGACATCGTCATTTCTCCAAATTGTAGGCCTTCCAAAACTTAGATGAAATAGAAAAAAGTTTTTGAGTGTTGTCTGATCCTACACTGTTATGTTAATAATTATAGTAACAATAATAATGAACCACATGAAATGTCTAATCAATTTCTTTCCTGAAATAAATTTCTCATTCAGCATTTTTAGTAATATTCAGCATTGGTTGTGACGGCATTTCCACTTTCTCCTGGCAGCGCTGAAAAGTTTTAGGGGAAAAAGGCTCAATATAAACATTTTTAACCCTCCGCTCAATTTTTGGATTATACTAAAGTGATAAATACGCCGTATCTCTATATCGTTACTTTTTATTCATTGTTCATATTTCTTCAACTTATACATATTACTGTTCATATTACTTCTTTATATAACTTATTTTTTAAAACATGATTTATTTTGTCTTAAGAAGTAGTAAAAAATAAGATACTACTTTATTAGAAGTGAAGTAAAGTAAAGCCAAAATAATTTGCATGTATTAAACATATCTTTAATCTTAAACTGATATGTCTTTTTACATAAAAATCTTATCACGTCAGTAAAATAACAAAATAATTTTTTATACAAACATAATAATGGAAAATATTATTACGGAATGTTCAATACTGCATGAAGAAAATAAGTAAATAAAAAAAAAAAAGATAATATTAAGCAAATATCAAACTCTATCAATTTCAGTCTCCTAGCGTATTAAATGCTACATAAGAGAGATTTTTTGAATATGAGGATGACAAGATAGCATATCTTTCTGAACCGTGATTCGTTCTAAAAAGTGTTAAAAATATAAGATTAATCTTTCATTTGAGATTATTGAATTACTCACAATGCAAGAAAGGCAATTCCATATCTTGAACGGAAGCCAAGGAAAGTTTAATTTTTTGGCCTGCGCTCCAAAATGTAAAAGTTTTCAAATGCATAGATTCTACACACTTTTATTATTAATTTAAGATATAAAAATTTTAAAACCATTTTTTTAACGGAGTCTATGAGATATGTGAGTATATTAAGTTACACTGTTAAAAATTTGCAGCAAACTGTCCAGTCATTTGACCATTTTTATAGAAAACGGTAATATAACCGTAATTTATCTCTATTCTGACCCTAATAAGGGCAATAATATGTTGCGAATAGTGTTCAATTACGGGTTTGTAACCGTTTTCTATTAAAACGGTCGAATGATCGGACTGTTTGCTGCAATTTTTTAATAGTGTACTCATATGTATTTTTACGCTTAGTGACATAATATAAGTATGGCAAATTTAATAATCTTAACATACATTTATTACAATTATAATTACATCTGACGGTACTACATGAAAGTGTTAAAATAAATATGAATATTTCGACAAGAAAAAGAGTAGAATCGAATGGTAATCGACTATAAATCAGATGAAAGATTGCATCGCTTTTTCCCTCACATTAACGTTTATTGTAGAATATGTTTTAAGTAACAAATAATCTTATCCAAGAGTATCAAATAAATTTAAATAAAATAATCGGCTTTATTGAAAAATGACTTTGAAAAATAAAAATTTTTTGGAGTTATTTAGTGGTTTTATTTATTTGTATAATTATGTCCTATGACATTTAAGATAGTATAATGAAAAAATCAACTATGTAAAAATATATAATCAAGATGGACATTGTCATATCTCCAAATTGTAGGCCTTCCAAAACTTAGATGAAATAGAAAAAAGTTTTTGAGTGTTGTCTGATCCTACACTGTTATGTTAATAATTATAGTTACAATAATAATGAACCACCTGAAATGTCTAATCAATTTCTTTCCTGAAATAAATTTCTCATTCAGCATTTTTTAGTAACTTTCAGCATTGGTTGTGACGGCATTTCCACTTTCTCCTGGCAACGCTGAAACGTTTTTTGGGAAAAAGGCTCAATATAAAGATTTTTAACCCTCCGCTCAATTTTTGGACCAAAATCACTTCTACAATTGTGTATTTTTTTAATTGCATATTTCAAATCGATATATATTTGAGAATTAAAATATTTCTCTTATTTTAATTTTTTTTTTTTTTTAGATAATAGATTATTTTATAGATTTAGACACTGAGAAAATTTATGCACAGAAAAATCAATTTCAGGCGCTATCGCATAAAAACCCGTTTTTGAAAATAATTCTCAATTAATTTATGGTTACTTTCCTATTTATTACATAAAATACAAATGTAAAAAGTCCTTCCGGTCTGTACCGGGAGTTAAAGGTAGCTTTCCTATATCTTCGTTTTAAAATTTTAGATAATGTTACACGAAAACAGCAAGCTAAAATGCAAAGAAACATTTACAAAAGATTCGTTAATACTGAATTTGAATAAGAAATTCGCCAAATTATTGAGCAATAGCCCAATTGGCTTCATTTATGAAGACTTATTTTGGTCGCCAAATTTGGCATATTTCGCCAAATGTCGCCAATTTTGGCGAGAATTTGGCGCTACCGGATATAAATATATAGTTTTATGCGTATGGTTGGGAAAATTATTGCAACAATGAAAGAAAGTAATTTGCGAGTAATCGCGTTAATGTGCTGTTTTGTTTCAAAATGTCAGCCACCCTAGAATTTCAAACTGATCTATCTCAGTCATTTTTTAAGATAGAGGTAAACCAAAAAATGCTCTGGAATCCTTGTATTAAGGCCTAGTTTTAAATTTTGCCATCTTGAAACAAAATGGCGGACCAAGCTGGCCAACGAACTCGGTCGAGACATTAGTGACCTTAATACACACAATTAGTTTCATCAAAATCGATTCATAAATACGGGCGTTATCGTATGACATAGGTCAGATGTATATATATATATATATATATATAAATCAACATTTGAACGGAGGGTGGTTTTGGGCTCTGGGGGTCATGATCGGTGAAAATATATCTAAATTTTCCGGAACTGTTTTCTTCCGAACGGCTGCAATAGGTAGCTTTATACTTTTTTGTATTGAAAGCTACCTAAAATTATACAATTAAGAAAATGAGTAATGAGCTTGGATAATAAATCGTCTTCGGAACCATCACTATCTCGAGGTGAATAAAATACAATCACTATCACTACTATCACTGCCTCCAAAACAACTGATATCACTTTCAGAATCTGATACATCATCAGAAATATCTGTTCTGTTCACTCGCTAAACGATTTCATACGTCCATTTCTGATTTGAAAATTGCGAAAAAAGATTGAACGACTGAAATTCAAGATAATCAGTGGAGAGCTACTTCCATATGTTGGCCAATCTAAAGCCTAAATGTTGCATTTAAAGTATTTTCGTTGGTTAAACGGGGAAACATGGCAGGTGCTATTGAATTTTTTAAAAAAATGTCCGCTCAAAAGAATTTATATAAAGTAGCAAACAGCTATTTCGGAGCCTTTAAATCTCTATCATCAGTGCCAAACTTAAAAACAGATTTAACTTTTAATTTTTTAAAAAAGAGTTTTTAACTTTGACACTGATGAAGGAACTTTAGAGGCTCCGCAACAGCTGTTTTCTAGTTAATATGTATTTTATTGTGCTATTTTTTACATTGATCATTTATTATAATATAACGCCACAAAGGCTCCCTTTTTAAAAATGACGCCGTCCACGGAAAACGCGGGAAGAGCAAATTTTGCTACATTTTCGTTGCATCAAAAATAGCGGGATAAGCGGTCAGAGGGTTAAAAGTCTACCATAATAGATATCGAATATACTAAAAAACAAAATCTAACGTGCTACAAAATAATAAACAGTTTTAATAACTTTCAAACTATCATTATGAAAGTTTATTTTATAGCACTTTATTTATCTTTTACATTATATATAATACTTTCCCAATTCGTTTATTGTACAAGATAAGAATAATTAAATTAAATGCATTGTGAAAATTATGTCGTCAGAAAAGCTTTTTATATATTAAAATAACTTGATACTTGCAATTTAAAATTAATAAGCTTTTAAAATGGTATATATTTTATTAACGTAAAATACAGGGTGTTTCTAAATGAATATCGGGGTTTTAAAGCTTTGTAGTATCTATTATAAAAAACTTAAAATTATACTTAATACATAAAATGAAAGAGCAACTCAAACAGTTTTACCTACAAGCTTACAATTGTTCAATGTGAACACTTTTCGTCACACGGCACACGGCACACATCAAGTCGATAGCTCAGTTCTTCCCAAACGCCACTCTACGCTCACCGATCTGACGGCCAGAGAATCACATGATCTGACGCCATGAGATTTTCTACCTGTTGGGGACAATAAAGGATCGAGTGTATGTGCCTCCGCTACCAGCTGACCTACCCAACCTAAGAAACAGGATTGAGGCAGCTGTTGCAACAATTACCCCACAAACACTAATTAACGTTTGGGAAGAACTGAACTATCGACTTCATGTGTGCTGTGTGACGAAAGGTGTTCACATTGAACACTTGTAAGCTTGTAGGTAAAACTGTTTGAGTTGCTCTTTCATTTTATGTAGTAATTATAATTTTAAGTTGTATGTAATAAATACTACCAAGCGTTAAAACCCCGATATTCATTTAGAAACACCCTGTATTATAACTATTAAGCATCGTTTAGAAACTACACTGGAATCCTGTTTCAATCCGCGTCGATTCCATCATTGTATTTCGGAACCCATTTACAATGAACAAGCCGGTTTGAAGATGAAACTAGCCTAGGTCTTTTTTTCCGCGTAATCACACCTGCAAGCTCCTAGGGCAATACTCCAGCATTTACCCATAATTCCGTTCGGGTAAACAAACAACCAGCGCCACTTCATCGAAGTTACTGCCTATTATCGCGTTGTCATTTTCATCCGTTGTTTCTTTAGCTATAGGTTGCGTTATTTTTTGTTTTATTTAGAGTTTTAATATCAAATTTTCTTTTAGAGCTTTATTTATTGTTTTCTAAAATGGATCAAGTAAATTCTTCAAGATGGTCGGTGGACAAGACAAAAATATTATTAAGCACGTGATGCGAAGAAAACGTACAGGACCAGTTAGATGGCACTGTACGAGATGCAGAAGTGTATCGCAAACTCGAAAAAAGTATGAGGCAAGGCTTCAACCGAAATGCGGTACAAGTTAAAACGCGATGAAAATCTTGAAAAAACTGTACCGAGAACAGAAGGATAAACTGAAGCCAACTGGCTAGGCTCGCAAAATCAAATTCCAGTATTTTGCCCAAATGGACAGTGTGTTAGGTAATCGACAAGGCACACAGCCTACTGATGTGTTCAAAACACTAATACCAGGCCTGGAAAATAATAGTGGTAAGTTTAATTCTTTATACTTGCTCAGAGATGTCAAATAATGTAAAATATCAAATGAATTACAACATTAAGATTACATTTTCATTAATAACAGAGATTAAATTTGTATTTACTTAATTACTGAGGTCATGGATACATGTGCATTTATATTTGACATCTCTGGGAACTTATTTTTGATTGTAGTAATTGAATGAAATCACTGTAATGTGTATATTGTTTATTCAATGTATATTTCTAATTACTTGCAGCCATGAGTACAGGTTTTGAGTAAAAATAAAAATACACAAGTACACAAATGCTTTTAAAATATGTTTAATTTTCTTATATTATTTCTTAAAAAGATTTACTACACAATGGCATTGATTTTTAAAGTTACTTCCCTTTATATATGATTTGCAATAATTAAAAGTTTAATGACTCAGAATTTAAAAAGACATTTTGCAATTCATTAAATACCAGAACTAAATATAAAGATTGATTGCTGATGTTTATCATTTATATTATTATTTTAGATAACAAAATATTCGTGTCAATTTGAACACTATTTGCTATATTGCTGCACTGTAAACATGTGTTATATAGACTTTTTCTTATACAATAGAAATTCCTATTTGGCATGTATACTTTTTCTTTTTAGGTGCGGTGCGTTCGTAATTTTATAAATACGTAGCACCTATAGTCGTCGCTTGGTCCGTCCGTCTGTCCGTCCGTCTGTCTGTCTGTCCGTCTGTCTGTCCGTCTGTCCGTCTGTCCGTCTGTCCGTCCGTCCGCATATAACAACGCAAAAACTACCCAACCGAATGGTTTGCAATTTAAAATATATTATCTTTGCAGAATTTTGTCGAGACATTTCAAATTTTATTAAAATCGAATCAAAACTTTAGAAGATATTAATAAAAATATTTATTAAGAAATTTGAATGTTTTTTTTTTTTTTTTTTAAATCGGTGCTTTTTTGTTATAGGAGCTTCTGAAGTTTAATCGTCAAGCGACCGAGATACTTATTTTATTACAGAAATTAATCTGCAGACGATATAATTCATTTCACAGAATTAAAAATCCGAAAAGATCTGAATATTTATGTAACTAGCTATAGTACGAACGCACCTCATTTGTCACGTTTGACGTACAATTTCCAACTTGTTTTAATAATGCATGTTTCATTTTCCAAAAAGCTGCAATCTCAGAAACTAGGGATCAACTCGGAAGCATAGAGCAAAATTATTTATTGGGGACAGTGTATCAAAATGAAGCCAAATAGTGCAGTTTGATCACAAATACATGCACTTTGGGAACGGGAGTACATTTTTATAGAATAATTAAATATTTGTCAATAATAATCAGGGCAAGTGCAACGTCATCCAGAGCCGTAGCAAAGCAGTTAATGGGGCTCAATGTTTACTGCAATACTAGACTAATAAACATATTTTTAATTGTATATACCATAGAATAATATATGTGTAATACAGATAATAAAATGTATGAAAAGTGACAGTACTTTCACATTTAAAATGCATAATTAATTTCAATTTCACAAAATCTGTCTTTAACAATATTTTAAGTTTTAATTTTTTTTTTATTCATAATTATTTTCATCAATTCTATACCATTCCTGAGAACATGTAGATTGCCTGTAAGAAATAAAATTAATACTCACTTTTTATCACCAAGAAACATTTACAAACAAATCTAGGTAAAAAATATTTTATACACAGGAATCTTTATTTTTAATTCTATAGAAAGACTTAGGGGCCCATAATAACAACCCTGACTAATGCGCTTCTCTTAGCGGCCATCCTGTTTGTCCAATGTTTGTGCCGGTCTTGATAATAATAATAAATATTTTAAGTCATTAAAATTTATATAATTTCATGATTGTTTTTTAAGAATAATTTTCTCTATAAAAAGTATAAAAAAGGTGCATTAAATATCTGCTTCTGATGAGTTTGTACATGTTATGCAAGTGCCCCTCACATATTAGAAAATGTGCAGCTTATCCTCTAAGATCAATAACTAAAATATGCCTTTAAAAAAAAACTTTGCAATATAAAATGGAATTGAAGAATTTTATTTCGTTAAAATTAAATATGAGCTAGTTTTTTTAGAAGTGTGCATTGCTTAGTTCTCCAATGAGTTTGATTGTATTTATTTCCATACATTGAGAAAAACATCTGAAATTCAAATTTCAAATTATTAACTATCATAAAAGCAGCACACAAATTATATAAAATCAACAATTTCAAAAATTATTGATATTCCTATTCCTATATAAATTTTATGTGTATATTCATTAGAATTATGATTTAAAAAAAATATTTTGGCAGCTCCATTTCAACTGGGATTTGATTCAGTTTCTTACGGCTTGATAAATCAGTTCTTGTCAAAATTGAACACTTCATAAGCAGGGATGGGGAAATTCATTATATTACTTACCACTGGCAAGTGGATTTTATGATGTGGCGAGTGAATTAAACTGCAGCTTATAGAAGAGATGCTATTTTTTTTCTTTTTAACTAATTAGCTGTGTGTTGCAACTTTCCAAATTACTGGTGATGTAAACATTGTACTAAGTTCTATCCTATTGTAAGCTTTCATCTGTTGTATATAATGTTTTAATTTTATAGAAAAAAATATGAAAAAGCATTGTAGTAATAGTAATTAATAGTTGTGTACATTTTGTTTTAACGATTTTTAACTATTATGTTGGTAAAATAAATAGTGTGCTGTTGAGATTTTTGAAAAATTCTACACCCCTGTTCATAAGGCTAAAAAATATATAAACACATCCAGAATGTCAAGTTAGTGAGGCTCTATATAATTTTATAGCTAAATATTTAGTTTAAACATTATTTTTGGATTACGATTTGAAAATCATACATATATTAGAGATGCACAACCTGTGGCCTGCAGGTACCCCAAATGCCAACATCTCCAGAAATTGCAAAAAATATTGCCAATTAGTTACGAAAAAAATTGAAAATTTTGTTCATAGGTCGCAGAAAAACATCATGAATTTAGTCGGTGTATAAAAATCATGAATTTCACTTTTCGGGCATGCAAAAATTGCAAATGTAGCCAGTCGAGTGCTAAAAAATTGTGAAATAGCCGATCGGGTGCAGAAAAAATCGAGATTTACGCCGATCGTACGCGCAAAAATCATGAATTCACTTCATCGGGCTTTTAAAAATTATGAATTTAGCTCATCGGGAACTTAAAAATTGTGAATTTAGTCAGCCGAGCATGCCAAATCGTGCAAAAATCGTGCATTTAGTCGATCTGATGTGCAAAAATCGTGAATTTAGTCAATCAAGCTTAAAAATTGTGAATGTAGCCGATCGAGTGCTAAAAAATCTTGAATTTAGCCAATCGGATGTGGAAAAATCGATATTTACGCCTGTAAAATTCGTGAATTTAGCTTATCGGTCACATAAAAATTGTGAATTTAGTCGATCGTGCATGCAAAAATCGTGAATTTAGTCAAACGGGCGCTAAAAAATTGTGAATTTAGTCGATCGGGCACGTAAAAATCGTTAATTTAATCAATATGGCACTTAAAAATCCTGAATTTTGCTGATCAGGCTTATAAAAATTGTGAATTTCGTCGTAGAGCTCAGATGGTGGCCCTCAACAAGCTATAGGACAAAATTAGCACTCGCCAATTGGCGAGTGCTAATTTTGCGATTTTTCCACTATCGATTAATGAATTTTGCGATTTTCCCGGTATCGATTGACAAATTTCGCGATTTAGCGACTATCGATTAAAGAATTTCACGATTTTTTCCATGAACGATTAAATTGCGCACTTTCCGCTGATGTTCGACAAATTTTGCACTTTATTTCCGCTGCCGTTCGACGAATTTTGTAATTCTGTTCCGCAATTGTTAAACGAATTTCACTATTTTTCTCCTGAGATCATTTGATGAATTTTGCGATTTTCCCCCCCCCCCCCCCACACACACATCTATTTGACGAATTTCTCGAATTTTTTCACGACAGTTAGAAAAAATTAATTTTTTTCCTGCAATGCCTTATTTCTTTCCATTTGATGAATTCCACTGTTTATTCCACAATTGTTTGAAAAATTTTGCAATTTTTTTTATCATGTATTTGTAAATTTGTTATTGGCCAATGCTAAAAAACACTGGCGAGTAAAAAATTCCATGTACTGGCCAGTGAGTAAAAAAGTTAATTTTTACCTATACAACAAGCTAGTCATTTTTGTGAGTTCCCCCCCCCCCTTATAAAGGTTGTGCATCCCTACATATATAAACATGAAATACGTATTAAATAACACAATTTTCGGTGGTGATTTTTGACATTTTGGCCCCTTTTTTATGAAAGTCCAGTTATTAATTTACTTTTTTTTAATAACATTCTGTAATTTATCTTTTGTTGGCTTCATTTTTTTATGATATCATTGTCCATTATTAGCTGTATTAATTTTAATTTCATGTTTATTATTAATAGCTAACATTACAAAAATTCATTTCTATCTAGATTCATCCCATACTGTGAATGCTAATGATAGCATAATATCATATATGGAAGAAGAAATTCTTGAGTAAGTTTCATTAATATTATTATTTTAAATGATGCATTCTTGCAAACTTTAACGTACGTGAAGATGAACGTTTAAGACTGCTTTCTGCCATAGTTTGCACATTGGGCATTTTAAGCTGCTTTTGTATGGTTAAACGTAGCAGAAACCAATTTTGACTTGGTTTCATTACAGAGGAACATTCGGTGAAGTCCAGCCATAAAAAAATATTTGCCATTAGAAAAAGAAAAAAAAGAAAGATAATAATTGTAGTGTCATCTATTGGTATTGTAACACAGTTAAATGTTTATATTTGAGAAAAACTAATGAAATATCAACTTGAAAAATTTCTTTATTTGTAAAATTTTTAAGCAAAAACATCTTACAGTTTCACATTATCTGAAAACTGATTTCTCTGGCAAATGTTCTGTTGCCTGATCAGTCCCAAGCCCGGATATAAAAGGAATGTTTTTTTATTTCTTTCACTACTGCAAACAAATATTCTGTAAAAAATTCTGAAATTTTAATCAAGCTAACCTTTTTTCTGTGGAAACTTGAAAAATTTTTAACATCAAGTTTTGAAGTCATGTATTTTGTTTTTGTTTTAAAGAGAAGAAAAATCCTCATTTTTCTTTTCTTTTAATTTATATTAATTATTGTAAGTAAGATTTCAAATTGGATATTTAACTTATGAATTGTGAAGCGAAATACAATGATATGCATTGATGTTCAAGACAATGTGAAATCTTTTTTTTATATACGAGGAGGGGGGGGGGGGCATGTAAAGTTGAATTTTTCCGGTTCCTTTTGATTTCATTTTCACATGTTTTAATGAATAAATATTTCACAGAGTTGATTACATATTTCAGTATTACATTTTTTATGATTACACATTTTAAAGTAAGTCGGCAAATACCAAATTAGTAAAATTCCCTTTCTAAATTTACTTTGCCAAAATCCAAGTTCACTCCATGTGAAAATAAAGCTAGTTCCGGCCCTGGGCTTCACTCCCAAGCCATTGTCTCAGATAAACTGGCTAAAAGTTTAAATACATTATATCTTCTATCTCAGCTAATTAAAATGTTTTTTTTAATAACTTTATTATGATTTTGTTTTCAGCTCTGATTTGGACACAAGTGTTCAATCCGTGACTGGTGACCCATCAACACTTATTTCAGCTGAGGATCAACCAGAGCAGAGTGTAGAGGCGATTGAAGGGCACAGTCAGGATGTTGCTGATTCAGTGGCTAATTCTGCACCAGGTGAGATTACTTAAGTAAAATTAAGCATTATTTAATAGTTACTAAATATCTATCACCAAGTTGCAACTTTTAATTTCGTGCATTTATAAATTAATACTTTTTTTCTTGGGAGGGGGGCTTGAATTAATATTAAAAAAATATAAGTAATATTCTTCTGCAGATTTTAAACTTAACCCCCTCCCCCCCTCCAGAAAAAAATTCTGTTTCTTTTTCACCCCACCCCCACCCCCAAATGCAGTTTAAAATATTGAGCTTTTTTTTCCCTCTGCCCATTATTTTTTTCCAATGACAATAAATAGTCATGTAAAATTTTCTTACCCACAAAACCTAAAACAATTAAACTCTTTTTTTTTTTAATTTGCCCCAGTTGTTACGTTGTAGCAACAATAAATAAACAGTTTATCCAAATCCTCCCCCTCTTCTCCCTCAAAAATATATATATATTTGTGATTTATTAGAATAATTCATCTTAATTCTTTCATATCACCCTCGAAAAAAAATTATTTAATTAATATGGGAGAATAGTACAAAAAAACCTTTTTAATACACTTTTTTTTTACTTTCAAATTTTTTTTGTTTAAAGTTAAATATGTATTAATACTTTTTACATGCTTTCAAATCTGCAAGTATGCTATCAATTTTCATAATACATTTCAAAGAAACAGTATAATGCAAAACAAATAGAAAAGCCTTTCAGGTTTCTTTAACCCTTTGCACTGCTTTGTCGAGTGTAACTCTACATTTTGGGTTTGATTGCAGCTATTAGGAATGCAAAAAGGTAATTCCTTGTACAGAGCAAAACTGGAAAATTTCATTAGTGCCCAGTAGTAGCAGTTTTATAAGTGTCCACTTTCTTTAAATTAGTGGCCACTTTTTTATTTAAAAGTTCTAAACAGTAAACTTTTGTTAAAATTTCAGTTAGTATTAATGTAAAATTAAATAGCCCGAAGAAATATGTTAATATAAACAAATTTTAACCAGAAAAAGGAAAATCCTTGATGAAAATGCAAAAAAAAAAAAAATACTTTCCTTGTAGGAAAGTGGTTGCTGACAGAATTTTTTAATAGCCACTTTTTTTCATTTATTGGCCCTGTGGCAAGTGCTAATTTTACCCTTTAATTGCTTGTCTTCTTTTTCATTCATTAATACAAAAAAAGAATAATAATCAGACTCTGAAATCCAATTACTGTATGTTCATGATTTTTTTTTTAAATATTTAGTTTTAAATTCAAATTTATTCAATTATTTTTTTAATTCCTATGTACACTACTACCCATTAATTTCAGTACACCTCTGTGTTTTCTTTTTTCCAAAAGCATTCAAAATACGATACTTCAATGCAGGGCTACACCAAGGATGGTGCGGGCACTTAACACAAAAATCTGTTGTGTATGCTAAATTATGTAATGAAATGTTTCTTTGCTTAAATAAAAGATTATGTGCATACGAGAAGTTTTTAATTCGAGTATTTCTTGGGAAAGAGTGAAAAAAACTAACAAAGGATGTATTGAAAATTAATGAGTGGTAGTTTATGTCATGATATATGTTTGAATTCTTATTCAGTTTAAATCATAACATTGGAACATCTTATTAAATGCTTGCATTACTATAAATTACTAATAGTTCTCATTGACTTTTCATTTTTCTGGTGCCAGGGTTAAAAAGAAAACTGTCCCCTAGAGTTGTGCACAGCTTGGGTTGCACCAACCCAAATTCAAAAATCCTATTTGAAGTCAGCCTGCAACCAGATAACAAATTTCATCGACCCGAACTTCACAAATTAATTTCCATCGGCCAGAAACAAAAGAAAATTATTTTGTTTTAATACAATTATGAAAAGTAATCTACGGTCATATCTGTAATACCAATTTTATGCTTTATATAGAAAAATGGAAATATCTATATTCTATAATATTCAAATATAGTAAACATAGCAGACCTCTCAGGATCGTTGTTTTCACCGATATTTTTTTTCTTTTTATTTATGGAGGTGTTTTTGAGCAATTAAAATTAATAAAAAAAATTAATTTTAGCACTTTCTTACTTTATTCATTGTTCTTTATAATTTGTTATTAAGGTTCATCAGGTTCATCAGCTTCAAGAAATAAAAGAAAGAAAAATACTTTAAAGGAAATTCTGCCACAAACGATGGAGAAATGTGTGGAGAATTTCCTAAAATATCAAAAAGAAATGGACAGAGAATATTTACTAATGGAAAAAGAACAGTTAAAAGTGGAAAAAGAAAATTTAGAGCTCAAAAGAGAAGCTTTAGAATTATTAAAAAGTGTTTTTAAATAAATATACATTTTAACTGTATCACTGTCTTTTTTTATAAACAGATTTATACTTTTTTTCTTTCCTGTAAGTGTATAGTAATGTAACTATTTACTCGGTACATAAATTTTTTCTATAAAATATAGAAAAAGGTAAGAAAAAAAAACCCATGCAAAATTATTGTAAATTAAAGTTTAATTTTATATTTATATTTAAAAAAAATCATTTTTAAAACTGTAGGAAAAGACTGATTTTGGATAAAGAAGCAGTATTTTCTTTTTATTTCTCTAATGACGTGATAATCTGCTTTGTTTACATACTCATACTCGTATTATTGAGAAATCTTAGACATTTTCCGTTTTATTACGACTATGACGTCAATCAATTTTATTTCATATTTATCTTTTTTTTCAATTGGTGAAACTTTTTATTTCATTTTGCTTTTTCACGTGGAAATCGTCTGATAGAAAATTAATTATTGTAGAAAGAATTTCATTGTGGATTATAAATATTTACCATTTGCTATAACGAAAAATGTTTAAATTTAATAGGAAAAGGCTGTTAGAATTTTGTTTTTTTATCTCTATTTATTGAAATAATACGATTTTTTCAAATTTTAATATTTTGAGCTCTTCACAGCTGGTATTCATCTATATACACAAAGTTTCAACTCTGTAAGTTATATAGTTTTTGAAAATGGCTCTGTGACAGACAGACAACGCAGCGGGAGTAATAGGGTTTCGTGAGATGAACAAAACCCTAAAAAGGGTACTTCTCCATTATCCCATCGACCACTTTTCATTAAAAAAAAATTAACACCAAATAAACAAATGGAAGAATGGCCATTTGAATATAAAAATAAATGAATTAAAAAAAAATCGGAAAAGCCCCATTCACCAAAGTATCAACTATCAATATGTTTAAACGTAAAATTAATTACAATTTATCAATGAAAATAGAAAAAAAAATCTTGGATATTCATTTATTTATATAATTTTTTCTTAATTATCCTTCTCGGCTGGTGAATAAATGTTTGTGACGTCAGTTGAAATTGATATGACATAACAAAAATGTTTAATGCTTTTGACATCTAGTGAATGGGACTGCATTTTTGGCGTTTAAATCCTATTGTTTGGCGATAGTTTTTTTTTTTTTTTTTTTTTTTTTTTTTTTAATGAAAAGTGGTCGACGGGATATTGGAGAAGTACCAAAAAAAGTAATTAATTGTATTTGTTATATTGCAAAAATGCTACATTTCAGGAGACGAGATTTTTTTTTTCTTTTCATACTCCTTTTAATATTGTAAATTTGGTCTACCTCAGAAAAAAAGTGTTCGCTGAATGCACTGAAAAATAAATTTTTGTACGTTGTACATAATGGAAAGAAACTGTAAAGACAATACCATTTTTTGCACTTTCATATTATAGCGGTTCCCAAATTACATTTATGCAATGATTGCAGCTATGATTTCATTGCTTGGCGATTCATCCTCTGGGGGCCACTATAAGACGAACGTTCCAATTTTTTTTTAATCTAAAGAAACTAAGGCGCTTTTAGAAAATATGAATGTTTTGCATTCAAGGAATTGTTACAGCAAACAATAACACTTTTAGAAGGATTTCCTTCATTAAAATAATGATTGGTTAAAGAATTAGTTTTAATTTCATATCTAGTGGTTAATTTAACTCTTTATATATATATTAATTAATGCTACTGTTTTAAAACTTTTGAATTAAAAAAATTGTCTTTAAAAGGTGCATAATAAATTAAATTTAAATTATTAAAAATATATATATTATATGCTCAAGTTCAGGGGTCGGAAAAACTACTTTTTGTTTGTAGCGAACAACAACTACTTTATGAAAAATGTAGTTAACTACAACTACTTGTTTTAAAAAGTAGCGACTACAAACTACTTTACAAAAGTAGCCACTACCTCGCTACTTTAGTTATCATCGCTTTATTTAATTACAGAATGTCTGTCATTAAATAAAGCGAAGATTACTTTTCTGTAATTTTGGTAGATATTTAGAATAAAAAAGTCACCGACTTAGAAAAACTGTGATCACTTGAGCTGAAAACTCACCCACTTCACTCCTTTCTGAAACAATGAGATATTAGAAAAATAATGCCCCATAGAATTAACATTAGCGAGCGGGTATTTTCCAGTGAGTGAAGAGGATCCTTAAGACTGCTGGTCAGTGAGATCTCAAATTCCCCTCGCTGATGTTAAACCTATGGGCGTGTGATGCATTGGTATTTTTTAAATATTTCCTAAGGAATTTAACATTTTAACTGTTTTTTTATGTGTACTTTTCTTAAAGGATGTTCCCTTTATTTTTCATTTACATATATATAGTTTTTGTTAGTTGTCAAAATAGCTTCTAAAATATATACTTTATATATTAATATATCTAAAATATATACTTACTTACTATATTTAATTAGAGTTCTAACGATTTTAAACCGGCAGGAAGCGAGCAGAAATTTTGCCTATTCGTTTAAAGCCTGCATGTTGAAATTTATGTAGTCTATCATATATTAATTTTGAATATTACGAAATATAAATAGTGCAAAAAGGTATACATGTTATTTCACAATATGTGCGGCTAGTACTATGAACAAAGCAATAGATATATAGAATGCGTTACATACCGTGTGCTAGTTGGTGAGATGGGAAATAGGCATAGTTACCAACTCTTACGCTTGTTACATTCCACTATTTTTTTAATTGTTAAATTGACCTTATTTAAACGAAGAAACTCCTATTAAATAAGACAACTTTTTCTATAAAAAACACTGGTGAAGAAAAAACGCAAAAGTTGGCAGCTATGAGAAGGTAAATAAATACCCCGTGGCGGGAGTTTAATGGTATGATGTATATATATGATACATGTGTCGATTCCAACATTTGGCTGCTGGAACGAACCGTTGCAACGGACATGTTAATGATCTAAAATAAAGGTTTGTCCGAGTTTGCCGATCGATACACCGTCAAAGTGATTTTTTTAGCTCACAGGCTATCAAAGACTGAGAGCTTATATGCCCGCCGGTTCTGTATGTATGTATGTACGTACGTACGTATGTATGTATGTATGTACGTAACGCGATAACTCTTGATAGAACTAACCGTTTTTCTTTAAATTTTGTTTATAGGTTCTTTGTGATAAGGCGTTTCCCTGATTAGTTTTGGAGGCTCATTGGTTAAGCATAAAGGGGGGAAACGGGGGGTTAACCCCCCATAATTTAGATAAATGGGTTTTTCATGCAGAATTATCCGATTTTCTTCAAATTTTGTATATAGGTTCATTTTGATAATGTGCTTCTGTCAATAGTTTTGGGGGTTCATTGGTTAAGTATAAAGGGGGAAAGAAGGGGTAACCCCCCCTAATTTAGATAAATGAGTTTTTCATGCAGAATTATCCGATTTTCTTCAAATTTAGTATATAGGTTCATTGTAATAATGCGCTTCTCTGAATAGTTTTGGGGGTTCATTGGTTAAGCATAAAGGGGGGAAACGGGGGGTTAACCCCCCATAATTTAGATAAATGGGTTTTTCATGCAGAATTATCCGATTTTCTTCAAATTTTGTATATAGGTTCATTTTGATAATGTGCTTCTGTCAATAGTTTTGGGGGTTCATTGGTTAAGTATAAAGGGGGAAAGAAGGGGTAACCCCCCCCTAATTTAGATAAATGAGTTTTTCATGCAGAATTATCCGATTTTCTTCAATTTTTGTATATAGGTTCATTGTGATAATGCACTTCTCTGAATAGGTTTGGTGGTTCACTGGTTACGTATAAAGGGGGAAAGGGGGGGCTAATCCCCCCTTAATTTAGATAAATGGGTTTTTCATGCAGAATTATCCGATTTTGTATATATATTCATTGTAATTAGAGACTTCCCTGATTAGTTTAAGGGGTTCATTAGTTAACTATGATCGGGGTAACGGGGGATGACCCCCCCCCCTTAATATATTATTGATTTCTTTATTTTTCGTGGGGCATATTTCAAATTCTTCATATTCAAATTCTTCATATTCTTGAAATAAGAGTATAACATACAATTAGTGTGAATAGCCTGTGAGCTCAATGCCCTCAGTTTAACTGGGCAGTTTTCTTTTTAACACTTTCCAACCTAGTTGAAAAGTGTTTATGACTTCGGTTTGTCTGGCCGTCTGCCATCTGGCCGTCTGTCCGTGCTCTAACTCCCGTAAATATGCTCGGATTACTCTGCAATTTCTATATGTTATAGTCGTTATCTATAGCATGTTCCCTATTTCAACGAAAGTGTGTAGCACTTATAGTTTTTTACAGGTACACTCAAAAGAATTCCATTACATTGCGGTCTATGGGGAAAAATCATTTGCGGTTTATTTAAATAATGTTTCACTATTTTAAACGCATTGAAATTTATATATATCACTAAGGTGCATTAGAAGAAGCTTAATATGGAATAAGGTGTGCATAGCACTTATAGTTACTTTACAGGGACAGTCAAAAGAAGTCCGTTACATTACGTCTATGGAGAAAAATCGTCTGCGGTTTATTTAAATAATGTTTCCCTATTTTAAACGCATTGGAATATGTATAAGGTGCATTACAAGAGGTTTACTACAGAATATTGTGTGTATAGCAGTCATCGTTCATTTACAGGGACACACAAAAGAATTCTCTACTGTATGTTAACAATAATTCCTGGAAGTGCGTTTTAAGTTACTGAACGCGATTTTAATTTTAACTAGCTTTTTGTCTATTACGTGGTATGTATAAATTCTATAGATTCTATACAGGGAAGCACAAAAGTTCGCGAACACATTTCCGTATTATTTAACTCCAGACGGAGAATTTTAAACTGTGCTACGCGTTTCCTAAGTGAAATAAATTTTAGCATCCTATGTAGTATATATACAAATCTATAGATGTTATCTTTTAGCTTATTAAACGGCATGATTTGTAAAATTATTTTAAAAGCGTTGGAAAGTGTTACATAATCTATGCTTGACGCATGATTTTTCGTTCTTGTTTATTTATACTTCGCAACATAGATTATTTACTATGATGTATAGTGAAATGTTATTGCTATCAAAAGTCTGTTAAAATCATGTCTTACTTTTGTAGTCTTCTTTATGTCTAACAATAAGAATTAAATCATTTTGGTCATCCAATATTATGATTACGGTTTCTGTTTTTGTGTACCACCTTGTCTATTTTCGTCGTTTTGTGTTGTAATGTTACTCTTGCTTGGTTTGGAGTTTTCAAATTATTTATTAGTTATTCTGAATCTACCTGAACATAAAGGAATTTAATTATATATTTGCGCATTTTGAAAAGAATAATTAAAAATTCTATTCTTAAAAAAAAAAAATGATAATTAGAACAGTGCAATGTATGCATCGCACTCTTTACAATATATGCATCAAAAGATTAAATTCTGAATTTCAAGAAAAGTTTATTGAATGCTCTAAATATAAACAGTTTCACTTTTTACATTTAACAGGAGTGCAATCAACATCGTGGATAAATATAGTGGATTTCATAGAACTCATTTTAAAACAAACCTAAATAAAATATTCATGAGTCCAAGTCACGAATGTATGATATAGAACCTGTCAATTTAAGTAAATATACTTCGCTTTTCTAAGTTTAAAATTTTTGGCATAGAAATAAAACAAGTTTCTAGAATTTTGAATAAAACTAAATTTATATATCATTCAAAGGGTTCTGGAGGCTTATTGAAATGAAATTTTCTTATATGATTATTTCAGTAATGTTTACTGAAAAGGACAGATAAATAAATAAGAAAATTTAGCGTTACTATGTTCGGCTAATCCTTTGTACATGAAATTAAAAACAGAATAATACGTATAATATTATTTTCAATATAGAAATAATTTATTATCATGTATCTGGAGTCTAATTAATATATTGACAAAGTGGATAAAGTCTTGTCCTAGAGAACTTAACTGCTGAAAACAACATCAAAATTGTAACATCCAGATTTACACTATAACTCTTGTTTCTATGAAACAAATGTTAGATCTATATAAAAAAATGTCCACTATTGTCTCATTTATGAAACAATATTATTTACTCTTAATACGTAAAGGCAAAAAAAAATTTTTTTTGGCTATAATATAAAAAATATATTTTTGTTTGTAGAAAAAAAAAAAGTGTAGTTTCATTTTCCGGAATATCTATTAACCAAAAAGCAAATCAAAAATTTTATCTGTTTACTTATCGTAACAATCATAACTTTCAGAAATGTAATTATAAGCACATCATAACTACAATGAATTCTGTAAGAAGGAAAATATGAAAAATAATCATTGCACATGTTTCTCCTTAACAACTAACGTCTGTAATGAAAATATAGTACTATTTTGAGAGAATAAAGTATGACTACTTAATTAAAGCATGTTTCGTCTTAATTATAACTTAGGTAACAAGTAATTACAAGTTGAGAATAATTAATTCGATAAAGATAAAAACATACAGAATGTATTTTATTATTTTTTTAAATATTTTATTAATTAATTAATTAATAATTAACAACAGACATTTTATAAATTTTGAAATAGTACATTTAGTTATTTTACATTATACGTAAAATGACACTATCGAATTATAACCACATAATTCCTACTGTATTTACGATTTTTGGTTCATTATAAACATAAGCATTACTTCCTTTCAGAAACCTTTTATTATACATTTATTTTTTACACAATTTTAATTATCGTACGATATTTTGAATTGTAATATAATTTTGAATTACAATATTTATATTTAAATGCTATACAGTTCAATTTATATTGTATTAAATCATGATTTTTTTTAAACTGATGCAATAGATTAGCAATTCTCAACATTGTATTTTATACTTTCATTCTTTATTACATTATATCGACATTAATCGCTTAATCAGCTCTGCTAAAATTAAATAAATAACAAATAGAATATAATAAAGTTTCAGAATCTGAAATACCTACTTCTAATGAGATGTTGGAAGACAATTATGTCTAATGTAAGTTGAAATATTAATAGTGTAATTATATGTTTATTTGTAATTTTGTTCTTCATATAGGTTTTGGATATTTTGAATTAGCCGCTTTTTTTTGTAAAATTTTGTTTCCTGATTAAAATTATTGCTTTTATCTGTCCACTTAATTTCTGTATCGTTCTCAATACAAAATACAAAACATAATCACTACGTGTGATCATATTATATCCTCATATGCTGTTAAATTCATTTTTGTGTATCCGAGGCTAACGAAAAAGACAGGCTACCGCGGTGTATTCTACTTATTTTTTTAACAGACCGCTAGAATGATGTGATACTCTTTTCGTACATTTGCATTGGTGGATTCGAGCATCACGTGACTCCCGCGATCTTTAAAAAAGATACGCGTAAAGCACCGCGGTAGCCTTTCTTTTTCGTTAGCCTCGGTGTATCAATATGACGCATTCAAAGCTCTTCACTGACAAAATTGTAAAATGAATAGTTATTTGTTTAAACTGCTTCGCATAAACGTCTGTCTTTCTAGTTTTAGACACTTTACTAAAGCTTACTGTAATTGATACATAAGTTACTAAACATTTACATTTGTGTTCAGAATCATTCCATAATTTACAAACGCAATGTAACAAGAATCAAACTTCAGCTGGATATTTCATTAAATTTACGAACATTAAAGAGAAAGACTATTGCTTTCAATGACATATTTCTACATTACCACTTATTCCCATTAAATTCTACCGTTGTCAATGAAACATAGTAGAAACTCTTCAAATTCCAAAGCACATGATATATTTAAATGCTAAATTACACAAAATACGTAAAATATCTACAAATTGGTATTTTATTTCAACGTCTTTCTGCACCTATATCGCACCATTTTTCTTTTCATAAGAATTTCCATGACTTTAAATTAAAATTAGATTATTGCAGTATTCATTCTTCAATATAATTGTAAAATGTTTCTGATATACTGTAAAAATAAATTTTAAATGTATTAGCAAAATATGAATTTATTCTTATTATACTCCTTTGAACTTGTTCTTTTACCATATCACATTTAAGGCAATTATTATTATTATTATTATTACTATTATTATAAGTGTTTTTCATGATAAGATAAAAAAATAATGTGATTAGGAATAACATTTTCATAAATAAAACATCTGTTTGTCTGGTTATTTCAGACAGACAGTTTGTGGAATCAAAACGGATGAATCCTATTTACGAGTGTTTTAATATAAGGACTATGAATTGCATGAACAATCTAACTGATTTTAGAGAAAATACACATAAAGAGCTCCAACTTTTTATATAGCAGATTTTTTAGGTGAAATGATCGCTTATTCCAATATTGGTACAAAATATAACCAAACAATATGAAAGCAAAATTTCCCTTTTTCCGCAGGTAAAACGTTCATATTTACACATATGACAGCTAATCAGTTGAAACATAAATAAACACAAAAATTGTGAACATAAACTATTAAATACAAAACCTATTAACGTAATTTTTTTATATTGAAAATACGTAGCTTTTGAATCGCAAATAATGCTTTAAAATATACTTACATTTTGGCCCTTATTTGAACCGACATGTGATTTTTAAGTAATCAAAAATGAGCGAAATTTTATTATTTTGGATGAGTTTTATAAATAAATGAAAACAAATTATGTTTTATCTGCGATATATTCAAATATACAGCAGTATAAGAAATAAAACAGAATTTACAAAATAGTCAGATAATGCGAAATAAAACGTCTTTAATTTTGAACTACCATAATTAATCTTTTCATTTTAAGAACATAAACATATACATAAGTCTTGTGAAAAAGAATTCATTAATAATATTCAGAGAACATGTATTCATTTATTAAATAATGATTATAAATTAAGTAGTGCATTAGTGTCTAAAAATACATAATAATTACTTAAAGAAATTACGTTGAATCATCACTATTATAGCTTCTACGAAATAATTAAAACTTACATTAAAATGAAATAATTAACAGCATGCGATAAAAGTAAATTTGTCTAATGCATTTTATTCTCTTTTAATTATTGTAATATTAAACAAATAAAAGTAAATTACCATATTAATTATAATTATTATATTTATCATAAATATCTAATAATTGTATTTTAATTTATTCATTTCTAATACTATATAAAATTTGTAACAATATAGATACGACTTTATTTATAGGTGTATGTGTTTTTTGTGCAAAAGCTTATTAAGAAATTTAAAGATCGTTAATATTTCTTTCAAACATAAAATTCGAAACATATAAATAAGTTTACCAACTAAATTTAAAATATTATTGAACTTATTTTACTGTGTATAATATAGATGCCAGAAAATCAAGTTTATTTTGTAACCAGAGACGTATTTCAGACACGTGCAAATGTGAATTTGGTCAGCAGTATTTCATAATCTTTGCTTTATTTATTCGCAGACTTTTTTGATAAAATAAGACTAAGATTACTATTTTAAAATACTGGTAACAACATGTATAGGTTACACGTGTGTTAAATAGTGTCTGATAGTTAGAAAAAAGCCCTGAATAACATGTAATATTGACAATCGTTGAAATCCCATTGAATCCACAAAATCATTTGTTAAATTTACCCTGATTAGAAAATTCACATAATATGTAGAGAAGTTGAATATTTAAGTAAATTTGTACACTATATGAAATGTTGTTGGCGTGTCAGAGAAAGTGCCAAGACACTTCTCTGAAAGCAGGGGTGCCAGGGCATCAAGAGAGGTTGGACTTCTAGAGCTGGTCTCCTAATTTTGAACCAATTCCAGATGAGAGACCTGCACCTGGATTGGCACCCCCAGAGGTAACGCATATACTAAACTTGGAGGATATTGGAGCCACGAACAGATTTTACGCCCACCAGCTCCCATTAACGAACACGGTCCCACAGCAGTGGCAGTCGAGAGAGGTTGTCACCCTCCCAAACTCTGACGTTGGTCGATGCTGCTTAGCTTTCTGTGATCTTAAGAGAGCCGAGCTTAACCGTCTTCGCTACCGCGGTACATACTATATGAAATATTTACATTGTATCAGGTTGAGTAAAAAGTTTTCCGCCAAAAAATGTTTTATTGTAAAATGATAAATACATACGAAATCATCAAAGCTAATGAGGATAGTAATCTCCGTTTAAATCTACAATCGTTTACCGATGTTTTAGCAACATTTCAATCCCTTCTGTAAAAAATTGTGGCGTGCGCGAGTCCAGAA
The DNA here is from genome assembly GCA_963931845.1 of Maratus michaelseni. Taxonomy (NCBI): domain Eukaryota; kingdom Metazoa; phylum Arthropoda; class Arachnida; order Araneae; family Salticidae; genus Maratus; species Maratus michaelseni. The sequence continues at coordinate 431,868,344 of OZ007588.1, forward strand.
AGAGATCGACCTCATTTATGACCTCCTCATTTGAATGGAAGATTGTGCCATCAAGATGCAGCTGCAGATGTGAAAAGAGATAGAACTCTGAAGGGGCCATGTCGAGGCTGTATGGTGGATGGTGCATCAAATCCCACTGCAGCTTGTAGAGCGTCCAGCCGGTTATCGTACTAACGTGTGGCCGGTCGTTATCTTGATGAAAGAGAACCCCCTTCCCTCTGAACTCATTTCTTCGTTTTTCGTAAATGGTATCGCAAACTTTGATTAGCATGTTGCGGTATATTGCACTCTTGATATTTTGTCCGCTTTTCAAGTACTCTTCGTACAGAATTCCACGGCAATCCCACTAGATGCAAAGGAGCACCTTCTTGTTAGTTAAGGCACGTCTTGCAATCAAGCCAGCTGATTACCCACATTCTAACCACCTTCCTTTATGGCTTGTATTGTTGTAGTACACCCATTTTTCATCACAGGTCACAATTCTGTCCAGAATGTTTTCTTTCCTTTGATCTCTGAGCAGAGCCAAACAACAGTTTTTTCTTCTGCGCTTGGTCTTCAGCAGTCAATTCGTGAGGCACCCAGTGGTTGAACTTAAACGTTAGGTTTATGCGTTTTAGAGCGTGAACTATTGTTTTTTGGCAAATGTTAAGCTCTAACACAATAGTTTGTGTTGAAACATTTCTGTCTTGATCAATGGTTTGCTTTAACTGCTCCCAATCCACTTCAATAGGTCGGTCAGAACTTGGTTCATCTTCACTGCCAAAATTTCCAGCTTTAAACTACCGAAACCAAACTTTGACTGTATCATAAGAAACAGCATTGATTCCTAAACTTTCACACATCTTTCTGTGGCATTCAGTCGCACTGAGTTTTTTACGGAACTCATAGTAAATAATCGTTCTGATCTGCTGACTTGATAGCTCCATTTTAAACACTCTTTTGAAGCACAAGATAATAAATTTTTAACAAACAAATTACACAGTCATATAGACCCTGGGCTCTGCTTTCGAATGCAAAAATTGGTTGGCTGAAAAGTTAACAACCGCACGAATGACATTTGTTTGCGCGAAGGTATCTCCCCTTGGCGGAAACCTTTTTACTCAACGTAATATATGATAGAGAAAACACGAAAATGGATTTAATATTTTGTAAAAATTTCAAAAGCTGAATGACAACAAAAATATACATTTTTATTTCCTTTTTGTATTGCAAACATTTAATTATTAAATATGCGATTTTTCCAAAAACATACAGAAAAACAAAAACAAATCGTTTAAACCTGTTTATATAGTAAACAACATACAAAATCCTTTGGCAAAGGTGCTCTCTTTTGTTTCACCGTTACGTTTCACCGTTACATTAATAGAAAATTTAAAATTATATATTATTTTTTACACAATTTTAATATGATATTGAGTGATGTAAAATTAAGGCTGTATGTACATGTCGTACACGTCTGTAAATATAATCCCTGAAAAAAAAACATTTATTTATCATTCCTGGTGTTAATTTGCATTAAATTTAAAGTATTTCTTAATTTAAATTTCTGATTCTTCTCTAAACTCTTGTTGCAATCCCCCCAATATATATATATATATATATATATATATATATATATATATATATATATCGCACAAAACCTACCGAGTATCTTTAAAATATATGACGTTATCAAAACAAAAAAAAAATAATAATTTAATGCGGGAAATGTTTGGTAAATTTCGTTTAAAATTAGCTCTCAAACTAAATATTTATGATGATAATTTAATTTGCTATGTACTACACATTTTATATAACTGATCGATTTTTTTTCTGTACCGATTATGAAAGTTATATTAGTTTTTCTTTCATCTTTTTCTATCATCTCTCTCTTCATAGGTAATCATGTTAAACAGATTTATGTTTCTTAATCTACTATTCCCCTTTTATTAGAAATATGTAACGAAGCTTTTAATGACTACTTCATTGAATGCATCGCAATGTTATTGAAAATGTAATTAATTCATTTGAATCTGATTTAAATCTATTAAAAACTATCATTTTTATTAATAGCAATACATACTTATATTTCATTTGCTCTACATTTAAGAAAATTTGAAATTAAGTAATTCAGTGATCTTCTATATGATATTTATCAAAACATGTATGAAAATTATAATCTACATGTAGTGTTGATCGAATTTTAAATGTCTGTATGGCATAGTTTTCAAACGAATTCTCTTAAATTAAATTTTATATTCGTCTGCATTGAATCCCGGTTTACATAGTATACTAAAGATTTACTACAACTGATCACCCAATTTATTTACATTGAACATTAATTCATATTAATAATCACATTTAATCATTAAACGCATATGCAGAATGTATTTAAGATACCAGAATCACACATAGCACCAACCTGAGAAGAATCGGAGTTCAAGAACTAACAATAGGAAATGAATAATCCGAACATTACTTAAGATCATTTTTCAATCTCTGAAACCATTTGTAATGCTCTCTTTTTTAGTAGTGTGGGAACTATAGAACTTTTTAATTTCTGTTTGTCATAACGGACGCATTTCTTTATCACAATCTACTATAAAAGATCAACTATAAGAATGGGTCCTTAATTGCCTGAATTTTGTCTGACGCATAAGATACTATAATATTATAATGGCTTTTGGATTGTATTTAGCAATGCGAAAGGACTTTCCTTGTGAAGGTCCTTATTACTTTAAAATACAAGCTCAAATTCACCATTTCGTTTGATTGAAAATTCATTTGGAAAATGGACCAGCTTAGTGGGCTTAGCCTGGTAGTAAATTAATAAAATTCAGAATTCAAGACACTCTGCATTGTAAAGCGAAACCTTCTCTTGAAAATAACATAAATCATTTTGCCGATAAGTTTTATTTCTGTGCAATTTTTTCAAATAAGAAAAAAGAAAGCACAATAAGTATTCCTTAACACAATATATAATTTAAAATATTATTTAAAAGACAGTGGAATTATTTACTTAACACTTTTAAATTGTGTAACTTATTCATTTTAAATTTCTATTTATATCAATATTTTTATCCTTTTCAATCAATATTTTTATACTTTCTGACTGTGCAAGTAAAAAATATTTTTATAAATGTTTCCTATTTATGAAAATTTATTCCAGTCAACCTGAATAAAAGGTATTTCTTTACACATAAAAATAATATTTGTGAAATCATTTTATAACAAACAAAGGAAGGAGAAATTTGACGATTCTATATATTGAAATGGTAATAATAAATGAATAAAATACAAGTAGCCTGAATACCATTATTGAATAGGAAAACTTGGCGACAGGTGGAAATATAATTTAAAAGTAAGAAGAAAAATAAAAGAATATGGAGTAAGTATCTTTTCATTTAGATACATAACAGCTGTGGAACTACATGACTTACCAAAACATGTTTAATAATTCATTATTTTCAAGAAGAGTGTCTTCTACTATTGTGAATGAGGTATTATGCGCTTATGATAAGAAAAATAAAAATCATTATTTTAAGGTGAGTGCATGTACATTTTCTATCATTCTTATAAAATGTCCAATAATATAATAGAATTATTTAGTACGAAAATAAAAAGTTTTCATGTTGAAATATAAATTGCATTAATGGCATTACATAATTTAATCTCTCTATTTAGAAAAAAAAATCCTGTCAAAAATTCACTGAATAAAATTCTTTATTTTAGTGATGAATGTTTGAGACAGTTTACAGAGTGATTCGGAATAATTTTTCAAAAGTTTGCAGAGAGGTAAACCATAGTGGAAGAAAGAAATATGCATACAAAACTATTGATGCAATCCATATTTTCAGTCAAAATTGCAGCAATTGTATCTTCAACCTGAAAACGTATTTCCATTCATAATTTCCAGAAAAATAAAAGTATTTTTACAAGTTAAGCAGCTAATTTACTTCCCTTTGTGCAAAATGTAGCGATATGACAGGACTTGGTGGATGGTACCATCATCCGCTTCAAAATATCTTTGAACCTTACAGGTCATGTGTAAGGAGGCAATTTAAATTACATACAGTGACAATTACTGTAATAATGGGGTCTTCAAGCAGTTATTGTAATCAACCGACTAAGAGTCTGTAAGAATTTTCGCTCCCTGATGATGGCGGCGGTAGCCGGCCGAAAGTACTAGGACTGTTTTAAACAACCTTTTAACATCTTTGTGTCTTTTAAATTGTCTTATCACATGTTAAGTAAACAGTGGGATCTGTGGGGTCTCATACTGGAATTTTATTAAAGAAGAGTTTTCCTAATCTATTTGTAATGCAACCATCCTAAACTTTTTTCTTAAAGTTATACTAGTAGAAATTAGTTTAAAGATGCATATGACATATTAGGGCCATGATTTAGGGTTTATAGTTATTTAATTTAGCATAATAGAGAATGTCAGTTATTGGTTCCTAGAATTTCATTTCACCAGTCTCTGACAGAGGTGTTAGTTATTGGTTATATTGTAGAAAGTTGAAATCTATTATTTGAACTGTTTAAAAATGAATAATAATAATTAAATTTATCTTGTAGTAAACACAAGTATGAACAAAATGTAAGTTTTTTTTACCAGTATCTGACACCAGATGTCAGTTACTGGATATGTGTAATACTAATAAGTGTCAGTTATTGGATCTCTGCATTACTAATAATGCAGTGCTAAATATTTCTGCTATATACTCTTACTATATGCTCTACATTACTAATAATGCAGTACAGCTTACTAACTCCCACTTTTTTTAATAAATATTAATGTATTTTGTTTTTATGATAAAGAATAAAGTTATTTAAAATCATTTTAATCTTTTAAAATAAAGTGTCAGTCGCTGGCTAACTTTGTGTCAATTATTAATGTTTCAAAATAGGGATGGTGTCAGTTACTGTTTTTGACCATATTTATGAATAAAATCAATTTTTAATAATAAAAGGTATAATATTTCTAATTTTAATTGCTTAAAAGGCGTATAGCCAACATAGTGAAAAAGTATACAAGCCGTGACTCGAACCCGGGTCACCAGTATAGAGCACTGACGTTCTACCATCTGAACCACTTGGAACGATAACCAGCCTGGCACTTCTCACTATCACATGTTGGCAAGGCTACAGTCGCAGCACAAGTTGGAACCTATTTTCGTGAGCCACCAAACACGAAACTAAAGTGAATCCAAGATCGATGGTTTAATAAATCTATAAAGAGATGATTATTATTTTATTATAAAGAGATTTATTCAATCATCGATGCTGGATTCACTTTAATTTCGTGTATATATATATATATATATATATATATATATATCAGTCTACTTTCGTTTTTTTTGTTGTTAAATTTAGATTAGACATTCCTGGAAAATTTAGTTTTTTATCCTTTTTTCAATCAGTGCGCGACGAAAATCATACAAAAAGAAACACACCAGGGAATTGCAAACAGGACATTTAAATTATAGAATTAGATAACTGGGAATGGATATTAGTGTATATTCGCTGCATGTTTCCACTTTTTATTAATAACCTCGCTCATGGAAATATTATTGCATGCTGTTTTATATACTGCACAGAATAATTTCCTTTCTTCATCTTCGTATTATAAACTAGTAAATCTACAGATCAGAGGCCTCAACGTCAGCTCTACAAATCACTCATTTTTAACATTATCTGTATCTTCTTATGTGACCTATATTCAATTTACGCATTCAACGTTTTTATTATTTTCATTTGGAAAACCGATTTGGTAATATTTTTTTAGTAGTTAAAATAAATTATCATCTATTTCATTAAAAAAAGCATATTAAAAACTTATGTAACCCGAAAATTAGGTATTTTTAATAAAATTTCGCGTAAAAATAATGCGATTCACTTGAATTTTCCTTTGTTGATATTCTTTGAAATATAGTTGCTTAGCAACCATTTAATGAAAGAGAGAAAAAAAATGCATTGGAATCTTTTGTAGAAAATGAGAAATTAAAATGTTAGATATATTTCAAATTAATGCATAAAATTTCCTAATAATTTATTCAATTAATTTCGAAACTCTAATATATATATTGGCAAATTTTTAAAGCGATAGGATTTAATTAAGATCTCCATTTCGTAAATTTAGAATCCATAATTTAGCATTTACAATTATCACAATGCGACATTTTCTTTTCGGTGAATGTTAAAATTTAAAAAAATCGTCTGACTTTCCATTGAAAAGCATTATGACCTAAAAATAAATGTTCTATATTTTTCGAACGAATAAACCAAATGTATCTAAAAACTATACAGCTAATTCCGGGTACCTCACAAACATACTCACCAAAAATCAACCTAATCGAACTTTTTTTACGGCAGTTATTGCGGAACAGACAGACAGAAACCAAAAACTTTTCGCGTCTCCACAGTGAGCCTTCACTGACGTTTCGGCAACTAGTAAATCTACAGATCAGAGGCCTCAACGTCAGCTCTACAAATCCCTCATTTTTAACATTATCTGTATCTTCTTATGTGACCTATATTCAATTTACGCATTCAACGTTTTTATTATTTTCATTTGGACAACCGATTTGGTAATAATTTTTTAGTAGTTAAAATAAATTCTCATCTATTTAATTTAAAAAAGCATATTAAAAACTATTATGTAACCCGAAAATTAGCTATTTTTAATAAAATTTCGCGTCAAAATAATGCGATTCACTTGAATTTTTCTTTGTTGATATTCTTTGAAATAGAGTTGCTTAGCAACCATTTAATAAAAGAGAGAAAAAAAGGCATTGGAATATTTTGTAAAAAATGAGAAATTAAAATGTTTGATATATTTCGAAATTAATGCATAAAATGTCCTAATAATTTATTCAATTAATTTCGAAATTCTAATAAATATATTGGCAAATTTTCAAAGCGATAGGATTTAATTAAGATCTCCATTTCGTAAATTTAGAATCCATAATTTAGCATTTACAATTATCCCAATGCGACATTTTCTTTTCGGTGAATGTTAAAATTAAAAAAAATCGTCTGACTTTCCATTCAAAAGCATTATGACCTAAAAAGAAATGTTCTATACTTTTCGAACGAATGAATCAAATATAACTAAAAAAATCCCTGACGGCTCGGCCTACAGGCACAGGTAGATTTCGAAGACGCAGACCGTGGGGCGCCTGTTTGTCGGGAATTGCGGAAGAAATGACCTTTTTGCGATGATGCTGCAGTTGGAACCGCCTACTTCGAAACCAAACTTGTTAGCAGGCGGAGCCAGCAAGGATTTTTTTTTTTTGCTATAAGAGTTGGTCCTATAAAAAACATGCCAATATAAAAGTTTTAGATAATATTAAGAGGATTTATAATAAATTTAAGCGGATTTGAAATCTTGGGAATTGACGAAGTTATGAATTTTTTTCTTGAAAAACCTCCCCCCCCCCCCTTAAGGCAATTTTTAATTATATCAAAAATCTGTCATACATAAATTTTCGGCCCTTCTCCTAGAAGTAATAATAACTTCAAACGGATTCGATACGTATCATAATTAAGAAATTATGGGGTTTTTTCTGTTTTCACAAAAAGTCCCCCCCCCATTCTCCCCCCTGGTTCGATTTTGCCCATTAACGAACTTGACCGAGATTTTATGCCCCTTGATTTTATGTATCAGTTTCGAAAAGAAGCGGGAGTTGGAACCACCTACTTCGAAAAATAACTTGTTTGCAGGCGGAGCCGACAGGGATTTTTTTTTTTTAATTTTTTTTCTATAACGGTTGGTCCTATAAAAAACTTGTCAATATAAAAGTTTTAGATAATATTAAGAGGATTTATAATAAATTTAAGCGGATTTGAAATTTTGGGAATTGACGAAGTTCTGATTTTTTTTCTTCTAAAACCCCCCTTCCCTCCCCCCCCTTAAGGCAATTTGTAATTATATCAAAAATCTGTCATACATAAGTTTTTGCTCCTGTTCCTAGAAGTAATAATAACTTTAAACGGATTCGATACGTATCATAATTAAGAAATTATGTTTTTTTTTTCTGTTTCCACAAAAAGCCCCCTATCCCCCACCCCCTTGGTTCGATTTTGCCCATTAACAAACTTGACCGAGATTTTTTATGCCTCTTGATTTTATGTATCAGTTTCGAAAAGATGCGGGAGTTGGAACCGCCCACTTCGAAAAATAACTTGTTTGCAGGCGGAGCCGGCAGGGATTTTTTTTTTTTTTATTTATTTTTTTTTTTTTGCTATAACGGTTGGTCCTATAAAAAACTTGTCAATATAAAAGTTTTAGATAATACTAAGAGGATTAATAATAAATTTACGCGGATTTGATATCTTGTGAATTGACGAAGCTATGATATTTTTTCTTCTAAAACCCCCCTTTTCCCCCCCCCCTTGGTGTCATTTTTAATTATATCAAAAATCTGTCATACATAAATTTTCGGCACTTTTCCTAGAAGTAATAATAACTTTAAACGGATTCGATACGTATAAAAATAAAGAAATTATGAGGCTTTTTCTGTTTTCACAAAAAGCCCTCCCATTTCCCCCCCCCCCTTGGTTCGATTTTGCCCATTAACAAACTTGACCGAGATTTTATGACCCTTGATTTTATGTATCAGTTTGGAAGAGATTTATGCAGAATTTTTCCAGTTATCGTGGTCAGAAAAAAGTGACATAGATAGATAGATAGATAGATAAAGTTTTGAACTGGGGGTGGTTTTGGGTTCTGGGAGTCATAATCGGCGTAGATCTGCAAAAAATTTTCAAAATTTCCAACTTAGGTGAGAATGTAATAGGTAGTATTTCTTACGAAATCTACCTAACTATACAGCTAATTCAGGGTACCTCACCAAAAATCAGCCTAATCGAACTTTTTTTACGGCAGTTATCGCCGAACAGACAGACAGACAGACAGATAGAAACCAAAAACTTTTCGCGTCCCCACAGTGAGCCTTCATTGACGTTTCGGCAATTATTACATATATACTTATACGCATATAAAATAATTCGAAGGTTTCAGAAATTAAAAACGTTAAATTAAACACGGTTTATGCAATAATATTCTGACATTCTTATCAATTTCTTATTCTATTTTTTAGATTAAAACAATACATTTCTTCAGGGGGACTCTGCCCCCCTGAACCCCCCGTGATCTTATTACATTTATATTCGTGATTTCCTATTGTTTGTGTGAATGATTCTAGTATATCTTGGATTTCGTTCTACACAGTGGTTTTATTAGGATAAGCAAAAATTCAGAAAATAATTTTATGTTATCCTAGTACCTAAATAGCGCAATATTTACTTACCTGCCAACCACGAAACACTCGCATCTGATAGATAAGTTGAATAATATCTCGTGTACAAAAGCAACTTATGGAAATGTAAACTGAATCTACTGTATTTCACTTATATCTATTGCAGAAATCTAGTGTTATTACAATTTTTGTTTCGGAAAAACAGTTTTGATGGTCATTCTATAATATTTATTTTACATACGTACATCTTGTTCTAACTCGATGGCAATAGCATACTAAAATCTCTCAAAAATAGGCTTATTTGAAAACTTTTAAACCTATTGTGTAATCATTCATAATCGTGCCCACTGTCAATTCACTAAATAGCAACCGTGATTTGGCGCTATAAAGTATTTTTTGTGATAACTTTTTATGAACTCAGTTTCCAGTAATTGTGCTATTTCAGGCTGTATGGTTGCGTTTTACTACGCTAATTTCTTTAGATTAACCATCTCGTTGTACGAGATATTATATCCTATTTTAAAAATAATACTAATTTTCAACCACGAATAATCCACATCTCTTACAGAAATGAATAATATCTTATGTAAAAATGCTTCGGTTATCATTCTGTAGTTAAAAGGTAACTTGTATCAAAATAAATTCTCATTTATTTCAATAAAATATTAAAATAACCCAATAAAATATTGGGGCAAAATAGTCTGAATTATTTGAATTTATTATTTTGATATTCTTTAAAATTTAGTTGCTAGGTTACGGTTAAATTAAAGTGGAAAATAAAAATAAATGCATTTTAAACTAGTCGTTGGGGGCCGCCGTAATACTTACCCATCATGGATATGCATAATGTAAAATATTAAAACAAAAAAGGGTAAACTACTTATAAAATGCATCGCAATTCAAATAAAATCGTGGCTTGATGACGTCATAACTTTATAGGCTCGATTACTGAATTGCTTGAAAGAGGTTTTTCCTTATAACTCCAAAAATAATAATCCTATTAACTAGCGGTTTATTGCATCTGATTAAGCGTCAAATTTCCAATTAAAATATATCTTTGAAGTGAAATTTGGATGAAATACAGGGTCATGAAAAATCGAAGAGTGTGGAAAATAGGATTACAAATATCTCAGCAACTAATTATCCGATCGACTTCATGCTTTATGCAAAATTTATGTTTTTTTATTGTCTTTTATATTCATTTCTTAAAATAAACAATTTCGAAAATTTTTATATACCTTTTATCAGAACGAATATTTAGAGAGTCCGAAAAAAAATAGATCCGGTTAATCGAGGTTATTGAAATGAAATAGGCTTCTTCCCATTATTACATACTAAGTACATACCAAATTGCAAGTGTATATCTCAATTTTTTCGGGAGATAGAGCGTTTACAGACACACACACACACAGACACACAGACACACAGACGGACGGCAAAATTTTTTTTCTAAAAATATGTTTTTTGGAATCTCCAGTGTCTGAAACGTGTAAATCCGTCAAAAAAAAAATTTCGATTTTCAAAACGATTACAAGACTTACCCTATACTACGTATGATGGGTAAGTAAAATTGCAGAAAATGATAGAATAAAATGTATTATATTATTAGAACAGATGTATAAAATTGCACCAAAAATTATACACCTAATTTAAAAAATCTGACGAATGTATTAACAAAATTTCAAATTAATTTGAATAATTTAAGACCTGACTTGATAAATTTTAGCCTTCATAACTTACCGTTTAAATACATTAATCAAATGCGACATTTTATTTTCAACGACTGAAAAAATTCAAAATCGTCTGAATTCCCATATGAAAGCATTATGATAAAAAAAGAAATGTTCTATATTTTCCGAACGAATGAACCAAATGTAACTAAAAACTATACAGCTAATTCCGGGTATCTAACCAACATACCTACCAAAAATCAAACTAATCAGATCATTTTTACGGCAGTTATCGCGGAACAGACAGACAGACAGACAGACAGACAGACAAACAGACAGACACACAGAAACCAAAAACTTTTCGGGTCTCAACAGTAAGCCTTCACTGACGTTTCGGCAACTAGTAAATCTGCAGATCAGGAGCCTCAACGTCAGCTCAAGTCACTGTTTTGTAATCTCACTTTTCATATTATTTAGCATCTTACAGTCCGCAATTTAATTTTTTTCTATTGCATACATATTTACAGGCATATAATTCTTCGGAGGTTTCAGAAATTAGAAACGTTAAATTAAACACGGTTTGTGCAATGATATTCTGAAATTCTTATGAACTTCTTATTCTTGTAACTTTTTAGATAAAAAAAAAAAAAAAAAACTTTTATTAAAATAAATTCTTCATTTATGCCAATAGAATACAAAAATTTATTTTGCTAATAAATTATTGGAACAAAATTGTGCGTGTTGCTTTTATTATATCTTCTTTGAAATATCGTTGCTAGGCAACTGATAAATTAAAGAGCAAAGTAAAAAGAAATGCATTTTAAAATTTGTAAAAAACATGAAAATAAAAGTTTTATATTTCCGGAACAGATGCAAAAAAATTTCCAATCATTTAAACAATTAATATCTCAATTCTAATAAATGTATCGTCAATTTTTCAAAATTATTGGATATATTTAAAACCTCCATATCGAAAATCAACATCCATAATTTTACGTTGAAATCCATTATTCAAATATGCGATTTCCATTTCAGTTAAAAATTAAATTTGAAAATCGTCTGCAGTCCCATAGGAAAGCATTATAATTTAAAAAGAAATGTTCTATATTTTTCGAACGAATGAACCAAATTTAACCAAAAACTATACAGCTAATTCCGGGTATCTCACCAACATACCCACCAAAAATCAACCTAATCGGATCATTTTTACGGCAGTTATCGCGGAACAGACAGACAGACAAACAGACAGACAGACAAACAGACAGACAGACAGACAGAAACCAAAAACTTTTCGGGTCTCAACAGTAAGCCTTCACTGACGTTTCGGCAATTATTACATATATACTTATACGCATATAAAATAATTCGAAGGTTTCAGAAATTAAAAACGTTAAATTAAACACGGTTTATGCAATAATATTCTGACATTCTTATGAACTTCTTATTCTATTTTTTAGATTAAAACAATACATTTCTTCAGGGGGGCAGAGCCCCCCTGAACCCCCCGTAATCTTATTACATTTATATTTGTGATTTCCTATTGTTTGTGTGAATGATTCTAGTATATCTTGGATTTCGTTCTACACAGTGGTTTTATTAGGATAAGCAAAAATTCAGAAAATAATTTCATGTTATCCTAGTACCTAAATAGCAATATTTACTTACCTGCCAACCACGAAACACTCGCATCTGATAGATAAGTTGAATAATATCTCGTGTACAAAAGCAACTTATGGAAATATAAACTGAATCTACTGTATTTCACTTATATCTATTGCAGAAATCTAGTGTTATTACAATTTTTGTTTCGGAAAAACAGTTTTGATGGTCATTCTATAATATTTATTTTACATACGTACATCTTGCTCTAACTCGATGGCAATAGTAAAATCTCTCAAAAATAGGCTTATTTGAAAACTTTTAAACCTATTGTGTAATCATTCATAATCGTGCCCACTGTCAATTCACTAAATAGCAACCGTGATTTGGCGCTATAAAGTATTTTTTGTGATAACTTTTTATGAACTCAGTTTCCAGTAATTGTGCTATTTCAGGCTGTATGGATGCGTTTTACTACGCTAATTTCTTTAGAGTAACCGTCTCGTTGTACGAGATATTATATCCTATTTTAAAAATAATACTAATTTTCAACCACGAATAATCCACATCTCTTCCAGAAATGAATAATATCTGATGTAAAAATGCTTCGGTTATCATTCTGTAGTTAAAAGGTAACTTGTATCAAAATAAATTCTCATTTATTTCAATAAAATATTAAAATCACCCAATAAAATATTGTGGCAAAATAGTCTGAATTATTTGAATTTTATTATTTTGATATTCTTTAAAATTTAGTTGCTAGGTTACGGTTAAATTAAAGAGGAAAATAAAAATAAATGCATTTTAAAAATTAAAGAAAATGATAGAATAAAATGTATTATATTATTAGAACAGATGTATAAAATTGCACCAAAAATTATACACCTAATTTAAAAAATCTGACGAATGTATTAACAAAATTTCAAATTAATTTGAATAATTTAAGACCTGACTTGATAAATTTTAGCCTTCATAACTTACCGTTTAAATACATTAATCAAATGCGACATTTTATTTTCAACGACTGAAAAAATTCAAAATCGTCTGAATTCCCATAGGAAAGCATTATGATAAAAAAAGAAATGTTCTATATTTTCCGAACGAATGAACCAAATGTAACTAAAAACTATACAGCTAATTCCGGGTATCTCACCAACATACCTACCAAAAATCAAACTAATCGGATCATTTTTACGGCAATTATCGCGGAACAGACAGACAGACAGACAGACAGACAGACGGACAGACAGACAGACAGACAGACAGACAAACAGACAGAAACCAAAAACTTTTCGGGTCTCAACAGTAAGCCTTCACTGACGTTTCGGCAATAAATTATTTTATTATGTTCTTATTAAATACGCTACTGACAAATTAATTCAACACTTTTTAAAACACTTAAAAAATAAATAAATCTAACTTCAAAATAACACCGAGTAGTAGAACAATCACTTACAGCTATAATATTTTAATATATTTGTTACTTCTAAAACAGCTCACAGATGACGCTATTGAAAAAATTAATCAAAACTTGTAAAATATTAATTCAAAACTTGTTTAAAACAATTAAAAATAAATTAGGACAAAATACCGATTGAATATTCTTATCGATATGTTTCTATGAACGGTACTGTGATTGTATAAATCCTCTTTAATAAAGGTATGTGTTGCTGACGACTGGGATCGTTGCCACAGATTAATCTCAGAAAATGAAACATTTGAAGTTACTGAAAAAATTAATTGCTCGAAAAGTATTTGTCAGAAAATTGTTAGACAAACTGCGTTAGAAAGGTAAAAAAATGTATTTTTCTTGATATAAATTTCAAATCCACTGATTATGCCATTTTTCAAATATTGATTTTCAAAAATGACCAAATTTCACAATGCGTTACCATAGCGAAAACTTCACGCGTAAAAAATAATAACAGCGATATGTCAGCACGAGTCACAAATTATAGTAACCGTATTATTCTGTTAAAATATAAAAGTGAATTATGTATTTAATTCTCGACAAATACTAGATGCGCCATTTCTATTTAGTTATGAATAATATAGTTTTATTTCCGTTATTAAAATATGTAGCTATAAAACATATAAATCAATGGAAAACGGTAGGTAATAAATTGTAAACGTAATAATAAACCGTATTAAAAAAACATAACTTAGTGAAATAAGTATCCGTTTTTATGTTATTATAGGATATTCCAGGTAAAGGTGCAGATTACTTTAAAATACAAGGTTAAATTCACCGATATATTTCGTTTGATTCAAGGTTCTTTTGGAGAAACCGACCAGTGCAGCGGGCGTAGTCTGCTAGTATAAATATAAATTACAATTTTTAGGAGTAATTTTACATTCAATATGTAAAACAGTGTTATATATACCGGGTGTCCTAAAATGAACTGACAGATTTTAAAATTCAATAACTCCCAAACAGTGACAGATATTTAAAAAATCTTGCAGGAGAGTAATGTAAGATGTCAGGAGTTTATTTTACTGTGATTCCTGATTTTAGTTCGAATTACCAGCAATAGATGGTGCTGCAAGCAATGGGATGCAATCAAGGCCAAAACTAAAATCACCTAGCATTGATGCGAAGGAAGGAGTTTCAATACATGGAGTAAGTCTTATATGCTACTATCTTGTTCTTAGGGCGCGATTCTGAATAAGATTTTATTCGTGAATGAGACCCACTCCATGTATTGAACGTCCTTTCTTCACATCAATACTGGGTGGATTCATTCTGCTTTCATCTTGATTGTATGTCTATTGCTCAGCGCCATCTATGGCTGATAATTCGAACTAAAATCAGCAATCGCAGTTTAAAAAAAAAAAAAAAAAAAAAAAAAAAAAAAAGAGCTTCTGACATCATACATTTCTCTCCTGCAAGAACTTTTCAAATATCTGTCACCGTTTACAAGTTATTGAATTTTAAAATCGATCAGTCCGTTTTAGAACACCCGGTATATATTTATACAAAAAGACGCACTTTCCCGAGACCGGGGTGAAAAGCATTAAAAATAACGAGAAAGATGCGTTATCCATCCTGAACAGAAATAAAATACTAAAATGTCTGGTGTCTCTAACCCGATAATGCGACTGTAATAAATCCAATAGGTAATTTTTTGTTGTTATTACTCTAGAATTTATTAATTTTGGTTGAGATATTTTTAAATATGTGTGCAAATAATTTAAATTTATTGAAAATGACCAATTAAAAATCTTTGAACCAACTAGTAATTGGACGGTAAACCCCATAACTTTTGGCATATTTTTATGTTTAAAAAAATACAAAAACAAAATAAAAGGTAAAGAATGTGTAATACAAGGTACATGGTGTCTTATCTTTCAGTGCCATTGTTTCGGAATAGTAAACTTTGCCTTATACAATCGCAAAATATGTAATAACTCTCTGCGATTAATAAATGCGAAGATTCAATTTTGAAATAGCTGTACTAAAAAAAAGTCCTTCCGGCCTGTGCCGGGAGGAAAAGGTAGCTTTCCTATATCTTCGTTTTAAAATTTTAGCTAATGTTACATGAAAACAGCAACTTAAAATGTAAATAAAATGTTTACAAAAGATTCGTTAATACTGAATTTGAATAAGAAATTCGCCAAATTATTGAGCAATAGCCAAATTGGCTTCATTTATGAAAACTTATTTTGGTCGCCAAATTTGGCGATATTTCGCCAAATGTCGCCAAGTTTGGTTAGAATTTGGCGCTAACGGATATGAATATATAGTTTTATGCGTTTGATTGGGAAAATTATTACAACAATGAAAATTTTTGTAATGTGCTGTCTTGTTTCAAAATGTCAGCCACCCTAGAATTTCAAACTGCTCTATCTCAGCCGTTTTTTAAGATAGAGGTAAAACAAAAAATGCTCTGGAATCCTCGTTTCAAGGCCTAACACTGAATTAAAAAATAAATTTGAATTTTTAACTTTTTTGTATATTTATTTTAGTTTTAAATTTTTAATTGGCCGCCATCTTGAAACAAAATGGCGGACCCAGTATGACCTATAGTGTATGTTATTCTTAAGTTTGCGCTTCAATAATAGCAGAATATTACAAATTTTATTTTTTTGCGTAAATATAAATGGCTTTTATGAATTATGGTGAAAAAGAGAAAAAAATAGAGGTATGACCTAAAAATACTAATCGTGGGAAATATAAATAGATGTTTGATAAAATAAAATAGTAAGTGTTATTTTTTATAAATCATATATTTTTTCTCTTTAATAGTTACCATAACGATAGTATACAAGTCAACAATCGTTGCAATTTTAAAACGAAATAAAAATATATTTATTTATTATATTAACCTTTTAAACGCCGCTCTGTGTTCCAAGAATAAAAAATATTATTTCTTTGTGAAAATAAGATTTAAATGCATCTATTTAAACAATGCAAGAAGAAATTTCCCCCCAAAAAAATTTTATGTACGATTTCGGGTATGTTCCCGTTTGGGAACATTGGCGTGATTCATTAAGTTTTTACTATATTTTTCAATAGATTAAATTTTATGGTTCTTATGCTAGAATTTTATAAGTATGAATAATATTTGACAGATTTAATAACATTAAAAAATTTTTAAGTGAAATTCGTGTGTTGAATATTATACTTTATAAAAACAACCAAACACAAAGAAAGAATTAAATAATATATATGTGCATAGATATAAATAGAATTAGTAAAAATGTTTAAACCAACTATAGAAAAGCACAAATAACTACTTGAAAGTTAATGATAAAATAATTATATGTATTACAAATATTAACTACATAAAACTATAAATAATAATTATATAAAATACAAATTATCTTACCAAATTATTATTATTATTATTTTATAGTTTGCATCACTGTCCGTGATAAGAGGGAAAACAATGTTCATGCAGTCGCTTTTGGCATTCAAAGCACATTTTCCTTGTATTTTTCTGGCAAACTACACAGCGTCCTTGAGATGATGATACCAAATAGTGCGTATCTGACTGCCGTGCAGACTCTACTGGATGGGCACGTGGACCTGGAATACAATGAATCTTGGGTTTCATTCGAAGTAAACTCAAAGTCACCTCTCTTCGAAAATTCAGGTGTGACAGTTCTGATCTTGAGTTGTGGTGTAATTCAGTATGTACAATCCATCCCGCAACAACAGCCATGTTTAGGGCATTGCTAAATAAGTTCCAGTACCACTTTTTGCTGCGGAACATAGGACGGTAACTTCCAAGAAGTCTGTCTAACAAATCAACTCCACCCATACCTTCGTTATAGCACTTTACAAGATGTGGCTGTGAAACATCTACCTTTTTTCTTTCTTTACGACAAAATCGTTTTGCATTACCCATAGGTTCATGAGTATCGTAATTTGACGCTATTGTAACAACTGAACTATCGTTCCATCGGCACATATAAACTTTTCCATCGCACTGAAAATCGTACTTTCCCCTCTCGCATTTGGACATTTTTTTTAATGATTGCAAAGGACACTGTCCTGTTCTAGTATCCCGAATTGTACCAGTTGCTTTAAAATCTTTGTCTGATAAATCCGCCAAAAGTTTATAAGACGTGAAAAAAATATCAAAGTATATTTCGTTTTTTTTCGGATTTTCAATACACGATAAAAGTTCCCATACAACTCTTGATCCAAGGGGAATATTACTCCTTTCCGGACTTTTTCCACCGTAAATTTTCATTGCATATGGGTAACCATTATGCGAACAAAGCATCCAAATTTTGAAACCAAATCTTATAGGCTTACCTTTTATGAATATTTTTGCTGAATGATGACCATAGTATGGAACCATAGATTCATCAATGCTTAGTTTTCTGTGAAAGATTCCAAACTGCCGAAAATTTTTTTCAAGTTCTTGATAAAAGGGAGAAATTTTGCCCAATTTATCTCCTGCTTTCAAATCATTTGAATCTATAATATGAAAATATTTCTTCATTTTCCTAAATCGGGCTCTAGACATAACTGAAGCAACTATTGGAACGGACAAATCTTCATAAGTGCTCCAATATAAATCCTCACCAGGAACAGTATGGTAGCCACTAAATAAGAGTAACCCAAAAAATTGCCCAATATCTTTTTCGTCTACATCAATATTTTCCCCTTTTTGCATTGCATACAGTTTTGTCATTTCTGATAAATGTGCTAAATATTCCATCGGCAAAAATTTGTTGAAAATTTCAGCTGGCGATAAATTTGCTAATTCGGGAAACGATTCGCAAAGCTTCATATTACTTATGGTTTCTAAAGATTTTTTGAAAGATGCATTTTTATTCCAGTTCGGCTTCATATCGTCTTTCTTTGATAGTCTCTTTCTCTTCAAACTTGATTCGGTTTTTGATGTAGAAGGTACAGAAACAATCGTTTCATCATCTGATACATCAACTGATCTATGTGTAAAAACTTCTAATTGTCCGCATACATCTGCAGGCATAATTTTTTGAAATTCATTTTCATTTACATCTTCTTCATCTGTTATAGCACCACTTTCATCAGGAGGCAATTGGCAAATATCTATAACAGAATCAACCGAAGCATCTGAATCTGATAAAGAGTTAAAATATTCAATAGCTTCCTGTACTGTTAAAAATCTTTCACGATTAGCCATATCTATCAAAGAAGCAAAGTAAAAATATCGTTCTAGCTTCACCCTCTATTACTTACAAAATGAACGATGCAAAAAATTCAGAAAGAGAAAAGGAAAAAATAAATAAATAAAAGAACTGGGCGGGTGCTGAACCACGTGATCTATCTCAAAACTCTTACATACGATAAGAAAGTAAAAATTATTGCTAACAAATAGCACCCTTCGCGGGATACTTAGAAAAAGTCATAAACATCCTCAGTCCTGAGCAAAACAGTTGTTTGGACAAAACTCTCACCCCCGCACTAGTGAGCGAAGAAAGCAAGAGAAGGGGGGAGGGGTGAAAAGTGTGTAAGTGGAATTCGAAAAGCCACTGACCTGCTTTTAAACACAGCAAAAGAGATTCAGTATAATTCTGAGACTCTCAATATTACAAATTAGGAAAATAGATCAACAGTGCAAATGATCGAATTCTGTATAGTGAATTATGCCAATGTTCCCGAACGGGAACAATAGAATTTGATATCTTATAGCAAACGCATTTTTATTGAAAACTGTTATTTAGCATGCTTATTCTTTAAAATGGAACTTATTTATCATAACTCTGAAATTTCATGAATTTTGCATCTTTTAAAAATTTTATGTGAATTTTTTTAACAATCCTAGTAAAAATTGACAAAAAATGACTTTTTTACGAATTTTTTTTAAGCTTAAATAATTATATAACATAAATAGTTTTTAGTCTAAAAAAATAAATGTACTTTTGTTAATAAATAATAATTTTTGTAAGTCCATAGAAGCGAAACTTTTTTTTTTAATGAATTTTAAATTTGATGTTCCCGTTCGGGAACATTGGCGTTTAAAAGGTTAAATACAAAATCTGATTCAACATAAAACAAACACATTAACTAAGATAATATAATGTGTATTTAAATGTTTTATTCCTTTTGTTCTATAACACTTATTTAGTAATCCTAAAAATATGTTTGTTTGAATAAAGAAATTAAAAGTCAATTTTATTTTGTCAATACGCCAACAAATTATTTTTAATTCTCCGCTCAAAAAACTTTTTAATATAATACAAAAATAAATGTGAAATTTCAAGTAGTAATTTAGAATTTTAGATAATCATCAATCAAGTTCATTTTTAAAAGCAACCTTCTTTCTACAAATTAAGAATTTTTTTTTTTTTTAAATTAAAAATGCGTTTGGAAAATGCCGCTTAGAAAATATTTTTTAAGAGAGATATTACTGAAAATATTTAGGAAAAAAATCACATTATTTCACGTTTGTTTCTTGAGCTTTACTTTTTTATTGTATTTCCTTTTTAAAACATTCTAATGTCTCTGAAACATCTTCTTTCTGTTACATAATTGAATATTAAGATTAACAATGAAGAAATATTTCCATTATACTCATCACTGAACATTTCTGTAAATTATGTTTCATTAAAATACAGTAAAACCAGGCAAACCAATATTTTTGCTATTATCTTCTCTAGAAAAAGAAAATAATTTATGAGTAACTTGTATCATAACTTTTGATATAAATTTCTCACGATAAATACAATATGTAACATCAAGAAAAAAAAAAAACACTACTAATAAGGCATATAACATGCAATAAAGAAATCGTTTCTTGCTTCTCTTTGAATAATTTTATTTAATCAAAATATAATTGAACTGATGTTTTACTTATTGCATAAATAATTAGAAACAATTTAAAAAGCATTTTTCGTATTTTATTTGAAAACATTCAATTCTATTTGTATTGCTGATCGTATAAGTAAAATTCGAGTTATGTATTTTATTTCATTTATCACATATCTCGTAAAAGAATAGTTTTAAAAAAATCTTGAAATGTGAAGTAATATACAAACATGTTAGATGTTAGGGAAACAAAAGAACTCTACATATAATTTTTTATCGATTTTTCATTTACATGCACTTTCAATATGTGTGTTAACTTCAAAGTTATTCAACAGACAGTTTTTTAATTATTAAATAAAAAATGTACTTTTAAGAAAAAAAAAACTGTATTTTTGTTTCTAATTTACTTTCAGATTTTTTTTTATTTAAATACATTCAGCTCTTTTGTAACGCAGAGCGTATAAATAAAGTGCTAATTCTGCATTTTATTCAATATACCTCATAGTCCATATGTAAAAATAGTAATTTATTATACCTCATAGTGCAGTTTTTAAAAATCTTGCAATGTCGAATAATATACAAACGTGATACACGTAAGAGTAACAAAATATTACATATATTTGTTTATCGATTAATATATGAAGTTTTTAAAGAAAAATTTTAAGCTCACACATAAACGACGAACTTTGACTTGACACCATCTTAAGAAAGATATTTAAAAATATTTTGCATAGTTTTAAAGTTTAAGATTTTTTAACGGTTACATATATTTCTTTAGTGAATCCTCAATTAAGAGAATTTCCACTAATTGGTTGTTTTCCTTAACCACAAAAAAAGTATTATTGATGACTTTTTTCCATTCCTCCCTGATCAGGGAAATAACATCGCTTCATTTGTATTACCTCAATGACTTTTCAATCGTATTCTTCCAATTCCTTCTTTGTCCGTGTGTAGGGACACACCTGCGTCCACTTGTCGGTTTCCAGTCCATAGGAACTGTTGGTGGGTGCTCTTCATTCATTCAAAGAACATGTCCATACCAATTAAGTTTATTTAGTTCGATCGTCTGTAAAATATCTTGTTTGACGTCCATGACTTTCCATATTTTTGAATTTTTAACTTTTCCTAACCTTTATGATATTGCTGATCTTCGCCAGAAGTCCATTTTGATACAGAGGAGATTTTTTTTCTATTTTGTGGGAGGAATTTATGGTGCATTTCTCCGAACCATACAATATAATGATTTCCAAAATTGCACAATAAATTAGTCGCTTTGTATCGGAAGACTATTATTACTCCACAGAACAGAATTCAACATTGCAGTTGTTTTTTGCCTTTTACAGTTGTGCATTTTCTGAATATGAATGTTCAATCATAAATGACGTATTTAAACTTCATAATTTTTTAAAAGAATGAAATAAATAATATTCAATTGTTCGAGTATCATAGTTGAGGTTTATTCAAGACATGTCTTCATTATGATATAATTAAACGGTATACAGGTTTTTCCCTGTTACATCACACTTTCATCATATAAATACTATAGTTTATAGCTCGAATGGATAGAATTAGCGCTGCATTTCACAGCCAGGTCCAACAAAAACTGAATTATGCCAACCAAGATATTGATCATGTAGCTCAGGATAAGTATTGGCACGGCAAGCCAAGGTACCAAAGTTCGAGTCCTCGCACGACATTTTTCACTCTGTTTGAATAAACCTCAACTATGATACTCCAACCATTAAATATGATTTACCTTATTGTAAAAAACTTTTATAGTCTTCGTTAGTAATATATATAATTTTTTTAATGTTGTAATGTTTATAATACAGACTTTTCCACATGCCAGCTGTTCATGTGTGGAAAGATCTCTTGTCCCATTCGATATATTAGTGTTTCTCATTTTAAGTTATGTACGAGTCTGTTTTTAATATTTTAAAGGAGTTTTATATTTTTAGGGAACTAGGGGGCTCTGTCTCCTATGCGCAATGTTCGAGAGCCCTCGTTCAAACCCCGAAGTTTCGAAAAACACGCTAATTTGCTCTGTTTTTTAAAGAACAGAAGAAAAGGCTGTTCATAGAGACTGAATAGCCATTAGAAGATAAATATTATTTTAAGAAATAGGCGCATTGAGTAAAATTAATAGAATATTCATGGCCACCACCCCCCCTTTTTTCAAAAAATAAAAGAAACAGAAATATGGAAAAAATAACTATAAACCGAAACGTTTATGGAATCTACGCAATTTTGTGTAATCGTAATGGAATATTTAAATTGCTGAAAATACTTATATGTTTCTGGACATACATTATCACAGACGTCCCATTCAAGTGAATGGCGCGGAATCACCAGGGTGTATTCACCAAGTGCGATTCGTTTCTAAATTATCGACACAGAAGGATGAAAGATTAGCTTAATCTTGCTCAAATATGGAGTCGTTACCTTTAGTTTGGCAACAACACTCCGATACAAAACACTCAGATACGATGCGCCTCGTTACGAGGCGGCAAAGTGTGGCTGCGAAATAGCCAGAAGTCTCACAAGAAATAGAATGAGGCTCTGTCGTGTATTAAAATTTAATCATTATTATCCTTATTCATTTGTGAAGTAGTCACTTTATAACAATGTATTTAACGGCTTTTGCAGTGTTTTCTGCAAAGAAAATTTAAGCATATACTTTTTTTATTCACCGTCACATTTAAATATAACTCTTTTTTGGCTCTTTCCTGTCGCTTGCTGCCATCTTAAAATTTCCCAGTGATGGTGATCAAAACGCAACTAAGATAAACAACTTATAAGTAAACATTATAAGTTTCTCTGTCAATCTAAGTTGTTACAGTTTTAAGCCTTACCGAATGACTAATAATATTATTCTGAAATTTTGACAGTTATTTATTATCAGCATGTTGCCTGACGATAGCACAATCCATGTACCATGAAAATTTATTTGGCTTTGAATGTTGGCTTTTGCCATTTCTCTTCTAATACAGTCGGACAAATTGACTTAGTTTCTAAAGTTATGCGCTCTTTGTTGACCTAATTTTACTAAACATTAGTCACCTTTAGAGTAAACGTGTTACACCATCTGCAACTTATGTTTTTCCACGAGATAGATATATACTTGAAAATCGTCATTTGCATTATAGCACAGTCAAATAACAAGAAATTATAGAAATATATTTTTCTACCTCATGCTTCTTGTTCGAAATTTAGAATTATAAATGTTTAGAGAGTGCTATTTCGGTTCAGCACAAAATATTCTTTTATTTACATCCTTGCCAAATTTTAGTGAGTTTTTTTTTTTTTTTTTTTTTTTTTTTTTTTTTTTTTTTTGGGGGGGGGGGGGGCATTATTTTACTCCATACATGTCAATGAAATCATATTCTTTATTTAAAAATAAATAAATAAATAAACAAAATTATGTTCCATTTAAAATTCTCCTAAGCAGCCATATACTGCTTTTAGGTCCACAGTTCCCAGTGCATTAAGGAAACATATTAACTGCACTCCCCAAAACTATAGGATGTTTTACGAAGATAGACTTTTCAAACCTGACTATATAAATTAACTACATATCAACCATTTATCCTAGCTGCGTTGTTTTTTAAATATAAATGTGCATGTAGGACTGTTATACGTTATTTTTAATAATTTTTTGCTCTAATCATTTGATTTGTTTTTTATTTTTACCCAAAAGCACAATTCCAAAAATAAATTCAAATATAAGTGTAAGAATTCTGATTCTACAACTGAAGAAGAATAAATTTACTATTTAATATAGCGACGTAAATATGCGTCGAAAACTGTAAACATCGAATTAAATTAGGAAAAACTTACATATAAGTATATATATATATATATATATATATATACATACATATATTTAGCGTTTTGTTAAAACTGACTTCATGATAGCTGTTTTACAAGATATTGAAACGGAAACACACGCATAAAATTTATTTATTTTTTTGTCCGAATTAATAATTATTTATTCTAATTAATTTAAAGTACAGACACAAACAATATATTTATAAATAAATACTTTTTATACAAATTAATTAAAATTATTGTAAAACCATCCATCTCCTTTAACTTTTTACATTCTGTAGCATCGGGAGCATATTGTATTGGCAATATGAAAAATGTTTTTATTGCGACTGATAATTTTTCTTAGTGCAAGTTTTAATTATACGAAACATAGTTAGTAAAATAAACAAATACTTTTAATTATTTCTTCTATTAAATAGATAAATGTGTTTAGTTATTTGAGAAACAGTCAATATTGAAAATCATAGGTATTTATTCGTTTCTATTTTTTCTTAATTTAGGTACATAAGATATTAAAGAAATACACTTTGAATTGTTCTTTGTTTTAAAACAGGGATATTTTTCTATTTTCATTTAATTACTTCTCAAAAGAGAAAAGTTATGTTAACTATATTAAATATAAAATGAAAAAAAAAAAGATTGAAAGAAAAGGGTATAAGTAGAACTCCAAATTGAATATTTAAAAATGTTTAGTCTTACACTTTTTTCCACTATTGAATGCATTTTGAATACCTATAAAGAATAAAGTACATTGAATAAAAATGATATATATGTTCTTTAAAAAAGAAATTTAAATGCCATTAAAAATTTTTAAAAACTTTAGAAAAAATATAAACTTTTTTTTATTATTATTATTGTCTGCGTAGCTGTCTTCGTGACTGCATATGAGCCTGTTTGTGTGTATTAAAAAATTCTCTAAGAAAAATTAATATTGGTACATTTTTATATTTCAATTTAATATATGAAGACAAATATATGTACATTTTCTTAAAATAAATAAAATTTACATTTTTAAATGATAACCATTATTTGCATATTAAAAAAGTTCAGTATATAGAAATGTGTCAAGAAACGTATAAATATTTTTAAACAACATTTAAACAACATTTTTCTCTTGAAAAATTTCCAAGTATTAAAATATGTCCCATTGTATTCTTTATTTGTGATAAAAATTGCTTAGCTATATATTTAAGAACATATGTAGAAATAAAGGGGAAATATCCACATTAATCAATTATAGAAACACGCTATCTGCTCAAGACTGGCTGCAAAATCAATTGGCTGCTAAAGAACACTAGGCCCCACCAGTGGCTGAGAGATTCTGCTCTCAAAGCTGATAGACGAGAGGTGCTGGGTTCAAAACCCTGTCGCCGTCGTCGACCTAACCGTTCGGGGTTTTCCGTGGTTTTCTTCAAACCTTGACGTAAATACGGGTTAGGATACCTTAGAAAGACACACACGGAGGACACTCCCCCCCACCGACCTATATCCTTAGCGCAGATAATCGGCCGTAACAAATTACCAACTAACTAAAGAACACTTGTCCTGCTCAGTGATGTGGGACGTGTAAATACACAGCGGGTAGGTATTTATTTTTTGGGTACATACCCAGATATTTACTCAAACCTAGTGAAAATACCCAAAGAATGGGTATTTTCTTATTTCGCTGTAACAGATAACAATGCTAAAAGATTTCTTGTAATCATAGGTGACAATGCTTCATCTATGAGAGCAGCTTACACATTCTTTATAGAAAAATACCCGATCGTCCAATTGGTATGTTCTAACATTTTAAAATAAAAGGCAATTAAACATTTTTTAACATAAATTATATACTGTGTACCATCAAACAAACTAGCTATTTACATGTTCAATATATTTCAAAGTGATGAAGATATTAAAAATTATTCCTTGAAATTATTACGAAAATTAGGTAGGGAAGTTATTTGTTTTGTCTTAAAAGCTTAAAAGGTATCAAGTTTATATTAGTACAAACTATTGCAGTTAGTGAAGAAGCTCAATATTTTTCTCAACTAAAGAAAAAAAAAGTTTTGAATTCATATTTAAATATACGATTTTTATTTTTAAACATACCGTGGGAACCCATGCATGGTTCACACGTTTCAAATCGATGGAGGTGTGTCTGACACTTTTACACATAAAATTAGCTTTATTCTTTATTTATTTAAAGCCAAAACTTTTAAATTAAAACTTTTTATGTTTAACCAACATTTATCTATCGTAATGTTGTAGCATCGACTTTCTAAATCCTCATTTTCATACTGAACATAAAATTAATTTAGTATATAATAATCTTAACAACTTAATATATTGTCAGATCTATTTACCTAATCTTCATTAAAAAAAGGAAAAAATGATCAAAACTTTTTCTGGACAAATTTAAGAAAATAAAAGAATCTCGCGTTGGACCTTTCCATCATGCAACAAATATTCAGAATCCATTAATGAAAGGACTGTACCCCAAACATTTAGTTTTACTTCATGGTTTAACCTTTATTTATGAAGTTGGTCATCATAAGAAATTATCTAACACTCAGTTAAAGACATATATATTTAAATAGAGCAAAAAAGAGGTTCTGTTCGAAAGAAAAGTGTTGTGGAAGGTTTACAGTTCATTAAAAAAAGGAAAAAATGATCAAAACTTATTCTGGACAAATTTAAGAATATAAAAGAATCTCGCATTGATCCTTTCCATCATTCAACAAATATTAAGAATCCATTAATGAAAGGAGGTAGTTGAACATTTAGTTTTACTTCATGGTTTAACTTTTATGTATGAAGTTGGTCATCATAAGAAATTATATAACACTCACTTAAAGACATATATATTTAAATAGAGCAAAAAAGAGGTTCTGTTCGCAAGAAAAGTGCTGTGGAAGGTTTACAGAATATGCCTTTTCTATTATAATGAAGAAATTGACATATAAGGTGCAGTAGCTTTGCGCGTATTAAAAGCTAAGTGCATATGCTGCATCTTAAAAAACTTGCAACACCTTTAGTCGGATGCACAGTAAAAACAGAAATCGCTTGACATATGAAAGAACTGCTAAATTCACATATTTGATGTATAATTAAAATCTGCTACGCAGTTAACCCATTTTCATCATTTTGTAAAGTGGAAATTTGGTCTTCATCACAATAAATGTTTTTGTTGTATAAAAATGGGAATACTTCAAAACGTATTCATCAATTATTTTCGAACTTTAATTGAAAATAAATTTATAATTATTGAAATTTACGAAAAATATAAATAAAATATACATTTTACACATATATACATAGTTTTAACTATGAAATAATATGTGTTTATAGATTTAATTAAAGGTTTTTAAAAAATGTACGCAGTTCGTATTTCTATAATCTTTTAAATTTTGCTGCTTTGTAAAATTATTTACAGTTACAGAGATACGTTTCTACTTTTCACGGCTAAATAAATTAAAATACGCTATATAAAACTGTAATATTTAATATTTTGCTACATATATTTTTCAATTGTAATTTTTCTAATAACCTGTGAATTTAAAAAAGTAACAATTTTTAACAATTAGCTTTTAAATTTAAAACTTTTAATCTTTTAAGTTTTAGTGTTTATCTACGTATTTAAAATAAAGTTCTTCCGAAAAGATTTTTCGTTGATAAAATTGTTATTAAGATTATATTATCAAAAAAAAGAAAAAAAAACATATTTACAATTTCAAGACTTTTTTTTTAATCATGAAAAACTTAAAATATTTAGATAATGAAAAATAAAAACTTATAGTAGTATATTGTAGTTTTATATAAAGTTTGCACATTTATTTCGCTGTGAAAATTTTATTTATTATCTTCAAAATTTATTTTTAATTTTGTGAAAGTTTGCTCATTTAACTATAAATAATTTTAAAAAGCAACAAAGATTTAGGGTTTATCGAAATACAAAATATTTAATTTTTTTGTACGTATCATAAAGTCTATAAACATGTAAAATTAATCGTAAAATTGTATATACATGCGCGAAAACATATATTTCATACATAATTTTTGTAAATT
Organism: Maratus michaelseni; assembly: GCA_963931845.1. Lineage (NCBI taxonomy): Eukaryota > Metazoa > Arthropoda > Arachnida > Araneae > Salticidae > Maratus > Maratus michaelseni. The sequence goes on from OZ007588.1 coordinate 431,896,981, forward strand.
TAAATAATTATACATATATTTTCGATTATGGTTCGAAAATAATTGATGCATATTTTTGATGCAAAAACATAGAAGTTTGTATAAGATTCAAACTTAGACGAAAAATTCAGAAATCCAGAATGCTGCTCATCACACTGCTGTTACACTTGACGCAAAGCAATATGTTTGGTTATACAACATAAATTTTGAGGATTGTTTTCTTAAAACTTCTGGCTATTGCAGATTATGTCTTTTATATATTTATCTACTGAATGTACTATACTGATACACTAACATTCACAGTAATCTTTGTTTCCGACCTCGGAACTTCGCTTTGTGAGTTAAGAAAATTACATTTTTCATTTCGTGCATTATATTTATGCATCAATATTTTATCTTATATCAAGTAGTTTTAATATCTAACTGCTCTCTTCAACCTAAAGGTACAGAGTAGAGAACATATTTTTTTTTAATTTTTATGTATGCTGAATGTATTTATTGATATTTGTACTACATACTTTGTTTCCTTTGTTTAGTGAGAATTTTGGTTCAAATATTCGTATGTATATCTGACTTTAAAAATAGCGTGTAAATTGACAGCTATGTTATTATCGAACTGCTCAACCGAACATTACATGGTAGATAAAGTTATATAATTAACTTTGTATAATATATACATTTGTTTACAAGGCATTCCAAAAATATTTAATTTTTGCTATAATTCTTTTACCTGTTCTAAAGATATATAGACAATGAAAATAGAAAAACTATTCAAAATAAGGTAGGAATGAAGATTGTGTTGATAAGATATTTCTATCATTAATTTTTAAATGTTACACCTTTTTAAAAATTTGTTACGGTCTCTAGGTCTCATAAGTTATGTTTAGAAAGATTTTCCCCAGACTCTGTCGCTCAAATTTTACGTTATTTAAAAAATGTTAAGAAATTTCTGAAACGTTAAAATGTTTTACATACAGAAAACAAATGTTGTTTTTTATTTTTTAAGCACTAGACGATTTTTTTATTATTATTATTGTTTTTGTTATTTATTATCATTGCGCATAAATCTTCCTTTTTTCAATAAATTCATTTTAATTATTCCCAAACACCGCCTTTTAATTGTTAAAACTTAATTTTCCGGTTTAATTAAAATGTCATTCTCAATCCATATAGAACTGTTAGTTTGAATTTAAATATTTTTTCGAGTAGTTCTTGAGACTTTTGAATATTTCACTTATACAGCAATTATATTCATTTGTTTTCTTCGTATGGTGCGTGGAATTTTCATTAAAGTCCCGAAGAGCTAAAAAATACTTTTATCTTTTATTTTCTACTCTTCAATAATGACCAACGATCATTTTACCTCATTAATCAGTAATTTCGAAAATATTTCGAAAAATCGAATTTATTGCTGTTTAGCGCTTGAAAAAACAAATGAATATTTTTATTTATTCTTTTTTCTTTAGAATGCTTTAATTACTTTTTTGAATACAGTTTAATGCTCTTGAGAACTTGTAAAATCATTTGTTTTATTATTCTTTATTTACTCTTTCACAGAAACTGCTATTTATTTGAATATCCAATGTGTACTTTAATATTCGTAACAAAAAATTATTATAATTTGTTTTATTTTATTTCTTGATACAAAAAAATATCTGTTTTCAATTAAACATGAATTATTATTTTGTTTATTTTAGCTTAATGGATAAAAATTACATTGAATGTTTTTTTTTCCATCAAAATTATTTCGTTTGATGTATTAAATATTCTATAAAATATTAAGTATTGTATAAATTATTTTCAATTTAGAAATAAAGTCATACATATTTTATTATTATTGGTTTGTGTTTATCTATTTTTATTTAAATATATATATATATATATATATACTTTATTTTTGACTTCATATTCTGGTAATTATTTATAAAAAATCGGAGAAACTATGGCATCTATATTTCATCATTTTATCTTAAATCACATGTTTAAGTTATTTATCGTTAGTAATTTATTTTGAAACTTTTATATAAATAAAAAAATCTATAAACAACGTCAAAAACATAATGTCATGGAAACATAAGCATTTAAAAAAACATGAAGAAATTTTTATTAACAAAACTTTTTCAATACACTAATGGTTCTCAAGTCTGTTTGTGTGATCGACGATCGCTCAAAGGGTTTCGTTTAATATTCCTTTCAAAACACTTTATCCTTTCTTTAATAAATCTAAATAAATTCCATTTAGCAAGAAAAGAAAAGTCATGTTTATTATAAAGTAAAAAATTACAGGTCTATTTTTTCTTTTTTTTCAAATATCTCGATAGCGGGATAAGCCCGCTATTATATTCTACCATAATAATATCTGTCATGCGGCTTAATGCGATATTTAAAAAAATAATAATTTCAAAAGTATATTATTTCTCTTACAAATGTCGTAGAAAACTGCTACATGATGATGTTTTTCCGTACTTTTAAGTTAGCCGGACGCGAAACTCGTCAAAAGCATTTATTTTTTAAGGCAATAGCAGATATTATTTTTCACGTGTGTAAATTAGAAACAAAACTTTGATGATGGAATATACTGTTTTAATCTATAGTATTATATATGAATGTTATTTGTGTAATATTAAATATGTGAAAGGCTATTTTAAATGTATGTAATTTGTGTATTTTACATGTATGTATTTTAAATTAAATGACTCAGAGAGCTTTATATTTTAAATGAACTGAATGCAATAGGGATGATGGCCGTGGAAACAATATTTGGATATTCATCACATGCGCCCGGCTAACATAAAAGCATGCCGCTTTCACTTACAATTGTTATAGTAACCTACCACAAGAATAACTAAAGATATATATTCGTGTCAAAATATGAAAAAAGACCACTCCACGAACTATTAATAATGTTAGAAATATTGCTAATAGTGAATACCATGTTAATATTTCGTAAGTAAAACTACAATACCCCAACAATGAGAGACAAATTTACATCTAGTTCCAACAACTGATCCTGATTGGAAAATAGTTGTAGTTTGAACCATATACATTGATTAATGTGGTAAATTACATAATGGTGTCTGCAGACAATTGGCGTATGTTACCGGGCGTGGTTTGGCGAATGCGTAACATAAAAAGTGTTAAATTGAACCTATGTTTTCAAAGCTGACCTATTCCATAATAGAGTCTACAAAGAATTGGCGTAATTTGGAACAAAATTTTTTGGATGTCTTTTGGTAATTTTCCTTTATACCAGCAACATGCCAAAATATATGCTAACGCACCATTTATTTCAACCCTGAACGGAGAAACTATTTCCAACTCTGCCATCCATTGTGATACGTGAATCTTTTTTTTTTTTCAAAAAAGTATTATTTAACCGTAAGAACTCAAAACTTTTTTATTTACTATTTTTTTAATCGAAAATATATTTTATTAAGTTATAACTCACATTTTTTGCTGACTCAAAAAGAAAATGATTATTAAGTTTTGCGGAATAGACTTTGGCGGGACATGCACTATTAGTTGGATAATTTATCAGATGGTTTTAGTGCATCGCATATTGTTCTACGTTGCTTAGTTATAGAATTGTGGTGAAAAATATTTATAATCAGATGAACCAGATTATTAAAGATTAGCCTTTTAAAAAGATTCTGGCGAATGATTTCGATGTAACCTTCACTGTTAGTTAGATAAGTTTCCAAGGGTGGTTTTAGAATATAGCATATCGTTTTATCGTTCTTTCCCAAATCCTACTGTAAATGATCAACTAAAAGAGTTGTCCTTAACACCTCAAATTTTGTCTGACACATTAAAAATATAACAGCGCAATTGCGTTCGTATCATTTTCAGCAATGCGGAGTGTCATTCTAATTAAATGTTCATATGATTCTATAACGCAAGGTCAAATTCAAGGTGAATATTTAGCTTGATTAAAGGTTCTTTAGGAGAAACTGACCATCGTAGCGGGCGTAGCTTGTTAGTCTATACTAATAAAAAAAAAGTTTCGCTCTGTGTTTCTGTGTGTGTATGTGTCTGTGTAAGCATTGGCTAACGCACTTTTAAAATTGAATGAAATTGCAATTAGATCATAATAGAAGATATATGTATTAACTAGAATAAGGATCTTCATCACAAGATCTATAAATATAACGTTTGTTTGCATGCATTTAGCCTACATGAAACAGAATTTTAATTTTAATCGGATTTATGATCCCATAATTTTCTTAATTTTGCATATTTACAAATTACTTTTGGTCTATTCGCAGGGATGAAAGTTAAAACTATGGGTTATTATGAAGCGAATATATTTTCGATTAAAGCAGAAAAGATACTGTTATAAGATGAGCGTCCATGACGAATATACTTTCACTTTATAATAGGTGAGAAGCCAAATTTGGACCACCTCACTTATTTTCAGGGGTAACGCACTTCATTTTTTTAATATATACAAAATATCGCTATACGTGGTCAATCTATTCATCTACTAGCTAAATAAATTTTTAGAACAATTTTTTAGAAAATCTTAAGTTTTATTTTAATTTGACAAAATTGTCAAAAATGGTCCAAATTTAGCGACTGGTCGCCTAAGTTGGATCCCCAGTCTCTTAAATTGGACCAAACAATATTAGGCTGTTTCAATAAGTAGGGGGAATATAACTAATTTTATTAAAAACAATATTTGCGATTAATGAAACAAACAAACAAAACAACAGCAATTAACTATAATGAAATCAAATGTCTGAAAGTAAGAGTAAATGTTTTAAATCAAAATGTATTCAAAATGCAAATCAAAGTTATAAGTAATTAAGAACAGAAATTATGGAACTAATTGCTAGTTACTTGAATAACATGTAAGAAGTGAGGTAAAGCTTACACATTAATTTCTTATTTATTTTGTTCATTTCTTATTCCAGCGCACTCAACGTGGAACCATATTTTGCAATCTGAACAGTGAATCATTTCTACTATTTTATTTTCTTTACAAATTAGGCAAAATCAATCATACCTGTTTAGATTTCCCTTTTTAGATTTTGAATCATTAGACATTTTTTTTTTCTTTTGCAACAGAATTTTTTTTTACCTTATATGTGTAGTTATTCCCTCCCATCATTTTCTCTCCAATTGAATTCACCTACTTTTTAAAACTTGATGTTCCAATTGCTTTTGTGCTCTGAGAGCTTTATGTTTGTAGTTTTTTTTTCAAGATTTACATTTCAAGGTTAACTTTATATGGCGAAGATGTTAACGCAGCTGTTTTTTTCTTTACTTCCTCTGTACTTTGACTTAACTGATTTTGGCAAGGGAGATAACACTTCTAATTATTCTTTGGCTTTTTGGGGGGTTTTGTAGCTGCAGCCTTCTTGTGGGTCAATCGCTTCACAACTTACTCTTTCGTTTTCGTTTCCCCTTTCTAATTTATTATTGTGTATCAGGTCCAATTTAGGCAACTCAAATTGATCCAATTAAGGCAACTGCGTCTTTTTGTAACATATAATCTCAAGACTAAGAACAAAAACGAAAGCAAACAAATTCACGTGTAAAATATGCGCAATAAACACATAACTTTAGATATGAATATGAAAACATAATATAACTTACCATAGTTTTGAAGTATTCTCTTACGTTTAGTAAAAAAAAAATAGATCAAAACAGCTAATTTTAGGTTTTTTAAAATTGTCTGAAAACGCAATTTTATATTTCCTCTGTACTTTGACTTAACTGATTTTGGCAAGTGAGATAACCCTTCTAATGATTCTTTGGCTTTTTGGGGGTTTTGTAGCTGCAGCCTTCTTGCGGGTCAATCTCTTCACAACTTACTCTTTCGTTTTCGTTTCCCTTTTCAAATTTATGACTGTATATCTTGTCCAACTTAAGCAATTCAAATTGGTCCAATTAAGGCAACTGCGTGTTTTTTTTAAACAGATAATCCCAAGGCTCAGAACAAAAACGAAAGCAAACAAATTCGCGTGTACAATATGCGTAATAAACACATAAGATTAGATATGAATATGAAAACATAATAACTTACCACAGTTTTTAAGTATTCTCTTACGTTTAGTAAAAAAAAAATATCAAAACAGCTAATTTTAGGTTTTTCTAAATTGTCTGAAAACAACACGTGGAAAGTGGGTGCTTCATCTAATCATAAATGACGTTATTCTGATGAATACGATTTCAGCGGTAAGTGTCGTCTTTTTCTCTAATTAACGGCAGAATGGCAACGGTCCAGTTAAACGGGTGGTCTATATATATGTTTACTCTCCCCTATACATATTACACACAAATGCATTTATAGATTGCAAAAATATGTTTAAAAATCATCGGCACAGGTAAATCAGTACACTAAAATGAGGAGGAGTAAGAATTAGATAAGACACACAACATATTATGAATAAAATATTCCAAATATACAGATTGGATATATCACATTAGGCAAGTAAAGAAGAAACAGATAACTTTATTATCCGTTTTAAAATAATATGCTGGCATCACGACAATAATACGGATATGATCATATATTATACAGACATTAAAATAAATTATTTCTTATATTGTAGTTTAAAAAGTAAAAAGAATATATTTATATGTATATTTTTTTAGCCTTCTTATATTCATCTAATAGATTGTTATAAGTCTAAGTAGTTTTTAAGTAACAACAAAAAAAGAAGTATTTCATACTTTGTATGAAAATAAATATTAACCTTAGCTTAATGCTTCATTTAATAGCTTAATTTTTGGCCAGAATTTTCCTTAAAAAAGTGCAAAAGGAAAACTGACATGAAAGTGTTTTTTTAATATAAAAATTCTGTGCTTAAAAAAGGAGCGATAATTAATCTTATTTTGTTCGAAAATTTAATAACGATATGAAAAATTCAATAAAATTCAGTGATAAAAGATTTTTTTATTGCCATTTATGCTAGAGTATTACTTGGCTTATGTTTCGTTCATATGGGATGTTGTATTATTTTTTAAATACTAAGTTCAATTTTTAACATTTTCCTACGCAGTGGAAAATTGTTTATGAATCCAGTTCTTCTGTCTATCTGTCTGTCTGAAGTCTATTTTTTTGCCTGTGAATGCTCTAACTCTCGTAAATATACCCAGATGACCATAAAATTTATGTTATGAAGGTTCATTATAGAATGGTCGGTTTTGAAAATGAAGTATGTAGAATTTATAGTTCGTTTACAACGACGCACAAAAAAATTCCGTTACATTATGGTATATGGTAAAAATAGTTTGTGGTGCATTTTATTGATGTTACCTTATTAGAAACATAATGCGATTGATAGGCATGACTGAAATGGACTACAATTTGCTTTCTACGGAATATAGAATATTTGACATTTATAGTTCTTTTACAGGGACGCACAAAATAATTCCATTACATTATGACCTATGGACAAAAATCATTTGTTGTGCAGTTTAATGATGTTATGATACTTCATAGAAGATATATATGATACTTCATAGCGTCCATGACGAATATACTTTCACTTTATAATAGGTGAGAAACCAAATTTGGGTTTGGTTGAGTTGGGTTGATTATTGACGGCCAATTATCTGCACTTGGGATATAGGCCCGGGGAATTGCCCTTCGTGGGGGTCTTTCTAAGGGAACCTAATCCGTATTTACGCATGGATAAATCCACGGCTCGAAGAAAACCACGACAACTCCGAAAGATTAGGCCGACGTGCGCGATTGGGATCGAACCCAGCACCTCTCGTCTACCATCTTCGAGAGCAGAACCTCTCAGCCACTGGTGGGGCGAAACCAAATTTGGACCACCTCACATATTTTCAGGGGTAACTCACTTCATTTTTTTAATATATAAAAAATATCGCTACACGTGGTCAACCTATTCATTTAATAGCTAAATAAATTTTTAGAACATTTTTTTTATAAAATCTTAAGTTTTATTTTAATTTGACAAAATTGTCAAAAATGGTCCAAAGTTAGCAACTGCTTGCCTAAGTTGGATCCCCAGTCTCTTAAATTGGACCAAACAATATTAGGCACTTTCAATGAGTAGGGGGGATATAACAAAATTTATTAAAAACAATATTTGCGATTAATGAAACAAACAAACAAAACAACAGCAATTAACTATAATGAAATCAAATGTCTGAAAGTAAGAGTAATTGTTTTAAATCAAAATGTATGCAAAATACAAATCAAAGTTATAAGTAATTAAGAACAGAAATTATGGAACTAATTGCTAGTTACTTGAATAACATGTAAGAAGTGAGGCAAGGCTTACACATTAATTTCTTATTTATTTTGTTCATTTCTTATTCCAGCGCACTCAACGTGGAACCATATTTTGCAATCTGAACAGTGAATCATTTCTGCTATTTTATTTTCTTTACAAATTAGGCAAAATCAATCATACCTGTTTAGATTTTCCTTTTTAGATTTTGAATCATTAGACATTTTTTTTTTCTTTTGCAACAGAATTTTTTTTTTACCATATATGTGTAGTTATTCCCTCCCATCATTTTCTCTCCAATTGAATTCACCTACTTTTTAAAACTTGATGTTCCAATTGCTTTTGTGCTCTGAGAGCTTCCTGTTTGTCGTTTTTTTTTTTTTTCAAGATTTACATTTCAAGGTTTACTTTATATGGCGAAGATGTTAACGCAGCTGTTTTTTTCTTTACTTCCTCTGTACTTTGACTTAACTGATTTTGGCAAGGGAGATAACACTTCTAATTATTCTTTGGCTTTTTGGTTGGTTTTGTAGCTGCAGCCTTCTTGCGGGTCAATCGCTTCACAACTTAATCTTTCGTTTTCGTTTCCCTTTTCAAGTTTATTATTGTGTATCTGGTCCAATTTAGGCAACTCAAATTGATCCAATTAAGGCAACTGCGTCTTTTTTGTAACATATAATCTGAAGACTAAGAACAAAAACGAAAGCAAACAAATTCACGTGTAAAATATGCGCAATAAACACATAACTTTAGATATGAATATGAAAACATAATATAACTTACCATAGTTTTGAAGTATTCGCTTACGTTTAGTAGAAAAAAAAATAGATAAAAACAGCTAATTTTAGGTTTTTTAAAATTGTCTGAAAACGCAATTTTATATTTCCTCTGTACTTTGACTTAACTGATTTTGGCAAGGGAGATAACCCTTCTAATGATTCTTTGGCTTTTTGGGGGTTTTGTAGCTGCAGCCTTCTTGCGGGTCAATTTCTTCACAACTTACTCTTTCGTTTTCGTTTCCCTTTTCAAATTTATGATTGTATATCATGTCCAATTTAAGCAATTCAAATTGGTCCAATTAAGGCAACTGCGTGTTTTTTTTAAACAGATAATCCCAAGGCTAAGAACAACAAGAACGAAAAATCATGCGTCAAGCATAGATTATGTAGCACTTTCCAACGCTTCAAAAATAATTTTACAAATCATTACCGTTTAATAAGCTGAAAGATGACATCTAAGTAAACAATTTGGAAAACGCATAACATATTTAAAAACGTAATTTCAGGAATTTTCAATATATACAATATTCGGAAAAATATCTGAATACTTTTATGTAGCCCTGTATATGATCTATAGATTTGTATATATACATAGGATGCTAAATTTTAGTTTAGTTAGGAAACGCGTAGCACCGTTTAAATTATCCTTCTGGAGTTTCTGTCAATAAACGGAAATGTGTTCGCGAACTTTTGTGCTGCCCTGTATAGGATCTACAGAATTTATACACACCCCGTAATAGACAAAAAGATAGTTAAGATTAAAATCGCGTTTAGTAACTTAAAACGCACTTCCAGGAATTATTGTTAACAGACAGTAGAGAATTCTTTTGTGTGTCCCTGTAAATGAACGATGACTGCTATACACACACTATTCTGTAGTAAGCCTCTTGTAATGCACCTTAGTAATATATATAAACTTTAATGCGTTTAAAATAGTGGAACATTATTTAAATAAGCCGCAGACGATTTTTCTCCATAGACGTAATGTAACGGAATTATTTTGACTGTCCCTGTAAAGTAACTCTAAGTGCTATACACATACTATTCCATATTAAGCTTCTTCTAATGCATCTTAGTGATCTATATAAATTGCAATGCGTTTACAATAGTGAAACATTTTTAAAATAAACCGCAAATGATTTTTCCCCATAGACCGCAATGTAACGGAATTCTTTTGAGTGTCCCTGTAAGAAAACTATAAGTGCTACACACTTCAGTTGAAATAGGGAACGTACCATAGATAACGACAATAACATATAAAAATTGTAGAGCAATCCGAGCATATTTACGGGAGTTAGAGCACGGACAGACGGCCAGACGGCCAGACGGCCATCCGGCCATACGGCCAGACAAACCGAAGTCATAAGCACTTTTCAACTAGGTTGGAAAGTGCTAAAAACGAAAGCAAACAAATTCGTGTAAAATATGCGTAATAAACACATAAGATTAGATATGAATATGAAAACATAATAACGTACCACAGTTTTGAAGTATTCTCTTACGTTTAGTAGAAAAAAATTATCAAAACAGCTAATTTTAGGTTTTTCTAAATTGTCTGAAAACAACACGTGGAAAGTGGGTGCTTCATCTAATCATAAATGACGTTATTCTGATGAATACGTTTTCAGCGGTAAGTGTCGTCTTTTTCTCTAATTAACGGCAGAATGGCAGCGGTCCATTTAAACGGGTGGTCTATATATATGTTTACTCTCCCCTATACATATTACATATAAATGCATAAATGCATTTATAGATTGCAAAAATATGTTTAAAAATCATCGGCACAGGTAAATCAGTACACTAAAATGAGGAGGAGTAAGAATTAGATAAGACACACAACATATTATGAATAAAATATTCTAAATATACAGATTGGATATATCACATTAGGCAAGTAAAGAAGAAACAGATTACTTTATTATCCTTTTTAAAATAATATGCTGGCATCACGACAATAATACGGATATGATCATATATTATACAGACATTAAAATAAATTATTTCTTATATTGTAGTTTAAAAAGTAAAAAGAATATATTTATATGTATATTTTTTTAGCCTTCTTATATTCATCTAATAGATTGTTATAAGTCTAAGTAGTTTTTAAGTAACAACAAAAAAAGAAGTATTTCATACTTTGTATGAAAAGAAATATAAGGATAAATATTGTCTTTAACAATTGATATGAAAACCTTTAATTAACCTTAGCTTAATGCTTCATTTAACAGCTTAATTTTTGGCCACAACTTTCCTTAAAAAAGTGCAAAAGGAAAACTGACATGAAAGTGTTTTTTTAATATAAAAATTCTGTGCTTAAAAAAGGAGCGATAATTAATCTTATTTTGTTCGAAAATTCAATAACGATATGAAAAATTCAATAAAATTCAGTGATAAAAGATTTTTTTATTGCCATTTATGCTAGAGTATTACTTGGCTTATGTTTCGTTCATATGGGATGTTGTATTATTTTTTAAATACTAAGTTCAATTTTTAACATTTTCCTACGCAGTGGAAAATTGTTTATGAATCCTGTTCTTCTGTCTATCTGTCTGTCTGAAGTCTATTTGTTTGCCTGTGAATGCTCTATCTCCCGTAAATATACCCAGATGACCATAAAATTTCTGTTATGAAGGTTCATTATAGAATGGTCAGTTTTGAAAATGAAGTATGTAGAATTTATAGTTCGTTTACAACGACGGACAAAAAAATTCCGTTACATTATGGTATATGGTAAAAATAGTTTGTGGTGCATTTTATTGATGTTACCTTATTAGAAACATAATGCGATTGATAGGCATGACTGAAATGGACTACAACTTGCTTTCTACGGAATATAGAATATTTGACATTTATAGTTCTTTTACAGGGACGCACAAAATAATTCCATTACATTATGACCTATGGACAAAAATCATTTGTTGTGCAGTTTAATGATGTTATGATACTTCATAGAAGATATATATGATACTTCATAGCGTCCATGACGAATATACTTTCACTTTATAATAGGTGAGAAACCAAATTTGGGTTTGGTTGAGTTGGGTTGATTATTGAAGGCCAATTATCTGCACTTGGGATATAGGCCCGGGGGAATTGCCCTTCGTGGGGGTCTTTCTAAGGGAAACTAACCCGTATTTACGCATGGATAAATCCACGGCTCGAAGAAAACCACGAAAACTCCGAAATATTAGGCCGACGTGCGCGATTGTTATCGAACCCAGCACCTCCCGTCTACCATCTTCGAGAGAAGAACCTCTCAGCCACTGGTGGGGCGAAACTAAATTTGGACCAGCTCACTTATTTTCAGGGCTAACTCACTTCATTATTTTAATATATAAAAAATATCGCTACACGTGATCAACCTATTCATTTACTAGCTAAATAAATTTTTAGAACATTTTTTTTAGAAAACATTAAGTTTTATTTTAATTTGACAAAATTGTCAAAAATGGTACAAATTTAGCAACTGCTTGCCTAAGTTGGATCCCCAGTCTCTTAAATTGGACCAAACAATATTAGGCACTTTCAATGAGTAGGGGGAATATAACAAAATTTATTAAAAACAATATTTGCGATTAATGAAACAAACAAACAAAACAACAACAATTAACTATAATGAAATCAAATGTCTGAAAGTAAGAGTAATTGTTTTAAATCAAAATGTATTCAAAATACAAATCAAAGTTATAAGTAATTAAGAACAGAAATTATGGAACTAATTGCTAGTTACTTGAATAACATGTAAGAAGTGAGGCAAGGCTTACACATTAATTTCTTATTTATTTTGTTCATTTCTTATTCCAGCGCACTCAACGTGGAACCATATTTTGCAATCTGAACAGTGAATCATTTCTGCTATTTTATTTTCTTTACAAATTAGGCAAAATCAATCATACCTGTTTAGATTTTCCTTTTTAGATTTTGAATCATTAGACATTTTTTTTTCTTTTGCAACAGAATTTTTTTTTTACATTATATGTGTAGTTATTCCCTCCCATCATTTTCTCTCCAATTGAATTCACCTACTTTTTAAAACTTGATGTTCCAATTGCTTTTGTGCTCTGAGAGCTTCCTGTTTGTCGTTTTTTTTTTTTTTTTTTTTCAAGATTTACATTTCAAGGTTTACTTATATGGCGAAGATGTTAACGCAGCTGTTTTTTTCTTTACTTCCTCTGTACTTTGACTTAACTGATTTTGGCAAGGGAGATAACACTTTTAATGATTCTTTGGCTTTTTGGGGGTTTTGTAGCTGCAGCCTTCTTGCGGGTCAATCTCTTCACAACTTACTCTTTCGTTTTCGTTTCCCTTTTCAAATTTATGATTGTATATCTTGTCCAATTTAAGCAACTCAAATTGGTCCAATTAAGGCAACTATGTGTTTTTTTTTAAACAGATAATCCCAAGGCTAAGAACAAAAACGAAAGCAAACAAATTCGCGTGTACAATATGCGTAATAAACACATAAGATTAGATATGAATATGAAAACATAATAACTTACCACAGTTTTGAAGTATTCTCTTACGTTTAGTAGAAAAAAATTATCAAAACAGCTAATTTTAGGTTTTTCTAAATTGTCTGAAAACAACACGTGGAAAGTGGGTGCTTCATCTAATCATAAATGACGTTATTCTGATGAATACGATTTCAGCGGTAAGTGTCGTCTTTTTCTCTAATTAACGGCAGAATGGCAGCGGTCCAGTTAAACGGGTGGTCTATATATATGTTTACTCTCCCCTATACATATTACACACAAATGCATTTATAGATTGCAAAAATATGTTTAAAAATCATCGGCACAGGTAAATCAGTACACTAAAATGAGGAGGAGTAAGAATTAGATAAGACACACAACATATTATGAATAAAATATTCTAAATATACAGATTGGATATATCACATTAGGCAAGTAAAGAAGAAACAGATTACTTTATTATCCTTTTTAAAATAATATGCTGGCATCACGACAATAATACGGATATGATCATATATTATACAGACATTAAAATAAATTATTTCTTATATTGTAGTTTAAAAAGTAAAAAGAATATATTTATATGTATATTTCTTTTAGCCTTCTTATATTCATCTAATAGATTGTTATAAGTCTAAGTAGTATTTAAGTAACAACAAAAAAAGAAGTATTTCATACTTTGTATGAAAAGAAATATAAGGATAAATATTGTCTTTAAAATTTGATATGAAAACCTTTAATTAACCTTAGCTTAATGCTTCATTTAACAGCTTAATTTTTGGCCACAACTTTCCTTAAAAAAGTGCAAAAGGAAAACTGACATGAAAGTGTTTTTTTAATATAAAAATTCTGTGCTTAAAAAAGGAGCGATAATTAATCTTATTTTGTTCGGAAATTTAATAACGATATGAAAAATTCAATAAAGTTCAGTGATAAAAGATTTTTTTATTGCCATTTATGCTAGAGTATTACTTGGCTTATGTTTCGTTCATATGGGATGTTGTATTATTTTTTAAATACTAAGTTCAATTTTTAACATTTTCATACGCAGTGGAAAATTTTTTATGAATCCAGTTCTTCTGTCTGAAGTCTATTTGTTTGCCTGTGAATGCTCTAACTCTCGTAAATATACCCAGATGACCATAAAATTTCTGTTATGAAGGTTCATTATAGAATGGTCAGTTTTGAAAATGAAGTATGTAGAATTTATAGTTCGTTTACAACGACGCACAAAAAAATTCCGTTACATTATGGTATATGGTAAAAATAGTTTGTGGTGCATTTTATTGATGTTACCTTATTAGAAACATAATGCGATTGATAGGCATGACTGAAATGGACTACAACTTGCTTTCTACGGAATATAGAATATTTGACATTTATAGTTCTTTTACAGGGACGCACAAAATAATTCCATTACATTATGACCTATGGACAAAAATCATTTGTTGTGCAGTTTAATGATGTTATGATACTTCATAGAAGATATATATGATACTTCATAGCGTCCATGACGAATATACTTTCACTTTATAATAGGTGAGAAACCAAATTTGGGTTTGGTTGAGTTGGGTTGATTATTGACGGCCAATTATCTGCACTTGGGATATAGTCCCGGGGGAATTGCATTTCGTGGGGGTCTTTCTAAGGGAACCTAACCCGTATTTACGCATGGATAAATCCACGGCTCGAAGAAAACCACGAAAACTCCGAAAGATTAGGCCGACGTGCGCGTTTGGGATCGAACCGCGCACCTCCCGTCTACCATCTTCGAGAGCAGAACCTCTCAGCCACTGGTGGGGCGAAATCAAATTCGGACCACCTCACTTATTTTCAGCGGTAACTCACTTCATTTTTTTAATATATAAAAAATATCGCTACACGTGGTCAACCTATTCATTTACTAGCTAAATAAATTTTTAGAACATTTTTTTTAGAAAATCTTAAGTTTTATTTTAATTTGACAAAATTGTCAAAAATGGTCCAAATTTAGCAACTGCTTGCCTAAGTTGGATCCCCAGTCTCTTAAATTGGACCAAACAATATTAGGCACTTTCAATGAGTAGTGGGAATATAACAAAATTTATTAAAAACAATATTTGCGGTTAATGAAACAAACAAACAAAACAACAGCAATTAACTATAATGAAATCAAATG
This sequence comes from Maratus michaelseni, assembly GCA_963931845.1. Classification (NCBI taxonomy): domain Eukaryota; kingdom Metazoa; phylum Arthropoda; class Arachnida; order Araneae; family Salticidae; genus Maratus; species Maratus michaelseni. Next base: position 431,912,579 of record OZ007588.1, read on the forward strand.
TCTGAAAGTAAGAGTAATTGTTTTAAATCAAAATGTATTCAAAATACAAATCAAAGTTATAAGTAATTAAGAACAGAAATTATGGAACTAATTGCTAGTTACTTGAATAACATGTAAGAAGTGAGGCAAAGCTTACACATTAATTTCTTATTTATTTTGTTCATTTCTTATTCCAGCGCACTCAACGTGGAACCATATTTTGCAATCTGAACAGTGAATCATTTCTGCTATTTTATTTTCTTTACAAATTAGGCAAAATCAATCATACCTGTTTAGATTTTCCTTTTTAGATTTTGAATCATTAGACATTTTTTTTTTCTTTTGCAACAGAATTTTTTTTTACATTATATGTGTAGTTATTCCCTCCCATCATTTTCTCTCCAATTGAATTCACCTCCTTTTTAAAACTTGATGTTCCAATTGCTTTTGTGCTCTGACAGCTTCCTGTTTGTCGTTTTTTTTTTTTTTTTTTTTTTTTTTTTCAAGATTTACATTTCAAGGTTTACTTATATGGCGAAGATGTTAACGCAGCTGTTTTTTTCTTTACTTCCTCTGTACTTTGACTTAACTGATTTTGGCAAGAGAGATAACACTTCTAATGATTCTTTGGCTTTTTGGGGGGTTTTGTAGCTGCAGCCTTCTTGCGGGTCAATCGCTTCACAACTTACTCTTTCGTTTTCGCTTCCCCTTTCTAATTTATTATTGTGTATCTGGTCCAATTTAGGCAACTCAAATTGATCCAATTAAGGCAACTGCGTCTTTTTTTAACATATAATCTCAAGACTAAGAACAAAAACGAAAGCAAACAAATTCGCGTGTAAAATATGCGCAATAAACACATAAGTTTAGATATGATTATGAAAACATAATATAACTTGCCATAGTTTTGAAGTATTCTGTTACATTTAGTAGAAAAAAAATAGATCAAAACAGCTAATTTTAGGTTTTTTAAAATTGTCTGAAAACGCAATTTTATATTTCCTCTGTACTTTGACTTAACTGATTTTGGCAAGTGAGATAACCCTTCTAATAATTCTTTGGCTTTTTGGGGGTTTTGTAGCTGCAGCCTTCTTGCGGGTCAATCTCTTCACAACTTACTCTTTCGTTTTCGTTTCCCTTTTCAAATTTATGATTGTATATCTTGTCCAATTTAAGCAACTCAAATTGGTCCAATTAAGGCAACTATGTGTTTTTTTAAACAGATAATCCCAAGGCTAAGAACAAAAACGAAAGCAAACAAATTCGCGTGTAAAATATGCGTAATAAACACATAAGATTAGATATGAATATGAAAACATAATAACTTACCACAGTTTTGAAGTATTCTCTTACGTTTAGTCGAAAAAAATGATCAAAACAGCTGATTTTAGGTTTTTCTAAATTCTCTGAAAACAGCACGTGGAAAGTCGGTGCTTCATCTAATCATAAATGACGTTATTTTGATGAATACGATTTCAGCGGTAGGTGTCGTCTTTTTCTCTAATTAACGGCAGAATGGCAGCGGTCCATTTAAACGGGTGGTCTATATATATGTTTACTCTCCCCTATACATATTACATACAAATGCATTTATAGATTGCAAAAATATGTTTAAAAATCATCGGCACAGGCAAATCGGTACACTAAAAAGAGGAGGCATAAGAATTAGATAAGACACACAACATATTATGAATAAAATATTCTAAATATGCAGATTGGATATATCACATTAGGCAAGTAAAGAAGAAACAGATTACTTTATTATCCTTTCTAAAATAATATGCTGGCATCACGACAATAATACGGATATGATCATATATTATACAGACATTAAAATAAATTATTTCTTATATTGTAATTTAAAAAGTAAAAAGAATATATTTATATGTATATTTTTTTAGTCTTCTTATATTCATCTAATAGATTGTTATAAGTCTATGTAGTTTTTAAGTAACAACAAAAAAGAAGTATTTCATACTTTTTATGAAAAGAAGTTTAAGGATAAATACTGTCTTTAAAAATTGATATGAAAACCTTTAATTAACCTTAGCTTAATCCTTCATTTAACAGCTTAATTTTTGGCCAGAACTTTCCTTAAAAAAGTGCAAAAGGAAAACTGACATGAAAGTGTTTTTTTAATATAAAAATTCTGTGCTTAAAAAAGGAGCGATAATTAAATTTATTTTGTTCTGAAATTTAATAACGATATGAAAAATCCAATAAACTTCGGTGACAAAAGATATTTTTTATTGCCAATTATGCTAGAGCATTACTTGTCTTATGTTTAGTTCATATGGGATGTTGTGTTATATTTTAAATACTAAGTTCAATTTTTAACATTTTCCTACGCAGTTGAAAAGTGTTTATGAATCCGGTTCTTCTGTCTGTCTGCCTTTCTGAAGTCTATCTGTTTGCCTGTGAATGTGAATCTGTTTTCCTTCTAGCTCTCATAAATGTACACAAATGGCCATGAAATTTATGTTATGGAGGTTCATTATAGTATGGTCGGTTTTGAAAATGAAGTATGTAGAATTTATAGTTCGTTTACAACGACGCACAAAAAAATTCCGTTACATTATGGTATATGGTAAAAATAGTTTGTGGTGCATTTTATTGATGTTACCTTATTAGAAACATAATGCGATTGATAGGCATGACTGAAATGGACTACAACTTGCTTTCTACGGAATATAGAATATTTGACATTTATAGTTCTTTTACAGGGACGCACAAAATAATTCCATTACATTATGACCTATCGGCAAAAATCATTTGTTGTGCAGTTTAATGATGTTATGATACTTCATAGAAGATATATATGATACTTCATAGCGTCCATGACGAATATACTTTTACTTTATAATAGGTGAGAAACCAAATTTGGGTTTGGTTGAGTTGGGTTGATTATTGACGGCCAATTATCTGCACTTGGGATATAGGCCCGGGGGAATTGCCCTTCGTGGGGGTCTTTCTAAGGGAACCTAACCCGTATTTACGCATGGATAAATCCACGGCTCAAAGAAAACCACGAAAACTCCGAAAGATTAGGCCGACGTGCGCGTTTGGGATCGAACCCAGCACCTCCCGTCTACCATCTTCGAGAGCAGAACCTCTCAGCCACTGGTGGGGCGAAATCAAATTTGGACCACCTCACTTATTTTCAGCGGTAACTCACTTCATTTTTTTAATATATAAAAAATATCGCTACACGTGGTCAACCTATTCATTTACTAGCTAAATAAATTTTTAGAACATTTTTTTTAGAAAATCTTAAGTTTTATTTTAATTTGACAAAATTGTCAAAAATGGTCCAAATTTAGCAACTGCTTGCCTAAGTTGGATCCCCAGTCTCTTAAATTGGACCAAACAATATTAGGCACTTTCAATGAGTAGTGGGAATATAACAAAATTTATTAAAAAAAATATTTGCGATTAATGAAACAAACAAACAAAACAACAGCAATTAACTATAATGAAATCAAATGTCTGAAAGTAAGAGTAATTGTTTTAAATCAAAATGTATGCAAAATACAAATCAAAGTTATAAGTAATAAAGAACAGAAATTATGGAACTAATTGCTAGTTACTTGAATAACATGTAAGAAGTGAGGCAAAGCTTACACATTAATTTCTTATTTATTTTGTTCATTTCTTATTCCAGCGCACTCAACGTGGAACCATATTTTGCAATCTGAACAGTGAATCATTTCTGCTATTTTATTTTCTTTACAAATTAGGCAAAATCAATCATACCTGTTTAGATATTCCTTTTTAGATTTTGAATCATTAGACATTTTTTTTTCTTTTGCAACAGAATTTTTTTTTACATTATATGTGTAGTTATTCCCTCCCATCATTTTCTCTCCAATTGAATTCACCTCCTTTTTAAAACTTGATGTTCCAATTGCTTTTGTGCTCTGACAGCTTCCTGTTTGTCGTTTTTTTTTTTTTTTTTTTTTTTTTTTTTCAAGATTTACATTTCAAGGTTTACTTATATGGCGAAGATGTTAACGCAGCTGTTTTTTTCTTTACTTCCTCTGTACTTTGACTTAACTGATTTTGGCAAGGGAGATAACACTTCTAATGATTCTTTGGCTTTTTGGGGGGTTTTGTAGCTGCAGCCTTCTTGCGGGTCAATCGCTTCACAACTTACTCTTTCGTTTTCGCTTCCCCTTTCTAATTTATTATTGTGTATCTGGTCCAATTTAGGCAACTCAAATTGATCCAATTAAGGCAACTGCGTCTTTTTTTAACATATAATCTCAAGACTAAGAACAAAAACGAAAGCAAACAAATTCGCGTGAAAAATATGTGCAATAAACACATAAGTTTAGATATGAATATGAAAACATAATATAACTTGCCATAGTTTTGAAGTATTCTCTTACGGTTAGTAGAAAAAAAATAGATCAAAACAGCTAATTTTAGGTTTTTTAAAATTGTCTGAAAACGCAATTTTATATTTCCTCTGTACTTTGACTTAACTGATTTTGGCAAGTGAGATAACCCTTCTAATGATTCTTTGGCTTTTTGGGGGTTTTGTAGCTGCAGCCTTCTTGCGGGTCAATCTCTTCACAACTTACTCTTTCGTTTTCGTTTCCCTTTTCAAATTTATGATTGTATATCTTGTCCAATTTAAGCAACTCAAATTGGTCCAATTAAGGCAACTATGTGTTTTTTTAAACAGATAATCCCAAGGCTAAGAACAAAAACGAAAGCAAACAAATTCGCGTGTAAAATATGCGTAATAAACACATAAGATTAGATATGAATATGAAAACATAATAACTTACCACAGTTTTGAAGTATTCTCTTACGTTTAGTAGAAAAAAATGATCAAAACAGCTGATTTTAGGTTTTTCTAAATTCTCTGAAAACAGCACGTGGAAAGTGGGTGCTTCATCTAATCATAAATGACGTTATTCTGATGAATAAGATTTCAGCGGTAGGTGTCGTCTTTTTCTCTAATTAACGGCAGAATGGCAGCGGTCCATTTAAACGGGTGGTCTATATATATGTTTACTCTCCCCTATACATATTACATACAAATGCATTTATAGATTGCAAAAATATGTTTAAAAATCATCGGCACAGGCAAATCAGTACACTAAAAAGAGGAGGAATAAGAATTAGATAAGACACACAACATATTATGAATAAAATATTCTAAATATACAGATTGGATATATCACATTAGGCAAGTAAAGAAGAAACAGATAACTTTATTATCCTTTTTAAAATAATATGCTGGCATCCCGACAATAATACGGATATCATCATATATTATACAGACATTAAAATAAATTATTTCTTATATTGTAGTTTAAAAAGTAAAAAGAATATATTTATATGTATATTTTTTTAGCCTTCTTATATTCATCTAATAGATTGTTATAAGTCTAAGTAGTTTTTAAGTAACAACAAAAAAAGAAGTATTTCATACTTTTTATAAAAAGAAGTTTAAGGATAAATACTGTGTTTAAAAATTGATATGAAAACCTTTAATTAACCTTAGCTTAATCCTTCATTTAACAGCTTAATTTTTGGCCAGAATTTTTCTTAAAAAAGTGCAAAAGGAAAACTGACATGAAAGTGTTTTTTTAATATAAAAATTCTGTGCTTAAAAAAGGAGCGATAATTAATCTTATTTTGTTCAGAAATTTAATAACGATATGAAAAATCCAATAAACTTCAGTGACAAAAGATATTTTTTATTGCCAAATATGCTAGATCATTACTTGTCTTATGTTTAGTTCATATGGAATGTTGTGTTATATTTTAAATACTAAGTTAAATTTTTAACATTTTCCTACGCAGTTGAAAAGTGTTTATGAATCCGGTTCTTCTGTCTGTCTGCCTTTCTGAAGTCTATCTGTTTGCCTGTGAATGTGAATCTGTTTTCCTTCTAGCTCTCATAAATGTACACAAATGGCCATGAAATTTATGTTATGGAGGTTCATTGTAGAATGGTCGGTTTTGAAAATGAAGTATGTAGAATTTATAGTTCGTTTACAGTGACGCACAATAGAATTCCGTTACATTATGGTCTATGGGAAAAATAGTTTGTGGTGCATTTTATTGATGTTACGATATTAGAAACGTAATGTGATCGATAGGCATTACTGAAATGGACTACAACATTCTTTCTCAGGAATGTAGAATATTTGGCATTTATAGTTCTTTTACAGGGACGCACAAAATAATTTCATTACATTATGGCCTATGGACAAAAATATTTTGTTGTGCATTTTAATGCTGTTATGATACTCCATACAAAAAAATTAAAAAGTGTCAGTGAAGAGCACAGTAGTATGTTTTCTATAGATTAAGATATATATATATAGCATTTATAACTTTATTTACGTTGACCCGCAAAGAATTCGGTTACAGAACGGAATATGATCGATTTTATTGTATGAAAAAATGAAATTTCTTGTCTGTCAGTGTTAGAAAGTGTTTCATAATCTATGCCAATACATGATTATTCGTCCTTGTTATTCGTTGTGCGTATATTTACACAAGGCTTATGTTAATCTGTTCTTTAAAACTACCCATAAAATTTATTAGAAATGTTTACAAAATCCAGTGCATTGTTATATTGCCGTTTAATATGTGAATTTATTTAATTCAAATAAATTTATCGACTTGTCAAATAATTGAACTAAGCTGTTAAGAACGATTATATCGGAAAATTTGTTTATGGCCGAATTATATGTATATTTGGATCATTGTTCTTGTAACTGTCTACGTAACATTATATAAAATATCTCACGCATGTTTAATTTTGGGAGAAATGACCAGCATATACACATAATTTTGCACTTAATTTTAATTTTATATTTCATTTTGATGGGATATCGCATTAGGCTCAGACAGAAGAAAATCAGTAAAATGGAAGGTAACCGAAATTACGCTAAATAATTTAGAGAGAAATACATGGATTTTGGTAAATGTCTTAAAAAGAAGGTGAGAAATTTTTCAATCGCAAAAATGTTGCATGTCAAAACCTCCTTAAATTCACAAAAAAATGTACAATTCACATGTGTACTCATTGCTTAAAGGTGAAAAAATCCATTTATTGTTGTCACACGCGAAACGTCTTCAGCCGACACTCGGCCGTCCTCAGGGACAATGTTGTCATTCCTCTTCGATCTTACACGAGCTCACAATCCCGGAGAGACCATTATTGTTCAAGGGTGGTACGGAATGTAAAGGGTTGGGGTTGGGAAAGAAAGTTTTATTTCGACGAACTTTTGTCTATTTTCTATTTACTAACAATTCATTAAAAATTCTATGGATGTCATACGACAAAATACCATTGCAAACTGTTTCACTTCTAGAGTGACTTCTAGAGAAACTGTTTCACTTCTATCTCAAGAGATCAAGCAGGGCGGTCGCTCTGCCAAGCCAAGCTTTAAAAAAAACGCCACACAAACAACGCCAAGAACTGGACTAAAGAACGCTATTGCTAACTTACAGAAAGCAATTTCGCAATGTTAAATCGACAAAACGTGCCAGATTGAAATATCAGATATCAAATAAACCAAGCGTCGCAGAAAAAAAAAACGAAAACTAGAAGAATCTAATGAAGCATTTCTTCAATTTAAGACCTAACTAATCTTCATAAGTGATTTATAAACAGAGATATAGATTTTTAAAAAATCGTCGAGTTACCTAAAATGATCACTTTTTGCTTCGTCAAACTTTTTTTTTCAAACAAGCTACAGACTTTAATATTGGGCAGAATAATAAAAGGATTGCATTTTTGGAAAAGTAATTACGTAATCTATGTGCTTTTATAAAATCCAGTGTACAAAAAAATTATTTTATATCCTTAATTAGCAAAAAAGTGTTAATTAACTTGGCGATTAAAAAAATATGCCAAAACAGAGATAAAACCCGCCAACGACCATGTACCATCTGTAATATAATAGCACAAATCAGTTACAGGTTTTAACCACATCAAATTTCATCTGCAAGTCAGCCATTTTCTTCTCAAGATATTTTTTTAAATAAAACTTCATAATTATAAGAACACACATTTTATCAGACAATTAAATATGACTGCAAACTGTGGCAGATGACTGCTTCCAACATGAATAAGTATGAGAAATTGCCGGTCAAGGGCATCGGTCTGGGTGGCTCAGTCGCAGAGCTCCTGCACGGTACGCATAAGGTCCCAGGTTCGAGTCCTGGCCCAGGTCAATTTTTCACTCATGTTTGTTTAGTGTGTTTAATTGTCTGTTAAAATGCGTGTTCTTATAATATTGTAAAATAAAGTAATCAGACGTAGTGTTTATGCTTTAAAAATGATTTTAAATATATAATTTACGTTTTTAGAAAGATCTTTAAAAATAAATTAGTTTTTGAGGGAAGATGTTACTTCTAAAATGTATACATTATGAGTTATCGGCATTTAAAATTTCTTTCCAAACGTAAACAAAATTTTTGAAATGAATTAAACTTGATTCATAAAAAAAAAAAAAAAAAAAAAAAAAAAAAAAAAAAAAAACACGGTAAAGGACAAGCATTTCGTTTGCAGAAATACTTTTCACGTCATTTTCCTATAAATTAATGAAATCCAGTTGTTAAATTATTTTTGTTTTAGAAGTGAAGTTTACATTTAAATTTATTGTAACAGTATAATGTTTAATTGCATAAAAGTAATGTAAATTTAGGAAATTTCTAAGAAATTCCAAACATGCACAGGGCAACGCAAAAATAAATAAATAAATAAATAAATAAACAAAAAATAAATAAATAAATAAATAAATAAATAAATAAATAAAAATCAGCTTTCAGAAATTCTAAAAATTGTTATATGTCATAATTACAAGCTAAATGAGGGTTTATTTCTATATTATTCTATATATAATAGTAATTTCAGCAATTATATTAAATTCCAATGCGATCTGTTTTAAATTTTAAGATAATTTATAACACATGATAAAAAATTTATAAAAAAGAATGGCTCGTCACATTTCGTGGAGGGGGTGGGGAGGGGTGTCAACAATAATTCTATCTGTTTGAAACTTTACGATATTTTATAACACATAACATGAATTTTAAAAATAAATGCTCGTCAAAAATTATAGGGAGGGGCGGAGTACGTTTTGCCTACATAAGGGGGGGGGGACACTTTTCTAAATTTTAACGAAATCCATCATGTCACATAACGTTACAAAGGGCTGTGACCACTTATTCATGTTACGCACCACAGGTCTCACCCCCACATTTTGCGACCCCCCCCCCCCGACACTACTCATGTGATATATTGTTCAAAAGGCATTATGTATCTTTGGGGTCCATCCTCCCACTTTCACCCCTCCCCCCCCAAAAGAGGCACTTTTCAAAATTTTTCGACACCTCTCACGTGATATATCATTGGAAAGGTCTGTGAACGCTTAATCATATTATGCAGGGGGGGGGGGGGGTTCTAAATTTTGCACATACCCGTCATGCGATACATCGTTGGAAAGGTCTGTGACCGCTTAATCCTATTATGCATCTCCGGTGTTCATCCCCCACTTTGCCCTCCCAAACGCGATTAGCTTTCACCACCAGGGGCGCTTTCCTATCTCTGTTTCTATGGGTCGGATCACGACGGGGTATGGCTCATTCTACTCGACATCGATAGAGCTTTCCGATTTTAGTTCGCTTTTTCACCACCAGGGGGCACTTTCTTATCTCTGGTTCTATGGGCTGGATCACGGCGGGGTATAGCTCATTCGACTCGACATCTATAGCCTTAAAGATTTCAGTGCCCGAGGTTCATATAGAACAGATTGCGTTACCTGGTGGTGGAAGATAGAACTTGACTGCTATATGGTGCCGAAGGCAGCGGGGACCCATGTCGGAGGTTCGTTTGGTTAGAGGTTTATACTATTCGATGTGCAAATTAAGGATTATTTGGTGCCGAAGCCAGCGGGGAACTAGGTCGGAGGTTCGTTCGGTTCGAGGTTTATATTATTCGAGGTTTTACGAGATTCGAGGCCCCGATGTAAATTAGGGGCCCGCTAGTGGGCGAAGCCAGCTAGTGCTAATAATAAAAGAGCGTGATATCACGTATGATTTCAAATGCAACGCTGACACGCTATGTACGTATTCCATTTTTATTCATTTCATGGATAAGTCAGTGATATTTTTTTAACGGAGGATAACAAGTATTATAACAAGCCACATTTAGTACAATTACATAGTTTTTAAGAGTGTAATTAGTTTAATTGAAAAATCTACTAGTAATTCTAGTTAACCCTTTAAACAATGACTGAAACTAAAATGTAATTTTAAATTATTTCTCATGTTTAGAATATTTAAATTTTGTTTAATATATTTTTAAAAAAAGAAATGATATCTACAAAAACAACTTTTAAAAAGTAAAAAATAAAAGCCAAGCGTAAAAAAAAAGTTGTGGCTAAAAAATGGTGTGATATCAAATTTCCAAGCTATTATATTACTTATTTAACTTTTTTCCATTAAATAAGTTATCATATATATAAGTCGAGTGCCTACGTATATGTTAATAGAAATCGTTTTCTCCTGTACTAAATACATCCTAACGAGGTTCTGAAAATTCAATTTTTTTTTCAAATTATGCATGATGGGCTTGGCGGCCATCTTTCCATATTTCAAAGCACCCAAATTTCTAAAGTAAAAGCGTAATATGTTTGCAATGTAATATGTTTATAACAATTTCGAGCTTCAAATTTTAACTACGGACAGATAAATTAAATAAGACTGATATTTTGAGAAATTGATTTTTACTAGTTTGAAATTATTAATTACTCTACAAAATAAATCATAAGATGAATCTTTAAGATAAGTCATCATTATCTTAAGACACAATTTTCAGAGCATACAAGTCTATAAATGAAACGCTTAAAATATTTGCTTAAATAACAATTTTGAACTTCGAATTTTAACTACGGATTTGGGTGCTTAGAATTTTGTGAATAATATGCAAAGATGGCCGCCATGCCCATCATGCATAATTTGAAAAAAATTGAATTTTCAGAAACTCGTTAGGATGTATTTAGTACAGGAGAAAACGATTTCTATTAACATATACGCAGACACTCCACTTATATATATGATAACTTATTTGATGGAAAATAGTTAAATAAGTAATATAATAGCTTGGAAATTTGATATCCCCCAATTTTTTAGCCATAACTTTTTTTTTTTTTTACGCTTGGCTTTTTTTTTTTACTTTTGAAAAGTTGTTTTTGTAGATTATTTGTACAGAAAATAACTTTCGCTTTCTTAAATTCATTTTTATACGTTGAGTTTCCAATAATCTCGCCGGTTAGTACCCTATTAGTACGACATAAAGAACAAAAGGTCTCACACAAATAAAATTCCATCGGAATATAAATATTAAATTAAAGGATATTTTTAGGTGAATTTTCGTTTTAAAATCTATAATTCATTTATTGACATTCATAAATGAAATATATGTTATTTTACTTTTATGTACAGGTCACAACAACAACCAAAAAAAGGTTTACATGAACAGAAACAATTATAGCATTCACTAATTATTAGTTTTTATAGCATACGTTATTACATATTTCCTAAACTAGAGAAAAGAGAAAAAGAAAAAGAAAAAGAAATATAAGTTTTCGATGAGAATTAATATTTTTATAGGAAGAAATCGCAATTTTTTCGCATCCTAATGATATTAATTACTTTCTTAATACAAAAAAAAATGATGAATGCAAAAGATGCACATATAGAAAAAGCAATTTATTTACGCATCAGAGACATCGGACATTACGTATTTCTAATTATTTGCTATAATAGCAAAAAAATTGTTAATTAAAATTTCTAAATGTTTTTTTTATTAAATTATTCGCAATCTTAAATCCATGTAAACAATATTTTTCACAAAATAATTAAACGTATTATTTTCATATCACCATGCAGTATTTATGTAAAAAATTGTTTAATTAGTTACATTCCAATAGAATAGGTGTCATTTTGTTATTTCTTTTATGTATTTTGAAACCTAAAAGGAAAAAAAAAGAGTTATGAATCGCATTTTCATAAATTATTAATTATTGATCAATAAAGCGCAGGAAAGTCTAAAAAAATTGTAGTGTGGAATTTATTTGATTGTGATTTCATTGTGAAATTTAAAATGGAATATACTACTTTTCAATAATTACATATATTTGTCCAAAATATGTCAGAAGAATTTTAGAATTGCACATCGAATATTTTACTTTTATTCAAATTTTATCGTAGAAGCTTAAAAACATTTCAATCTTGATTATTGTTAAGCATTAAAAAAACGATATTAAATTAATTAATTATTATTACAATAAAAAAAATAAACATTTGAGTTATACATAAAAAGTTATTTTATTTCACACATATTATTTTACCTTGTTGAAACTCAGACAGCTAATATATAAATAAATTTTAATGAAACAATCAAGGCAAAATGTGTTTCAGTTATTCTTGACATAATTTATCTTTTCATAAAGACTCTTAGGTTTATATATGATAACACTAATTTATATACAAAATCTAGCCCAAATTTGTATTTATGAATATATTTTCAAGTATTTTTTTTTCAAATATTTTCGCCAAGAGCATAATTATTTTAATATTCAGTTCTATACAAAGATATACCTGATAACTCTGTACCTTTAACATTAACGTAACTACAGTGAAGTTATAAAACGGATTTTTATACAGGGTGTTTCTAAATGAATATCTGGGTTTTAACGCTTTGTAATATCTATTATAAAAAAACTTAAAATTATACTTAATACATAAAATGAAAGAGCAACTCAATCAGTTTTACCCACAAGCTTACAAGTGTTCAATGTGAACACCTTTCGTCACACGGCACACATCAAGTCTCTCAGTTCTTCCCAAATGCCACTTTATACGCCATGGAATAGTTCCATGCTCTACGCTCACCCGATCTGACGCCATGTGATTTCTACCTGTAGGGGTTCTTAAAGGATCGAGTGTATGTGCCTCCACTACCAGCTGACCCACCCAACCTAAGAAACAGGATTGAGGCAGCTGTTGCAACAATTACCCCACAAACACTAATTAACGTTTGGGAACAACTGAGCTATCGACTTCATGTGTGTTGTGTGAGGAAAGGTGTTCACATTGAACACTTGTAAGCTTGTAGGTAAAACTGTTTCAGTTGCTCTTTCATTTTATGTATTAATTATAACTTTAAGTTGTATGTAATAAATACTACCAAGCGTTAAAACCCCGATATTCATTTAGAAACACCCTGTACAACTTTTACATGCCATTAAAAATTATGTTTTGTCTGTGAAATACGACACCATGTGCACAATGATGATGACGTCCATAAAATCCAATGTATATTAACAATTTGTGAAGTAATTGCATCTAAAACAGTTCTAAAAATAATCAAGCAGGCAGAGATCATATAAACAGACAAGTGTATTTTTAAATGCTACAAACAAAATTGAATAAATGCAATTCACAAAGCATTCCTAAAGTTTTTTATCTTGAATCCAATATGTAAATGGTTGTTTTTTTTTATAACGGCCAATTACCTACTCGAGGGATATAGGCCCTAGGGCGGCGTGCTTTCCGTGGGGGTCTTTCTAAGGGATCCTAGCCCGTATTTACGGCAAGATTCGACGAAAACCACGAAAAACTCCGAACGGTTAGGTCGACGAGCGCGATAGTGGTAAAAACCCAGCACCTCCCGTCTACCAGCTTTGAGAGCAGAAACTCTCAGCCACTATGTAAAGGAGTTCACATAATAATGCTGTTGTAAGTATTTTACCAATAATATTTAAGTACCTTTTGTTTACTGTCAACTGCGTATGAGTATTTCTTCTTTCATTAATATCTCTGATATTTACAATTTTAATTTGATGTATAATATTCATAAAAAATGTCTGTTTTGAATTAAGGATAACACATTTGCTTTTCAAGATAAATATATGTAGTTTGTTTTTGTAAAAACATCACTGTAGATAATGGAAAACAATTGAAAATGACCAATTCCACTAAATGCGTCATATAAAAAATAAACAAGAACGAAAAATCATGCGTCAAGCATAGATTATGTAACACTTTCCAACGCTTCCAAAATAATTTTACAAATCATACCGTTTAATAAGCTGAAAGATAACATCTAAGTAAACAATTTGGAAAACGCATAACATATTTAAAAATATAATTTCAGGAATTTCCAACATATACAATATTCGGAAAAATATCCGAAGACTTTTATTCAGTCCTGTATATGATCTATAGATTTGTATATATACTACATAGGATGCTAAATTTTAGTTCAGTTAGGAAACGCGTAGCACAGTTTAAAATTCTCCTTCGGGAGTTTCTGTCAATAAACGGAAATTTGTTCGCGAGCTTTTGTACTTACCTGTATATGATCTACAGAATTAATACACACCAAGTAATAGACAAAAAGTGATGTAAATTTAAAATCGCGTTCAGCAACTTAAAACGCACTTCCAGGAATTTTTGTTAACAGACAGTAGAGAATTCTTTTGCGTGTCCCTGTAAATGAACGATGGCTGCTATATGCACGATATTCTGTAGTAAACCTCTTGTAATGCACCTTAGTGATATATATAAATTTCAATGCGTTTAAAATAGTAAAACATTATTTAATTTAACCGCAAACGATTTCTCTCCATAGACGTAATGTATCGGAATTATTTTGACTGTCCCTGTAAAAAAACTATAAGTGCTATGAAAACTCTTGAATTAAGTATTATAATTTTTTTAAATAAGTATATATGTTGCGTACTGTGGTCAGTACTGTTATGTATCAAGGAGACTACTTTAATCTATGACAGCGTTTAATATATATAAAACTTGGGTCGACACAGGATAAAAATAGTTATATACAAGTTGAGAATTATTATTATACTTATGGCATATCAGACGAAATTTTAAAATTACATCTTAATTCTGAAGCGGCTTGGGGATCTGTACTCACCAACAGCCGGAGAACAACTCACATTACACACATTGTTCTCAGGCATTAATTTGGTGACTAATTTTTTTTTTTTTTTTTTTTTTTTTTTTTTTGTGACAAAGCTACATCATTCAGAACGCGCGGGAAAATGCTAAGGTTTTTTTGTTACCACTCTCTGTATACAATGGTACAATTTATACCCACAATATAATGAATTATTTAAGATAAATGATATGATAATAAAAAACCGCAGAAATCTCTGTACAGGAAATGTTTAAACGTACGACGTTCAATAATACAAAAAACGTACAAATTACTGGAAAAACGTACAATTTGGCAACCCTATTGTCTTCAATATTGTTTGACTCTTCAAACAGTGTGACTGATTTAAAATACCCGAAGTCACTACGACTTGTGCATGGAATCTTCTATAGGCAAGCTCTTGCGAGATCAGAATACAGTTTCGGTACGCACAGAAAGTTCGGCTGTATTTTTACCGAAATCGTATGTTAGCGAAAACTCCGATCTTGGGTCGAGAACGAAAACAAAAAAAACTTTTTCGGTATCTCTTTGAAAAATTTTTTACGTACTTCTTTGTTTCTTATCATTTGTTATTTCGGTTATGTTTAGAGATAATTGATATTTTTGGTTATGCTACTTCTTGCGCAGAAAGAATATTCCTAGATAGACAACAAAAGTATGTTTCGAAAAATGCTCTATTTTTGTGGATAAAAAAGTCAAGAACTAAGCAGAAAATTTACTAAATTTAAATGTTTAAACCGATTTTTTTTTACAATAAGGAGAAGTAACTAAAATATATTAACTCAACTTCTGTTACTATATTTTTTCTAAATACATCTTTAATACCGAAAGTAAATATAAGTAAATTATTCGGATTAATTAAAAAACAACATAAATATTTTTTAATAATTAATCCTAAATTCACAGATGTAAATTTAAAGTCTAATGTATGTTGTATGTAATGAATTTACATTTAATGTACAAATTCGTAAAACAACATATTTATTACAGTGTGAAACAAACTAATTTGAAATACAAGTATTTTTTGCTCTTTATGATCTTTCGTTCGTCAGTTTTTTTCACCCACGCCAAAATTTTTAAACTTAAAATACTAACGTATATTTACTAAAATTGACAAGTACTATATCATAAATTCGTGATTTCGGATAAAAATATTTTAAATAAGGTTACTTTTAAAGAAATGCCCAGCAACCTACTTGATGATTTAAAATGTGCAGATATTAAAGATTAAAAGGACAATATGTTTAATCTGAATTCAATTTATAAAATACTTATATATGCTTAAAATGTATCGTAGCATTTTACGTCATAATTAGTGTAGTAAAAGGAATTCGTATTTTGTAATTTAGCTATCATTATTTTATTCTAATTTTGAACTTAGAATATTCGAAAAGAACAATTTTTATTTGTTACGAAAATATCAGGATGCAGTAAAATCTCTTGTAACCCGCACCCAGTTACCTGGTATCTTAAAAATAAGCTCCTTTTTCAAAGTCTAAATTTAAATTTAAATTTTTGGCTTACTAGATTATTTTTCAAAAATATAACAGGCTTGTTGATCTACTTTTTGGTTTTAAACACTTTCAGTGCACGTGTATAACATTTTGGATTTAATATGATGGTTTGTGTTAGTAAAAGGAAAGGGCAAGCCTGGGTATATGAAGACAATGTTTTTTCCGTCACACTCGCTTATTGACAGCACAATGCAAAAAAAAAATAATAATTGTTGATTTTACAGTATAGTACTAGCATCCCAGCTGCTAGTATTATACCGTAAAATTAACAGTAACATACAGTTAAATAAGCAGAGTAATACACTTCCGCGCATGCGCGATAATGTATTACTACTTATTTTACTGTTTATTACTGTTAATTTTACGGTATAATACTGACAGCTGGGATGCCAGTATTATACCATAAAATCAATATATATTTTTTGCAGTACATTGTAAGTGCGAAAGTCCAAACATACGTTTCAATATACCGTGTTATGTATTTTTTTACGTAGAATCGATTGGTGCAATTTAATTTGCAACTATAATGCTTCTTCCGAGATTAATTCAACTATTAATATATATATATTTTAATGCATTTGGTGCAGAAGCATGTTTTTGCATGGTATCTCATTCGATCAAACACCGCTAAAAGCCAAAGTCCACCTGGGTGCAGGTAATCCCAACGTTTCTCACTCATCAAATACCTATAGAAGAGGAATGTACCAACGATCTTGTGGGCTATAGTGGGATTTTGACTTTCAAAACAAAAATATTGAAAATTTTTAAAAAATTTAAAAACCATACATAAGTATGAAAACCCAGTTTATTAAAACAAATTAGGTTCAGAATATTACTCAGAAGAGTAAAAAAATAATTTACAAGAATATAAAATTTCCGACTTACATAATTTTTTTTTTCATCAGTTACTCTTTTTTAGGTTTGGTTTTCACCCGTTTTTCCACTTTTTCGATACATTTCCTTATAAAATCGGGTTTTAAATTTTCTAAGTAAAAAACACATATGATTTCTCTAGCTGTGAGACATATGAAACAGTTCTACATATATGAATAACCTTGGAAAAATACATGAAATTTTCGCTTATGTTGTGGAAATTCGTTCCTGTGCGACGCCGGTCAAGAAAAGATTATGCGACAATAATTTACATTATTGTCTAAAACATGAGTTTCCTATTAAAACGAAAGATTATTTTTCTTCGTTGTAGATTTTGTTTATGCAATTATCACTTACTTAAAAAATATAACTTTTGTTAGTTTTATATAAAATAATCCCATTTGCCTAATACTATTCAAACTTCTAAAATTCTAATTCGCTTAATTTTTATATTAATGCTTTGAGCGCTTTCTTACACTAGAGTTTCGCCATAATATTGAATTAATTATAGTGTGCAATTTTTTTACAGTTTAAGACTTTTTCTTGATAAAATGACAGATGTTTCTGTTCACATGAATCTAGTAGCCTGCGGATGTATTTTATATTCGATAGTACCAGTGAAATGTTTCTCATAAAAAAAAGTTTTTCACATAAAAAATATTCCTATTTTTTAACATGTTTCTTACTTCAGAAAGTATTTGAAAGAAAATAATGCAATGAACTGTATTATGTTATTTTTCATCATTTAAAAGCACATCGTTTTTCTAAGGTATATACTGAATTTTGAAATAAATATTTTTATTTTAAAACTTGATATTGTTATGAAACAGTTTCTGGAATATCATACAAATAAAGGATTATTATTCATTAAACACGCCAAGGGATTTATTCTTATCTATGTGTCAGGTGCAATATCTTAATTCAGAATATAACTTCTTTGCACATATTTCTATTAAGAAGAGTTTTATAGCATATTTTCTTTGCGTATGATCATAAAATTTGTACTCCCTTATAGGGTAGATTGGGTGAAGATGCTGTAGTTTTTGATTTAAATTTTTATAAAACCGCCTGTTGTTTTTATTTGTTATTCATTAATTTCTTGTTCAAGTTGATGTGATTTTAAAATGTATTTCATTTTACAAATGTCATGGCAAGCATAAAAAACCTTAGAAAAACCATAGCCTTAGACACATGATATACCCAAATCATGTGTCTTCTAATATTCATGAATTTTAACTAAAAAGATTTTTAAATGAAATAGAAACTCAAGGTTTGTTCCCCACAGCGAGATTGCTGGGCTCACCGGAGATTCGGGGCTTCTATAAAAGGTATAAGGGTTTATCCCTCGAGAGATAATACTCCTCGTGTTATTGAATACCTATACTTCTGGTTATTTATCTGCGACTCAGAGGTTTGAGTAATTGTGGGGTTCTCGGCAAGTGGAGTTACCTTGATTCCTCTTAAAACCTGGAAAAAGAAGTTTTGTTGACCTACCTTGCTATTCCGAACCGTCATGGCTTATAAAAAAAATTTCAACTACCACGTGTCTCAGTTTCCCGATTCTGGCAACATGCTGAGAGCAGTATAAAGCAAAGCAAAAAAAAAACGCTAAGATTATTTTATACATTGTAAATTATTGTGTTGCACTATATAAACGTTATTAAAAAAGTAATTTTTATAAGTTCCAAATATACTTTTTCTTTCACCCAGAACCATAGGATATGCAATAATATGGTAAGTGTTCAATTTTGAGATTTATGTAATGCATGTTCAGCATAGGGTAACTTGGGGTGAGATGCCGTATTGGACAAGATACCGGGTCGCGTGGTTTTCCAATGCGCAGGCGCTGTAAGTAAACGCCACTCAGTCGTGTGGAAGAGGCTTTCCTACTGATACGTAAATTCTAGTTTGCGTTGTTTTATTTAAGTTTTAAATAGTACTTTTCTATTTCTATTTCGTCTTAATACCTTTGTTAAGTATCCAAAATCTTTTACGCTCTTTCTTTATGTATTTCCTATGTAGTTGGCCATCTTACCCCAAGATTGTGGTAAGATGCCGAAATGCAAGCATTTACAAAAGCAAAATTTTTTATGCTTGCCATGACATTTGTAAAATGAAATACATTTTAAAATCATATCAACTTGAACAATTAATGAATAACAAATAAAAACGACAGACGGTTTTATAAAAATTTAAATGAAAAACTACAGCATCTTCACCCAATCTACCCTATAAGGGAGTACAAATTTTATGATCATAAGTAAAGAAAAGATGCTATAAAACTCTTCTTAATAGAAATATGTGCAAATAATTTATATTCTGAATTAAGATATTAAAAGTAAATTTAAAATATTTTCTACGGAAAACTCCATTTTTCACTTGTCTTCTTATTTCAGAGGGCTTTTCAATTACTGTGACTCATCGTTTAACAAGTAAAATGCTTGAATACGCGTTTTTATATTAAAACCTTACGGTTATTTTAATCTATCATAAAAAAAAACTTTTTAAATACGAACTCATATTTTATTTCCTTTTATAAGAAAGAACTAGTTTGCTTTTTCATTCCCTAATTTATTGAACAGTTTGAATGTATTCAAAAACGACAAAGTATTTTCCCTAATGCTTATTTTGATTTTTAAAAAAATCCTTTATTATGCTACTTTCAAAATAAACATAGAATAAAGATAAATTTGAAATCTTGTTTTTACTACAAATATAAAAAATAGCATGAAAGCAAACATTGAAGTGACGCAGTATTTAAAACTTGATATCGAAGCAGAAAAAGGTTAAATGTCTATTTTCACTTAAAATAACAAAAATATCATATACAATGCATAATGATTATTTAAAAAAGTATTAAATTCAAAGATATTTAAATGCCTATTTTTCTGAATATAATAACTATATTTTGAAAATAAACATTGAATCAGAATAAATATAAAGGCGTATTTTCCATAAAAATATAATTATTCTAGCATACAAGAAACGTTGGACTGGAATAAATTATTAAAAATATTAAAAATATCAATATCATATACCCAAGAGAAGTATCACACGATGCAAATAAATTAAAAATCGTTTATGAGAGATATTTCTTGTCACAAGTCAGCAAACAACAGCCAAATACTTCTGGCACAAATGCCTTTCGCGAAATCCTATGAAGGGATTAGTGTACATACTTCTGATCCAAAACAAATTATAATTCATGCGCAGAAATACCGTCCGCGTTTTGTGACTTATTATATGAGCACTGCTACAGCAATTCGGCGGTAGCATTGCAAATTTGAAATTACGATTACCACACTGCATCGTTCCATTTAATAATGGAACTCCTTGGCTACTCAGTAATGAATACATCACTTAAAATTGCATTATTTTCTCGTCGAAACCTGTAAAAAGTGTTAGAATTATGGAAAAATACTTCTCATCTGGAGAAAGCAGGTATACTACATTTGATACATACAAATGAAAAAAAAACAAGTATCTATTACTTAATATTTTTAGGTAGAATAACACATGGGCTGATAAGTTCCCGGTCTGGCACACAGATGACGTTGCAATCGCCAAACCGATGTTTTTTTAGTAAATACTAACCTTTAAAAGGTAGTAGAAAAATGCCATGATGATTCGCCGTGTGGATAAAACGTTAGAGTGGTTTTAGTTGAACGACTTTGTTGATAAACAAAAAAAATGGATAACAAGAATTTCAAGAATTGTTATTTGATGGGGAAAAAATACCGTTCAAACAAAAGCTTGGCTAGATAAGCGTTATCCGGACACTGCACCAGGTAAATCAACCATTATTGACTGGTTTGCTGAATTTAAACGTGGTCGTACGGACACCAGTGATGCACCACGCAAAAGAGGTGGTTACTCCGGAAAACATAAAAAAAGTCCACAAAATCGTTTTGGGGAACCGTAAAGTGAAGTTGCAGGAGATAGCTCAGACTCTGAAGATATTCAAAGAATGTGTAGGTTTTATTTTGAATGAACATTTGTCTATGAAAAAGCTGTTGTCAAAGAGGTTGCCGCGCGTGTTTACTTTTGACCAAAAACAATAACGAGTTCTGAGCACTGTTTGGAGCTTTTTCGTTATAAAATTAAGTTATTTATTATTAAATTATTATTATTAATAATTTATTAAATTATTATTATAAAATTATTACTATAAAATTATTTTTAAAATTATTTTTATTAAATTATTATTATAAAATTATTATTTTTAAATTATTATTATTATTATTAAATTATCATTATTTATTATTAAAGTTATGTTATTTATTAAAGTTATAAAGTTATAAAGTCATAAAGTTATAAAGCTTTGTTAAAAAGTTGTGTTTTCTTTATTACACCGGGAACTTATCAGCCCATGTGTTAGGAACATCATAACAGGTAGGAATTCTTTATTCTTTAAGAAAAGTACAGAAATAACATTTCATGTTCACAAAGAACAACCGCCTTGTTGAACTGGTGGCTGTATTTAATTAACGCAAAATGTGTTCACGTTTATTCCAGATTGTGTCTGACCATCTCCAAAGTTTCCATTATTCTACCATTGTGGATACACAAAATTCTTCACCATAGATGTCAATTATATTTCCCCGATATTACTTCAACAAAATTTTCCAAATGATACTGATTGGAATAATTACCCTGACTTACCTTGGTTGTATTTTCATTTGGATGCTATAGGTGCTGTGTAGATGCTGAAGGCCAGGATTCACACTAATCTTCCGTGTCTGTAAAGAAGCATAAGCTATCCGCTCTGTCGCCTAGTTGAGTATATGTGGCACGGCATCTTCAGATGACCTATTTTCAATATAACCTTTCTTTTAAAGTTTATTCTTCTTATTCTTGTAATTGTCAGCCACCTACATATGTAATCTTTGCTACCATGCCTCAACAACCGAATGGCAACTTCAACCACCAAACCAATGCAGCCATGATGGCTGCCTCATTCTTCATTATTGAATCTGTCCCTGTCTGTAAAATTCTGTCTTCAATATTATTTATATTGATATTAAAGTATCAATATTCATTTCAAAATTAAAATATCATAAAACTAGAACACAAGAATGGGTTAGGCTTACCTAAACGGTCCTCTTTCGGGAGATAAGATATCTTAAATTAGTCTGAGTTTTCGAGAATGAATGTTCATGTTGTTAAAAAAATAATTGAATCTACACAATGTAGACACGCAAACATATATATTGACGATCACGAACACAATATACGCAACATTTTCGCGCACATCATAAATATTACATATTATATTCCGTATTACATTTTCTAGTTCAGTTCATAAAAGTTCTAAGACAGATCCATTTTTTATCAACAGAAAAGCATCGTCTGCGCGAGGCGCAAAATAGAAACGATTAAATTAAAACCATGGAAGTAGCGATAAAACGCAACACACTCCTACCTTTGAGTTTCGAATTCAATGAAACTCAAATTTTACTTTGGGTTTATATAACCGACCATATCGGGATCGTTTTTTAGGTACAGTCACCACAGGAGAGTCACTAGCACCTTTATGGGAAATAGGTTCAGTAGATTCAGTATCTAAAAAGCAATCTTTAACAGAATGTTGGATCATCGGCTTACTCGTAGCAGGGTCTAAATAACAGTTTTTACCAGTCAATTTTATCGTCGGTTTGGTAGGAGCAGGATCTAAAGGACATTCTTTATCATTCGACTGAACTGTAGAATGGAGTTCAGTACCTCTTTCATGGGTTACTTCTAGAGGAATCAATCTGAGAACAGGACGTAGAAATTCGCCGCCTTTCATCTTTACCTTTACCAATCGTACATTTCCATCTTTTGAAGGATAAAGTTCAATAACTTTGGCAAGTGGCCATTCAAGTTTTTTAACATTCTCACTAGACACAAAAACAACGTCACCAATCTGGACAGGTCTCTGATTTTTGTCAAATTTCGAGGATTGTTTTAACCCTCTGACCACCGAGAGCAAAAGGACAGCATTGTAATGTTGTTTTCTCTGTAAATTTTTTTTAAATGCTAAAAATACATGATATTTCAAACATGATACAAGAAACTTAATTACATATATTACTGTAACCCTTGAGACTACTAATCATTACTTAATGTTTTAAAACTACATTATATTTGTAGAATTATATTAATTTAAATAATGCTAATATTGCAGTGAAACCCGCAACATAGTGAACTGATATATCAGTTCGCGGCGGTGACAAGGTTAAATATCCCAAATATTCAGTGCGGAATCTTTTTCATAAATCTTGTTTTAGTCGCTGTCTATAAGCATGTCTCTTATTAATAGACGATGAATCCAAAATGTCAAGATCAGGAATACCTGATTATCTAATGTCTTGTAAAAACATAGAAGGAGTAAGTTGTATTAAATCATCAATTTCCTCTGAAACATAGGTCAAAGGCCGCTGATTAACAATGTTTTCAGTATCGCAAATAACAGTTTGCAATTCTTCCAAGTCCAAAGAGCTTCGTCCTAAGACTTTTCGAAGGATCCCTTTTACTACGCCTATCAAACGTTCCCACCACCCACCCCACCACGGCGCAGATGGGGGGTTAAATTTCCAAGTGATCTTCTGAGCTGTGCTGTACTGAGAAAAAAACATCCCAATCAATTTGCTTAAGCAAATTTTCAGTACCTGTGAAATTTTTACCGTTGTCAGAATATACTATCGCAGGTCTACCTCTCCGTGCTATAAATCTTCTAAAAGCTTGCAAAAAGTTGTCAGTCGATAAGGATGTGGCTATCTCTAAATGTATGGCTCTGTAGACAGCACATGTGAAAATAACTATCCAAGCTTTCTGACCACCTCGAAGAAGTAAAGGACCGGCGTAGTCAGTCCCTACAACCTCGAATACTGCAGCTTCTTTTATACGATCTTCCGGAAGAGGTGCTTCTATAATCGGTTTAGGTCTTGAATTAAATCTTTTACAACGTACACAGTTTCTAATTACCTTTCTAACAGTCTTCCTGCATTTCAAAATCCAAAAGTCTTCTCTTAAATTACTCATCAATATCTGGGTACCAGCATGATTTAAACTAAGATGTCTTGTCCGAATAAGTATTTCCACAACTGGATGGCTACAGGGTAACAGTATGGGAATTAGGAAATTTCTTTTATCTTCTCTCATCAGAATACGTGTCTTTACTTTAAGTAGTCCATTCGATTCTACATAACACTGAAGTGATTTTAAGCGTTTATCTTCAGTTCCTAAAAAGGATTCCTTTTGTACTATTTTTAACAAAGATATTTCAGCTCTATTTATTTCTTCTAGAGTTAAGAGTCCAAAAATCCGGTTGGCATGTTCGATTTTACTGTTAGTAAAAAATCTAGAAATCCAAGTAATAGTTCTGATCAGTTTGTCGTACGACGAAATTCTGTTATAATTTTTTTCAGTTGATTCTTCATGATTTGTAGTGCTAACAACAGTTTTTCTCTTTTCGGAATATACTATGTTGAAATCAGGAACAACGTTGGATTTTGGCCATTCCTTTTCCGGTATTCGCAACCATTCCGGGCCCTCCCATCATTTCGATTTCGCTAAAGTTTCTGCATTACAACCACGAGACGGGAGGTCTGCTGCATTTAATGATCCAGTGATGTGATACCAATTATCAGGTTCTGTCAAAGATCGGATTTCTTTAACTCTATTGAAAACAAAAGGAGCCGAATTTTCAGTTCCCTTGATCCAATATATAGCATTTGCTGAATCAGACCAGAAAAATTTCGGGATATGTTTCAACTGAAGATCGTGTATAACACTTTGTGCCAGTCTAGCTCTTATATTACAGGAAAGTAGTTCCAATCGAGGAATAGAAATGGTTTTCATTGGAGCAACTCTGCACCTAGCCTGTACAAGCTGACAAGATATTGTATTTTCAGTCGCACTTCTTAAAAATATACATGTAGAATATGCATTCTTGCTTGCATCGAAGAATATGTGCAAAGAAAGATTTTCTGGCGCTTCATAATTGGAAATAATTCATCGAGGGATTTCTATTTTCTTTAATTTAGAGACATCCTTCCGCCATTTTTCAAATTTTTTGGAAATAGATTCAGGCAATTCAGCATCCCACGAAACTTTCAATTTCCAACATTCTTGAAGGAGAATCTTTGGCCCCAAGGTGATAGGACACGTGAAGCCAATGGGGTCGAAAATTCTATGAACAGCACTCAGGATTGTTCTTTTCGTTACAATAGTAGAGTCTTCAAAACATTTTCGTAAATCTGTTTTCAGAGTAGCAGATTTTACATTCCACATCAGTCCCAAAACTGGAATATTCTTTTCTTCTAATAACGGGAAGTTTTCTACTTCTGTTTTGTTGAGATTATACTCCCACCCTTGAAGATCAAATTTAGCATTTTGGAGAATAATTGTGGATTCTTCAATAAATTTTTCAAGCTCCTCATAGTTTTCAACACTAGTGACGCAGTTATCTACGTAAAAAGACTTTAACAACTTGTCTGCTGTTTCTTTAAATCTAGAAGGCACATTCTTCAGATGATATCGGATAGTTGCACCAAGTAAATAAGGCGAACATGTAAGACCGAAAATAACCCTTTTATGCTGGAAAATTTTGAACTTTTCGGGGTCACCTTCCTCACACCATAAAAACTTCAGAAATGGTCTATCTCGCTGATTTAAACCAATTTGTAGAAAGGCTCTTTGAATATCTGCAATCACGCCTATTTTCTTCAATCGGAATTTATTTAATATAGTCGGAATGAGCTCTACGATATTAGGACCTTTCTCTAAACAATCATTGATCGAAGGTGAATATTTTTGTCTAGCTGAGCCATGAAAGACTGGTCTAACTCTGGTGGTAGAATTTTCTTTGTTCACAGCTCTGTGTGGCAAGTAGTGTTCACTTTCGTCATTACAGGAGTTTTTAACTTCTTCAATAACGCCTTCTTGTATCCATTCTTTTAATACATCTTCATACTCTTGTAATGTTTCAGTTTTCTTTAGTGATTCAACACAATTTCTTAATCGTCGTTCAGCGATTTTTCGACCAGTCGGTAAGGGAGCATGGTTTTCAATCCATGGGAGGCTGACTTCATACCTTCCTTCTGCATCTATTTTTATATTTTTATTAAAATGCTCTTCAGTTGCTTTTTCTATTTCTTGTCTGTTTCCGCTTTCGCCAGGATCGAGAATTCCAAGTGTGTCTAGCCGCCATAAATCTGAAATTTTTGCATTCTTTACATGAAGTGACATGACGCTGTTTGTGCTATCGGATATGTTCATAGGTCAGTTTTCCCCATCAAAGCCCAACCAAGACGTGTTTCCATCAATACTAAGCCAGAAATCAATTGTTTGATTTTTCCGGTGTACAATTTACCTGCTACATCAGCTCCTATAAGCCCATGAATTTCGTTAGGTGAAAACTCGTATAGCAATTCAACCTGGTTATTCAAATCAGAGAGAAAGATTTTTTGTTTCTTAATTTCACTCATAAATGAGCCACGAGGAATTTTAGGAATGTCCGAACAAATTTTTTCTTGATCTAATACTTCGACACAACAGCGATAATTATCAAAGAAGTCGCTCAGACTGATCAAATATTTCTTATGTGATAATACAGTCTCTATGCCACCGAATAAACTATGTGTCAAATTATCTTCCCCAATGCATTCATATCCCATCTCGGCCAATGCAAAAGATGATAAATAAGATTTACTGCTACCTGAATCAATTAATATTCTTATATATTTCATCTTATTATTACATCTAAGACGGACAATAAGCGTTTGTAAAAGTA
The DNA here is from genome assembly GCA_963931845.1 of Maratus michaelseni. Taxonomy (NCBI): domain Eukaryota; kingdom Metazoa; phylum Arthropoda; class Arachnida; order Araneae; family Salticidae; genus Maratus; species Maratus michaelseni. Next base: position 431,939,715 of record OZ007588.1, read on the forward strand.
CGCGACGAGTACCTGTTTTATTGGATAAATCAGTGTCTTTTTTACTTTCGATATCTGACTTTTCCATAATGGGGTTTTCATTATCATTTTTTGCTGGACACATTATTTTGAAATGTAATTTACCGCAATCACAGGGTGGTATTTTCGTTCTATAAAAACATGATATGTGTTTTCTTATCCCTAAACATTTAAAACAAGCCCCTTTTTACTTTCTTCTATCTATAATAGAAGAAAGTATTGTAATCGAAATTTTTTTCGACTCCCGGTTTTCGACGGATTTACACGTTTTAGGGGTCAGAGATTCCGAAAAACATGTTTTTACAAAATGTCTGTCTGTCCGTCTGTCCGGCTTTTTTTTGTACCATCGAAAAGTGTATGAAGTTATGCTTCAAATTGAACCACATTTTGTTTCTATGTTTTTGGCTATGGCAAGCAGGTTCTATCAGAATTTGGGGATATTTCGACGAAAGGGGGCGCTGCGATCGATATTTTTGCTCCATTTTCACTATTGTATCATCGAAAAGTGTATGAAGTTATGCTTCAAATTGGACCAGATTTTTTTTCTATGCTTTCGGCTATGGCAAGCAGGTTCTATCAGAATTTGGGGATATTTCAACGAAAGGGGGCGCTGCGATCGATATTTTTGTTCCATTTTCACTATTGTACCACCTAAAAGTGTATGAAGTTATGCTTCAAATTGAACCAGATTTTTTTTATATGTTTTTGGCTATGGCAAGCAAGTTCTATCAGAATTTGGGGATATTTCGACGAAAGGGGGCGCTGTGATCGATATTTTTGTTCCATTTTCACTATTGTACCATCAAAAAGTGTATGAAGTTATGCTTCAAATTGAACCACATTTTGTTTCTATGTTTTTGGCTATGGCAAGCAGGTTCTATCAGAATTTGGGGATATTTCGACGAAAGGGGGCGCTGCGATCGATATTTTTGCTCCATTTTCACTATTGTATCATCGAAAAGTGTATGAAGTTATGCTTCAAATTGGACCAGATTTTTTTTCTATGCTTTCGGCTATGGCAAGCAGGTTGTATCAGAATTTGGGGATATTTCGACGAAAGGGGGCGCTGTGATCGATATTTTTGTTCCATTTTCACTATTGTACCATCTAAAAGTGTATGAAGTTATGCTTCAAATTAAACCACATTTTTTTTCTAGGTTTTTGGCTATGGCAAGCAGGTTCTATCAGAATTTGGGGATATTTCAACGAAAGGGGGCGCTGTGATCGATATTTTTGTTCCATTTTCACTATTGTACCATCTAAAGTGTATGAAGTTATGCTTCAAATTAAACCACATTGTTTTTCTAGATTTTTGGCTATGGCAAGCAGGTTCTATCAGAATTTGGGGATATTTCAACGAAAGGGGGCACTGTGATCGATATTTTTGTTCCATTGTCACTATTGTACCATCTAAAAGTATATGAAGTTATGCTTCAAATTGAACCACATTTTTTTTCTAGGTTTTTGGCTATGGCAAGCAGGTTCTATTAGAATTTGGGGATACTTCGACGAAAGGGGCGCTGTGATAGCCATTTAAAGATTTCAAATTCAAAAAGATGTGCAAATTCAAAAAAATTAGAAATCCTAAAACTTTTTTTCCTTAAATGTTTGGCCTTGATCCGGAGAATCCGGAGCAATTTTTGTTTTGCCTCTATCTTAAAAAATAGCTGAGATATGGCGGTTTGAAATTTTAGGGTGGCTGACATTTTCAAACAAGACAGCGGAATTTCATCCATAAACGGGTTTAATTTATGAATTTTAGTTAACATGATTTCGGCAAATTTTCTTTCATTGTTGTAACCATTCATCCTATTACATGCTTACCACTATATATTTATATTCGCCAACGTCGAATTCACGCCAAACTTGGCGACAGTTGGCGGAATATTGCCAAATTTGGCGACCAAAATAAGTTGCCATAAATGAAGCCAACTTGGCTGTAGAGGACTAATTTGGCGATATCCTCATTCAAATTCAATGTTGACGAAAACTGGGATTGAATCTTCTTTATTTAGGTTCCACTCATTTTACCTTCGTGTTTTCCAGTAAAATTAGCTAAAATCGTAAAACCAAGGAATAGGGAGGCTATCTGTTCCTGTCGGTTCAGGCCAGAAGGACTTTTCGTAGTTTAGTATACATCGGTTGTTCGCATCCCTGTAACCCGACGATTCGCAAGCAGCTGACGTACAACAGAATGATGAAAAATATTGATTTTATTGACGATGTGATAGCGAATTTTGAAGTATTAACATGACTGAGATAGAAGGAAGTTTTGGGATTGGCACATCCGACTAGTTTCATTAATATTTGTTTTTTCTCTTCATGAGATAAACTATTAGCATGTCTACATTCGTTATTTAAATGTGACTTGTTACAAAAAATACACGTTTTCCTTTTCATTTTTGATGAATTATGTAATTCCGTAGCCGTTGGAATATCTCTTTCTCGCCTATTTGACACTGTATAAATATTTTTGTTTACATTTTCTAAATTAAACCCACTTTTAGCCAAACGGACTTTTTCTTCGCTTTCGATTTCGTGCTGCAAAAATTTCCTCAAAGAATCTAACTTATTATTACTTTCGTCTTTTGAATTTAAAATAATAGAATTTAAGTTTCTTTCCCAAATTCTCAATATTTCAACTGGTAAGCATGATTCAATCAATGGATAAAGAATTGCAGAATAATTTTCGCTTGAAACACCTAACATTTTTAATGATGTTAAATAGGTTTCAATTTTGTCGTATAATTTAAAAAGAGGAATTCTTGGACCTTTTTCTGTAGCATTATTCATCATTAAAGTGAGCACTTCTCTTATATATACTTCTATTAACATAACAGTACGACCAAATCGAGCCTTTAAACATTCAATAACATTTTCATAACTATCACCAGTAGCGGGGTACGACTCGACTATTTCTCCTGCCCTAGAACCCTTTAACGTTGCTTGTAACAAGTACTGATATTTATCTTCTTTCGTGATTTCAGAATCGTTATGTATTTTTTCAAACTGAGCCCAAAAGGCTAACCACTCCGTAATATCTCCCCCAAATAATTTAAATTCTATCTTAGGAAGTTAAAACTTCCGCTTCGTGATATTTTCAGTTTCGAAAACCTTTAAAATCTTTTGAACTTTCGTTTTTAACTCAATAAATTTATCTTCATACACGCTAAAAACTTCGTATTCCTTATCATAATTTTCTTGAGAACATGTTTTATCGTTTAAAAGAAGATCTAACATTTATTTTTCTTTTGGTTGTAGATCTCTCCATTTTTCACCTAATTGAGCATATAAAATCTCAATTTCTTCAATATCTTTATTTTCATCAGTTAATTTGTTCTCATGTAAATTAGCAATTCGCGTAAAAGCGCTTCTTAATGGAGTATGCAATTTTTTAATATGTTCCATTATCGTATTTTATTTTCTTAAATAATATAATATTCCGGTAGAGAGATGCCAAAATAATATTGAATCTGTCCCTGTCTGTAAAATTCTGTCTTCAATATTATTTATATTGATATTAAAGTATCAATATTCATTTCAAAATTAAAATATCATAAAACTAGAGCAGAAGAATAGGTTAGGCTTAACTAAACGGTCCTCTTTCGGGAGATAAGATATCTTAAATTATTCTGACTTTTAGAGAAAGAATGTTCATGTTGTTCAAAAAATAATTGAATCTACACAATGTAGACACACAAACATATATATTGACGATCACGAACACAATATACACAACGTTTTCGCGCACATCATAAATATTACATATTACAACCGTATTACATTTTCTAGTTCAGTTCATAAAAGTTCTAAGACAGATCCATTTTTTATCAACAGAAAAACATCGTCTGCGCGAAGCGCAAAATAGAAACGATTACATTAAAACCATGGAAATAGCGATAAAACGCAACACTATCCGCTCTGTCGCCTAGTTGATTATATGTGGCACGGCATCTGCAGATGACCTATTTTCAATATAACCTTTCTTTAAAAGTTTATTCTTCTTATTCTTGTAATTGTCAGCCACCTACATATGTAATCTTTGCTACCATGCCTCAACAACCGAATGGTAACTTCAACCACCAAACCAATACAGCCATGATGGCTGCCTCATTCTTCCACACTGAATGTACACACATTTTTAAATCATGAATAAAATCTATATAGACTGTCGCATTAAACAAAACCTTTGAAAACATCTCATGATAATTTAGGACTTAAGAAAACAACAAAAACTTAAAGCAAAAATAAATAAATAAATAAATAAATACTTTGAAAAAAAACACGAAATCAGCCATTCTACCTCTCTGTTATCTTGCATGACATTAAAACAACAGTAGATGATGAACATAGAGTAATGAGGTCCTAGGTAGCAACAGCAGCCCGCTGACGTCTCTGTGATAGAAAACAGAAGTTGCCTCTTAATGTTTCCGTTATGCGAAGTAGCAGCCTGTATAATCTACCTCCAAAAACGCGTAATTAGAAACATCATAAGTAACGGAATTAAGTTTATCTAGATATGTTTTACATAACTTCAAAAGATGAATTTAAAAGATATTATGAATTTGGGTTTACTTATTGACATACTTATTTTTACTTTTTAATGAGAATAGCAGCCATGTAATTTATTTTTCTGTAATATTGAAAGCGGCTTCTATATGTATTACGTTATTTAACAACATTCAAAAGCATGTCATGGTGTATATTTATTTTTTTTAATAAATACTTATTATTTCATACTTAGCTGTTGTTTGTAAGTATTTTCTGGAATAACGATTTTTTTTATAGTTTAAATTATGTAAAATTATTTAAAATAAAAATAATCAATATATATATATATATATATTTTCATTGAATGATAATAAATTTTATTTTTTTAAGTTCACAAATGATTAAGTTCACAAGAGTGATTTATTTATTTTAATACTTATATTTTTGTGATTTTGATCTTTTTAATTATTTCGTATTTATTTTTCTGTATTCATTACTTTATTTTCACGAAATTTTTCGGAAATTTACGTATCCATTTTTCAAATTTTATACTTTGCATTTCACTTTTTATTCAGAAAAAAATTTTATATCTAGAAAAGTATCTACAAAGGAAAGTTTTCATAGAATGCCATATTACGTGAAAAAAAAATATATTCGTACTACAAAATTAATTTAATGTAACACAAAAAAAAAGTAAACCAAGACTCCCTTATCATAGATCAGACTTGACAATCCGGACAAAGTCTGTGGAAGAAAATGTCCGCGGTAATTGCCAACTTATTAATTGACTTTCTCCGGAAAGTATCGCCGCCTGGTGGATACTACCGATACTAGTTCATAAGCAAATGCATAGAACAAATGGAGCTGTGAAAAAATTTCGTGTTATTTCGTGTCGTAAATACTCCTATTACTGACGATTGATGACGCTAGTAGCAGGACAACCATGTGGTTTTTAACCACGTGTATAGCGGTCAAAGGAAACTTGCTGATTGTGAGGTTTGATACTATGCTAAGGAGGTCTTGAATTAAACATTCGTCACATTTTGTCCATTAATATATCTTTTATTAGTATGGAAACATTTGTACATGGCATTAATAAAACTTTGACACCATTGTGCTCATTTCTCAAATTATAATTGCTAAACATAATGACATTTTTGTTTAAAAAAACATTCTTATAAAACGCAGAGACAGCTATCAAAATGTTGCGTCACTTCACATACAAAAATGATGCTGAAAATTAAATATCCATTTCACCCATCCGCCCACTTTTACTAAAATATAAAGTGAAATTACTTTTACAATGTAAGAACGCGCATTTTATCAGACAATTAAAAAACTAAGCCAACATGCATAATTTTGCCAAGATGGATAATTGTGCCAACATGGAAATTTCCCACAGGGATAAATGTGAGAAATTGCCGGGATAGGCTGTCGATCTGGGTGGCTTAGTGGCAGAGCATCAGTACGGTACGCTGAAGGTTCCAATTTCGAGTCCCGGACCATGTCAATTTTTCATTCCATGTTGGTTTAGTGTATTTTAACTAGTAAATCTACAGATCAGGAGCCTCAACGTCAGCTCTGAAAATCATTGTTTTTTAATATCACTTTTCATATTTAGCATCTTATAATCCGCAATTTAATTTTTTATATTATATACATAGTATTTATAGACATATAAAACACTTCGAAGGTTTTCAAAAATTAGAACCGTTAAATTAAACACGGTTTATGCAATGAGACTCTGAAATTCCTATGAACTTTTTTTTTTCATGAAATGTTTTGGATAAAGAGTACATTTCTTCAGGGGGGCTCTACCCCCCCCCCTGAACCCCCCGTAATCTTGTTAAATTTATATTTGTGATTTCCTATTGATTTTGTGAATGATTATAGTATATATTGGATTTTGTTTTATACTTTGGTTTTATTAAGATAAGCAACAGTTTGGAAAATAATTTCATGCTATCCTAATACCCAAATAACAATATTTACTTACCTTCCAACCACGAAACACTTGCATTGCATCTGATGGATAAGTTCAATATCACTTGTACAAAAGCAACTTATGGAAATGAATCTGAATCTACTATATTTCCCTTATATCTATTTTAGAAATCTAGTTTAATTACAATTTTTGTTTCGGAAAAACAGTTTTGATGGTCATTCTATAATATTTAGATGTAAGATCTTATCTAAGTACATCCTGATCTACTCGATGGCAATAGCATAGTAAAAATAGTAAAATCCCCAGCCCCCCCCCCAATATATATATATATATATATATATATATATATATATATATATATATATATTAGTCATATTTGGAAACTTTTAAACCTATTGGGTAATCATTCATAATCGTGTCTACTGCCAATTCACTAAATAGCAAACGTGATTTGGCGCTATAAATTATTTTTTGTGATAGCTTTTTATGATCTCAGTTTCCAGTAATTGTGCTATTTCAGGATGTATGGATGCGTTTTACTACACTAATTTCTTAAATTAACCATCTCGTTGTACAAGAGATTTTATCCTATTTTTAAAATAATACTAATTTTCAACCATGAAAAATCCACATCTCTTCCACAAAATGAATAATATCTCATGTAAAAATGTTTCGGAAATCATTCTACAGTAGTTAAAAGGTAACTTATATCAAAATAAATTCTCATTTATTTCAATAAAATACAAAAATCAACCGAAAATAATTTATTTTGCGAATAAAATATTGCAGCTAAATAGTCTGAGTTATTTGAATTTTATTATTTTGATATTCTTTGAAATATGGTTGCTAGGTTACGGTTAAATAAAAGAGGAAAATAAAAATAAATGCATTTTAATATTTGCAAAAAATTATAAAATAAAATGTATTATATTATTAGAACAGGTGTATAAAATTTCACCAAAAATTATACATTTAATTTAAAAAATCTGACAAATGTGTTAACAAAATTTCAAATTAATTTGAATAATTTAAGACCTAACTTGATAAATTTTAGCCTTCATAACTTACCGTTTAAATACATGAATCAAATGCGCCATTTTATTTTCACAAATGAAAAATTTCAAAATCGTCTGAATTCCCACAGGAAAGCATTATGACCTAAAAAGAAATGTTTTATATTTTCCGAACGAATGAACCAAACGTAACTAAAAACTATACAGCTAATTTCGGGTACCTCAACAACATACCTACCAAAAATCAACCTAATCGGATCATTTTTGCGGCAGTTATCACGGAACAGACAGACAGACAGACAGACAGACAGACAGACAGACAGAAAGACAGAAACCAAAAACTTTTCGGGTCTCCGTAGTAAGCCTCAACTGACGCTTCGGCAATTATCTGGTAAAATGTATGTTCTTATATTGTAAAATTAAGTAATCCTTTAATATATATAAGAAATTACTTTATCACTTAATCTAAATTTTTTCACTTTCTAATCTCGAGAGCATTTTTTGAGATGATTTTCAAGGAGATGAATTATTCATTCGTAGAAATTTTATGCAATAGTATACTCTAATATATATATGAAGGATATAAAATATTTGCAAAAACATTAATATAAAATAATATTACACAGCTGAAAAAAAATGTTCAAAAAAAGATATGTCTACAACATTTTTTTTTTGAATGATAATATGTATTCTACATTTAATTTTTTTATAAGCGTTAGATATAGAAAAAATAGGAAATTTGATAATTGAATAAATTATTTTTCACATCCTTCTGTAGAAATGAAAAGTTTTTAACTGAACTTTTTTTTATATACTGCTGGTTAATTATAACTTTTTATTTAGTTTACATAAAAATGTCCAGAAATAGTTTTTTTTTCCGCAGATCTTTTAGAAGAAGCAATTGATACTGATATCTTCATTAATTTAAATTTTCAAATACATTTTACAACTTCGCATGAAAAAAAAATAATAATAATTTTTAGTTATAAATAGATTTGCAGGAATGTTTAACGTAAGTATAAATTTTCTGTAAAAAACAATTAACAGAACTCGATTCCTATTGATTATTTATTTCTTTCATATTTCATTATTAATTCTTTAGTATTTCTGTATGTTTTTAAGGTGCCTGACTACATACGGAGCATTTTTTAAAAGCTGTTTCATTATTTTTTGATCATATTTTTATTAAGAATATGACTAGAAACTATGAAAAAAAGCAAAAAATATTTCATTCATTGATGAAATTATGTAAATGGAGGATTTTGTGGTAAAATTTAGTGAAATTTGGCCCAATACGCAAAACACTCTACAGAACATTCTACTGCATGTATCATAATTTTCTTTTTACGCATAATGCGTATGACATTGGGGAAGGCAATAAACTAAAATCTAAGAGATATTTTAAATATTTCAAAATTTATAGTCTATCGCACCTTTTTTACATGCTGATTTTCATAAAATTTATTGATGTCATTCCACGAAAACACCCATAAAGCAAAAAATATTTATTCTAACATTAAATCTTTAGTTCATTGCCGTCACAATAGTGTAAACAACATGCAATTTAAATTTCATAGAGATCTTCTTATAACTTTTTGACAAATCATGTTTTGCGTATGGAATTTTCTCCAAAAATTACATATTCCAAAAAATGCATTTAAAGTTTAGTTTTATGTTTTACTACAAGAATTTTAACAGTAATATGCATCTAAAAATCACTATTTTTATGAGCCATACTCTTTTTTTCAAGTACTGAGCCTTTGCTTATTTCTAGAAGGCTATATTTTTGCTTTCCCCCTCCCAGATAGTACCTTTAAATAGTACTTCCGGTCCTTTAAACAGTACTTCCACTTTGAGTGATAGCTGTTGAGTAGTTTAAAAACCGCTGCAACTCCAGCTCTATTTATAGTACAATAAAAATATATACAGTTTTAGAAAGATAAAAAGTTGGACATTAATAAAATTTAATAAAATCGTTTTGTCAATTTTGGTCGAAAACCACTTTTTAAACGTAGTCAGATACCTTAAAATTTTACTTATTATGTTCAGAATAAAACATTAATTATTTTTTTACCGTTTTATAAAATTTATTACAACGTATTATATCCAATGTATCCTGAGTAAGAATATTTTTTGTGGTATCCGAAATGTCAAATTTCAAAAATACTTCTGATATTTGATAAGAACTATTTTTTGTAGTCTATAAATATGTAAGCATGTCACTTTAGGGAATTTTATAATCTTTCGCAAATTACATATTGAAGTTGTTACCTAATTTAAAATACAAAAGTTTGGAGCCGCATCTGGAAGTAATGTATATATTGTAGAGCTGAATTTTATTTCTTTTTTATAATTTTTATTTTTTACTTTCTGAAATATTTTGTTAGGAGATTTTTGTATTTTTGTGATTTTGTTTTCATAAAAATGAATTATGAAATGGAATATAAACCTTTTTAGGCGTTTCTTTCGTGCTAAATTCTTAGGTATGGCAATTTGTTAAATTTACAAAAACTGCAAGAAATTATAGTTTAGCATTTTTAAATGCAATTGTTATTTAGTATTATCATTGTATTTATCTAAATAATGACATGCTTGTATTGCGAATAACACATTTCATGATTTTTAATTACACTATTTTCACTAAATATGTAGTTAACACTTAAAGTGATAGAACATTACACTAAAACGCTTAAAAATACCTTTTAATATAAAGATTACATGTTCCATACGTTCAAACGACGACATCTTCAAAATCTTAAATGATAAATAAAAACCATTTTTGCAAAATTTTTGAAAATGATAAACATAAATCACGAAATCACATGTTTAATGGAAGCAGGTGCTTAAAATTGTCAAACTGTAAACGTCAAAATCATTGTTTTACTTATGGCTTTTTTAATTTTTCCAGCTTGCTTTATACGTGTAAGCTCGTGATTTTTGTTTATCATTTTCAAAAATTTTGCGAAAATGGTTTATTTATGATTTATAATCTTGAAGATGACGCTATTTGAGCGTATGAAACATGTCATCTTTATATTAAAAGGCATTTTTAAGCCGTTTTCTGTAATGCTTTATCACTGTAAGAATTAATTACATGTTTAAATTAACGTTAATATGTGATTTTATTATGTAATTTTGTGCACTATTTTAATTTAATTTTTAATTTTTAATTTTTCTTTAACAGAAGATCATTTTAATGCTTTTTATATATATTTACGTAAAGAAAATTTTTTGATTTCAAGATAAAAAACACTGTTAAAAATTTGCAGCAAACTGTCCAGTCATTTGACCGTTTTTGTAGAAAACGGTTACAGAACCGTAATTTAACTATATTCTGACCGTATTAATGCTCATTTTATGGTCAGAATATAGTTAAATTACGTTTATGTAACCGTTTTCTACAAAAACGGTCAAATGACTGGACAGTTTGCTGCAAATTTTTAACAGTGAAGAATTGGTCATTATTTTTTTCATGATTTAATGAATGTAAAAATAGATTAATATCCTTGTGAGAAAGAAATACTTTGTCTACCACAGCATATCTTCTCGAAGCTGGTAGACTGGAGGTGCTGGGTTCGATCCCAATCGCGCCCGTCGGCCTAATCGTTCGGAGTTTTCGTGGTTTTCTTCGAGCCGTGAATTTATCCATGCGTAAAAACGGTTTAGGTTCCCTTAGAAAGACCCCAAGAAGGGCATTGTCCCCGGGCCTATATTCCAAGTGTAGATAATTCGCCGTCAATGATCAACCCAACCCAACCCAACCCAACCCACAGCATATCTTGTTCGGATATAAGATGAAGGATGGTGAAAAGTAACCAATTGGTGAATTCGAAACAAATTGCACGTCATTGAGTTTCTCTTTTTCTCTCTCTCTGCTACATTTTTGCTAATCTCGATTAGTTAAATACATTGTCTGCCAAGTGAAATCTTGGTAATTTTTGGTGATAAAGTAGAAAAATGTTTGTTTTTAAGTGACTTTCACGTCATAAATGTTTGAGATGGAATTAAGACTAAAATAATAGTGAAACATTCAATTAAAAAAATAATTTAGTCTATCAGCTTGTATCAATGGCAGGTCCATTCAGCAGATTGAATTCTGTTGTTTTGAATAGTACCCAATAGTCTTGTATAAGATGCTGTACTAATAAGCATATTTGAAATCACTTTTCGTTTTACTTTTGTGAATGGTCAATTTTCATAAATGGTACATGTTATGGAATGACTGTCATCTCATTACATGGTACTTTCACCAGGAAGGCAAAATTTGTAGAATATAAAAGTATAAATTATACTACGCATATAATTTTTGTAAACATTTACAGTTTATATTAATAGAATAAACTCAAAAATATTATCTAGGTTAGCTATTCCTATTTTTATTATTTATACCATATTTTTATTATTATTATAATTTTATTATTAATATCATTTTATTATGAATATCTTTATAATAGATCTTTACCTTCACTAAAAGAATAAACAAACTGTACCACATTTACATAATATTCTTGTTCAAGCGTCACTATTAAATTTTCTGTCCATACTATTATGTCTTCGGCATTTAATTTTGTGGGATTGTTGAGCCGTTGTCCTTTATTAGAATTAAACAACAAACTACAGTTTTCATATATGTTACTTTTTTTTGCAATTATACACTGTAGCTGACAGGCACATTAAATTTCGGTATGTTTCTTTCAATTGTTGATGTATATCCCAACTGTGATGTATATCCCAAAAAAGTATTTCATGTCTTTATATCTATTTTCAAAAAAAGAAAAAAATGATTATATCTGCACTTTATATCTTTTTGACTGTGATTATTTTTACAAACGTACTGTATTTATGATTATTCTTTAAATAATCCTTGAATCATTTGTGATCCGATTATAAAATTGTATATTTGTCTATCCACCTGTCTCTTTGGATGTATTGTTATATACACTCTTGAGATGTATTGTTATATACACTCTCTCCCCCCCCTGTGATAATGCAACCGAATGAGCTCCTATGCGCATGTGCAGTGCTTCTCCCTAAACGCACCGTCGAAATTCGACGTTAAAAAAAAGTTTTAAAATGTTTTGATCAAAATTTTTAAAATGTCTTCTTTAATCATTGTTCGTTTTAAATCCATATCTTCTGAAACGCATCTATTGTTTTAAGCTAATCAATTTTTATGTAAAGATGAAGAATTTTTTTTACAATAATAAATCAATCTGCAGATAAAGGAGATTTTTAATGTTTTCAAGTGTAATTTATTTGTATGGTTTCTTCATTCCTTTACAAAATCAGGATGATTATTCCTTTTCCATAATTAAGAGAAATAATGTAAATAAATAAATATCCAAGATTATTTTTGATTCTGTTTTCATTAATATATTGTAAATTTTATTATTAAAAGTTACTGATAAATGATACTTTAGTAAATGGGGCTTTTCTTAATTATTATTATTATTATTATTATTCTTTTTTTGAGATTTAATGGCAACATTCTTCCGTTTGTTTATTGGGCGCTACAGTTTGGCGAATTATTTGAGGTACTTTTCGGTTAGCAGGGCGCCAATGAAGTATATATATATATATACAAATATATATAATGTATACAGTTTTGTTTTTCTAGTATTGAATTTATGTGGTTTATAGATTTTGGTTGGCTTTTATGATAATGATTCTGCAAGTAATTTTCCATTGGAGTTTGTTATTATGTGTATATATACATACTTTTTTGGCGCCGGCTAACCGAAAAGTACCTAATTTGCATATAGTTTTTTTTTCTTAATCGGACGACGGGATAATGAATATTTTTTATGGTACCAGAATATTTTTCTGTATTTTATAGTTATATTAAGAAATACATATTTTTATGATTTGCTGAATCACTTAGTTGTTTACTTTTTCATGCATTATATTATTGAAGGTTGTTAGTTCTCTTATTCGTTTAAATATACCCTACTTATATAAAAATAGCGTGTGTTCTCTGTGGTGTTTCGCATAAACGTTGTAAAATTCAGGTTATTAGATTTTATCCAACTTTGCTGTCATAACAGCTGATGAAGCAGCCATTTTCGGCGATTTTTTTGTTACCTGTAAAATGCTTGTTTTTGGTATAGCCCGAACTAAGAAAAAATTGAGTACTTTTCCATTATACGGACATCATTGTCGCCAAGCATATATTTACATGTGTGGCATGGTGTCGGTATAACGGAAAAGAACCAAAATTTGCGATCGATCAAATAATTGAATTTCGTTAAACATTAAATTTTCTGGTACTTTTCTATTATCCGGTCGACCACTTTTCATAACAAAAAATTATCGCCAAACTGTAAAATTAAACGCCAAAAATACAGTCCGATTTACTTGATGTCAGAAGCATTATACGTGTTTGTTACGTCATCAAGTGGTTTTTAATTCGAGATTTGCGTCTATTTTTCATTATGTTTTACTGATTTATTAGTTATTTCATTAATTAAAATAACAATTGTGTCCTTAAATTCATGTATTTTATTTATTTATTTATTTTAATATTCCAATGGCAACGTTCTCCCGTTTATTTGGCGTTACAGTTTAGCGATAGTTTTTTGTTATGAAAAGTCGTCGACGGGATAATAGAGAAGTACCAATTTTCTTATTTTTAATCTGAGAAAGAAACAATAATCATGGATTTAATTAATTTTACAATATGCGGTGCAACCAAAATAATTTTGATTAAATCAGTACAGATATCGCAGACGCACCTGGGTTATTTTTTGGCGCCTAAATGACGACTTTTGCTTTGTATGGCAACCTGGTGTTTTATAATAAATTTGAATATGTGTGTAAATAAATAAAATAAAATAGATACTTTTATGTTAGCTGGGCGTCAAGGATAACTCTCCAAATCTTGTTTCAATTGGAATAATTTAAATTGCAACATTTTACGTGATATTTGTTATTCATATTGATATGTTTACGTTTAGATATTTTATTATGATTATATTCTAGCTAATTAATTTTTTTTTTAAAGATTTTATACTACAATGTTAAAATATTACCTAGTTGATATTAGTTAATGTCAAAAGATTGGCGAACCACAGAGTTCAGGGAAAAATCTCTATGCCCTCAAAAGTGGGAGTTGTCAACTTTATGACGTCATAAACAGAAGTAAATGTTTAATTGAAAATTACAGCTAATTAATTAAATTTTCGAACAAACGAATGCACGATAACAAATCTGTGTCCTAATATCTTGCATTTAAAAAAAGAATGGTGTAATTTGATGCAGTAGTTTGTTCTAACGGATTGTCGAAAGAAATCGCTTAGCGTTTTAAATATATAGATGGTTTTTATAAAATGGAGTCAGATTAAAAATAGTTCCTTTTAACCTTTATTATCATCGCCTTTTACGTCTTGAATAAAAAAAAGTAAATTGCTCGGTATTTCATTAAAATGTGACATTTTTCAAATTTAATTTTTAATCCCATGTCACGAATTTGTGATATAGTATTTGACAATTTAAGTAAGTAAGCGTTAGTTTTCTAAGTTCAAAAGTTATGACATGGACAAAAAAAGGCCTAACCAACAAAATATCATAAACAACAAGAAAATGCTTGTATTTCAAAGTAGTTTTTTCAGCAATATAGTAAATGTGTCATATTATGAATATATATTTTGTATATAAATTTATAACATACAATGTTTCATTTTCACATCATTTTAAGAATTTTAAGATTTATTTACACCGTAGAATTTTTCTTTTGTGTTTATCAATAAAATAAAGATAATTATTATTGTTAAAAACAGTTAACTGAATAACTGTAAAAAACAATTACAAAATGTTCCTAACAATTTTTTTTGAAGGAACAATATAAAGTCTTAACTATATTTGATATCCGCTTGGCATTAAATATTATTCTAGGGAATATAATTATACTTATTGAAACCTACTCACATTTACACTTCTGATTTCAAATCATTTCGTAACTTACTTCGGTTATGTAATAAAGATCGAACGCCAACTTAATCTGTCGTTAAATGCCTGAATATTAATGAGAAAATCTACTGCCATCAGTGCATAAATTTCCATATTTCCGTTTCGGCCGTTGAAATTCTATAATTACAGGTAAAACGCAAGTGAATTTATGCAGAAACATATGAACTTGGAAACACAAGTTTTATGATATATATTTTGGTATACTTGTTTTAATTGGTAAAAGCGTTAAATAAAAAGATTATAAAAAGTAAACTATGTTTTGTTAGACTGTTGACATGTTTCAGCTCAATCTGAGCCGTTATCAAATGAAATAAGAATATTCTATAATAGCACGGTCTCTGAAGTTATTTGAAACGCTATCCTTTAATTTTTCACGTACTTTATTTATTTATTTTATCTGGATGTTTATTTCCATATTTGTAACTATGGAGTAACTCAAATTTTAAAAAGTACGTGTAAAATAAAATGACAGAGTTTCAAATAACTTCATAGACCGTGAAATTATAGAATATTCTTATTTGTTTTGATAATGGCTCAAATTGAACTGAAACATATCAACAATCTGATAAAACTTTTTTTTTTCTTTTTTTTTCTTTTTTCTTTTTTTTTTTTTTTTTTTTTTTACGTTTTTTAGCAATTAAATGAAGTATCTAATTACAAGATGTTATAATTTATTATATTTTGATATAATTTGATATTCAAATTTGGAAATCACAAATATATGATTATTATATATACTATACACAATTCTAATATTATACAGCAAATTAGAGCTAATTTAGAGAAAAATATATTCATAATATTCAATTTTTTTAAAATTGCTTAATAGGCGTAAAGCCAACATAGTGAAAAAGTACCCACGCCGGGACTCGAACCCGGGTCATCAGTATAGCGCATTGTCGTTCTACCAAGTGAATCACTTGGGAGCGATACTCAGCTTGGAACTTTTTCACCATAACATGTTGGCAAGGCTACAAACGCAGCACAGGATGGAATATTTTTCCGTGAGCCGCCAACCCTGGGGCAAACACGAATATCAAAGAAAATCCAGCATCGATAATTGAATAAATTCATATTTAATACTTGGAAATTTTCCATATAAAATTTCTCACGCCTTGAATTCATAATATTCAAATTTTTAATTGGAGTAAAGCCAACATAGTGAAAAAGTACCCATGCCGGGACTCGAACCCGGGACATCAGTATAGCCCACTGACGTTCTACCAACTGAACCACTTGGGAAGGATACTCAGCTTGGAACTTTTTCACCATAACATGTTGGCAAGGCTACAAACGTAGATTGTTATGGTGAAAAAGTTCCAAGCTGAGTACCGTTCCCAAGTGGTTCAGTTGGTAGAAAGTCAGTGCGCTATACTGATGACCCAGGTTCGAGTCCCAGCTTGGGTACTTTTTCACTATGTTAGCTTTACGCCTATTAAGCAATTAAAAATGTGAATATTATGAATGCAAGGCGTGAGAAATTTTCTATGGAAAAATTTCCAAGTATTAAATATGAGTTTATTCAATTATCGATGCTGGATTTTCTTTGATTTCGTGTTTGCCCCAGGGTTTGCGGCTCACGGAAAAATATTCCATCTTGTGCTGCATTTGTAGCCTTGCCAGCATGTTATGGTGAAAAAGTTCCAAGCTGAGTATCGTTCCCGAGTCGTTCAGTTGGTAGAACGTTAGTGCGCTATACTGATGACCGGGGTTCGAGTGCCGGCTTGGGTACTTTTTCACTATGTTGGCTTTACGCCTATTAAGCAATTAAAAAAATGATATTATTAATGCAAGGCCTGAGCAATTTTCTATGGAAAAATTTCCAAGTATTAAATAGGAATTTAAATATATTCAGATTTGAAATCTTGATATTATAAAGTGGACAGGGGACAGAGTAGCGTAAATAACTTAGACGCCCTAATCTTTCCAGTTAAAACGTCTGGATACCTAATCTAGATTTAAAATTGTAATATTATAGAGCCAATCAGATAACGATATTCGGAAACTCATCCTCACAACTTCTTATATACCCTATCTTAATACCGGGCGTGTAGCAGATTCTAATATTAATAAGCAAATTAGAGCTAATTGAGAGAAAAATATTGAAAATTTTGATTTTTTGATATTCTTAAGTTGAACGCACACTTCATACCTCCATACCAATTTAATTGAACTATCTCGATACCGGAAGTGGAGAAAATTCTAATAGGGGATTTTAAATTACAATTATCTCAGAGCTAAATATTGGCCTATTTGATATTTCGATATTATAAAGTGGGGGATAGGGCTAAAGTAATAAATTCGACCCTCTTCTCAAACCTTGCAATTGAAATATCTTGATACCGGAATTCTAGCAAATTATAATACTGGAGTGCAAATTAGAGCTACTCGAAGGCTAAATATTTCTATATTTGTAATTTTGAATTTTTATTGTGCGGTGGAGGGTCTAGCGGAGAGAAGTTATTCCATACCCAAACCTTCTAATCATTCCAAATGTCTGAATAACTTAACCAAATCCAATTATAATATTGGACAGCAAATTACAGTATATTGAGAACAAAATATTGGCATATGTCAAATTTCAAAATTCTAATAAGTAAGGTGGTAGTATTAAATTCCTTCTACGATTCAATTTAAAATATGTCGACACCGGAACCGGAACCAATTCGAATTATTCAGATGAAATTAGAGGCAATTGAGAGCTAAATATTGGCATATTTGAAATTTCTATATTGGAAAGAGGAGGATAGAATTAACTTCCTCCCATTCTATATAAAATATCTCTACACTGTAACCAGAGAAATGTGTAATAACTCAAAAATAAATCAAAATTAACTGAGAGTTACTTTTGGTAGATTTAAAATTTCAGTATTCGAATGTGGGGTTGGGGCTACCGTTAGTAATTTAGACCTTCCCCCAATCATTCTAATTGAAATATCAGGATACCGGAACCAGATAAAATTGTAATATTAAGTGCACATGAGAGCTAACTGAGATCTAATTATTCGCATGATTGAAATTTCCATATTCGAAATTTCTCCCCCTCCCCTCCTTCCACTTTTTGCATGTTCCTAGACTTCTAATTCAAATATCTTTATGCGGGGCAGGAGAAAAATGTAGTAATAGCGATAAAATTTGAGCTAATTGAAAGCTAAATATTTGCATATTTAAAATTTTGATATTCGAATTGGGTGAGTGGGTGGGGGGGGGGGGTATGGTAATTTAGACCCTTCTTCAATCCTTGTAATTTTAATATTTTGATACCGAAACCAGAGGGAATTTTAATGTTGGAGAGCAAACTAGAACTAATTCAGAGCTATATATTGGCATCTTTGGAATTTTTATTTTTGAAATTGGAGGCAGGGGGGCCTATTATAATGCAAACCCTCCAAACTGAAATATCTTGTTAGCTGAGTCAGATTAATTTCTAATATTAGAGAGTAAATTACAGCTAATTTAAATATAAATATTTTTTTATTTGAATTTTAGATATTCAAAAGTTTGGCGGCGTAAAATTAGCCTGCTCATCATTCTAATTAAAAGATATCGATACTGAACTCGGAGCAAATTTCAATTTTAAAGGTTTTTTTTTGTTAATTGAGAGCTAATTACTGATACATTTGAAACTGAAATATCCGAAAGTGAGGGGAAATTAACGCACGTTCGTGTTAAAAAAGATAGCGCAAACACTCAACACGAAATTAATTTTTAAGCACGGTAAAATAGCAGGACATGCTGAATTTGAAAGAACGTTTCTTCGTGATAATTACATAAAATAAAAATGCATAAAGGCATGAAGTTCATTTGCCACTATATTCATATATATCCATTCTTAGAAATGGGAAAAAAGGGGGAGGGGAGTTTCCTTTAATTTGCATAAGTTCTTCGTGTGGTGTTTATTCTTCTAATAGCAGTGATATACATATTTTAATTGAACCTAATTTTTATAAGATCAAAACAACAGCATAATTTTATTGCATATTTATGTTCCTAATGCCACACAAAGTGGGGATATAAATTCCCATAAATTTTGAATAATAAGTTAGTGGGATAAAAATAATTGAAAATGAAACTAATTAATTTTAAAGAGATATGTTCGTTATTTAAACATAAGTATTACTGTAAATTTTGCATTTCATTATTTTTTACATTTGATAAATTACAGAAATTTAAACGTAACACACATTTTTATTTTCTATAAACATGTTTTTGAAATATTAATTATTAAATTTCGGAATTTGAAAAATATATTTTTTCTTAATCAACTTTGGTCAGTATTTTCGGAATTTCCCCATTATATATTTACGCTCACGACTGATTCTTAGTTGCCGTGTTTTTAGCAAATATGCAAAATTAGTAAATTTAAATGCGTTACATTAGAGTAAAGTTGAAAATCTCTTGTATACGAAATTCAAAAAATCAGCGCTATTATCGTGGAACATTCGATGAGTTTCGTACTCATTTTAACAAATTGTTCTTGATTCATTATTTTAACATATTTACTCGTAATATTGGTTAATCCTTCAAATGTATTTCTGAACATTTATAAATTCACCGAATATATTTCCACTTATAATTAGAGTGTTTTCCAAGATAGTAAAATACAAATTTATATTTTTGTTTGCACGAGAATTGTCAAATTGAATGCCAAACAATATTATAGGATTTCTTATTGAAATTTTGAAGGTACGTAGAAAAAAATATGTATACGACCCCTCTAGAAAATCCAGCTACAACCACCCATCTAAATCCTGTTGCAAGTCATCCAGGTTTGTATAAAACTTTTTAGGCACAGTTGTATAAAAGAATTACTGTTTCATAGTTTTATTAAAACACTCACACAAGCCATTTGATTGCGGTGAATAAGATTTAGTTGTAGTGTGTTCAAACAATAGGTAGAGCTCAAAAATGCAAAGGAGCTATTACCTTAGACCAAGTAACCTTTCGCTATCAAACAGCTTCCCCATCTGCCTTACAAGGGATCGCATTACATATTCATGCGGGTAATCATATTGGTATATTAAGTGCATCAGGTTCTGGAAAAAGTACACTTTCTCGGCTTCTATTAAGGCTCTATATACCAGAAAAAGGACAAGTATTATTAGATGTGAATCCACTTCATATTCTCGATGTACTCAACCCATGTCAGCAAGTAGAAGAAGTGCTGCAAGAGAGCTTTTTATTCAACAGAAAAGTACGTGCAAATATTGCTTTGTCCTTTCCTCCAGCTTCTTTAGAATCGATCATAGATGCTGCAAAACTAGCAGGGGATCATTAGTTTATTCTGAGATTGCCTCTAGGCTATGATTCCCTATTAGCTGACTAGAGTGTAAAATAGTGATAGATACGAATAACTGATGACATATAAACATAATAAATAAAATTCTTCTTTCCGGCAGTTTTGTTATCTTCAGCATGCGTAAAAAAATATCCTTCTCTCTTTTATACACGGCCAGACACACAAAATCGTTAATCCATATTTATAAAATTTTGAGATGTGCATATATTTTTTAAGACCAAGTATATTGTTTTATATAATTTTATGGGAAGAATAAATTTTCCATGTGTTTATAATAAATTTAAAATGATATTAAAACATTCTAATTTTTACTTGCTTAGACAAATATTCTTTTTGCATTATAGTGCTATACATATATTTCAGTCTTCAACGCTAATTCAACATTACTTAAAATTATTTAAACTTGCAATTTTACACTTAAAAATAAAAGGTTTTTGCATTGAGTAATAATATAATTCTTTAAAATATATATCTTTAGAATATGGAAATCCTGCTCTATTTTATTACATTTCATATTTGTTAAATAACTAATGCTAATTACTATAATATTTTTGTTTTAATTATTTATTAGACTACATTTCCTACATTTCTATTTTAATTATCTCAGACTATATTATTTTTTTCAACATTATCATAAACGTATAATGTGTTGCACTGCATCTATAATAGCAAATATACGTTTGCGGCTCACGAGAGAAAAAAATAAATATGGCTGCTCTAAACAAAAGAGAAAATTCAAAATCATCTGTAAGAAAAAAAATAATAAAATATTTCAACGATTCTAGTTCTTGAAATGATCGCAGTAAATGGATAAGATACGGGCACCTTCGGTACTATCAGTGAATAAGGAAACCTGGTGACAGATTTGAGTATCATTTTAAAATAGAAAGAAAGTTGGAGAGTATAAAGTTTCTTTTTCATTTATTTCGTAAACTGTGGAATTACCACATGCCTCTTCGATATATGCTTAATAATTCTTCATTTTCGGGAAAGAAAGCTCCACTTAATGTACAAAATACATTTTTTTCATAACAAAGCATATAAAATCAATGAGTTAGAAAAATGCATTCCATTTTCTATGAAAATCATCTATAAGATAAACATAATAAAAGAATTCAACAATTTTACTTCTTGAAATGATCTCAGCAAATGAATAAAACACAGGCGCCTTCGATACTACCAGTAAATATGGAAATCTAGTGACAGATTTGAACATCATTTTAAAATAGAAAGAAAGTTGGAGAGTATACAATTTATTTTTCTTTTTATACGTAAGTTGTGGAATTACCACATGCCTTTCCGATATCTGCTTAATAATTCTTCATTTTCGGGAAAGCGTGTGCTCACAATGTAAGTATTGCATTTTTTTCATAATAAAGGATATAAAATCAATGAGTTAGAAACGGTGCATTTCGTTTTCTTTGAAAGCCGAATTTTTTTCTATAGCATAACATGCATGTGTACAATATGTGTTAAAAAACTGTGTTTTGGAGAAAAATCTCGTAAAATGAATCAATGAGAAAAAAAATCTTATTTCTTCATCAAATCTCTGCAAGATTTCTCGTTGTAGGGCAAAACAGGGTAAAAAGTAATATTTTAATTTTTTTCTTTTTGCTAATTAGATAAAATATTTTGGAAAAAAGACATTACATGCCACAACTTTGATGAAATTTTGAATCATGTTTAGCAAAGATTTAAAGCCAATTTTTGGTGTTTATTGTATCTTTTACCGAAATTTGCTGTCTGTTATTAAATCCGTGGGGTAATAATAGACTGGTGTCTTCCAACTTTCTGCTTTAAAACTTTTTCAAACTTAAAATTTGTGGTGTCCAACCGTTTCACTTCATAGGACAAAATTTTCGTTGCAAAATGTAAATGATGGCGCAGTTAGGGTAAAATAATATGTTGGGCTGCGCATACATTGTATTATTATGTATCTTGGAATCTTTGATTGCTTTTATGATTGAAATGGTTCATAACACTTTCCAACAAAATTGAATACTGTTTGTAAATTCGCGTTGTCTGTTTGTCTGTCTGTACTAATTCTAGTAAGTACACTCAGGTTGCCATGTAACTTTTATATGTTATTGATTTTTATTATAGAATGTTTGGTATTGAATATGAAGTGTGTAGCATTTACCATTCCTTTACACAGTCACAAAATATTCGGTTACAGGACTGACAATTATTGCTTATTGGTTGGAAGTGTATTTCCCGTTGTAGTGTACATTTTTCAACTTATTTATTTATTTTTTTTGTATTACGTGATATGTATAAATTCTATATAGTAGTATATTCAGGGCTTCAGGAAAGAAATACTCACACCTGACCTCATATGAACAGCAATTGCTAAAAATGCATTGTTATTGAATTATGTATTTTTTGAGATGCTTAGTAAGACATGTCATTTTATTACACTGCTCAAAACAATTAAAGGATATTGCAGTTTTAGGTGGATTTTGTATCTGGGAAACTTTTTAGCTGATTGATACATGGTCGACAGACATAGTAGGTTATATGAGAATAAATTACACATGTTTGGCAGAAAAAAATGCATTTTATTGCGCATTTGTGTACAAAAGGAACAAAACACAATTTGTGCATATGAGAAAAAAAGAATAAGAAAAGGTGTTTTCTTCAAAGAAAATCATTTTCAGTAGGGAATATGGTTTCCACGGGCGGCCAGCAACGTTGAACACCTTTGAGGCATGGACTCAATGAGGCTATTAATGACGAGTTGGGGTATTCTGCCCCACTCTTCCAGAAGAGCCCTTTCCAGTTCTTGGAGAGTTTGTGGGGGTTGTTGGCGGCCAGAAACTCGTCTTCCTAGAGCGTCCCATACGTGCTCGATTGGATTCATGTCTGGAGAACACACTGGCCATTCCATTCGAACGATTCCTTCCTCGAAAAGGAAATCCTCCACCAGGTTTGCACGATGTGGCCTGCAGTTATCGTCCATTAAAATGAAGTTATCTCCGATTGCTGCAGCGTAAGGGACTACAATAGGTCTGAGGATCTCATCCCTATATCGGCGACCAAGCAGAGCTCCATCTCGAATGATGTAGAGGTCAGTGCGCCCGTCAATGGAGATGCCACCATACACCAACACTCCTCCACCGCCAAATCTGACACTTTCGTGCACGAACGCAGGATTATTCCTACTGCCACGGTCCCTCCAGATGAAAATACGCCTATTATCCGGATGCACAGAAAAACAGGACTCGTCAGAAAACAGAATATTTCTCCATTCATTTCTCCTCCAGTTGACATGCTCGGTTGCCAACTCCCTGCGGTTGCGACGATGCCTTGATGTTAATCTAACACATACCATCGGTCGGCGAGCATACAGACCTACAGCATGGAGCCGGTTTCGGACAGTCTGAGTTGAAATCGTGGTGCCTGTAGCCCAGCGAAGGTGTTGTTGGAGAAGAGTAGCGTTCCTGTTTCGGTGTCTCCGAGCTGTTAACGCTAAATACCGATCTTCATTGGGCGATGTTGCCCGTGTACGACCTTGCTCTGGTCTTCGGCCTGCACATCCACTCTCCAAAAATCGGTTCCAGATCCTGGAAATGACACTTTCTGACACTCCAATGGCTTGCGCTACTTCGGCTTGAGTTTGGCCCCCTTCTAATCTACCAACAATTCTCCAAGCTTCTGAATCTGTCAAATGACTTCGCTGAAACATCGTACTCATAGAAAGAAAGCAATCACTGAATGCCGATCATACTTGTCTTCATTCTCTTTTATCCAGTTGAAAGTCAAATTTCATTCGCTGTCGCTGAAGCGACGTTTTTGACGTCGAACTCAAAATTTGCATACTCCACAGTTTGAAAACCAGAAAAATTTGCATTTGTGATTCTCTTCTTCTATTTTCGGCAAAAAAAATTTCGTTTATATCTTTATTTTATATAAAACTTCAAATATCCTTTAATTGTTTTGAGCAGTGTATATAGAAAAGTGAAATTTCTTAATAATATTTCGTTACTGTTGGAATCGTTTCGATATTTAAACCCTCGTGCATGGTTTTTCGTTTTCGTTACATTATTGCTCAGAAGATGCAAAACATAAATCTACTCACATCTTGTTATGTTGCATAAACTTAGGCATGAAAAAAATTTCATTTCTTTTTGGAGTGGAAACTATGTCTATAAATACATTAAGCCAAACATTCACGCACAGACCACTTAGTTTCTTGTTTTTTAGTATGAAACGGTTTCTGAGTAGTACAAACAAACTAGTCATTATCAAAAATGGTAAAATCGCAAGACTTCAACGGACACGAGAAAACAATAGCATTACACCCAAACATTTGTTATATTTTTGCTAATCTTTTATTAAATAAACACTTTTAGTAGAAATATTTTCCAAAAGTTGGCACTGTACCCCATACATAAATATTCATTAGTCCTACAGATTGTAATACCCAATATACTTGGCATAAATGTTTAATATACTACAGTGAACGCTCATTATGTCTCTTTAATTTTCTATATCGTCGTTTAATCACAAAGCCATTTATTTTCGTATTTATATCAAGAAAGCGTTTGTCGTTATGTTCGAGGTATTCATCCAAAATTACTGCACTCGGCGATCAAAAATTTTGTTTTATGGCACGTTATCTATACTAATTCAAAAAAAAAGTTTCGCTCTGTGTGTCTCTGAGTGTTTTGGCGATGGTTAGTGAAATCTACCGCACCTAGAAGACTAACAATTTTGGTAAGGATAATCCAAGGCATGTCCTGGTACACCCAAGAAGCAGATTTTTAATATTTTGATAATTAATTGAGATAGTAATTAAAAACTCATAAAAAAATTCATCTATTTCTTTGCGAGCTGGCAAAATCACTTAGAAGCCGATTTACGCATCGGGATTAAATATGGAAAATAATTGCGTTTATTTTTTTGTGTTATTTTGTAGTTTTAAGTCGTCCTAAATCAACCAAACAGTTCGGCACAGTCAATGTTGGAAGACTAACTGTACCGAACTGATTGGTTGGCTTAGATCGATTGAAAACTAAAAAAAAAACTCTTACGTCTTAAATGCCGCAAACAATTCGAAAATAAATCGTTGCTTAGCTATTTGAAAAGAAAATCAAAAAGTGTCGTTTTCCCGAAGGACGTTTTTCCCCTTATGGCAGCGCCCCACACGGGCGCAATTTTTGAGGTATCGACAAACCAAAAATATGCTCTTAAAGCTGAAACCTAATTGATGGTTTAAAAAATAAAATCCGTTTAAAAAATAAAAATGTTAATCCTTTCAGAAACACCGGCAAACGCACATTCCTTCGCGCCTCACGGTGACGATCTTTTTCTTGCGCTAAAAGGAACTAAATGTCCATATTTCGGATACAACCTTTTTAAAGCGTCTAAGTAGACTAGATTTACATCACTTACAAATTTTTCGAAATATCCGGACCTGTAGAAATATTTAAAAAAAAATAATAAAATCTGAAAAAAATTTCGAAAAAAAATGGGATAAATCTGAATGTTCCGGCGCGGCGTCGCACTGCTTCGACTCATGTTGTCTCTACTAAATATGCATATTATAACGAAATTTGAAAGAGAGCTTGGATACATTTTTATATATAACCGTTTAATATTTTAGCGAGTTCGCAAGATGAGCACTTTTTTTTAGCCGGCGCGAAAACAAACAAACAAACAACAACACCAAAAAAAGATAAGGAGAAGAAAACATGTTGCTTTTTCAGCTAGATAACAATATTTCAACAACAAATTTTTACACAGGCTGTAAAAACTTTATATTTATAGCACATAAAAATTTCTAACAGTTCGGGCGACAAGAACCTTTTTTTTCTAAATATGAAATGACCCTACTTGGAAAAAAAGGAAATGTTTTCTTACGAGCACTTTTATAACTAAATATCAATATTTGTTTCGCGATTTTTTCTTTAAAAATATAATTTGATACATAACACTGTGGAAACTAATATTATGTGAATATATTACATTAAAATTTCATGTGTGTTTCAAGAGGGGTTTATTGAGACAATTCTTGTAGCTTATACGTTATATTATACGCTGTCTCAAGATAAAAATAAATCAGTTTAATCTGATTCTTTCTCACAGCCTACACAATTACAATTTTAAGTGCAAAAATGTATATACAAACCTCTTAAATTTACATTTTATTTAAGATTGATTTCGGCTTTGAATATGGCCTCCATAAATTATTTATTTAATGTTCACTTTCACCATGCTTTTATACGTTTTATATAGATAAAGAAATGTTTTTCTAACTGTTCATCTATCTTTGTATAAGCGAACATAAATAAGTACAATAATGTTAGTATATATGGGAATTTGTTTTTAACTGTGTGTGAAAAAACGAAATCCTTCCATTGACTTATTGATTTGTTTTCTAAGGTTCAAAATTGAAATCTTATAAAACTAGAGATTGAAAAGAATCCCCGAGAGTAAATTCAAGAATGGATAAAGCAAAAGCTCTTTGAAGTATAATATTATCTTCGAAAATAACTTACAGAATATATTTGACATGCAGGTTTACAGGGGATTGAAATACGTCTTATGTTCATCTTCTGGTATGTCTTTTGATATTTTTATATCTTGATGTATATTAATATTTCGACATTTTTCGACACAAATAATATATTATAAGACTACATTTTTTTTAAATACATTTTCATTCTACTAAAAATGTACTTAGATTATTTCTATAAGTAAGCACAGATGATTTTTTTTTTTTTTTTTTTTTTTTTTTTTTTTTTTTTTTCAGGACAGAATGTTGACATTGTTTTCATTACATGAATAATTTATTATCGTCCTGCATATATTGACGATGTCTTATAAGCGAGCGCTTGACGCCAAGCACACAGATGTATGTTAATAAAATGACAGAAAAGAATTATTATAAATGCTTGTCTAATAGTTTAGCTTAATTAAACAAAAAAACATAGGTTAGAAATTTTTCAGAAACACACTTTTATTGACCAATTTTTTGTTTTAACCATTTTCGCCACCCTAATATAGTTAAACTATATTATTGCTGTATTTTAGCAAGTATGTTTTAGGGAAAATTTTATTTCATTGTTATAACCATTGTTGTAAGATCTTTGTTGTATTTATTATATATCTTTTTAAATTTTTTTCTGCAACATTTACCGGTTGCTCTAAGAACAAGTTTTGCCAAGAGAGATTAGAATAGCCCTGAAAATGATTGACCGTTACATTGTCATTGGTAATGAAATTGTGTGATTACATGACGAAACTTGGTTCGACAAAGTTAGGCCTGACTTGATTCAAACAGTATGACCCATACAGACTGACACGCAAGGAACGAAGTTAAATAAATGTGTGTAAAAAAACATCTTTTAACCTCTCGTTATGTTTTCATCACATTTTATTATAATGAGTTAAGCAAATGCATGTTAATTTCTCATTATCTTTTTATGAACTGCAATAACTAAGATTCCCATAGAATACAATGAATTAAAAATTGATTGTCTGATCTAGTATTCACACCTTTCTATAGACTTTGTATTGTAGTATAGGTTCACATATATCTTCCAGAGATTCCCATATTTCTATAGAAAACTGTACTGCAATATATATATATATATATATATATATATATTTATAGACAGAGTTTGGGTACCCTGAATTTGGACGAACGGGGTTCTGGTATTTTGTCTTCTGTGCCCTTAATCTTACCTTTCATGTCGGTTTTTAATGCACATGTTGACATCATAATCTGGCGAATGTGAAAAGGTATACAATAAACCGATTTTAAAATCTCTAATTTTTACAATAGCTGGATTACCAATCTTAGTTATTTTCCAAATGCACAATAAAGTTATTTATGGAAATGAGATAGTTGCATAACTTGGTCTGTGGCGTGCTGTGTTCATGGTGAGCCCTAGCTAGTTCAGTAAAGAAGTCAGAAAATAAGTTAAAACCAAATTTTATTTAAAATCTTAATGGGAAGGACGATGGTTAAATCTCATTCACAGAATTTTGACTCTGACTGATGAGTGCTGTCTAAATAATTCCACTACAGAGAGATACTTTGATACACCATAAGAAAAACCACTTGAATAAGACAAGTACATAGAACTCTAACTTACGCACAGATGAGATCTTAGCTTTACAACTCCGGAACCCGGAACAAACTTTGCTGCAATTCGCTGGCTTCTACAGCTTTGCTACAAGATGGCTAAATATCTAAATAAGAGCAGCCCGTTGCAGACAAACAATCTTTATTGAACTAAACAATCTAATTTATCTTACCAAAACAAGCTTTAGCTCGAAGCAAACTTCACAATTGGAACGCAACCTATTTCTGGTGATAGAAGCGGGTCTTGAATTTCTTTGGTGTGAGATACGACCACATCCAAAGACAGACACATTTTCAGCTTCTTAAATACATTGCCAATTGACCAGAAAAGCCAAAACTTGCATAAAACTGCTGCGAAACGCAGAAAACTCACAAATTTCGAAGGGCACATGCATTCGTCAAAAGTTAAAGTAAAATAGTCTATGTTACTGCACACAAACAGATGTTATTTTTACAATACAAACTCAAAAAATAATTTAAAAAAAAACGACTGTCTTTATAAAGGGTGGCCAATCCACTGCAGGCCAGTACAAAAAAAGGGACTCTGTGATATAACGTTATAGTTTTAACAAAAACGTTTCTTCAATAAAAACAGAGAAAGGTGAAAATATTCTAACTGGTGTAACACGAACACAGCAGAGCAGTGCAGACATAGTAGAATTCCTTTTTTCTCGTTTAATATACCGAAAAATGCATAATTATCTAAAAACACAAAATAACAACGTGATAAAAATCACATATTAATTTTATATGTAAGAAACAGATAGCTGTTTCAGAGTTTCTAAGACTCCATCTTCATTGCAATGCTTAGAAACATTAAAATCAGATGCACGAGACAAAGAAGGAAGGATCAAACTATGTAGTTTACGGCGAAAAGCAAAATGGCGGAGAGAAAAAAAAACAGCCAGGCTAAATAACCTAGGTATATTTAATGTAGCCGTAGGCCACTAATGAGAATGCATCGCCTAGCTAAATGAGGTATAAAATGCGCGGGGGCAAAAGAAAGTGTGGAGGAGGTAGAGAGTGTGGGGGTTAAAGAGTTAAAGAAATGATAACTAAATTTGCGACGATCTGAGAGTACTTAATAAATCATTTACTAAAATATTTGAATTTTTCCAGATGTGATTTTTTTAAAAATAAAGATCGTGTTTTGATGAACAGTTTTGTATTATTAAACCTTGGAAAAAAATAAATGTGGTTGCTTGACCAATAAAGGTTAGCAACAGCAGAACGTTTAATATATCCATTTTTTTAAAAGTTTTATGCTTCTTCAAGTGGGTGATTGAGGGTGTTTTGATTGGCTTACATACATTAGATCACACTGATAGAATATTTTGTGAGTCCACTGAGCTGTCTAATGGATGTTCAATATTTATAAATTTTATTTTAATAAAATTTTTTTATTTTAATAAAATATGCAAAGATATCTTTAAAATTGAATTTCATAAGGATTTGAGAAATTGTAGGGCCTATTTTTGGGTATTATGGTAGTTTAATTAAATTTCTAATACTTTATTTGAGCATTTATTGTCACGTATTTTGTTTTAGTAGGATAATTATTGATCTCTTTATTTAAACTACCATCAATTACATGTTATAGTTTTTCCAAGTTTTCAGATTTATCCATTACGAAAATTTGTCCGTCCTTCTCGTTATTGCTGATACGGTATTGGAATTTGCCTTTAAATTCTTAATGTAACTAAAAGTTGTCTTACTAACTTTAGACATAAAGCAAAAGGCCAAGAATGATGCTGCTCAAAAAGAAATCAAAACGATTAAATCCGTTATTGAATCGTCTCCTTCTCTTCCAAATCTTACATCAGGTGCTCAATGTGTAAATGGTATGCTGTACCAAAATCCCATAAAATCGACATTCCCTTCGACCGATCGTGTCAAACATTGAGACTTCTTATAAACTGGCTAAATCCCTCGTTTAAATTTTTTACTACTACTCTCTTGCAATTAAAACATTTGTATACATCCCAGGAGTTTGTAAAAAAAAAGCAATTACACTGCAACTAAAAACTATATTATGGTTTATTTCGACTTGAAGTCTCTTTTTAGAAATTTACTTGTTCAAAGGTGCTATGAATTGTCTTAAGAAACGCCTTCAGGAATTCCACTTCTTACTGTTCGAAATTAATTAGTTAAAAAAACTTCATTAAAAGTTCATAATCACAAATCACGTCTATTTTCAGTAGCATTTTTTATATGACTGCCGGTATGAGTATGTGTTCAACGCTCAGCCCCATCCTTAGTGATATCTGTATGCAGTATTTCGTCTTAAATCACTTCAACAATTTAATTTTTCCATTTTATGTCCGTTCTACTCATTACTTAGTGAATTCAAGGAAAATCTATTTCCCTAATATTCTCTCTGTTATGAAATCCTTTGGAAATCATATACAGTTTAGTTATGAAAAATAAAATAAGAATCAATTTTCCTTTCTTCAATTCATAGTTTTCTGTAAAAATAACTCTTTTCACACTACTGTTTATAGCAAATGATTTAAAGCTATTTTACCCCCCCCCCCCCCTCCTCAACGTTCTTCTCATCCACCTAATCAAAAATTTTCTGTTTCAATAAATATGTTTAGTATGTCTTAAACATTTGATTTTCAGAGAATTTACTTAAAGAAGAATTAAAATACATTAAATCCGTTGTTATTGATCTTGGTTTTTAGATGGAATCATTGATTAAATTTTTAATAAACTCATTAAACGTATCCTTTCCAGCGTCAACTCTGTTAAGAAAATTAAACTACAATAATTAAACCTCCAAACAATGATACCAACTTAATATGTAAATAATTTTACTACCGTTCTTACCCAAAATTAGTCATCCAATTTCTCAAATCTTCCTGAAATTAGATTTTAAATTACACTATAAACCTTTTAAAAAAAGAAAAAAATTAAATCATAAACATCTATTAGTTGATTTTTCTAAGTGGGGAATTTATAGTATATCCTGTGAATGCGGTCTAATGCACACAATTGAAACCAAACGCCATCTATAAAACCATTTGTGGAATCATAAAAACTGTATTAAATATGGAGATATTAAAATTTTGCTGTTGTTTAACACTTATTGGTCTAGTAATCACATTCACCATTTCAGAAAGTTCAATAATAAACTAAATGTTCATCAATACATGATTAGTTATTTTGGGAAACTTTTCTACATCTGGAAAATCGAAAGCAGTAAGTAAATGTTTTATCCAGTACTTCCAGGTTCTCACATGTTTGGTTGTCATTTCTTCAATTCATTTTACATCCGCCCAAACACACACACATAAATACTTTTGTTTTCACGTATTTTCTACCTCATACTGAATTAAGAACCTATGCCACGTGTGCCATAGGTGGTACTTGGGAGATTTCTTTTCGGCATCTCATGGAATTTAGACTGCATTAAGTATATTTTGTGAATTTTAGGACGGTCGGTGAACCATGCATTCGACAGAACAATATCATTTGTCAAATTAAAGTTTCTCTGACAGATTTTAGAACAGTATAAAGATGTACATTCAAAAATAAGAAAAATAAAATTGACCTACGACAGTATAACTTACATAAAAATCCTATAAATAAAATTATTCTAATTGTAGTCTAAAATATTCCATATCTGCCTCTGATAAGTTTATTGTCATACAGAACTGCCAAAACTTACGCTTTGTTGTTGCTACTAAAATGTAATAGAATTTTTTTTTTACAAGAAACTCCATATATATATATATATATATATATATATACATAAGTTATTTTTTGCAGGGGAAATTTTTCATATTTGCTTACGCATTTAATTATTTCAACCACTATAACTTGATAAATACATTGGTTACATTTTATTCAATTATTTGATAGCATATTTGTTGAATGTCTCATATTGTAGTCGATATATGCTCATAGTAATAAATTTTTAGCATTTTGTAGAACTCTATACGCCTATGCAAAACGTTATTATTATTAATTAAGTTTCCCGAAGTAAACGTATTTTGGTTACATGTTTGTGTTTAAGATAATTACTAGAATATTTTCCAACAGATATTCATTAGCTAAGAAGAGAAAAGCCATTTATGTAATAAAGTAGCTAATTAATTAAGTAGTGAGTAATTAATAGCATAATGATTATTTAATCGAATTTTAATAATTATTTTGGAAATTAATAAATCTGTATAGATCAAAATATATACTGAGATATACCTCAGTATATTAGTACGTCCTTAATATATATTTTTCTCCACTACGATATTTATATTGATATTGAATGTTATTTTTTGCATTCACATAGTTAGTAAACATAAAAAAAAAATATTTTTTCTGAATGAGTTTTTAAACTTCTGGATAAACATTTTGGAATATTTTATGCAGTTTCATAATTTTTTTTTTCAAAAAACTGAGTGGATGTTTCATTGATTATTTTGAAAAATTCTCCTCCTAAATTTCTGGATTTTACAAAAATATACTTTTTGGAATATTTAATCTTTCCTAATGATCCTTGTTCTTTTCATAATGCAAATTGTGCACTGACATATCTGAAGGAATAAAAAGTATTAATTACAAAATTTGTTTTGTTACGTCGTAAAGGTTATTTGATTATAGATAGAAAAAAAAACACGTTTGCAAGAGTTTGCTTGTTCTTTCTATGAGTAATCTGAGTTTAAATGATTGATTGCATATGTATAAGGCGAATAGGTCTTTTTGACAGTAAACAGTGTTTGGCGATGTCAGGTAGGCCATTAATTAAATTTACTGACTACATGTAATATTGTAATTGTGATTTAATTACAATATTACATATTTCGAAAACTCTAATTACTTTAATTAAAGTTTAAAAAGATTAATGACGTGATTCATGTTAATTGAAGTAATTATGGAGTGCCATCAGTTCAAATTATGAAAAACTTGGAATAAAACATTCCTTAATACTGTTGCCGATGTTAAATATTCTTTTGCATTAATTAAATTTACTGACTACATGTAATATTGTAATTGTGATTTAATTACAATATTACATATTTCGAAAACTCTAATTACTTTAATTAAAGTTTAAAAAGATTAATGACGTGATTCATGTTAATTGAAGTAATTATGGAGTGCCATCAGTTCAAATTATGAAAAACTTGGAATAAAACATTCCTTAATACTGTTGCCGATGTTAAATATTCTTTTGCATCGCCAGAATAGTTATTATCATGGATAATGTTGTTGACTATCTGATTAAAAATTCTTGAACACCTATTTTTAATATGTTTTTATGCAGTGTTTACGCGTGTATTCATACATACCTATTCAGACATATACACACACACATACGCCGTTTTTGTGGACACGCTTGTATTTCCGAAACAAATATGTATAAATACCTCAGCAAATAATTATTAAAACGTTCTGTATTGTATGTGACATACAGCAATCTACATGACTTATTGGAACATCAACACATAGTACTGAGAATTTAGTGCAGATCCCCTTAATATGAGTCCAAGAATACATCTGGGATATGTCTGAATGTCCGAATCAACATTTTCCTCAGATTTTGCTGAACGTTTATATCGAGTGGATTAAACTATTTTACTCTTCTATTCAGCGACATAAATAACGAATCGAACAGGTTTTCTAACTCTAGAAAACGAGATTTCTTAGGACTTCCTGCTTTACTTTCGGCGCTGAAATCTCTCAAATTATTGCAGACACGAAATGAAACTGATTGAAGCTATCTACCTGTGAGGATTTTATTATATTCTTTAATATGCAATATAATACCAATCGCATATGAAAACCAAAATTGATCCCTTTTAGGGGAGTTATGGATGATTGTCAGATGATCGCCATTTCTTTGCAATTTGAATACACCAGATTGTCAGCTACGACCGACTTCCGTTCATACTACCCGGATGTCAATATTGCGGTCGTATGCCTATCCGATCGTATGCCGCACTATTAGTAACCAAAAAATTTTATAAAAATTAATTATAATAAGAAATATTATTTTGTAAAATAATATTTCATTCATCTTTGCAGTAAATTCGTTCATGGTCGTATGCTGCAGTTGGTCAAATGTCACATACGTTGTAAGCTAACAACAAAGAATATTGAAACTTCAGAAAACAGAAATTCTGAACAATTTTAACTAGTTATCCGATGGAATATTTTCCTGGTACATGACATAGTAGTAATGTTTTCTGTAGTGAATTATTTTCCAAATATAGTAATACTTTTCTGCAGGAGATTTCTTTTTTTTTTTTTTTTTTTTTGTTTATGCCTGACTCCACATAATTTCTGTATGATCTTACTTTAGCAATACATTGAACAAAAAAATTAATACACCAAAAAAGCATAACGACGATGGGCGACTTCGAGCACCACGAGAGGTGACAAATGTGAAATAAAGCTGCTGGGTGATAAAGCTATCGATGAAATATTCGACGTAATTATCTTTCGACAAACGTTTTGCCGAAACCCGTTTGTGTGTATTATACTTCTATTGACATATTAAAGTTACTCTAATTTTAATGTCGAAGAATATGAACCGAACTGTGTGATCAAGCATTAGGAATGTATCAGGTGATAAAAACATGCAGATGCCACAGATGCTTGAGCTACATCACACAAAAATATCAATTATAACAGGAATTCGAAGATAATAAATAAATAAATTATGAAAACTGCCTAGCGCTCGAATGTAGGTAGACCATATTTTTTCAACTTTATATTAAATGACGAACAAATAATATATTTTTTTCAGAACAAGTCTGTAGGAAAAAGACATATTGCTAAAACCTTTCTCCTCTTTACTGCAAGAATAGAATACTGATGATTGCTATATTTGACAACAATAATGTAGGAATGTACTCTTTAGATTTGGGTTTTAGAAACTGAGTACTAAATTGCCTTTTGCCACTTTTAAATTAACTAAATTTTACATTGAACACTTTTAAGATTTCCAAGTTACTAATTTATAGTGGTGTTATACTGTTTTGTTCAACATATCAGTATTTCATTGTAAAGAAATAATGTGTATCTAATTGATGCTTATCTTAATAGTCTTTTCGTAATGGCGTATTCATTCCTGGGACATTTATACATGTATTACTGTAATTTCAATACCGTTAAGTGTAGTAATTTTACTATGAATTTAAAATAATTCTAATACAAGTATCATCTGTTTGTGAAATTCCTGCTCAGAACCAAATATTTGATCAATACTGTATTCTTCAACAGCTTTATCTTTATTTTCTTATTAAATTTGCGATTTCCGTATATTCTGAAATGAAGTGAAGAACATCATGCTATAAGCAACACAGTACTACATTAATTTCTTTATTTTTCCTTTGTTCAGAACAGCATTACAAAGAATAACGAAGTTAATATACTAGAGTATCATGGTTTATAATGAAATATTCAATCATGGACGAGACGTTGTATGTAAATATTCATACCAAATATATTCATTTTTCTCACGCCAGTGCAGTTCATTCTGTAATTCACTATGATTGAATTTTACACTGTTGTGATTATCTGTATTATTATATATCTGTCTAATAATTGAAAACCTTTCATGCTTGCCCCCCCCGTGCTTGTCATCAATCTAAAGCCATTGCAGCTACGCTTAACCGTATCCCAATCAAAAGCATGAATGTTTGTTTTCCTAAGGGTGGGGGAAGAAGAAAGCATACATCTTAATATTGAAAAGAAACGCATGTAATAGATAGCTACTGCACCTTTTTGAGACATTTACCTTAATAAAGGTGTACAACTTTAATAGAAAGCGACATACTTGATTCCCTGCAAAGGAGCAATCAGTATTTTTTCTTGGTCTTCCTTGGTCATTTCAATTCTATTCATATTTCGAAAAAGAAAGCTTAAAAATTGTGGATAATTAATTGTAGTAAAAATTGTAGTAAATAAATTGCAATAATATTGTTACTACTCCTTCTACTAGTATTATTATAATTATTATTATTATTAATATAAATAATACTTATAATTATAATTACGAAAGGAATGTTATTGTTAAACAACGAAAATACCATATGTTACAAATATTAAAAGTAAAAATATTAGATTGTATGCATTATAATAAGCAAAATTTTTATACACGAAGCAATTTCGTACATTTCTGAACTTTATTAAAATTTAGTGCTTAATAATATCTTCAAATATGTGAATTACAAGATTTAAATAGAAAACTATTTTCTATAAAAATTTGGAAAACACAGCATGGAGTGTGTAAGAAAAATTACGATTAAAGTAAATAAAACATTCACAAAATATTATTC
The DNA here is from genome assembly GCA_963931845.1 of Maratus michaelseni. Lineage (NCBI taxonomy): Eukaryota > Metazoa > Arthropoda > Arachnida > Araneae > Salticidae > Maratus > Maratus michaelseni. Next base: position 431,976,820 of record OZ007588.1, read on the forward strand.
GTTCCTGTATTATTAAAATGAAACATAAAATAAAAATAAAACGTTTGTTTAAAGTGTATTTTTGCTTTGTTTTCACAGATAAAGGAATTACTAATAAAACATATTTTATCAGTTTATTTTCGATTTACTTAAGATGTCATATTTTATTTTCGTGATATAAAACATGCAACACATAACAGTTGTTCTGGAATCGTTTTAGACATAGTAATTGTTTCACCGCTATCTTTCCTATTTCTGGAATTTACTGGTATAATACCATTATAATGTTATTGGCGCATTACGAGCTGTTCTTCTGGAAATGCTTTTAGTTTAATGGTCATTTTTATTTGTTATTGTTTTATTCTGCAATCAAATAAAAATAAGCACATTTTAGTTAAGCACATCTTGTATATGTTCTAGTCAAAATATGTATCGATTCATAATATGTTAGCTTGAAAATTTTGTTGTTAATTAGCGAAAAATTTAAGAAAATTCTAAATGTACATTCGTTTGCATTTTTTCGTACTATTTATATAAAATAGCAGTGTTAAAGCAGTAACATATTTTAAAGACATAATATCTGTGCAATATTTAAATTTTACAACAAATTTGTTTTTCGTATTAAACTAAAATGGAAAAAAAAATATATATGTATATTTTTTCTGTGTTCCGAATTAGATGAAGATTCTTTATTGGTTCAATGTTGTCATCAAAAAATTACCAAAGAAAATGATGAAAAGGACAAGATATTTTAAATATAATGAAAGCATAGTATTTCGTTAAAAAAAAAAAAAAAAAGCGGGAAAAATTCTACCTTATGGCAGAATATAGATTGGCCACCCACGGCTTTTTTCGCTGAGATTTTTTCAACCAAGTCCAACTAAGTCAAAAAAAAGCGTTTGTTAGCATAAGCCAGCTAGCTTCTCCACTTTAGAATTTAGTTAGCACTCTAAGATTTTTTGTGAGGCTGGCCGAATATATTTGGAAAGAACACACCAAGTTTTAAAAAGATTCGGTGACTAGAAGTATTTTTAATAAATATAATAGTGAAAAGATGTGGCTCCAATGGGCTGAGACGTGACGAGGTAGGTGTTGTTTACAAATGTGCTGCCTTAATGACACCCTTTAAACTATTTTTAATGGTTCAAGACACTTTAACACTTAATAGATAGCTTTAAAAAGTAATGAAAAGTTGTATGGTAGCAGCTTTTATGATGGATACAGCTAAGAGAAGTTGTTTAACAAATGATGAGCTAGCATTAATTGACGGGCTCTTGAGAGCGGTGGGGGGGGAAGGGAGGGGGATCTATACAAAACACAAGTGCTCTACGAGACCTTTAAAATGAATCCTCACTTACAATTGAGAGATGGGACTTTAAAAGGGATGCCGCTTTTGCTCCCCTCTAACGGGCCCGCCTCGAGAGATACGTGAAAACCGAGGGCGCCAAAAGAAGCGGGAAGGAAATACCTTTAGGTGGATTGCAGCTAATTTTGGTGACATTTTGGAGCTGTCCGGCCCATAGGAACAGAGAAAACTGGGAAAAACAAAAATAATTATGAGAAATTGAAAAAATTAAATAAGAAACGTGCTCCTGACGGGAGGGGGAGAGAAGGAGTGGGGAGAGTAGGACCAGACAAAAGTGCTCGACGAGATCAAACTTTTGATATGTCACATGATGGGGTTTGGACACCTTGAATGTCTCCACCCCCCGGGGGGGGGTTGCTCCGTTCCTATGGGATATAGGGCCGCGGGACCCTCTTAGAAATGGCGGCCTCGACGATTTTAACTTCGTTGGATCCTTTAGAAGGGGCCTATGACCTCTGTGGGCTTAAAGGGGCTGAGAAAGATGGGAAAAACTAAAATTTACAAAAAGTTGAAACAGAGAAAAATGCTTCTTAAGGGAGGGGGAGTAAGAGGGGGGGGGAGAGTAGGACCAGACCATAGTGCTTGACAACATCTATCTATTGATATGTTACATGAAGGGGGTTGAGCACCAAAAAGGTCTAACCCCGGGGGTTGCTAACCTCGTTCCTAAAGGAGATAGGGCTACGGGACCCCCTTAGAAATTTCCGCCACGACGAGTTTAACTTCGTTGGATTCTTTAAATGAGGTCTGCGCCCGCTGTAGGACAATTAGGGACTGAGAAAGAAAATACAAGCGGAAGTATCGGCATAATAAAGAGAGACAATTTGATTTTTAATATCATCGTCAGAAACAACCATTTGTATAGCCATGTATAAAGGGTGTCCTCCTTTATATATGGAGTGGCTGTGACTTTTTATAAACATGAATTTTACTGTAGACTGAAAGAATTAGCCCTGTGTGTGGCTAAAATCTGAAATAAACGGCGAGCATGGACTTTGTATCCATACCGTCCAGGTTCATCTGTGTAGGTCAACCCAAACGTCTGGAAAGTTCGTAACAATATCTGTTTTTGAGAGTTTACATTAATATTATTAAAACCAGCACTGTGTTTCAGGAAATAAGTGATCCGAACATCCTCTCCTTGTTAGTTAAGGATGCACTGGTTATAAAAAAATACTTTATTTTATTATATGCATTGTTTTGCATAATACATATATTTATGTAACTGCTGTCAAATAAAACTAATATATTAGTTTTAGTAGGCGCTGTAGTTTTAGTCACATATAAGTTGACAGCCGTTATGTAAATATATGATGTATTTATATATATATACATCATACTTTGGTATTCTATTATTAATTTATGTTGGATCATAAGTTTAAAAAAATATTTTAGAATGTTTAAAAGTTGAAAATTTTCATATATCCGATCATGCTGCTACAAATGTATCAATCAACCTACCAAACCAAGTAAAACATAAACACAAAATGCCCAATCACGTGATCAAACTACACACAGATTTTTTTCAAGGTCGATCGCGTGCAGCGCGGGCGAAAATATTGCGGGTTATGAACGCTGATCGTGCTAAATCAGATCAAGTGATCCTTTCATAAATGCTTTGGATTTTGTCTGAGTAAATATAGGCATGTATTCCTATTATGAGAGTCTTTGTTTTGAAACGATAAGGATATGTAGTTGCTGTTTTCACCTGTTCTGAATTATAAAAGCATGAAATAATTAAATTATTACAAAAACTTGCTCTGATAAGAGCTACTCCATACGCAAATCTCCTTCGCCCGTGCGCCGCCTGATTTTCGTCCGTGAACAGCCCCTATGGTACTTCACTGTGAAGTTTGGTAATTTTTGAAATTCAATATTTGAAAAACGGCATAATCGTTAGATTTGAAATTTATATCAAGAAAAATGCAATTTTTTATCTTTCTAACGCAGTTTGTCTAAAAATTTTGTGACAAATACTTTTCGAGCTATTAATTTTTTCAGTAACTTCAAATGTTTCATTTTCCGAGATTAACCTGTGGCAACGATGGATGGCTGTGACTTTTCATAAACACGAATTTTACTGTTGCCTGAAAGAATAAGCCACCCTGTGTGTGGCTAAAAAAAGGATTTATCATAGAGATGCCCAAAAACATTAAACATACACTGCTGCACCTTATTATAATAAAAATAATTATGAAATATTTAAATAAATTTTTCAAAATATGAGAAATCTATCTATATTTTATATTAAACTAGCAATCCATATATTTAAAGCTAAAAGAGCATTTCTTAAGACAAGATTCGCATAAAATTGACATAAAATTGACATGACAAAATTGTGCTCGCTTCAACTTTTTTGATAGCAGGAATAGAAAGGGAAATGGGAGAGAGATTCTCCCCTTCTATAATTTGAGAGCGGGCTGGGGATGAACAGAAAGGAACGGGGAACGGTTCAAACGCACACAATGAGAAACCCATTCACCATTCTCCCCATTTTTGGATTGGACGAAAAACTTTCTCTTTATTTGAAATGACAGCTTTCCCTTCAGATGATTTTTACAAGCAGCCATTTTGTTGCTTGCGTCAAATTTCGTTGAATAGAGAAACGCTTCACCCTTCGGACAAAAAATAAATCAACAATCATAGTTTTTAAAAATATGTTGATGCAGTTTCTGAAGGATTCTAAATGATTTTATTTTTGTTTCTTTTTTAAATCCGAGTTGACCGGATCCGAAAACAGTGGGGCGCCCAATCCTAAGTTCGCATAATTCGAGTTCCGTTTGGCAAAAACCGACCATCGCAGCGGGCGAAGCTCTGCTAGTTTTATATTAAACTAGCTACCAGTTCTACGCACGGTCGAGAATGGAAAAAAATCGGCATTCCGAAACATAGAAAACGTAATACTTTCATGCAAAACAGGAATTTCAACCATAAAAGTGAACCATACTACAGTGACTGTTTAAAGTAGATACACTTTTCACTTTTACTTTTAATTTAGACTTATAGAAAAAATATATATTTATTTTCTATGGATAATGCAGGCTGTTGAACGATTGCGAAAATCTGCCATTGAATCTGAGTCATTTAAAAAATAAAACGTGCTTTTCATGTACGAATTTGAAACATTCTACTTAAAAGTGCTTAAAGATCAGTCATTCCCACTTTAACCTCTGACATCGTATAATAATGTGAAAATTAAAAGGATGTTTTTTTTTACCACTCATCTCTTCAAAAAATAGCGAAATCATTTTACTGTGTTTTATTAAAAAATCTAAAACTACAACAGAAATAATATATTTTAACATCATGCAGCTATCACTGCTTAAATTTTTTATTCATAACTCTGTAAATTTGCATAGTCAAATATATATATTTAAATAATAATTTGTGGTCCTAATCTGTAAACACAGAAAAACTTCCGTGGTGAAAATAATGTTGCGTCTCGTGGAAAATGTGATTTTTTATCCATCCCAAACAGTTATTGTCATGTGAGATAAAAATAAATCTTTTTTCACTCTTTTTTAGATTCTACACGCGCTGAAATTAAGGTAGGTAACGTTAAAAGAATATTACAATTTATATTTTAATGACTCTGGCAGAAAGGGATTGTTTATAATTTTGGCCAAAGTATTTCCCAAAGTTTCTAAAATGTCGAGATGTTAGAAATCCTAAATTTTAGGTCCATGAAAAGAAAAATATTTCTTATCAAATGTAAATAAACCCCTCTAATATTCGATAAATTACGCTATAGATTTGAAACAAACACGTATGGTATACCTCACAAAAGTATGAATCAAGAAAAATCTCTAAAGCTGATATGTTGAAATTTGAAATTTCTTTTCAGAAAACATAAAAATATGAAATTTACATATTTTCTAACAGTATTCCTTCATTAATACTCTTTTCATTATTACAATTATTGGAACGTATGTATTATTTCCTTGCTCAAAAAAATTGGTGGTAAATTTGTGTCTCATATTAAAACGAGAAATAAAAAAAAATTGAATATTTTTCCACTATTCTTCCAATATTGTAATAAAGGTTTGATCATAAATGCATACTCCTAAATGCCTCATACAATGATACGAGTCCTATCGGGAATAATTATGCATATTTTTAATTTTTGGCTTTGGGTCACGCTATATTTATGTTTAAATACCTGTTTTTAACGTGGAGTAATTTGTAATATGAATATTTAGCAACCAGTTAAATTTATTCTATTATGATCAGAAGAAATATAATGGCTCGGAGACCGCTGACCAGGCCCCTACCTACCTGGATTCGACGCAGTTTGACGGGTTTGAGTGCCAGGAGAGTGGGGCGAAATTCGCCTGATCGCCTCATGGGGCGATCCACAATGACAAGTATCCTGGTCGGCTGACCAATTAAGTCCGGATTTTACTGGGTTGATCACTCCTAGGTTTTAGTATTCTGAGATCTGTTGCCGCACGCCACATACTCGTCATGGTATTTGGAATGGGGACGACCATTGGCCCGTCCCAACCGGAAGCACGAGGAACTGCAAGGGGAACCTGGTAGAGAAGAATGTTAGTAACATTTTAAACTGAACTTATTCTGAATTATACTTTAACTACATTATTGAAATTAATTTACTTTTATTGTGCTAATTAACTTGGCTACCTGTCCATTGGACCCATGAAAGGTTGTTAAATAATTAACAATTTCCAATTTAAAATAAGTACTATTGTCGTTAACTGACTAAACCATAGGCCCAATGGATTGGTGTTGTTGTTGTTGGTTTGACCCAAGGGCTCGGTTTTGCAGCTTTTTATTTCTATATAGCTGACATGATCCATATAACTGTGAAACTCGTCACCTAATTTTGAACCAATTCCAGATAAGAGACCTGCATTTGGATTGGCAACCCCAGAGGTAACGCTTATATAGAACTTGGAGGACATTAGAGCCACGAACAGATTTAACATGCACCAGCTCCCATTAACGTACACGGTCTACTTTCCATACTTATCCTTTATACTATCACCCCTTTCCTTCCAGTTCTTCTTCTTCTTCTTCTTTCTCATCTGTCTTCTTCCCCATCTTTTTATTATTATTATTATTTTAACACAAGGACGGACAAACAGTGCCGGGGGCTATTTTAAGCTTCTTACTGTGTCATGGTGCACAACTTGCAGGACCGTTGATGCCATGCGTCGTGCTGGTAATACTATGATTACGGGGCTCTTGTTTCGGGCCGTGGTGCCAGCTGATATTCTGCGACTACCGCACACTGCTACTAGGACAAAACACATAGACATTTTATATTTTTTTGGTGGCTTTGGATTGCTCCTGGGCCTTTGTTTTAACATATAACCCATAAACACATAAATAAACACTTTTTTTCCTTTTACACTAGGACAGACAGACAGTGCCGGGGGTCTATTATAAGCTTCTTACTGTGTCATAATGCACAACTTGCTGATCCGTTGGTGACGTACGTCGTGCTGGTAATTCTGTGATTACGGGGCTCCCTTTTTCGGGCCCTGGGAACAGCTGATGTTGTGCGACCACCGCACACTGCCATTGGACAATACCCATGGACAATGTTTTAATTTTTTTGGTGGCTTTGGATTGCTCCTAGGCCTTTTTTTAAACATATAACACATAAACTCATATACATATTCATTTTATTGTTGTGTTACCTTCCGCCTTCGACTGCTCTGCTGCTGGGGTGCTAAATATTATTGTGTGTTGTTTTGTATTAGTGTCGTGATGCTATCGCAGTTTTCTTGGAGCCACCTGATTACTGTCTTTGCCTTGTTTTGTACGTGTTTGTTTTTCGCTAATTGTTCATCCATAATTTCTCGTTGCCTGCTGTTATTTGTGCCAGGTGGTGTGCTTGGGTGAGTGGACATTGAATTAGGTAATGTTTTGGTGAACCCACCGTTCCGCATTCGCAGTCTGGTGTGTCCGCTTTCTTAAACCTGTGTAGGTATGCTAGAAAAGCTGCGTGAGCTGTGTATAGCTGTGCTAGCAAGTAATCGCTTATTAGTCTATTTTTATCTACTTTTGGGAAGTATTTGTGTGTTTCCCTACCTGTGTCCCCATAGTCCCACTCGAACTGCCATTGTTTTAGTGTTATATCTTTTAGTGTTCTTGAAAATAACAGAAATTATTCATATATTCTTTGGCATTTTTTATTTTCCCAAGATTTAGAGCGTAAAAAAGAACATACTATTATTAGTATTTCAGCATTATGAAAAGAAACAAAACAATCGTTTGCAGTTTGAGATTAATCGAAATTATTAATTTAAAAATAAATAATTTTTCGAAATAAAGTTTTGAAACAAATATAAACTGTAACCTATGTTTTTTTTTTTTTTTTACAAAAATTCATTTTTAGAAGCTTTAAATATGCGAACGGTAATTTACAGTTCTATCCGATAAGTACTTTTTTGAGTTATGTTTAAAAAGTTATTATCCGCATTGTAATCCTCGTTTTGCATCGATTACAAAATAATTTAACATTAGCAGTTCCAAACCTGTCTAATTAATAAACAACTCGACCAATTAACACTTACTGTGTGGTATCTTAGGTTAAAGTTTATCAAAATGTTATATATGATGTCGAAAGTAGGTGTTTGTATTGAAAATTCCTGAGTTTGATACAATTTCGTCATGAAGACGACCTCCTATGCCTGTTTAAAATATAAATTGAAAGGATGCATAATGTCCTGTCGAATGGCTATTTCTTTTGTTTATGAGATCATTTGGTGATTAAAATGTACGAGGTGTTCTTTTTCTTTTGGCTGGCTGTATGTAAGCATAGAATCAGAATATAATGTCTGTAAATAAGGAAAGAATGTATTACGTATGGAATATACAGTAAGAAGATAATTTAAAAATTGTTATATTCAAAAATAATAAATTATAAGATGTTTAAGAAAACCTGTTACAATCAAGAGGGTCAACAAAGCTGATTTATAGCATTAACAAATAATCTACTAGCTTATTTATTAAAATGAATAATGTACATTTACAATAATGACATCTTGCAACAATTAGCGACGTATTTCGTCATTAATCTCTCAAATATTGACTTCTCATTCAATGTATTTAATTAAAATCACTTTATTTCCATTTTTGTTAAGATCTTCATATTTATTGTTATCAATTAAGCAATGTATAGGTACGCTTACAGTAATAATAATGGTTTTTCTAATACAAGGGTAAAATTAATAGAGTAAAAAAAAAGTTTTTTTTTCATAGCTATATCACTGACAAGTTGCGAATTAGAGGGATAAAATAAAGGTAAATAAGGCAATGAATTTTATTAATATCTTCCAATTGTGACGATGTCTTAACGTTTATGAAAGTCGTTTAACATCCACTATTTTATGTTGAAATGTATGAAAATTAACCTTGATCATATCTGAAAGCTTAAGCTTTATTTACTAAGTGTGGAAATAATTAATAAGAATACAAGGGGAAAATAATCAAATCGAGACAACGCCTATCGAGGGTGTATCAGCAGTGAATTTATATAAAATATTAAATAATTATGTGCGTGAATACTGTGTCTTATTTTCATCCTTTTTTAGTGGTCACGTCATTCTGTTTGCACTCTGCAGGTTAGCGCGTTTTCTTCTATTTTTCATGTCTGAGGATGACACTTGCATTCTTTTTACATTTACTGTGTTACTGTGACATCACAAAAAAAAACAATGATATGTTGCCAACCATAACAGCATCATCATGAAACGCATTGTCAAATTGTGCGACAACACGTAACGGTCATTCCAGACTTAAATTTCTGCTCCAGTCCATACATACAAACGTGATCCACTTTTTGCTCTATCTTGGCTATCTTTAAAAAAACTACATTATTGACAAAATATAGTTTCAATCGTCATGTTTTGTCTTCAAACATCACTCAGTTTATGATAAATAACAGATGTTGAATACGTTTTCAAATAAAATTAACATTATTGAACCCATTTCACAATTCACTGGTTTTTATATGAGAGTGTTAACTTTTAATTTATTGAACGGATAAGTCAATACACAAAAAAAACTGGGGGTTGTTGCCAACCAGTAGCATTATGAAAAGCGCATTATTATCGTTGAAATTGTGCGACAGCACTTAACGGCATTTACAGACTTTGCTTCACAAATTTCTGCTTCATACGTACGAACGTGCCCAACTGTTTGTTTCATTTCGTCAATCCTTAAAAAACTACATCATTGCCGAAAGACAGTTTCACTCGTCTTTTTGTATCCTCAAACATCACTCAGTTTATGATAAATAACAGGTGCTGAATACGTTTTCAAATAAAATTCATATTATTGAACCCTTTTCACATTTAACCGGTTTCATATGAAACTGTTAAATTTAATTTATCGATCGGGTAAGTCAACACGCACAAAAAACCTGAAAATGTTGCCACCCAGTAGCATCATCAAGAAGCACGCTGTCATCGCCGAAATTGCGCGACAACACTTAACAGCATTTACAGACTTTGCTTCTCAAATTTGTGCTTCATACGTACGAACGTGCCCAACTGTTTGTTTTATCTCGTCAAACCTTAAAAAACTACATCATTGACGAAAGACAGTTTCACTTGTCATGTTTTTTGTCCTCAAACATCACTCAGTTTATGATAAATAACAGGTGCTGGATACCTTTTCAAATAAAATTCATATTATTGAACCCTTTTCACATTTATCCGGTTTCATATGAAACTGTTAAATTTTATTTATCGATCGGATAAGGCAACACGCACAAAAAACCTGAAAATGTTGCCACCCAGTAGCATCATCAAGAAGCACGCTGTCATCGTCAAAATTGCGCGACAACACTTAACGGCACTTCCAGACTTTGCTTCTCAAATTTCTGCTTCATACGTACGAACGTGCCCAACTGTTTGCTTTATCTCGTCAATCCTTAAAAAACTACATCACTGACGAAAGACAGTTTCACTTGTCATGTTTTGTGTTCAAACATAACTCAGTTTATGATAAATAACAGGTGCTGAATACGTTTTCAAATAAAATTCATATTATTGAACCCTTTTCACATTTATCCGGTTTCATATGAAATTGTTAAATTTAATTTATCGATCGGGTAAGTCAACACGCACAAAAACCTGAAAATGTTGCCACCCAGTAGCATCATCAAGAAGCACGCTGTCATCTTCGAAATTGCGCGACAACACTTAACGGCACTTCCAGACTTTGCTTCTCAAATTTCTGCTTCATACGTACGAACGTGCCCAACTGTTTGCTTTATCTCGTCAATCCTTAAAAAACTACATCATTGACGAAAGACAGTTTCACTTGTCATGTTTTGTGTTCAAACATAACTCAGTTTATGATAAATAACAGGTGCTGAATACGTTTTCAAATAAAATTCATATTATTGAACCCTTTTCACATTTATCCGGTTTCATATGAAATTGTTAAATTTAATTTATCGATCGGGTAAGTCAACACGCACAAAAACCTGAAAATGTTGCCACCCAGTAGCATCATCAAGAAGCACGCTGTCATCTTCGAAATTGCGCGACAACACTTAACGGCACTTCCAGACTTTGCTTCTCAAATTTCTGCTTCATACGTACGAACGTGCCCAACTGTTTGCTTTATCTCGTCAATCCTTAAAAAACTACATCATTGACGAAAGACAGTTTCACTTGTCATGTTTTGTGTTCAAACATAACTCAGTTTATGATAAATAACAGGTGCTGAATACGTTTTCAAATAAAATTCATATTATTGAACCCTTTTCACATTTATCCGGTTTCATATGAAACTGTTAAATTTTATTTATCGATCGGGTAAGGCAACACGCACAAAAAACCTGAAAATGTTGCCACCCAGTAGCATCATCAAGAATCACGCTGTCATCGTCGAAATTGCGCGACAACACTTAACGGCACTTCCAGACTTTGCTTCTCAAATTTCTGCTTCATACGTAAGAACGTGCCCAACTTTTTGCTTAATCTCGCCATTCCTTAAAAAACTACATCATTGCCGAAATACAGTTTCACTCGTCTTGTGTTATCCTCAAATATCACTTATTTTATGATAGCAAGTACTGAACGTGCCTTCAATCTAAATTCATATTACTAAACGCCTTTCACATTTAGCTGGCTTTTATATTAATGTATTAAATTTTAATTTATTGAATGGGTAAGTCAACTGGAACTCAGCTATCTCGTTCCACTTTTCACTGCATACAGAACAGTTGCATATAGAATTACAGGACTGGAGTCGTCAATCTACCTTTTTTTTGTACATATGTACAGTTATTTTTTAAATCGTCTTCTTAGGGCCAATTCGACAAAATATTTTCATTCGTCCGCGAAATGCAACATCATGAGTAAATTATTAGTACTTTATTGCTATTCTATGGACATTTTCTAGGACATGGCTATAAATGGTCCAGAAATTTAAATCACAGAAACGGATGTGAATGTTCAATTTTTTTTAATTATTATTATTAAACTTATTTATCAAAATCATCTTTGTAGTAAAACTAAAAACGAAATAATGAAACGAAATAAATAATCAAGCGACAAAGCCTATCTTCCTTCACCTGTTAACCTATCAATAAAACTTCCGAAAAAAAGTATTATATAAAATGAAAAACTTAGAAAAATTATAGTGACAACGAATTATCTGAAAAAAAACTGAAACAGACTAATGGATATTAGTTTATTTTTATTAGTGGAAAATTTTTTTCTAAAACTCAGTGAAGCAATAAATAAGGAGCGCTCCTCTGCAGTGAAATAATTTTAAAATAACCAATAATGTTCTTCAAAAATTATGTGCCCTTACTGAATAGTTTTACATTTTTTTTTCTCGTTTCGAAGAACACTTGATTACTTAAAAAAAAAAAAACTGTGAAAACTATCGGGAAATGTCTGCAAATTCAACGTTTATTCAACAATATAAATTTAGGTGAACGAATAAATGAAAAATCTTTTAAAGGTTAAATGAGGAACGTCAGTGTTATTTTGCTTTATAAGATGACTATTCTTATCATTTAACGGCTGTTATTTAATAGTTTAACATACTCACATTCCAAAGTATTACTTTTTAAATGCATATTTTCTTTCCAATTGTCCATCAGAATATTTTTAACGCCTGTCTAAAGTACACAGGATTTTTCATAAAATATTGGCAAAACATTAAGCGCTTATAGTATATGTCCAAACAAACAATTTTCATCAATTAATGCATGGTCGGAATTAAAACTCAAACGTGTTAGAGGGCACCGAAGGGGATGTTGTTACACAAGACAAAAAACACAAAGAAGGATTAAGTGACAAAATCAAGTTTAATGGCATGTGATTAGAATAAGTGTTCAATAAAGTGACCGGTAGTGTCTATGCATGCTCTACATCGGCGTCAGAAATTTCACGTGTGAAGGTACATTCATCCTTGAAAAGCACAGTTGCCCCAAACTCTGAATGTAGCGCGTTCTGCTGCAAAAACAAACACGAGAATTCCGCCCAACGAGGATAATCTCTTTGAGTCAGTTCCTGGACTCGTTGAACATGATAAGGATGCAAACATTCATCCTTCAGTAGTGCCATGTGGTGGAGTGTGAAACATTTAATTGTCTAGCCACTGCTAGTGTACTTGTACTTGGCCGATTAACCCCCATATACAGAATGGCTTCTTCCACAATTAACGTTCCGTCCTTCTTTGCACGACCTGCATCTGATCGGGGAAGCTAGAAAGGATCCCGTCTCACGCAAGTATCGTTGCAAGCGCTCAAATGTTTTAGAGTCGTGCAACCGCCTGTTGGGAAACCGATCTCCGTACAATCGTTGAGCCTCTGTGCCATTTCCATTTGCAGTTCCGTAGATAAAATGCATATCAGCCTTTAAACTATTAGTGAAGGGCAACATCTTCCGATACGTTCCTACCGCGATTATCAGTTACATACTCAGATCAGCGGCTTTTATGTATTATTCGAGGCGAAATTTTGCATACGCGTCTTCTTCATCCCCATATCACATTTGCATGCTATTAGTGTCATTCTTCTTCCGATAACCCGCAACAGAAATGGAGCTTTAACGTTTGCATGGACCAAGTTTCCAAACGCTCCAGCACCTTTGCGTTTTCTTTCTGACCATGCATTCTTTGATGAATGTTGTTTCTTTTGATGTGTACTATCACCTCTTAAGATTTTGCCCATTTTTATGAGAAACACATTGTATATATTAAATATAACTAAACACATGTTATAATTTATATTTTTATTAATAAATTAAAATTTCCTCTGTGTCTGTCTTTCGGCGACCGATAGCAAATTTTATCGAACCTAGAGATCTGAAAATTTTGGCGAGGATGCCCCGGCAGGTCCTGATGCATTTGAGGCTCATAATTTTCATTTTTTGATAATTAGCAGAGATATTAATTAAAAGTTAATTAAAACTCTTATCTAAAAATAGATCCTTTTATCAAAATGGCTAAAGAAAAGAACAACTGTTTTCGAATTCAAAGCGGAAATAAAATAATTTGGTATTTTTTTCATTAATTAGTGAAAAATAAGAAATATAATTAAGATATCGATTTGAAAATATTGAATGTTGAAAATTTTTTTCATCCGAAATTCCAAATTTTGGGAATGTCAGCTAGTAATGTTTACTGATTTTTACGAAAAACAGCAAATATCTGATGGGGCCTATAGAAAAAATTCGTGATAGACAGCGTTCGGCTATCATTGAAATCTGAACTACAAAGAGATCTTTTTCCCGGTCGATCCCTCCATCTACTTTGCGAAAATGAAAAGAAAAAATTGAAAATTTTTACTAATGAGCAAAAATTAAGATACGTAATTAAGATATAACACTGGCGAGAAAAAATAAAGGAACGACTATAAAAACTCATCGAACTTGAATAATTTTTCAGATAAGAATATGAAACTTGTACAAGATGTTTATTTTGTCCTGCCTGATACATATTCAAAATGCAGAACTGCCTACTTCTGCAAAAAATAAATTTACATAAAAACATAGGACTGTGTGAAGTAAGAGGGGATAAGGAAATTGTACTGTTATAATATTTTAGAGACGCACAGGAAAAATCAATGAGGTATGTGGCTACTCCTGACTGAAATGCAAGTTTTCAGCAATTTTGCATACTGTGAATTAGATTAACCAGAAGTGCTTGCAATAACAAAGTGTTTTCAAGATGATTAGTGCTCCGAAGTTCCTGTAGAGTGCTAGTTGGGGGTTGCCGAGATGCAAGTCGGCATACTAATGTGTTCCACACATGTGCTATCGGATTTTAATCTGGAGAATATGCACGACACTTCATTCGCTGCATTCCTTTGCCCTCAAGGTAACCAGTCATTAGTGCAGCATAATGAGGTAGCGCATTATCATCCATTATTAGGAAGTTATTACCGATTGCACCCCTAAACAACTTGACAGGAGAATCAAGAACTTCATTTCTGTATATTTCAGCATTCACAGTTGCACTGGTAAAAATGTGTAGGTCAGTGCGGCCATTCAAAATTATGCCCGCCCATACCATGATTCCAGAACCTTTGTATCGATGTCTTTCAAAGATATTTGCAGCCTTATTGCGTGTGTTTTTCTTCCTTCATATGGTAACACGTTCGAAATCACTCTCTAAACAAAATCGGTATTCATCGGTATACAGAACTCGGTTCCAGTCCTTGGTACTCCAATGATAACGATCTCTGCACCACTTTAACCGGACGTATTTCTTTGCCGCGGTTAGTGGAATACAAATGATGGGTTTCCTTCCATACAGCCCTCTTTTATGAAGCCTGCACTCACAGTAAATCTGTATAGTTGAGTTCCTGTTGCTGCTTTTAACTCCTTTGCAATCTGAACTGACGTCAGTTGCCTGTTTCTTTTAGCAATCGTTGCCAAATAATGATCCTGACAGTCTGTTGTGGAATGTTTTCGACCTTGACCTGGTTGTCTCTGCACATTACCAGTGTCTTTAAACCGTTTTCAGATTCTTGACATGGTGTTTTTGGCTATTTTTAAGTCTTTACAGACCCCTGTCAGTGTCTGTCCTGCTTCCAATCTCTTTATCGCACGCCATTTCTCACAATTGGTCAAAAGTCTTCTGGATGACATATTCCACCTACTACAAGCGAAAATTTTATCCAACTACACGTAAATTCCTTGAAATTAGACTTCAAATCCACCACGTGTACTCCTTTTCAAACATGCTCAAAACGGACTCAAAAACGGACTCAAAAATTTTCATATTTGTCTGTAGCAAATATTAATCCCGTTGGACTACGTGATAATATTAACAATGTGTTACCAACCATTCAACTTTAATTGAAGTTCCTGCAATAGAATTAACATAAAGCACCTTTTTATGGTTGTTCCTTTAATTTTTCTCGCCAGTGTAGATTTGAATTTGAACATGGGACGGAGAGGTATCAGGCTGCCATTTTAGCATAGTGTCTTTTGTTATGTTCTAATTATCAGAAATTTTTATAATGATCGCATTAATGTAGGGGAAGGGAATACGTAAACAAAAAACGTTAACGATAAGGCTACCACCATTTTCGAAAACTAACAACAAAAGTTTGTTTTCCTAAATATAGTCTTTAGTTACCACAATTTTCGAACATTAACGGTGTCTTCTTTATCAGGATCTATGAACCTGATTTCAACAGGAATTGGTTCATAAAACTTATCTTACGATTCAGCTACTTTCCGCATTATGAACGTATACCTTAGATTTCAGTTATCACTATTTTCGAACATTAACGACGAATTTTTTCTCGGGTTCTATGGGCCCCATTTCAACGCGAATTGGTTCCTTGAACTTAGCTTATGATTCAGCTGCGTTCTGCATTATGAAAGTTTATCTTAGCCTTCAGTTACAACTATTTTCGAACATTAACGGCGTATTCGTTTCGTAAATTGTTTCATTCAAATTAGCTTACGATTGTGTTACAGATTTTAGTTTCGCCTTCTACCGCACGCATTCTTATCTCGCGTTCTATGGGCCCGATTACAACGGAGTTTGGCTCATTGAACTTACAAATTTTAGTTCAACCTTCTTCCGCTAGGGAGCGAATTTTTACATCAAATTATATGGGCCAGATTATTACTATCAGATTATTACTACGAGGTTTCGCCCATTTAACATGGTCTTCGATTGCCGCACGCGCCGGACACGCTATTGTAATCAGTGGGGACCCAGGTCACAGGTGCGCTCGAAAAGAGGTCTGTTTGGAACACAGTAGATGCTGCCGAAGGCAGTGAGGCCTCGGAAACCACGTTCATTTGAAACACTATACGCTGCCGATGGCAGTGGGTACGAAACAAGGTTAATTCGATAGATTTTCCGAAAATATAAAATCATACAAACTTGAGGTTCGTTTAATCTTATTATCACGGGCCCAAGCAACGCCGGACAGGTCAGCTAGTAACTTAATATATTTTTTTTTCTAAATATGTACATTCTAAATTTAACTGTAAAGTTTTAATGGGAAAATTATTGTTATAAAAAGTATAAAACAATACTGAAATTCATAAACAAATTTGAAGAAAATATATTGTGTATACAAAATATGACTTCGACCTTTTTTTCGAGTAAAGGAAATACATTTTTTTTTGTCAAAATATAAGAAAAATTTATTTAACATTTATGCTATCAGAAACTACAAATTTGTCCATCTGTCAGGGGAAAACGGATTCCGCAACCGAAGAAGTATGATTGGTTCAAAGCAATCTATCACGCTTTTTCATTTCTTCAAAAGTTAACGGAACCGCTAAGAGGCTAATATATCCCAGCTTCTAGAGTATGAGTAAGATCTTTTGTCCTAAGTTAATGAACGTTGTTCTGTTGTAAAAAAAACTGCCATACTATTCAGTTGTTGCAACACTTCACAGTGGACTACGACCATTTAGACTTACCCGATGCTCGCTCACTTAACGCAACACCAGTCAAAAAAAAATACATGCTCATTGCTGGGATTTGTTGCCCTACCGGCTGTATTCAATAAAAGTTTATCCTTAGCTTATTGTTTGTTTTGTTCCATGCACAGCAGGATTTCTAGAGATCGGCGCAGTTCCTACGCAAAAATCAACAAGTTGGAAATTGTACGTCAAACGTTACAAACGAGGTGCGTTCGTACGCACGTTTTAGAATTAAATTCATGATATCCCGTGCGTAGAACGGGTTAAACAGCTAGTTAAGTATATATTTTATGACACTGTTCATACAAATATCTTAACTAGTTATATAAATATTCAGATATATATGTATCAGCTAGTTATATAAATATTCAGATCTTGATGATTTTTAATTCTGTGAAATGAATTATATCGTCTGCAGATTAATTTCTGTCATAAAATAAGTATCTCGGTCGCTTGACGATTTAACATCCATCAGAAGCTCATATAACAAAAAAGCACCGATTTAAAAAAAAAATCAAATTTCTTAATAAATATTTTTATTAATATCTCCTAAAGTTTTGATTCGATTTTGATAAAATTTGAAATGTCTCGACAAATTTATGCAAAGATAATATATTTCAAATTGCAAACCATTTGGTTGGGTAGTTTTTGCGTTGTTATATGCGGACAGACAGACAGACGGACGGACAGACAGACAGACGGACGGACAGACGGACGGACCAAACGACGACTATAGGTGCTACGTATTTATATAATTACGAACGCACCTAAAAATTGGCTTGATGAGTAGATTGTTTCAAACAAACATAGTTCTTCCATTTCAGAAATCGCTTGTTGTCTGATATAGACAAATATTGCAGTTTTTTGATTGAATATACTATGAATATGCTGATACGAGAACAGCCCTTTTCCCGCAAAGCATCGCATTCACTTCAGCATGATTTCGGTAAAAATGACATTTTGAAGACAAATATCTCTTAATTAAAAATGCATTAAAAATATATTAATTGCAGAATATTAATTGTTACTATTGAATTTATTTGTCATACTTATTGTATGTATTTTTAAATGTAATAAATATATGCTTTATAATTTTTTATGTGTTGCCATTGACTTTTAATGTTAGGGAAAAATGTATTTATTTCTAAGTTTTCAATTACGGCGTCCTCATGTCTGAATCTAACAGTTATCGTTATAATATTATAAATCTGATTGTGTGCAAATGTTAGGCTGAAGCCAGCGTCAAAATGGAGCATTTAATGATCCTGTACCTTTGCACGTAGGTTGATTATAATCCTCATACGAACATAGACTGGTTTTTGTTTATTTTATTCAAATATTTTTCTTAATAATTCAAAATTTCGTTATTTTCATAGAGAATAAATGGACATTTTTTCGTATAATATTTTAAAATGGTTAAATTTACTTTACCGTTGCTAATACTTGATCGTTGCCAAACTAAATCAAAGCCCCGAATAATAATTTTTACTCAACAATTAATTTTCAATTGAAAGATTTTCACGTGAAAAATGAAAATTCAAAATAATTCAAAAGAAGAGGAATTTCCGTGATATTTGAAACAAAAATATGGAGTATTTGTTATTATACATGAAGTATGAATATTGATTACGTTGAGAAGATATTTTCTGTCAAAAACTGTGTTATAATTAGAAGGAAAACTGAACAATAATCATTTTATTAAGAAAAGATTTCGCTTGGACCATGGAACTATGAAAAAGATCCTCCTTGGCTTGAACCAATATGACGTCATAAATAAAACATGTATTTTCAAATATTCGTAACATTACAAGGAGCATGAATATCAGTGTATAATAAAAGTATATACATAATGGACGTCAGATTTAAGATGAATAACTGAAATATGTTTTTGATACTGATTAATAATAGGCTTGAAAATCAGTTACATACCGATGTGTGTTTTCTGATAAAATTCCAGTCATGATTGCCAGGAAAAGAAAATTTACAAGAATTATATAATTGAAAAGAGAGATTTCTCTGGAATCAAAGTGACGTCATATTTCAAATAAATTGGGATTTTTCAAATATGTTTCAAATGGTGCGTGAATCAATTTCATACAATAATAATTACAGAGTATAGTGAAAGAACAGAGAGACAGTGAACCGTCAAATCGGCTTGCAATATGAAGCCGGTTATCACTCAAATCATTAGGCCCAAAGGCTGACTTCGTTGCACGGGGAGAGGTTTTCAAAGCAAGCCGCCAGTTGTTTAGGCCAACTGTAGGGTTGCATTTTCAGCATCACGCCAAACATAAACATTTCATATCTATTTATTCTCTGAACTCTGCGATTAATAATACAAGCAACAGTAAGATTATTAGGAAAAGAAAATTGAACACAAGTCTATTATTTTAAAATCTGACTGTCTGTTTGTTTTTCGCAACTACTACTATTAATGCAATGCAATTTACTTATCACCATCATTGATCTAAGGATGTCATAGAAACTCTGAGAATTTAAAATTTTAAATTAGATTCCGAGACATTATTATTATTATTATTATTATTATTATTATTATTATTATTATTATTTAAATATTAACGAAATTTCTCTAAAAACGGTAATTAAATTACTCCATTTTTGTGGATAAAAAAAGAAGAAATAAAACGGATTAATATATTTTTATGTCATTTTCTCATTAAAACTGAAAAAAAGAATTTATTTTCAGTTTGAATAGTTGGTGAAAAAAAAAAATCATGATTACAGTAGAATTTCCGAAAATTAAAAACATATTTCCACATATTCAAACTTTATGAATTAATTTATCCTGCAGAACAAAAATCGTCTGTCAGCATATTGTCAAGAAATCAAGAGTTGTTTCAGCTATAGATTAAACCAAGGAGGCAAATTTGCTGTTACATGCAAACGTAACACATGTAATTTGCACCCAAATTAATTTTAATTTGAACCCTTATAAAAGTTAATTTGCACTGAAAATTACATGCAAAAGTAATGTTTACATTTAATTTTGGGTTGCAAAAAGCTTTGCAATTGCAAGTGTTACGTTTGCATGTAACTGTTACTGTTACATGCAAACGTAACACATGTAAATGTTACGTTTGCATGTAATTTTGGGTTGCAAAAAGCTTTGCAATTGAAGCTCCTTGCATTTAGGTGTAGAATTATTCCTCCATATTCACAAGAATTGAATTTAAACAAAAAGCATATACTATTTCCAATGAATTATTTTTAAATGATGGCTGTTAAAACGTTTTTCAAAGTCGTTAAAAGTAAAAAGGTTTATTAGGTGAAACTGATATTTGTTTTTTGACAAATTGCACTTATTTAAAACTGAGCTATGTCAAGGCCCCTATAACAAAGAAATACCGGATTTTCTCCTATGAAATATGATAAAGAGTTAGTTTAATTATTTGCGTTTTTAATTATCGGGCGTGAAATATTTTGCTTGATTAATGCATTTATACTTCTTTTAAAGCTATGTGAACGAAGTCACGGGTAACAGCTAGTTTAACAATAAGTTTGATAGTTTTTTTAGGACAAAATTTCCAACCGATCCTAGATTAATGTTATCGCGAAGCCATGGTTTGAGAGAGGGTAAAAATACGCGCTCGAGTAAGAGGGCCTAGCTTCTGATATAATTTTCAGATGAAAAGTTTCATGCTGGCTACGATTGGTGGCTGAAGATGAATGAACATCCAAATATAGCCTTTAAAGGTAAGGGGGTAAAAAGAGGTAGGAGGCTCAGGCTGATTTGTTTCCCCAATAAATTATGATACATAGATGAAATTTAGACACCGACCTAGAGACACTCGCAGATTTGACTCCAAGGCATTTAATCTTCGATACTCGCTGATGTAGTTTTACGTTTAAGATACTTGTCTTGCTTTCTCTCTTAGATTCGAAGATATGTTTGGAATATCTCCGACATAGGATTATGATGTTATCAGATTTTTCAGAGAATCTCCGATTTCAGCTTTTAAATAATTAAAAAACAAAAAAGGAAATATTGGAAATGACATTTAACATTTTCTTTCCAAAAATAGACGGATAAAATTATAATATTAAAAAAATCTTAAGAACTTTAATTAACTTTAGATAATTTTCTATACTGCTTCATTTAACAGACTATTCTCTGAATTAAAAAAAATACTTTGAAAGAGGAAGCCCTTTGTTTGTAATAATAAAGGACAAAAGTTTTAAAAAAAGATAAAAGAAAAAGTGATAATTAATCATGTTCCGTTCAAAAATTTAATTATGGTATAAAAAATCAATACACTTTAAGAAACAACAACAAAAAAAAGCCTCTCATATTTAAAGTAATTTTTTGTTATACTTTTATGATTCACTAATGTAACAAAATTGGGAAAATATAATATTCCAATGATTAATTTTGTTAATATGAGAATGTTTTAGATAACGCTTATTATAGCTCAAGAATCCAATTATAATGAATTAAAAAACACTTTCTTAATATTCTGTGGTATTAAAATTTCACTTACTATCTGAATAGAGATAATTTGTTTGTAAAATATTTTTCACACTTTATAAATAGAAGATGAGTATAATGAACACTGGATTATAATATTAAATGTAGTCTAAATATTTATATCGACTTAGAAAATTCGTTAATTGCTTTTCTTTTTTATGTAATGTGTGCTGATGTCTGACTTAACGATATATTGATTGTTTCTTAAGACCCGAAACAAATTTAAGAACATTAGATGATAAATAAAAGACTGTATGTAGAAGATAGTACGGCTGTAGTTATATACTCATCTTACCACCAAACTTTTCAATGAAAAGTCTAGTGTCAAGAAAAGATTCCCATTTATGGGAACAAATATCAAACAAATTTATGGGAATAGCGCATAGAATAATGCCGTTTTTTATATTTGTCAATTTGTTTGTGAGGCTATGAAAAAGAAATATCAGTATTACCACAGATATCATCTGTAGTGACATGTCATTAGCTGCATTGAAAAACAGGCAGACGCACATATGAACAGGAGCGACATCAAGATGTGTATATTGACCGACATCAGCACACATAAGACAGGAAAGGCGAACTTCAAACACATTTCAGTTTAGTATTATCAAAAGATTTAAGTAAATTATTCTTGAAACATGTTAATAATGAAAATATTTCTAGAGTAGCCTATTGGAAAAATAGAGATACATACATTTTGTAAGAATTTTAAACAATATTGTTTCTTTATCTGAGTTTAAATGATTGGAGTACTGGGTTTTCATAAAATGAAAAAAAAAATACCCCACGTTTATACATATACATATTTATATAATATTTATAAACATATGTATATGTGTTTGTAGTAGATAAAGATGTTGAGAAAATAACCCCATATCCTTAAATGTTCCGATGTAAAAATATGTATCAAATTATCAATATGCAAAAGTTTTGGATGAAGATATTAAGACCAACTAACATAGGAACTCGCTATTTTAAAGTAGAAGATAGAGAAAATAAACAATAACAAAATTTCCAATATTATTCTCAACAACAACTTAGATCATTCGGTAATTATGAGAAAAAAATAATTTTTTTTATTATTAATAAATAAAATATTATTAAAAAGTGTTTGTGTTACAGTACATAAACAATTTTTTATATTATTTCTGATGTCAAAATAATTTTTTCTATGCATATACAAAATGCACAAAAAAGAGAGTTGTCATTTCAAAGATTTTGGAACAGTCGTCGGATATTGTACTTAATCTCGAATTTCGTTATATTATGCTGTTTGCTTAAAAATTGCAGTTAATTAAAAATTAAATCGTAATGAAAAAAACGTATTGACAAATAACCTCAAAGATTTCAGTCCGAAAGCCTCGCACTGTCCATTTATTTTAAAGTGTTAGTTTAACTAATTTTAGTATTATACTACTATGTTTAAAGATCTAAGTATATTACTTTTCTGAAAAATAACTTTAATCATGTATTAATAAAATACTAGACAGTACCCATCAAGATTTAACGCTAAATAACTTGAAAGTTCGTTTAGAAATGTGTTTTTATTTTTAATTAGCTGCTTTTAAATTAATTAATTATTGAAAACTTTATGAATTGTTATATTGTGTAAGCGATTCCTATAGATATAAGACGATAGATTGTGTTTTCAATATGCAAAAGTTTTGGATGAAGATATTAAGACCAACTAACATAGGCCAGCCTACTCAACTAATGAAGTGAAATAATTTTAAGCTTGTAATTTACACCCGAATATGCTTGAATTAATTTAGCAAAAATTTAACTAAAAATATTAATTGAATGATTTATTTTTACTTACTACAGTATCAAAATTTAAAAATATCTGTAGCAATATTTCGTATTTTCTAATTTTTATAAATGGAGACCTATAAGATTTTTCGTTAATTTTATTTTTATCAGCCTGACTCTAAAACCCAGATATACCATGAATACCAAGGTGATTTATTTTTAAATTCTTATATGGATATTTTTGCTTCTTTCTTTTTTCTCTTCTTTTCTTTTCTTTTCTTTTCTTAGAGAGAATAATCATATAATTTTCTTAGTTATACAAATATATCTTATTGATTGTGGTCTTACAAAATATAGATAAATGTTTAGATCACTTTATTTAATCGATATCTACATGCAAAATCTCTTAATTTAAATATTTATAATATAAAATAAGTAATTAAAAAATATTGTCGGTTATCAAATTTCATTTACCATAGTCCCAAAATTTTGAAAAATAACAATATTTAGTATATCTGATTTTTTTTTTTTTTTTTTTTTTTTTTAACTACACGACCTTTAAAATTTTTCATTAAATTAATTTTTACCAGTCTGATTCTAAAACCCTGAGTATAATATTTTCTGTTTGCAGCTAACGATTTATAATACAGATTTTTAATTACTTGGATTTTTATTTTACATTTTCACACATTGTTTAATTGTTAAATCATGGATATCAAGATAATTTAGAGTTTTTGTATGAATATTTTTCCTTCTTTTTGTTTTCATTCCTTTTATTTTTCCTTTTGTACGAAAAATAATCGCATACTTATCATAGAAACTCGACAGAGTTTCTCGCCAAGCATAAGAAACAGCAATGCATTGAACCGTAAATGAAAGGAATTTCCGCCAATGGATGCCAAACGATTTTACATTTTTTTTTAAAACTCTGTCTAGTTTATATTTTGCAGACGGGACAAAACGGGTTTTTGACACATCTATGTCTCGCGTTCTATTTATGATAGAAACAAAATTCTTGATTCTATGGTATGGGGGGTGCCAGGGGACTAAGAATTCAAAAGTAAAGCAAAATTTGACGAATAGGTTTTCAGTAAATGCGATTTTAAAAGTGCTGTTTTTTGCACTTTTTAAATCTTGTTCAGACCAAAAACTGTTGACAGGGCTACAGCAATGTGTAATTGTCGGATTTTTACGCGGTTTACGTTATTTGAATCGCTTTTATGAGTAGTTCGGACCTTTGTAAGTTTCATGTAAAAATATTAATTAGTTTTTGATTTATATCAGTTTAAAGTTATTGATTCTTATACTTAACATAGAGCAAAAAACTGTTGACAGGGCTACAGCAATGTGTAACTATCGGATTTTTACGCGGTTTACGTTATTTGAATCGTTTTTATGAGTAGTTTGGACCTTTGTAAGTTTCATGTACAAATATTAATTAGTTTTTGATTTATATCAGTTTAAAGTTATTGATTCCTATACTTAACATAGAGCAAAAAAATATAAATGACCCAACTCTTTTAGGAATGGTCGTATACACATGATATTAAGATATGTTATTACACTCGACCCGAGTAAGCTTCCTATTAAAAATAATAGTAACATTTAAGGTTCGTTTACAGGGTCTCACAAAAGATCTTTTTATATAGGGCTAAAGAGTTGTGTAATTATCCGATTTTTATGCGGTTTGCAGCATTTGAAATGTTTTTATGAGTAGTTCAAATGTTTAATATTTCGTGTAAAAATATTAATTAGTTTTTTTATGTATACCACTTTAAAGTGATTTATTCCTATACTTCAGATGAACCAAACAAATATTAAATGGTTTAACTCTGTTCAAAAAGAACGTATGCGCATGATGTTAAAATATGTTGCTACCAACGACCTAAGTTAGCTTCCTATTGTAAAACAGAATTGTAGAATTTACTGTTCGTTTACAGGGTAACTCAAAAGATTTTTTAATAAGACTAAAAAGTTGTGTAATTAGCGAATTTTTACGTTGAAGTACATGATTCCTGTACTTTACACAGAGGAAAAACAATAGTAAATTGCATAACTTTCGTCAAATTGGCTATATACACAAGATATTCAAATATGTTACTATATCCTCTCTATTGTAAAGCGGCATTGAAGCATATACGTTTCGTTTACAGAGTCTCTTAGAAGATCTTGATTACATTACAACCGATGTATATTTACTGAGTGAGATGTATTTTAATGATTTTACACTGTTTCAATCTCTGTAAGGTTTCATTATCTTGCTTTAAAATTTAATATGAGTTCATTTTGTCCGTCTGAAATCTCGTCAATGTTAAGCTCTAAATCTATTAAAATATAGTATTTTCATCGATTAAAAAAACTGTGTTTATTTATAAATATATAATTCTAGCGTATCAGGAATTGATTGAAATAGCGATTACAAATTTCCAACTTTACGTTCATGCGCTGAGTAATAGAATGTAAAAATGTTGCTACCCCAAGATTACAAGTTTTGAGTTTAAATATTTGCCGTTCATCGAATCTCCGGCTATGACGAACTTAAATCTGCTTAATTTTAACTGCTAAATTTCGTATACAATAGGTGATCGGTAACGAACTGTTCGGTTTACGAACAAATCGGTTAACGAACACTTTCGCGTGAGATTTTTATGTTCGGAGAACAAACACCTCCCGGAACAAAGCCATGATGAAGCAATGCCGTGTTTCATATTTGCCGAGCTATACTTATTGCCTCTATTGTCAACTTTGAGAACATTTTAACAGTTGCATACATATGTCCTAATTAATTCATGGACTGCCGGAGATTGGGGACCTATATTTTAGGATCACCGAATTGGAATGAACAGACTATATGAACAGAAATCTCTTTAATATTTTTTATACTTTTGCAAACGTTGCGAATTTTATATTTTTCAAATTCTCGAAACGTTGAGTTAAAAAACTTAAAGAAATAAAAAAACTTCTAAGGTGCTCAGTAATTTTCAAAAATAATATATTTAATATGTTAGTATAAAAATCCCTGTAAATTTTTATACTAATAGAAATAGGCTCGTAGAAATAAAAAATGTTGATTATTGTCGGTAAAGTATGCTCCATAAACTTATCGTTGTAGTTGACCGAAAAAAGGTGCTTCTTATTTTTCCACATTTTTCTGAAACTGTAGTATTTTAAATAGTTTGTAAACTACTGTAAAATTGTCTAATTTTTTGTTTTTAAATGTATATAAACGGAAGAGTGATATAAATATTTTTACACGGGACTCGGAGTATGCACTTCTATATCGGTTCTTTTTATGTGATATCACTTCTTTTTATGACTGACGTTTTAGGTTTGTGGCTTGGCGGTATCATTTACAACGAGTTGTTTTTGATGAGATCTTATTATATATATGACATCTTGATAATGGTCATAACAAATATAATAAAAGTTGTCGACCAGTTCAATGTATTTAATTGATAATTACATGCACGGTATTTTAATGTAAATACTTTTAATATAAATTTAGTAATTAAAACAGAATATTCTTGGGTGTTAAATTTTACTTAATTATAAAACATTCGACTAAAAAAATATAAATTATATATTTTTTCCTCGTGAATTAAAAATGGCATTATTAAAATGAATTATTGCCAATAAAATAAGAAAATCCATTCTGTCCGGAGGGGGTATCAAACCGGTACGATGATGGGAACAGAGGAACACCACCACTCTTATACACTAGGCCACTCTTTTCTCGTTCGCGTGTACTCTAAAACTGGTTAGGTTCTAGATTTAATTTTATGCATGCGCTAATGGGTCATTTTCGTGTGAAAAGTGGATTTGGCGAAAATCCCTTTCCGTTTTAATATATACGATAATAGATTGTTATTCAAAGTATTTCTATATTTAGGATATAATTGTCGGGGAAAAGTAATAAATAAATAAATAAATAAACAACTAGAAAATTAACTTAATGATACATTCAATTTTGATAATTTTGTTTATAAGTATTTAAACATATTTTTAATTCATGTATTAAATATGTTTTTGTTAGCATCTTTAGGAAATGGATATGAAAGTTATATACATTACTATTTTTAATATTTAAAGTATTTAAAAATACTTTGCATTATTTTTAATGTGCAATATTCATATATTTTATAATATACTAGTATACAACCAAATAGCAGGATAAATTAATTTCATCATTTAAAAGAATCTTGATAATCGTGGATGTAAAAATATTAATAAATATTTTGTGTAATATAGTTTTGAGATAAGTCACATACACAGAAAACTTTTCATAAAAAAAATGGTTTAATGTAAGAATATAGAATTTTTGTAGATATACGACTTTTGTTTCTGGGCTGATATGTTAGAAGTACACTAAAATATTTCGTAATTAAATTATACCTTAATATTTTTCCCAGGCAAAAGTTACTGTAGTTTCATCCATGTTATGCTTCATAATAACTTAATGAAATTAAATACATCAAAATTACAGTGTATTTTTCCTCAGGCAACGCGGAGCGGATCAGATAGTATATACATAATAAAATAAATAATGCTTTTTTACTTTAAAAATGTTAGAATTAATTTTAGTTAGTCTGAAGAAAATCAATTCTCCGCTTATTAGTATATATATACACTCACAGTGTATTAAAATTTAAACATATTTTTTATATAGAAAATTTGTTTTTTCTGCCATTAAATTCACAAAATCTTTAAGGGTACTCTACACACCAGTAAATATCTGCTGCTTACATTTTCTTGTGACATTTTACTGGTATCAGCGATTTTTATTCCGCTGAAGGATGTAATTCTCCTACAGATGTTTCCATTGATTCCTGTCTAGTGCTTCGGACATCGAATTAACTCAATGCACTTTTTCCGATTTTGTCAATCCATTTAACTTGAGACAGTCTTCTCGGTCGAAAAATTATTTTTGGAAAACCTCTGCTATAATTTTGAAGGTTTGTCTGTACCGATCTCCTACAGAGATTTTACAAATGATGATGTGATGTCAAAATAAAATGATTTTTCGTAATCAATAAAGGCGAGGCTGAGAAGTAAATTATATTCCTTAATATCCATTACTGATTGAATAAGATTCCTAATACTAAGTCCGGCTTGTTCTCTAGATTGAGTTGAATATAGAACCAAATTAAGTTTGTCGTTAAAACTTTTGTGAAAATTTTACAAATCAGTGAAAAATAGTATATTGTGAGAAGGATTGTGGTGGTATCTGTGGTGACCATGAATCTATGACATAGTGGCACGGAGGCGACGCGTGCGCATCTTTGAAGCACTGGTGAAGAGCTGGCTTTGTAAGCACATTCACGATGTAGTGTATAGCAATAACAGATATGTGTGTAATAGAAGTTCCTCCAGAACTCCTTGGAGTGACTCGTCTACTAGGATTGGTCAAGGGCTTTAACCTTAAACCTGTGTGCCAGATGCATGTCGTGATTCCTGGCACATGTGAGGCGATAATTGCTGAACCAACAATGACTTATGGAACAAACACTGACTTGGAAGCATCTGTCCGAGAATGCATGCAAACTTGGACGGATGTTTTCCGAGCCCCTATGTAAATCAGTTAATCAGTCCATTAATCAGTCTATTGTATTTATGCAGTAGTGGCGACCGCTGCCCCGTCAGTTGTATAACAGACTATTTTTCTTATATTTTTTTCTGCTGTTAAAACACGAGTGGCGTTGTGTCTATGCTTTTGAGTGGCAATTTCAACGTCCACTGGGATTACTATCGGTAACTGTATTCTCTTCATTTCGTTGGCCTCCTTGGATCCATCTCAGCCGTCTGCACGGAAACAGTTCTTGTTATAGGAAACATCTGTCCGGAGGTAAATTTCGCGGGCTTGAAGCCAGTATTTGGACCGATCTTGGGAGTCAATTTGAAGTCTGATAGCTTTAGTGGGGGGCGCATCTAATTGTCAAGGACAGACTTTCCGCTTTTGCTTGGCAAATTAGCGGCTCCTTTCTCTTCCATCCATTGTTGACGGGTAAATAGTTATCTTTGTAAATTTCCAATAAAAGAATACTTTGGTATTAAGAATCCTCTCCAGAAATGCCTAGGGTTTGGACTCGGCCCCGGCGTTTCTCTGAGTGAACGGTTCACTAAATGTTACTGGGAAGGCAAGAAGTTTCCCAAACAACGTATGTCCCATACGTTTGTGTAGGGTATTGCTGTGCAGAGACTAGAATTCTAATCGCACTAGGGCTTCGAGGGGTACAGGAAATCTGCGTGTGGTGTCAGCGTCACTCTCTTGGTAGGACACGGGTGCCTGGAGTATTTGTGGATTAACCCGTCCCCATGTCTTCGCATGGAAACTTTTCAAGAGAACCCAGACGTCGGTGAGGTGGGATACATTTTTTTATTATTTTCGCAATTGTCAGTATATAAATTGGCAATTAAATTTAACACGTATCTATATATGTGTCGAATTTCAAAGTTACCAGCATCAAAAATTCAAAGTTTGATGCACACTAGATATTTTTCCAAAAGTTATATGACAAAAAATGACGTTTCTCAAAGTTTATTCAGTTGTGTATTTTATCCTTTATTTTGTATGGTTGCAATCTTTATCTTTCCACATATATTTACCATATGACCTTACCATATACGTATATTTATTACATTTGACTCCATTTGTAAATATGAAATCTTTATAGAATAGGTATAGTCTCAAACACAAAAATAAATTTCAATATAATTGTACAAATAGTTGTAGTAAAACAAGTAATTGTAGTGTTAAAATATTCCTAAATATTGCAAAAAATATGGGTGAAATATTTATTGGTATATGAAATTTAAATTTTGGCTAGAGTGACTTAAATCTTTACGCACAACAAAGAAACAATTGTACTCTATAGACACCCATGCGAAGTTATTAAATCTTTTGAGAAGATACTCAATATATAATTACATATTCAAAAAAGTTTGAAATACTTTTATATCATGAAATTAACTGTCAGTTATATGTACAATTTACCGATAAAAATTTTATAAACGTAATAGACAAGTCGTTGCATGTGTCGAAATGTCATTCGTAAGAATAATTAATTTTTAAATCACGACGAAATATGATTTTGTTTTCTCGAACAATTTTGAAAGAAATGAAAGATTTATGAAACTGGATGTGTATTATTATTTTTATTTGTAGATTGACTGTTATAATTTGAAAAATGTATCAAGTACTTTAATTTTAATGGAAGTTTACTTTTATATCGACAACATGTGAAAAAAAAATATTTTTCTGTTTCACGAAATATAAAAAATTCTGTTTACATCTTCTTAAGCATCGTTCGTTTGTAATTAATAAAATTTCTTTTTGAATGTTTCTCAAATAGTTTCTATGCGAAAATGTGTCCAATCCGGGACTCGAACACAGAAACTTTGGCTTCAATTGTCAATGCTCTTCCAATTGAGCAATCTGGACGAAATCTGAGCCAAAAAGATCATTGGCAATTTAAGCTAAAGATTCTGGGTTTAAGTACCAGTTTGGACACACTTTCGCTCAGATGGGAAAATTACTACTCGTATTTGCTGTGCATGTGACCTTTAAAATGCATAGTTCACCTATCCCATAAAATAACTATGTGTATCATAAAATACTTAACTAAATCCCTCAAAATTTAAAGAATCCAACATTTCATATTTTAGATAGTTTTTCATTGAAATAAATTAATATATAATATTAGTTAAAGTCTTATAAAAATTCATTTAGATTTACTTTTGATTTTTTGAACAGTAATAAAAAACAACAGAATATAATTTAACATTACGGCAAAAATTAGTTTACCATTAATTGAAAATAACATAATATAAAATAATAGTTGGTTTATTTACCTCAATTTTATATTTTATGATTATATGAAAAACTAGGCTACTTAGGACTGCTGGTAAAAAGTTTATGCTGCATAAAAAAATTTAAAAACAATAATCAAAACAAGCATCTATACATAAGATCACATTAATATTTAACTTCATGAAATACTTCCATCTGGTTTTAAATTATTTCTTAGAACATGGATTGTTTTGACGACTCTTAAAATAACAAGGCATGTTCCTTTTGAAGCAGGCACACTCTTTATAATACCATTGTGCTTTGCATGAACAGCTTTTAAACTCTTGTCGAGTACAGGTTCTATATACCGAATGATGTCTTAATATTCGGATATTTTTCGATGTAAATAAATTATTGCTCACATACACTAAACTCAAACAGAAAATACGGCTGTTTCATTAGCCAATTCTTCGTCAATAACCGAAAAAAATCCATTGAAAATCCAAAGACAGCTGAAATAGATCTAGCGTTTCCGCTTTCACTGCGAACTGAATGTATTGGAATACAAACAATCTAATACACTGGGATACAGACTTCGTAAAGCGTTTTTTTGTTGTTTTTTTTTGTTTTTTTTTGTTTTTCAGAAGAATGAGTACTCTGTTTTTTTTTAACTGTATAGCTTTAATCCCGTGACTTCAAGAAATATACTGAATGCCTACAAATGCCTTAGGACTAACATTTTCAAATAAAAAATTCATTTTTTTAGCCAGTTTCCAAATATATTTTAAAGCTGCTTGTCTTTCTTTCTCGGTATTTATCTCAATTATATGAAACTGCAAACTTTTTTTTGCTTTCGAGTATCAGGCTTTAGTGGAGGATACATCGACAGGTTGCACACATTTCCAAATAAAAGTGTGCCTTTGCAAATTTTTAAAAATGAATCGCAATGTTTTATAATTTGATTCGTAGTTGTTTCTTCAATGGGATCATAATCGCGTTTAAAGTGTGAAGACAGGACTGTAAATCCGTTTTTCAATTTTTTTTTTTTTTTAAAGCTTATTTTTCAATTCTTGCTTTTTTTTGTCAGTTTTGGCCCACTGAATATAATACTTCCCTTAGATAAGGAGTTGTTAACCGTCCAATTCTTCGAACACAGAAAAACATAGCTTCGTAAACGTTTTTTTTTTTTTTTTTTTTTTTTTTTCCAGAAGACTGAAGTACTCTGGCTTTTATGAAATGAATAGATTTAAACCCGTGACATCAAGAAATATACTGATTGCCTTACATCCAAGTTGTAAATATATTTTTTATATCTTGAATGCCGTTTAAAACATTTTCTTGACTCTGACCATGACTGGCTTTACCATGTGCAAACTTAAGCTCCGTCCAAAGTATTTCCATGTTGTCCATAAGTGTACTATGGAATTACCACTGTCAGACTGCAGGATATACATTGAGCACCAAGCACTAAAAATATATCGAGTAACTGTGTGGTAGTTCTTCTGCCCTGTTTGTTTGAAGGGGTCTTAAAATATCAAACTTCGGTAAGTGTTATAGAAACTAAAATTAATTTGCAGTTTCCAGCAAGTTGAGACTGGAAATCTGTATAAAACTGACATTATGCCACGCCCAATGTAGGTTCTCTAGATCACTGTAATCCAGCTATACGTATTCATATATCCAGGGATACGTTTTACCTACATGCTCCTACGGACGCCGTTTCCGGTGAAGTGAGGGACGGTGCCGCTGCACGCATTTACCAAGCTTCCTACGCTGCGCCCCGAAACCCCAAAAATACTGGTCGCTACAACAGTAACTTATGACGTAGCTAAGGTATGGGAGTTTTTTTTAACTTCATATTAAATGTGCACACTTTTCTAACGTGAAACGATTTGAATGCGAGTTACCCATGTTCATTTCTACAGAAAAACTAATTATATTTCGTTTCAAAATAAATGTTATGAGATTACATCATATCATTAAATTTCGTATACTAAAATTACTTTAAATGTAATAATGTTACTAGCAAAAATAGGTCATTATGTTTTTCATTTTGTAACAGCATTTCGTTCAGTTAAAAACACGCTTTAACACTTTTTCTAAAATTAAAGGCTCATAGTTGTTAAAGTAGTGGAATATTTGAACTGTATTAAGAATATTATGTGATATTCACTACAAATAATAGTCTAAACACATTAGTTCAACTGGATGATAGTCACTGAAAACAATGTACATCGTTCAAAATTAATATAAGTTCTAAAATTTGGAGATAGAAAGCATATACGTAGTTGAAAAGGGTATGGATCGACAGCCACAATCAATATACAGTCTGATGTAGACAGATGGCTTGATAAACGAATATGTGTCATTGATAGTCTCAAACTGTGTTAGACAAAGTTAAAACATAACAAAAATGTCATTTTTATATATTAAATCTACAGCTACTTTGTGTCACTTTGTAAGAATTTATATATATATACAAATATATATAAATATATACTAATAAGACGATACTTAATACTTCTCTGAAATTTGCTGCTTTAAAGGTTAAAAATATGACAAACACAAAAAGTGGAATATTTATTGCATGAAATATGATGTGACATCTTTGACGGAAAATTTTACTTTTTTTTATCTGAAAACTTATGAAACAAAAATGAATTACGCCCTGAACGCAATTTATCATATGCCGACATCAAATTATCGACCTTATGTCATGCTATAAAAACATGCGACATGGTGATAAAATACTTTTCATAATGACCTGCGATATTAAAAAGACAAAATTATGTAGAATTTCGAATTGAGAAAAAAAGATATATATTTTTTCGTTTTACATTGTATCACTTACATTATAAAGTTCAATTATTATTATTATAAGTTGAAAAATTACTAAAAAATAGGATTGACAACTTTTCGATAAAAGAAGACTAAGAGTATAAAGCACGATTATAAAGACGCACACTTCATTAATAGAGAAAATTAGTAAAACGTGTTTTAAATTTAGATTTCTACTTATAGTTAATGTATGGTGTATTTCTGGCATACAAAAATAATTACCTTTCAAAATTATTAAATTTTGTAACTAATGCTTACAGGATTCTGACGAATTAAAGCAAAAGTTATTCTATGTAAAATATCATAAAGTTCAACATATGTTTATAAGATTTATGTGATTGAAAATGTTTGTAGTTAATTAAATATACAGTTGAAGAAAAAGAAATCACAAAATATATAACCGAATGAAATTTATGTTAAGCTTTCTGATATACATATTCAAAGTATAATTTAAAATACTTGCTTTAAACGATATAAGTATTCAAATTTTAGCGAAACATTAAATAAAAAAAATAGTATATTATTTTCATATTAATAACTTTATAATTATGTTAAATACTATCAAATTTGTTTAATAATCTAAAAATATACATTACAAAAATTTCAGTATTTCCAAAATACTGACTCACTGTGATATAACTTTTGATTATGTGTTTGAAAGATATCTGTTATTTTTTTTCTTTAAATATATTTATTTATTTTGGAAATAAACCTTGAAAAAATCCTTTCAAATCGTTAATGTTTAATATGAAGGTAATTTAGAAAAAAATATTTATAAGTAATGTGGAAACAAATATGATTGCGTAAAAAATGACTTTGCATTTGTTACGTTTAGAGTTTACAGGTTCTCAACATGCGTCTTGAGGAGTGCGTATTTCACAGGCTGACTGAGAGCTTAGTAAAAAAAAAAAAAAAAAAAAAAAAAAGGTTAGAGTAAGAAAAAAAAAAGACGATCATTGGCAACTGAACCGGATTATCAATTTATACAAAACAATTAATGAAAAAAAGATACAGAAACTAATAAATTTCTAGTTTTTAAAATATAATTTTATTTTACGGACTCTAGATTGCACAGTTACTTAAAAATATCTTTATTTTGCCATTCCCTTACTATCTACCTTTAGATATCCACTACATAACATTTTTTATAACCATCATTAATGTAATACATGATACGTTAAGATCTATGCCGCATCGCCATTGAAATTGATTATAACCGTTCAGCGGGCGCGTATAGTACTGTTTTGCGATACCAGTGTGTTGTTTCGTTGGGCGTACGTTTTGAACACTGCAACGTTTGTTGTAGTGTTCAAATGCAAAGATATTTTATGATACTATTAAAATAAATAAGTTATACTATAACAATATGAGATGTAGAATATGTCATAGTAGAATTATATCAATAGTTGAAATCAAATTTTAATTACATTTACTCTCAAAAACAATATAAAGATAATGTAAGTATCAACAATTAATAATAAAATAAAAAGATTATTCCTTAAAATATAGATTAAGCATGATTTAAGGCTGCTCGTCAGTAAACTTCCCGATTCCCCTCGCTAATGTTAATCCAATGGACGTAGGATGCATTCGAATTTTAAAAATATCTCCTCAGGAAATTAATGTTTTTAACTTCTGTTTCCTGTGTACTGTTCTTAAAGAATGTCTCTTTTTTCTTAGTTATCAAAATATTCCTAAACTATGTGCTTAATTTATATTTTTATGTGTTAAAATCTTAGCGAAACTGAATAAGATTTTAACATTTCATATAACATTAAGTATATATTTTAGAAAAAAATTAACAACTAAGAAAAAAAGAGCCATTCTTTAAGAACAATACAAAGAAAACATAAGTTAAAAATATTAATATTCCAAGGAGATATTTTAAAAATACGATAGCATCCTACGCCCATAGGAATAACATTAGCGAGGGAAATCGGGAAGTTTACTGATGAGCAGCCTTAAGGCAAGAGCACAAACAAAATTAAATATCTATACTCTATACTAAGAAAATAAAGTTTCGCTCTGCGTGTGTGTGTGTCTGTCTGTTGGCGATGGTTAGCAAAATCTAGCCTACCTAGAAGCCTGAAATTTTAGATCTAGGTAGTCCAAACCCTCTTCTGGTGCACCTGAGCTTCAGGATTTAAAAATTTTGAAAATTAGAGTAGTTATTAAATAAAAACTGATCAAAGATCACAAATAAAAGTCATTCGTCCGAATCTAGCTCGCGCATGCTCAGAAACCAATATCCGTATCTTTGGGAATAGAAGTAAGAAAGCACAAGTCATCCCGTTTTTTTTGTAAGTTTTTTAATTCGCCATGGGCGAACAGCCAGAAATACGGAAAAACCGACTACATATTTTGAAAGAACATACTTTTACATTTCAAACGATTTGGTTGGTTTGAAAATCATTTACATTTAACCCTTTCAAAAAAATAATCAAAAAGCATCGAATTTATGTTTTATATTCTCTCCCGTATTCCGAGTCTGGCATTCACCAGAATACAAAAGATACGGAAAAACAAAGGTCACCAAATTAAAGAGCTAAATTTTCCCTTTTCAAAGCCACCTTCGGTTTAAAAAAATACAAAAATTAAGCCTTCGAAAAAGTATATTTTCTGTATGCCGCTTTGCGATTTTTGCGATTTTGGCAATATACACAAATTAAAAACATCTTTTACTTAAGTAAGGTGTCAAATGCATGTAAAACACAAATATCCAAACTTTACATGTTTCGGTTTAAAGTATAAAACCATAATCATAACTACATATACATCGTCAAAAAACAAACCCGAATGACACTGGACGCTACAGTATATACATAATACCACACAACAAACACGCCATCTACCATCAAACACACAAAGTAAAAGCACAGAAAAACATTAAACATCAAATCAAGCTTGTATACACAATTTCCTCCCTCTATTCAAATAGAGCTAACTCAGCTAGCTCTCAACAGCGCCGAGTTCAGAGCTCAATCAGCGCCGAGTAGTCTAGTATTTGAATACTAGCATTCGCTGGCGCATCGTATGAAACCATAGAAAAGTACAGCTATGAGAACTGAATATTGAATACAGTTGAAAACCGCAGTTTTCGTCGCCGATACAGATGACAGATGACTTGTATTCGAATTCTCCTGTCTGAAATCGAGACCACTTGAAAACTTGGCTGAATCGAGAACACAGACATTTTGTATTCGAATACTCCCATCACTAGTCTGAACCCTCTCCTGGTGCAACTGATCCTCAGAATTTTAATATTTGGAAAATTAGAGAAGTTATTAATTTAAAACTGATCAAAGATCACAAATAAAAACTCACTCTTCCAGAATCCGCGAGCGTATGCTCAGAAGCCCTTAATCCGTATCTATTAGAAGAAACAAAGCATGAGTTATCCAGTTTCTTTTTAAAACTTTTCTAAATTCGCCATGGGCGAACTGCTAAAAATAAGGAAAAACCGTCTACATATTCTCAAAGAACGTACTTTTACATCTCGAACGATCCGGTTGGTTTGAAAAAAGTTCACATTTAACCCTTTCAAAAAAAAAATCAAGAAGCATCGAATTCGTGTTCTTTATTTTCTCCCGTTTTTCGAACCTTGTATCCACCGGACTACAAAAGATACGGAAACGAAGGTCACCAAATTAAAGAGCTGCATTTTCTCTTTTCTACTACCGAACCGATTTCAAAAGTGATGGTGCCAAATTGATGGTGACAACCCCTGCTCCAACATAGGCTATATTTTATGTTGGTGCCACTACCCCACGGGGGTGCAGGAGCAAAAAACTTTCTAAAATTGCGATCTTTTCTATACTGAAGCAGCTAGAAATTTGAAATTTAGCGTTGTAGTTACTTATAAGATGTAAATGCTCTCTAAGAACAAAATAAAAAAAATCGAAATTTAAAAGGGTGAAATGAGAGAAAAGCGTTCTAAAAACATTCTAAATTACAATTTCTATGGAATCTCTAGAACTACTGAACCGATTTCAAAAATGATGGTGGCAAATTGATGGTGACAATACCTGCTCCAACATAGGCTATATTTTATGTCGATGTCACTAACTCCAGGGGAGTGCAAGAGCGAAAAACTTTCTAAAATTGCAAAAAAAAAAATATACTCAAGGAGCTCGGAATTTGAAATTTGGCATTGTAGTTATTTATAAGATGTAAATGCTCTCTAAAAACAAAATAAAAAAAATTCGAAATTTAAAAGGGTGAAATGAGCGAAAAGCGTTCTAAAAACATTGTAAATTACAATTTCTGTGGACTCTCTAGAACTACTGAACCGATTTCAAAAGTGATAATGGCAAATTGTTGGTGACAATCCCTGCTCCAACAGCCTCTTTAATAAAAAACTATGCGTTTCTGACGACTGGGTTTTTCGCTAATTGTTGCCACAGATTAATCTCGG
The DNA here is from genome assembly GCA_963931845.1 of Maratus michaelseni. Classification (NCBI taxonomy): domain Eukaryota; kingdom Metazoa; phylum Arthropoda; class Arachnida; order Araneae; family Salticidae; genus Maratus; species Maratus michaelseni. The sequence goes on from OZ007588.1 coordinate 432,015,334, forward strand.
AAAATGAAACATTTGAAGTTACTGAAAAAAATAGTTGCTCGAAAAGTATTTGTCTGAAAATTGTTAGGCAAACTGCGTTTGAAAGGTAAAATATTGTATTTCTCTTGATATAAATTTCAAATCTAATGATTATGCCATTTTTCAAATATTGAATTTGAAAAATTACCATATTTCACAATGGAGTACCATAGCGAAACTTCATGCGTAAAAAGATAATGATAAGGGCGACGTGTCCTGGCGTGTATATTGGCTATAGCACGAGTCACAAATTATAGTAGCCTTATTATTCTGTTAAAATATAAAAGTGAATTATGAAATGTCAATATTTTGTTGGATTAAAAGTTCGTTATAAGAAACTGACCAGCGTAGCGGGCGTAACTTGCTAGTTGATTAATAAAATTTGCACAAACGCGTCTGCTGGACTGTTAAAAAAGAATTCGCAAATAAAAACTTTTGAAACAAAGGATGTACATGTATTTTTTTTTCCATGTTACGAGATTTACCGTATTTGTTTTATCTTACAATGAATAAATAAACATGAATATCAAGCATATCTTAATATTATGCAGTATGAAAATACGAAACAATCATTCTGTTTAAATTGACAATTCACAAAGAAAGAAAAACAAATAAGTAAAAATCAAACACATTTAGTTAAAGCTAATTAAAGTAACTGTTTATATTATGACTTTGAATTTTAACTTAAATATCTAATAATAAACTATGAATATTACTATATATATTTTGAGAGGGACAAATAAGTAATTATAATTTATAACATTTATTTACACACAAGATTTTAATAAATAAGAAATTTCCTCGTATTTTTCATTTTCATTGAAAGTATCATTTTTAGGGTTTCTTTCACCTCACGAAACTCTATTACTCCCGCTTCGGTGTCCGTCTGTCACAGAGCCGTTTCTCAGAAACTATTTAATTTACAGGCATGAAATTTCGTGTACTTAAAAGTGAATACCTACTATGAAGCTCAAAATCATCAAGTTTGAAAAAATCGTATTATTTTAATACATAGAGAAAAACCTCCAAAATCTAACAGTCTTTTCCTATTAAATTTAAACATTTTTCGTTATAGCAGTTGCCAAAAATTAAAAATACACAATAAAATTCTTTCTACAATAATTAATTTTCTATTGAAAGATTTCCACGTGAAAAATGAAAATTAAATAAAAAGTTTTACCAATTGAAAAAAAATAATATGACGTCATATTGGTAATAAAACGAAACATTTCTCAATAATACAAGGAGTATGAGTATGTGTAAATACAGAAATAAGCTTAATATGACGTCATTATAGAATTAAATTCTGACGTCATAACGGATTTTTTTCAAATGTTTGAGAATAATACAAAGAGAGTATCAATATCAGTAATAGAGAATAGTAAATATGTAATTTTGAGGAACGTATTGAATCATGATAAAACCCGATTATGGAAATATTGGCATATTTTAACTTTTGAAGGTCTCTATACAACATGTTTAATTTTGAAATTGATTTTTTTTAATATCGCATTTAGTCCGCATGACAAATATTATTATGACAGAGTATAATAGTGGGCCAATTCAGATATTCGAAAAAACGAGAAAATTTGACCGTAAATTTTTAGTTTATAAAAAACATGACTCTTTTCCCAAGAATACTGTACTATATCGAGGAATTTATCTTTAGTCAGTAGATCAACTTGAATATAATACGTACTATTTATTTTAAATAATTCATTAGATAGAAACGATATATAATATAGTTTGCTGCTTTTTTTGTAGCAGTTCTTCATTTATTCATGTTTTCCTCCTCATATATCTTCCACACATTCCTCGAATACACTAGGGCAGGACTGTTTAACCTGGCGCCCGCAATTCACCAGAAAATTCTTACAGAAATATCTGTCTTATTCAATCTCTGAATACCTCCTATTAAATAGGGCAAATATTTCAATAAGTATTTTCTGGTTTATAGAGGGCGCAAATTTGGACAAATCTGTACTAGGGAATTAATGCATTAATACGAATTAAATCTGATCTCCACTCAGATACGCTCTACAAGAAGAATCGTGGCATTATCAATTTACAGACAGACGTATGTTTTGTTTAAAAATGAAGTATTCTCACAAAAATTATGAGCAAATAACAATGAATGTTTGCTGAAGAGAAAGAAAAGTAAAATGATTAAAAGCTTCATATAAACATAAACTTAACTTTACAATATATATGTATATATAATTATTTCCTTAAAAAACTTAATTTTGTAACTTTCTAAATTATTCATTACGTACTCTATAAATACTTTAATCCTTTCAATCCAATCGAATGAACAGAGAAAATTTAAATGATTATAGTTGTTTACATATAAAATGAGAAAAAAATATATTATTTGTGTATAGAAACATCTATATTAACATTCACGAATATAAGTTAATATTATTTAATATTTTAAGGACATATTAGCTACAGTTTTTTTTAAATTGCTTATTGTTATAGTAATAATGCGAATTTAGATAAGTATTCGTTTTACAAATTAAAGAAATTTTAATTAATTTTATTTATTTATATAGGTTTTTAAATTAATATGAAATGCTAATATTCATAAAATATCAGATGTATTTTTAATATATGCATGAAAATTGCAATGTTCCACATATCGGGTTTATATTATTGTAAAGTAATAGAAGAATATACAACTATTCTAACTTACTCTTCATTTTCATTAGATATTACGTATACAAACACAACCAACACGCATACATATAAATTTGCATTAACTAAAATTTTAGTTCAAGATACAAGTATGAAGAGTATTTTACAAATGTTATAAACCGGCCTATGGATGTATACGTTAATTGCCGTACCTTGATATGCTTTCAAAAAGGCCTTCTTAAACAATATACGGTTCATTCTTTGTTTGTAATAAAATAATGTAGACTTTTTTACATACTTAAATATAACAGCTACAAAATATTTCAGTACTTTAGAACATTCCTTGTTTACATTAAAATAATATAGACTTTTTATACATACTTAAATAAAACAACTACAAATCAATTTCCATTCATTTTTTTAAACATACATTTCTTTATTTACTTATCTGTATGTTTTGAGTATTTTTTCATAGTTTAATATTACATTTTTAATTATTTACCGTCAACATTTCAATAAAGAATTGTATACAAAATTTGGTTATTATAGCCCCATATACACAAGGCGTATGTTCATACTGGAATATATTGTGCAATTTGTGAGTATAACAATTTCAAAACTTCATGATTTTCATGATACAAAAAATATTATCTTACCGATAATGGCCTGACTCACCAATTTCTTTTTTGTTAAAAGTCATCCAAGTCAACAAAATTTTATTAATCATATTTCAGTACTATGATAAACAAATGTGCTTTAGGACACACACAAATGTTTGGGAATGGCTTAAAACGAATTAAAGTATTACGAACATATTTTGTAAATATGTTCGCTACATATTTATTTTGAATAAAAGTTTTAAAACACTCTGTAAATTATCTTTTAATTCCGGATTTTCAATCTATTTTAAAATATGTTTAGAATATGTTCGAATAATATATACTTAGCGTTACAAAAGCATTACATTGAGCTAAATGTTTTACAAATAAATTTAATAACTGTAACTTTGATTAAATTATTTTTTGTTAATAATTAAAAAAGGAAACTCTTGAATTTACAGGAACAATTCATTCCGCATACTTATGTTTTTTTTCAAAGTTGTGGATTATTTTCGTGAATACTTCATCTGCATTTGGATTTTATATACATTATACATATAAATAGATAGATAGTTTAATAATATCAATATGTTAATTTGTTTTCAAAGAGTTTAATGATAAACTAATCCTTGATGTAGTTTTACGAAACGTTGATAACGTTAATATATTTTGGTCAAGCTATATTTTGAATATGCTATAAAATCTTTTATAGAACACAATTAAAATGTAAAAACCGTCGAATGTTGCATTCTGAATGCATCAAAATCCTTCTTTAATTGATAAAATATCATATGCAAAGTACTGTACAATGCTAAATTAATAATTAATGTCATATAATGTCAAAAAATACTTTTTTTCGTGTTTTTTATTTATAATTTTAATTATTTAGCGTATAAAACTTCTGTTGTTTTTGTTTTGTAGTTAACTTATTTTCCCAATGGATTTTCTGTCTACTTTTCGAATTTATTTTACAAAATATATGTTAAATTGTAAAGATTTTCAACTTGTATAACGTTAAAATAACAGAAGATTGTAATTAAAAAAAAATATTGAAAGTTTATATTATCAGTATATTAAAAAAGCATAATCAGCCAAAAAATATGTTTAAATTATAGTTTAGTTTCATAATGAATTTTTAATTAATTTACCATTTTATTACCATATTTTATAACAGTTTTAAAATGCAATAAGCTTATTTACTATGATGTATTATTAACTTTTAAACTCTTCTACCTGTAGCAATATTTTGAAACATTTGACTCATCCATTTTGCTCATATTCTTTGACAAGTTGTTATAAGCAAAAGTTATGAACAACTGACAACGAATTTCGCTGAGTAAATAACCTGTCAAAAACCTGTGGATGTGTGATATTAGATGCTCAGTATACTGTCATACACGTTTATCATTTTCACATATGAGCCAGAAATGAAAATTTATATTTTGTTAAGAAAATGCCTTTGTCTAGAGTAAAATAAAATCATTTCAATAATTAACTTTTTAATTCACCTTATGATTGGTAAAATAGGTTTATAAATAATAATTATGCACTCAAATGTGTTCAATATATTCAGAATCCTCTGAAAATTGCTGTTTATTTTACAAAATAGAAAATGTTGCGTAAATTCATATATTCATTATTTTTTATGGTACATATAAATGTATGTAAATTTAAACATAATTTTATTTATCTTACCCTGAAGGTTCTCGTACACGTGAAATTAATGATTGTACAGTGAATACTCCATAGCGGACCCTCCCGAATAACGAACACATCTATTTATTGTCTATTTATTGATCACATTTTCAATCCTCAATGTCTATATTTCTGTATGCTTTACTATCTGTGTGATTGATATATCTGAAGTTAGATTTATTGCACACGAGTGAAAACAAGATTAAATAATCCATTTCTGTTTTTGTAATTTTTCTTTACATTCTGTCGGGTATTTTTGGTTTTTGACAAAAACAAGTTTTATAAATAAAAAACATCTGTATATATTACAATTTTTTATAAGCGGATATTATATAGATAGCCAATTAAAAACATAAGTCATTAAAAAATGCCAACAGTTTTCATAATAACCTTCATGTCGACACAATAACGTTTTTGTCTCCGGTCCGGAGCATCCTAAGTTGTAAATGCATACACATCTGTGCTGCCGTTTATTAGATCTTTGGGGATTAAAAGATTTCCTTTACTACGCCATTTCCCCCTTTATTTGTTTACCCTACATTTTTTCTCTTTTTTCCCCTTTTCAATTCTTTTTCCTCTTTTTCTTCAGTTTTTCAGCATCTTGTTCGTTCAGCATTCTTTTCCAACGGGGGTCAATAATGGGATGTGTCATATCATTGCAAACGTCTTGAGTTGGTAAATTAATTTGCATGTACCATATCATTGCAAACGTGTACTTTGGATGTATTAATCTCTATTGCTTCCTACTTTGGATGTATTAATCTCTATTGCTTCCTACTTTGGATGTATCTATCTCTATTGTTTATTTATTAATTTTTTTATTATTTTGTCTACCACCATTATAAACAATAATCTCCATCGTAGGTTTTTACTAAACTTTAAGTTAAATTATTTTTGTTGAGAAATAGTGGTAGACAAAATAATAAAAAGTATAGCCGACAGAGACAGTCCTGATATTTTAGAAGAAAATAGTGATTTTTTTTCCAAGTGAGCAAATCCCCTCACATACTGGATATCATTTTACTGGCACCAATAAACTTCTCTTTTTATAAACAGTTCAAAACTATTTCATATTAGTTACACTAAGTAACCAGATAAATCATGGCCGGTTAGAAAATCGTTTATTGCGTGTGTTGCAAAGTAAAATTATTTTTATCTCATACAAAGCATTTTGTTTTTGTACAAGTGTTATTTGTATGAAACAACAGTGTATTTTTTTCTCAGTTTTCAAAAGAAATATTTTTAATAATCAAATTTATTTGGTTTAGTAATAACTGAATATTTATTTTTCTAAATACAATTATTTTCTGCTTCCCTCCAGAAACATGCTGTTATAAAAATATAAAAAATCAATTAAATAATAAAATAATTTAGAAATATTTTTTTATAAAACTTATTTAATAGATTAATATGAACTTAGGAGAATAAAAGGAAAAACTGTTTTATGAGAAAAATATAGTTAATATTAAGAAAATAGACATATAAACTTGCAATATCTTACGGAATTTGAAGCATTTAATATTATGTATTAGGGTGTAACAAATTTTTTTTTTTAAATTTCAATATGCTATAGTTTTCAAAAGTTGATTTTGATCAAAATAAAGACGTAAATTAACTATTAGCGTAATTGGATTATGTTTAGAGGCGCCGTAAGAAGGGTAAACATTAGGTTTTTATTAAAATTTTCACAATTATGGAAAAAAAAATCGATATGCTATCGTTTTCAAAAATTGCTTTTGATCAAAATAAAGAGGAAAATTAAATATCAGTGTAACTGGATTATGTTTAGATGTGCCGCAAGAAGGGCAAACTTTAGGTTTTTATAAAAATTTGATAAATTTCGCAATTATGTTTAATTTTTTTTTTTCAATAGGCTATAGTTTTCATAATTTGCCTTTGATCAAAATAAGGACAGAAATTAAATATTAGCGCAATTTGATTATGTTTAGAAATGCCGCAAGAAGGGTTTTTATTAAAATGTTGACAAATTTCGCAATTATGTTGAAATTTACAACTGAGTACTGAATACACTTGCAGTAAAAATGTAAAAAAAATTAAATTAAAATTAAAATTACACGTTGCTTTTAATCAGAAAACATGCTAAACTGACTGCGTAATACATCTTAATTAAAAAAATAATGAAACATAAATAGTGTACAATGAGGTAGAAACAGAACAAAGTTCTGAAGAGGACACAGCATTAGATCCCACTTTTGCTATTGCCTCTACGTCAAGTGTCTCTGAAACCTCAAGTAATCAAAATCATAGTCAAATGCGCAAGAAAGTGCGATGTGTGGTTTCTACTTGCGATCGAACTTGAGTATCAGACAAAATTGCTGCAACAATTGCAAGCGCCGCTCTGCAGGATGTTTGTCTGATTAGTGATGAAGATAGAAGGATAGTAACTGACAGAATGAAAATTAGACAAGAACGAATAAGAAAAGTGATTGTTTTTCTATGTAAGAAAAGGCAAGACTATTGTGCAAGAGAAGAAAGGAACTAAGTATTACAAAAGAACTGTTATCGAAGTAGATACATCACTTGTTCCTGAGCCTGGATCAAAGATTTTAGAACACGTAAGACCGATTTCTGGCACTGGAAAAGGTATAAAAGACAGCATAGTGACATTTTTAAATGGCAGCAACCAATAGTTAAACATTATTACAATTAAATATGATAGAACTGCCCGAACACTGGATTGAATAATGGTGCGATTGTTCTGTTGGAAAAAATATATAAAAGCTACTGCAGTACTTGATTTGTCTGTTTCATGCAAAATAACTGGCCGTCTATTTCGTTTCCTAGATGGAAAAAATTAAAGATAAAAATGAATTTTGATGAAAAGTAAGGAAACAGCTAAAAAAGTGTTATGAACTTGCAGTGACTGAATTTTAAGCTACTGAAAATAACATTCCATTGCTAAAAACGAAGGATAATTGAAGTATGGACCAAAAATATTTTTCAGAAATGTGCAAAACAGTCTACGTTGGAATTTGTTCTTCTGATTTGTCTATGAAGAAAACAGAAACATTTTGTCATTCACGATGACTTACCTTAACAAACAGAATATTTCGCTTGCATGTGGGAGCAGAATATCCATCACAAAATCTCCAAATACTGACTGACTACATTTTGAAAGTGTATGCAACTGTTTGGTTTAACATAAAGTTGAAACCATTTTGTATCTATGGATCGAAGCAATCATGAAAACTCGTTACCTATTTACGTTACCCCAGTTAGACACTTAAAAATGTAATTCATCCAATCTGTCAAAGAAATGCATGCTTTGCTGCACAATTAAATCTACTCCTTTGTATGCTATCAGGTGAAAGAAATCATTAAGAGAGTTTGCATTATGCCGGATTGTAAAAGCAGAAACTGGAAATCCAATTGGCATCAGAAAATGTTTAATTACTGTATAAACTTTGATGTCACAGATTATATTGATGTGATCCAATGGCATGATGTTAAAGTAACGGGACCTCCTATGATGATGTATATTCTGATGACAAACTAAAGCAGTAAATAAAGCAAGCAAAATAATAAGATCATGAGAGTCGACGTATTGACTTCAATTTTTCCCCATGTCACCCACAAGCAGTTAAAAGAATCTTAAATTAGTTATCGAGTCATCCTTGTCCGTTTGTAGCAATTCTACAAGAGATGCATTGATAAAAACAAAAGTACACTTTCAAAAGATAATGTCAAAATTCGAAACAAAAAAAACAATCCAATGTGTCAGTGTGAGTATTATGGACCATGTGTGATTACTGTGAACTTTTTGAAAAAATTTTGTTTCTTAAAAATAAAGTTTCACCTTTAAAAACATTATACTACAGTCATATTTCTCTTAACGGACACCCTTATATAGGGTGACCCCTCTCGTGCGGCCAAATTAAAAAATTTCCCAGCTAAAATTAACCTAGTCCCATATGTGTCCGTTAATCACGGGATTCACTCTTTTAATGTTCTTCTAAATAAGCGTGATCTGTTTAACTAAGATGCGATAATTGAAAATTGCATTTCTTTCATTTCAATGTAGTACTATAAGAATATGTCACTGTAAAATTAATAAAAATTAATATGATGAAAATCGCTAAATTCTACAATTTTTTTTTTTTTTCTGTAAGGCATCTAAAAGTTTATAATACATAGAATGTGCAGATTCTATGCAAAAGTATCATATTTTGAATATTCTGTTTACAAAATATTTGTATATTACATTAACGATCAAGGAAAGAAAAAAAATGCAAATTTTATTGTTTTTTCATAGAAAAGTCAATTTTGAAGCCCTTTTCGGCACCTGAAAATATTTTAGTATAGCAACAAAATTTCATATTCTCCATTCTAATCCCAAAAGGCAATAGCAAATTTCTACGTGAAAAAAATAATTAAGCATTATTTTCGTTCCACCCTATTATGTATTTTAAAAATGAATTAAAAATATATATATACATATACATGAGAGAGATAAAGAGAGAGAAAGAGAAAAATTAAAAAGAGAGAGAAAGAGAAAAATAAATAGAAAGATAAAGGTGTGTGTGGGTGGTCGATACCTAATAATGATACATACTATTAAATATAATATTAACACGTGATATATTAAAAAGCACGTGAGAATAATTACCTAAAAACGGAATGATGTTATAGAATTATCCTCGAGTATTGCTGCGACGATATATTACTAAAAGGTCTTCCTGATGTCTATTTCCCCTTTTCTGGTATTCAACTTAAAAAAATATTTTAAATAAGCTGTTTTTATAATGGAAAGGGGAGTAAAAGTACCTGTGTCTGATATTATCATACTATTATCTAGAAATGGGCCTAATTCTGGAAAATCTTCTCTAGCAAACTCAAACTGTTTTTAATGCTTTGTGCAAAGAAATATTTTATTTATTATTCATTATTTCATTGTTTTATTAATTTAATTACGTAATTATTCAAATTCATTTGGTTTAGTAATAAGATGAATCGTTATTTTTCTAAATACAATAATTTTCTATTTACCTCCAGCAATATGCTGTTATACAAAAATAAAGCTCTATAACATAATAAATACATTTAGAAATATTTTGTCATAAAACTTTTTTAATAGATTAATATGAACTTAGGAGAAGTAAAGGTAAAAATGTTACTTAAGATAGAAATAGATAATATTAAGAAAAAAGACATATATACATGCAATATCTTAGGCAATTTGAAGCATTTAATATTATGTATTTTAAAAATGAATTTAAGACGTACATATGTACAAATACATGTGGGAGAGAAAAAGAAAAAAGAGAGATAAAGAGAAAAATAAATAGAATGAGAAAGGTTTGTGTGGGGAGCATTGCTGCGACGATATAGTACACTTCATGTTACCAAAAACTTATTTTATATATTAATAACCCAATAATTTTGAAATTATCAACGCTAACTAGGCGCCAGATAATTACGCACATTCACTATATGCAATTCAGAGGTTGCATTTATCTGCACTTCCAAAGTTCCATATAGGGTGAACGGTATTGCATTAGTCAACGGGAAAAATCGTTTTAAATGCATGCAATGATTCAGTAACACGTAGCACCGGGTCAACCTATACAATGAGAATCTCATTCATCATTCCACCCCAATTTTCTGGGAGAAGAAATGCTTTCACTTTCATTTGCGTTTCAAAAAATCTGCTAAAGATGGTCCCCTTTTAAAATAAATCCCTTCGGGGAAGAACGGCAATAGGATGACAGTTTAGACAAATGACTGTGCTCTGCTACAGTTGACTTTCGAGACTACAAAGACCTTCCCAATTGCAACAAACAAAATAAAAAAAAAACATTTTTGCGGATAGAGTTGTGCAGTACATATAACTATGATTTTTCACTATTTGTAAACTATTTATTTACATATTAATAAAGAAAAACATGAAAAAAATAATTGAACAATCGCAATTTTCAAAAACTTAGTTTCTGAAGAATTCTCAATGAAATCAAATTAAATGTTCGTATTAAATTGAAATAAATTAAAATATCTTTATCCATGAAATATAATGAAGAATTAATGGTCGAAATACATATTTAAAAACTAGGGGATTCAACCCGGTCTTGCCGTGTTACTGAATATAGGTGAAAACCATTCTTTTAATTGAAAACTGTAATAGATTTTTTACATTTATTTTAATTTTTTTTAGATTTTTCACTAATAATATCAATGTTGGCCTCGTGCCTGAAGTTAATAGCAGAAGAAATCGCTTAGACAGCAGCCTTTTGATTCTGATAATTTCAATGGTTTAAGTACGTAGTTCGATTACATGTCCTTTATTTGTATATTTTTTATTTTATTTATTGATGAAGTTTCAATTTTCGTTGAATATAAGCCGGAAACAAATGCTGAACTGTTTATATTAATAAAAATCCCTCACGGCTCGGCCTACAGGCACAGTAGATTTCGAAGACGCAGACAGTGGGGCACCTGTTTATTGGGAATTGCAGAAGAAAGACCTATTTACCATGATGTGGCAGTTGGGACCACCTACTTCAAAATATACATCCGCCTGTAAGCGGAGCCCGCAGGGATTCTTTTTTTTTTTTTTTTTTTTTTTTTACCGTAAGAGTTGGTTCTATAAAAAACTTGTCAACATAAAAGTTGTAGATAATATTAAGAAGATTTATAATAAATTTAAGCGGATTTGATATCTCGGTAATTGACAAAGTTATGAATTTTTTCTTCTGAAACCCCTATCTCCTCCCCCCCCCTCCTTTTAATCCAATACATTGGCAATTGGTGGGCATTTTTAATGAAATCAAAAATCTGTCATACATAAATTTTTGGCCCTTTTCCTAGAAGTAATAATAACTTTAAACGGATTCGATATGTATAAAAATTAGGAAGTTATGGGTTTTTTTCTGTTTTCACGTCTGTTTGTTAGCGAAGCTAGCAGGGAGTTTTTTTTTAGTTTTTTTTTTAACCGTAAGAGTTGATCCTATAAAAAACTTGTCAGTATAAAAGTTGTAGATAATTTTAAGAAGATTTACAATAAATTTAAACGGATTTGATACCTTGGGAATCGACGGAGTTATGAATTTTTTTCTTCTAAAATCCCCCCTTTTTCCCCCCCTTGGGGTCATTTTTGATGATATCAAAAATCTGTAATACATAAATTTTCGGCCCTTTTCCTAGAAGTAATAATAACTTTAATAGGATTTGATATGTATCATAATTAAGAAATTATGGGGTTTTTCTGTTTTCACAAAAAGCCCCCCCCCCCCATGTCCCCCCTTTTGGTTCGATTTTGCCCATTAACGAACTTGAGCGAGATTTTATGCCCCTTGATTTTATGTATCAGTTTGGAAAAGATTTGTGTAGAATTATTGCAGATATCGTGTCCATAAAAAGTGACATAGATGGATAGATAGATATATATATATAGATAGATAGATAGATAAAGTTTTGAACTGGGGGTGGTTTTGGGTTCTGGGATAAGCGTAGATCTGCAAAAATGTTTCAAAAATTCCAACTTAGGGGAGAATGTAATAGGTAGTATTTCTTACGAAATCTACCTAAAAGTGAAGACGGGTTTATCTTTCACAATCGTCTGCAATTATTTTAACACGAAAGAAAAATCATGCGTCAAGGAATAGATTATGTAACACTTTCCAACACTCCTAAAATAACTTTGTGCAAATTTTTATGGTAAGGTGTAAGGTGATATCTAACTAAACAATTTTGAAAAATAACAACATAGTTAAATATCCAATTTCAGGAATTACCAACCCTATTCGGAAAAATAACCGAACTCTTTTGTGCACTGTATAGGATCTATAGATTTGTATATATATGAAATAGAATGCTAAATTTGAGTTGAGTTAGGAAACGTGTAGCACAGTTTATAATTCCCCTTCTGCAATTTCCGACATTAAACGGAAATGTACTCGAAAAATTTTGTGCTGCCCTGTATACAATCTATACAATCTATACACACCAAGTAATAGACAAAAAAAAAGAGTTAAATTTAAAACCGGGTTCAGCAACTGAGAAAACATTCCCAGCAATTATTATTAATAAGCAGTACTTTAACCGAATTCTTTTGTGTGTCCCTGTAAATGAACGATGAAAGCTATACACACAGTATTCTATAGTATTCCTCTTGTAATCCACGTGAGTGATATATAACAATTTCAACAGGTTTGAAATAGTGAAACATTATTAAAATAAACTGCAAACGATTTTTCTTCATAGACCATCATGTAACGGAATTATTTTGAGTGTCCCTGTAAAAAAACTATAAGTGCTACACACTTAATTTTCATTATCGAACATTACACAGTAATCCTCAATAACACATATCAATTGCATGAAGATCCGAGTATATTTATGTGAGTTAGAGCACGGATAGACAGACGACAGACAGACAAACCGAATTCATAAACACTTTTCAACTTTGTTGGAAAGTGTTAAAAACCATAAAAAATCAGTTAATTGCAGTACAGTTTTCAAGCAAATTACGATACAGTTTTCAAACAAATAGCATTTGAAAGTACCGTATATACTCGTGTATAAGTCAACCCCCCTAATTCTTACGCAAAAGTTTGAAAAAAAAATTGAATTTTCGTATATAAGTCGAACCACATTTCTGGTAGTAATTTGAAAAATGATTTATAATCGAGAATTAAAAAAAAAAAAATTGTAATATATATATATTTTTTTAATTACGTTTCTAATCAGACTTTAAAAAAAAAAAATCAACATTTTAGATCTGTATAATTATGTGAAACTGAATAAGCTTAAACTATTTTGAAACCTATTTACATCAATTTAGTGATACTTAAAAAGAAAAAAAATCTTTGAAAAATCTAATCAAGCCTTATTTACAGGGTAAACAACTTCTTTGACTGCTAAAATATAGCACTTCGTTGTATTTTAGGACTTTTAGGAGAGAAATCTAGAAGCATTCTCAAGTTGAACTTTTTTTAAAAAGGGGATTAAAATGTTGAAAGGAATTGAAGGGAATTCTATCCCAAGAGAAAATGAGTGCAGAACAATTACAGCGACGTTATTGCTGAGTTTTTTTAGTCAATCACAGGGAAATGACCATTGTCCGCTTTTATTTCTCTCTCCAACGTAGACCCGGTGACTCCGGTATTTCACTCCGCTATATCACACTTCTTCCGGAGTGTGAAATATTCTTTCTTTAGTTTTTTTTTCTTTTTACTAACTCGTGTATAAGTCGACCCCCATTTTCAACACCCAAATTTTGTCTAAAATTATTCGACTTATACTCGAGTATATACGGTAGTTTTTTTCAATTGAAAATGTGCGATGTTTAGAAATTAAAAAAATTGCAGTGCAACAGTCGCAAAACTGAAATTTTCATTGTCAAGTGTTGCCATTCGCAAAATGACGTCAGCGTTACGCACGGACACGTTTGCCCTTTATAATATAGATTCTGTTAGTAAAAAATCCACAGAATTTAGTTATTACGCTTTTTTTTTCTTTAATTAAATAAATTTATTGGCATCGAATTATATAGTTCTTTTATCTAATTTGCCACTATATTGCATTATGTCATGTACTGTAAAAAAGGGTTTTCAACTTTAATAAAAACTTCCAGGTTTAAACAATGGATTTTTTTCTGCATTTCAGTTTCTGCATTTAATATTGCATTTGATATTGAATTTAAATACTAGGACTTCCCTCAAAGGGATTAGTCTGAGTGATATTGCTGAGAACATAGGGTTAACAATTATAATATAAAGAAAGAGAGCAAATTAAACGATAGAATTACAAAATATCATATATAAATTCATATACACTGTTAAAAAAATAGAAAAGAAGTACCGTTCATCAGATGTGGTGTCATAATTTTTTTAACATGTGGCAAAGAATCTCATTTTCTTAAGCGCGTATTGCGCAAAACTTGAAAAAAAAAAACTCCGGATCTTTTAAAACGCAGAGCTTTTTAAAGTTACGTAATTGGATTTGCAGCCAATAGATTATTCTATCACGCGTGGCTTAACACAAATTTAATTTCATTGTTGCACATTTTTTTGTGTGTGAATTTAAAATTTTTCTTCCTTGATTATATATCTATTATTTGTATAACTGTTTATAGAAACTGTTATACTTCAAACCACATTGCTAGCATGCTTTGCTACAAACCAGATTGCAAAACTGTAGTCTAAATTACTATTAAAGTATACAAAAAATCTTTCGATGACTTCTGTAAAATAACTTTTACATTAAATCTCCATATCGGCAAAATTGAAAAGTTATATATATTTCAAAGTTAAGCTTAACAGATACTCCTTGATTATTCTCTAGGAGGCTCTGCCCCCTGCGCATTTACTGCGCCAATCCACAGACTTTTCTTTTGCCTGTCTGTCTGTCTCTCCACAATATGTCTGTTTCCCTATCCGTTCTTCTGACCGTCTCTCTAACCGATTGTCTATCTCTCTACACGTCTCGCTACCTGTCTCTATATTTCTCTACCGGTCTCGCTACCCGCCAATCTATTTCTCTAACCGTCTGTCTATCTGTCTAACTACTTGTATCTCTAGCTGCGTCTCTATCCACTTCGCTATCCATTTGTCTATCTGTCTCACAACTTATCTATCTGTCTCTCTACCCGTCTGGCTATACGCCTCTCTACCCATCTCCGTACCCATCTACTGTCACTCTACTGTCTCTCTACTGTATACCCGTCTCACTATCCGTCTGTTTTTGTACTCGACTCACTCGCTACCAATCTCATTACCCGTCAGTCAACTCGTCTCTGGACTCATCTCTCTACTCGTCTCTTTATCTACCACGCTACGCGTCTCGCAAACTTTCTCGCTATACATTCATGTCTACCGGTGTCGCTACCCGTCTCGTGACCCATCTCGCTACCCCTCTGTCAACCCTCTTTTTACCTTTCTCTCTAGCCGTCTGTCTATTCGTTTCGCTACCCGTCAGCCTACCTATGTCACTACTCGTCTCTCTACCCGTCTGTCTACCCGTTTGTTTACTTGTCTTTCTACCTCTCGCCACCTCTTCCCAATATTTAAACAATTCATTTAATATACAGAAGCCGTTTATCAGTTATTAAATGCAAACAGAAGTAATTTATCTAATAAGTGTAATCAGATGCAATTTTTTTTTAAATACATACATAACCTGAATAATAATTCATCAGTTTTGTGTTCATAGTTGTTTATATCAATTGACAGAAAATCTCAACTTCTTAAACCTCAATTGTCTCAAGCTTTTTAAAAAAACCACAAGGTCTGTATAACTGCAAAGTACCCTGAGGGCTATATTAGCAACATGTTATTAAGTTAAGTGAAAGTTTCGTTATCCCGTTTGCAGCCAATTGCTTATGTCAGAAAGCGTGGCTTAACGGCATTTTAAATTCATTACTGTAACTTTCTTTTCTTTTCTTTTTTTTTTTTGGAGGGGAGGGGGGGTAGGGGGAAGGGTTTCAAATATATACATATAAATTAAAACTTTTGTCTTCATGCCATTAGTGTTGTTTGTATTATTAACTAATACCTTGTAGACCGAGCTTCATTTGAAACAAATGTAAAAGACTTCTTCTACAGTTTTTTAGGAGAAACTTTCGTAATTGGGCCCAAAGCCAATCGGAGCATTTAATATCATTATTGTAACTCTTATAGAGTTAAAACAATATTGTTGCTAGCTTTACTCTTGTTTGAGACCAGCCTTGGCTGTGTATCTGAATGGGGAAAAGTTTCGTATCCTATGTCGGTTGGCGAAAAATAAATTAAATGGTGCCAAAAGGTAGTTTTAGCATCTTACAAAATTTTTCAAGAGAGCGGTAAAGCATGTTTTTCAAATACTATTTACAAACATACGTTTATTAAAGCATGTTTTTGCACCATCTTAAAAATTTAAGCACGATGCTAAAATAAGATTTTATCGCCATATTCGATATTTTAATAAGTAATGAAAATACATAAACAAACTTATTTAACAAACCAAAAAGGCATTTTTGTGATAAATAATTGTTATTGTCAGGGGGGGGGGGGTAAATTGTAAACAATTAATAAACGGCTAGTAAATAATAAAAATATAAAAATGGAGAAGTGGTCCGTATAAAAATGCAAAACATAACATTATACGCTTGATATATGTAAATCTTTTTTTATTTTTTAATATTTCCGAAGGCACAGATAAAAAGGTAAAAATCTCTTTTCCAAATGCCAAATAGAAAATATACAAAATAGAATGCAAAATATACAAAATAGAATGCGAAATATACAAAATAGAAAAATATCTGCAAAAAAATATATTTACATAATACTACATCTGTAAAAAAATAAGATTTAGAAAAAGTAAGTCAAACCCTGCAGATCCCAACAATCACATCGAAAAACTTATCACCAAAAAAGAACTCGCCAAATCTTATGGCATAGGAGATGGATTTTTCCCTCTGAATTAGTTTTTTTTCTTGTACGATAGGTGATTATAATATAATTGTTTCATTTCACATACTACATACCGTTTGATATATTGGTACTTTTATGTTATTCTGGCGCAGTTGATAAATCGCCAAATATTGTTCCTATAACATTTTCATATTGAATTCATTTATTTAAATATAAACCTTTCACTCATTTAATTAAAAATACATGCCTTTCATTAATCCCATTTAAAATTTTAAAAAGAGAAAAAAAAATATTGCCATAAATCAAAACCTTTTATTTAAACACCAAAGAATTTTTTTTTTATTATTTACACACGCGAAATAAAAAAAGCTGCTATTGCTGAGATTTGCGCCAAATCTCTAATACCAAGTCTACCAAGTTATTGCGGGGTTTTTCTTTCAAACAGGAAAAAATCCAGATTAATTTTCGATTTCTACTAAATTGAAATATATTTTATTGTGTTGAATATTAGTGCGTGCATATTTTTTTGCTCCAAGTACTCCATGAACTTTTCAATTCCGATTGTCTACGAAAATCTCCCGCCGGTGAAAATGACGTACGCACAAAATTTCGTGACGTATGTACTTTAATTGTGCTTTTTTATCTATTTTCTAATATAATTTCCAAATGGTTTGACATTTATTCTTGGTAATAAATAGACGTCGTTGTCACCTTTATAGGTACCTGCTGTAAAAATTTGAACGAAATCCGTTAAATATTTTTTGAGTTATGCTTGACGAAAGGTTTTAATATCCATCATAGCTATATATGGGGCAAAGTAATACTGCGCTGTGTATGAGTCTTCGTTGCACTCAGACAATGAACTGAACAATTTAAATATGAACCTCTCAGGGTTAATATTTGAACATTTCCATAATAAATTACCCTACCATAACATAACCTAATACAATAACATGAATGCATGAATGAAATGCATGAACAGCACAATTTTCGTTATATCTGTCACTCTTACATACTGATTTCCAACAGATCAACAGTAATTAAATTTTGATTCATTTAAAAATATTCTTTGAGACCAATAGTTTATCACGCAATTTTTAAAGTTTCTTGAAAAATTCAAGTTTTTTTTTTTTTTTTTTTTTTTTTTAATGCGGCCTTTTTTCTGCTCCTGAGTTGCATTTTATTGTTGCATTTAACTGATGAGTAAATTTTTAAAAAAGAAGATTACTACGAAATGAAAGAAAATATCTTGATTCAAAAGAATTTTTTCAGCGAAAGATAAAACAACAAGATATGTTTAAATGAGATTAATTTTTCAGTACATTAAAAATATCTTACGTACAAATTAAATGTACATCAAGCATTTCAATATTATCAATATATTGGCATTTAAAAAGTAACAAGTGATTATTGTTTAAAGTCATAGTTATAACAAAATAAGAAAATCAATCTTAAGTTATCAATTATATTATAGCACAATTGAAGTTATGATTTATGTTTGTTATCCTTTTGGTCCGTGGTTTTTTTTTTTAACATATTTAATATATTTGTATGGTCGTAAGAATTCGGAAACGCATTGTAGCGGAAGGCTGCAATTGATTATTGAAAATATCATTTTTAGGGTTTCGTTCATCTCGCGAAACCCTATTACTCCCGCTTCGTTGTCTGTCCGTCACAGAGCCGGTTCTCAGAAAATATGTAACTTACAGTCATGAAATTTTGTGTACTTATAGCTAAATACGTATTATGAAGCTCAAAATCGTATTATTTTTAATATGTAGAGATAAAAAACCAAAAATCTAACAGTCTTTTCCTATTAAATTTAAACATTTTACGTTGTAGCAGTTGCCAACAATTAAAAATCCCCAATCAAATTATTTCTACAATAATTAATTTTCTTTTGAAAGATTTCCACGTGAAAAATGAAAATGAAATAAAAAGTTTCAAAAATTGAAAAAAAGATTAATATGGCATCATATTGGTAATGAAAAGGAAATTTTCAAACATTTCTCAATAATACAAGGAGTATGAGTATGTGTAAATACAGAAAGTAACTTAATAGGACGTTATTAGAGAATTTAAAAGAAATTAATCTGACGTCTAACATTTTGAAAGTCTCTATACAACATGTTTAATTTTGAAATTGATATTTTTTTTAATATCGCATTTAGTCCACATGACAGATATTATTATGACAGAGTATAATAGCGGGCTTCGCCCGCTATCGGACTGGTTCAGATTTTAGAAAAAACGAGAAAAATAGACCGTTAAATTATTACTTTATAAAAAACATGATTTTTTTTTTCTGAAAATGAAATTTATTTGAATTTATTAAAGGAAGGATAAAGTGTTTTGAAAGGAATATTAAACGAAACCCTTTGTGCTATCTTCGATCACTCTTACCCACTTATTGATTATTTTACAAGACTAAAAAAGGGAAATAAAAAACTTGCATTTATATCTGAGAAAGGACGTTAAACTTTTCAAATTCATTAAAACGCACACTACTTATAAAAATCTTTAAAATCTGTTTTCGTAAAATAAGTAACTATAGCCATGGTATTTACATTTATTTATATTATTAAATTTAAAGCTTTTAAAAAGAAAAGGCTTTATTTTTAATTAAATACTCTGTTTCCCGATAGCTCACACTTGACAACCCCCTGAGGCATGCTTTAAGCGTCACTGTAAAATTCAAATAAATCATTTCATTACAATCATTTTTAAGCACATTACAAAATACTCGATTTCATTAGTTTCTATATCAAACAATTTTTGTGTACATTAAATTATCAATTTTCTTTTCTCTGATTTACTTGAAAATATGCAGTTTACGTACCTGTACATTACAGAAATAAAATCCAATGATTACTAAGAGAATAATAAAGCATTTTATTTTCATTGGTGAAAGGTCTCTTTTTCTTTTGAGAATGACGTCATTATCAGCACGCTTCTGGTTTGAGTTTTATTGAATACCTATTCTGATTTCAAGAAAATAATGTGTAATTTTCGGAAACATTTTATTCGGTGCATATAAAATTTATTAAAATTGGAAAAAAAAGAAAAAAAAAATTGTAGGAACTTTATGTGCAGAGCTAAAGATTGGTGAATATATACGGACGCAATCATACTAAAGTATTTTATTTCCATAAATGAAACACTGGTCTTTTCTTTTAAGAATGGTGTCAGTTTTACCATCCAAACCAAACTGAGAATCCAGTTATAGGTTATCCCTTGTAGAAATTCACAAAAAAAAAAAAAAAAAAAAAAAAAAAAAAACCCGCTTAAATCGCGAAACATTCTGTCTAATTTACGGATTCATTTTTAAACACAAAAGGAGAAATTAAAAAATAAAAGATTTGGAATTGAAAATTTTTTGTTGTTGTTGTTTTTTTACTTTCCCGCGCTATTGCGTCTGGAAATTCGGTTCAAAACTTTGACAGTATTTTCTGAAAAACCTTAAGACCTAATTGTAAAAGTAGAAAACACCATTCGATTACTTAGTATGCAATGGTCGATCCAGGCAAAATTTGAGACCTATTTAGGGCCCTTCACAAAAATCTACATAATAAAACAGGCCCTTTCACAAAAATCAATTTAATAAAACAGGACCTTTCACAAACATCAACTTACTAAAATGGAACCCTTCACAAAAATCAATTTGATAAAATGGGATCCTTCACAAAATTCTGTATAATAAAATAGGCCTTTTCACATAATTCCTTATAATAAAATGGCGCTTTCACAAAATTCTAATCCATAAAAACTTACTGTTTACGAATTGTTTATTATTTTGTGAGGTTTTAAAATGCTTAATTTGTAAACAACAAGTTTACCAGATTGGAAAACTTCAGCAAAATGATTTTAAAAAGTTTTTTTAATAAAGGCTTGGATCGAATTTGTGTAAATAGATTTTAACTTTCGAAAATTAGTGTGCAAATTATACTATTTTTTCTTTTAATTTAATGATTATTTATTTCTATGCAATAGGTTAAAAAAAAAAGACGAAATATAAATTTTTAAGATAAATTTTACTTTAGGTAATAAAATAAAATAATTATTTTCATAATATCCTCCCCACTTTTGTGAAGAATCTTCAACTGTTGAGAGATAAAGTAAGTTAAAAAAAAAAAAAAAAAAAAAAAAAAAAAAGAAAAGAAAGAAAAAAGAAAAAGAAAGAAAGAAAAAACTTTATGTGCACTGGATAAAACGTTTCTGAAAATTATATCATTTAAAAAAAATCATATTAAGTAATCAATAAAACTGAAATATTAAAAAAAATGATTGAAGTTAATGATGCAGTAACCTAATCTCAGAAAAGTGGACTAAGGTAAAGTGCCCTAAAGCTGATACCCAAAAAATAGCTCCTAAAGCTGACATCTTTAAGTAAAACAAATATTTAAAGCATTACCAATTTTCTAAAATAATTTAAAATATAGTTTTTCTTTCCTCTTTGCCTTAATTCTAGTGGTGATAATGACATAATTCCCTAAAGAAAAAATGCCCTTTCATTCATAAAAATAAAATACTTTATTATTATTGTGTCAGTAAACATAGGATTTTATTTTTGAACGTACAGATACGGAAATTGACAAGATGTTTTAATATAAAAAGTACAACTCCCTTAAACAGATAATAATGCATTATTGTTATTATTATTTTTAATCTTGTAAAATAATAAAGAATTATGTTTAAATCTATTATATTTCAAATTATATTTACACATTCGGGTTTTCTTTGCAAAATCTTAATGATTTGTGGAAAAAAAAATTAATTGAAAAAGACATATTATGATTAGATTGGTTAAAGCAATAGTTTAAAAAAGACAAAATGTACATGATTACGATTTGTTTTGAACAACATAATTATATACCGTATATACTCCTGTATAAGTCGAAGAATTTTAGACAAAATTTGGGAGCTGAAAATGGGGGGTCGACTTATACACGAGTAAGTAAAAAAATATATATAGCGGAGTGAAATACCGGAGTCATATTTTTTTTCGCAGATAATTGGTGAATGTGCAAGTCTTTTAATTAATCACATATGGGTCTAGGTTAGCGAGACAGATAAATGCGGACAATGCTGATTGATAAAAAAAATCTCAACAATAATGTCTCTGTAATTGTTCTGTACTCATTTTCTCTTGGGATAGAATTCCCTTTAATACGACATCCAGTATACGGCAATAAAGGGGCATCCCTTTCAACATTTTAATCCCTTTTTTAAAAAGAGTTCAACTTGAGAATGCTTCTAGATTTCTCTCCTGAAAGTCCTACAGTACAAAGAAGTACTCTATTTTAGCAGTTTAAGAAGTTGTTTACCCTTGTATATAAGGCTTGAGTAGATTTAAGAAAAAAAAAGTAAGTAATCATTAAATTGATGTGAATAGCTTTCAAAATAGTTTAATCTTCTTCAGTTTTACATAATTATACAATTTTAAAATGTTGAATAAAAAAAAGAAAAGTCTGATTAAAAAAGTAAAACGTTTACTAATTTAATGAAAATTTATTTATTTTTTCATCCTCGACTACAAATCATTTTTTAACATACTACCAGAAACGTGGTTCGACTTATATACGAAAATTCAATTTTTTCCAAAATTTTGCTCAAGAATTGGGGGGGGGGGGTCGACTTATACACGAGTATATACGGTAATTATTTTTATTATCTATATTATATTAATTATTATTGTATTCCATTATTACGAAGTCTTGTTACAGAAATATATTTGATAAAATTTATCAAAAAAAAATAAAAAAATAAAAAAATAAATAAAAAAATAAATAAATAACAAATTTCCATAAAAACATAACGGCACATAACACTACAGGTGCATTTTATTTTTTTAAAGAAACTGTAAATTTTCGAGAAATTTTTAATATTTCTCTATAAATTATATCGGTATTTAAAACGCAGAAAATATTTCGTTTTTTATTATATTACATGCTTGTAAGGTATTGTAATCCATAGGTACTTCATTTTCTTTCCATTGACAATCCACCACACCCCTCACGATTTACACCGTGCGGTGTAAAAAAACTGGATGTAATTATCTTAGGGGACCATACTTAAATGAAAAAGAAAAAGTTTAGATCTCTTTCTCTGAGGATCAGACGCACCAAAAGTGAACCATTGTTATATTTCCCTTGACAGCCAGCCACTCCCCACATGATCCAGACCATGCTGGGTGAAATTACCCCCATGCAATAAAGCGTACATTCTGTAGAAAATAGGGTGGAAAGCATTTATTATTCATTTACAGGGTCGATGAAAAGAACTCCATTACACAATCGTATACGGACAAAAACTGTTTGTAGCATATTTTAATTATGTTGCACTATTTAAAATGTAACGAAATTGATAACCATTACTGAAGCTTATTACAAGGTACTTGCTATAGGATATGATGTGTATAGCGTTTATTGTCCATTTACATGGATACATAACAGATTTCGGATATAGTACTGTATCCGAAGTATTACCCCATAATTGTTCGAAATGCGTTTACAGATATGGTATGCGTTTTAAGTTCAAATAAAAGTTTACATACTACTTGGTGTGTATAAATAATATAGATCATATACATGGGTACACAAAAGATTCGGAAGCGTTACTGAGTATAGTCCGTCTCAAAAGTTTAAACACTCTGCAAATCTAGTTAAAAATTTTGAAAAAGAAAATATATGAAGCCAATTTACAACAAATACTCGACATCTAATTAAAAAAAAGGCAATTTTTGTCGGTTACAATGAAAATTACATTTATTTTCATTTAATTTACGCGTTTTTTTTTTTCCTGAAGAAACAATGTCTCAAAAAGTTAAGCATTTTATGCATTTTTTTAATAGAAACACGAGATAGGAGGGGTGTAATGATGTTGTATGACGTCGCATTTCAGTTTTCTAGAAGTATAAAAGAGGGGAAATCATTTCAACTAATTTTTAAAATGTCGAACGATTAAAAATTCACAAAAAGGGGGATTTGAAAAGTTTTAAAATTGAAATCGCAAAAAAAAACTTTTTCTGAAAATGCTAAAAATTTTAAATCGATCAAAGCAAGGTATATATCACATACTATCTATAAGTGTTAATTTCAACCGGAAAACAAGATGTGTACGACTACGTATGACGACTGTTCAGACGGATCGAGGAATACAGAGACTGGTGTCGAAACAAAATTTGTCCATACAGGAAATTAAAAATAATCTCAGTGCACATGTGTCAAAATGCACTGCACATAGACGTAATAGGTGATGAATACACATAGATGAATGTGATTACATCATACGGAAAGAAATTGCTCGCAAATCGTGTCGCAAACTACACCACAAAGAAACAAGAATGAACTGGGCTAAAAAAGACATGTCCTTTGGACAAATGGAGCTTAGATGGCCCTGATGGGTGGAACACTTATTGGAATGATCCACGAAAGAAGCCAAGGGCATTTTTCAGCAGGGAGCAAGGTGGTAAGTCTGTTTGGGGGGCATTCGGTTTCAATGGTCAGACAACTCTGGCTTTTCCAAAAGGAAGTCAAAATCCCCAAGATATCAAGATATGGCGAACCAACATTTGCATCTATTTGGTGATATTTTGGGGGTTTTAGAATGGATCTTTCAACAACATAATGCCTCAATCCACATACAACATTCTACAAAACTGTGGCTTTCACAGAAATTTTTAAAAATTCTTGACTGTCCAGCTTTAAGTCCGGATATAAACCCATTTGAGAATGTCTGGAGCATTTTAACCCGTCATTTTTACAGCAATGGAAAGCAGTATAACTCTTCTGAAGAACTTTTCAAGAGGCCTTTGAGAAAGCATGGTACTTTTTGCCGCTAGAAACCCTAAAAAAATCTATAATTTTGATGGACGCACGTTTATTTGAACTAATCCGAAATCAAGGGAAAAAATTGTACGTAACAGTTTTTTAAAAATGATAAATGTAGTTGTTTTTGCGATTGTGCATAAACCTTTGAGACAGTTGCGTTTGAAGATATTTTAAATTATATTTTTTTTTTACATTTATGCAATTTATTTTTTTTTACTCTTGATATAATTAATTTAAATGACGTTTGAAAATCCTCAAATTAAAAAATGCTATTTATTCTAACTTTTTATTATCCTTTAAAAATCGACATTTTATGCTTGTGCTTAAACTTTTGAAACAGACCTTATAAGCTTGTATTACTTAAAGGTTTTTTTAAAATTGATTTATGCATTTTCAAGCTGAACAATATTTTGTTTACAAAGAGGTGTCTGTAGAATATAAATAAAATCATATAAAGGGTTATGCAAAGACCTGGATACATGACTATGTATGGATGATAATTTCAGAAGTGTTATTTCAGTAGTTTTAAGTGTGTTTTAGCCTGAATTAAATTATAGCTAAATATACATCGTGTATAAAAATCTTTAGATAATATACTGGACTGTACAAAAGAATTCAAGTATGTTTCCGTGTATTGGTAGAAAAGGCTAAAAGTGCACATTAAATATATTATGAGTTTTCTTAATAAGCTACATTTTAGAATAGGTACTATGCAGAATATATAAAAATATGGAGATCAAATACAGGGCAGCACAAAATAAGTCCTTTTTCAGATGTGGACGGTAATTGCTTAGATCTGGTTTTCGAATGTGTATTGCGTTTTCTAAAATGTTTACTTAGGTATCTTATTTACCTTATTAAACAACGAAGTTTCCTTAAAGTTTTCTACAATTGATGGAAAGTGTTTATTAATCTATGCATGACGCATGATTTTTCTTCCTAGTTTTTCTAATACTTTAAAACCGTTTTGTACGTATAGCATCGATAGCAATGATCTATTTAAGCTAAACGTGTTTTTGTTGGAAAAATGAAAAATGTGTGTATAAAAAATATATTTACGATTTATTCAGCTTCGTCATAAGCATATACGAATATTTTATTATGTAATTATAATTAAAAATAGCTGGTGTCTTATTATTTCTATTTTTTTCGCGAATACTGTAGCCTATTACCTTACCTATAATGCTTAATTTTTTTTCGTGGTAAACCTGCTTACCATGTCTCATTTAAATTATGAGTATAAATTAGAAATGAATCATTGATCGAAATTACTTTTACAAATTAAAAATATTTGAATAATTCATAATGTGTAAGGTATTTGAAAATTATGATATTTATTTTCAAAGATTAATGAAAATTCTCTTAAAGTAATTATTTAAAGAAAAATCAATTTTTTCTCGAAATTTTTTTAATTAGCAATAATTTGACTACATCATAAAAGTCTTAATTTTATTTCATAAAACATTTCTCATTTACAGATTGTTAAATGTAATTTACTATTATGTGAAGAAAAAAAATCTTTCAAAAATCTTTTTAGAAATGAATTTAAATTATCATAAAACCTAATTTACGAAACAGCCACAATTTAAAGTTATTAATTTTAAAACTTTCTGAAATTTTTATATTATTAATTGAGTTTCAAAGTTTAAAAAAACGAGCTTTTTTTACAATATTCAAATCCATTATGAGATTTAAAGTTAAATAATTTTCAAATGCATTTGGGAATTGTAAATAGAGGAAAAGATAAAAAAAATCATTTGTAAATTCGCTGCATTTAATTTTCTATTTTGTATTTTAAATACGTATTAAAAATTAGCAATAATTGAAAAGTTCTCGTTTATGTAATTACATAAAAAAGTCATAACAAATATATATGCGTAAAAAATGCAAAGAAAATTAATGAATAAACCTAACGAATATTTTTAATGAAATCCGACCTTAGTAAAATTATCATAAATATTAAAATACTTTTTGTTTGTTAAAAATATTTTAATAGGAAATTATTTATTGAATTCTGAACATATTTATCTAGAACTTAGTTGATAGCTTATTATTCTTTAGAGTTTTTCATTATTATACATACATATGTATATATATATATATATATATACATACATACATACATATATATATACATACATATAAATATATATATATATATATATATATATATATATATATATATATATATATATATATATATATATATATATATATATATATATAAAGGTTAAATAACTCGAGAAATACACGTCGGATTCACAAACGGGAAAATATTTTAATATTTTAAATATTTTAAATATAATTTAAATATAATAATTTTAAATATTTAAAAAAAACTATTCAGTGACACCAAAATGGATCCCTCACCACGAACGCTTTTGGACTGAGGGGATCCAACTTTTAAATCTTGAATGAGAACCCCAATTTTTTATTGCTGATTCAACGGGAAAAAATACGTAACCTTTTTTTTTTTTTTTTTTTTTTTTGATAATTGTAGATGGTTCTTTAATTGAACAAAATGCGGACAGATTCGTGTTGTGAGTTGGAAATACCATTTTTTATTCAAGTCCTGATATTATAATTTGAAAAAAAAAAAACAGAAACTAAACATAAAAAGGCTGCATCTCGCCATTCATCGTGGACAGGAATGGGTCCTCTGCTTAAATTCTAAATGAATGACATTAAGCATTTCACAAGAAGAACGACTTAGTCATAGTAGCTTCCTGTTCCCTTCGGGGTGCTTCATTAACTTGAGTACTGTCACGATTTGGGATGAATTTTAACGTCTAGTTTTTTTCGTTTACAAAGCCATCTATGATGATCCGAAAAAAAAATTAAGTATTTTTTCGCATACAGTCCGAATCTGCAATACAATATGGGGGGTTCTCATTCAAGATTTCAAAGTTGTTCCTCTGTTGGTTCTCCTAGGGGGTGAACTTTTGCATCACTGAAAAGATTTGTTAAATATATTGAACACGTATTTTTCCGTTTTTCAATCCGATTTGTATTTTTTTAAATATTTGACCGTTTTCAGTATTAGGACGGCTCGTTTTAAACGGTCGGCTCATTTTAAATGGTCGGCTCGGACAGATGCTGTCCGAGACGACCGTTTAAATGTAAAAAAAAAATTATTTTCACCTATGTGCTGTGACCAGGGAAGCCCACAGTTGGTCACCCTAATTTATCCAAATCTATACTAATATTATAAAGGAGTAAAGGTTTTTTTTTTTGTTTTTGTTTTTTGTTTGTTTGTTTGTTTGTTTGTTTGTAGGGGGAAATCTATAGGGGGTATCTCTGGAACTACCGAACCGATTTCAAAAGTGATGGTGACAAATTCATGGTGACAACCCTTGCTCCAACACTAGGCTATATTTTATGTCGGTGGCACCAACCCCAGGGGGGTGCAGGAGCGAAAAACGTTCTAAAATTGCGATTTTTTGTATACGGAAAGAGCTAGAAATTTGAAATTTGGCATGTTAGCTACTTATAAGATGTAAATGCACTCTAAGAACAAATTTTAAAAAAAAAATTGAAATTTAAAAGAGTGAAATGAGCGAAAAGCGTTCTAAAAACAATCTAAATTACAATTTCTATGGAATCTCTGGAACAATAGAACCGATTTCAAGAGTGATGGTGGCAAATTGATGGTGACAACCCCTGCTCTAACATAGGCAATATTTTATGTCGGTGCAAACAACACCAGGGGGGGGGGGCAGGACCGAAAAACTTTCTAAAATTGCGATTTTTTGTATACTGAAGGCGCTAGAAGATTGATATTTAGCATTGTAGCTACTTATAAGATGTAAATGCTCTTTAAGAACAAATTTAAAAAAAATTAAATTTAAAAGTGTGAAATGAGCGAAAAGCGTTCTAAAAATATTCTAAATTACAATTTCTGTGGAATCTCTGGAACTATAGAACCGATTTCAAAAGTGATGGTGGCAAATTGACGGTGACAACCTCTGTTCCAACATAGGCTATATTTTACGTCGGTGCCACTAATCCCAGGGGGGTTCAAGAGCGAAAAACGTTTTAAAATTGCAATTTTTTTTATACTGGAGGAGCTAAAAATTTGAAATTTGGCATTGTAGTTACTTATAAGATGTAAATGCTCTCTAAGAATAAATTTTAAAAAATCGAAATTTAAAAGTGTGAAATGAGTGAAAAGCGTTCTAAGAACATTCTAAATTACAATTTCTATGGAATCTTTGGAACTACAGAACCGATTTCAAAAGTCATGGAGGCAAATTGATGGTGACAATCCCTGCTCCTACAGCCTCTTTAATACAAATCTATGCGCTGCTGACGACTGAGTTTTTCGCTAATTGTTACCACAGATTAATCTCGGAAAATGAAACATTTCAAGTTACTGAAAAAAGTAATAGCTCGAAAATTATTTGTCAGAAAATTGTTAGACAAACAGCGTTTGAAAGTTAAAAAATTGTATTTTTCTTGATATAAATTGCAAATCTAATGATTATGCCGTTTTTCAAATATTGAACTTCAAAAATTACGAAATCTCACAATGGAGTACCATAACGAAACCTGCATGCGTAAAAAGATAATGATAAGGGCGACGTGTCCTGACGTGTATATTGGCTATAGCACGAGTCACAAATTATAGTAGCCTTATTATTCTGTTAAAATATAAAAGTGAATTATGAAATTTCAATATTTCGTTTGATTAAAAGTTCGTTAAGAGAAATTGACCAGCGTAGCGGGCGTAGCTTGCTGGTGCATAATAAAATATTTATGTATGATAAGTAAAATGACTGCTGCTGTTTATGATGTAAGTATTAAAGACATCAGTATAACAAACCTTTTAAGTAATCCATATATTTAAAGCTAAAGGTGAATTCCCTGCAAAAGTGGGTTCTATACGTGTGCGCGAGCATTCAATCAATCAGCTGAGGGCCGTTACTATCCAGAAACAGAACTCCCTTAAAATTTTCTTCAATACGCATGCGTCGGCATTCAGCCAATAAGCTGAGGGCTGTTACTCTGCAGAAGCAGATTCGGATTGACAAAACATATATCGCTATCTACAAGGCTTAATGCACGCTGATCTGTGTTTTGAAGATATTTATTTTATTTATTATATAATTTGTATAAATAACTAGGTGTCGAAACTGAATTTAGGCTCATTTACTGTTAAGCATAAATATCTAGGTATCGATTTCGATTCTAGCGTTTGGTCAAATACAAATCAATCTAGATGGAAATCGCTTTTTTCCTTCTGTTTCTATAGTACAGCAAATAATTCACGTAATTCTTATTATACATACATGATGCTTCACACTTCACTAAATGTTTTCATTAATCTTGAATGTTTTGATTTGCAATATAATAAAAATATACAATAAATCTAGAGACACTAAATTTTAACAACTTTTATAAGCCCAGCATTTTTTTTAAAGCTGCGAAATTAATCTGAGATGTCTAAAATAATCTGCAGCGCCTGCTGCCGTTTATATGAAACTCATAATTTGTCAGAAATAGGTAATTTTATTGATTTCGTGCTTTGCCCATGAATGCGAAAAAAAAACTATTTTTGACTTCATGTGAAATGATTGAGGTTATTCGGTTTTTCTTTGTATATAAAAAAAATGTTACATATAAAAAAAAACCTTTCCATTAATCACATTGTTTATTGTACATTTAAAGACGATTACTTATTCTTTGTAATTATTTTTTCATTTTATTTCATTAATATTTACTTATCTGACCGCCAAGCAAATGGGCAAATTTGTAATATTTTTTCTGTTATTTTTTTTTAATATAAAAAAAATATGAATTTTCAAACTTTGCATAAAAAACTTAATTACGTATATGAGTATATTCCTTGACAGTATTAATCATTAATCGATATTTTAAAACTGCATCATATTTGTAGAATTATATAAATTTAAACAATGCGTCTATTGCAGTGAAACCTGAGCATAGTGAACGGATATATCAGTTCACGAGGGTGAGAAGGTTAATGTTTTATACAAGATTTGTATACATACAAACAATATAATGGGTACTTTTCCGTTATATGGACACCATGCCAAAATGTATGCTAATGCATAATGTATGTAAATGTATGCTTGGCGACAATGATGTCCATATATCTGAAAAGTACCATATAATGTAAATATATCGTAAATATTAAGAGTTTGCTAAGATATTGAAGCATTCAGTGATGTGTTAGATGTATGCTTTTATCAAAACAATTATAATTTGTAAGTATGAGTTTAAAAAAAATCCCCATTTTCTCGCATATTATAAATTTTATTGTAGTAATCGGAACACCGTATGAATAAATAATAAACGGACTGTAAGAGTTCCAATTTTGTATTATGTGAATTATTTTCTGTACTATACAAACAAAAGGACAGAGCTCAAAAAATGTAATTTCCATTTGGATCGATTTGGCAAACTATTAAATGAGCCTAAATTCATTTTTAACGCTAAAATTAAAATCGACACAAAGATATTTATACACAATACAACAAATTAAATAAATTAAATACCTTCAAAACCCTTTTGATAATCACATCAGCGTGCAAAACAATTTTTTTACCGGAGACTGACGAATTTTACGATTTTACCACAAACGATTGTTGAATTTTGCAGTTTATCGACTATTGATTAACGAATTTCATGATTTCTTCCATGAACGTTTGACGAATTGCTCAAAAAAATTAAGAATATCGTCAAATTGTCTCGGGTAAAAAAAATTTCAATATTGTCAAATGCCATCAAGAAAAAAGTCGCAAAATTCGCAAAATAGATATAATGATTATGAACCTTGATTTTAATGGTATTGGGCAAGATTCATGTTTTTTTCAGCAATTCTTTGATGAAATTAGTGTTTTTTCAGCGATCCTTTGAAGAATTTCGCATTTTTCTCGCGATCCTTAACGAAATTCGCATATTCCAGCGATTGTTTGATAAAAAACATTTAATCCGCAATTTTTAGACGAAATTTAGTAAAAAAGCGTGATTTTTTGGTGAAATTTCCTTTTTTGCGATTCTTTGACAAAATTTGCTTATCTTTCGTGATCCTTTTGCATAATTCACATTTTTTCTGTGGTCTTTTAACGAAAGTCGTGTTTCCCATGATCGTTTGATGAAATTGGTGTTTATTCCTCAATCATTTGACGAAATCTGAGTTTTTTGCTTCCGGCGAAGATTGGTTAGATGTTTTTAGTCTGCAGGTGCCCTAAAAAGTCTGTGACGCCCGTTGCTGCATCGCACACATTCTTCCATGGGGCATCGAATGAAGGGAATTCATCCTAAAGAATCATTGTTTCATTCCTGACATTTCTGGAAAGAAACAACGTTCAACTCATTGGCTGAATTGTAAAGGGCGAAATATGTTTTAGCGGAAAGAAAGTGCGCAATTTGTTTGTTCATGGAAAAAATCGTGAAATTCGTTAATCGATAAATTGCGAAATTCATCAATCGATACCGGAAAAATCGCAAAATTCATTAATCGACAGTGGAAAAATCGCAAAATTCATCAACTGGTTTCGGGGAAAAAAAGTTTTCAAATATCGTCGAATGGCTTCGCGAAAACAAATCACAATCCATCAATTTCGGAGAAAAAAACGTGAAATTTGCCAAATGGTTTCGAAATTTGTCGAGTGACAGCAGAGAAAAAAATATTTTTCCATTCAATCATCGCAATTGGTGAGTGTGACTATTATGTTTGTCCAGTGGTGGCAATAAAATCGATTGTCAAATTTTCAGTATTACTCGCTGTTTGGCAAGTGTTAATTTTGTCCTAATTTCAAAACCCTTTTGATCATCACATCAGTGTGCAGGACAATTTTTTTATGGGAGACCATTTGATGAATTTCGTGATATTTCCGTTATCTATTGACCAATTTTACTGCTATCGATTGTTGAAATTTATAATTTATCAACTATTGATTAGCGAATTTCATGATTTTTTCCATGAACGTTTGACGAATTACGCAAAAAAATTAAGAATATCGCTAAATTGTCTTGGGTAAAAAAAAAAATTAATATTGTCAAATGCCAAGTTGCAAGTTGAAACGCCTGTGAACTCTTTTTCATGTTATGCATCTCTGTGGTCCATCCCCTCCCCACTCCCCCCCAAGTGGGACACTTTTCTAAATTTTGCACACACCCCTCATGTAATATATTGCTGGAAAAGTCTTTGACCACTTATTCATGTTATGCATCTCCGAGGTCCATCCTGCCACTCCCCCCCTAAGGGGGACACTTTCCTAAATTTTGTTGACACCCCTCATGTCATATATTGTTGGAAAGGTCATGATTGCTTAATCATATTATGCATCTCCGATGTCCATCTCCCCATTTTGCCCCCCATAAGGGGTACTTTTCTAAATTTTGTTGACACCCCTCATGTCATATATTGTTGGAAAGATCTGTGACTGCTTAATCATATTATGTATCTCCGATGTCCATCTCCCCACTTTGCCCCCCCCAAGGGGTACTTTTCTAAATTTTGTTGACACCCCTCATGTCATATATTGTTGGAAAGGTCCGTGACTGCTTAATCATATTATGCATCTCCGATGTCCATCTTCCCACTTTGCCCCCACCCCCCAAGGGGTACTTTTCTAAATTTTGTTGAAACCCCTCATGTCATATATTGTTGGAAAGGTCTGTGACCGCTTAATCATATTATACATCTCCGATGTCCATCTCCCCACTTTGCCCCCCCCAAGGGGTACTTTCTAAATTTTGCACACAACCCTCATGTTATATATCACTGGAAAGGTCTGTGACCAGTTAATCATATTATGCATCTTCCATGTCCATCCCCCACTTTGACCCCCCAAGGGGGTACTTTTCTAAATTTTGCACACACCCCTCATGTGATATATCGATGGAAAGGTCTGTGACCGCTTAATCATAATATGCTCCTCACTATGAAATTTGTCAAGTTAAAGCAACTATAAATTTTATTTTTATGGTACTATCAAGTTGTTTGCCGTCAAATTTTGACGGGTTCCATCTAGTATATATTAATAGCATGACTGATTAATTAAGAAACTACTGCGAAACAATGTGTTTACAGTAAAATTACAGCGATTTATGTTTAAATAAATTTTCTTATACTGGAGATAGTATTCTTTCACTTTTTTGTACGAACTTTGATAATTCAGGACATTTAAATTGTTGAAGGGGCGAGGCCAACGAGGTAAGCGCGTAACATCAGAATATTAAATTCTTCAAATTAAAATTAACTCTGGTCTTCAACATGCAGAAAGAAAAGGAATTGCTTACCTTTTCTAAGGTCTATCCAATTTATGAAATATCCACTGGTTTATATATTTCAACTATTTGAGAATTTATTATAAACACTTCTTGAATAATCGTGTAGATGTACCACTGCTGAAATAAGACTTGTAAAAAATTATATTAATGCACAATTCACATTGAATAAATAAGTTCACGTTTGGATTGATTTTAAAAAATTATATTTTACATTACTTAAAATTTTAAAAGGTTTACATTTAGATTAATTTTAACATCAGGAAACATTTTTTCCTGTGACTTTACAGAATGAAGGATAGTAATACACTGACTCATTTTCACAAAGTTTGGAAAGTTACGAGTAAAGTTGCATCATTTCTTTGAAACAAATTGACGTTGAATAATTGTCCTTTTAAATGTTTTAGTTCTGTAATTAGTTTATAATGGCATAATCACAAATAACAAATTATAAACATACTTCACATTATTAGAAGAGAACGATTATAACGAGGTAATAAATATCTATTGCTTGATAAACTTGAAACTTAAGAGTCATAAATTAGGTCACTTGTTTTGAAGAGATGAGAGAAAAATTATCGTTGGGTTTTTATCTGCGTGCTTCATCATTTTCTTTATTTATTTATTTTACTTTGAGTGGAAAATATTAAGTGATTGAAATGAATGGATTAGTTTTCTACATAAATTACAGAATATATATCACACTTTAACTTCATTCTAAGTGTAATGTAACATGAAAAATAAGCGTAAAAATGAGAAAATTTAAAATTGGCGGTTTTTTAGTCGTTAAGTTTATCAAATGTATAACGAATACTTAAAAATAGAAGCTTATATTCATACTGTTACTCTTAAATTTTTATGTTTGATAAATAATTTCGCATCAAAAAGCAACTCGTTGTAAATGGTCTCGCAAAGCAATACTCTAAAATGTCAGCTTTAAAAGTGCCATCTCGCGTAAGTGCCGTGTGTACAACTATCACTATTCATAAGCGTTGCAAATGCCCCGGTATATGAAAACTGTTTGGTGACCTGCAGGCATGTGTAGCGTATGTGAGTCCATATAACTTCATGTTTAGTTGGTTATTCCTTTGTTTGTATGTTCTATTAGCTGAAATTTCTCCATGGATATTCCTTAAGTTGAAGATTGTTCATTCGTAATTATCTGTTTGAATAACAATCGATTTTTTTTTTTATTATTATCGTCATCATATGAAAGGGATGCGTCAATATATTCAAAATATGCGTTTTGTACTTGTAACAATGAAAACAACAAATAAAATAAAAACGGCATGTATATTAACGTCGATGCAGCATATAATTCACATTTAATCTGTAACGAATGACGTAGTGACGAAGCAGTAAATATAATAGTGAAGATTATGTTAAAAATTAACTTTGGAATTTAATTTGCACAACGGGTACTTACCACAGTTACAAACGATTTCGTTATCTAGTTACAGATTTTTATGCTTTATTTACAGATTATTCTTGTACAATTAATTGTAACTCTTTAGGTTCATTTTTAAAAACTTAAAAGTTTAGTAATCTCCAAGTGAAATTATTATGATATTCATTAGAACACCTCTTTTAGTATTCAAGACTCATATCGGTAGAAAATCTCATTAACCTAACGATTCAACTAGTTGATATGTGTTCCACAAATAATATTTGGCCGTAATTGTATTTTTTAATGCATTTTTCTTCCCTTTTCTGGGGAAAAAATACCCTTTTCTCTTCATTTCCAAAAGTTTTCTCGAGTTTCGGAAAGTTTCCAAAAATTTCTTCTGAGTTTCTTTTTTAACTCGGAAGAAAGTTAAAGAAGGAAACTCTGTTACTTCTTTAATGTTTCTAGAATAATAAAAAGTTTCCTTCTGTAAAATTGTCTAGAACGTTTTCTTGAAACCTTCTT
The DNA here is from genome assembly GCA_963931845.1 of Maratus michaelseni. NCBI lineage: Eukaryota > Metazoa > Arthropoda > Arachnida > Araneae > Salticidae > Maratus > Maratus michaelseni. Next base: position 432,051,641 of record OZ007588.1, read on the forward strand.
AGATTTCCTAGAACTGCCTAAGAAGCTCTAAGTAGATTCTTAGGTAGATTCTACTGAAACACCTAAGAAGATGTTTCAAAGCATCTTAGGTAGGAATCTGGTTACCTTAAACCAGCTTCTTAAGTACTGGTATCAACTGAAGTGACATATTTTAATAAAGTGTGTATATGACAGTGTTGACAAATGTTAGACTATTTTGTATTTGTTTGCTGTATAATAATAAGTATAGGAATGAAATATTTCAAACTGATATAAATCAAAAACTAACTAGTATTTTTACAGGAAACTTTAAATGTTTGAAATAAGAATAAAAAAACTTAAATTCGGTAAAATAGTAAAATCCGATAATGATATATCTCAATAGCTCTGCCAAAATATTTGTGCAGATCAGGAATCTTAAAAAAGTGAAAGTGCACTTTAATAATCTCATTTACTAAACATATATTTGTCGGATTCCAACTTGCTAATAGTTACTTGGCCTGCCCTATTCCATAACATAATTGTTTCCATAAAAAATATAATGCGATCCATACAGCTATGATAACTCCATTCTGTTTAGTCTGCAAAGTATGAGATTGACGTAGTGTTATTTATGCTTGAAAAAATGTTTATCAGCAAATTATTTTATTTTGTTTTTCACTGAGTTGTTTCTTGTTCTTTGCGAGAAACTCTATACAGTTTCGATAATATTACATAGCATAATATAAAATTAAATAAATAATCGTTTAGCTTTGTTGATTTAAATTTTTTTTATCTAGTAAATATTGCTTTTAGGATTCAATTTATTGAATATAAAAATAAAGCGTTCATTAAATCTAGTGATATATATGAATCCTCTTTGATGAAAAGTACAAAAGTTCACGATTCTCACATTTTTACGTTTTAGAAAAGGAGTATTATTTTATCGAAATATTTTAACTTTAATTTTTTTATTTAATCCTCAACATGTATCACAAACTTTAAATTCAATCTCACCATCCTGAATGAAAAGTTCTGAAACCTTTTTCTTCCATTCAACACGAACGGATACGTGACATCTTTAGTATTCAGGAAGTGAAAAATTCAGTTTTTAAAATAACAGTGCTGACATAATCAGTCAAGCAAACTACATGATGGGCATTGAAATTTAGAAATTATATTTACGATATTTATAATATATTAAAAAAGTAAGAAACAGTTTATCTTCTTAGACATAGGATAATATATTTATAAAGATACTCAGGAAATTAAATAATGATTAAAGGAAATAAATAAAGCGTATATTTATTTATATTGTATTTTTTCTTATAAAACTTTTAGTAATGTTTTATTTTTGAATAATGTCGCATTGACTTTTTATAAACATTTAAATGAATGATAATCCTTTCTACAGTTTATATTATTGTTGCATTTAAATTTCAGTTAAATTAATGTTTTCTAAAAATTGTTATTTTATATGAAATATTTATTCCTGTACCATTTTTGCCTCTTCTAAAATAATATTAAACTTTTCGTAAAACAATGAAATTTTTTTATATTTGTATAGTACTTTTTTTTTTTTTTTTTTTTTTTTTTTTTTACAAAAGTAATTTTTATTACACCAACATTTTTTCGTTTGGCAATCTTTTTAAAATTACTTTAATACACTTATTCTCTTTATGTCTTCTAATATAAATCCAGCAGTCATTAATTTATCACTCATAATTAAAATTGTATTCATGGAAAAAATAATCCAATTCTCATTTCAGGAATCATTAATCTTTAAACCGTGGACAGATTCAATAATATAACAGCAATTATTAATTTTTATCTCTCATAAATAATCTTAATTGTTTATATTACGCCGTCACAGACGGCTCCAGCATATTATGTATTTCCCTCTTTTTTTTCATTCTTGGTTTTTCCTTCGTTTCCCTATCATTTCTCATTTTCCTCTCGCCAAGCAGTAAGCATCAGCAGTTTCGTCTTTTGATGTCCCTGAGGATGGTTATAAAATTTTATCCGAAACTGTCGGAAGAATATGACTTTAACTAATTTTTAATGTTCCATTTTACACTGTTTTAGCAAAGTACAAGTACAATTATGCACTGTTTATATTTTTAATTTGTTTATTAATCAACAGTGTAAACGTACATTTTTAATTGTAGTTTATTTAGTTTATAGTTAACTAACTTAATCCGAAAATGAACATTACATTATCTCCAGAAATTAATTTTATTACTTTTAACTCTGTTTTCAAGATACAATTATAATGGGTTTAATTATAATTAGTATAATAAAAGATAAATACTTCAGTATATTTTTTAAAATGCCTTTAGATACTTTTTTTCAGTATGGTAAAAATAGTATTCCAATATATTGAAATTCAGTATTTCCAATCATGTTATATAATCAAAACGCATGTTTGATATCATTTTAGTATAAATAGATATAAAAAAGTGCTTAATCAGTAGCGATTATTGATTTTATATATCATTATTCCTATTTTAAAAGAAATATGATTAATTATCTTTTTTTTTTCGTACATGTATTTTTCTTTTGCAAAAGAAGGCAATTTCTATTTATTTTTTAACATTTCACAAATAAATGGTCAAAAATTAAGTTGTTAAATGAAGCGTTTAAGAAATGAGTTAAAGTTAATTAAGGATCTGTATAACATTTAAAAAAAAAAATATTAATCCTTTATAATTTCACGAATGAAAATATATTTCACTCGGATTGTTCCTTAATTTCTATTTCGGGTTAAAGGATAGTAATATATTGATTTAATGTGATGAAGGGAAAATTAACTGCATTTAACTTTTAATGAATAATTCATTAAAAACATAATAGTAATATCATTAAAGTAATGCCATATTGTTACTCAGAATATCTCAAATGTTACTAGAACATTGGCGAAAAAACTTTAGGTTAGATATCTTGATTTGAGTATTTGAAAATTGAAAAATATCTCAGAAGTTCAAAAATGTGGCTTGGCACTTTCTTACTCCAACCCCCTCATATATGTATATAATGCAAATCTTGTGTAAACGTTATGTCTCCTGAGTCCTGATTTACCACGATATAGAATGATTTGAAATACGAAACCACGATTTTAATCATTTACTTTTAATGCGAACTATTAACAATTTTAAATCCTCTTCTATTAATTAGATCGACAGTTTAGGGATTGAAAGTATGTTTATTAAAACTAATTTTTATAATACTGAAACTGAAACTACCGAACATTAAAGTTGTCAAAGATTTTAATGTTTTGTGTAATATTTTACATTTTACTCTACAAATGCCATTGTTGTTGTTTTTAATAATAATTAAAAGTACATTTAAGTAGAATTATTAAAAAATAATAGGAATTATAAGCTATTGAAAGGCTGCTACAAATCATAAAAAGAAAATTGAAATTGTCATTATTTTTCGGTGATGTATTTATGTTTAAATTCTGAAACGTTTGTTACTATTACTGAGATAATACATGGGCTGATAAGTTCCCGGTCTAACAAAGAAAACACAACTTTTTAACAAAGCTTTATAACTTTATGACTTTATAACTTTATAACTTTAATAACTAACATAATAATAAACAATAATAATTTAATAATAATAATAATAATTTTATAATAATAACTTTATAATAATAATTTAATAAAAATAATTTTATAATAAAAATTTAATAAGAATAATTTTATAATAATAATTTAATAAATAAATAATAATAATAATTTAATAATAAATCACATAATTTTATAACGAAAAATCTCCAAACAGTGCTCAGAACTCGTTGTTGTTTTTGGTCAAAAGTCAACACGCGTGGCAGCCACTTTGACAACAGCTTTGTCATAGACAAATGTTCATTCAAAATAAAACCTACACTTTCCTTGGATATCTTCAAAGTCTGAGCTATCTCCTGCAACTTCACTTTACGGTTCCCCAAAATGATTTTGTGGACTTTTTTTATGTTTTCCGGAGTAACCACCTCTTTTGCGTGGTGCATCACTGGTGTCCGTACGACCACGTTTAAATTCAGCAAACCAGTCAATAATGGTTGATTTACCTGGTGCAGTGTCCGGATAACGTTTATCAAGCCAAGATTTTGTTTGAACGGTGTTTTTTCCCATCAAATAACAATTCTTGAAATTCTTGTTTATCCATTTTTTTGTTTATTAACAAAGTCGTTCGACTGAAACCACTCTAACGTTTTATCCACACGGCGAATTGTCGTGACATTTCTTCTGCTACCTTTTAAAGGTTAGTATTTACTAAAAAAATAATCGGTTAGGCGATTGTAACGCCATCTGTGTGCCAGACCGGGAATTTATCAGCCCATGTGTTATTTGAACATAACAAACAAATTAATGTCAGTTTCATTAACATATAACTTTAAAAGCCATAATGCATATGATCAAACGGACAAGAACGTACCAGAATTCCTGACTATTTCTGCACAAGAATAACAAATTAATCAGTTTGGTCAATTGAAACTGACATAGGCGGATTTTTCTAAGCCTATAGAGCAATTAATGTATGCAAAATCATCTCGAGAGGATTTTATTTTGCGAATTTCTTACCTATTTCTCAATCTCTTATTAACTAACAACTAGTGGACCCCGTTCGAGGAATTCGCAATGGAGTCTAATAACTTTTAGAATCTATAATATTTTTTTTAATGCAGGTTTAAACTTCTAAAGAAAAAGTAAGGAAAAAATATTTTCAAACAGCATTAGTCAAGCCAGAATATCGTCTCATTTATTCTATCTTGTTGTATTAAAAACTGATTGAAGGTAGCGAAAGTCACGCGCGAGAAAAAAAATACCAATGGTATTTTAACACCTTTGGACGGTGGCGTCGTCCGCTTCTTGAAAAACATGAAACAAAAAAAATAAATTAAATACATTTAAAATATAATTTAATCTAATATACCAAAGCATACTTTTTATTCTACACATGAAATACCATTGCTTCGATCGATCGATGATGTCTTTTTCTTCTAAACATTTCAATTTTAATTTTGCTTTTTAACAATAAACATAAAATAATCCCGTGCGGAAAAATCATACTTTATCTTTTTGTACTACTTATTTTTTTATAAATATTGTTGAACGATATTTTATTTTTGTGGCAACACTAATATGAAGAAATCCTTTCATTTCATCTAAGAAAACAATGCCGATTTAATTTTTTATCAAAGAACATGATTTAACGAAATGTGAGTGTACAATGAAGCCGCTTCAAAAACCTGTCGTATGATACCTCATTCTTTGTTGTGCGTTTCGTAAATTCACAGAATAAGGGATGTTGATAACAGAACTATTATATACCAGTGGACCCATACGTGGATTTTGCACTGCAATCGAATATTATTTACAAATATCTAACATTTTTAGACAATAAAAGCACACGCGAAGGGATAAAAAATAACAATAGTCTTTTAACTGTATTAGAGGATGACGCCATCCACCTCGAAAAAACATGGGGCAAATAAAAATAAATTGAATACATACACAATATTATAAACAATACATTTTAGGCTACACCTGAAAAAACACTGCTTCGATCGATCGATGGTGTCTTTTTTCTCTAAACATATGAATTTTACCTTTTATTTATTGTATAAATACATTTTTTTTTTTTTTTTTTTTTTTTTTTTTGCGCGGTAAACATTTAATGGTATTCTTGATGATCATTTCTTCTTTCACCTTGGACTCCATTTTCGATTGGTTGCAGTTTCATTTTCGCGATTGTTTATATTATTTGATTCACAATATCAGTTTTTTTAGACTGAGTTATATTAATGCCCTTATATCAAAGAATATATTGTCTAGTAATGACAATGTATTGTCTCCTATAAAAAGTCATAAAAGTGAAAGACGTTACGGGTAACAGTTAGTTATAATATAATTCTTTTAAAACACATATTTTGAATTTATGAGAGATGTGCATGATAAAGAATCAGCGAATACATTTCATATATCTTTCACGTTAAAAATAATATTTGCACCTGTGAATATAAATAAAACAAAAGAGAAAATGATGAAATATTTTTTTTAAAAATAATAGCATAGCATTTTTTTGTAAGATCCATATTTAAAATTCTTAGAGCCATAAGGAAAAGCGCTGCGTCATAAACTTTTAACCCGTTAAGGGTTTTTGTACTGATTTATATTACATGATAAATTTCTAAATGAATGACTGCAATAGGGTATTTAATGATTTGTGACTTCGCAAAATATGTTAAACTGAAAAAATCTGATACATATCCTTCACTGTTTTCCCTATCCAACAATATATACCTATTTTCTTTGAAACATATAAAACCATTTTTGATAGAAAGTTGTCTACAGCACTTGTGCGTCCAACAAAATACAATTTTACATTGAAATTTCTTACTCCAGAATATTATTTTTAAGTTTTTACAAATGTGTATCGGTTTGGAATCAAGAATGGAAAACGAATTTTTGTTTGCTGAAAAAGACACTGCTGCAGCCGTGTTTATTTTCATTTTCATACGCTACCTGTCGTTTACACTTTTGTATGTGTAGAAAATGTTGTTAGGAACGTATTAAATTTTTGGGGATGAATTCTTTGATATATATTTTTTTCACTTCTTCCTTTATTTTAAAGTTACATTTTCTGTTCTTGAGATTCATAGTTTTGAATTTTGAGTTGACAAAACTGTTAATATTTAGTATCTGTCCAGAAATCATAATAATAACAAAAGAACGCAATGTAGTAGAGATAAAAATATTAAATTGATTAAGAAATCTTTTAAAATCAATATCATCTAAAGAAAAAAGAACAAATATTATCTAGACCATTTATTTATAGGATTTAGTTTTGATTTTTATATTTTAAAGTTATATTAAAATATTCTTAAAATTGTATTAAATTATTTGCTTTATATATTTTTATAGAAGTTCCGTTTTACGCTAGGCGGATTCTTTTTTAAACTTTACTTGAATATTATTTGCCATTCTGAACACTTTTTTGAAATTATACTGAAAAATAGTTCTAATGAAATTTAAGATTACATCAGTATTTACTGCCAACTGAAGTTATAATTTTAAAGAAAATTTTGCGTAATGCGTAACACACTTGATAAATATTTTTTTAACAAATTCTAGTTTAAAGTTTCAATATATATATATACTGTTAATGGTGATGAACATTTTCTGTTAATATTTTGACAAGCATCTTTAAATATTTGTAAGAATTAAAACTATTTTTATTAAAACATACAGACACATATTCCAGTTATGTTTAGTTTAAATTTTGAATTTTGCGTTATTATTTAATTTTTTAAGTAAAAAAATGGATTTAGAGTTACATCACATTTAAAAACAAAAGGACGGACATAGATTTACTTACGTAACTTAAGTTTACTGAAGTACAGTTCTTGGCAATATAAATAATAATAATAATAATAATAGTAAACTTACACTAATAATTTAAAGAAGTAACGTTAGTGTTTGTTTGTTTTTAGGTGTGTAATCTCTGGACCTACCGAGCCGATTTTATAAGTAATAGTCGCAAAATGCTGTTGACCATCTCTGCTCCAAAATAGTCTATATTTTATATCAATACAACAAAACCCAAGGGGAATGCAGGAGCAAATAAGTTTTGAAAATGTTATTTCTGAGATATTCTTGGAGCTAGAAACTTGAAATTTGGTGTGATGGTTCTAAAGACTCCCTGTGAACCGTTTCTAAAAAAAATAGAAATTTGAAAGGGTGAAATGAGCGAAAAACATTCTAAATTTCGATTTGTTTCGAATTGAAAGGGCTGAAAATTTTAAACTTGACATGACTGTTACTTTGAGACGTAAATGTTTGCTCAGAACAGTTTCTAAAAACTTCAAAATGTAAAAGGGTTCAGGGACAAAAAACGTTCTAAAATTGCGATTTCTGTGGCACTGTTGTGGATAAAAACTTGAAATTATCAATGATACCTACTTTTAAGATGTTCTCGCAACGCCATCTTGCACGGGCAGTAAAACGAGTTTCCATCAGGAAGCAAACGAGCTAGCTTTTCCGCAGATGTATAGATCTCGCATGCGGTCCCCGGATTCTCTGGTTCGATACTTGCTGTATCACATCTTCTGCATTGGTGAACCGGATGTACAACCTCAGGACGCAAAGCCTGGGAAACTCTCACAGCACAAAGCCTATGACAACTCTCAAAGCACAAAAGCCTGTCACGCCGCACGTTTAGAGGCCACACGTACTGTTGTGGTGTTTGGGGTTCTTTCTAAAACACAACTTACTTAATTTAAAAGGCTCATTTGTTACTCATTCTTCATTTGACAATTAACTGATTTAAAAAACAAGTATACTCTGATTAACTCCACTGAAATCTGTTGCCATGGAAAAGGGAGCAAATCACATTAAACTTATCAAAATACCAACTCTTAAAAATCCGAATAAGTTAAAACAACATGACATTTTTGAACTCATCATTTTAGAAAAATATTAAATGTAGCAAGGGGCAACAGATTTCTAAATCAAGTAGCATACTAAGATGCACAAAGAACACCCAACTCCACTCCAACCCGATCGAGCTCAAATCTCCATACACAATAAATTAGCAAAATCTAATCATCATATAATTTGGAAAAATGAAGGAAACCTGAAATTCCTCCAATATGAGGACTAAAAGGAAAAAGGAAAGTTTAACAAAATAGAGATATGATGAGATACCAAAATTTTAGAACAATTATGGAGATTTTGAACCAGATCAGATCGGTTAACCGAAAATCGTATAGTGGCATAAAATAACTGAATACTTTTTTTTTTACTTTTTAGAAAACAAACATTCTATTGTTTGTTTTAAATAATATTTCCAAGAGAGGACAATTAAAAATTAACTTGATCAGTTATGAAATTAAATTTAATATTATTGATTCATCACTTATTAATTTATCCATCACTAAAACAAGATCAAAAATACAAGTGATCAACTTTGAGTAACCCTCAATTAATATTCATTAGAACACTGGTAGTGAATTCAAATTTAAGAAATTCAAAAATCATAATTTAGTAAAGTTGGGATTTTCATAATTTCATTCCCACATGCTGAAAGGTTAAGCCTTTCATATAGATATACTGTGAATATAAAATATTAATTATTTAAAGAGTATATAAAGACAAACATACCAACTTTGTGAATAAGCAAAATTCACTTTATTTGAACAATTAAGATAATAAAGGCAAGGTAGGTCTCAAAAAACAATTATAATAATAACACAATATGAAGTTTGATCAATAATACTGAGATCAACTATTAAAACTCTTTACATTAGATAGCAAAATCCCTGAAGTTATCACAATTCAATAATTTAAAGATTAATCACTTTAATGGAATTATTTGTCAACTAGCTATTCAACAAGTATCGTGATTCTTAAATTTATTATCATATCACAATTTTTTTGGTCATTCAATTTTAAATATAATACATGTTAATTTCCCTAGAAGCATATATATATATAAATATAGTTGTAACTCTTGATCTCCCCACGCAATTGTAAATTGTTAAAGAGTGGGAGAACATATAATAAAGATAAGACAAGAAATTACTTACAATCTAGTTTTTTATACAGTGGACACGCTTTGCACATGTAGGACTTCGCCGTCATTTTCAACATCTCACTGTCCTCCCAATTTCCACTATCACTGGTATATGTCACTGATATGCTAAAGTTACTGAGTTTAAAGGGATGAGTCCTCTTTGATCATTTCCACACCAACACCGCCGCTCCGAGCATTCGTGGAATATCCGTTACTCAAGGAGGATCAACCCTACAATTCTAGATCCCTTTGGTGATTCACGACAACTGAAGACCTCACGACAGCATATACCCGCTAGTGGTATTTCAACTCACCAGTATTTCACCGACTTCCTTTCATGATCAATGATAACTGAAGACTTCACGAGAGCATATACCCGCTAGTGGTATTTCAACTCACCAGTATTTCACCGACTTCCTTTCATGATCGACGATACCTGAAGACTTCACGAGAGCATATACAGCATCACTACTATAGAGCACCCCTCTAGACCTCTGACCGCCAGTACTGCACTGCAATTTTTAAATCACAACTATATGTAACATGCTTCACTCTAAATGCAGTCATAAAACACGGGTATTCGTACATAATTCCAATCCAAAACAAGGAGTGAGTTCTCGAGCCAAGCCACTAGTCAGTTTTTTTTCTTTTTTTTTTTCTTCAAGAATTTATTCTTGCCTTTTAGCACACTAAACTAGTCACGAATTAATAATTATTTAAACACGAGAAACCACAGCAACAAGTGAAATGCTTCATTCCGACTGCCGTCATAAAACACGGGCTTTCGCATGCTATTCCCAGTGTTTCATCCTCCAACCAGCTCACGATCCAAACAACAAGTCAGTTTACGAGCCAAGTAACAAGTGTCGTAAACATTCTCTTTCCCTCACCGCTTTCGAACTGGGCGGAACCAAAAAGGCTATTTTCCAAGGGGTTCGGGGTAAAAACAATGAGAAATGGAATGACCCTGGCGACAGTCCGCTTTCGCCTCCCCTTACGCGCCGTTACGTGGGAAAAACAACTTGCCTCCCTCTCTGCGGGCTGCTAAATGGCACACATGAACGTATGTTTACATACGCGCCACTCAGACTGAAGGGGAACCTGGCCTTTAGTTGTATGTTATAAAATACAATGCTTAATTGCGTCCATAGTCTATTCACCAGCCAACGTAATACCTCTTGGGGTGTACTCGCTTTCTTTTAGCCAAAGATAGACACAGTGTCACCAATCCCTGATTCCAAGCATGGGAAAGTGCATGGCTGTCTCCAAATTTGCCACCTGTGTGGTCTTTAACTGACAAACATCCCTCCTTGCTATCTACTTTTCGTATTTGAAAACAGGAAGCTACGCCACAATGAAAGTTGAAATTGCTTTGCTTAAAAGAAAAGGAAAGAAGAAGAAAAAAAACTGCTTTTATTATTATTATTATTATTACAATTACTTTTAATTTATTTATTTATTTATTAAAAACATAAAAAGAGTGTTGTTAAATAAATGTTGAGAAAGTGATTTAAATAATTTAATGTAGATAAAAAGGAAACTTTAAAACTAACCGTAACAGTACGCACGCCATGACAGCATCAGCCTGGTAACCGCGTCACAATCGGATCCATCGTGAAAACAACTTTCCTCTCTTAGCGGGCCTGCTTTGAGCTTTCAAACACGTGACCTGACGTCACAAACGAGATCGACTCTCGTGTCTAGTTTCCTTTGGTCGTGAAGTTTCGCCATTTTTTTTGCTTCTATCTTTCAGATAAATTTTACGTAAAAATGGTTTTCAAAATGGTATTTTTTTAAAGTATATTATATGGACAATTTGGATAAATAATTTGAGTAAGTACCACTTTTTTATCTCATTATTTAAAACGCAAAATATATTTATACCGTGTGTCAATTCAAAAATTCGAATGTTGTAAAAGTTATATTTTACTTAATACTATAATAATATACGCTTACCCTTTTTTGTTGTGTTGAAATAAATCGGGTTTCGCCGGGATGACCGTGCATATTCTACTATTATAATACTATTAATACTATTAATAATTTTAAACATTTAATATCAATTTATTCAAACAATCGCAATGGTGAATACGCACATAAATATATACACAGATTGTCAACAGACAATTAAACATTACTATTTTTCTGACTTCATTATGCTTTTATTTTGACTCACTACTGAAAAGACTGAAATTTTAAGTCTGTAATTCGTAATTAAATGCAAATGTGGAAATGAACTTACATATCTATTTAGATTGTGTTTGTCAGGAATTTCTAAATAACTATACAAAAGTAAAAAATGACAATAGAAAAATCACTTGTAACAAAAGAAAATTATCTGCATTAACCAGTATGTAAGTTTCATTAATAAGTTTGTTATTTCTACTTACTTAATATTGTATATTTAAGTGAGATTATTTTCTCTGAGAGAATATTAAATGTCATAATTGTTGTAAATCATTATATATTTTGCTTGATGTTCTTGAATAGAATTACTTTTCTTTTTATAAATATTTAATATTAATTTATATTATAATAACAACTTGGGAATCTGTGTATTTACTAGATGGATGTGGAATGAATTTTTCCTTATAAGTAAATATTAAATTTATAATCGAAGTGAAAATGTGTGTGAAATTTGAAAATGGTGACATTTTCTTTTATCCTTTTAAGAAAAACATACATAAAAATGTAAAATGCACATTATAATTAGTAATTAAAAAAACTATGTTTTGTCAGATAAGAGTGTTTGAAAGATAGCGTTATCTTAGTTGTAATACCCAGTAACATAATGTTTATTTTAAATTATTCATACATTTTAAAATTTAAATTGAATTTTTTTTCAATTGTTTAGAAAAAGTTAAAATTTGTATTTATGAATATATTTATGTAATAACAATACTTTTATTAACAATCATAAAATTAGGTCTTGCTGAACCTTTATTGTTCATTTATTGCATGTATAATTCAAACATATCTAAAATAAGCCAGAAATTACACAATAAAATATTACATAACTTTATTTTATAGCACTGTTTTTGGTGCACACAAACGCGTATTCAATCTTACTTGCCTGCTACTCAGATCTCATGTGTGACGTCATCCATGTCTTGATGCAGGCCCGCTAAGAGAGGAAAGTTGTCCCCGGTCACAATACGAGTGAACATCGCTCGTTCAACGTCAACGAGACGTTCACTGAGGGTGGAATACTGTGGCGACGCCCTTGCACTTGCAGTAAAACGAGTTTTTAGCAGGAAGCCACTTAGCTAGGCTTTTCCTACGTACTATAGATCAAGTCTACTTTAATCAGGTTCTCCGGTTCGATTCTTGCCGCCGCACAGAGGAGTATTTCTAAAAAAAGCTGGACAAAAGTCGAAAAATGAAGTTCGTTAAAAACCGCAATACTTTATTTGTTTGTATAGCTTAGTAGTGGTTGCTTCACGTAAACACTATCTTAGGAATGTTCGGTAACACTACCCGTCGCGTTATCAGTCTGAACACAGCTGTCGTGAATCGCAGATGTCTCTTTTCACTGCGCTGTTGTGAGAAGCGCATAATTTAATTGCATTTATCGTAGTATACAGTAAAGATCTGAAAAACCCTTTATGGACAAACAAATGGAAGGTATGTAGCTTAAATTACTGTATTTAGTTTTAGTTATAAATGAATATAATTATGAATAAAACTACATTGTTTTATCTTTAAAAATAAGTGTGATTTTTACTAGTTCTTTAAAATTATTAGTGATTTATAAATACGTTCCGCCCTTTTCCCGGCAAAACTTTTTGTTGTAATATAAAATTTAGATATTCCTTGTTATATTCATAAAATAAAATCTTGCCCCAATTTGCCCCATTTTTTTTTACCCTTTTATAAAAAAAATGGTATCAGAAGCTGACGATATTTTGAAAACGAAAAATCTCCATTTTTCTTTTAGAAACTTCAGTGACAGCGAAAGATGTTTCAAGAAAGTTGCTGTTTGACTTGATGCAAGATTGTTCTAATAAGAAAATAGCTGAAAAATAATGTTTCATGGAAAGCAAGTTATAGAAATGACGAAATGCCGAGTAGATGAACAAGAATCAATAAAACGTTCGTTAAGCCGTTTCAATTCGGATTTTAAAGAAACATGGGAGACTGCCAAATAGGGAAAAAGTTGCTTTCTTAAGGTAAATGAACATTGGCTTAACATAAAATTGGCTGAAGAAGTTGGCGACTAATAAACGATTTTGTGGCAGAACCCTCTACCTTCCACTACAGGGTTCAGTAGGCCAATACGCATTCGTTTTGTTCATGAAACCAACTATATTATTAATGAATAAATTGAATACATTGAAAATCAAGTTAAACATCTTAAGAAAACTGATATATCTGCTACTAATGGTAGTTTATAATATGTAAAACACGCGCTGATACCTACTATGGTAGATACGAAGGTTTGCAATGCTGCGACAAGTACTTCATCAACAATGAGATGTTACATATGTGGAGAAACTTCAAAAAAATTTAATACATTGGAGAAGAAGAATCCCGAAAATCCTGATGCCTTAAGATTCGGTTTATCAATTCTTCATGCACGGATTCGATTTTTTAAATCACGTTTGCATTTGTCATATAAAAATTCATTTTAAAAAGTGGCAAGCGAGAATCAATGAAGACAAAAATGTTGTGGCAGAAACAAAAAAAAAAAAAAAAAAAAATTCAAAATAGTTTCAAAGAAGAAAGGGGTCTAGTAGATATTCCCAAGGCAGGTTTTGGCAACACGCAAGAGGAAAAGTATCAAGAAGATTTTTTGTGGACCCCAATACTGCTTCCCGAATCACTGGAATAAATTTTGACCTTATAAAAAGGTTCGAAGTAATTTTAGAGGCACTGTCAAGTAGATATAGAATTGATATTAAGAAATTTGAAAATTACACCGAAGAAACTGCAAAGCTTTATGTCGAATTATATGTGTGGCACCCAATGTCACCAACAGTACATAAAGTTTTAGTACATGAGTCCACAGTAATTAAACATGCAATATTACCTATCGGCCAACTTTCGGAGGAGGCTGCTGAAGCTAGAAACAAACATTTCCGCCAAAATAGGCAAAATTTTTCCTGAAGATTTTCTCGAGAGCAATATAATAAAGATGTTTTGAACAGACTTTTACTAAATTCTGATCCTCTTACAAGTAGTTCAAGACCAAAGCCTAAGAAAAAAAAGCAAACCATTTTCTAGCGAAACAATAGAACTATTACTCCCAGAAGCACCATACGGACAGCATCTAAAAAAAGTGGAAGATGAGGATGAAGATGAAACAGATGAAGATGAATCTGATAAGTTAAAGAAAATACTTTTTATAAATATGCAAAAAACTGAATATTTTATTAAATATCCTAAACGTTTATTCTGAATTGTTTTAAATATATAGTTTACTTTGTAAAAAACAAATATTTTTTTGTAAATTCGTAAAAAAAGTTTTATGTTTTGTTAAAAAATTACATATAATGGCTCTAAATAGCTTTTCACAACATTTCAATTTGATATAGCTCACAAAATATTTTTGTCCACATTTTTCATAAAATACTCCTATGTGCGCCGCAAACATCTCCTGAAATGTAAATGTTCCTAAAGAACAATTTCTAAAAAATTCGCATTTAAAAGGATGAACTGAGCGAAAAACACTCTATATTACGATTAATTTGGAAATGTGAAGACTAGAAACAAACATTACATATCTGTTTCCTGTAAGTAGCAAATTTTCGGAACAGAACAATTTCTAAAAAAACCGAAATTTAAAAGTGTGCAGGAACAGAAAACGTTCTAAAATTGCGATGTCTGTGCTTACAGCTGGGACTAAAATCTTGAAATTTCGCACAGCGGTTAATACACAGATGTAAATACATATAAGAACGGCTTCTAAAAAACTTAAAAGTTTAAAAAAGTAAAATGTACGGAAAGCACTCTATATTATGACTTATTGGGAATTTTTAGGAATAGAATCTTGAAATGTACAGTAAATCTATCCCCCCACCCACCCCTCTCCCGCAAACAGTCGAAAGACCTCATGTAATTTAAATGCAACAGAACGGGTTGGTACGCAGCTAGTACAATATAATAATATAATAAATAATAATAAAATAAATAATAAAATAAATAGTAAAAAGTAGTAAATAATAATATCAAAATAAATAATATAAATTCATTTATTTTCCATTTAAAATATCCATACATTGCAAACCATAATACTTAATATTCCGAAAATCATAAAAACACTTTGGAAATAAATGCTCTAAAAACAAAAATTCAAAAAGGCAATACGTTTATTTTAACATAATTTAAATGACGCTGTAAATAACGATGTATTGCATATAATTGGGTTCTCGTATCTTTCTCACAAGATACTTTTATGCAACAAAATGGAAATCCATTAACTCAAACACTTTAAGTAGATCCTTTTATCGGATTAGAGCTTCCTATCTGAAAATTAGTTTTCTTTCGAACATTACTTGATCGTTTATGCTTCAATGAAATAAAGAGTTTAGCTTTCATTTTTGAACTTTTGTTTAAAAAAAATATGAGTAGTTTCTGTATTATTTTGTTGCAATTTAAAGATTTAGATATGACTATTTAAAAGCTTTTGAAAGAAGTTATCACTAATAAATAAAATGAAATTACGAATTGTAACAAAATGTATCCGTAATGCTTTCTTGTGCATTAGTACATATTTTTGAGTAATATTAAGTGACAAGAAACAGTGACAGCTACTTTGCAGATTGAACCAAACTTAATGTAAATAAATAATTAAAAATAAATGTAAAAATTTCAATTGCAAACTTATAACAATTTTTATGCTTAATTTCGTGTATGTAGTACTTAATTTTGTATGTCGATTATTTAAAACGGGTTAAATAAACGGCTTTTAACTAGTAATGTAAAAAATTGTAAATTATATCTAGAAATGGATCTTAGGTTTAAAATCATACAATTTATTTCAGTATTTTTATTTTTTATCAATAACACATGCACATAAATCTTACAACTGCAAAACATGACATAAAGAATAGTCATAAAATGATTATATGTCATCAATCTGCACACAAAATAACAAAGTTTTACACATTCACTTTTTTCTCTAACATAAACTTATTCTGTTTTTTTTTTAAATTACTTTCATTTCTTCTTAAATAGAAATTATTTGTTTGTATTTATAATTTTATGATATGGAGCATGACCTGTATATTGTAATTATGTTTTAAATCTTCACAAAAGCTTGTTTATGTATTGATTTTGTTGTGATATGTTAGAAGAACATTTACAATGCAGCTACATTTGAGGGCGGTTAGAATGACAGTGGAGTGAGTCAAACATTTGAAAAATCTAGATAACCATATTTTTGCTGAACGTATATTAATTTATGTTCATTGCTACAGTTAAATAAGTCATAGTTCACTTAGGGAGTCGCTGGAGGACAAAAAAAGTTGGACCACTTAATGCAACGGCGATATGACAAGTTTTACAAAATCTTTAATTTCTCAAATTACTAAATATTGACTTACTCCACTGTTATTCTAACCCTCTGATATATATGTTACCATTCATACCCAAATTCAATCAAAACCCAATTTGCCTATCTAAATTTAGTTTTAACTAAGCACCTTAGTCAAACCTAGTTATAACTTGACAAAACTAGTTTTAACAAGTCAAAACTAATTTTAACTAAGGCACTTTATTAAATTTAGTTTTAACTTAAGCCAAACTAGCATCATCTAACACGTTGAACTTAAAACTAGAATTAACAAAGAATGATAAGACTTTTAGGTAGCTTTCAATACAAAAAAGTATAAAGCTACCTATTGCAGCCGTTCGGAGGAAAGCAGTTCCGGAAAATTTCGATATATTTTCACCGATCATGACCCCCAGACCCCAAAACCACCCTCCGTCCAAATGTTGATTTATATATATAGATATATCCATATATATATATATATATATATATCTGACCTATGTCATACGATAACGCCCGTAATTATGAATCGATTTTGATGAAACTAATTGTGTGTATTAAGGTCACTAATGTCTCAACCGAGTTCGTTGGCCAGCTTGGTCCGCCATCTTGTTTCAAGATGGCGGCCATTTAAAGATGTAAAATAACTTAAAATCTAAAATAAATATACAAAAAATTTTAAAATTCAAATTTATTTTTTAATTACGTGTTAGGCCTTGATACAAGGATTCCAGAGCTTTTTTTTGGTTTACCTCTATCTTAAAAAATGGCTGAGATAGAGCAGTTTGAAATTCTAGGGTGGCTGACATTTTGAAACAAAACAGCACATTAACGCGATTACTCGCAAATTATTTTCTTTCATTGTTGTAATAATTTTCCCAATCATACGCATAAAACTTTATATTCATATCCGTTAACGCCAAAATTGGCGACATTGGCGACAAAATTGGCAAAATTGGCGACATTTGCGAAATATCGCCAAATTTGGCGATCAAAATAAGTCTTCATAAATGAAGCCAATTTGGCTATTGCTCAATAATTTGGCGAATTTCTTATTCAAATTCAGTATTAACGAATCTTTTGTAAACGTTTCTTTGCATTTTAGCTTGCTGTTTTCGTGTAACATTAGCTAAAATTTTAAAACGAAGATATAGGAAAGCTACCTTTTCCTCCCGGTACAGGCCGGAAGGACTTTTTCTCATATAGAATTAACTATGAATGGTACGAAATTTTCAATTCTTAATCAATTTTTGCAGTTAAAACTAGGTATAACTGAAAGTTATGTTTTATCGTGCTTTTAAATGTAAACAAGAACGAAAAATCATGCGTCAAGCATAGATTATGTAACACTTTCCCATGTTTCAAAAATAATTTTACAAATCATACTGTATAATAAGCTAAAAGTCATCTAAGTAAACAATTTGGAAAAAGTATAACATATTTAAAAACATAATTTCAGGAATTTACAACATTTTCAGTATTCGGAAAAATATCCGAATACTTTTATTCAGCCCTGTATAGGATCTATAGATTTGTATATATACTACATAGGATGCTAAATTTTAGTTCAGTTAGGAAACGCGTAGCGCAGTTTAAAATTCTCCGTCTGGAGTTTCTGTCAATAAACGGAAATGTGTTCGAGAACTTTTGTGCTTCCCTGTATAGGATTTACAGAATTTATACACACCACGTAATAGACAAAAAGCGAGTTAAAATTACAATCGCGTTCAGTAACTTAAAACGCACTTACAGGAATTATTGTTAACAGGCAGTAGATTATTCTTTTGTATGTCCATGTAAATGAACGATGACAGCTATACATACAATATTCTGTAGTAAGCCTCTTGTATTGCACCTTAGTGGTATATACAAATTTCAATGCGTTTAAAACAGTGAAACAGTATTTAAATAAACCGCAGACGATTTTTCTCCATACACGTAATGTAACTGAATTCTTTTGACTGTCAATGTAAAGTAACTATAAGTGCTATTCACACGCTATTCCATATTAAGCTTCTTCTAATGCACCTTAGTGATATATATAAATTTCAATGCGTTTAAAATAGTGAAACATTATTTAAATAAACCGCAAATGATTTTTCCCCATAGACCGCAATGTAATGGAATATTTTTGTGTGTCCCTGTAAAAAAACTATAAGTGCTACACACTTCCGTTGAAATAGGGAACGTTCTATAGATAACGACAATAACATATAAAAATTTCAGAGCAATCCGAGCATATTTACGGGAGTTAGAGCACGGACAGTCGGCCAGACGGCCAGACGGCAGACGGCAGACGGCCAAACAAACCGAAGTCATTAACACTTTTCAACTACGTTGGAAAGTGTTAAAAAGCATTCCGTTGGTAGGCAAAACTATAGCAGTAATTTGGAATTTGTTAATTTTCGACAAACATCTTAACATTTCGACATCTTAATTTATTGGTGATTGTTGTCTCATGATGACTTCTTTCGAGATGCCGCGTTAAGAAATTTGGTTCAAAGGGGAGGCTTTGGGAGCGTTTTCTGAAAAATGTGACATCTTTCAAAACATTTATATTTAAGTTATAAATAACTAGATATGCCCTTTTAATTTCAAAATAAATTTTATATTGTTTTCCACAACTTTAAACAGATTTGAAATAGGGTTTAAAGTTTAAATTTCAATATGGACATTATGAAAGTCTATATTAAAATTAGCCGGTCTTCGCCCGTCTAGCCAGACGTTTCCGAGTGGGGCCCAGATACATAGTGCAGCGTACCTCCCTGATTTCACTTGGGGCCCAGAAAGTGCATTTTATATGCAACCAGAAAAATATAAATAAAATACTTTAAATTAAAAGTATACGAAAATAACTAATCAGAATATAAAAAAGCACTTAAATAAAGATTTTGCGACATATATGTATTTTTTTCATGAGCCTTCTGACAAAATTCTACTGGGCCCTAACCGTGATTATCTAGGGGTGGGGCTCAAGTAGTACTTTGTATCTGGGCCCCACTCGGAAGCGGCCGGCTAGTATATAATAAAAAATCAGCAATAGTTCTGTTTTTCGTCTAATCTTCCGCAATCGGGCTCATAGCCGATGTTGTCCACAAACTTGATAGCTGTAAAATCGCTGAAATACATGATTAATTCCTTTTTTATTGTAGACTTGTAAAGCGGAGTTTCACATTCTTACTTAAAACTGCTGCTGAGATATGGCACAATTACCTAAAATTTACGACACCCAGTGTGACCCCCTTGATGGATTATTATCTAAAATTGCTGAAATACATAGTTACCTATTTTCTAGTACATTTGTTATCCTAAATTTCACGCATCTACCTATTACTGAGATATGGCAAAATAACATAGGAAATCCGACCGCCATTTAACCCTCTTTAGTGGCTGAATTTCTAAAATCGTGGAAATATATGTTTAATTATTTTTTGGTAGATTTGTTATCCTGAATCTGGGATTTCAAGCTCATAACTAAAAATGCTGCGAACATTCGAAATGACCTAAAATTTTTTACCCCCGTTTAGCCCCCCCCCCCCTTCCTAAATGGGTGAATTTCTAAAATCGCGGAAATATGTGTTTCATTATTTTTATAGCAGATTTGTTATCCTGAATTTCACGCTCTTATCCAAAACTACTGATGAGATATGGAGAAAAGGTGAAATAATCGAAAATTATCGACTCGCCCCCCCCCCCCCCATTCAACTCCCTTAGCAGTTGAATTTCTAAAATCGCCTTAAATATATGTTAAATTATTCTTTAGTAGATTTATTATCCCGAAATTCTTTCTCCTAACTACATACCTTACATAATACATACCTTAGTACATTTGTTATCTTGAATTTCGCGCTTTTAATTAAAACTGTTGCTGAGATATGGGGAAAAGAAAAAAATACCTAAATCTTTAGCCCCCCCCCCATTTAACCCCCTTAATGGTTGAATTTCTAAAATCGCTGAAATATGTGTTTAATTATATTTTTAGTAGATTTGTTATCTTGAAGCTCACGACCTAAAACTGCTTATGAGATATGGTGAAAATGTGAAATCACCAAATGTTTCGACCCCCCATTTAACCCACTTAGTGGTTGAATTTCTAAAATCGGCTGAAATACATCTTTAACTATTCTTTAGTAGAATTGTTATCCCAAATTTCAGGCTCCTACTTAAAACTCCTGCTGAGATATTGCCGGAAAGATGAAATTATCTAAAACTTTCGACCCCCCATTTGACCCCCTTATGCTGTGAATTTTCAAAAATCCGTTCGTAGCACGCGCCTACATTATGTAAAGAACATGTCTTCCAAATTTTATTGTTCGAGGACAAACGGTTCAGGCTCGGCGTGGATTATGAGAAAATCAAGCTCCTCCTTTATAAGTATAGATTGTACACCGCAGAGTATAATTTTTTTATCAATGACATAATTCTTTCAATTCCCACTCGTTTGTATTAGTAAAACGTTTCTACCGCAAAAGTTTTTTTTTTTTTATGAGAGAAATTTTTTATGTAACATGAACTCGAAATTATGCTAAACAACCAGACATGATGCCAGAGAACCTTGTGACAATATACTTTTGAAACCGACTTGCATACTGAAAAACATATATTTCTGAAATATTTCCATTATGTTCTAGCATTGCAACATCTAATTCTACGATGTTTCAATTATTCAAATATCATTTATTAGATATAATTGAAAGTAAATAATTTGTATATAACTAAGTTTCATTTTTAGAATTTGAAGTCTTGTTAAGATTTGATGTTTATTGCATGATCAAATTTACAGGTACTTTGTTGTTTAAGTTATCGAGAGAAAAAAGAATAATGATTTTCAACTTCCATTAAATCTAATAAAAATTGAAGGCTATGATGTCTTACAGTCACGCCCGTTTTTTTTTTTTTTTTTTTTTTTTTTTTTTAATCGGTTATAAAAAGGAAAAACGTCGCCAAATTTTGGGGATTTTTTCCTTTAATGGTAACCTGGCTATTGGGTTGAGTTGAGTTGATTATTGACGGCCAATTATCTACACTAGGGATATAGGCCCGGGGGAAGTGCCCTTCGTGGGGGTCTTTCTAAGGGAACCTAATCCGTATTTACGCATGGATAAATCCACGGCTCGAAGAAAACCACGAAAACTCCGAACGATTAGGCCGACGGGCGCGATTGGGATCAACCTGGCTATTGTATTAAGTTATGGGTTTGAAGACGTCTTGGAAATATCGCTAATCGAAAAGTCGCCAAACATCGGTGCGTGAGTGTAACACATTTGTTCCAAATTAAAAAAAAATCATCAAAACATTTGGAATTACAATTTCAACTTCCTTTCGATACAGCATACTGAAAATGACACTTTAGACATATCCACATGTTAATGAAGATAAAAACAGAAAAATGAATGTTTAGAATCCTCCTACTAAAAAGGAGAGGGCCAAGCTTGGTACTCATCGATTTTGATTATTTTTATATATGTTGTAGGGTAGAAGCCCCTTAGTGTCAGGTTCAACGGATTTCATACAACGCTCCTCAGTTCTCGAGAAATAGGCGTTCTAATGTTATAACACAACTTAAATACTTACTTTGTAACGAAATTGCTACGTTGGCCGTAGCTGTGCTGTTATGGCGTCTTCTCGTTGATCCGAGGGCTCGGGTTTGAGACCGAAACGCGTGACATTTGTTTTTCTCTTTTTTTTAATATAATATACTTGTAAATATAATCTAATAATCCCAATTAAAAATTATAATATTGTGCATTAATTATATTGTTAACTAAATTAATTTTTTTTTATTTTTAACTAAATCGTTGTATAAAACATCATTAAACGATTACTATTTTTTTTTAATCACTTTAAAAATATTTTTCATATATTCTTTATCGATGCAATGATGTTGAACAATTGTGTTAATTCCTGATTTTAAAGAAACATCATTTATATATTGCCTTAACAAGGAATGTCAATGTGATGATAATACTGCTTTGTTTTTAAAGTAAGAAGCATAATTATATAAAAAATTAGCATAAGAATTAAATTTCAACATATTTATTTGCATATTAAAGATTTTTAAATTTGTAACATGTATGCTTGCGCTTTGAAATATTTTACTATTTCATTTATCTTCTTACTGGATTTATTTTTATTTTATTGTAACTAGAGGGAGCCACAACAGACTTTGGTTATTTTCTGTTTAGTTTGATTATTGACGGCCAATTATCGACACTAGGGATATAGGCCCAGGGGGAGTGCCCTTCGTGGGGTCTTTCTAAGGGAACCTAATCCGTATTTACGCATGGAGAAAATCCACAGCTCGAAAGAAAACCACGAAAACTCCGAGCGATTAGGCCGACGGGCGCGATTGGGATCGAACCCAGCACCTCCCGTCTACCAGCTTCGAGAGCACAACCTCTCAGCCACTGGTGGGGCCTGTTTAGTTTGGTGCAGTTAAGTGATTCATGTTTGCAATCTTTATCGCACAAGTGCGTATCATTCTATAACAGTTTATAATCGTATAAAAATAAAATTGGAAGAAGCAAGCTGTAGTTCACAAGAAGCTGAAAAATTTTTACTACTCAATAATAGATCTATTTATTTTTTAATCCATTTAAATTATGAGAAATTTTTAATAATGGTTTAAAATCAGAAATACTAAATTTAAATTTAAATTTGTTAACATTGTGATTAATGTACGATATTAAAATTTTAATCGAAATTATTAATTATAATTATAAGTATATTTATAAAACAAAAAATGAGAAAATCAAATGTAGGTCTCGAACCCGAGCCTGCAGACGCCATAACAACTGAGCTAGGTCCAATGTAGTAATAGCGTTACAAAGTAAGTACTTAAGTTTTGTTATAATATTAGACCCCCTATTTATTATCTGTGATTTCCAAGTTTGGCACTCTCCTTGTAAGTTTGAGATATATTCTTATGTACCACAAATTAAACTCAAATATTAAAGTAATTAAGACTATTGCACAATAAGTTTGTTATCGGTGCATTAAAAACAATGCAGAAATTATTTTTTCTACTTTTGGATTTTTCTCCAATTTACAGAAAACCGGAACAACATCGATGTGCGAAAAAATCCTCTTGAACGGTTACTTTTCTATTCAAATGAGGCATATCTAGGTAAAACAGAACTAAAGATAATTCTGATTTAAATATGTATGTCCCTATCATTACCCCGCCCCCTCAAAATAATAATAATAATAATAATAATAATATTAATAATTTCAATGAGCATTGCTAAAATATATCGTTTAGAATTTTCTATTTCTAATTGCGTAATAGAATGGTAAGAAAATTTTAATATCGCGCCTTCAGGAAAAAATGATTTCATTTACATTAATTGATATTTTATTGGAAAAGAAAATATACATGACATTATAAGTTCGAAAGTTATTATTTTTTTCTGATCATCATAAGTAATATTAGTAACTTTCATGTAATTATGTGTTTACTCAGATAGATTCTAGCTCTTGATTAGTACAAGTGTAGATGAATAAAAAATATTTTGAAATAAAGAAATAATAACGAGATATAATTTAGACATAAAATAGTAAATGTATTTGTTTTTATACAGATATTGAAATTAAAATATAGTTAATACCAATTTAAATTAGTTATAGTTTGATTCTGGGAAAAAAGTTTAATTTGAAAATAACTCTGCATACAATGACATTCTTCAAGCGTATGTATGGACTCAATAGTTAGCAAACCAGTTGTAAATTTCCAACTGGACGAAAAATGTCCGGGCCAGGATTCGAACCTGGGATCGCTTGGCTGAAGCCGCCACGCTCTACCACTGAGCTACCCCGGTCGAATATGGAGGGCATAATTCATCCAGTTAACCTTATTGATCAAAGCATCTGGTCTGATATTTTAATCAGCTCAACAGAATAGATCGCAGGTAAAGGGACTCCAGTAAACGCTGGATAATTGTGTTAAAAAATAATCTAGTTAGCAAACCTTCTATCTTATTACAGAAAACTGTATTTCAAAAAAATTATGTTATTCAGTTGATGCCAAGAAGACAATATCAGATGAAATATTCTTAAACTACTTGGGATTGACTAATTAATTTTAAATTAAAATAAAACTGTCCATATTGAAATTTTTGTTTAAAAATTTAAATGCAGTAGCGAGAAACAAAATATTAAAATGAAGTTTTGACCGATATTAAAATGGAAAGCGTGATAACTTTACAAAAATATATCTTTCATAGGTAATTTTTCCGATAATAACCGCAACTCAAGCTGAAAAATTCGTTTCGTCGTTCAATAGGCCCCACCAGTGGCTGAGAGGTTCTGCTCTCGAAGCTGGTAGACGGGAGGTGCTGGGTTCGATCCCAATCGCGCCCGTCGGCCTAATCGTTCGGAGTTTTCGTGGTTTTCTTCAAGCCGTGGATTTATCCATGCGTAAATACGGGTTAGGTTCCCTTAGAAAGACCCCCACGAAGGGCACTCCCCCTGGGCCTATATCCCAAGCGTAGATAATTGGCCGTCAATAATCAACCCAACCTTCGTCGTTCAGTCAGTTGATATGAGAATTTATACAAGTAATATTTCGTAATATAATTTTTAAAAAAAATCAAGAAAATACAATTACCAAATATGAAATCCTTATGGAAATAGTTATTTTATTTTTATTTATATTATCTGAAATGTTGTGTATATATTCACTATCGAAAAACAATGATATACCTTAATTTCCACAATTCTATTACGAATTTTATAAGGTAACTTGTTATAAAGATGTCTGAGTACTCTACAAGATCTACACGCTTCTTTAATCAATCACCACTCTACTTTTTATTTAAAGAAATAATAATATAAGTTCATGATTTTCATGACGCGTCAACATTTTCTTGAAATTAGTTTCATTCTGAACATTTTTTTTTAAAAAATAGTTTCATTTTAAACATTTTTTTGAAATTAGTTTCATTCTAAACATTTTCTTGAAATTAGTTTCATTCTAAAACATATTTCGGTTAAAAATCGCATCAGTTTGTGAGAGAGAGCATAGACTTTTAAGCGTACATCCAAATAAATTAAAAACTTTCTTTAATTCAATAAATAATAAATGTATCTTTGCATCATTTCATCTATAAGTAATTTACAAAACCTAATACTGATAAAAAGAAGATAATATGGAGACAAAAAAAAAACATATTTAAGAAGAATATTTTACATTTTTCATATCGATGGAATTTCTTATTTCCGATGAATCAGCGGACCGAAAAAGTGTTTGTCCATTGTTGTGGAATAATCTTAAAATACCCAATAATGTTCATTGAATTTTCTTAGATTATTTATCATATATTTTTGCTCCTTTAAATTACTTTTTGGTATTTATTTTGCAATTTCGGAGAGACAAATTAAGAATATTTAAACAAAATTAGTGTATATTTCACTATTTTTTTAAAAGTTTAATAATTAGTTTAGTATTAGATGGACATTGTGAGACCAAATATTAAATTTGTAAGTCTTTAGGTATTATATTTGTGAGTTTTTTGTTTTGTGTTGTTTTGTTTTGTTTTGTTTTTTATAATGAAAGTAAGAAAAAAAATCATTCAATGTTTTTTCTTTTACACAAAAGCTTAATAAAATCTTCATAATTCGTTCCTTGACCATTTTATTTATATATTTTTTATTATTTAATTCTATTCGACATAGAACATCAAAGCCAAAAATATATTTTTGTAATAATTAGGCAAGTAATAAATTATTTTAATACTCTAAGATAATCAGAGACAGAAATTTTTTGAAAAAAGTAATATTTTAACTTAAACAAAACTTCTCTGAAGCTTTTGAAATAAATATTCACAAACCAAATGTAAATACGATACTTAGATTGAAATATGGAGCGATTTTTAAATTCCTACATTAGTTCAATGCATTTATCTCAGAATATAAATAAATATATATATTTTTAAGATTTGTCATATTTAATTGATGTATCTGATTTTTATGGCAGATTATTTTAAATACCAAGACGCATTGTGCAATGTCTGCTAGCTATGTATTTTTAGTTTTTAACAAGGATAAAATATAAAATTAATTTTTTTAAATTAAAAATTGAAGTTTGTAAAGAATACTTGTTCAAAAAGAAATACATGAAAATATAAATTAAAAAATATAGAAAAACTTAGAAAAAAATGTGTTTCTAACTCTCTATATTATTTTTTTCATCAAATTTAAATGTATGAAAATAATTTTCTAAACTTGACTTCTTTTTTTTTATTATACGCTAGCTAGTAAAATAATTTGGCGATATAAAAAGAAAATATTAGCTTAAATTTTTCAGTTATATTTTTACATTCTTCAAGCTTTGATATTACACTAATTAATGTAGTATGACACGAAATGGTTTTCCAATTTCGTTTTAAACAGGACACCAATGCACATTGTTGACTTTATGAAAACATTTAATGTTTTGAAAAATTCTCTATTATTTCTGACACGTACATGATGCTTAAATAAACTGTTTACCAATCATTAAGAACTTCCTAATAACAATGTGTTGATGGAAGTCAGTAACTGTTATTATGTTCAATTACATTTCTTCTTCTTTTATGAAATATTGATAACCTAAATGACCAGCACATTTGTAATGTTGTTTCCTCTTATTATTATTATCTATTATTATCTTCTAATTATGATTATTCGAATATGATGTAAACAAAATCTGAACATTGGATGTGAAGATAAGCCTTGGAGAAATTCAAACTGTAAAATTTTGAATGCAATAGCTCAGGCATGACAATCAGAGGGTTAAATCTCTTGAGTATATCTTTGAAAATCATTGTGAACAACTCTTGATAAGCAGGTGATACTTAACGTACTCAAAAGCAAAAGCTTTTACAAAAAGCACTTTCCGGTGTAAATATATTGATAAAATATTTCAGCTTCGAGGTGAACTGAAAAAAAAAATCTTTTGCAAACATTTATTTTAAACATATATTTCTAGAATGAATCCAACGTTATTTAGTGTAGATACAAAATAACTGAATATTTTTCGAAAGAGAATTTTTAATGTTAACGAACGAATCGACTATAATATGTGCAATACCATATTACTAACTTTTTGACAGTGCTGAAAAAAAATGCTTCACCCCTACTAATTCTGCCACATATAAGCGTATAAAAATTTGATTGGTAAATCAATCGATTAGAAATGATGTCTACTAAATAATACTATACTTAAAGTTTGCTTAGGGCGCCTCTGCCTACAGAAAAAGCAACAAACTTTAAGATTTTCAATAATAACACCCAATTTTGACATCATACTCCGATTTGCCGGTAACTTGTACCTTCGAATACCAAACGAGAATTGATTCCATCAAACAGTTTAAGAATGGCGCAGGTTTAAAATTTGGAACTCATAATGTTTAATTCATATTTAAACGTTTCAAATAAGATTGCAAAGAGAAGGAAGTTTTTTTTAAAGCATAACTCAAAAAACTACTTGAATGGACTGTAGTTATGGATGCTTTAGTTTTCGATTCTCAAATGAGCTATAGTTGTAGATTCTTATAAGTGAAGCTTCTGGAAATTGATATCTGTTTTTTAAAAAAATACACATTACAATTAATATGTTTTCGAAAAAGTATATATTCTTCAAAAAAAAATTTAAAAACATCAATTGTACCCTTAGACTTTTTTAACAGACATCGATTTCCAAAAGCTTCTAGTATGACAATCTGCAATTGCAGCTCATTCAGGCTAGTAATGTTTAAGTTATGGTTTAAAAGAAAACAAAAATACATTTTAATCCAATTTGAAACGACTGAAAATGGTTTCCAAATTTTAAACTTGCATAATTGTTAAACTATTTGACCAAATGATTTCCAATTTCGTTTTCAAAGGTAAAATTTAACTAAAAAGCCGTACAATTTTAAACTTTACTGACGAATAGAAATATGACAACGAAATTGAATGTTAGTTTTGGAAATTTAAACTTTGTTACAATTTCTATATGTAAATGACCCTCTATTTAAGTACAACATTATCTACTAGACATTTTTAGTAATCGATTGTCACCAGTCATATATTTATTGGATGATTGGCTCAGAGTTAGCAGAAAGAGGTGCATTTCTCTATGGAACAGTAAACATAAACTTAAGTAATTTAAATCGGCCAATCGGCATGTTCAAATTCATAAATTACTTTTTCGACATGTTTGATATTTTTTACTTATAAAATTAATTATTTTTTCAATTAAGTAAAATTATTTTAATGAATTGAACAAATTTACACATTGAAGTTCTAGTTGTTAATAGGCGAAATTAATTTTTTTCCACAGGAAACAATTTAATTTTTATTTTTGAAAAATGGAAAACACTTTTCCAATTAAATTTTGTGAGAAATATCGCAAAAGTTAAGTAAATAATGAAATAAAATTAATGTAATATTATAACTAACAAAAAATTGTCTAGTTTATTACATTTTAAAACTACCCATGATTAAAACAGAAATAATTATTGCTTTGAACAAAAGAAAAATCCTTTTTGCCTTAAGAATTTTTTTTATAAAAAATTGAAATAAGGTCTTTTAAGATTTATAACCTTACGACATATCAGATTGCCTTTATTTGTATGCTATTTTACAAATTTTAAATTTAAATTGACAGTGGAATAATAAAATATATATATATTAAATGAATAAAAAAGTAAAATATAAATAAAAATAACACTTTTTATCATTTTATATATGATGGTAATTAGTTAAAATGGATATAAAAGAATGCAGAAAAAAGTAATTAGAAATATTAGGAATTTTATTTAAGAAATGTAATTAATTTACGGTTGAAGGCTATTCGTAATTACAAAGATGCACTTATTATATATATGCAAATTAAACAATGAAAAACGTGGAAATGTTCTTTGATTTTCTTTTATGAAGAATATTTTAAAAAGTTATTTTTTAAGTGATTTTAGCGATATTATCCGATAATAAGCTAAACAATTTATAAATATGCTACATAATGTATAATTTTCCGATGATTAAACAAATTTTTATATTTTTATATCAGTTGATCTGTAACTAGTAAATACCCAGTAATCATCGCTGAGAAGTACATTTCATAAAATTAGTAATTGGTAAGAAAAAACCTGATGCACTTGTACTTGCTTTATTTTATATATTCAATAATAATAATAATAATAATAATAATAATAATAATTAAAAAAACATTATTGAATATTTATCACAGACATTGAAAAAAAAAAAACAATATTTTATAAGCATTCGGTGTTCCTGCTGAAAATCACGTCTATTTTTTTTCTCCAATTCATGTTATTTTCTCCAAAATGTCTGTTACAATAGATTCATTTGGCGTGGATATTGAGCTTGATTACGAAAAATTCACTTTTTCTTGTACGCTTGATAGAAAGTCCAAACAAGTGAATAGATTTAAAAATATATAATTTTTTTTTCTTTTTAATATAAGGCAACATGAAAGAAAAAATGAAACATCATTGAAATTATATTTTTTTAAGATTTCTAAACTGATTCCTCAACGTATAATCATAAACTTATTAATATGAAACTATTAATTGAAAAAAAAGTATATTTTTAAAAATATATTACACACTTTTTTTATATACCTTGTTTTCTATTTTTTAGCTATTAAAATGTTTTATTGCGGCAGTTTCACTTCCATTTGGCTTGTTTTGTCAAGCGTTTATTTCCGCATCATTAAAGCGATTATTGTTTCAAATCCTATACAATGGTACGAGTTACAGAGAACATTTGAGGATTTATCGCCTGTGGCGGGCTAATGGGAAGATGCCTTACAATTAATGTATTAATTTATAATTATATTAAAAAAAATAATATGTTGTATTGTCATCGTAAATACACTACCTGCCAACGTATTTTTTATAATCGTAGCATATGAGGAAGTAGGTTAAAAATCGATTACAAAATTTCCTCTTTGCATGCAGAAACAAAGTTGAGTTAAATAAAAGAGTGTAATAATAATCATATTTTCTCATTATTTCTAAAGCAAAAATTACAACTCAAAACTACTGAATTTTAATATTATTAATTCTAATTTTTTTTAAAAACATAACTTCTAAATTATCGAGGCAATAACTGCCTCACTGCTATAGTCTCAAAGCACCCCCCCCCCTTTCAAACTTCAAACTTGAAAATCCTGAATAGTAATAAAATAAAACCTATAAATAACGCCTG
Organism: Maratus michaelseni; assembly: GCA_963931845.1. NCBI lineage: Eukaryota > Metazoa > Arthropoda > Arachnida > Araneae > Salticidae > Maratus > Maratus michaelseni. The sequence continues at coordinate 432,082,863 of OZ007588.1, forward strand.
TGTTTTATCAGCGGACAAAGTTTTTCCGACAAAGGAAAAAGAATATAGAACAATTTTAATTACCAATATCCTATAAGCGAAGCGAGCCGGATATAAACAACTGACTTAAATGGTAAATCAGGCACCTGATGATATTGGAGTGGTTCCATGTATAAACAAGGATGAAGAAACGTAAATCAGAAACTAGTTTGTTACTTATGTCGTCTTTCTGAGTTATTATAATTAATTACGCTTTATGATAATTATTCCTAATACCAGATGTATGTCAATATGTTACAGTGTCTGATTTTTATTTTTTCAGATTTTATTCAATGTGTATATAATTACTTGTAAAATGAATCAAATAAATCATTTTTAAAGGAAAATGTTTCTAAAAATTAAAAAAAATTTTTTTTTGTAAATGAAAGATGTTTGTCTGTGTATATTTACGTTTGACTGTCTGTTGGCGATGGCTACTGAAGTTTACCGCACATACATATCTGGAAATTTGGTTGTGATAGACGAAGGCATGTCCGAATGCACCTGGAACTAAGATATTTCATTTTTAAAAATTAGTTGAGATATTAATTAAAACCCTAATAAACATCGAGAAATGGCGAGTTTTTGTTGATAAGCTGATTGTGTGTGCCCCTTTACGGGTTTCCTCGGATCTTCACGTAGATGAACACGAAACATTCGGTTTTTCTTAATTTTGAAATCGTGATCGCCCGGTCCGCCGTACAGTTACAAAAAAGTTAGAAGGAGAAGAAAATGTTCGACTTACAGTCCCGGTTTCAACTCTATATTTAGTTTTAAAAGATATTAATATTTAGTATTTCAAAAAACATTTTTATTAGACCTCCATTCGCGTTTTTCTGAAATTTGAAATTGTTGCATCCGCTTCGCGTGCAAAAATACAAAAAATGAAACATACCTAATTATCCGAGATATCTTTCCTCTACTAACGGTGTATTACAAATATAATAATATTTACGATTTAAAAAATATACATTCTGCAGATTGATTCCATATAGATTTTCGTGTTTTCCGATTCGATTTCAAGTTTTCTGATTTTTCTACAAATTAAAACTGGTGCACTCGCTTCCCGCACTGGTGCATTTTAATCTTTCAATTCTAGTGGCACATTTGGTTTTGAAAAATATTAATAATTACTATTTCAAAAGAAACCTAATTCTCGGAGTTTGAATCGCGCTCATTTTCATATTTTCCTTTTTTTACCCGTTTTTAAAATTACATCTTCTTTTTGTGGACGAAAAAAACAAACCTATATTTCCGAGACTTTGCGGGTTCTAATTATATCTTTCGTTAAAAAAAATAATATTTATTATTTAAAAGTAAAAAAAATATATCATATTTCAGAGATTGTTTTTTTCCACAGAGCTTTTGGAGGTATTTTTTCCCAGTTAAAGCGAATAGTACTTTAAAACATTTTCGGAGGATATTTGTTCCGGCGCATTCCCGGTTAAATCTCTACATTTTTAACACAGGTTTTCAATACATTGGAAGATATCATATCTAGTTTTAAAAGAGAAAGGGGCTGGTGCGCGTTTAGTATTATTTAGTTTGTTTTTTTCAGGAAGTTTTTCGAGTAATTGAAATGTTAATATATCTAAATATCAGAAATTACACCGGCAATTATTGTAACGAGAGCCCAATTTTTCGTTTGGAAATATTTTCATTTAATGCATATAAAATCATACAAATTCGAAGTTCGTTTGCAAAAATAGATAAGAACGTGCATAGTACGCTGTCGAAAGCAGTAGGTCCTCTAACTGTATGTTCGTTTAGATAGATTTTCGTTTAAAAATATAAAAATCATACACATTTTTGGTTACGTGCTTCCGACGGCAGGGCTTCCCACATCAATATGTTCGTTTGGAAAAATTTTCATTTAAAATATAAAATCATTCAACACTTTTTTAAAAGTGTATTTAAGCTTATTATATTGGGCACGAGAACGCTGGGTGGAACAGTTAATATTAAATTAAAAATACATGTAAAATAATTTTCATGACAATAATACTTTTTCACTTTATATTACGTCTAGTAATTGTAATTACCAGTGGAAATTTAAGTACATTAAGTGATCTTGAAATTTTCCAATCCATCCGAAATCAATCCGATATCATATCCTATAATCTTCCAGAGGACGTTCTCAGGAGATACTTTACAGAAGTCAGGAGGAACTTATCAGAACGCTAAAACGTTGACAATTTCGATTACTTAAAATCTTGATGACATATTTTCGCATAGTTCAGGATGACTGGGGGATGATGATGTTTGTCTCATAATCTTCCTGAGGATGTCCTGGGGAGGAAAATGCGTTATATGGTAACTAATATTTTTTTATTAATTTTACCGCACATCCTCTATGAGTTTTTATTTTATAGTATGTAATTGTGGCCCTAAAGGACAATTTTGCAATTTTTCTTCCAGCGTTATATAATTTTCACATGCACTCCCAATGTTGTAACATAGTTTTATATTATACTAGCAAGCTACGCCCGCTACGCTGGTTAATTTCTTATAACGAACTTTTAATCCAACAAAATATTGACATTTCATAATTCAATTTTATATTTTAACAGAATAATAAGGCTACCACAATTTGTGACTCTTGCTATAGCCAATATACACGCCAGGACAAATAATTCAATATTTGAAAAATAGCATAATCATTAGATTTGAAATTTATATCAAGAAAAATACAATTTTTTACCTTTCAAACGCAGTTTGCCTAACAATTTTCTGACAAATACTTTTCGAGCTACTATTTTTTTTCAGTAACTTCAAATGTTTCATTTTCAGAGATTAATCTGTGGCAACAATTAGCGAAAAACCCAGTCGTCAGAAACGCATAGTTAGTTTATTAAAGAGGCTGTTGGAGAAGGGATTGTCACCACCAATTTGCTACCATCACTTTTGAAATCGGTTCGGTAGTTCTAGAGATTCCATAGAAATTGTAATTTAGAATGTTTTTAGAACGCTTTTCGCTCATTTCACCCTTTTAAATTTCGAATTTTTTTTTTATTTTGTTTTTAGAGAGCATTTACATCTTATAAGTAACTACAACGCCAAATTTCAAATTTCTAGCTCCTTCAGTATAAAACAAATCGCAATTTTAGAAAGTTTTTCGCTCCTGCATCCCCCTGGGATTACTGTTCCGACATATAATATAGCCTATGTTGGAGCCTGGGTTGTCACCATAAATTTGCCACCATCACTTTTGAAATCGGTTCGGTAGTTCCAGAGATTCCATAGAAATTGTAATTTAGAATGTTTTTAGAACGCTTTTCGCTCATTTCACCATTTTAAATTTCGAATTTTTTTAAAATTTTATTCTTAGAGAGCATTTACATCTTATAAGTAACTACAATGCCAAATTTCAAATTTCTAGCTCCTTCAGTATAAACAAAATCGCAATTTTAGAACGTTTTTCGCTCCTGCACCCCCCTGGGGATGGTGGCACCCACAAAAAATATATCCTATGCTGTAGCAGGGGTTGTCACCATCAATTTGCCACCATCACTTTTGAAATCGGTTCGGTAGTTCCAGAGATTCCTTAGAAAATGTAATTTAGAATGTTTTTAGAACGCTTTTCGCTCATTTCACCCTTTTAAATTTTGATTTTTTTTTATTTTGTTCTTAGAGGGCATTTATATGTTATAAGTAACTACAACGCCAAATTTCAAATTTCTAGCTCCTTCAGTATAAAAAAAGATGGCAATTTTAGAAAGTTTTTCGCTTCTGCACCCCCCTGGGGTTAGTGACACCGACATAAAGAAATAGCCTATATTGGAGCAGGGGTTGTCACCATCAATTTGCCACCATCCCTTCTGAAATCGGTTCGGTGGTTCCAAAGATTCCATAGAAATTCTAATTTAGAATGTTTTTAGAACGCTTTTCGCTCATTTCACCCTTTTAAATTTCGAATTTTTTTTTATTTTGTTCTTAGAGAGCATTTACATCTTATAAGTACCTACAACGCCAAATTTCAAATTTCTAGCTGCTTCAGTATAGAAAAGATCGCAATTTTAGAACGTTTTTCGCTCCTGCACCCCCCTGAGGTAGTGGCACCGACATAAAATATAGCCTATGTTGGAGCAGGGCTGTCACCATCAATTTGGCACCATCACTTTTGAAATCAGTTCGGTAGTACCAGAGATTACCCCCTACAAACAAACAAAAAAAACAATCTTTACTTCTTTATAATATTAGTATAGATTACACAACCGTATTATCATTTTAATAATGAAATTTGAATTTTACTGTATGCATACGCACTCAACGTAATTTTTTTAAATTTTGCTTAATTATTAATATTTAATCACGGACATTCATCATTATGCTCCTAAAAGTGGTATTTTATAAAGGGGGTGGCATCCCACGAACGAATGTATTTAAAATTAATTAATACATTTAAAATATCTGAATTTAAAACGTTTGCTCATTTCCATCTGAAATTTATTTGTTCTTGTATTTTGTTACTTTTCTTGTTATTTCTTTATCAGATAATTTTTAATAGACATTTTTTAAAGGCTTGTAATGATAAGCACTGAAATAAGATATGTTGGCATATGTAAAGTATGTACAGAACAAAAAAATATATATTTACATTCATTTTCCATTCACTGCTCTTTCCGAAACGGCAATAATATGTAGATAAGTTATGTAGAGTGAAATTTTAAAAATAAATTTAAGTAGGTTGTTAAGTTGTTGGAAACAATTTTGGATGGGTGGGAGTGGAAAAAAATCACTCTAAGTATTGTATTACGTAGCCAATAAAAAAACTTCATTTATCTGACACAACTGAAAATATTTTATGTCTTCTTTTCAATTTTCCCCTGTTCAAAAAATTCTATCAATTTCTTTGCAACAAAAAAAAAAAATCAATTTCTAATAGAAAGTTGTCTATAACACTTGTTTTTCTCACAAAATACAATATTATATTGAAAATCTTTTCTCCGATACCTTATTTTCTAGTTTTTAAAAATGCGTATCAAATAGAAATCAAGAATGAAAAATGAATTTTTGTGTATTGAAAAAAAATTGCTTCAGACGTGTTTATTTTTATCTCCATAAATCTTTCAAAAAATCAAAAAGATTTTACCCAGCTAGGTAAAATCTTTTTTCTACGCGAGCAAAACATTTTGAAGAATGTTTTTTTTTTTTTTTTTTTTTTTTTTTTTTTTTTTTTTTGTGGGATTCTGCCCCATGTTTATATTTTCTCGTCTTTAAATTCAAAGATTTGAATTTTGAGCTGACAAAATTTTTAATATTCAGCATCTGGAAAAATGTCTTTGAGAGAATTAAAAGGTGCAGGATATTAAATAGAAAAAATATAACAAGATTTTGTAAATAAACAATGTCCAAATATTTTTTTTTATATCTGTATATTAATTAAGATTATTTTATTTTTTTATAACATATAAGAATATCTAAATACGTGAAACTCGTTCTTTATTTAACTAAAGGTTTATTCACATTTTTCATATCGTTCTTAACAAGTAGTTGCAAAATCGTAAAAACTAAATTTGAAACTATATCATCGTTCTCTGCTAACTGAAGATATAATTTTGAACAATATTTTAACTTAATATGAATAAACATACATAGAATTGCAAATATTTTTTTTTTCTAGTTAAATATTGAAATTTTCATGTTATATTTTATTTTTGGTTATAATTATGACAATTTATTTCTGTTAATGCTACTGAACACTGTTTGTTAAAATTTGAAACAAGTATCTTCAGATATTTTCTATGCAATTTTTTAAGAATTAGAAATAATTTAACATAAAAAAAATATTTAAACATATACTTTGTTTACACAAAATATTTATGCAGCTCTTTTTAATTATGCAGAATAATAAATTTTAAAATAGGGAAAAGAAAATGCGCATGTATAATTAAATAGTTAGCATCAAAATTGTTTTATGCACTTTAAAAATACATTTTCATTTACAGTTTTTGTACATTTATATGTACAGAATGTATATGTTTAGAATTTTATATGATTTTTTTCTTGTATATCACAAATATTACAGACATGCGCTCGTATTCGTATCTTTCAAAATATATTGAGTTATTAACTAGATCATATTCTTTTTTTAAAAATACCCATACATAATAGACCATATTATTTAATGTCCAGCTAGTCATATATATATACATACACGAGGAGCTGTCAAACAGTTCCCGGAATTACATTGTAACTCTTTATCACCATAATATAGGCATACATATATATATAATCACCTTCAAATTATGTTCCTTCAGAACACACTCACTTGCGCTACTGCTCCTGCCGTTGCTAGAAACATGAAAATCCAGTTTTGGTATCTTTTCAAGTTCAGCTGTCGCGTTGGTTTTGATGTCTTCTACGGTGTCAAAAAAGTTACCTTTGAGGCTCATTTTAATCTTAGGAAAGAACCAGACATCCGATAGGGCTAAATCCGGTGAGTAGGGAGGGTGGTAGAAGAGTGTAATGTTCTTTTCTGCGAGCCATGTCAGCGCAACAATCGATGTGTGGAAGGGAACATCGATGCAGTGACCACACTGTTTGCCATTTGGGAGGGCGTTTCCTTCCGATTGTTTCCCTCGGCCTTTTCAAAACTTGCACGTACAAAGGGCCGTCATCAGTTTGTCCACCTAGTACAAATTCATGGTGCACTACACCTTCGTTGTCGAAAAACGCAAAGAGAATTACTTTTGTTTTCGATTTGACAGGACGTGATTTCTTAGGTCGAGGAGAGGAAGTTGTGTGCCATTCTGATGAATGCATCTTTGCCTCCGGGTCGTAAGCGTACATCCAGGTCCCGTTACCACTAACGAGTGTCTCAAGAAACGTCGGGTCATCTGTGCTTTTTCAAAATATTCGGCTGTAGTCAACTTCCGAGTTTCAACTTGATCCGTGTTCAGCAACCGCGGTATAAACTTTGCACTGAGACGTTTCATCTACAAATCTTCTCGCAGGATTTCATGAATGGATCCATGAGAGATCCCCACTTCTTGTTCCAACTCGTCGATACTCATTATTCGGTCTGATCTAATCATTTGTTTCACTTGCTCGACCATTCATTCGTTTCTCGAGGTTACAGTTCTCCCATTGCGTCTCTTGTCTTCCAGCGATTCCTGTTCATACGGAAATCTTGGAAAACACTCATAAACAGCTGTTTTCATTAACGAATCGTCACCGCAAAACGTTTGTACGGGTAACAATGTCTCTGAAGCAGATTTCTTCAATTTTCACATGAACTTGATGTTCACCCTTTGCTTGAATTTCGACTGAGCACCATACACTTCTACCTACAGCTATACTGCTGTAACAATGCTTGTTATAAATTCCGGTAGTAAAAAATGTAGTGATAGTAAACAAATAAATTAATTATATTGTGGTATCAAAGTGCTACAACCTAATTCCGAGAACTTTTTTACCACATCTTGTATATATATGTTACGGTCAATATGATTAATCCTGTCATTATTAATAATAATCGTTTATTATTAATAATAATCGGTTATTATTAATAATAACCGGTTATTATTAATAATGAGCAGATTAATCATATTGACCGTAACACACTATATATATATATATATATATATATATATATATATATATGTGTGTGTGTGTGTGTGAGTGTGTGTGTGTGTGTGTGTGATATTATCAGTTTGTTCACTTAACATAATAAAGGTTGTCAAATCGCCATTTTGAAACCAAAATAATGCAGTCATTTCGTAGTCTTAGTAGAGCAGGAGAAAACATATTGTGATACCAGATTCCCCAATAAGCAGAACAGATTAGTTGACAAGAATTTATTTAGTCAAAACTTAAGAAAATGGTCTACAAAATCTTTGAAGATCATAGATGTTGATATTCTACGAATAAGCAGGGTAGCGTGACATTTTTATTAAAAAAATCACTTATAGTTCCATCTAAGCTTGTTCAAGCAAGTTTTATGCTTAAGAACACACTAAATCTGGAAAGCGGAAAGAAAACATACAGATAATTACTGTGGATTTACCAAATGGCTGAAAAAGACAGGTTTTGACGTGAGGAGGAAATTCTATAACCGCAAGAATATTCTGAAAAAGAATGAATTTAAAAGATATAAAAGTATTATTGGCATCCGTCGAAAAGGAATTTTGAATAGGGAAATGTAAAAAAAAAAATAAAAAAAAATATGACACGCATTGCAAATAAAAATAAAAATTTAGAATAGAGTTTATATAGTTTAAAACATTTAAAATAGTATATATATATATATATATATATATATATATAGATAGATATATATGTATATAAACATATGTTACAGTTAAAGCGTATAATTCCGTTATTTCATAAAATACATACTTATTCAACTAAATAACTACCCAAGTCTTATTAAAGTGTGTAAAAGTATTGGGTTCTATGATTTAACTAGTTATTTTATAGAATAAAGATTGCCTAATCGTTAAAGTATAAAATAAAGAATTTGGCATTAAAACAATTCTAAATTAACATTTTTATAAATTAACTGGCGATAAATAGCTAAAATCCTTCGAAAAATACATTTCATATTACGGATAGATTATTTGATAAATAATAAACAAAGACTATATATAATTAAAATATTATTGTTAGATTAGTTAAACAGTAATAAAAAATAACAGAATATAGTGCAGCAATAGTTATATTTAAATATTTACAACTTATAATCATATAAATAACTAGATTATTCAGTCCTGCTGCCAAAAAAACTGACGCTGTTTGAAAAATGTTACAAAAATACAACATACAATTACCGTTTTTAATACTTTAACGTTTTTAATTCCTTGCATCAAATTACTGTTAAGTATGCCAAAATGAGTTTTTTCCACGTGAAAATTTATATATCAAAACCTCTAAAAATTTTCCGCTATTGCACTTTAGTCTTTTAAAAAGCTTATCTAAATTCTGTATTATTTTGCTGATTTTAAAAATTCGGATATGAGTATTTAAAAGTTTTTGAAAAGAGTTAAGGCTAATAAATAAAAATACATTCTGATCTATAAATAAAAATCGGGTGCGCCATAAATTTATTAAAACTTTCAAAAATTTTTAAAAGTGAGTAAATGATACTAGAAAAATTGAGGTTTACTAGAAAGGGATTATAGGGGAATTGGATTTGTTTAATAACTTTAAAAGTTGTGGTTAAAACATTTTTTAATAGTGGATGGCGTTGGCATGCAAAATATGAAGTAGATGTCCAGGTACTTCTTCTATTTCGTGGAGAATCCTGCAAACTACACGCTTCATCGAAGCCTCTGACAAGCTTCAGTATCACAGAACATGAAACGGGCCCTTTTCTCGTTTTGTGATCTTTTGCCTTGCGGAATTTTCACAATGCGCCGATGGTTGATTCCCCATCCTTTTAAATAGCTTAACAACACACGCTTCATCTGGTAGCGAAAGCATCCTGCTGGCATTGAATGAAGAATCTTGTGCATCGAGATGCACAAGATATTACATTTTATAGGCAGCCTAATTTTCATAAATATCCTTCATATTATGCATGCCAACCCCTTTCTATTGATAATTTTTTGTGAACTACACTTTTTTTGTTATTAAAAATACCCGATCTCACTCTAATTACAATCATGCAAACTTGAATTATTTTTAGCATCGTTTGTTCCTTTTTAATGAATTTTTGAAGTTTTAATTTTTGGCGCACCCGGTAAAATATATTCAATGTGAGACAAAATATTTTGTAATCCTACTTTCATTTCAAACAACAATGAAATATTTTGAAAAATTAAACGATTTATTTAACCAAGCATAACTGAATACAGTGAAGCACCATTTATACGTTTTTCAAGGGACCAAGAGAAAAAACGTGTAAAGGAAAAAACGTATAAACGAAATTCACAGAAGTACGAACATTTCTGTAATTACCAACAATAAAGAAATCAGATATAAATTAAAATACATGATCTACAAGAGGTATGAAATACTAAACTTCTTATTCAGGATATAATTTACAACTTACTTACTATTCATATTCATTCACCATGTACAAATTATTTTATTATTTTAAGTTGTAGGGAACTTTTGGAATGCACATAAAAAAGTTCATTGTTCACAGTTAAAAGTGCCATCTTAACATTATCATTCAAATAACTGCTAATGAGGTATTCTGGCAAGGTGTTAAAACCCACCAAAGCTTGTTGAAAACTTGACAGTGGCTTTTCAGTGCAGTTATCCCCTTCTTTACTGCTGGTTTCCTCATTTGCGATCATTTTATCGATTTTTAGAAGAGAACATGTTGCAAGTTCCGAATTATATTGCACAATATCTTCAAATGTAGTAACATCACTTAAATTTGACCAGTTTTCAGGTGGAGGAAAATGATCCGGTTCGGCGTTTTCAATAGGATTGATATCCACTGGAGTTAATAATCCGCCAAGCGCGAAGCAGTATTTTATCGTTTTGGGTAAAACATTTTGCCAAGCCATCATTATGAAATTCATAGCTTGTAAGATGTTACTTATGTTTTAGAGTGCTTTCTTTGTAAGTGCATCGTTGTGTAAAGAGACTTTTGAAATTAATATGTAATCTTATGCATTATAATATGTATCATTTGTAATAATATGTATCACTGTATCACTGCTTTTATCTGAAGATTAATTACGTTACGCAGCATCAACTCTTTTTCGTGTTATTTGTTGTAGATGTATACAAATTTGCATTTAGGTTAAGATGCTGATTATCTTATTAAAACATTTCTAAAATGAAAACATTTATATTATGCAGATTTATTAGATTTTACAGGTATACGTAACGTTTTCTCCGATTTCAGTAAATATTCAAAAGAACTAGTCTGTGAAATATTTAGAAAATTTGCTTTTCCTAACCAAAATATAGAATGGTAGTAGAATTTTCAAAATTTGATCTCTATTTGGTTGCAAATAATTAAATTATTGTGCTAAAGAAGTTATATTTTAAATGATATTTTTTGGATAAATAAACGACACTATAAATGTTTTTAAATGATCGTATTCATTACGACAGCATTTAATGTTATCTAAGTTCATTTATTAAAGATAAATTTTGAATAAACAAAATATCGGCTGATATTCGGATTACTGTTATGCATTACTTAGAAAAAGTCTACATGCGCATACCTAAACAAGTAATATATATATATATATATTAAAAAAAAAATTAAAAATTAAAGTCAATTCCTACTTAGGTCAAAAATAACACTGATCAGCATGCATTTTGATGATCATATAAATATATATTTTTCTGAAAGTGTTTTTTATGCTGATTTCAAAAATGTAAAGCATTTTTGCACACCACGTACACTTTTTTTACAAATATTATTTTTAATTAATTTTATTCTTAAATCATAAATTACTTTATAATAGTAATACTAGATGGCGCCACCAAATTTTTTAGGAATTGATTCCATATGTATATACATTACATTAATTTAAATAAATGAGAAACTGTATTTAGGAAGCTGAAATTATTTATTAATATGATTTAATAATAATAAAAAAAATTATTTATGTAAAATTAAAAAGAAAAAGCGAAATCCATAAATTTAATTTTGTAAAAAATATCTAAATTAATACTTGCTAGGTGGCAGCACCAAACAATGTTTGATCTAATGCATAGGTTTTAACAACAATAAATTTCTTTGTTTATTCACGTCTGTTTCTTTCGATTTGAAATATGCGATATATTTCACATCTTCTTTAATTGAATAATGGCTTCACGTAAATGTGTAAATGATACAGATATATTTTGTTACATTTGTGGAAATTATACTGTAGTAAAACAAAGGCAGGATATTACAGATTTTGTTAAAAATGCTTATTATGCTTATTTTGGTGTGAGACTGGGTGACCAAGATAAGACATGGGCCCCTCATAAAGTGTGTAGAACATGTGTTGAAGGATTACGACTTTGGTTGAAAGGCAAAAAGAAATGTATGCCTTTTGCTATTCCCATGGTATGGAGAGAACCTAGAAATCATCATGACGATTGTTATTTTTGCTTAGCTAATGTTCATGGGTATAGTTCGAAAAATAAAAAAGGAATTATATATCCTAACTTGCCTTCTGCAATAAGACCTATATTGCATAATGAAAGTCTTCCTGTTCCTTCTCCTCCAACCAATTTGGAAAGCATAAATGAACCAAATAATTCAGAAGATGATGAAAATCAAGAACAAGATGTCTATAAACCAAAAGTAAATGATAAAGCTCCAATTTTATTTAATCAGCATGAACTCAATGATTTGGTGCACGATTTAAATTTGCCAAAAATAAAAGCTGAACTTCTTGGTTCTCGGCTTAAATCTAAGAACTTATTATTACCAGAGACACAATTCTCTTGGTACAGGCATCGTGAAAAAGAACTTGTTCCATACTTTTCTGAAAAGGATAATTTAGTATATTGCAATAACATAAAGGAAATAATGAATTTTTACGGTATCCTTTATAATGCATCAGAATGGAGATTTTTTATTGATTCCTCCAAGACAAGTTTAAAAGGGGTTTTGTTGCATAATGGAAACCAATATGCATCAATACCTATAGCCTACTCAGTTCATTTAAAGGAAACATATGAAAATCTTGAACTTTTGCTAGACCAGGTCAAATATAAAGATCATGAATGGTTGTTATGTGGTGATTTAAAAGTGATTGGAATGCTACTTGGACAACAATCAGGATACACTAAATTCCCATGTTTTCTGTGTGAGTGGGACAGACGGGATAAAAAAAATCATTGGGAAAAGAAAGATTGGCCATCAAGAATATCATTATCCCCTGGAACAAAAAATGTAATTAAAGATCCCTTAGTCAATCCTAAAAATGTTTTGCTTCCACCTCTGCATATCAAATTAGGGATAATGAAACAATTTGTGAAAGCCCTAAATAAAGAAAATGAATGTTTTAAATATATTTGCAGCAAATTCCCTTCTATTACTGATGCTAAGCTTAAAGAAGGTATTTTTGTTGGGCCTCAGATACGAAAATTACTGACAGATAGTGAATTTGAAAAAACAATGAATGATTGTGAAAAGGAAGCATGGCTGAGCTTTAAATGTGTAGTGGAGAACTTTTTAGGAAATAAGAAAGACCCAAATTACAAAATTATAGTTGCAGATATGTTAGAAAAATTGAGATTACTTGGTTGCAACATGAGTATAAAAATACACTTTTTACATGCACATATCGAATTCTTTCCCGAAAATCTCGGAGCAGTGAGTGAGGAACACGGTGAAAGGTTTCACCAAGACATCAAAGATATGGAAAAACGGTACCAAGGCAAGTGGAATAAAAATATGATGGCAGATTACTGCTGGATGTTAAAGAGAGATCTTTGTGCTAGTGGACGAAAAGCAACTAAAAGGAATTTTTCTCAAACTAATTGATTTTTTTAATATTAATCAAATTTGTCCATATTTAAATATATTGTAAGTATAATTATTATGTCTATACTTTAATTTTTCATACATTAATTTTTTAATACATATCCTAGTCTGTATTAATTATTTACCTTTGAATAATAATTTTTTTTTATAAATTTATATAAGTGAAAGTTAAAAAATCATTATGTTTTTATAAATTTACAAATTGTTAATTTGTAAAAAATCCTGACGTGATACGCAAATTTCGACTTTACTTTTGAAATCAGCTTAAAAAATTGATCTAAAATCACCTATTCATTTTTAATCATAAAAAAAAAAGTTTCAATATGCAGATCAGTGTAATTTTTTTTTCCAGCGATCTACACGCTTCGCCACTGACGGTATTTATTTCTAAATTTATATCCTGCTAAATATATAATATAAGAGAAATTTTTTAAATGTTTTAAAAAGTAAATAAAAAATAAATAGCTAAAATACCAAAAATTAATAGCTCGAAAAGTATTTCTCACAAAATTGTTAGACAAACTGCGTTAGAAAGGTAAAAAATTGTATTTTTCTTGATGTAAATTTCAAATCTAATGATTATGCCGTTTTTCAAATATTGAATTTTAAAAATTACCAAACTTCACAACGAAGTTCCATAGCGAAACCTTCACGCGTAAAAAGATAATGGAGCTGTTCAAGGACGAAGATCAGGCGGCGCGCAGGCGAAGGAGACTATAAATATGGAGTGAGTCTATACTTTTGAGAAGATATGAAATATAAAACAAAAATTGATTAATTAAGTTTAATTAATGAATTAATATTTGAAAAAAACTGTATTAACATCAAGTGTCATCCACTACAAGTTTTAAAAAATGTATTTGAACATGAGTGGATGAATAAAAAGTATTTTATTAACGATTAAAAATTTGAACAATATATATATATATAGAGGGTGTGAGCTAATAGTAGGAATTGAAATGAAAAAAAAAATGAATCATTTAAATAATATTATTCAGAAAAGTTCACATTATTTTGGCAATCTTTCTGTAGCATTTAGATTAAAAAAAAATACAGCATTTGTCTGTGCCGTGCCGTATTATTATTATTTTTTATGATTATTAGTTTAAAACTTTTTCAGTATTGTGTGAGTAGAAAATAAGTCTTTTGTTCTAACCAAAATTTCAGATTTTCCTTTTAAATCACTTTATCATAGAATAATAAATTTTAATACTTAAAGCTAAGAATTAGGCAATGTATTATTCTATTTAAATATATGAATAAAAATAGTATATAAGAAAATATAAAATTTATAAAACATAAATTTTATAAATTATTTTGAAAAATAAAGTCATTTATGGATAAAATAATATACAGGCAGTCTATGAAAATATACGTATTATGTAAAATGCATTCTCAATGCTGTACACTCTGTTTTATGACAAACCAAATACATTACAATATTTACAAGATATTTTGCATGTGTTTATCGTGCATTTTACATTGTCAGTGAATACCGTGATAATGATAGAGCAATCTTTAATCTTATTTTATGAGTCTCGTTTTCTGTAATTTACTTTCTTAAATGTTCAGTTAAAAACGAAAAGTTTTTCGGAAATGCTTTCTGATTATAGGACTTAAAAAATTCATTTAAAATTACTATGTTTATCTAAAATCTTACGTTACTTTGTAACACTTTCCAACATAGTTGAAAAGTGTTTATGAATTCGGTTTGCCTGTCTATATGTCTGTCTACCGTCTGTCTGCCGTCTGTCTGTCTGTCGTCCGTCTGTCCGTGCTCTAACTCGCGTAAATATATATATATACAGTTATGTTATTGAGGTTTACTGTGGCATGTTCCGTATTGAATATGAAGTGTGTAGCAATTATAGTTTTTCTTTTTTTTTTACAGGGACAATCGAAATAATTCCGTTACATTACGGTCTATGGGATAAAATCATTTGCGGTTTATTTTAATGATGTTATACAATTTCAAACATATTGAAATTGATATATATCAATGAGGTGCACTACAAGCAGCTTACTATAGAATATGGTGTGTATAGCATATTTATCATTCGTTATCTTAGATATGGCATATTGTTCTTGGATATACGTGCATCCCTTTTAATGTATTTAATTTTAATTATTTTTTAACATCTATTTTAATATTTTTTAATAAAAGTGTTTCTTAATGTAATATATTTTTTCAATAAATAATTTTAATAGCTATTTATTACTAACTAGGCTGTCTTCGCCCGTCTAGCCGGTCGTTTCCAAGTGGGGCCCAGATACATAGTACAGCGTACCGCCCTGACTTCGCTTGGGGACCAGAAAGTGCATTTTATATGCAATCAGAAAAATATAAATAAAATACTTTAAATTTAAAGTATACGAAAATAACTAATAAAAAAACACTTAAATAAAGATTTCGCGACATAAAAAGTTTTTTTACATGACCACCCCCCTGACAAAATACTACTGGGCCCTTTCCCGTGATTATCTAGGGGTGGGGCCCAAGTACTTCTTTGTATCTGGGCCCCACTCGGAAGCGACCGGCTAGAATATAATTAAAAAATCAGCAATAGTTCTGTTTTTCGTCTAATCTTCCGCAATCGGGTTCATAGCCGATGTTGCCCACAAACGCGCGACCTCTAAATTCGCTGAAATACATGATTAAGAACTTTTTTTTGTAGATTTGTAAAGCGAAGTTTCAGATTCTTACTTAAAACTGCTGCTGGGATTTGGCACAATCACCTAAAATTTTCGAAACACAGTGTGACCCCCTTGATGGATTATTATCTAAAATTGCTGAAATACATAGCTGTTGGCAAACAAGCCGCCTCTGCTCTGCGCTGTAGGTTACGCGCGCTAATACGTAGATAAATAAATAGATATCATTATGGCCATGAAAACACAATTAATATAATAATATAGGTAACTTCTTACCTTTATCTTTCTCCAGCAGCAGTATTCCTCATACTTCGGCTTGGTGCACATTTGTTAACTGCGGTGGGTAATCCATTTATTACGAAGCTAAAGTGTTAAAAACATAAAAGTGTTGGTTAAATGAATTATATTATTTATATTGAGTCCACACTTGAGACTTGATCATTTTTGTAATGGAGAATTATATTTAAAATTTTGACTTAACATTTACAATTAACATTTTACATACAGCTGCCTTTTGCAGCAACAGATTAAAATTATTACATCTTTCTCTATTGAGATAAAAAGGGCAACTAACTTAATAATAAAAAGAGTTTTTTTTGAGTCAGAGTTCTTTTGATGACGTCAGACAGACGCAGCATGCGTGGGTTGATATTAAAACTAATTTCGCGAACATATTTCACATATTAATACCATTGTTTATCTTGAGTAGGATGATTTGGCTAAAATAGAAAAGTTTGTTCATTATAGAATGATTTATTATCACTTAATGTATTTATTTATGTGTTCAAATGTTTGCATTCTTGAATTGCTCCCTGTTTTGAAATCAGTTAATGATATCTGAGATGGTTATAAATCCATCAATAGTTACCTATTTTATAGTACATTTGTTATCCTAAATTGTTATCCTTTCTGCAATGCCATTTTGGCTCGGACAATACGGCACTGTTAATTGATGTTTAATGCCCCTTTTTCTTAAGTAATCCTCTATCCCTCTATTTATGTACTCTCCCCCGTTATCGGATCTTATTGCTTTCGGATATATCCCGAACTGGTTTCGAACCATAGCTATATAGTCGATTAGTTTATCCTGTACTTCATCTTTATGTTTTAATAAGTATATTACAGTAAATCTTGAGTAGTCGTCAATGAAAGTTACAAACATTGTTTTACCACCTATTGTGGGGGTTCCTATCGCTGTGCATACGTCCGTGTGCACTAGATCGAGTACTCTACCTGTTTTGTTCCTATACACTGTTTTGGGATAGGGAGCATCGGTTGTTTTTGTTTGTATGCATGTTTCGCATGTTGTTCCATGATTGCAATTATTTAATTTTATGCCATAGGCTAAGTCGTCTTTAACCATTTCCTTTATGGAATTATAATTTCTATGCCCTAGGCGTCTGTGCCAAAGTTCCAGGCAGTTTTTACTTTTGCATTCATGTGCCATATTTACTATATTCCTATCTGCATTTTCTAATAATTCAACTTCGTATAGGTTATTTTCCATTTTTGCCTCCAAATAGATTTTCCCATTTCGTGACAGCGTGCATTTATCTTTATCAAATAATAATTTATATCCATTCTTTGTGGCTCTACTAACTGAAATTAAATTAGATTCTAGCTCCGGTACATATAACACTTCTTTTAACGTAATTTTATTTATGCCTCCAGCGGATGTTTTTGTCGTGAATGTAGTTTCTCCTGTACCTAACGAGTTTAGAGTTTTTCCGTTGCCAATTATGACGGCTGTTTTTTCTGTGTCATTTAACTTAGTAAACTCATCTTTATTGTTTAGGATATGTGAAGATGAACCAGAATCAATAATCCAGGTTTGTTTTCCTGCTTTGGCAATTAGAAAGGCTGAGTCGCTGCCTTGATCTGGTTTTGTTTCCGTTCTATAATTTCTCGTGTTTACTGATTCGCGGTCAGTGTTTCCTATCTGGTTATCCGATTGTTGATAACACAACGATAATGAGTAATATTTATTTTTGTATGTTTGTTGTTTTTGTGTATTTGGGTGATTGTTTCGATTTTTCAAATGCCAAGATTCTCTGTACGTGTGATTTCTCAATTTGCAATACGTGCACTGTTTATCTTTTTTAAAGTTATCATTAGGCAATCTTTTCTGCGTTTTAAACGCTTTTGTTGAATTTTCACCCTGGTCTGTGTTTTCAACCCTTCTGTTGTACTCATCTGTTAATTTACTTCTAATAAATTGTGGTGTGAGCTCGTCCTCATTTCACGATTCAAAGGCAGTAATTAACGTATTATAACTAGGGGGTAACGAACACAGCAATAAAGCTGAAAGATGGGAGTCGCTAATTGTTTCCCCGATCGCTGAAAGTTTGTCAATTAATTCTAGAATGTATGTTATGTGTTTGATTAAGTTCCCGTTTTCTTGGAGCTTGGCTCCATAGAGCTTTCTTAACAAAAATAATTTACTAGAGAGGTTCTCCCGTTCGTGTATGGTTTTAAGTGCGTTCCAAGTGTCTCTAGCTGTGTTAAGCCCCTTAACATGAACGATTTGAGAATCGTCAATTGATAGGTTAATTATGGCTCTTGCCTTCCTGTCTTTCTTTTCCCAGTCAGTTGTGACTGGCGTGGGCCTATCTTCGGTAATTACGTTGAATAAGTCTTCTCTAATCAGTAACATTTCAGTTTTAAATTTCCAATTACTGTAGTTACTAGCGTTAAGTTTTTCTACAAGCTGTATCTCACGTGATGCGGCCATTTTACTAGTTATTTAAGTTTTGTTGTTAAAGAGGAATTGCTCTTTTATTATTTTATATAAAACTTCTTATATATATCTAGTTTTATTCAATTGTTTAACATTTCATATATATCAACAAAAAATGCACAATATTTATTTCATAATCAAATAACTAACTATATTTTCAATAATTTTCAATTTCTTTTTAATGTGCACACATGTATGGCCAGTAGTTTTTTTTTTCTTTTCACAAGTATTATTTATCTACTAAAATATAAGACTTTTTCAGTCTCATGATCAAAATATTGGCAAAAAGCCGCCTCTGCTCTGCGCTGTAGGTTACGCGCGCTAATACTTAGATAAATAAATAGATATCATTCTGGCCATGAAAACACAATTAATATAATAATATAGGTAATTTCTTACCTTTATCTTTCTTCAGCAGCAGTATTCCTCATACTTCGGCTTGGTGCACATTTGTTAAATGCGGTGGGTAATCCATTTATTACGAAGCTAAAGTGTTAAAAACATAAAAGTGTTGGTTAAATGAATTATATTATTTATATTGAGTCCACACTTGAGACTTGATCATTTTTGTAATGGAGAATTATATTTGAAATTTTGACTTAACATTTACAATTAACATTTTACATACAGCTGCCTTTTGCAGCAACAGATTAAAATTATTACATCTTTCTCTATTGAGATAAAAAGGGCAACTAACTTAATAATAAAAAGAGGTTTTTTGAGTCAGAGTTCTTTTGATGACGTCAGACAGACGCAGCATGCGTGGGTTGATATTAAAACTAATTTCGCGAACATATTTCACATATTAATATCATTGTTTATCTTGAGTAGGATCATTTGGCTAAAATAGAAAAGTTTGTTCATTATAGAATTATTTATTATCACTTAATGCATTTATTTATGTGTTCAAATGTTTGCATTCTTGAATTGCTTCCTGTTTTGAAATCAGTTAATGATATCTGAGATGGTTATAAATCCATCAATAGTTACCTATTTTATAGTACATTTGTTATCCTAAATTTTACGCAACTACCTATTACTGAGATATCGCAAAATAACATAAGAAATCCGACCCCCATTTAACCCTCAAGCTCATAATAACTAAAAGTGCTGCTGAAATATGGCAAACATTTGAAATGACCTATCATTTTCGACCCACATTTAGCCCCCCCCCCTTAATGAGTGAATTTCTAAAATCGCTGAAATATGTGTTTAATTATTTTTATAGCAGATTTATCCTGAATTTCACGCTCTTATCCAAAACTACTGATGAGATATGGTGAAAAGGTGAAATCATCGAAAATTATCGACCCCCCCCCATTTAACCCCCTTACTAGTTGAATTTGTAAAATCGCTGAAACTTGTTTTTAACTAACTTTTTGTACATTTGTTATCTTGAATTTCGCGCTTTTAACTGAAACTGTTGTTGAGATATGGTGAAAAGGCAAAATGACCTAAAACTTTAGACCCCACATTTAACCCCCTTAGTGGTTGAATTTCTAAAATCGCTGAAATACGTGTTTAATTATTTTTTTAGTAGATTTGTTATCTTGAAGCTCACGCTCTTACCTAAAACTGCTGATGAGATATGGTAATAATGTGAAATCATCGAAAACTTTCGACCCCCATTTAACCCACTTAGTGGTGGAATTTCTGAAATCGCCTGAAATACACGTTTAACTATTCTTTAGTAGAATTGTTATCCCGAATTTCACACTCCTACTTAAAACGCCTGCTAAGATATGCCGAAAAGACGAAATTATCTAAAAATTGCGAGCCCCCTGTGAAGTGGATTTAACTTCACATATTCCACTTTCTTAAAATTAATTCCCCCATCCCCTTACTTTTTCTAAATTTTTCGTTCCTTAAAATTACGTTATTTTTCGTGTTATAAAGTCTAGCTACTCCCTGTATTTCTCTTTTATTAAGCGTTCTTTAATTCATTCGGATCTCTTTCCTCACCGCATAAATCATGTCGTTATAAAAAAAAAGAAAAAAGAATTTATTCCCATTACATTCCGCTCTTTGCTATCGGCGTCCAAACTTTACAAACATTTTTACGCCTACACTTTTATTCGTCAAGGTTTCATTACTTTTAACGTATTTCATTTTTTTCCCAATTGTCCAGATGCCTTTAATATATAATATCTCTAACGTACCAATTCTATTTTTAACGCTAGTTCTCAAATCTTTAAACTAACCAACCATGAGAAATGCTTCATGCGGTTTCGCCGGTTTACCAAAATTCCATATCTCCATTCTGGCGCTTAAATTCATATTTTTCATTCATCTCTCCCCCATAGTCTTATCATTAACGGACAATTACCACCTGTTTCTCATCACGTTGTTCTCGTCAAAACAGTACGTTATCTGGCTGATTGGCGTATGTAATTATCGCCATGACTGCACTGTAACCACGAAAATAAACTATGAAACAGCTCAGATTCTCTCGCTGCTGGTCTGTGATTAAAGACATGTAATCGTTCGTGCCTTCTCTCCAGTGCTCTCGGGCATTTTTATGCCTATGGATGCTTGTACCTGAACCCGTGGTCAACTTCATCTTATAATAAAAATATTTGTTTATCAAGAAATTCCTGACTTCGTATCCATCCACTCTCTGTGCTCTGTTTCCCTGGATATTAATCAAATTATTTTATTGCAGCCCAACCGACGTGGAATTATACGCCAACATTCCACGTCACACCCCCATTTAACCCCATTTAACACAATTTTAGGATATGAATTTTCAAAAATACTTTCTTAGTACGCGCCTACATTGTGTAAAGAACATGTCTTCCAAATTTCATTGTTCTGGGACAAACGGTTGAGGCTCGGCGTTGATTATGAGAAAATCAAGCTACTCCTTTATAAGTATAGATTATCATCTGTTTAATAATAATGATTTTTCTTTTTTTATTTTTTTTTGTTACTTTATAGTTCTCTTTTCCTCGTTTTGCTTTTTTATAGATTTTTTACAATGTAATTTCATAGGTCTATTTTGAATCAAGTGACTTTTCTTTCAGCTTACATTTAGGTAATGTAACTTATTCATACCATTTCTAGATGGTAGCACATGTTATTTTATATATATCATTTTTTACTCCCATTTGGCACATGGTTACTTACTTGTCCATGGTTCATAGAGTCGATCGAATTTCAGTTAAATAATTATTTTACTTGGTGAGTTATTCAATATATCTTTGAGTTTAATATGTCCTTTTGTTGAATTTTGAACTATTTCTTGATTACCTTAATTTCTGACAGTCATTGGTTTTGCGATAGGTTATAAGAAGCTTAAAATTATCATTTTTAAGCTTATTGCTGCCAAATTCGATGAAATAACATATATTTACTATGAATTATTCTTATAAAGCTTCTCTCAATCACGCATAAAATATTCATTGTTTCTCATATTTCCATCTTAAATTGAATGTTTTTGAATTTTTTTATTATATTTTCCTTTGATTTTTACACATGTGATTTTAGTTTAATTATATATATATCTGTATAATATAATTAATTTTGCTAACTTTAATTCTTGTTTACATATTTTAGTTGGCATAAATATTCTTCTAAATCACTGTAATTGTTTTAAACTTTTATTATTTTTCCCAACATATCAGTCCAAATTTTATTAATTTAAAACAAACAACGGTTTTATATAATTATCCCTTCTTTTTAATTTTATCATGGGTGAAACATTATTATTATTTTTTTTATTATTTTATCAGTTTAGGCATTTATTATATATATATATATATATATATATATATATATATATATATATATGCGCGGACTTCTGAAAAAAAATATAAAAACATATAAAAAAATCACAAAAAATTCTAAATATGTCCACAAAACTTATAAAATAAAAATGCCATTAAAGAGGGTTGAGGTGTGGACTGCTAAAAAAAAAAATGAAACATAAAAAAAGGGTTTATCATTTGTACTTTTTTATCATGCATTATTCTACATATGAAACCTTATTCTTGTCTATATTTGTATTCCTGTTAAATACATTTACCATTAATTATTTATTATTACTTTATTATCTACATATTTATCTCTCATCATTACTATCATTTTTTATTAAAAAAATATATATATATATATATTACAAACAAGGGAACCACTTTTGGTGCAGCTCGCACCTAGCATCGAGACCTAGTTCATTTTGTAGCCTTACACATAAAAGTAAGAGAAACGATAAAATTTATCTGTTAAAATCATATTTTATGTATTTTTTATACTTTTAATGTTTTATTATTCGAATTTATATTGTTAATTTCACGCCAAAAGCGAGTTAAGACGCCAAATTGGGTGCTACAATACAAACCAATTCTCACTTACGCACAGCAAAACACTATGACATTCGGCCAGGGTTGCAAGGAAAAAATCCACTGTAATGAATAAAGTCAATGTCGCGCTGCCAAAAATGCAATTATAATGATGTATTTTCTCAAAATGAAATTCGTAGGTTTTTAAAGGAATTTAATTTTTTTTTCAATATTTTATACTTATTATTAACTAATTTGTATATTAAAGTACTTTTTTCAAACTTCAAAAACAAAAAAAAAACTTCTATGTTAATAGTGCGATAAGTGGTCTCGAAAACAGCATTTTCAGAAAGATCCCAACGATTACAATTTTATATGTTGGATTTCTTTAACTTGATACACTAAAAATAATATTAGTCCCCTCATGTTGCGTGTGTTTACGTTACTTTCCTACATGTATCAGAAATGGTACAATATCCCCACAGCAATATATATAGATATTATGGGTATAAAATAATGTAATAATCATTATGTCGAATCGAGATATTTTTACCTGAAATTTCGACACACTATTGAATTTTGAAAATAGTAATCGCTTGATAAACATGCTTTTCTAAAAAATATAAATAGCTGTAACATGAAACACTCAGTTTAGAAAAATTCTCCTGTGTATTCAATAATGTTGTTGTTATTCTAAAAGACACGAACAAATAATATTAATGGAATTTTTTTAAGTCTTCCAAAAGCATTTTTTACTATGCAATTCTGCTTTTAGGAGAAATTTGTTGTTATTTAAAAAAATCCCAATCTTTATGGATATAAATTCCAGTTCCAGGATAAAATCAAAAATAACATAAAAAAAAAACTATGTACACATAATACATGATGTTATCCACTCTATTATTGCCACTTCTTTACATGTCATTATAGCAAATCTACACAGTAAATAAATATAATAAAATAAATAAAGCTTCTCGCGATAAATAAGGTGCAACATTCATTGACTGTAATAAGCATAAAAGTCATTCCGGCCTGTACCGGGAGAAAAAGGTAGCTTTCCTATATCTTCGTTTTAAAATTTTAGCTAATGTTACACGAAAACAGCAAGTTAAAATGCAAAGAAAACGTTTACAAAAGATTCCTTAATACTGAATTTGAATAAGAAATTCGCCAAATTATTGAGCAATAGCCCAATTGGCTTAATTTATGAAGACTTATTTTGGTCGCCAAATTTGGCGATATTTAGCCAAATATCGCCACTTTTGGCGAGAATTTGGCGCTAACGGATATGAATATATAGTTTTATGCGTATGATTGGGAAAATTATTACAACAATGAAAGAAAATAATTTGCGAGTAATCGCGTTAATGTGCTGTTTTGTTTCAAAATGTCAGCCACCCTAGAATTTCAAACTGCTCTATCTCAGCCATTTTTTAAGATAGAGGTAAACCAAAAAATGCTCTGGAATCCTCGTATCAAGGCCTAACACTAAATTAAAAAATAAATTTGAATTTTTAACTTTTTTGTATATTTATTTTAGTTTTAAATTTTTCATCTTGAAACAAAATGGCGGACTAAGCTGGCCAACGAACTCGGTCGAGACATTGATGAGCTTAATACACACAATTAGTTTCATCAAAATTGATTTATAAATACGAGCGTTGTCGTATGACATAGATCATATATATATATATCATAGCAAACGCTACCGCGTTTGCTATAATATGTTTAAGAAATAGAAAATGCAAACGTTTTTCTGAAATTTCTGGCGAACCATTTGACATACGACAATGATTTTTTTTTGAAAGATACAACTCGACGAGACGAATAAAATGATAGCATTAAAAATTATTGCAGTTTACTGTAGTTATTTATTTAACTTTAAACGAAAAAATGAAGACGAAAAGTTCAACAAACTCTAGCTAAACTTCCACTGGCTGTATTAACTTCGTTTTTGTTTTATTTTTTTCCTCTTGGTAAAACTTAATTTTTTTTTTAATTTGTATGTTTGTCGGTCGCTGAGAAAATCTAATTTATGTTGTAAAGCTTCGGTTGAACATTGGTTTTTCTTTTCTTTTTTTATCGTAACAAACGCGCGCGTTTGCACGAAAGTTTAAATAAATATTATTATTATGTATGTAACAGAATTCATTCAAATTAATTAAATCACGTGATAAACATGCTTATTTGTTTTTATTTTTATACTAGCGTAAATGGCCGTTATAGGACAGTAATTGTTGGTAGAAATTTAGGTTTTCACATTAAATTTGAAATAATACACATATACTATTCATTGACAAAGAGGAAATATAGATATTGAAAAATTATATCCCGTCAGGCCCCTGCTGTTCACGTTCAAACTCACTAAGTATTTTATATGCTTATGTAAAAAAACTGTTTTTGATAATTTCATTGAATTCACGTAAAATATGCGGCAAACAATTTTCGGTACTATTATCCCTTCGACCACTTTTTATAACAAAAATCTATCGCCAAACTGTAATGCCAAATAAAAGAGAGAACATTGCCCTTGGAATATCAAAATAAATAAATAAATAAAATATAAGAATTTACAGACACAATTGTTATTTTAATTAATGAAATAACTAATAAGTCAGTAAAACATAATGAATAGTACACGCAAATGTCGAATTAAAAACCACTTGATGACATAACAAACACGTATAATGCTTCTGACATCAAGTAAATTGGACTGCATTTTTGGCGTTTAATCTTTGAGTTGGCGATAGTATTTTGTTATGAAAAGTGGTCGACGGGATGATAGAGAAGTACCCAATTTTCAATGTCGTCGTTATTAAGTCGTTCCTGTACAGCTTGTGCTGTATCTTTTATTTTGGTACTTTTCCGTTATACCAACACCATGCCAAAATGTTTGCTAATGCGCCAATTATTTCAACCCTGACCGAGCAGATGTTGTCTACAAATCGTGTTGTCATGCAAACCGTGCCAAACATTTTGATTTGTTATTTATTGAATTTAAAACATTTTTCACTACTTTTCCGTTATACAAAAACCATTGTCGCCAAGCGTAATAGTAAGCGCATAATGAAATTCCCGTGAATCAAAACACTTGAAAAAAAAACAACACTGTTGAAACGAAAGTGAGCATTTGAAAAATATAACATTTGAAAATTACAGACTTTTAAGCACTATTTTATTAAAATTAAAACACAAATATATACTTAAAATAAGAAAACAAATAATTGTTATACAATAAAAGGAAAAATCCTGTGCCCGTAGATTTAGTGGGCTCTTATTGGCGATAAATGTTTGATGTGGTTGTTGCGATCTTGTGAAAAACCTTCAATCTGGAGGCACGGCAGTGCCTCCGCCAAGTCGAGAGAGGACAGCCGTAAGCATACTTTTCTGGAAGCAACTCAGGGCACTTTTGACCCCCTCATATCTCCGCGCTGCAGTATCCCAAAAATTTTAAACTTCAATTATAGAGAGTATTTGGCCCACAGGACCAAAATTTAAAATTACAACTTTCTGTCTTTTCTAGTTCAGGCGATATATGAACTCAAACATTCGATTTTTTGTCACTTCTTACTCACTCGTTCACGCGTCATCAAAAAGATTGGGTAGATCCCGTAGCCCCAGAAACTTGACATTTGGAAAAAAGGTAGTGTTTAGGATACAAAGAAAGGAAAAATTATAAAATCCAGAAAATTAAAAAAAAAAAACATTCGAAAATTCAACAAATTCCATCAAAATTGAAAATTGAAAATAATACGATCTTGTAGTCTTGGAAACTTAAGATTTGGTGTGATGGTAGTGTTTAACATCCAGAAAAAGAAAACATCAAAAACACCAAAAAAATCGAAAGCAAAATTGAAAAAATCGAAGAAATTGAAAAAAACCGAAAATTTGAAGACAATCCGATTTTGTTGCGCTAGAAAATTCAAATTAGGAATAAAGGTAGTATTTAGGATACAGAAAAAGGAAAATTAAAAAAATCCAGAAAATTCGAAAAAAAAATAAAAAAATTCGAAAAAAATTGAAAAAATGAAAATAATTTGATACGATAACGCTCGTATTTATAAATTAATTTGGATGAAACTAATTGTGTGTATTAAGCTCACCAATGCCTCGACCGAGTTCGTTGGCCAGCTTGGTCCGCCATCTTGTTTCAAAATGGCGGCCCCGGAAAATTTTAAAACTAAAATAAATATACAAAAAAGTTAAAAAATCAAGTTTATTTTTTAATTAGTTGTTAGGACTTGATACAAGGATTCCAGAGCATTTTTTGTTTTACCTCTTTCTTAAAAATTGGCTGAGATAGAGCAGTTTGAAATTCTAGGGTGGCTGACATTTTGAAACAAAACAGCACATTACAAACTAGTCGGATGTGCCAATCCCAAAACTTTCTTCTATCTCAGTCATGTTAATACTTCAAAATTCGCTATCACATCGCCAATAAAATCAATATTTTTCGTCATTCTGTTGTACGTCAGCTGCTTGCGAATGGTTGGGTTACAGGGATGCGAACAACCAATGTATACTAAACTACGAAAAGTCCTTCTGGCCTGAACCGACAGGAACAGATAGCCTCCCTATTCCTTGGTTTTATGATTTTAGCTAATTTTACTGGAAAACACGAAGATAAAATGCGTGGAAC
This sequence comes from Maratus michaelseni, assembly GCA_963931845.1. NCBI lineage: Eukaryota > Metazoa > Arthropoda > Arachnida > Araneae > Salticidae > Maratus > Maratus michaelseni. Next base: position 432,110,579 of record OZ007588.1, read on the forward strand.
CAAAATAAAGAAGATTCAATCCCAGTTCTCGTCAACATTGAATTTGAATGAGAATATCGCCAAATTAGTCCTCTACAGCCAAGTTCGCTTCATTTATGGCAACTTATTTTGGTCGCCAAATTTGGCGATATTCCGCCAACTGTCGCCAAGTTTGGCGAGAATTTGACGTTGGCGAATATAAATATATAGTGATAAGCATATAATAGGATTAATGGTTACAACAATGAAAGACAATTTGCCGAAAGCATGTTAACTAAAACTCATAAATTAAATCCGTTTATGGATGAATTCTGCTGCCTTGTTTGAAAATGTCAGCCACCCTAAAATTTCAAACCGCTCTATTTCAGCCATTTTTTAAGATAGAAGCAAAACAAAAATTGCTCCGGATTCTCCGGATCAAGGCCGAACATTTAAAGAAAAAAGTTTTAGGATTTCTAAATTTTTTTTACTTGCACATCTTTTTGAATTTTAAATCTTTAAATGGCTATCACAGCGCCCCCTTTCGTCAAAATATCCCCAAATTCTAATAGAACCTGCTTGCCATAGCCAAAAATATAGAAAAAAAAATGGTTCAATTTGAAGCATAACATCATACACTTTTAGATGGTACAATAGTGAAAATGGAGCAAAAATATCGATTACAGCGCCCCCTTTCGTCGAAATATCCCCAAATTCTGATAGAACCTGCTTGCCGTAGCCAAAAACGTAGAAAAAAAATTTGGTTCAATTTGAAGCATAACATCATACACTTTTAGATGGTACAATAGTGAAAATGGAACAAAAATATCGATCACAGCGCCCCCTTTTGTCGAAATATCCCCAAATTCTGACAGAACCTGCTTGCCATAGCTAAAAACATAGAAAAAAAATTTGGTTCAGTTTGAATCATAACATCATACACTTTTAGATGGTACAATGAAGACACACAGACGGACAGACGGACAGACGGACAGACAGACATTTTGTAAAAACATGTTTTTCGGAATCTCTGACCTCTAAAACGTGTAAATCCGTCAAAAACCGGAAGTCGGAAAAAATTTCGATTACAATACTTTCTTCTATTATAGATAGAAGAAAGTAAAAACCAACGATAAATTTATGGTCAATAATGGTCAAGCAGGTGCAATCCCGAATGAATACTCCGTGTTATTATAACTGCAACGATTTGGCGAGTGTTGTAAAAACAATGTAACAATAAAATTTTGACAGTAGCAAAATTTTTTGCTTTTCACGATATTAAAAAATCTTTAGTTTTTATCAAAAAATTTAAATGACTAGTATTAAAAAATGCTCTGAAGAGCACCAAAAAAGGTTAATATGTTTCAGTATGAGAAAGGGTTGGACAAGTGCTTCTAATTGAGCATGAGAAAGGAAAGGGGTTCCTGCTTGGCTGCAGCTCACTGTCAATGCGAACTTTTGAAAAAATTATATTCGCGCTTTTTCCATATGAATGAAATCACTCACAGTTACGATAAAAATTTATAGTTTAAAGACGTAGCCAGTAAAGACGCAGCTTGATTAGACATGAATGTAAGGCGACATAGTACCAAAAACCTTAGTTCCTGCAGCGTATCACACTCATGCAGTGCTACCAAGCATGCCTGCAGTGTAGAACTGCACAGGAAATTTATTTGTATTGCAGTGCAGAGTGTTGCAGCATTCTAAACAGGAACAATTTCACATATGCACGCATTACAGTATAATGCATTCAGTGATTGAAATTATATGCAAGTGGCTGTGTCTCCACAATGCAATATGCAGTACAGCAATGCATATGTAAGTTATAAACGAACATTAGACGCATATACCTTTAATACGGAAGTACAAAGAAACAGTGCGGATGTGCACTGAGGCTCAAAAGTAGAATAGGAGTGTACAGTGTAGTATAGTCTGTAGATCAATAATGGTACACAGTGCACTGTACAAAGCTGCATTACAGACGCACGCACAGTACAACAGTAGAGCAGTGCAGTTGACATGTAAAGTACGATGGAAAGTTTCACTACAGTACCGCAAATATCTTTTATATGAAAAAGCGCGAATATGTTTTTTTCAAAAGTTGGCATTGACAGTGAGCTGCAGCCAAGAAGGAAACCCTTTCCTTTCTCATGCTCAATTAGAAGCACTTGTCCAACCCTTTTTCATACTTAAACATATTAACCTTTTTTTGGTGCTCTTCAGAGCATTTTTTAATACTAGTATATAGATATATCTATATATATAAATCAACATTTGAACGGAGGGTGGTTTTGGGGTCTGGGGGTCATGATCAGTGAAAATATATCGAAATTTTCCGGAACTGCTTTCCTCCGAACGGCTGCAATAGGTAGTTTTATACTTTCTTTGTATTGAAAGCTACTTAATAGTGAATAATCTATGAACATTATATGTATTATCAATAGTATGCTTACATGGACAAAAAAATATTTCTGGTTATTTAAGTGAAATATTTTATGCCTAGTGGCATTTGATTTTTTTTTATTGTGTGTAAATATGTATTAATATAAATATATTCTCATGTATGAAATGCGACATAAAATAATACTTTTCAATGAAAATATATAAAATTTATGTGAGTTATTGAAATTGCAAGGTCATTTTTTAAATGTTAGAATGTATAAAAAAGCCTTTGAATTTTAAAATTTTAAATATAAAAATGTCATAAGTAACATTCATATTCCTTTTCCCTTTTGATGTAATGACACATATTTTTGAACTTCTGAATTCCAGAATATGAAAAATTATTTTTTACATTTTTATAAACTACATACCACATAAAGGCTTTGATATGATAAAAAAGAATATTTGATCAAGTTACACACAATCGCGCTTTCTCTGATTCTGGAAATCGAATGGTAGATTTTTTTGTAAAATGATTTTGCAAGGACGAAAAAATATAAGGAATATTAAACAGATAAAAGGAAAATATTATGTAAAATTCGGTATTTCATATTCCAACTTTCAAGTGATAAAAGTGTAAAACGATAACAGTTGTAATTAAAAATCTACTTTCTTTATATTTATTCTTTCAGAAAATAAAATATTATACTTTCAAATGATTTTTTTAATAGATTTCAGATTTTGAAAATTTTCGAAGAATTGAAAAACATGACAATATTAGGATAATATTCCATAAATTCTAAATAAAATTCCAATGAACGTTAATAATCTGTGATTAACTATGTGCTATTGAAAGAAACGGTACAAAAGTAATTATAGTGTATTAAGCAGATTGTGCATAATAGTGTACTAATTGCTAAAGTAATCATGGCGCCAAGTTGGTGTCGAAAATAAAATATTTTATAAGTTTATTTATTTATTTATCTTAAAAGTATAAGATGTGATGCTTCAAAAATTTTCAATGATAAAAATTGGGATTGAAACAATATTTGTCAATTTATCTTTTACGTCAGGGAAAGGAAAAAAAATCTGTAATCTTGATTTTTTTTCACTTTTTCAAATGGACAATATTCGCCTGACAGACTGATGAAACTTCCCCATTATGTGTTTCGTCTAGTTGCAAAACCGGTCAACTCCTCAAAATTTGAAAATGTGTTTTTTCAGCTTTTTAAGTTCTAAGTAAACGTTTCTACCATCTGGAAATAATAAACAAGCCTAAACTGGTTAAATCCCTGTTTTATATGCGTTTGAAAATCACGATGTGCTGCAAAACCGGCCAAATCCTTAAACTAGTGAGGTTCAAAAGCGGCCATCTCCATATCCGCATAGATGGTACTTCTGCTTCTCCCCACAGTAACCTCTCACTTGTTGATTAGATTAATGTTATAGTGTTTTCTCTGGCTTTTGAGTGCTCCTCCTTGGTGCATACAAAGTTTCTAATAATTTAGTTTCGTGATTTCTCTGACTATGGAAAAGTTTGTGGAGGAAATATCTCTTAATCAATCAAGGAAGAAGAAAAGTGACCCTACGACGTGGAAATAGAAAAAAGCCTAACTGGATTAACATGTTTTTATGCTCTAGGCAAAATACTTTTCTGCGCCCTCTCTCTTCGCTTTCATAAAACTGTAAGTGAATTTTCTCTGATAAATTTAATAATTTTTTAATCTATTTAATTTTTTAATAAAATATTCGTCCATTTAATTTTCTTTTATAAATTTTAGTATTTTGAGGATTGTAGATGCGGAATGTACGGGCGTTTGCTACATTTTCAGAATTTCTGGCATTATTTTTTTCAGGTACTGCCCTACTGGTAATCCAAGAAATCAAAGCTGTGGATTTCTTCTTGTGTAAGCTCTTCAAAAGCTTACCAATGCTCCTCAGCGTTTCGTCGAACATTTATGTGTGTTTGCTACCCCTAAAAACCCAATATCACATTATATTTAGCAAAAATTAATTTCTGGTTTGTTGCAAAACGGGCCAACTCCAAAGTAAGTTGCAAAGGTGGCCAAATCCAAAACAAAGACCTAAATAATCCCCTCGTTTCATGTGCCCCTGACACCTTATTTTGTGTTTTCAAATATACTGTTTTAATGACTATAAAACTAAAGAGTTTGGTTCTAATCTTATTTTGGCTAAGTGTGGCAAAAAATCAGCTTTTCCGCAAAATTTAACTTTTTGGAGATGGCCAGTTTTGCAACTAGACGACACATGTGACTTACAGGTGAAAGTAGCTGATATACTTTTTAAAAGAACTGTTCTTGTGAGTTGTGTAATATGATATTTGTTTATTTACGGTTTTGAATTTCACTGTTGTCGCCAAACAATGTTATTTTACGGCAAAAATACATAAACGTGGCATTAACACACGCGAAATTTGAAATAATGTTGTTTTTTCATATCTACTAGATAGTTTTTGGAAGCAATTCCTTTTTTATTCAAATGTAAATTATATAAAATGGTTCATTTTCTTTTAACAGAACAATTTGAGCATTATATATTTTCTAAAAGTAATATTTTGTTCTCGTTAAAATTATTTTCTGTTGTATTTAGCAACTGCCTCTAAGTAATAAAACACTGTGAGCTGAACTCTTTCGCAATGTTAAACACACAAAAATAAAAATAAGAGAGACAGAGGAATGACTCTTAGACAAAGAAATAGCGAGAGATATGACAGCGGAAGGACAAAAAGTAAGGTTAGTTTGTCTACTATCCTAACTTTATACACAAAAATAAATTCTACTTAAAGATAACTTTAAAAACTCAATGCCAATAAGGCTTAATCACTGGTTGAGCTTTCATTACAAAGTTAAGGTAACTAAAAGACACAGTCAATTAAAATACTTATCAAGATATAACTGGAAATCGCCATTCTTGTTTCTCAAAAAACAAAAATTCAAGATAGTATCTATGATGGTGCCACTGTTCACATGTTGGATTTTGGGGTAATATGACCGTTGTCATATGTTAGACTTTTCATTTTATGACAGGGGATGGCAACAAACGACAGGATTTGTTTTTTCATTTTATGACAGAGGATGGCAACAAACCACAGGAATTTTTTTATTATTTTGTCTGAAAAATACAAACCATAAAAAGTATTTACTTTTTCAATTTTTTAGCTCACAGGCTATCAAAGTATAAGAGCTAATGTGCCCGCTGGTTCTGTATATGTATGTATGTATATACGTAACGCAATAACTCTTGATAAAAATTTCCGTTTTGCTTCAAATTTTGTTTTTAGATTCATTGTGATAAGGCGCTTTTCTGATTACTTTTGGGGGTTCATTGGTTAAGTATAAATGGGAGAACGGGATCTAATACCCTCTCCTTAATTTAAAAAAATGTGTTTTTCATTCAGAATTATCCGATTTGCTTCAAATTTTGTGTATAGTTTCATTGTGATTAGGGGCTTCCCTAATTAGTTTTGAGCGTTCATTGGTTAATTATAAAGGGGGGACCGGGTGGCTAATACCCCATTAATTTTGATAAATGGGTTTTTCATGCAGAATTACCCGATTTGCTTCAAATTTTGTATACAGGTTCATTGTGTTAAGGCGCTTCCCAGATTAGTTTTGGGGGTTCATTTGTTAATTATAAAGGGAGGAATAACTCATTAATTTAGATAAATGAGTTTTCATGCAGAATTATTTGATTTGTTTCAAATATTCTATGGTGGTTCATCGTGATAAGGCGCTTCTCTGATTAGATTCGTAGGTTGAACATTACTCGTAAGAGTAGATTAAATGAGAGTAGATTATACAATTACTGTTATTAGCCTGTGAGATCAATGCCATTAGTTCAACAGGGCATTTTTCTTTTTAATTCCTTTATTTCCTATGTTTTTATATAAAACTGCATCTAGGGTAAGATACTAATGATATTATTAAGACTTTTTCTAATCGTAAAAAGGCTTTTTCACAAATTTATCTTTAGTTTTGAAGATTTTTTTTCATTTTTTAATTATTTTACCTGATAATCTCTTGTAGTAGACAAAGAAGTAAATTTGAAAGAAGAAAGCAAGATTAGGTAAAACAATTCACAAAAATTCTTACATTCCATGTTTTACTGTTTAGGTGCGTTCGTAATTATATAAATACGTGGCACCTATAATCGTCGTCTGATCCGTGCGTCTGTCCATCTGTCCGCATATAACAGAAATGAATACGTATACTCTCAAGAAAGCGGATCTACAGCTTTAGTATAGAACATTGCGAGAATGATATTTGGTGCAAACAGTTATATCCTGATTTTTTAAACGGGCACTATAACTTGTACGAGTAGTAATTTTACCAAATGAGTGAAAGGGTATCCAGGCGCGACCTACGTTATATACGGCCGGTGCATGACGTTTAAAACGTCACATGGAGTGGATCATTTTTATACGGCGATTGGTGCAAAACGGGAGGCGCGCCACTTTGCACCAATCGCTGTGCAAAAATGATCCACTGCAAGTGACGTTTTAAATGTCATGCACCGGCCGTGTATAACGTAGGTCGCGATCCAGGCCGGTATTCAAACGACGGCCTTTCGAAATCCATCCTGGACACTTTTTAGGTGCTTTAGTAATTATGTAAAGTATGTAAAGTATGTGTCTAAGTAAGCGTCGTGTGGTCCGTCCGTCCGTACGTCTGTCCGCATATAACAGCACAAAAACTACGCAATTGAATGGTTTGAAATTTAATATTTATAATCGTTGCAGAATTTTGTCGAGACAATTCAAATTTTTTAAAAATTTAATCAAAACTTATAAAGATAGTTAAATAAAACATTTCTTCATTCTATTAAATCGTGTCATATGATATCCCGTGATAGGTACTGATTCTAGGTTGCCATTGTGATTACGTATATTTAAGATCTATTATTTCCGTAATACTGAATTTAAAAACCGAATTTATTTACTAAAATTGCTTAATCTTAGTAATCATATAATCTACCGACAGTTTTTTGGATAGATTTTCCGGTGAAATAGATATTAAATGGAAAAGTGTCTAAATATTGATTTCAAGTTCTGAAATTTTCAATGCCAGTTTTAAGTTTTCCATTGGAATTTTCAGTAAATTTCATCAAAAGAAAAAATGTTGCCAACTTAAAATGTACTTATTTTATTACGGAAATTTATCGTATCATAACAGATTATACAATTCATTTCACTTAAAGAATAACAGTACGAAACCTCATTTGTCACGTTTAACATAGAATTTCCAACGTGCTCTTATTAAATATTATATTATTAACATCAACTGTAGGTTTATTGTTAATAGGGTAACTATAAAATTTTCTCTACTAAAATTAAAGTTACATTTTAAAATCTGAAACCATTAAAAAGAAAAAGAAAAAAAAAAACGTTATATGGTTTCCTTAAATGTTATTATTTAAGCTAAAATAATCTATAAATGTACATAAACATTTAAATATTGAAATTTTTTTCTTTCTTATTGATAATTAATTTCTATAAAAATGATGAAACTAAACATTCATCTGCTTTTTTGTTTTTCGATGGAAGAAATAATATTTTTTAATAACGCTTTTAATTTTATCTCCGAAAAGAATAAGTGAAATATAACTGACTTAAGAAAAAAAAATCTAGTGGGCTTTTTTTTAAAATATACCGTTTTGTAAAGCTACTTTTCACTACTACATATCTTATTCGCTTGAAAAAGAAATGTGTTACAATAAATTGAACCTTTTTAGGTATTTTTACAATAATTTGACACAAATCTGCATTTATATTAAGGAATTAATTGCCGAAACGTCAGTAGAGGCTTACTGTGGAGACCCGAAAAGTTTTTGGTTTCTGTCTGTCTGTCTGTTTGTCTGTCTGTCTGTCTGTCTGTCCGTCCGTCTGTCTGTCTGTCTGTCTGTCTGTTCCGCGATAACTGCCGCAAAAATGATCCGATTAGTTTGATTTTTGGTAGGTATGTTGGTAAGGTACCCGGAATTAGCGGTATAGTTTTTAGTTATGTTTGGTTCATTCGTTCGGAAAATATAAAACATTTCTTTTTAGGTCATAATGCTTTCCTATCGGAATTCAGACGATTTTGAAAATTTTCATCCATTGAAATAAAATGGCGCATTTGATTAATGTATTTAATGTGTATGTTATGAAGGCTAAAATTTATCAAGTCAGGTCTTAAATTATTCAAATTAATTTGAAATTTTGTTAATACATTCGTCAGATTTTTTAAATTAGGTGTACAATGTTTGCTGCAATTTTATACATCTGTTCTAATAATACAATACATTTTATTCTATCATTTTTTGCAAATTTTAATATGTATTTATTTTTATTTTCCTCTTTAATTTAATCGTAACCTAGCAACTACATTTTAAAGAATATCAAAATAATAAAATTCAAATAACTCAAACTATTTTGCTACAATATTTTATTCGCAAAATAAAATAGTTTTGAGTGATTTTAATATTTTATTGAAATAAATGAGAATTTATTTTTAAACAAGTTACCTTTTAACTACTATAGAATGATAACCGAAACATTTTTGCATGAGATATTCATTTTCTGGAAGAGATATGGATTTTTCGTGGTTCTAAATTAGTATTACTTTAAAATAGGATATAATATCTCGAACAACGAGATGGTTAATCTAAAGAAATTAGCTTAGTAAAACGCATCCATACAGCCTGAAATAGCACTATTACTGGAAACTGAGATCATACAAAGTTATCACAAAAAATACTTTATAGAGCCAAACCACGGTTGCTATTTAGTGAATTGGCAGTGGGCACGATTATGAATGATTACCCAATAAGTTTAAAAGTTTCTAAATAAGCCTATTTTGGGGAGATTTTAGTATGCTACTGTCATCGAGTTAGATCAGGATGTACTTAGGTAAAAGAAATATTATAGAATGACCATCAAAACTGTTTTCCGAAACAAAAGTTGCAATAGCACTAGATTTCTGAAATAGATATAAGTGAAAAGATTCAGTTTACATTTCCATAAGTTGCTTTTGTACACGAGATATTATTCAACCTATTTATCAGATGCGAGTGTTTTGTGGTTGGCAGGTAAGTAAATATTGCTATTTAGACATTAGGATAACATGAAATTATTTTCGAAAATTTTGCTTATTCTAATAAAACCACTGTGTAGAACGAAATCCAAGATATACTAGAATCATTCACACAATCAATAGTAAATCACGAATAAAAATTTGTTAAATTAGGGGGGGGGGGTTCAGGGGAATGTATTTTTTTAATCTAAAACATAGAATAAGAAGTTCATAAGAATGTCAGAATATTATTGCATAAACCGTGTTTAATTAAACGTTTCTAATTTCTGAAACCTTCAAATTATTTTAAATCCGTATAAATATGTATGTAGTAATTTAAAAAAATTAATTTGCGGATTGTAAGATGTTAAACATTATGAAAAGTGAGATAAAAAAAAACATTGACTTTCAGAGCTGACGTTGAGGCTCTTGATCTGTAGATTTACTAGTTGCCGAAACGTCAGTGAAGGCTTACTGTTGAGACTCGAAAAGTTTTTGGTTTCCGTCTGTTTGTTCCGCCATAGCTGCCGTAAAAATGATCCGATTAGGTTGATTTTTGGTAGGTATGTTGGCGAGGAACCCGGAATTAGCTGTAAAGTTTTTAGTTACATTTGGTTCATTCGTTCGAAAAATATAGAACATTTCTTTTTAGGTCATAATGCTTTCCTATGGGACTGCAGACGATTTTCAAATTTCATTTTTAACTGAAATGGAAATCGCATATTTGAATAATGGATTTCAACGTAAAATTATGGATGTTGATTTTCGATATGGAGGTTTTAAATATATGCAATAACTTTGAAAAATTGCCGATACATTTATTAGAATTGAGATATTAATTGTTTAAATGATTGGAATTTTTTTTTTGCATCTGTTCCGGATATATAAAACTTTTATTTTCATGTTTTTTACAAATTTTAATATTCATTTCTTTTTACTTTGCTCTTTAATTTATCAGTTGCCTAGCAACGACATTTCAAAGAAGATAAAAATAATAAAAGTAACTCGCACTATTTCATTCCAATAATTTATTAGCAAAATAAATTATTTTTGTATTCTACTGACATAAATGAAAAATTTACTTTAATACAAGTTTTTTTTTTAATCTAAAAAGTTGCATGAATAAGAAGTTCATAAGAATTTCAGAATATCATTGCATAAACCGTGTTTAATTTAACGTTTCTAATTTCTGAAACCTCCGAATAATTGTATATGCCTATAAATATGTATGCAACAGAACAAAATTAAATTTCAGATTGTAAGATGCTAAATAATATGAAAAGTGAGATTAAAAAACAGTGACTTGGGCTGACGTTGAGGCTCCTGATCTGCAGATTTACTAGTTAAATTAATAATAATCTGCAAAAGATACTTGTACGGAATTCTCCCATTGTTTATTGCCGAAATGTCAGTTAAGGCTCACTGTTGAGACCCGAAAAGTTTTTAATTTCCGTCTGTTTGTTTGTTTGTTTGTCTGTTCCCCGATAACTGCCGCAAAAATGATCCGATTAGGTTGATTTTTTTTAGGTATGTTGGCGGGGCAATCGGAATTAGCTGTATAGTTTTTAGTTACATTTGGTTCATTCCTTCAAAAATATAGAACACTTCCCTTTTGGTCATAATGGGAAGGCAGACGATTTTTTTTATTTTAACATTCACCGAAAAAAAAATGTCGAATGGGATAATTGTAAATGCTAAATTATGGATGCTAAATTTACGAAATGGAGATCTTAATTTAATCCAAAGCTTTGAGAATTAGTCAATTTATTTATTAGAATTTTGAAATTAATTGTATAAATTATTGGGAAATTTTATGCAATTATTTGAAAGATATGAAACATCTGAATTTCCCATTTTTTACAAAAATTTCCAATGCATTTTTTCTCTCTTTCATTAAATGGTTACCAAGCAACTATATTTCAAAGAATATCAACAAAGGAAAATTCAAGTGAATCGCGTTATTTTGACGCGAAATTTTATTAAAAAAATATATAATTTTCGGGTGATTTAAGATTTTAGTATGCATTTTTTTTAATGAAATAGATGAGAATTTATTTTAACTACTAAAGAAAGATTAACAAATCGGTATTTCAAGTGAAAATAATAAAAACGTTGAATGTGTAATTTGAATATAGGTCACATAAGAGGAATTTACATTTGTATAAGTATATTTTATACACGAAATTTTATTCAATTTCAGCAACATATGATGTTTAGTGGTTGAAGTATAAGTATTTTTTGAAGGATAGGATAAATATCTTGTACAAAGAGATGGTTATTCTAATGCAATTAAAATAGTAAATACATTCAGACATATACTCAAGAAATGAAATAGCAAAATTACTGGAAATTGAGAATATAAAATTAAATCGCGAAATCGGGGGGTTCAAGGGGACGGATCCCCCCTGAAGTAATGTATTGTTATTCTGAAATAAATACAGTAATAAGTAGTTTATCCTATAATTGCATAACATTTTGTTTAATACGATACTTCTAAAATTTCAGGAAATTTCGATAAATTTTATATTCTTATAAATGTATAAATAACATTAAAAATAGAATTTTAGATATAAAATATTATACAGATAATGTTATAAATTAGTCAGATTAATGAACAACGATTTGTAGAGCGGACGTTGAGGCCTCTGATCTGTAGATTTACTAGTTTAAATATTATTTACACGGAATGCTGGGTTAAGATGTACCACATTTTGTCATTTTGAATTCACATAATCATTCTCTTTTGAAGAAAAGACTTAATGATTAAATAAAAGGAGACAAAAAAAATTATATTCCGTATTTTATTCTGTGACCGGCGATAAAAATGTTTAACTACATATAGATTTATTATACAAATACAAATAGTAAATGTTACACTGTTAAGAATGAAACAACTATTTCAGTTCTAAAACAATACTTTTAAAAATAAAACTAATCACACAATTTTATTAATTTTTAATAAATCCCAAAGTAAAGAAAAGTATATTTAAAATTACCATACACTAATATTTTCATTTGTTTAAATTTCCGCTCTCTGTGAAATTAATTTTTAAATTTATATTCATTTTCTGTTTGTAATTGAAATTAATTAAGTTATGAACCCTGATAGAGTTTTCATGTTATTTGCTGTAACTTACACAAAAGCATTTATGTTCAGAATCTAAATAAATAAAAAAAAAAACAATATATTGATACAATTTTATGATGAGTTGTATTTATCTTATTGAATGGTCACAAATATATTTTATGGTCATCTAGTAACAGAAAGAACATTTATTTTTAACAAAACATTTAACAGAATTGCGAAAATAATTACATACAACACGTTTTATACTGGCTAGTGTTAAATATTGTTTACTTATGGTTTATTGAAAAATATATAGGAATTAAGAGTTAAACATATAAGATTGAAAATACATTTAGAACTTTTAAAACAATATTATCGTAAAATTTAAAACTCTGTTACATATTTTTATTTTCTTTTATGCAGGCTTAAAGAAATAAAAAAATGAAACGATTTAAAAAACAATATATATATAAAGGGTGTCCGAAAAGTCTGGAAACAGTCAAATAGTTCGAGAAATATACATCGGATTGAAAAACGGCAAAATGCATGTTCAATATTTTTGAAAAAATTATTTAGGGATATGAAAGTCCCCCCCCCAACTTTGCCCCCCCCCCGGGGGGAAAGGGGGCAACTTTGAAATCTTAAATGATTATCCCCATTCTTTACTGCAGATTCGGATTCTACGGGAAAAAATTCGTAACTTTTGTATTGAACATTTTCTTCGAAACATTGTAGATGGCGCTGTAATAAAGTGCAATGCTGTGCGAATCGTTACCATTGCAATGTCTGAAAACACTCGAATAACTCGAGAAATATATATCGTATTGAAAAACGGAAAAATGCATGTTCAATAGTTTTGAAAAATCTATTTAGGGATATCAAAGTTGCCATTTTTTTTTTAAATATTAAACACGTATTTTTCCGTTTTTCAATCTGAAGTACATTTCTCGAGTTATTGGGGGCGGTTCCAAACATTGCAATGGTAACGATTCTCACAGCATTCCACTCGATTACAGCGCCATATACAATGTTTCGAAGAAAATGTTCAATACAAAAGTTACGTATTTTTTCCTATAGAATCCAAATCTGCAATAAAAAATGGGGGTCATCATTTAAGATTTCAAAGTTTCTCCCCTTTCTCCCCGGGGGGGACAAAGTTGGGGGGCAACTTTCATGTCCCTAAATAGATTTTTCAAAAATATTGAATATGCATTTTGCCGTTTTTCAATCCGATGTATATTTCTCGAGTTATTTGACCGTTTCCAGACTTTTCGGACACCCTGTATATACATATTAATGCAAAAACCTATAACTTTCTATACTTAATCTTTTCAAATGTGAGGTATATTATTTTGCAATCACGTTTGCATTTTCAACACAGAATAATAATTTTAAAAGTTACATTTTAGCATGGACTAGAATAACTGGATATTATCTTTTTAGAATTCTTTCTTTAAAAGTGCATGGTTGCGTAAAAGTACATTGCAAATTCAAATTCATTCCTTGCTTCTGTCTAAAGATTAAGTTAAATAAGCCCCATTAGAGCTTTTACATGTTATTTTCTGTAATATAACACAAAATTGCATTTAGGTTAAGAAGTTAATCATATTGCAAAGACATTTCGAAATGGGTTGGGTTGGGTTGATTATTGACGGCCAATTATCTACACTAGGGATATAGGCCCGGGGGGAGTGCCCTTCGTGGGGGTCTTTCTAAGGGAACCTAACCCGTATTTACGCATGGATGAATCCACGGCTCGAAGAAAACCACGAAAACTCCGAACGATTAGGCCGACGGGCGCGATTGGGATCGAACCCAGCACCTCCCGTCTACCAGCTTCGAGAGCACAACCTCTCAGCCACTGGTGGGGCCCATTTCGAAAAGGGAAAATATCTCTTAATTCAGAATTATCTTAACGGTTTACTGTATATTAAGTGCATGAGTCGTTGACTAACGTTGAATTAAGTTTTATCTTTCTGCATTCTCTTAATTATATTCTTTGGTTTTCTACATTAATGGAAACTGTTTTTACTTTGAAACTAAAGAAAATAGATTAAATTAAAGATATATAGACTAAAACGTTATTTTTTTTTAAAATTATATTATTATAATGTTAAATATTTTTCCTATTGTATATATTAAATTTATGTCGATGTTAAATGATGTTAAATTACTAGTTTGAAATTTATTTTAGAATGCCAAAAATCATAGACTATAGTAGTAAATCTGCAGATCAGGAGCCTCAACGTCAGTTCAAGTCACTGTTTTTTAATCTCACTATTCATATTATTTAGCATCTTACAATCCGCAATTAAATTTTTTTCTATTGCATACATATTTATAGGCATATACAATTCTTCGGAGGTTTCAGAAATTAGAAACGTTAAATTAAACACGGTTTATGAAATGATATTCTGAAATTCTTATGAACTTCTTATTCATGTAACTTTTTCGATTAAAAAAACTTGTATTAAAATAAATTCTTCATTTATGTCAATAGAATACAAAAATAATTTATTTTGCTAATAAATTATTGGAACAAAATAGTGCGAGTTACTTTTATTATTTTTATCTTCTTTGAAATATCGTTGCTAGGCAACTGATAAAGTAAAGAGCAAAGTAAAAAAGAAATGCATTTTAAAATTTGTAAAAAAACATGAAAATAAAAGTTTTATATTTCCGGAACAGATGCAAAAAAATTTCCAATCATTTATACAATTAATATCTCAATTCTAATAAATGTATCGGCAATTTTTCAAAGTTATTGCATATATTTAAAACCTCCATATCGAAAATCAACATCCATAATTTTACGTTGAAATCCATTATTCAAATATGCGATTTCCATTTCAGTTAAAAATGAAATTTGAAAATCGTCTGCAGTCCCATAGGAAAGCATTATGACCTAAAAAGAAATGTTCTATATTTTTCGAACGAATGAACCAAATGTAACTAAAAACTTTACAGCTAATTCCGGGTTCCTCGCCAACATACCTACCAAAAATCAACCTAATCGGATCATTTTTACGGCAGTTATCGCGGAACAGATAGACAAACAGACAAACAGACAAACAGACGGAAAACAAACACTTTTCGGGTCTCAACAGTAAGCCTTCACTGACGTTTCGGCAATTAATCTTTAGAAGACGTTACATAAATTTTCTAGTTTACATTGATGTATATATTAATTTAAAAATAAATTTTCAGTCATATTAAAAAATACAAAATATGGAAATACAATCTGTTCATAAGGTGGGTTGTTGCCGCTAGAAGCGCCGTCTATGTAAAATGTTAAAAAAAAAAAAAAAAAAAAAAAAAAACTTGTGATTGTAAGTTGGGTTTGAGATGCCGATCAGAGAAGATGCGTAAATCTCGGCTCTCGACCATTTTATTTAGTGTTGTGAGAAATTAAAAGAGTTAAAGTCCGCTAGTGAGTATTTTATTGAAATTGTGTGTTTTTCTTTGTAGTGATAAATAATAATTGAGTTATCGGCGAAGCCATAGTATTGGTCTCCTCTCTCCGGAGAAAGAATAAAAGGAATTTTTCGATGTTTATGTTTTTTTGTAATCGTCTGCAGAAGATAAAATGGTGTTTGGAATTCTATCAAGTAATTAGAATGAGGAAAACAAAAATTAAATCATTGTACTGTTGATATTGAAGTACAAAATATTGTGATTCAGAATTCCGATGAAGTTTTTCTTGATTCCAGAAGAAAAATAACTTCGATTAACCTTGAGAATTTCGTAATACGAAAAAATAAACTGTGAATGTGTTTACGCAGAGAACTGATATTCTTTATTATTGAACTAATTTGAGAATAAAAAAAGTGGATTACATCTTTTCAATGTGGAATTATCAGATTTGGAGATTTATAAATAAATAAAGGTACGTCAGTTTTATTTATTTATTGGGAGTTGTATTTATAATACAATGTTTAAAGGTGCAAAAAAGGAAGATTATCAGCGAATTATTGCTGCTGAATTAGACATAGATATATCAGATTCCAAATTAACTGTTTATGATTTAATAAATCTAATAAAGGAAAGTTCGAAGTATAAACCAGATAATAAACTGGTTGAAGGCATAGCAAACAGTTTTATTGAGGAAAGAAAAAATGAGGAATCAAAATTACTAGATCTTGAGAAATTAAAAATTGAACATGCAAAGTTAGAAATTGAGTTG
This sequence comes from Maratus michaelseni, assembly GCA_963931845.1. Lineage (NCBI taxonomy): Eukaryota > Metazoa > Arthropoda > Arachnida > Araneae > Salticidae > Maratus > Maratus michaelseni. The sequence goes on from OZ007588.1 coordinate 432,127,239, forward strand.
GCTAAGGCCCGTGCAGAAACCAAAAATGATAATTTAAGTGATCTCGAAAAAAAGATAGTATAGAATCTTTAGACTCTCTGATTAAAAGTGTACGAACTTTAACGATTAAAATTCCATCTAAACCAGAAGGTTGGGGTTATTTTTTTAATCGTTAGAAAGAGCCTTTATTTCTAAAAGTGTACCAGAAAAATGTAAATCGGAAATTCTACTAAATCTGTTAGGGGAAAGGGCAACAAACGTAATTACATACATTAAAGATGGGGAATTAGAAGATTATTCAAAAATAAAGGCTATAGTACTTAAAGAATTTGAGCCAACCTCCCAGACTTGTTTAGAACATTTTAGGAAAGCACAACGTCATCTTAATGAAACATATGTACAATTTGCATCCCGATTAACAACGAGTTGGGATTATTATTTAAAATTGAAGAATGTGACAGATTTCGAAACTTTAAAACAGTTAATAGTTTCTGATAAGATTTGTCAAACGCTTGATAAAGATGTCATGTATTTTATAAATGTTAGTCAAGCAGAATCGTGGTTTTCTCCCATTGAATTATCTCGGGAAATTTATTTATATTATACGTCTAAGGGAAAACCCGTTGTTGACAATTCTAGAGAGAGTAATAAAAATACTTATTATCGAAATGTTTCTAAAGTTTTTCTAACTGACGTAAAAAATTCTAAATGTATTTTGTCATGTAGTGAAAATCATCCTTTGCTTAAATGTCCTGTTTATAAAAACATGTCAGTGGGTAATAGAGTTGAGCTTGTAAAATCCAAAAATCTTTGTTTTAACTGTCTTATGAATCATAAAGTGATTAATTGTAAATCTAAATTCTCTTGTATTATTTGCAAGAAAAGGCCTCATGTGACTGTATTTCCCGCGTGAACAAAAAATAAATAAAGTTGAAAATCCAGAGATAATTTCACAGGAAATGAGTTCTGAAAATGAAGTCGGTAATAAATCTAATTTGGACTTTCGCTCCAGTATTCCAGCCTTTCCAAGTTAATAACCAAAGCAATTTATTTTCAACGATATGTAATTTGTCTAACGAGTTAAAAGCTGTGTTACTTAGCACATTTGTTTGTTTAATAAAAGATGAATATGGTAATTTTCATGAAGCACGTGGTTTATTAGATGTCGGTGCAAACTCTAATTTTATGAGTAAAAGGTTAGTAGATAAACTAAATTTGAAAAAAGAAAAGACTAATATTTCTATTTCAGGAATAAATAATTTGTCCCTTAATGTTAGATCTAGAGTTAACACAACTATCTCGAATAGAGATAAAGATTTTTATTTAAAATTAGATTTTTTATTCGTTCCGAAAATTACGGAATTTACGCCTTCTAGACCGCTTGAGATTTGTATTTCATCGTTAAATAACATCAAATTAGCTGATGAAAAGTTTAATGTGCCAGGCTCTATTGATTTGCTTTTGGGTGCAGAAAATTTCTATGAATTTTTAAGGCCAGGTCAAATTTACCCTCAACCATTAAATACTAGAATAGTGTTACAAAACTGTGTTTTCGGTTATATTGTTAGCGGGAGCCTTCCGGCTAAGGTTGAAAGTAATATACATTGTGGGTTGATAACATATAATTTGGAGTCAGAAAGAGTAATTTGAGATTTTTGGGAAATAGAAAACATTGAGAGAGAGTCTGAAGTTTCTAGAAATAAGGAATCAGAAATTTGTGAAGAACATTTTCTGAAAAATTATTCCAGAACTGCAACAGGGCAATACATCGTAAAAATGCCATTTAAGGAAGACCCATCTTGTCTTGGAGAATCAAAGAAAAAGGCTATGAAAGTTTTAAATTCATTATGTAATCGCTTAGTTACAGAACCTAAATTTAATGATCTTTATAAAGTCTTTATGCAAGAATATGTAAGTATGGGTCATATGGAAGAGGTGATAGAATATGAAGAACCAGATATCACTTATTACATACCTCATCATTGCGTGTTCCGTGCTGAATCAAGTAGCACAACATTAAGAGTTGTCTTTAACGCTAGCTCCTTAACTTCTACCGGAAAATCTTTAAATAGTTTGCAGTATAACGGCGGAACAATCCAAGATGAGTTATTTTGTATAAGGTTGCAATTTCGAAAGCGCAAATTTGTTTTTGTAGCAGATATTAAAAAAATGTACCGTATTATATTGATACATCCGAGTCAGAGAGATTTATTGAGAATCTTGTTTAAACTTGAGGTACATGAACCAGTTAAGATGTATAAATTATGTACGGTGACTGGCACAACGAGTGCCCCTTTTTTAGCAACAAGAACCCTTACTCAGCTAGCTAGAAATGAAGGAAAGGAATTTCCTTTAGCTGCAAATGTATTATTTCAAGACGTATATATGGATAATATTTTGACAGGTGCTGATGATCTAGACACAGCTAAAGAGATCCAACAACAACTGATATCTTTGTTAAAGAAGGGAAGCATGGATCTTCACAAATGGTCAGTAAATAATTCTTCTCTTTGTGTAATAATGCAATATCTGAATATTCATTTTCCAATGAGACAAAAACGTTAGGAATATTGTGGAAGCCGCAACCAGATTGTTTTTAATTTAATTTAAATATAGAGCAAAGTGAAAAGTATACCAAACGCTCAGTATTATCACAAATTGCCAGAATATTTGACCCGTTGTGTTTGATAGGTCCAATAATTACGAAGGCCAAGGTTTTCCTCCAAAAATTATGGTTGCTGAAAATAGATTGGTGTCATTATCTTCCAGTGAAAGAAAATATCGAATGGACTAATTTTCTTACTTCCTTAAAAACTGTAAATATGATCAATATCCGAAGATTTGTATTTGTAGAAAAATCTAATTGTGTGGAATTGCGTGGTTTTACAGATGCTTCTGAACTTGTTTATGGTGCGGTCGTTTATGTAAAATCTATTAATTCTTATGGTGATTCTGCTATCAAACTGCTCACTAGTAAATCTAGAGTGGCTCCTCTAAAGCATATTACTATCCCTCGCTTAGAACTTTCTGCAGCAGTCCTATTATCTAAGTTGATGCAAATAGTGTTAAGTGTTCTAAAGCATTGTTTTTGGACAGATAGTACTATTGTGCTTGCATGGTTAAAAAAGGAGTCGAATGATCAAAAGACATTTGTCGCAAATAGGGTATCGATTATACAAAGTTTAACTTCGATTGATCAGTGGAATTATGTACCTTCCAAGCAAAATCCTGCAGATCTCATTTCTAGAGGCCTAGATCCCATCAAGATCCAGCAATGTGATTTACGGTGGTTCGGTCCATCATTTCTACAACAGCCTGAGATGGTGGAGTCTCCTGATATTATTTCTGTTGAAACCAGTCAGTTGTTTATCCGTGAATTGAAAGCACCATCAGTAACTCAAGTATGTACCTTAGTTAACACTGTTGAGCCTTTAGACATCATTAATAACAGTTCTTCATTCATAAAACTGCAAAGAGTAGTAGCATGGTGTAATAGATTCATCCGTAACTGTAAAAATCCCTTGTATTCCAAAGGTGGAACTTTAACCAGCAGTGAACTCTCTAAGTCATTATTCTGTATTGTAAAAAACCTCCAGAGGACTTCATTCGTGAAGGAAATGCAGTATTTAGAAAAGGGTACTGCAATCCCTAACAGTAGTAAACTGACAAACTTGTGCCCGTTTTTAGATGATAATGGTGTAATCAGAGTTTGTGGCAACTGAGCATAAAAAATATCCAATAATTATTCCTTCAAACCATAATTTTACTTCTTGTGTTATATTTTCATAACTTGTATTTCCATGCAGGTGCTGAGACAACTCTTTCTCTCATCCGAAACAAATTTTGGATCTTATCTGCTAGAAATATAGTTTGTAAAATCCTATTCAATTGTATGACTTGCAAAAAGGTAAATTCTAAGAATTCAGAGCAACAGATGGCAGATTTGCCAGCTTCTAGAGTAACAATGGCCAGAGCATTTATGCGTACTGGATTGGACTACTGTGGTCCCTTTGAAGTAAAAAACTTCGTAGGTAGAAGTAAACAGGTAAAGATAAAAGAGGGGGATTTAGTATTAGTAAAAAATTCTGATAATTATTGCCCTTTAAAATGGCATTTGGCCCGAATTATTAAAATTCATCCAGGCCAAGACAATATCATAAGAGTTGTCACCTTGAAAGATAAAAATGGCACATACAAAAGGCCAACCTAAAAAACAAATGTGGAAATCAGTGTAGTAAGGGTGATTTTCAAAGTTTTTACATGAATATCTGATAAAACTTATTACTATTTATTGTTAACAGCAGATATCACTCAAAAGAAGTCAGTCACTTCCAGAAGAAAATCACTGAACTACCGTGCACAAAAAGTGCTTTAAGGCATTTTCGTGTCATAAGATAAGAATATTAAGAAAAACTCGGAAGATTAAAAAAAAAGAACATACCATCATTTCATATTCCAAACATATCATATTCCAAATCTTGAAATGAAAAATACTGCTTACCATTTTGATAAACACCGCGTCTGAGAATACTCCATAAGCTTTCTATTGGGCATAAGTCAGAACGAAATGCTAGCCAGTTCAAAACCGATAGCTTGTTCGACCAAAGCCACGGTGACGTTGAGTTGGAGGTATGAGCTGAAGCACTGTCATGTTGAAAAATGTAATCTTTTCCACCTAAAATCTCCGCAACTGGAATAAAATGAATGTCAAAGGTTCCTTGATACTTTTCAGAGTTTTTCGACCACTGATGAATTCTGAGGACATCTGAGCATTGGAAAAAATAGCCCTCCCTCCCATTACAAAACAACCACCATGTTGTCTACTAAATTTAGTCCTTAGTTCTTTTTGGAGGTCAAGCGAATATTATGCAAATCCATCAGGGCCATCTAAATTCTTTGTTATTCATCGCTTAATATAACATTCAGCTACTGAACACCAAATGACATATACTGTATAACACACAGTAATCAAGCTCCCGGATGGACTGCTGTCAAGTATGGTAATGGTGCCATCTTACGATTTTTCATGTACCTCGATCCTAAAACTTTTCTATGAATATTTTTTTCCGATATTTGTCCTCCAACTGTATTTTCAATTTGAAAAAGAGAATAGTTACCAGTTGAAGCCAAGTTTCAAAAGCGCCGGTCTTCGCAGGAACTAGTCACTCGTGGCCTTCCTGAACGGTAGTTCCGTTTGAAATCGTCTCCACGAGCCAAAACTGGATAAATTCCCTGTCTTGATCATCTACATGCTGTTGTGGGGTTTGGGGTTCTTTCTAAAACACAACTTACTTAAACTTAAAAGGCTCATTTATTACTCAATCTTCACTTGACAATTAAATATTTAAAAAAAAATAAGTATACCCTGATTAGCTCCACTGAAATCTGTTGCCATGGAAAAGGGAGCAAATTATATTAAACTAATCAAAATATCAAAACTTAAGAATCCGAATAGGTTAATACAACAATGATAATTTTGAACTCATCATTTTAAGACAATATTAAATGTAGTAAGGGGCAACAATTTTGGACTCATCATTTTAAGACAATATTAAATGTAGTAAGGGGCAACAGATTTCTAAATCAAGTAGCATACTGGTTTGCATAAAGAACACCCAACTCCACTCCAACCCGATCAAGCTCAAATCTCCATATACATTAAATTAACAAAAGTGTAATCATCATATAATTTGGAAAAATGCAGACAACCTGAAACTCCTCCAATATGAGGACCAAAAGGGGAAAGAGTTAAATCCGTTAATAGAAAAGGGATATGATGATGTACTAAAATTTTAGAACAACTATGGAGATTCTGAACAAGATCAGATCGGTTAACCAAGAATCGTATAGTGGCTTATAAACAAGGGATATAATCCTTTCCTTTTTTTTTTTTTTTTTTTTTTTTTTTTACTTTTTAAAATAAAGCATTTTAGGTGTTTATTTTATAAAACAATATTTCTGAGAGAGGAGGGTTAAAGCTTAATTTAAACAATTATGAAATTAGATTTAATATTACTGTTTCACTTATTAATCTATCCATTCTTAAATCAAGATCAAAAATACGATTGTATAACATTGAGTGAACTTCAATTAATGTTCATTAAAACAGTCAGTTATGAATTTAAACTTAAGAAATTTTAAAGTCCTAATTTAATAAAGTTGGATTTTATCTCTTTTTTTTTTTTTTTTTTTTTTTTTTTTTTTTATCACTCACAGAAAGGTTAAGCCTTTCTTATAGGTCTACTGTGAATATAAAAAAATTAATTATTTAGAGATTTATACAAAGAAAAACATACCATCTTTAAGAACAGACAAATCTTTTATTCAAACACTTAAAGTTATAATAACGGAGTTACTTCAAATTATTATAAAAACACAATCTAAACGTTGATCTGTAATATGGGGATTAATTACTTAAATATATTTTAAACCAAACAACACATTTCTAAAATTATCACACTATCATGCTTTTAAGGTTGATCAACTTTGCTGAATTCTCTTATTATTTTAATTGCAACTAGGCACAGAGAATCTTAAAAATATAACATTACATTAAAGCTTAACAGTCTAAAGTTTAACAGTCCATCAATTGTAAAAACATTATATAATAGTGTTTTAAAATACACACTTATCATTCTTAATCTCTCCAAATAGCCATAGATAATTTAAAGTGGGAGAACATACATTTATGAGGAAATAAAGAACTACTTACAAAGTTAGCAGGTTTAATCGAATCATCAGTGGGCAGACTCTATTTCCCTTCCCTCTTGAGAAGAAACAAAACTGTGGACGGGCACCATCTGACGTAATTACACCTCAGGGGGATGGTTTCCTAAATCACCAGAGCATCAGTCAAACTTCACTCTTTCTCAGCATTTCTTGTAACATCCGCGAGCATTTGAGTTGAGTCTTTTGTTTGCCAACTTTGAGATTCAACCGAACACCTCATATATCTCCCGACGACGGAGGTTTCTCGGACTACCCATATCTTCACAAATCCAGCTCCAACACACACAGCGATCAGTCTTCCTTATTATAAACAAGATAATATTAACGTCTCATAAATAGTTGAGACTTCTCTGGACTGCACAAGGAAAAAAAAACTTAATCTCTACGCATCTGGAATCGTTGACGCTCTTTCACTGACCATCATTTTCATTTCTTTGACCAGTAGCTTTTCGCTCATTATCACAAGTGCCGCTACGCAACGTCCACTAATTTTTCGAACCACACGACAGGTATTTCAGCCAAGCAGCAAGCGTCGTAAACATTCACTCTCCCGCGCTGCTTGAAAAACGGGACCGATCCACTCTGCCAGGGTTACGGGAATGGAAACAAAAGGAAAAATGGACTCTTCCTGAAGACTACAGCTTGCCGCTCCACTCTGCCGGCCGCTTCATGGGGGAAGGCAGCCATGCTTCACCCCCATGGCGTGTGCTGAAGGGGGGTCCTGTGAGCCTCTGTTTACATGGGCGCCAGCTATTCGCCTGATAGCAGAGCCAATTGAAGAATGTCGTAAACTTACAAAGCCTAATTGCGTATATAGTACACTCATAAGATAACGTAATTCTTATACAGGGCGGACGGTCTTTCTTTTAACCAAAACCAGACTAGGTGACTACATACACATGATTCAAGGGTATGGGAGAAAACGTACACGACTGCCCAAAACAATATGTGTGGTCTTTTACTGAGAAACCTCCCTCCCTGCTATTTATTTTTCGTATTTGAAAACAGGAAGCAAAGCTAGACTATAAACGTTGAATTTACTTTGCAAAAAGAAAAAGAAAGAAGAAAAAATAAAAACTGATTTTATTATTATTATTACAATTACTTTTATTTATTTAAAATTTTATTAGAAACAGAAAAAAAAAGAGTGCTTTTAAATAAATGTTGAGAAAGTGATTTAAATAATTAATGTAGATTAAAAAAAATTGGTTGAAACCAATCGTAACAATGCTGTTGCAATTTCAGAAACGGTCGTATATTTTTTTCGCATACTTCAGATGTTTAATGCCTCCTCATCTGTGAATTGTTTCGACAGTCCTATTTTGTATTAACGCAAAAATAACAACATGCTTGCTGCCTCTAAACCCAGACACATTTGCATTTTCAACCGCTTACATCATTTTGTAAAATGAATTTAGTGCTTAAATTTTTGATACTGTGGTGTAACTTAACATGGTGTTAAGATTGCAATTATTAACACGTATAAATACGATATTCCAATAAAGTGAATATTTAAAGTTTTACTTAAAAATATTTGTTGTGCTTAAACTTTGGAAACACACTGCATAATGTTTTTTAAAGAGATCCTATGTAGTAGGGAGATGACAATTAGAGACTTGGAAGAAAAATTTTAAATTTTGATAGAGTCTGAATATTTTTCCGTACTTGAGTGCCAAATTCAAATTTTAAGCATTTCAAAGAAATTAGTACAGTGAATTCATTATTACATGTTTCAATTATACAATCTAATCCCGAGTTCAATACGTCAAAACGTACAAAATACGCTCATTTATAAGAAACAACATAAAACTTTTATGCAAAATCTTGAAAGATATTTTTTTTCGCAAAATCACATTATAATTTTTATAAATTTATAATGTTAATCACTTTTGATTGCTCAGATATGTGAAAACTTTACTATAAAATAAGACAAATGCTTTTTTTTTAAATTAATATACGAAAATATAATATATCCACGTACGAACATATACAGTAATTTCTTCCAAGTTACCCACGATTTCTAAAAAAGCAAGTTTAATTAACTTTCGAACAAACCAAACTTTAGAAAACTCAAAAACAATCTTTTTTCGAGATTTAAAGAAGCATTTACAAAAACAATATTATTTTTTTTTGCTGCCATTGATTTTTGGAAACGTTTTCGAGTTGTTCCTTTATTGTATTAATAAGTTATCTCAAACTAGATTATAGTTATTTAGTTTGCTATCAATTCTCAAGTAAATAATTTCATGTTCAAATAATAAAGTAACAGCAGGAACCTTAACATAAGTAGCAGCTGCATAACGGAATTTGAACATTCAAGAGTAACAAAACAATATTAATTTTAACGTTAATGTTAATGTTAATGCTCTTAATTCATCATGTTTGTCTGTAAAATATAGCTTTTAAATAAGAAACTATTTATTTGAGACTTGAAATAATCCAAAAATCCTATATTCCACGTCTAGAAAATGGATTATTACAAAAATAAATAAATAAAAATAAAATAAAAATAAAACAGGAAACATTTTCTAAAATCCGTGGCCGCAAAAGAAGCATTGTTTATATAAATTCTTCTTTAAATCTCGAAAATATATTAGTTTCTGAGATTTCTAATGATAAAGATATCTTTTCGGAAACGTGGGTAACTCGGTAGCGGTTATTGTATATTTTCGTATATAGTTACATTATATTTTCAAAAAATAATAAACATTTGTGTTTTTAAATAGTGTTATTATTCTTAATAATCTACGTACGGACATATAACATTGAATGATACAAAAATATGGTTGCACTAAACAAATAACATATCGCATAAAATAATTTCTTGTATTCAAGGTGACAAGAAACGTTGTATATAATTTGAGTATATTCATGGCTGGTGAAGTTATATTTTATCACCATTTTAAAAGATAGTTCAAAACTTTTGTAACAAAAATTCATATTGCTTTTAAAACTCCTTTATTGAAAACGATTTTATTATTAACTTTATCGTAAAAAGAATTGAGATAGTTGAGGAATGTGAATAAAAATGTTATTTTTCAGATGATCGTCATTTTTATTTCCTGGATATGTAAAGTGTTGATAGAATGTTGCTTTAAGGACCGTCAAAGCGGAACTATAATATATGCTAAAGCGATTGTAAAGTATTATTGAAAAGGAATTTTTTAACTGTGATAAGTATTTACTGCTCGATTAAAGTTATAAATTTAACATTCTTCTTCCAGTAAGTAACGACTAATTCCTTTTTTGTTCTCAATGCAATTTTAAATTTTTATCAATAAATCTTTTAGTTAAAATAATAAATAATTTACATAGTATCTATCTATATTATAAAGGCCAAACGTGTCCGTGCGTAACGCATACGTCATTTTGCGAATGGCTACAGTTGACGATGAAATTTCGGTTTTGTAATTTTTACTATTGCAATTTTTTTAATTTCTAAACATAGCACATTTTCAATTTTTACACCGTTATAGAGGAAAAAAAACTACTTTCAAATGCAATTTGTTTGAAAACTATATCTTAATTGCCTGATATACTATGGCTTATAAAATAATTTTTAAGCATGAATTTTGAAACGCCCAATAAACAAATGGAAGAATGCTGCCATTATAAATTTTTAAATAGTTACAGGTAGTAAAATTAATGAATTTTGAAATAAAAACGTCACAAGAATCGGGTGCCTTTATATGAGAGTAGCGTTATACCGGATACAAAATTTGATTAGTTCAGACGACTTTGGAGAAAAGGAAGCTTTGTAATAATTTAAAAATTCAAAAGAAAATTATTTGTTTACACCATAAACAAACATCGGATATTTTAACAGATAATATAAACGGAAGATATTGTTTTAGATATTGCATTTTTTTGAATAAAATATAAAAAAAATATTTCACAAATTTAATAAAAATGCATATAAAAAGTTAATATGAGCAGTAAGAAACCACGTTTTAATTCATATTTCATCAGTATTACAAATAATGTTAACGGTCATTGCGAAGTTGGAAAAAACGAATATACATGAAATTCGTTAATATCGCGATCACATTATCGCATGCATACGATGATGAATAATAAATTAACAAAGAAGCATCACTGGATGCAGCCAAATCCCTGTATTAATAATACCAAAAAATAAAAAAATAAACAAAACCCTTGAAATCCGTTAATGTCGCGATCACTATATCGCATGTATGAACGCTTAGTTAAAAAAAAAAAAAAAAAAGCTGGATGGATACCGCATGTATGAGCGCTTCACGCACAAGAAAAGGAAAGAAACCAGTAAAAAAAAATAATCACCATATGCAGCAACTTTGACAAATAAAAATATGAAAAAAAATAGATTTAGGGAAAAAATGGTTTTCGCCTGCGTTCTGTAACCCGGGAAGTCCGGGTTCGTTTCCCTAGTTTAAATAAATACAAAGGATGTGAATTACCACTTTATTACGCACAGTGAAAAAAATATCCAGACAGGGGATCTAACCCGGATACCTTGGTATAGCGCACCAAGTGCTTTACCATTTAAGATACCAGGACGACATCCAGTCTAGTATTATCTCACTCTTATATGGTAAGGCTACAACTTCTGCAGCACAAGATGTAACGTCAATCATGAGCACAACTTCATTGACATGCATGTGACAAATAAAACGCATTAAGTTGGGCTCATGATTGCTGTTCCATCTTTTGGTGAAGATGTTGTTGACTTACCATATAAGAGTGAAAGAAGGCTAGAATAGAAGTCGTCCTGGGGGCTTAAATGGTAAAGCACTTGGTGCGCTATATCATGGTATCCGGGCTCGATACCATGTCTGGACATTTTTTTCTCTCTGTTGGTTGTACGCTGTGTGTAGTAAAGTGATATTTCACATCATTTATATTTATAAATTCCCAGCGTAATTTTACCTCTGCTGAAAATTTATTTAGATATATAAGTATTTAAATAATAAATAATATTCAAGGATACAAAAATATGGTTGCGTTATACAATATGGCATAAAATTCTTTTTTTGCATTCGAAATGACAAGAAATATTTTATGTAATTTATATATCTTCCCTTGAATTTACATTTAATTTACATTTTAAAAGTTACTTTGAATCGTTTGTCACGAAGGATCAATTTATATTGCTTTTAAAGCCCCTTTATTGAAAACGATTTTGTTAGTAACTTCATCGTAAAAAGAATTGCGATAAAACAGGAATGTGAATAAAAAATTTATTTTTCAGATTATCGTAATTTTTCTTTCCTGAAGGTAAGTCTTTCAGTAAGTGTTGATAGAATGTTGGTTTAAGGGCCACCAAAGCGGAACTACAATTTATTCTAAAGCGATTCTAAAGTGTTATTGAAAAAGAAATTTTTAACTGTGATAAGTATTTACTACTCGATTAAATTTAGAAATTTAATATTCTTCTTCCGGCAAGTGACAACTAATTGCTTTTTAGTTCTCATTACAATTTTTATAAATATCAATAATTATTTTAGTTAAATCTATAAATAATTTAAATAGTATTTAATTAATTAATAATTTAAATATATATTTTCTTAGATACTGACTAAAAAAATTTGAGGACAGATATTTTGCTTAACCTTACATCTAATAGACATTCCTACTCATGGAATGAACGTAAATCAAATGCAGTCAAATAATTGGAAAGTACACATACCTCTCAGGGTTTTTAATTTGGATGTTTTTTTTGAAGACCATAATATCTTAAAATCACACAGAAATTTTGAAATATTTATAAACGAATTAGTTATAAAAATGCTTCTGTTGTCACTGAATATAAATTTTTTATGTGTAATGTGCCTTTCTTTGAATCAAAATTACATTTCAAATTAACAGGATTCTACAACTAAAACATTTCGTCTAATTTTCTTTTCAATATTTCTCTTTCCTGTGTGTAAATTTTTAATACTATTTTCCATTGAATTTTAATGGTCTGTATTTTTAAAATAAAATCTGTTTAAATTGAAGTAATTCATAATCCATCTCTGATGCAATTCCTCATTTTATTATTTTTTTCAATTTGCACGAAATTTCTTTGAGTTAAGACTTTCATCGGCGTATATTGGTCTTTCGTTAAATCTAATCAATTTACATATTCTAAATGTAGCAACATCTGGCTTTTTCAAATTCTAAAAAGTAAAAAATCATTACCTTTTTATATATTTCAATTGAATTTGCAGGTCTCTGAATTCAATAAGCTATAAATAGAAAACATCTTTAAAGAAGGAATGTACTTCATGTGAATTATTATTAAATATAATTTTTTTCTTCACTCAACCGAAGTAAGGAAATGCAAAATGTAAGAATATAAATTGAATTAAATATAATGTGAAATTAAATTATGTATAATAGAAAGTATTTTTAATTTTAGAAAAAGCGCTTTACTTTATTATTTTTAAAGGAGAACTTTATATACAGGGTGATCCAAAGATCCTGCATCGTAGGAGTATAATTTTTTAATTTGTTTTTAGTTTGTAAGTGAAAATTCTGACTACTGAAGAGCGTGTAGAGTTTGCTGTATGGGTTACTTTAAATCGAAAGTTTACAGTGAGAAAATCAGGGATAAAAAACATTTGCGGGAGCGAATTGCTACTAAGTATCATGCCATAACGCCAATCTTAGTGGCCAACATTCTGAGGAACAGGAACGATCGCCTGCAATTATGTTTTGACAAGGGAGGCATATTGAGAACATATTGTAACAATACATGTTTTTTTCTATGATGCGGGTTTTTTGGCAAACCCTGTAGACTGAATCGATGTTATTACTGACTTTGCTAAAATAGAATCTAACTGAACTAATGTAAGTTTGCAAACTGGGAGGAAAGGCATAATCCTGACTGCTATAATTATGTACAAATAGTGCAAAATAAAGCTGTATAACTGTTTGATAGTTCGTCAGTGATAAGGAAGGGCGAAATAAAGTGTTTGAATAAGTTTTTACTCCAACTGGATAGGAGCATAAACTTTGTAATTAGAAAACAACAGTCTATTTCCAGAGAGATATCTGGATGTTGAGACTATGCACCTCAAATATTTTTGATAAGATATTTTTATCTGTGTGTTATTTTTAGTGTACTTTCCGATTCTGAATCTTTATTTTCAGAGTATAGATATCCAGTTTCAATCGTTTAGAACACTATATTAAAATGTTCTCTCTTTTCTATACATTTTTTATACAGCATTGGTACAGCAACATTCACATTTTTCGCAATCTATTTAAGAGCCGTTTCAAGAAAAATGAGGTCATAGATTTTTCTAAAAAGATATCTACTTGAAATCTTTCATATCCAATCTCATATTGTATTGAGGAAACTTTTATACAATATACTTTTGTAAAATAGAAAATAAACATTTTCGACAAATTTTTAAAGGTTGGTTGATTGTTTAGGAACATGAATGACTATCGGAAGCGGGATTTTTAATACTCCTTTGAATTGAAGAAATGCTAAAACTATTTCTATAAAGATGAAGTAAGGTTAGTTTATTTCTTTTAAACGCTAAAAGGTGATATACTTGTAACACCTTTTGGTATTTAAAAGTAATATATTATTACCAGGTGTTATAATTTAATATATTTTACAAGTTGTTATAATTAATTTTATTTTACAAGGTGTTATAATTTATTATATTTTACAAGGGTGGTTTATTAACATTGTTTATCGAATGTGATCCGGGGAGGAGAGGTTGTTGATATTTTATTTTTCCATTTTTACTTTCAACCCCATAATTGGGAAGAAATGAAAAATCTGTTTTGCTACCGAGAGAGCAACTACGCGGGTATTTAAATATGAAAAACGTTAATGATTTAAATTGTGTGCAAAAAATATAAAAATCTTATAACTCAAGATCTAATTCACCAATGTTGATGTTTTATACCAATTTTTGCATTCAATGAGAGAAATGGAATTCTATAAAATAAGTTAAGTTTTAGGTTAATAAGTTAAGGCTCGTAACAGCGCTGTTTTGTTGGTTACTTATGCTTTCCTTTAGCCACTATTGGGCAAAAATTAAGGTGTATTAAATATAGAAGTCAGAAATTACATTATCAATGCGACAGTCATTATAACGGTAGCCGTTGGGGTTTCTCGGCCATAAATCGTTAAAATGACAATGATTAAACCAACTTTATGTTTGCCTGAGACGATTTTCGTCTAAAAATAAATCGTTTGGATATATCGATCAGCGAAACGGGCGAATTACTAGTAAAGATTAGTAATAGTAAATTTAGTAATTGTAAAACTTATACATTTATAGAAAATAAATATCGGCACTTGAAAGGTTTTGTGTGCTATCCCTTTGACGTCCTGATAATATGCAATTGTATATTTCCACGGGTTAAAGGATCTCTAAGGGAAAATACCTATTTCATTTACTGCGGTACGGCACATTTTACGGATCAAACTTTATTTTAGAATAGTGTATTTATTTGTTCACATATATCGCAGAAAATCGACATAATTTGTTCCTACTGTATTATCGTATTAGACATTAACGCGCAAAAAAGAAGAATTATTTTATACACAAAAGACAAATTAAACATTTATATAACGGATGTATGTAATGGTTAAATTTAAGGGTTTTCGAAAATTTATTGAAAAAATTGATGTTCGAAGTCTACAATTTTTTTTTTATCAGCCGCTACTGTGTGATTCTTAAGACCTCTTTATTTTTGAAAGAACAGTGTTTAAAAGTAGGATAGCATTTTATGATTTATGTTTAGGTATTTTACATTTATAGAACGCATGGTTCCCTTTTGAATCATTTTGAGGTTTTAAGGGTTTATTTATTTTACAAGAAAGAATAATAGACATATTTGCTGGCATATATTTTTTAATATTCACTAACTCGAATATTTGGATTTAACATTGTACATTCTAAGTGTATATATTTAGAAGATATGTTGTACTTTGTAAATGAAAAAAATAATATATTAGAAATATACCTTTACATACAGCATTAATTTCGAAAGAGGAAACAATTCATCATTATTCTATCAAAACACTCTGTAAATAAGTGAAGTCCTACTTTACCCTTTGAACAAAATGGAACCAAAAGATACATTTGAGGATAATGGTGATTTACGAAATGAAAATACTGCAATACATATTTCCATTTTTCGTCAAATTCTCTTGACATAATCGAAAAAATATATTACATATTTTACACAGATTTTATTATAACCCCTAATCAAACGGTAATAAATTATAGATAGGTTTTAATCACGTAAAGAAAAAAGTGAAACTTCGATATTGAATAGTAGTTTATTGTTATATTTTTTCCAGATAAAAAAATATAAAAAAAGCTGGGATTTTATTTTTCACAGATACGATTCTAGTGTTTTTCATACAATATTTTTTTTGTTTAAAATACTGGTTTTGAATACAACCATAAAGGAACAGTTATTATTATTCCTAATTTATCGATAAACTATGTAATATTAAATGATAAATCCTTAAAATTTATCAGTAAAAATGCATAGTTAGCTTCTATGTAATATGCTGTTCGGATTTTGCTTTTAAAGTAAATTATAATAATAACTTTATTTATGGTTTTAATGCCAGATAAATTGAAAATGTCTCAATTTTTCTGATAGCTGTACTGGATATTCTCGTTTCATTATGTTTTTCCTCTCTTAATTTATTTAACAAAACATATTATTTTTTCAGTATTTTCTCCCCAATATTTGTTCCTAAACGTCTGAAATCCAGAATAATAGCAGTTTTAAAACACTCATTAAACACAAAATATTCTGATAAAAAGTGCGCAACAGATGCGCTGCTTAATTATACTGACAATCACTACTATTGAGAAAATTACTAAAATGCTGTACGACATGTAAATTATTTTCTGTCTATATAAAAAAATATATTCTTTAGAAACGTAAATTTTCCATTACTTTTAAAACTTTCTAACCTAGTTCTCAAGTAATTAATTCTTAGAATTGTCTGTCTGTCTGTCCGTCCGTCTGTACTATAACTCTCGTAAATATACTCGGATAGCACTGAAGTTTTTGTATGTTATTCACTATATATATAATACCTTAAAACTTTATTTAATACTTAGATATTTTGCCATAGAAATTTTTCCACTCCTTGAATTCATAACATTAAAATTTTAATTGCTTAAAAGACGTATAGTCAACATAATGAAAAAGTACCCAAGCCGGGACACTAACCCAGGTCATCAGTATAGCGCAATGATGTTCTACCAACTGAACCACTTGGGAACAATACTCAGTCTGACACTTCCTCACTATAACATGTTGGCAAGGCTACAAACGCAGAACAAGATGGAATGCTGGATTTTCTTTGGTTTCGTGTTTGCCCCAGGGTTGGTGGCTCACGGAAAATATTACGTCTTGTGCTGCGTTTGCAGCCTTGCCGAAATGTTATAGTGAGAAAGTGCCAGGCGG
Source organism: Maratus michaelseni (assembly GCA_963931845.1). Taxonomy (NCBI): domain Eukaryota; kingdom Metazoa; phylum Arthropoda; class Arachnida; order Araneae; family Salticidae; genus Maratus; species Maratus michaelseni. Next base: position 432,144,369 of record OZ007588.1, read on the forward strand.
AGTATCGTTCCCAAATGGTTCAGATGGTAGAACGTCAGTGCGCTACACTGATGACCCGGGTTCGAGCCCCGGATTGGGTACTTTTTCACTATGTTGGCTACACGCCTTTTAAGTGATTAAAATTTGAGTACCGTATAATTTTGTGACGCATTTTTGGATTTTTCTCACAATAGCTGATCTCTTTTATATATAACCCAAAACTGACTGTTTTTTAACATTGATATATCGTTTTCCTATATAACGACGCACTAAGTCAATTTAAATATTTAATATCAACTGAGAAATTTATGTTTAAAGATGTCACAAAGTTACCCAATTGGGTGAAGTTACTTTGGGACAAGTGTGTTTTCGCCTTGAAATACAAGTTAAAAAGTTACTTTCGCAAAGTTTTACAATACCATGTTCATTAAAAATTTTATTCAAACAATGTTTAAAAATGTTTGTTACATTAATCTACATCTTTGATCGCAAAAAGTCATATGTTGCCTAAGTGGGTTGTTGATGAATAAAACCCCGTTCCTTTCATACAAAATTTCATTCGGTACCCGATGATTATGTTCGTTGAGAGATGATTTCTTTGTGACAATATGTGTCTATATTTTGCTTATTTTATCATATCTCATATAGATATAACTTCACAAAGTTTATATTACTCCACAGTCCAACTGATGTATTAACAACAAATAATATTTACCTATGTTAGCTGATTCTCGTAGATGCTAGGCACACAAATTGTCCGGATTCCAAGGCAAGAACGCAGAAGCATGTTTGGACGATACACCGACTAGAGAGAACAAGAACGAAAAATCATGCGTCAAACATAGATTATGTAACACTTTCCAACGCTTCCAAAATAATTTTACAAATCATACCGTTTAATAAGCTAAAAGATAACATCTAAGTAAACAATTTGGAAAACGCATAACATATTTAAAAACATAATTTCAGGAATTTCCAACATATACAATATTCGGAAAAATATCCGAATACTTTTATTCAGCCCTGTATAGAATCTATAGATTTGTATATATACTACATAGGATGCTAAATTTTAGTTCAGTTAGGAAACGCGTAGCACAGTTTAAAATTTTCCGGCTGGAGTTTCTGTCAATAAACGGAAAGGTGTTCGCGAATTTTTGTGCTTCCCTGTATAGGATCTACAGAATTTATACACACCACGTAATAGATAATAGCGAGTTAAAATTAAAATTGCGTTCAGCAACTTAAAACGCACTTCCAGGAATTATTGTTAACAGACAGTAGAGAATTATTTTGTGTGTCCCTGTAAATGAACGATGACTGCTATACACACACTATTCTGTAGTAAGCCTCTTGTAATGCACCTTAGTGATATATATAATTTTCAATGCGCTTAAAATAGTGAAACATTATTTAATTAAACCGCAGACGATTATTCACCATAGACGTAATGTAACGGAATTCTTTTGAGTGTCCCTGTAAAAAACGATAAGTACTACACACTTCCGTTGAAATAGGGAACATCCTCTTGATAATGACAATAACATATAAAAATTGCAGAGCAATCGGAGCATATTTACGGGAGTTAGAGCACGGCCAGACGGCCAGACGGCCAGACGGCCAGACGGACAGACAAACCGAAGTCATAAACACTTTTCAACTAGGTTGGAAAGTGTTAAAAAGTGAGGTGTTGGAGCTTCGGACAATGGTCGTTAGGTGATACAGTATACCCTACTATGAGGTGACACTATTTTTTCCTTTCCTACCATTGCGAGCAGGGCGTGAGATTCGAAATACGAAAACTAGATCATGTGTCACTAAGTAACCCCTACAGTCACGGTATATATAGTATGTGTTACTGTATATCTAGTATACATACTACAGTGTGGGCCAAAAGTCCCGCATCATAGGAGTTTTTTAATCTTTTAATTTGGTTTTTAATTTTTTTTATTTGTAGGTGAAAATGCTGACTACTGAAGAGCGTGTAGAGTTTGCTGTGTGGGGTTACCTTACATCAAAAGTTTACACTGAGATGATCAGGAATAAAAACAATTTGCGTGAGCAAGTTTCTACTGAGTGCCATGCCATAACGCCAATCTTAGTGCCCAACATTCTGAGGAACATGACCGATTGCCTGCAGTTGTGTTTGGCAACGGAGGCAATCATATTGAGAACATATTGTAACAATACATGTTTTTCCTATGATGCGGGACTTTTGGCTCACCCTGTATTATACTATACTATGATCCCTATTAAAAATAAAGTGTGCATTATTTATAGTTTATTTACAGGGACAGTCAAAAGTATTCCGTTACATTACAGGCAATGGGAAAAAATCGTTTCAAGTGCATTTTGATGATGTTACGCTATTTGAAACATGACGAAATTAGTATAGAATTATGAAGCGCAATATAGCATGCTTTTTGTAAAATGTCTGCAAATACATGTCTGCAAAGCATTTTTTATTCATTTACAATTCACATAAAATAAGCCTATTACACATTGTTCTTCTGGTAAAAATCCTTTGCAGTGTAATTTAATGTTGTTTCACTATTTCAAACACAATGAAATTTATATGTATTGCTGGGGTGCACTATAAATTGCTCACTGAAACATATGGTGTGCATTGCTTATATATTTTGAAACATGACGAAATTAGTATAGAATTATGAATCTCAATATAGCATGCTTTTTGTAAAATATGGTGTGTATGCCAAAAAAACATGGTGTGCATTGCTTCTATCGTTCATTTACAGTGACTCACAAACAAATTAGCTTACAATCTTAGTGCGATAATTACAGATATGTGTAATAAGTGCGTTTTCAACATTGGGTTGCGTTTTTAATTTCAATAAGTTTTTTTTAAAATACGTAGTGTGTATAAATTATCTTCATCATACACAAGGCTACACAAAAGCAACCGTAAGTATTACTGACTGTGGGAATGTATTGCTAATGGGTATTTTTAATTGTGTTGCCCAATTTCTGCTCAACGTTTTTAGTGGACTAACAGACGTTTGTGGATTATGAGTAAATTCATATACAGGGCTATGCAAAGAACAAGATACATTCTCGTTTATGGTTGGTAATTGCTGGAAGAGTTTTTTAAGTTGCCTTATGAGTTTTTTACCTGAATTAAATTTTTGCTTAATATGTTAGGTGTACAAAAGTCTTTAGGCAATATACAGAGCTGTACAAAAGATTTCGTGTGCATTTCCATCGATTAGTTAAAATTTCTAAATGTGAATTTTCTATTTGAAAAAAAAAATACATGCTATGCAGTATATACCCAAATCTATGAATTATATACAGGGCTGCACAAAATAATTCGACTAGTATTTTGATTATCAAAGGTAATTACTAAAACTGGAATTTTAAATGCGTTATATGATTCTGAACTACCCACTACATATTTCACTTTATTTAACGGTGAAGTTTCGGTACAGTTTTCTGCATGTGTTGGAAAGTGTTTCATGACGCTTGGTTTTTCGTTCATGATTTAATATTAAAATAGTTAGTAAAATGAATAAAATCATCAATTTTAAGTTATTTGGCTATAATATGAAATTTCTTTCTTTTCAGACGTTTTGCTATATTTATGTATGTTTTGTTTTAAAAATATTATTTTCCCGTATTTAAATTCAAAGATTTGAATTCTGAGCAGACAAAATTTTTAATATTCAGCACCTGTAAAAATATCCCTGAGAGAATCAAAGGGTGCAAGAAATGAAAGATTTAAAAAAAATGAAAACAAGATTTTGTAAATCAACAATGTCTAAATACATAATATTTTTATGAAGCATTTTAGCTAAGATTATTTTATTTTGTTATTCTTGTGTTAATATAAGAATTTTACAACACGCGAAACTCATTCTTTGTATAACTATTTGCTTATTAACCTTTTTTGTTTATTAACATTGACGTTTAGCTGAAAAAAAATCGAACTAAATTTAAAATTATGCCATTGTTCACTACCAACTGAAGTTATAAATTTTAAGATAATTTGAACTTAATTTGTATACACATATGCAATAGTGTAATATATATATATATATATATATATATATATATATATATATATATATTCTAGTGTAATACTGAAATTTTCATGGTGTATGTTCTTTATTATATTTGTAAAAACGTTTTGTTAAAAATAACGTGTTGTCTAATAAATTGTTTCTGAAATTCTACTAAACATTATTTGTTGCAATTTGAAAAACAGTATATTTACATATTTTCAACTATACACTTTTGGACGAATTAGAAACAATTTAATAATAATAAAAAAAAAACACAGATTTAGAAATAAACTAAATTTACACATGCACTTTCTTAATAATGATAAAAAAAAATAGGGTAACCGAAATTCATATGCATGCATTATTAAATAGTCGGCATCAAAAATATATTACGTACTTTAAAAGTACATTTTCATGTACAGTTATTATCTATGGTTATCCTGTGCCTATTTTGCGCGATTTCATACTTTTATTCTTGTATACCAGGAAACAAATAATATAGACATGAGCTCGTATTTATACCTTTCCAAATATCTTCAAACATTAACTAAATCATATTCTATTTTTAAAATATAAAGAATAAACCATATTATTTAATGCTCAGCAAAGCATTAATACACATTATATACACGCTTCCTAAATAAAAGAATGATAACAAACATTCAAAAAAACAATTTAAAGCAATTTAAAAGACTGAACAAATAGGAATATAACACATGTAATTGGGTTGTAATATCTCACTCCCGAGAGATTTTTACACAACAAAATACAAATCCATTAACTTAAGCACTCTAAGTAATTCCTTTTATCGGATTACAGTTTCCTGTCTCAAAATGAGTGTTTTCCCTAACATCTGTTGAAAGTTTATTTATCACAAACTCTAAAAAATTTTCATTGTTGCACTTTCGTTTTTTTTCTTTTTTTTTTTACAAAGTTTATGTAGATCCTTTTGTCATGCTTTTGCATTTAAAAAAATAGATATGAGCATTTTAAAGCTTTTGAAATAAGTTAAGGCTAAGGCTAATAAATAAAACACATTATGTTTTTAGACCATACATGATGTTGTTTTTATTTTTTTATATATATATATATTTAGAAGAACTATTCACTGAAATATTCTGCAAGTTTTCTGCTTCTAACCGATTAGATAAAGTGATAATTAGATTTTCAAAAATGAATCTCCATTCGGTTGCAATAAATAAATTATTGTTGTAAGAGAAATTATATTTTTAAATGATACCTTTTAGATAAATAAGCACACTATAAAATTTGTTAAGAGTTCATGTTCATTACGAAAATATTCAGTGATATCTCAGTTCTTTAATATTAAATCATAAAATTTGAATGAATAAAATATCGGATGATATTGAGTTTACTTTTATGTATTAGGTGAAAATGTCTAGATGCACATTTATACAAAATAATCCCCTAATAAAAATAATATTTTGGAACTTCTTGTGGATATAAAAAATTAAAAATACAGTAATTACAAATAATATAATAAAATCACTTGTTAATTTTAAATTGGAGTGTAATTATTACTTAAAAAGATAAAAAACAAAACACAAATTATTTAAAAATACATTTTAATATATTGTCATTTGATAATATATTGTCAATGATAATATAAACTGTCATATCATATGTTATGACATGTTGTATCATATTGACAATGATAATATATTATCAATGATAATATTGTCAATGATAATATTGTCAATGATAATATTGTCAATGATAATATATTGTCATTGAAAGTTTTATGAAACTCTATTACCTTGTAACACACAATTAAAAAAATATCTGCATTTATTTTCATATTTTATTCGGGTCAGTTATACTTAACGAATGCTATATACAGCAGAAGCCAACGCTGGATAATTAATGTGAAATATTCTTCCCTTCAAATATTAACATCCCCACTTCGTTCATAACACACTTAAAGCAATTATAAAAAAAATCTAAGTACCACTTATAACAATGTTTCCGAAAAATATTTTGAAATATTATTTTTAATTCCCGATACTAAATTAGATTTACATCAGTATAACTACGTATAGAAATTTGTTTTTCAATTAGTTTCTAGTTAAACGTCTGCATAAATCGATACCCGATTGGCAACAAAAAACAAAAGACATAGAGAGAAAGAAAAAACACTCCATATTAATTGTGCAGTAAATTATTGTATAAAAATGTAACTAATAAAATCAAGGTACATTTTTATTATAGCGGAACCAGACATTACTATTATGCCAAGTTTAAGGTCAGTTTCGCCAAGATTGTAGCTTTTTAACCGCAAACATTGGGCTCATGTATAAGACAGATATAAAAATAAACACCATAGCATTAAATTAAATAATATTTATGTTATTAAGACTACATTACATTGTTTCATAACAAATCCATACCAATGTTTTATAACAATTTCTACAATGCTTCACAAGAATAACAACTTTTTCCAGCAGTCATGTAAATTGTCGATCTATTTTCTCCTGTTAACACATTTTTTCCATGAGTGCACTACCATCTCTATTTGAGATTTGATCGAGAAAGAATTCGTTCTTTTCACGGCATACGATTTCCAAAATTCACAGTTGCGGGAGTACCTTGTCACTGTTTGACAAATGTTTCCTTCTGTCAAAAGGCGGCATCTTCAGATCAAAATAATAAAATTTTCTCGCAGAGTTTTTGAAAATGATAAACTTAAATCAGTGTCCAGCGTGTTATCTAGTGTAAGCAGGTGCTTAAATTGGTCAAACTGGAAAACGCGAAAATTATTATTATTTTTTTTTATTGCTTTTATAATTTGTAAAGCATCGCGTGCCAAATTTTATCTAATTCAATAGAAGCTGATTCGTAGCAAATGTTATTGTATCGCAAATATATTTCTATTGATTCACGGATAATGGATAGTAAATAAATTATTGATGGAAAAAATATTTTACTATTCTTGAAATCAATCTGAAACGGTTCTACTCTATGTAATCTAGCTAAGGCAGTAGTTCTTCTGTCATATTTGATATCTGCTATATGTTCTTTTATTCTCGTTTTAAAGTTTCTGTTTTTCATTCCTATATAGTATTGTAATGTTCCATCGGCCTTGGTAATGGGATTTCATAAACACCGGAAAGTTGATCTGGTTCTGTTGGATCTAGTTTGTACATACTATGTTTTTTTTTTAATTTTGTGGAAATTTACTGTGTTTTTTTGTAATGTATTTTTAATTCTGGGATTTAAAGAATTTATGAAAATGACCGAGTTGCTCGAAAATTTTATGTAACTCTATTACCTTGTAACACACAATTACAAAATATCTGCATTTATTTTCATATTTTATTCGGGTCAGTTATAATTAACGAATGCTATACAGCAGAAGCCAACTTTGGACAATTAATAAGAAATATTCCTACCTTCAAATATTAACAGCCCCATTTCGGTTAAAACACACTTAAAGCATAATAAAAAAATCTAAGTACCACATATAACAATGTTTCTGAAAAATATTTTAAATATTTTTTTTAATTCTCGATACTAAATTAGATTGACATCAGTATGACTACGTATAGAAGGTTGTTTTTTAATTATTTTTTAGTTAAAATTCTGCATAAATCGATACACAATTGGCAAAAAAAAACAAAAAAAAAACATATATATATATAGAGAGAGAGAAAACACTCCATATTAATTGTACCGTAAATTATTGTATAAAAATGTAACTGATAAAATCAAAGTACATTTCTGTTATAGCGGCCCCAGTAATCACTATTACGCCAATTTTGCGGTCATTTTCGCCAAGGCTGTACCTTGTGAACCGCAAAATTAGCGCTTTTAAAAGTTTGGAAATCCTAAAGTTACATTTATTTTTATTCGTGGTTAATCAGATTGAAATGCGGATAAGTTTTTAAGCATAACTCAAAATCTATTTAATGGAATGAGCTGTAATTTTGGATTCACAGATTTGAAGCTTCTAGAAATCGATTTCTTTTTAATAATCCATAGGTTACATTTCATACAATTTATCGAAAAATAATTTTAATATTACAAAAAGTTTAAAATTATATATGTTTTGAAACTAAAAAATATAAATATGAATAATAAGAATATTACCAATATGTTTTTGGCAGAAACCGATATCTAGAACATTCAAATATGCCCCTATGTCCAAATATGCCCATTGTCCAAATATGCCCTATGTCCAAATATGCCCATTAAAATATGCTTGCTATCGATGCAATGATAGATTGATTAGTTTTAATTATGAACACAAATATCTGATTTGAAATTTACAATAAAGCGTAAGCCTTTCTTATCATTGCAGCCAATTTTTAGATGCCAAGTTGGATTGACAATATTTCTTATTGAAACTTCCCCTTTTCTCCCACATTTTAATCACGTGACAGCCAACTAGTGTGGAAAAGAATTGCGTTTTATGTGCATGAAATGGCCTTTTAAACTTGGCTTTAGACAAAATGTTGTTTGTGCTGATTTTTTAGTTCATTTTTTATGAAATAAATAAATAAATAAAACAAAAAAAAAGGTCAGATTAAAAAACTTAATCTCCAGATAAAAAAAAATTGGTCGTCAGTGGCGACCTGGCGACCGCATTTGTCAAGCCCTGGCTGTAAAATGAAACACTCAGTTTAGAAAAATTCTCATGTGTATTCAATAATGTTGTTGTTATTGTAAAAGACACGAACAAATAATATTAATTGACATTTTTTAAGTTTTCCAAAAGCATTTTTCACTATCAGTAAAAGGGAAAGAAAGTTACACAATGCAATTTTGCTGTCAGGAGAAATTAGTTGTTATTTAAAAAATCCCAATCTTTAGGGATATAAATTCCAGTTCCAGAATAAAATAAGAATTAACATAATATAAAACTATGTATACATAACGCATGATGTTAGCCACTTTTTAATTCCCAATTCTTTACATTTATATTGCACATAATACCAAATCAACGCAGTAAATAAATATAATAAAATAAATTTTTAAAAAAGCATCTCGCGATAAATAAAATGCCCCTTCATTGACTATAATAAGTATAATAGTGAATAATCTATGAACATTATATGTATTATCAATAGTATGTTTACATGGACAAAAAATATTTCTAGTTATTTAAGTGAAAAATTTTATGCCAAGTGACATTTGATTTTTTTTAATTCAAAATGTGTGTAAATATGTATTCATATAAATATATTCTCATACATGAAATGTCACATAAAATAATATTTTTCAATGAAAATATATAAAATTTATGTGAGTTATTGAAATTGCTAAGCCATTTTTTAAATGTTAGAATGTATAAAAAAACCTTTGAGTTTGAAAATTTTACATATGAAAATGTCATAAGTAACATGCATATTCCTTTTCCCTTTTCATTTAATGACGCATATTTTTGAACTTCTGAATTCCAGAATATGAAAAATTATTTTTTACATCTTTATAAACTACATACCACATAAAGGCTTTGATATGATAAAAAAGAATATTTGATCAAGTTACACACAATCGCACTTTCTCTGATTCTGGAAATCGAATGGTAGATTTTTTGGTAAAATGATTTTGCGAAGACGAAAAAATATAAAGAATATTAAATAGATAAAAGGAAAATTTTAAGTAAAAGTTGGTTTTTCATATTCCAACTTTCAAGTGATAGAAATATAAAACGATATCAGTTTTAATTACAAATCTGCTTTCTGTAAAATAATATTTTTATTCTTTCATAAAATAAAATATAATGCTTTCGAATGATTTTTTTTAATACATTGTCATAAAATTACATAAAGTCTAAATAAAATGTCTATGAACGTTAAAAGTCTGTAATTAAATATGTGTTATTGAAAGAAACGGTACAAATGTAATTTTAGTGTACTAATTCCTGAAGTAATGGTGGCGTCAAGTTGCTGTCGAAAATAAAATATTTTATAAGTTTATTTATTTATCTTAAAAGTATAAGATGTGATGCTTTAAAAATTTTTCAATATTAAAAATTGCGATTGAAACAATATTTGTCAATTTATCTTTTGCGCCAGTGAAAGGAAAAAAAAATCTGAAATCTTGATTAGATAAAGTGACATAATTATGTTTTTGATTATTTATTTTTATTTTTATCGAGGTTTTTTTTTTTTTTCACTTTTTCAGATAGACAATATCCGTCTGACGTCAAACTTCCCCATTATGTGACTTACAGGTGAAAGTAGCTGATATACTTTTTAAAAGAACTGTTCTTGTGAGTTGTGTAAAATGTTATTTGTTTATTTACGATTTTGATTTCACTGTTGTCGCCAAATAATGTTATTTTACGCCCAAAAATACATAAAGGTGACATTAACCTACGCGAAATTTGAAACAATGTTGTTTTTTCAAGTCTACTAGATAGTTTTTGGAATCTTTTTTTTTTTATGTAAATTGTACAAAATGCACACATATATAATCACAAATTTTCTTTTAACAGAACAATTTGAGCAATATATATTTTTTAAAGTAATATTTTGTTCTCTTTAAAATTGTTTTCTATTGTATTTAGGAACTGCCTCTAAGTAATAAAATACTGCGAGCTAAACTCAGTTACAATGTTAAACACACAAAAATGAAATTTTAAATTTCAAGTAAGCAGATCAATGACAAAGAGAGACAGGGGAATGACTCTTAGACAGAGAAATAACCAGAGATATGACAGGGGAAGGATAAAAAGTAAGGTTAGTTTGTCTACTATCATAACTTTATACACAAAAATGAATTTTACTTAAAGATAACTTTAAAAAACTCTACGCCAATAAGGCTTAATCACTGGTTGAGCTTTCATTACAAAGTTAAGGTAAACAAGTAATATAAAAAAAAAAATTAAAGTCAATTCCTACTTAGGTCAACAAAGAAAATTTTCATCCTTAATTTCATCCTTTGCTAAATATCTTATATACGAATTTTTTCTTCTCTCATATAAAACTAAAATTAATTAATTAAGTTTAACTAATGAATTAATATTTGAAAATTCTGTATTAACATCAAGTGTCATCCACTATAAGTTTAAAAAAATGTATTTGAACTTAAGTGGGTGAACAAAAATATTATTTTAACGATTGAAAATTTGAACATATAGGGAGAGTGTGAACTAATAGTAGGAATTGAATAAAAGCGACAGTCAATTAAAATACTTATCAATATATAAGGAAATCTCTAAGCTTTACTTAGCTATTTTTGTTTCTCAAAAAACAAAAATTCAAGATAGTATCTACGATGGTGCCACTGTTCACATGTTGGATTTTGGGGTAGTATGACCGTTGACAGATGTTAGGATCAGTATTTTCATTTTATGACAGAGGAGGGCAACAAACCAAAGGATTTTTTTATTATTTTGTCAGAAACATACAAACCATAAAAAGTGGTTGCTTTTTCATTTTTTATCTCACAGGATATCAAAGCATGAGAGCTAATGTGCCCGCTGGTTTTGTATATGTATGTATGTATGTACGTAACTCGATAACTCTTGATAGAAATATTCGTTTTGCTTCAAATTTTGATTTTAGGTCCATTGTAATAAGGCGCGTCTCTGATGCCTTCTGGAGGTTCATTGGTTAAGTATAAAGGGGATAACGGGGTCTAATCCCCTCTCCTTAATTTAAATAAATGGGTTTTTCATGCAGAATTATCCGATTTGCTTCAAATTTTGTGTATAGGTTTATTGTGATTAGGTACTTCCCTAATTAGTTTTGGGAGTTCATTGGTTAATTATAAAGGGGGAACGGGGGTTAATCTTCCATTAATTTTGATAAATGGGTTTTTCATGCAGAAAATATGCGGTTTGCTTCAAATTTTGTATACAGGTTCATCGTTATAAGGCGCTTCCCAGATTAGTTTTGGGGGTTCATTGGTTAATTATAAAGGGGGGAATGCTCCCTTAATTTAGATAAATGGGTTTTTCATGCAGAATTATCTGATTTGCTTCAAATATTGTATGAAATTCATTGTGATAAGGCGCTTCTCTGATTAGATTTGGAGTATGAGCATTACTCGTTGAAATAAGAGTATAATTACTGTGATTAGCCTATGAGCTCAATGCCATCAGTTTAACTGGGCACATTTCTTTTTAATTACTTTATTTGCGGTATTTTTACATAAAACTGCATTTATGGTAAGAATCTACTGATATTATTAAGACACTTCCAAATCGTAAAAAGGCTTATTTCACAAATTTATCTTCAGTTTTGTAGATTTTTTTGATTTTTTAATTATTTTACCTGGTAATCTCTTGTAGTAGACCAAGAAGTAAATTTGAAAGAAGAAAGCAAGATTAGGTAAAACAATTCACAAAAAAATCTTACGTTCCATGCTTTAGTTTTTAGTAGGTGTGTTCGTAATTATATAAATACGTAGCACCTGCAATCGTCGTCTGGTCCTTGCGTCTGCCCATCTGTCCGCATATAACAGAAATGAATATGTATACTCTTAAGAAAGCGGATCTACAGCTTTAGTATAAAACATTGCGAGAATGGTATTTGGTGCAAACACTTTTATTCTGATTTTTTAAACGGGCACTATAACTTGTATGAGTAGTAATTTTACCAAATGAGTGAAAGAGTATCCAGGCCGGTATTCGAACGACGGCCTTTCAAAATCCACACTGGACACTTTTTAGGTGCTTTCGTGATTATGTAAATAAGTAGCACCTATTGTCGTCGTGTGGTCCGTCCGTACGCCTGTCCGAATATAACAGCACAAAAACTACTCAATTGAATGGTTTGAAATTTAATATTTATAATCGTTGCAGAATTTTGTCGGGACATTTCAAATTTTATAAAAATCGAATCAAAACTTAGAAAGATAGTTAAATGAAAGTTTTCTTCATTCTATTAAATCGTGTCATATGATATCCCATGATAGGTACAGATTCTAGGTTGTCATGGTGATTACGTATATTTAAGATGAAGTCATATTATTTCCTTAGTACTGAATTTAAAAACCGAATTTGTATACTAAAATTGCTTAATCATAGTAATCATATAATCTACCGACAGTTTTTTGGATAGATGTTCCGGAGAAATAGATAATAAATGGAAAAAGTGTCTAAATATTGATTTAAAGTTCTGAAATTTTTAAAGCCAGTCTTAAGTTTTCCATTGGAATTTTCAGTAAATTTCAACAAAAGAAAAAAGGTTGCCCACTTAAAATGTACTTATTTTATTACGGAAATTAATCGTATCATAACAGACAATATAATTCATTTCACTTAAAGAATAACAGTACGAAACCTCATTTGTCACGTTTCACATAGAATTTCCAACATGCTACTATTAAATATTATATTATTAACATCACCTGTGGGTTTCTTGTAAATAGGGTAACTATAAAATTTACTCTACTGAAATGAAATTTACATTTTAAAATCTGAAACCATTAAAAAAAAAAAAAAAAAAAAAAAAAAAAAAAAAAAAAAAAAACCTCGTTATATGGTTTTCTTAAATGTTATTATTTAAGATAAAATAATCTATAAATATATACAAACATTTAAATATAGATTTTTTTTTCTTTCTTGATGATAATTAATTTCTATAAAAATGATGAAACTAAACATTCATCTGCTTTTTTTTCCGATGGAAGAAATAATATTTGTTAATAACGCTTTTAATTTTATCTCCGAAAAGAATAAGTGAAATTTAACTGATTTAATAAAATCTAGTGTTTTTTTTTTTTTTTTTTAATGTACCGTTTTGTAAAACTACTTTCCACTACTACATATTTTATACGCTTGAAAAAGAAATGTGTTACAATAAATGGAAGCTTTTTAGGGATTTTTACAATAATTTGACACAATGCTTCATTTAGATTAAGAAATATATTAAATTATGAATAATCTGTAAAGTAGAAAAATTTATACTTGTACGGGATTCTCCCATTGTTTGCTGCCAAAACGTCAGTTGAGGCTCACTTTGGAGACCCGAAAAGTTTTTGGTTTCCGTCTATTTGTTTGTTTGTTGGTTTGTCTGTCTGTTTGTCTGTATGTTCCGCGATAACTGCCGCAAAAATGATCCGATTAAGTTGATTTTTGGTAAGTCTGTTGGCGAGGTACCCGGAATTAGCTGTATAGTTTTTAGTTACATTTGGTTCATTCGTTTGAAAAATATAGAACATTTCTTTTTTGGTCATAATGGGAAGTCAAGTTTTCAATGGGAAGTAAGACGATTATTTTAGTTTTAACATTCACCTAAAAAAATGTCGCATGGGATAATTGTAAATGCTAAATTATGAATGCTAAATTTACGAAATGGAGATCTTCATTTAATCCAATCACTTTGAGAATTGGCCAATATATTTATTAGAATTTCGAAATTAATTGTATAAATAATTTCTGAAATTTTATGCATTATTTTAAAGATATGAAACATCTCAATTTCCCATTTTTTACAAAAATTTCCAATGCATTTTTTCTCTTTTTCATTAAATGGTTACCAAGCAACTATATTTCAAAGAATATCAACAAAGGAAAATTCAAGTGAATCGCATTATTTTGACGCGAAATTTTATTAACAAAATAGCTAATTTTCGGGAGATTTAAGTTTGTAATATGCTTTTTTTAATGAAATAAATGAAAATTTATTTTAACTACTAAAGAAAGATTGTAAAATCGATTTTCGAAACAAAAATAATAGAAACGTTGAATGTGTAAATTGCATATAGGTCACATAAAAGGAATTTATATTTGTATAAGTACACTTTATACACGAAATTTCATTTAATTTCAGCAACATATGATGTTTAATGGTTGAAGCATAAGTGCTCTTTGAAGGATAGGATAAAATCTCTTGTACAAAGAGATGGTTATTGTAATGAAATTAAAATAGTAAATACATTCAGACATATACTCAACATATGAAATAGCACAATTACTGGAAATTGAGGATATAAAATTAAATCGCGACATCGGGGAGTTCAGGGGGACAGAGCCTCCATGAAGTAATGTATTGTTATTCTGAAAAAATACAGTAATAAATAGATTATCCTATCATTGCATAACATTGTGTTTAATGCGATACTTCTAAAATTTCCGGAATTTTCGTTACATTTTATATTCTTATAAATGTATAAATAACTTTAAAAAATTGAATTTTAGATATGAAATATTATGCAGATAATGTTGAAAAATAGTGATATTAATGAGCAATGATTTGTAGAGTTGACGTTGAGACCTTTTGATCTGTAGATTTACTAGTTTAAATATTATATACACGGAATGTTGGGTTTAGATGTACTACATTTTGCATTTTGAATTCACATAATCATTCTCTTTTGAAGATAAGACTTAATGATTAAATAAAAGGAAAAAAAAACTTATATTCTGTATTTTATTCTGTGACAGGAGATAAAAATGTTTTACTACACATAATTTTATTAAACAAATGCAAATATTAAATGTTACACTGTTAAGAATGAAACAACTCTTTCAGTTCTAAAACAATACTTTAAAAAATAAAAATAATGACTAAATTTTATTAACTTTTAATGAATTCCAAAGTAAATAATAGCATATTTAAAATTAACAGACACGAATATTTTCATTTGTTTAAATTTCTGCTCTCTGTGAAATTACTTTTTAAATTTATATTCATTTTCTGCTTGTAATTGAAGTTAATTAAGTTATGAACCCTGATAGATTTTTCATGTTATTTACTGTAATTTACACAAAAGCATTTATGTTCAGAATGGAAATAAATAAAAAAACAATCTATTGATATAATTTTATGTTGAGTTGTATTTATCTTATTGAATGGTCACAAATGTATTTTATGGTCTTATAGAATTTGAAAGAACATCCTATTGATAATGACAATAACATATAAAAATTGCAGAGCAATCGGAGCATATTTACGGGAGTTGGAGCACGGACAGACGGCCAGACGGCCAGACGGCCAGACGGACAGACAAACCGAAGTCATAAACACTTTTCAACTAGGTTGGAAAGTGTTAAAAAGTGAGGTGTTGGAGCTTCGGACAATGGTCGTTAGGTGATACAGTATACCCTACTATGAGGTGACACTATTTTTTCCTTTCCTACCATTGCGAGCAGGGCGTGAGATTCGAAATACGAAAACTAGATCATGTGTCACAAAGTAACCCCTACAGTCACGGTATATATAGTATGTGTTAGTGTATATCTAGTATATATACTACAGGGTGGGCCAAAAGTCCCGCATCATAGGAGTTTTTTAACTTTTTAATTTGGTTTTTATTTATTTTTTATTTGTAGATGAATATGCTGACTGCTGAAGAGCGTGTAGAGTTTGCGTTATGGGGTTACCTTAAATCGGAAGTTTACACTGAAAAGATCAGGGATTAAAACAATTTGCGTGAGGAAATTTCTACTGAGTGCCATGTCATAACGCCAATCTTTGTGGCCAACATTCTGAGGAACATGAACGATTGCCTGCAGTTGTGTTTTGAGAACGGAGGCAATCATATTGAGAACATATTGTAACAATACATGTGTTTCCTATGATGGGGGACTTTTGGCCCACCCTGTATTATACTATACTATGATCCCTATTGAAAATGAAGTGTGTAGTATTTATAGTTTATTTACAGGGACAGTCAAAAGTATTCCGTTACATTACAGTCAATGGGAAAAAATCGTTTCAAGTGTATTTTGATGATGTTACGCTATTTGAAACATGACGAAATTGGTATAGAATTATGAAGCGCAATAAAGCATGCTTTTTGTAAAATGTCTGCAAATACATGTCTGCAAAGCATTCTTTATTCCTTTACAATTCACATAAAATAAGCCTATTACACATTGTTCTTCTGGTAAAAATCCTTTGCAGTGTAATTTAATGATGTTTCACTATTTCAAACACAATGAAATTTATATGATTTGCTGGGGTGCACTATAAATTGTTCACTGAAAAATATGGTGTGCATTGCTTCTATCGTTCATTTACAGTGAATCACAAATAAATTAGCTTACAGTCTTAGTACGATAATTACAGATATGTGTAATAATTGTGTTTTCAACTTTGGTTTGTGTTTGTAAGTTCAATAAGTTTTTGTATAGTACGTAGTTTGTATAAATTCTCTTAATTATACACAAGGCTACGCAAAAGCAACCGTAAGTATTACTGACTATGGGAATGTATTGCTTGAGGGTATTTTTAATTGTGTTGCTCAATTTCCTGCTCAACGTTTTTAGTAGACTAACAGACGTTTAATGGATTATGAGTAATGGATTATGAGTAAATTCATGTACAGGGCTACGCAAAGAACAATATTCATTCTCGTTTATGGTTGGTAATTGCTGGAAGAGTTTTTTAAGTTGTCTTATGATTTTTTTACCTGAATTAAATTTTTGCTTAATATGTTAGATGTATAAAAGTCTTTAGACAATATACAGAGCTGTACAAAAGATTTCGTGTGCATTTCCATCGATTAGCGAAAATTTCTAAATGTGAATTTTCTATTTCAAAAAAATATTTACATGCTATGCAGTAAATACCCAAATCTATGGATTATATACAGGTCTGCACAAAATAATTCGACTAGTATTTTGATTATCAAACGTAATTACTAAAATTGGAATTTTAAATGTGTTATATGCTTCTTGAACTACCCACTACATATTTAACTTTATTTAACGGTGAAGTTTCGGTACAGTTTTCTGCATGTGTTGGAAAGTGTTTCACGACGCTTGCTTTTTCGTTCTTGATTTAATAATAAAATAGTTAGTAAAATGAATAAAATCATCAATTTTAAGTTATTTGGCTATAATATGAAATTTCTTTCTTTTTAGACTTTTTGCTATACATGTATATTTGTATAATTTCTTTAAATAAAAATTACATGAAATACACGATATCTAAAAATTAAATTTAAAGAAAGACTTCGAAATTTACAACGTATTTTTTAATTACATATTGACCTTTTTTAGTCACAAAGTACGTGATTGTGATAGATAAATTTAATTATTGCTTTATTCGAACAACTGATTGTAAGCATCGAAAAATATTAATATTCTATTACCTCATGAAAAAACTTATTTTATCTGACATAACTGAAAATATTTTATCCCTTCTATTCATTTTTCCCCTATCCAAAAATGCTACCTATTTTCTTTGAAACAAAAAATAACAATGTTTAATAGAAAGTTGTCTATAACACTTGTGTTTCCCACAAAATTCAATATTATATTGAAAATCTTTTCTCCAAAATCTTATTTCCAAGTTTTTAAAAATGCGTATCAAATAGAAATCAAGGATGAAAAAAGAATTTTTGTTTGTTGTAAAGAAATTGCTTCAGCGGCTTTTTTTTTCATCTCCATAAGCTATGTAAAATTTTACTCTTTCCTACGCGTGCAAAACATTCTCAGGAATGTTTTTTTGCTTTTTTTATGTTGGGATTCTGTTCCATGTTTATGTCTGTTTTGTTTTAAAAATATTATTTTCCCGTCTTTAAATTCAAAGATTTGAATTCTGAGCAGACAAAATTTTTAATATTCAGCACCTGAAAAAATATCCCTGAGAGAATCAAAGGGTGCAAGATATGAAAGATTTAAAAAAAAATGAAAACAAGATTTTGTAAATCAACAATGTCTAAATAAATAATATTTTTATGAAGAATTTTAGCTAAGATTAAATTATTTTGTTATTCTTGTGTTAATATAAGAATTTTACAACACGCGAAACTCATCTTTTGTATAACTATTTGTTTATTAACAGTTTTCTTAATGTTTAGCTGAAAGTATTTTCGAACTAAATTTAAAATTACGCCATTGTTCACTACCAACTGAAGTTATAAATTTTAACACAATTTGAAATTAATTTGTATACACATATACAATAGTGTAATATATATATATATATATTTCTAGTGTAATACAGAAATTTTCATGGTGTATGTTCTTTATTATATTTGTAATAACATTTTGTTAAAAATAACGTGTTGCTAATAAATTTTCTGAAATTCTACTAAACATTATTTGTTGCAATTTGAAAAAAAGTATATTTACGTATTTTCAACTATACACTTTTGGACGAATTAGAAACAATTTAATAATAATTAAAAAAAAACACAGATTTAGCAATACACTTTGTTTACACAAAAATGCTTATGTACTTTCTTAATAATGTTAAAAAAATAGGGTAACCGAATTCACGTGCATGCATAATTAAATAGTCGGAATAAAAAATATATTACGTACTTTAAAAGTACATTTTCATTTACAGTTATTATCTATGGTTATCCTGTGCCTATTTTGTGCAATTTCCTATTTTTATTTTTGTATACCAGGAAACAAATAATATAGACATGAGCTCGTACTTATACCTTTCCAAATATCTTCTAACATTAACTCAATCATATTCTAATTAAAAATATTCATAAAGAATAAACCGTATTATTTAATGTTCAGCAAAGCATTAATACACATTATATACACGCTTCGTAAATAAAAGAATGATAACAAACATTCAAAAAGACAATTTAAAGCAATTTAAAAGACTGAACAAATAGGAATATAACACATGTAATTGGGTTGTAATATCTCACTCCCGAGAGGTTTTTACACAACAAAATAGAAATCCATAAACTTAAGCACTCTAAGTAATTCCTTTTATCGGATTACTATTTTGTCTCAAAATGAGCGTTTTCCCTAACATCTGTTGAAAGTTTATTTATCACAAACTCTAAAAAATTTTCGTTGTTGCACTTTCGTTTTTTTTCTTTTTTTTTTTTTTACAAAGTTTATGTAGATCCTTTTGTCATGCTTTTGCATTTAAAAAAATAGATATGAGTATTTTAAAGCTTTTGAAATAAGTTAAGGCTAAGGCTAATAAATAAAACACATTATGTTTTTAGACCATACATGATGTTGTTTTTATTTTTTTATATATATATATATTTAGAAGAACTATTCACTGAAATATTCTGCAAGTTTTCTGCTTCTAACCGATTAGATAAAGTGATAATTAGATTTTCAAAAATGAATCTCCATTCGGTTGCAATAAATAAATTATTGTTGTAAGAGAAATTATATTTTTAAATGATACCTTTTAGATAAATAAGCACACTATAAAATTTGTTAAGAGTTCATGTTCATTACGAAAATATTCAGTGATATCTCAGTTCTTTAATATTAAATCATAAAATTTGAATGAATAAAATATCGGATGATATTGAGTTTACTTTTATGTATTAGGTGAAAATGTCTAGATGCACATTTATACAAAATAATCCCCTAATAAAAATAATATTTTGGAACTTCTTGTGGATATAAAAAATTAAAAATACAGTAATTACAAATAATATAATAAAATCACTTGTTAATTTTAAATTGGAGTGTAATTATTACTTAAAAAGATAAAAAACAAAACACAAATTATTTAAAAATACATTTTAATATATTGTCATTTGATAATATATTGTCAATGATAATATAAACTGTCATATCATATGTTATGACATGTTGTATCATATTGACAATGATAATATATTATCAATGATAATATTGTCAATGATAATATTGTCAATGATAATATTGTCAATGATAATATATTGTCATTGAAAGTTTTATGAAACTCTATTACCTTGTAACACACAATTAAAAAAATATCTGCATTTATTTTCATATTTTATTCGGGTCAGTTATACTTAACGAATGCTATATACAGCAGAAGCCAACGCTGGATAATTAATGTGAAATATTCTTCCCTTCAAATATTAACATCCCCACTTTTTTTTTCTTTCTTTTACAAAGTTTATGTAGATCCTTTTGTCATGTTTTTGTATTAAAAAAATAGATATGAGCATTTTAAAGCTTTTGAAATAAGTATGTATGTATAAATGTATTAAAGAAAACTCTAATGCAGATGGGACCTTTCTGATGCAAAGAAGATAGTTCTAGATGTTTTCTTTTTTGCGTGCTTTATTACATTTTAATTGTAAATTATAGTACCTGATTTTGTATCAATTATAAATACATATAAATCTATTTAAATGAAGTTTCCATAGTAAAAATATTGAAAATATTCCTGAAAAAAACATTTGGAATAATGATACGGTTATAATTTTGAATCACTGTAAAAAAGTGTATAATATTGCAATTTTTTCCAAAAATAGCCCAAACTTTTTTTTAATCATTTCGATATTTACTTCTTGTTAAGATGCCAGTAATTCCTCCAGTTGTTATCATAAATTTATATAGTTAATATTAGTTAATATAATTCTTAAACTACAGTTAAAGAACTACAATTACACATTTGAAAATCACTATGTTAATAGCTGCTAATTTATTTATATTTTTCTAATTAGTATATATACAAATGACACCCAATGTTAAGTAAGTTCCTCAATCCCACAATCAAGTTATGAATTCCATAAGGAAATGAATTACAACAAATAAGGCGTTAACATAACTTTCCTCAGCTTTGTTTTAACGCAGTTAGCAATGTATTTCTAATGTGTGTGAAACATTGTGTAGACCATGCTATATATATATTGCAATTCAATATATATATATATATATATATATATATATATATATATTTAAGCTCTATTCATTCTAATTCATTTTTATTCATATTATTCAAGCTCTATTTATTCTACAAATATTTCAGTTAGTATTTAGTAAACCTTATCAGTTTATGAAAAGGAACAAAGGATTTTATGAATACATGAACAAAATTAAAGATAAGGACGTTTTAAAAGAGCGTTTATAAAATTCAATGAACAATAAATATCTCTTTCCATCAACTCACCTATAAATAACTTTCAACAACTTTTATTATAAATTATATTTTGTAAAAATGGAGGGGACGAAAAACTTTTCAAAAAGAAAATCATTATAACGAAGAAAATTTTACATTTTTCATATCGATAGAATTTATTCTTTTCGTTGAAACCAAGAAATAAACTAGTTCGACCGGTGTGGAATAATCTTAAAATACCCAATAATGTTCATTGAATTTCTTTAGGTTGTTTTATCATTTTGTTTGCTTTTGATAAATTTCTTTTATTATTTTACGATTTCTAAGATATAAAAAAATACAAAACAGGAAAGGGAAGCTCATGTGTATTGCTCTGTTTGCATAACTTTTAATTTTTTTATTAGAGTTTGTTTGACAGTTTCAAACAAAATATTAATTGTGCATGTTTTTATTTTTTTAATTAAAGAAAATAAAAAAATACTTTATTTTCCGACTTCTTCTTTTAAACAATATATTGAAACTAGGGGGCCAACCCCCTGCGAGCTACGCTCGCCAACCCCCGCTCAGACTTCGAGGCCTCTAAAAACATGACAGCGTGCTTTATTTTAAAAATATTGGTAAATCTGTAATTGGGTTGCCATGCTTTTAACATTTCAATGGGACATTTTTTGATTATCATGGCCTCATACACAGCTGTTGCGACAAATGACGACTGTTTTCGGGATTGATAAGTAAAATCAATTACTACTTGAAAACCAGCTTGTATAAAATGGTTAGGTTTAAATTGTGACTACCTCTCGGATTTTTATACAACAATCTCTATTCTATTCTTCCTTTGCGATTAAGGATGAGAAAAATTCCATCTGCTTGTGAATAACATTAAGAACCACGGTATTGAAAAGTACTATGTTATAGACATTTTCAGTAACAGGTTTTAATTTTCTCTCTATTTTAGTGCACCATCATGCATATTTTCATGTTATTTTAAATATGTAAATTATTTTTTTAAATTAATATGTATATACGAATTTTCTAATAATTATTTATCATACAAAATTAATTAAATATTTTGTGCATGCATGCCTGCATTTATTCGGCATCAATTGATGAGATATTTAAACAAATTTGCTATCCGCGGTAATTTTACACCATGTTCTGTCACTTGAATATTGTCCATAAGAAAATCGGGTACTTTTCCATTATAGGATCCTTTGCTTTTAGGTTTGGCGTAATTCGAGCTTCAAAAAGGGATAGATTCGTTAATATACATAGATTTGTTGCCAAAAGTTATGAAAATAAACCCAATGAACTTTTGGTGCTTTTCTATTAGGGGTCTTGACGCTTTTTAACACTTTCCAACCTAGTTGAAAACTGTTTATGAATTCGGTTTGTCTGGCCGTATGGCCGTCTGGCCGTCTGCCGTCTGCCGTCTGGCCGTCTGGCCGTGCTCTAACTCCCGTAAATATACTCGGATTGCTCTGCAATTTTTATATGTTATAATCGTTATCTATAGCATGTTCCCTATTTCAACGGAAGTGTGTAGCACTTATAGTTTTTTACAGGGACACTCAAAAGAATTCCATTACATTGCGGTCTATGGGGAAAAATCATTTGCGGTTTATTTAAATAATGTTTCACTATTTTAAACGCATTGAAATTTATATATATCACTAAGGTGTATTAGAAGAAGCTTAATATGGAATAGGGTGTGCATAGCACTTATAGTTACTTTACAGGGACAGTCAAAAGAATTCCGTTACTTTACGTCTATGGAGAAAAATCGTCTGCGGTTTATTTAAATAATGTTTCCCTATTTTAAACGCATTGAAATTTATATAAGGTGCATTACAAGAGTCTTACTACAGAATATTGTGTGTATAGCAGTCATCGTTCATTTACAGGGACACACAAAAGAATTCTCTACTGTATGTTAACAATAATTCCTGGAAGTGCGTTTTAAGTTAATGAACGCGATTTTAATTTTAACTCGCTTTTTGTCTATTACATGGTGTGTATAAATTCTGTAGATCCTATACAGGGAAGCACAAAAGTTCACGAACACATTTCCGTATTATTTAACTCCAGACGGAAAATTTTAAACTGTGCTACGCGTTTCCTAATTGAACTAAAATTTAGCATCCTATGTAGTATATATACAAATCTATAGATCCTATACAGGGCTGAATAAAAGTATTCGGATTTCTTAGATGTTATCTTTTAGCTTATTAAACGGTATGATTTGTAAAATTATTTTGGAAGCGTTGGAAAGTGTTACATAATCTATGCTTGACGCATGATTTTTCGTTCTTGTTAAAAAAGCTTGGCGGAAAAAACCAAGCAGGATATTTTATTCTTCCGTTCAGTTGGGCAATTATTATTTTATATATTAGTTTCAAATATCCGAATTAATGATTTTATAAATTCGTTTAGTTAAATTTTACAAAAAAATAACAAAATGATATCAATAAATAATAATTACTATTAATTCCTTTTCCTCCCTTTCTTTTGCGTTTACCTAAATGACGTCATTTGGACGAATTTATTCAAAATATTTTCAGTTTATAAATTAAATGCTGACAGACGATTGAATCCTGACGATAGAAATGTGATTTTTTTTTACAAATTTTCCTGAAAAACATAATTTAATCACAATCTTGTCTTCATTATCGATTGAACTAAAAGATAAATCCAATTTCAATTTGAAAATGACGAATAAAAAGAAATCAATAATCCCTATCGGGATCCTTTTCAATTTTTTTCCCTTTTTTGTCACAATAGTTGTGTTAACTCTAGATCTAACATTAAGAGCCAAATCATTTATTCCTGAAATACAAATATTAGTCTTTTCTCTTTTCAAATTTAGTTTATCTACTAACCTTTTACTCATAAAATTAGAGTTTGCACCGACATCTAATAAACCGCGTGCTTCATGAAAATTACCATATTCATCTTTTATTAAACAAACAAGTGTGCTAAGTAACACAGATTTTAACTCGTTAGACAAATTACATATAGTTGAAAATAAATTGCTTTGGTTACTAGCTTGGAAAGGCTGGAATACTGGAGCCGAAGCATCCAAATTAGATTTGTTACCGACTTCGTTTTTAGAACTCATTTCCTGTGAAATTATCTCTGGATTTTCATCTTTATTTATTTTTTGTTCACGCGGGAAATGCAAAGTCACATGGTGCCTTTTTTTTTACAAATAATACAAGAGAATTTAGATTTACAATCAATCACTTTATGATTCATAAGACAGTTAAAACAAAGATTTTTGGATTTTACCAGCTCAACTCTATTACCCACTGACATGTTTTTATAAACAGGACATTTATGAAAAGGATGATTTTCACTACATTACAAAATACATTTAGAATTTTTTACGTCCGTTAGAAAAACTTTCGAAACATTTCGATAATAAGTATTTTTATTACTCGCTCTAGAATTGTCAACAACGGGTTTTCCCTTTGACGTATAATATAAATCAATTTCCCGAGGTAATTCAATGGGAGAAAACCACGATTCTGCTTGTCTAACACTTATAAAATATATGACATCTTTATCAAGCGTTTGACAAATCTTATCAGAAACTATTAACTGTTTTAAAGTTTCTAAATCTGTCACATTCCTCAATTTTAAATAATAATCCCAACTCGTTGTTAATCGGGATGCAAACTGTACATATGTTTCATTAGGATGACGTTGTGCTTTCCTAAAATGTTCTAAACAAGTCTGGGGGTTGGCTCAAATTCTCTAAGTACTATAGCCTTTACTTTTGAATAATCTGCTAATTCCCCTTCTTTAATGTATGTAATAACGTTTGTTGCCCTTTCTCCTAACAGATTTAGTAGAATTTCCGATTTATATTTTTGTGGGACATTTTTAGAAATAAAGGCTCTTTCTAACGGTGAAAAAAAATAACCCCAACCTTCTGGTCTAGATGGAATTTTAATCGTTAACGTTCGTACACTTTTAATCAGAGAGTCTAAAGATTCTATACTATCTTTTTTTTCGAGATCACTTAAATTATCATTTTTGGTTTCTGCACGGGCCTTAGTCAACTGAATTTCTAACTTTGCATGTTCAATTTTTAATTTCTCAAGATCTAGTAATTTTGATTCCTCATTTTTTCTTTCCTCAATAAAACTGTTCGCTATGTTTTCAACCAGTTTATTATCTGCTTTATACTTCGAACTTTCCTTTATTAAATTTATTAAATCATAAATAGTTAATTTGGAATCTGATATATCTATGTCTAATTCAGCAGCAATTCGCTGATAATCTTCCTTTTTTGCACCTTTAAACATTGTATTATAAATACAATTCACAATAAAATAAATAAAACTGACGTACCTTTATCTTACTTATAATAAAATCCAAAGGCGAGAAAGTGTCTGTAACGGTACCGGGCTGTACCACTCTGGTCTGCTGTCGACCGTAGTTAAACGGCATGTTAGGCTTACTGAAAAAGATATGCTAACACATGACCACTAAACGATAATTTCTTCTGCATGAAATCATGTCTGTTCTGCATATTTTCACATAAAACATGTATATCTTATCCAATTATAATGTATTAAGTTACAAATTAAAAATAAGCTATTATAAACAAACAAACACTGTTGCCATTCAGAATTTCTAAATCTTGAAACAAATGAATGACTCTTTGAACGCTTCATTTAAAAAAAAAATGTTAATTATCTAATTCTGGTCTTAAAATATTTGTAAAAGCATGTTAAAGTCTTTAAATATTTTAATTTTGTTTAAAACCTTCAAAAACTATTTTTGCAGCCATCTTTCGTCAATTAATATGAACAATCGAACTTTGATAAAAATACAAGTTAATATTTGCATATAATTAGCATATTAAAATTTAATGTGAAAATTTCAGAAATTACATTTCACTTTGCTAATCATTATTATTATTGTTGAAAAAAAAAATGTGAGTCATTCACATTTGAGAATCATTCATCAAAATTATTTCTATTTGTGCTGTACTGATTGCTATTTGGCAACGTGAGTTTTACTGCTTTAACATCTTTGTTGATCTTTCTAAATGCTGTTTTGAACGCACGGTGGATTTGAATATGTTCAATCAAATCAGTTTTTATTGTTTTTTGTATAGTTTAAAGATCGTTTTAGCAATGCCTGATGAAACGCCGATTGAACGTAGACGGCGATTAATTAGAGAAAGACAGTCGAGGTGGCTTGCTTGGAAATCACAAGCAACATTGGACCGTATAAGGGAATATGGTGCCATCTACCGGTAGATAATACAAACAAATTTTTAAATTTTGCTTCCATCGTAAATAAAATTATTTTTTTCTTATGAAACGTAATTAAAATATAAGGAATAAATAGTACCGAGTAATTTCCATTTAATTTTGCTTATATAATCAAAAAATGAGCTATGTGGTGAGTTAAGCTCTTTAGAAACACATTGATAACTTTTTTTTTCAGAAAATTTCCCACATGGATTATTTTTTTTAAATATTTAATTTGAATGTTTTGCCCATTCGTTGAACTATTTCAAAAATTGAATATTGAGTCAATATCCTGTCATTTTTGACAGGGGGTATATACTAGTTTATTAATAAATCTCCAAATCTGATAATTCCACATTGGAAAGATGTAATCCACTTTTTCTCAAATTAGTTCAATAATAAATAATATCAGTTCTTCTCTGCGTAAACACATTCACAGTTTATTTTTTCGTATTACGGAATTCTCAAGGTTAATCGAAATTATTTTTCTTCTGGAATAAAAAAAAACTTCATCAGAATTCTGAATCACAATATTTTGTTCTTCAGTATAAACAATACGATGATTTAATTTTTGTCTTACTCTTTTTAATTACTTGATAGAATTCCAAACACCATTTTATCTTCTGCAGACGATTACAAAAAACATAAACATCGAAAAATTCCTTTTATTCTTTATCCGGCGTTTAGTATTGGTCCGTCGAGCCGGAGACGAACTAGCGACCTATGGATACGCTGATAACTCAGTTAATATATATCACTACAGTAGAAAAAACACACAATTTCAATAAAATACTCACAAGCGGACTGTAACTCTTTTAATTTCTCACAACAAGAAATAAAATGGTCGAGAGCCGAGATTTACACAACTTCTCTGATTGGCATCTCGAACTCAACTCACAATCACATTTTTTTTTAAACATTTTACATAGACGGCGCTTCTAGCGGCAACAGTTATCATGATTTATCATTTAGTTAAAGTTATCATTAGTTGTACATTTCAAAATAAAAATAATGCCTTGAAAAGTACACAAATATATTGTTATTTTGTAATGAATACTAATATTTATAAGTGGCTGAGAAATATACATTCAAATGCAGCTTGATTTTTTAATATACTTTTTCTACATAAAACAGTGGATTCGTTATAATTTTTTAGACAAAAGAGGATTTTCTTTTTAAGTCACTTTAGTACGTATTTATTAGTTACATCATTGACCAATATGCTTTTTATACATATAAACTAAAGTAATTCAAAACGGCCAAATTCAATTTCATCTGTTATTTTATCGATATATTTGATGTATTTCTTTTTCTTCTTATTTTTTTTTTTTTTACAAAAATATGTTTTTTTTTAAGTAATAATTTTATTGATGAATTAAAGGAATTTACGTGAATATGTATTTTAATTTCCTTTATAAGAAATAATAACATAATTATATCAAATAAATTAATTAAGTATAAAAATAATCTTTGAATCTAAAACACACAAAATATTCTTCAAATTAAAACTTTAATTAACTGTCACAGAAAGTGCTTAAAAACTGAAGCAATAATAATGATAATTTTATACGAAAAACTAAAACTGTTTAGTAATTAAATTATAAAAGACTCATAAATAAGACTTCGAATTAAAACTGATTTTTTCTTTCTTTTTTTAACAAATGAAATTACCTTTTTGTCTTAATAAAATATCTTATTTAACAAAAAATTAAATTAGAAGTCATGTGACATTTTTAGCGTTGCAACATTCATTAATTTTATTTCTATGTTAATCTACAACATTTTAATTTAAATCCGAAATGGAAATATATATTATTTTAACTCGAAAATTAAAACTTTAAAGAAATATTGTTGAAGTAATAAGACTCTAATACTAATACGAAGCGGAAATTTACTGCGTGGGAAAAAAGTAATTGTAAATAATCGCAATTTTAGTTTAAAAAAAATAAAATTTGTTTACTTTTAAAAGCCATGGCCTATTCGAAAAATGCAATTATACGAAAAAACAATTAAACACGAATGTATAATTCAAAATATAGAAATTCTAGTTTCATGTTAATTATTTTCGCGTAGTGAAGGATAAAAGTGTCGATTACAAAATACAAAAGTAAATCTTCAAGTGTATTGGACACATAAGAGAACATATTTTATTAGGAATGCGTCTGTAATGAAATAATTGTAGAAAAGAATTTTTATAGCATAATTAAAGTTGCAAAAAAACGCAACTTTTGTATTGTAATAACTTATCGTTAATTTTTCTGTAATAATTAATGTAACGAAAATCGTTTAAAATTAGTTGACAGCTTTGAACAATAATATTTACATACATTTAATTATTGACACGTTTTAAATACATTATTATTATGTATACAAGAGTATATCATATATTTTATTTTTATTTATACTAAGGAACGATTTTTTATTTTCCGAATAATTTCAAATATGGTGATTGCTTTTTTTAAGGCGGACTATATTTTGTTGAACAATGTTGTTATTTTCTTTTAAAATATATTATCTACCCTATATATATAAAATCCTAATGAAACGAATTTGTGAAACGATTTTATGAAACGAATTTATGAAACGATTTTATGAAACGACTGATTAAACGACTGATTATGTTTCAGGGCTATTTTTAATAAAATATTAAACGCTTGATGGTGAAATTAATACCAATTGTCCATAAAAATCCGCGGATGTCAAAACTGGTAATAGAATTTTAAAATTGGAATTAGTTTTCGAGATATTAATTTTTTTCTAATTTTAATGACATTTCTGTAATGATGGCAACTAATTACTCAGTTTTTTTGTGACAAAAAAGAGAAAAAAATTGAAAAGGATCCCGATAGGGATTATTGGTTTCTTTTTATTCGTCATTTTCAAATAGAAATTGAATTTATCTTTCATTTCAATCGGTAATGAAGACAAGATTGTGGTTAAATTATGTTTTTGAGGAAAATGTGAAAAAAAAAAATCACATTTCTATCGTCAGGATTCAATCGTCTGTCAGCATTTAATTTAATTTATAAACTGAAAATATTTTGAATAAATTCGTCCAAATGACGTCATTTATGTAAGCGCAAAAGAAAGGAGCAAAAGAATATTTATACAATTTGTTTAGCGTAAAATGTCCTTTATCCTATTTTATATATAATCAGAAGTAATTTGTATAGAAAAAACAATAATAATATACGTATAATTAAAATACGCATATAAACAAAAAAAAAATCGTCGAATTTGTTTCCATGGCTGTTTATGTCATTTGGCACCAAATCTCACTTTCTGATGCCCGAATTGCGTCAAGCTTTTTAAAAAAGTCAAGACCATGGTTGTCAAGACCCTTATAATAGAAAAGCACCAAAAGCTCATTGGGTTTGTTTTCATAACTTTTGGCAACAAATCTATGTATATTAACGAACCTATCCCTTTTCGAAGCTCGAATTACGCCAAACCTACAAGCAAAGGATCCTCTACTGGAAAAGTACCCGATTTTCTTCTGGACAATATTCAAGTGACATAACAAGGTGTAAAATTATCGCGGATAGCAAATTTGTTTAAATATGTCATCAATTGATGCCGAATAAATGCAGGTATGCATGCACAAAATATTTAATTAATTTTGTATGATAAATAATTATTAGAAAATTCGTATATACATATTAATTAAAATAAATAATTTACATATTTAAAATAACATGAAAATATGCATGATGGTGCACTAAAATAGAGAGAAAATTAAAACCTGTTACTGAAAATATCTATAACATAGTACTTTTCAATACCGTGGTTCTTAATCTTATTCACAAGCAGATGGAATTTTTCTCATCCTTAAACGCAAAGGAAGAATATAATACAGATCGTTGTTATAAAAGTCCGAGAGGTAGCCACAATTTAAACCTAACCATTTTATACAAGCTGGTTTTCAAGTCGTAATTGATTTTACTTATCAATCCCGAAAACAGTCGTCAGTTGTCGCAACAGCTGTGTATGAGGCCATGGTAATCAAAAAATGCGCCATTAAAACGTTAAAAGCATGGCAACCCAATTACAGATTTACCAATATTTTTAAAACAAAGCACGCTGTCATGTTTTTAGAGGCTTCGAAGTCTGAGCGGGGGTTGGCGAGCGTAGCTCGCAGGGGGTAGGCCCCCTAGTTACTATATATTTAAGTACTACTAGTGTAAATGCCCGTCCCAGGATGTTGGGTAGAAATCGTGGTTTCATTTAAAATTTGAAATAATTGATAAATCAAATCATATACTACTCATCAACAATAACGAGAACTAAATTGAAACGTTAAGTTTAGGGCCTGATTAATGCATGAGCCTCTGGAGGTTTAACAACAAATTTTTAATTTTATGTAAATAAAATAACAGAACAGAGGAAAAATTACAGATCTTTCTTAATTAAAAAAAGGAAACAAATATAGATATAGTTCGAATTTGTGTTTTATTATGAAATCTTAACGTTGTAATAGTATAATAACTATTGACTCCAATTAAAATTTCCATAATTAACAATAGAAAAATCACTAAAAATTATGTCCTGTTGCAAAATCATATCATCTTTTTTTTAGTTTTATCACTGTAAAAATGCATTTTCAGCTAAGCATAACATCATTTTCTCACCGGCACAAATTTTTCACGCGTATTTTATATTTAACTACCATAATTCCAAATAAAAATACATTTACTATTTAATTGTAATGAAAAAAATGGCAGCAATACAGTTATAACGCATAAAGAAAAAATAAACCCAATAGGCGCTATTGTTGTGACGTCACAGTATACAACAATTTTTATTCCCTAATAAAAACAAAATACACGTTAAGAAATTCAACCTGAATTTAAACTGCAAATTAAAAATATATATGTCCAAAAACTCCACGTGTCTGAATGTGTTTCATTATTTCTCTTTTCTCTGCAACAATGGAAAGTAATCCATTTTCTCTAATTCATTGTTTGGATGGGTTCGGACCGGAATTCTTACACAGCGTTATATTATATTTAGATGACAGTTAATTTTTTTTTTTTTGGAAATAGATTTCAAGTGAAATTATTATACCCAATTGTTATCTCGATAAATGTATCATAAATTCATAAATTTATACAGATTTACAATTTTTGTTAAGTTATTAAAAGTGAAGTCTGATATATTTTCATTACTTTTAGAAGCTTAATCCTTTAAAGTTCAAGCTATTTGAAAGTTTGAAATTAAGCTACAGTTTTTTTCTAATTATCCTTAGAACATCAAAGAAGCAAGAAATTATATAGTTTTTCTCATAATAACAATGTAAGACGCTTTTTGAATATATAATAAAAAGAAGCAAATTCAGCGCGTTTCGAAAGAATTAATATTTCTTCATCAGTCAGAAAAGGACGTCCTACCAATAGGAAATCAGAAGAAAGTTATGTTTGTATTCACGTATTAATAGTATGTAATACAAGTTGGAAGTAGAAATGCACAGCACATCAACTGTGGTACGTTCTAAGAAAAAATAGCCATTTACTCGATAAAACAAAATAATGGTGTTGTGTATGCTCCAACAGCGGACGAACAACTAGATTATACCGGTAACTAATGGTATGGAGAAATGAGTAATAATGCGCTGATACATAAACTTGTACATAAAAAATAAACTATAAAACGTGTTAACCATTTAGAAATGAATGTTGGGAAAATTAGCTTTTGCGGGAAAACTATTATCCCAAATAAATCTTCAAGATAAAAAAAAAGAAAAGGAACGAAAGTAATATCTCATAGGTATTAAGTATAGCGAAATATAACGTATACGCTTATTTCGCCGTTAATTTAAAGATCTTAAATTGATGTCTAAGATTAGGAAATTTTCAAGAGAAGATACAATTTCTATTTTTCGAGTAAAATATTTTTTCCTCGGTTTGAGAAAATTCTAGATAATGTATATATATATATATATATATATACGATAGGCCCACATCTTATGTGTAACGGGTAATGGACATTGTTTTTTTTTCCTTTCAAGAATTGAGATAATATTTTTTGAAGAGGATTAAAATTCACGAATCTATCACATATTTCATTATTATAACATTGTTTACCACGAACTGTGTTGCCAAGCATTTACTGATAGATTAATCGATTCAAAAAAATATCGCGAATCATCAGCAGCATATGCACGTAATGAAAACTTTTTATCCTTGGCAATTTGAGGAAGGATTATTGGCTTTCACTTTATTAGATGGTAACCATTTAAAGACGCATGGAATTAACACTAGGACAATTAATTGTATTATCCTTTGTTAATTCGTTTCCAAATATTTTTAATAGCTACAAAATCTTTTTTTAAACTTTATACGTTTTTAAAGTTTTAACTGAAGATAACTTTTTTTAATAATTTAGTGATCCAGTAGTCTGGCATCTACATTATTAATTATGCCGCTCTGATCGTACTATTATTGATTTTTTATTTTCTTTCTAATTCTTCTATACACATTGTTACTAGCAATTTCTCTTTTATTTTCTACACTTGAAATTAGAATTATTATTATATTTAGAAACAAAAAATTAAATTAATTTTTTCGTAATCGACGAGCATTTGTTAAAGAATAAAATGAAAATATATTTTAGTATGCTTTTGAAACAAATTATATAAAACTTAAAATTTAAGAGAGAAATGCGCAATCATATGACTCCTCATTTTTTCATCTGAACTCACAGAAGTTCATCCATCTTTTGTTGAAGAATACTGTCAGTGCTGAAATCAGGTTGTAGTGGATTGGCGACTCCTCATAAAGGCAGCCTTTTGTTTTAATTGAGTTCGTATTGTCAAAATAAAATCTGTGTGCGTGCAGCGACACCTGTACTCTCTTTTCCTTTAATTTTCAACGAATACATGTGTGCTTCGGAAATTGTGAGTTTTCAGCGTTTCGCAGCTGTTTTATGCAAATCTTGGCTTCTCTGGTCAGTTAGCAATGTATTTAAGTGAGTGAAAGTGTTTGGATTTGATCGTTTGGTCGTTGGATTTGATCGTATCTCTCCCCCAGAGAATGCCAAACTGTTTTTGATTCCAAAAAGAAGTGGAATAATTTCCTGATGTTTGCTTAGAGCTAATATCTCGAATTTGTAAGAGAAATTTAAGTGTTAAGTTCAATAAAGTATGTTTGTGTCTGCGGGCTACCTTATTTAGCTAAATTGACAATTCATACTTGAGAAGGCGCTTGAGAAGGCGGCGCATCGCTGCGGAAGGAGTTCTGAAGTAATAAAGCCAGTCCTCATCTGTATGTAAATTAGAGCTTAATTTTATCGATTTATTCAAGTGATATATATTATAGTTTAGTACGTACATCGTTTAAGAAGTATTATTCAACTAACAACGTTTAATCAGAGTTCAAATATTGGTAAAGGAGGCTCACCCACCATCCCTCTTCTTTAGATTTTAATAAAACTTTATTTTAACTTATTTCTTGTTTTATCGCTGTGCTAGACAGGGTACTCTATGCAACGGCACGCCACAAGGTGTTTGGAGGCTGTTAGAAAACTCAAGTCTCGTGGGATTATTTCCCTCACTTTCAAAACCACGGCTTTCCTTATTTTTAAATTTAAACATTCATGAGTATAGTATTTATTACTCCTTTTAGAAAATATCATTAGAATTTATTTTTCACATATATTACACTTCTATCATCATTTCAAAAATACTCTGAAATGGTATGCTAAGCTTCAAGTCGTTGAGACATGATAAATCATTGTGATATTTCAATTCTTTATGTACAGTAATTAGCGTTGTTAACTTAGCCTTTTTCTTTATTACAAAAATAAATAAATAATACTGGTCTACCAGACTTTCTGTAAAGCATTTTTCATTTTATTTATTGAGGGACAAATTAAATAAAAGAAAATGTTATTTACATAAATTCTCGTAGGATGGTGGTATTCTTTAATAAATTAGGGGCTATATTTATAACAGTGATAAGAACACTTAACAATTAGGGTATTATACTTATAAAAGATAGGATGATAAGAAATTCAGATATGTCTTAACTTTTTAGATCACATGATCCCATAAAGTGGCAGAGCACATAGGCAGCAGTTGCTACTCTACTTATTTGATAATACGCAACTTTATTACTGAAAATATATTCTTCAATTATATTTCAAAACCTAAATCTTTGCAACTTACTTAAGTATTTGTATTAATTGAATAGATGTTTTTGTTCCCTTATTCTATTCGGGATAAGAATTTTAACCCTTGATCCAAAAATACATGCATTAATTAAATAACGATGTAGATGATTTATGTATTTTTAATATTAGCAGCTAAAAAATTGCGCAGACCTTAATAGTAAAAAAATCTTACTGAAGCCGTTTTGTTTTGCACGCACTTTTATCTGATATATAACTTGTGTTATTTTATAACTTGTGTTATTTTAAGTATGATATATTATGTGACCTTTGCCATACAAAAGAAACATAGAAATAACAGACTTGTCTATTATTTCTCTGTTATATATACCTATATACCATTATACCTATATACCAATATACCTATACCTAGTGTCCTTAAATGGATTAACTTATTTTAAAATTCTATTAACTTGCAAACGGTGACATATCTTCAAAAAATTCTTTCAGGAGGATTATGTAAGATGTCAAGAGTTTTTTTAATGTGATACCTGATTTTAGTTCGAATTAACAGCAATAGATGGCGCTGCGAACAACAGACGTTTATTCGTGGCAGAAACAGAAATCACTCAGCATGCGAAGAAAGGAAGTTAAATATTTGAAGTGGTCTCATTCACCAATGCAATTTTGTTCTTAAATCCCGATTGTGACAACTCCATATATGCAATATCTACCTTTGCATCAATGCTGGGGGATTGCGGTTTTGGACTCGATTGAGCGCCTATTGCTTTTGGCGCCATCTATTGTTTCTATTTTTGAAATTAACACCGGGAATCGCAGTAAAAAAACTCCTAACATCATACATAACCCTCCTGCAAGATTAAAAAAAATATATGCCACCGTTTAGAAGTTGTTGAATTTTAAAATCAGTCAGTCCATTTTAGGGAAACCGATTTTTGTAAGTTCTAGAACAATCAAAACTTAACAAAAGTATCTAAGCGTCATGGTATGGAAAGAGAAAAATAATATTCATCTCCATTGTATGATTTTCCTTATTTTAAAGACGTGTTTTCTGCGATATATATACTTTATAAAGTTTGACTTATTGTATTTTTTAATAATGATTTCTAAAAACATTTTTAAGGCGTAGAACAATAAAAACATAACCCAGATATTTAAGCATCAAAGTATTGAAAGAAAAAAAATACTTTCCTTCATTTTTTCTTATTGCATATTTTTCTCATTTTAATATCGAAAGTCATTATTAATTGTGTTCAGTCACAATGTCACATATTTAAAGCTTAACATATGATCGATAATATCATGTCAACATATGATAAATAGGGATCAACAAGCAATTTATCTATTTTTAATCAATTTTCAGACAAATATAAAATAAAGTTATGCCATGGTATACATTATAAAATAAATATTTCGTTTTTCTTATTTATGTTTAAATTTTAGTGGGAAAAGAAAATATATTTTATCTTACCATACTGAAAATTTGTATTTTAATTCTTATATTATATATAACAGGTATAACTTAAAAAAAATTGCCGGTTTCCATTTGCGGTTATATATACATGTATTATAAGAAACTTTTTGGCAAAGTTTGCTGAAATATATATTGCTTATAAAAATTTAATAGAAAATAGTAAATTTTAATGTAGAGAAGTATTCGATTTAATAGATTTTGGTGTATTTAAAAATAATTACTTCCGAAAAGAATTTTTTTTCTTATAAAACGAAGGACTCAAAATACTATAATTGATTTTTATTCATTCTAGATATGAAAACAAAAACCACAATATTTCAAAATTTAGATAGATTAAAAACAAAAAAATTTTTTTGACTGATGTCTGTATTAAATTTATATATTTTTTAAATATGCCAATCCTAATGAGACGTTATCTTGTAGGAAAGAGAATAATTCACACATAGTTGCATCCGTTATATTCCTTTATTAAAAAGTAGCATTCTAGTTTTAAAAAAAAATCTTTAATAAGGATCTTAAAAATACATTTATCATCACTTTATAAAAACACAATGGCATTGATGTTCTAGTTTTTTACATAATTATTTCAGTTTGCTATACTTAAAATATTCATCATGAGTACGTTATGATATCTTTAGATTATAAACTTGTAAAACATGTAAAGTTCATTTTCGAACCTCTTAAATTTCTAATCCTGTCCCTGCACTATATTATCATCGATAATAGTAGATCGATTTGCCTTAATCGTTAAAAACATTCATAAACATAGATCACAGACTCATTAGATGCTGTCTATACGTGTAGAGTTCTTGTCCGCATAAAATAACGTTTTCGCCTCGGCTGAGGCCTCATCAGTTTCAAATGTTTTATTTTCCATTTTCTTTCGTCTGAGATTGAAGGTTTTCCTGGTTTTCCACATTTCCCTTCCCTATCTCTCTCTCTTTAAACATTTGACACCAACGGCTATCAATCGTTGCGGGGATCATTTCCTTACATAGTTCATCCCTGGATATACTAATTTTGTTTGCTTCTATGATTACTGCATTATGGTTATCATAATTTGAATTTTTTGAATTTTTATTAAGCTGATTTTAATGGGGTTGATAAGTTAGCTCTTGCGAGAGCTGTCGTTTTGTTGTTATATTCTAAGTTACCGATATGTTCTTTTAACCTTTTCTCTATTTCCCTCTTTGTCATTCCTATATAACATATTTCTTTATTTTTATTATTTTCTTCAAGAAAAACAAGAGGAAATTGAACGGTAGGAAAATGAAAAAGTTGGGAAAGAAATTTTAGAACGAGATGTAAATAGATGAGAATTAGAATTAGAACTGAAACAAAAGGAATTACACATTAATTTTGAATTAAAAAATTAAAAATTGAAAACAATTCCTCAACCTCAGATCAATCCATTATCAGCTATAATTTTCGTCCCATAAATGATAATTTAAAATTTGAAAATATATTAATTAAATGTTGCTACACTGTTAAAATTTTGCAGCAAACTGTCCAGTCATTTGACCGTTTTTGTAGAAAACGGTTACATAACCGTAATTTAACTCTAGTCTGATCATAAAATGAGCAAAAATACGGCCAGAATATAGTTAAATTATGGTTATGGAACCGTTTTCTACAAAAACGGTCAAATAACTGGACAGTTTGCTGCAAATTTTTAACAGTGTACACTGAAGATATTTACATGATATTAATTTAATTTTATTCTCATGTGGAATGTAAAACAATGTAATTTGTATAATTAAACCATTATCCTTTTGAATTTGCCAACAATACTTTTTCATATGTAGATTGTCGAAAACAATAAGTTTTAAAGTATCTTTACGTTCAAAGTAGATTATCTGAAAATTTAGAAAATGTTTAATAAATTAAGTTATATATATATATAAAAAAAAAAAAAAAAAAAAAAAAAAAAAACTGGACTTTTCTGTAAAATTTTCGAGATATTTCTTAGATTGCAGTGTATGTTACGCTTTTTTGTTTTATTGAACTCAGAATTGCAGTATGATAAAACTCTATGATGTCCTGTGCTAATACCTCTACTTACTTAACTCATAATAATTTTCATTTTCATTATTTAAAACTATTATGTTTAAATAATTTATCAATAGTTTTTGAAATTGTTGTCTGGCTAATATTTAGTATAGATGATTTCTGACTAATATTATTCATTAATAATATGATTAGATTTATAACTTAAATTTAATTTTACACAACTCTGTTCTTTCAAAAAGAGAAATGTAAAAGGACACTTACGTTCCGTTATTTTTAGTGAATTATGTTAGGAATGTGCCTTCGGTTTTTTTTAAAAGAAAACATTTCAATATAATGCAGAGGGTCACTGAGTCCATTCACTTTACAAAAATTCATACAACGTTAACAAATTGTCCTAACTGAATGTGGTTTCAACAATACGGTAGTCCAAATTCTCAGAATTTTGATGGCAAAAGCAAAAATCAAAATCAAATTTTTGTCACCAAAATTCCACACATTGTCCATGTCTTATAGTGATAACTGCGCTTCGATACGACACTCAGAAAAAGAAACTGATTAAAACTACAAAACATATTTTTGAGTACATTTTGTTGTTTTAGAAAAATTGGAGTAAAATTGAACCATTTTACTTCAATTAACAAAACATTTTTGCTGACGATACAAATTTTTTTTTGGAATTGCAAAAAAAAATTTTTTTTGTTGATTCAAACAAAATTTTTATTGACCCATATTTAAACAAAAATTTTGTTTAAATATAGGTCAATGGAAATTTTCTTTGAATCAACAAAAACATTTTTTTGTTGAAAACCTAGCAGCAAAATTCACGTTCCGAAATTGATGGAACCTCACTACCCCTTTGAGGAAGAATATGATGTTCATTGCCACATCAACACATTGATTCATGAACCTACCAATAAGTGAAAGGCAAAAGGAAAATGGTAGAATTTCCTCCCATGGAATTATTTAATCAGATAAAAATACCTTGATACTTCAAGAATATCCGATAAAAAAAAAAAAAAAATATGACTCTTAATTTTCAACAGACGCTCACACATATTTATTCTCAAGTACAACACTTTCACTCATCATCACTTCTCTTAAGTGGGATTCTGAATCCTCAGAGAGAGCCCGTAGCCAAAATCGATTGCTTACAAGCCGCCAGAACCACAGTCCTCACAGCTGAGCTTCCATGCCCACAGCATACACTTATAGATGCAAATAAATTCAAGATGATGCTTTATATTACCCGTCGTTACTCCTTTTTGATGTTCAAATACTTTGTGATTATTAAGAACTACGCTACATAATATTATTGACATATACTGTTGTCAATTCCGGTAAAACAAAAAAATGCAACGATCCACCTGCCTATGCCCCTGTGCATTAAGAATTTTAGTTATAGCTGGTTTGTTTTATTTCTCATTGTCTATGGCTATACATCGTTTGTAATATTTTGACTATATATATTTTTTATTCAAATATTTAAAGCAGGAAAAAGTAGGGTAATATCGGATACATAACGGTTTTCCGTTGCTGGAAAATGTTTAGAAGTGCGGAAAAACCGGAACACCACACAGACGTGTTTGGGAATCTGTACTATTGAAAAACTTCACCTGATTCTCTACTTGGTAAAAAGCGTTTTCTAGGACCATCAGAAACAGCTCCGAATTTTGGTGGGAGGAGATGGTATGTCCACTACCTCCGAACAAAATGACGCTGATATAGCTATCTAAAAAAATAAATTATGACTAATATTATCTCGTGGAACTGCCGTGGATATCATAATAAACATGCCGAAATCCGTAATATTCTCTCTGACCATCAACCAGTATGCTTAGCTCTACGAGAAACCCATCTAAAGCCCAATCACAAAACAAAATTTCATAACTATGCTACCTACAGAAAAGATTTAGCAGCTAATGGAAGGGTCACTGGTGGAGTGGCTCTTTTCATCACCAATAATTTACCTCATTCTTATATAGCTCTAAATACAAACCTACAAGCTGTTGCAGTCCGTGTTCATATTAAACAACTGATAACAATATGTACTATTTATTTACCTCCAAACCAAACTATCCAGTCAGCACATCTGAATAATCTCCTTCTCCAACTCCTGACTCCATACATCCTTGTTGGAGATTTTAATGCACGCATTCAACTCTGGGGCAACCGTGATTCTAACTAACGTGGTAACATTATTGAAAAATTTATTTCAACGGCTTATGCCTGCTCAATAACGGTGATCACAGTTATTTTCATGAGCCATCCCGTACTTTCCATGCAATAGACCTTACAATTTGCTCCCCAATACTCTATCCATTCTGGAATTTCTGTCTCTAATGACCTGAACGGCAGTGACCACTTTCCGACTTTTATTACAGTGACTACCCCTGATAGGGATTGTAACAATTCTACCAATCGTTATATATATGACAGAGCCGACTGGCCAACATTTACAGCACTTGCAAATATCACAGCTGGCATGATACAGGGGAATATTGACAATGCGCTTAATAATATAACTCAATGTATTATCAGTGCTGCAGATTCTAGCATTCCTAAAACATCATCTAAACATAAGCATAGAAAGCCATGGTGGAATAGTAATTGCCAAAATGCAAAGAAAAAACAACAGAAGGCTTGGGAAATATTTCGGAGGTACCCAAATAATATTAATTATATGGCATATAAAAAAGCAAAGGCTGAACCTAGAAGAGTGCGACGCAAAAGCCAACGTGAATCCTGGATCAACTACATCTCAAGCATTAATTCCAACACCTCAAGTAAAGAACTGTGGAACAAAGTGAAAAAATGTATGGGTGTCTACTCTGATCATCACATTTCTCTTTTAAAACACAGCGGTCAAACCATCGCATCACCTAAAAACATCGCTGAGACAATAGGGAGTACCCTAGCATCAATTTCATGCTCCGACTCATACCCAGACCCCTTTTTAACATACAATAGACAAACTGAAAGAACCAGGATTAATTTTAACCCTCATCATTCATATGCATATAATGAGCCATTTCTTAAATCATAGCTGATAAAATGCTTGAGAGACAGCCATGTAACTGCCCCAGGTCACGATGGGATTACATACATTATGCTCAAGCCCTTTCTGCACTATCCTTGAATAATTTTCTCTCCTACTTTAATATGATTTGGATGGAGCAGACTTTTCCTAATGCTTGGTGCAGAGCTATAATTATATCATTTCCAAAACCAGGAAAAGATGCTACCAATCCCAATAATTACAGGCCGATCGCACTCTCTAGCTGTCTTTGCAAACTTCTTGAAAAAATGGTAAATTGCCGCCTCGTGCATATTTTAGAAAATAACAATTGCCTTTCCGCATTTCAAAGTGGATTTCGACGTGGTAGGTCTACTATGGATAATTTAATTCATTTGGAACAACACATGCGAGCAGCCTTTCTAAAACGCAACCATTTGGTGTCAGTATTTTTTGACGTGGCGAAAGCTTATGATAGAACATGGCGTTACGGGATACTTCGCGATCTTTTTAACCTGGACTTTCGTGGGAATCTTCCAATTTTTATTAAAAACTTTCTTGCCATTCGAAGATTTCAAGTTCGAATTGGGGGAATACTATCTAGTTTGTATGTACAAGAAGAGGTGTACCTCATGGTAATGTCCTGAGTGTCACGCTCTTTGCTATTAAAATTAATGACATTATTAAACAACTCCCTCCTTCTGTGAAGGGCGATCTCTATGTTGACGACTTCCGCATTATGTGTATGGGAGAGGATATTCGTTTTATTGAAAGACAACTGCAAATAGCAATCAAAAGTATTCTTAGCTGGACTAACAAAAACGGTTTCTTAATATCTCATGACAAAACATCTTGTCGGCATTTCTGTAGACGTAGGGGTCTGCATCCAGATACTGAAATTTTTATTGGTTCATCTCAAATTCCTGTTGGGGACAATGTTCGATATCTTGCCCTACATTTTGACAAGAAACTTACATTTTTACCACATATTTTACACTTAAGGACAAAATGTGAAAGATCGCTTAATTTATTGAGGGTACTGTCAAATACTTCTTGGGGGAGCAGACCGTACCTCTCTCTTAAAAATTTATCGAGCTGTGGTACGATCTAAAATGGACTGTGCCTGCCAGGTCTATGGTTCAGCACGAAAATCTGTTCCAAAAAAACTAGACACTATGCATCATAGTGCACTCCGTGTGTGCTCTGGTGCATTTTGTACATCCCCGGTTTTGAGTTTATATGTTGACTGTAATGAACCAGCATTACACCATCTCGTGAAAAACTTTCATTAGAATTGTATTACCGTATCCTTTCTCATCATGGTCATCCTCTTCACAGCTATCTTTTAAATACTGACAATGATATCCTTTATCAGCATCGACCATCTTGCATCCCATCTTTTGGAGTCAGAATGAGAAATATTATCAATAATGGCCCGTTTAATAATATCGATGTGAGTCCATGTCCTTTGCATGTGCTCCCTCCTTGGAATCCTCCTAAAATTACCTCTCTCCATCCTTTTAAAGGTTATGACAAAACAACTTGGCTTCTACTGTTTTCCAACAATTATTTGCTGCACATCGTACAAAATATAATAACTATACTGATATTTATACAGATCGTTCCAAGAATGGGAATTTTGTTGGTTGTGAGGTTTTTATTGATAACACTAAATTCAGTTATCGGCTTCACCCTTCAATTTCGGTCCTTACGGCAGAGTTAATTGCGATATAGAGAGCCATGTTGCACGTATCTCATCATCATAAAACATCCTTTATCATATATACTGACTCAAATAGTTCTATTGACGCAATCAAATCTTTTAAAAAAGCATCCTTATGACTCAGCCATCCTGGATTTTTATTATAAATTGACTAGACGTGGTTATAATATTTTATTTTGCTGGGTACCTGGACACATGGGTATTCCTGGCAATGAAAAAGCAGATGAGGCGGCAAAACGTGCTCTAAATCTGTTACGCCATAAAATTCCATTCTCAGACGTTAAACTACTTATAAAACATTTTATTCATAATAAATGGCAAGAAAGTTGGGATTTAGAATACAATATTAAGCTGCACCATATTAAACCTTTAATCATGACCTGGCCTCCGATTTATCCAAGAAAAACAGATGTTCTTCTGACTCATCTGAGACTTGAACATTCAAGGATAACCCATAAACATCTCTTACTTCGGGAGGACACACCCATGTGTCCACATTGTCATTTTGATTGCCTGATCATTTATCATATTTTAACTGACTGCCCGGGCCTCCGGCACTTGTATAGAATTTA
Source organism: Maratus michaelseni (assembly GCA_963931845.1). Taxonomy (NCBI): domain Eukaryota; kingdom Metazoa; phylum Arthropoda; class Arachnida; order Araneae; family Salticidae; genus Maratus; species Maratus michaelseni. Next base: position 432,188,240 of record OZ007588.1, read on the forward strand.
TTTTCATTCATCATCGCCAATCTTGACAAACCTCATTGGGGAAACACCTCATGGGGCACTCTTTCATTTTTTAAAACATGCTGGCTTTTATTTTGAAATATAGTTTTTATATATCCTTCATGTTTTACTTAGCAATGTTAGTTTAAATTGTTTAACTTGACATCTGGATGGGGTAACCCCATCCAGATCTTATTTCTAAGAGTATTATTTTATACGTCACTTTTTTTAAGAATTCTTAACTTTATTTTATTCACTGTATGACTATATCTGGATGGGTACCCATACAGATATTTTTTTTTATTAAACTTTGTTTCTGTTTTGGCTTTTGTTAACATTAATTGCAGTTTCTTTAGAGATATTTTTTCTTTGGCGCAGCTTGTCCCTAATGGGACCTTGCGCCTTTAAACCCTATACAACCAACCAACCAACCGAATTTTGGTGGTAGGGTACAACCAGGTACTATACAATAATTATGTTTTTACACTTACATTAACAAAAAGCTTTATTGTATACATTTTGGATCAAACTTTAAAACATGTATACATTTTTTAAGGTCAGTAACTTTAGTTTTTCAGGATTTGAACCAATTTTTAATGTTTACATGTTATAACTTTCTCAGCTGTTATTTCTCGTATCCGCTTCACTTTTCATGTGCCCACGCTTTGCAGACAGATAATTGTTTTATCATTCACCACCTATTGATGGATAAACAATTCACCTCAGAATTCAATTCAAAACCATGAGTAACCAGTTTTGCCCTAACAGACGAAAAAAATCAACATGGTCGTTCTACTTTGTAGCTGAAAGTACACACTTTTACTGGGTAACAACATATCGTGTGCACGTTATAGAAACAGTTGTTCATTTACCTAAATCTATCCGTCAGGCTGGATTTATTTTGAAAAGCAGAAAAGACGGCGAAAAATTAAAACATTTGAGGTGAATTTCTTTCGAATAGCACTGCAGTGACACAGAGAATAATTCACTTCAAAAACCTATGGAACACTTCTAGGGGACGTTAAGGCATGTACTTGCTGTCAAAAAGGCAGAACCCATCAACGAAAAAACAGTAACCCCCTTACCCGGTTTTACCCTTCTCTCCTCTACATGCTCTAACCAATAACAATAACACATCACTGTAATTAATTTACGCGTATTTAGCCCTTAGTTTTTTTTCTTTTTGCTATGTTGCGGTGTTACACGAAATTTTTAATATTATATGACTAGAATTATTGATATATAAAAAAAAGCATAATTATAAAGATTAAATATAATATAATCTGATAAGTATAAATTACTGATAAATACTACATAAAAAAAATAAAAAAATTGAATTTATAAAGTGTCTTTTTTCTTTCTTTCTTTTTTTTTCTTTTCTTTTCTTTTTTTTTTATTGTATCTCCCCTGTACTTGATTTTAATGTGTTTTGCAGGGGTGCGATATGCTTTTTTCAGGTGCGATATTTTATATTTTTAACTTTAATTTTTATTTTTAAAAAAATTAGGTCTACTTTTTTGGCGTTAAAATTATTTTAACCTAATTACTACTTAATTTATGTTAAACATTATTGGGGTCAATCAGAGATAAAAAGATTGTGGAAGCGGTAATAACATCAGGATCAGATCTCGTGTTTTACAACGCCGTGAAGAGACAAGTTACAGATTTTTTTTACTGCCACTATTAACTAACTTAGTGATAGTGTGTGCGGGAAGAAATCCTTACAACACTGCATATTTATACTCGTTTGATATGGTATCTTCTCAACACTGCCTTGTTGCCGTTTTGATTTTGTGCCCTTTGCTATGTGTTTTTCTCAATTTTGTGTGATTAATTTTTAGTGCATTTTCCAAATTTTTTCTTAATTTTTAATAACATAAATCTTCAAATTTTTCTTGTTTAACAAGCCTTTCTTTTAACGAGTTCTCTTTTACTTTGAGTATCAAACATTTCAATTATTGTAGTGTCGATAATTTTTTTAACTCTTAATATATCTAATGTAGAGTATTAAATATGGTAGTAGAGATTTGGACATCAAGAAAATTAATCAACAACAACATTATGTAGGGTTATTCGATGATAACAAAGACTTCATAATCTGGTGACATAATTATTTTCAAATGTATTTAAGTTGATTATTATATATACATGATTACAAAAAAGAGATATAATATACATCAGAAACTAAAAATATTAACTACATGTTGAAATATATGTATTACAAAGCAGTTTTTTTATTTGTGTTAATGTGAATGTAATTCATGTGTATGGTATTTCTATAATCTTTATTGTGTATGTACCTCATATCTTTATTTGCATAATTTAATTTAAAAACTTCTCAATGAACTTTAATATATTATTGGAAAAACAAAACTCAACATTGAAAATGACAAAATGAGCGATCAAAAATATAACGTAATTAGAGATAGCTCTACCCAAAATATAAAAAAGATGAACGACAAAATAACACTTATCGTGAATACTAACATTCAAACGATTCAAAACATTTAAAGGAGAAAGAACAAGTCATTGAATTCCTTTTGGAGAATTTTTTAAGAACTGTTCAATGCAGCGAGAATGCCTAATGAATTACAGCTCATAATTTTAAAGTCCAAAATTGGAGGTAATGCAAAACAAATATTCGTGAATGCACCGGGACATAGAAATTAACTTATTTATCTAAAAAAAAAAAATTATGTTAGATGAATTTTTCGCTGAAGCTCAGGGCAAATTAATTAACTCAAAGCAGTTACCTACGCAAAAGGCTTTTATTCAAAAAGTCAGTTCTACCCTTCTGGCCTTGAAATTAATTTTATCCAAATTACTACTTATCTTATTTTAAACTTTATTGTGGTTAATCGGAGCACGATAAATTGTGGAAACGGTAATAACATCTGAAACGATGTCATGTCAAGTGAGTCACAGCACTGCGAGGAGACAAATTACAGGTGTTTTTTGTGCTACCACTGTACCCTCACTTAGCGACAGTGTGTGCGTGGAGAAAAACTTTACAACATTGCATATTTTTACCCGCTTTGTCTAATATCTTTCAAAATTGGATTTTCTTAACTATTTTGCTTACTTTTTACTAGAAATATGCTGACTATTTGATAAGTCGTATTGTGCATACCTCACTCAGGTACGAGAATTTCTTAAAGATTTATAAATATGGGAATTTTTAACTAACATATGGGTAACTAACCTCTGTATATATCACAATCGAAATAATCATATTTTTGAATCATAGGTTATAGTATTATGTTTAGAAAAAAGTAGTACATAAAATTTTAAAAGACTGTTTGATTTATAGCTGCAAAAATCGTTTTAATATTCGGAGAGTAATATTTCAGACTTCTCCTTTTTTTTAATACATTCACTCTGGAAATATATTTAACAAAATAAAAAAATAATAATATATAAAAATATTTCTATCTCCCTTCTTTCTATATTTTAATATATTTTTAGCTACAAATAAAATGCTTTTTCTATTAAAGCAGTGCACCATGAAAAATAATTAAGGGCGTTACGAAATATTTAATATTTAAATAACTTAACTATGCGTTGTTACGCCACCGCGTACATTGCCTCTGTATTAATGTATGCTAAGTAACTCATTAATTAAATTTAATTAAATACTTAACTTAATTTTATATTCATTTTTCTTTAAAGTCTTTTTTCTTTCTAAAATCTCAAATAGTACGTTAAAGTAATTTAATTCTGTCTTTAAAATATAATATTAATTAATAATTCAGTTGCTTTAATCAATAAAATCATTAACATAATATTCAGTTAAAGTAATCTCAGTAAAAAATACGTTTTTCGTGTATCATAACAAACAAGCACGATATATTCTAAGTCCAAAAACGAAAATCATAATTATTAAATATTAAATATTTTGTATTAAAACCATATTCGATCTATAGATCTAAATTTTTACTTCAAGAATCCATTTACGGTTTTTTAATACGTTGCTTAGTTAGGAAGTTATGGCAAGAAATTCTATTTATTCGATTCTCTTTTCAAAGTTAGCGCGATTTATTTTGCTGAAATATAGACATCTTGAATGCGCATCTTCTCCAAAATACTTGTTGTCGGAGAACACGTGATAGGATTTCTCGGAAGAAATAGCTTACAGTTCATTGCACTCCGGTGAGGACGCTATTCCAACTCCGCGTCCATCCGGGTATTTTCACGTCATCGTTGCCATTCAGAAGTAACTTTGATTTTATACATCTAAACTCTGCGTTGCGTAGCGAAAGCTCGATAATGCTCGATGCTCATTGGCTGAAAGTTTGCTTTCAAAAATCTAACTGACTTTTGAGCACGATGTTTGCAATCACTTGTCAGCGAGGGATTAACGCGATCGGTTGTAGTATAAATGTGGCGGACCTTCGGGTCCCGCCGGGTTTTTGCCGTGAAATTCATCGCTGCGATGTTAGCTTCGGCAGTCTTCAATTTTACTATTGAGTAAATGCCTTCGATTTAGAGTGTAAACTCTCTAGTTTTCATTCTCCTACATCATCATAGAATTGGCTTGACATTCTTCAAGTTACGTTTCCTGATAGTCAGCGACTTCATCAATTTCTTCAGGCTAGCCAGCTATTGTAGTGATGACGCCGTATTAACATTCTTTATTTTGTCCATGCTTCCAGCGAGTCCGATAGCCTGTAATTTCTTCGTGATTAACCCATACAACCAAAAGCATCCTCTGGACGTCCCATACAGATCCCAGTGGTCCTACAACCGTCAGATCCTGTACACGCCATAATTCAGACGTTCAGAGAACGTCAGAATCAGGATGAACTATCCATTTTCGTCCAGGGGACATCCGTAGCAGCGGAATTATCAATGCGCATGCCCCAAATCTCAAGTTGTCACGTTTCGAAAAGAAACAACTTCAACTTTTCAACTCTTCGTCTTCTGTGTTTTGATTGTTCATCATATATCGTTTACTATTATATTTTATGGACTTACAGCTTGCATTTTAGCTTTTAAGGTAAGTAAACTTTCGAATTTTAAGTTTTTAAAGTTAACTTTTGGGTTTTGTTCTGAATTGTAAGGGTATTTTCTCAATTTATCGTGAATAAAGCAAACATTCAAACAAGCCACCACACGGAAACTGTTACAGGCATTTTTAATGTAAGTAATTGTAAATTGTAAGCATAATGTGGTATAATCATAAAACAAACCTTTGTTTATTTTATTTTCACCGAAGTTAACAGTATATTTTTAAAGATAGATCGTTACGTGGCCTGCCAAAACATCGCTTGCGATCCATAGTTTAGGAGCCGTTGTGTTAGATATAAAAATACATTAACAATTTTATTGTTTAAGAACAAGTAAAAATATTCATAAGCTTTAAATTCAACTAATAAAATAATTTAAGCAATAAAATTATTTAGCTTAACAAAAGTTCATAAAAATTATAATGAACGATGAAGTATCTTTTTACTTCAAGAATAACATATTTATAAAAATAATAATTTTGTAAAATTAGGATTTTCAAATCCGAACCCTATATGTGGAGCCCAAGGGTAAAGATCCAGTTGTTGACTACCTATATAACACTCTTGTACCTGCAATTTGTACTAATTTTTATTTTTAAAAATACTACCTGGTTTTTAGCTTTTTTTTTAGGGGGCGGTGGGTTCAGGTGTCAGAGTACCCCTGACAAAAAAGATAACACACTATTTCATTTCTTAATGTTAAAAAAAAAAAGTCAGTAGAAACTTACTTTTTGATTTTTATGTTACATTTCAATGTTATTTTTTATATTTAATGTGTTTAAAATCTGTCTTGTATGAGCTATTCTGACAAAATTTTGGTTGAATCCAAGAACAAGCGAGGAAGTTGGCAGTGTTGGATTTGGCGAGGTGATAAATGAGATTTTCTTGCTATCAGTTTGTGTTTTACATTTATCGGTTGGCGCGCGTCAAAAAAATCGCCAAATCGGGTAGCTCGCTTGTTCTTGGATTCTGCCAAGATTTTTAGTCTAGTATATTTCATATTAATGTTCTCCATTTTAAATAACATAGCTTTGGCTAGTGTTCCCTCTAGGTCATTATTTAAATGTGCAGTATTCTGCCCTTTTTAAAATCAGTAAAATGTATCCTGCCTCTTTTTAAAATCTGTAAAATGTACCCAGCCTCTTTCTAACGTAGTGAAATGTACTCCTATTTCTGTGCAAAGATCTTTTATGAAACGTTTATCCAAATTGCAATTTTTCAAAGTCTGTGTGCTGAAAATTTTGCAATAATTATACAACTTTCTTATTTCTTTAGGAAAAACACGTTATTCAATCCTGCTGTAATTCTATTCTATTTTTTTAATTCATGAAATAATTAAAAATTAATGTTTCTTTATTTATCATACATAAAAATTATATTATTTTTCATTTGCTACTATACTAAACTTATTAATATACCTTCTCTTGAAATAACATTCCTCTTTTCCATATCCTTTTACTTTCTACAGGTCTTTGTAAAAAGTCTTAGTTGCAAAGTTTTTTTAATTCTTGCTCCCTACTCTTAATTTTGTCCAGCAAGTGCCCTTGATCTTAAGACCAAAAATAAATAAAACAATGTGATATTTCAGGCATATCAGTTTTATTTTGTACTTTTTATAGTGATTATTAATTTCTATTGCAATGGGAATTGGATGATCAAACTCGTACTAATTTGCTTAGATCAAATGTAATGATAACAGAAGCATCCTAATGTTACATGTGATTGCCCATATTAAATTTTATTTTTAAATATAAACTAGTAAATAAGATAATCATAAAATGTAACTTTTATGAGAAATTTGTTTTTTGCATATCAATTTTTTTTTCTTTTTTGTATACACAAATTGTAGGATTCATAAAGTCCCAGCATGGATAAATTAAAATTAAAAAGATACAGCAAACAACATGGAGGAGGGTCGAGACAAGGTCGAGTTCTACATAAAATACTGCAAGAAATTAATTTCTAAAATTGGTAAGTTTTCTTTAACTATTTCTTAATAAGGCATAAGAAAATATCAATTTATATAAAAATTATACATATGGTATGTCCTTGTTATATATTTTTTAATATACTTTCCTGCAGTAAAATTATACTTTATGAAAATATTTGATATTTGATGTTCATTATCAGTATTCTTTGAGAAGTGCTATCTTTTGTCTTAGACATAGATATGACCTAAATTTACGGGTCTGCACAGGCCGAAATTTCCAGACATGGCACGACTCGGACACAGTGTAATTGTCCGCTGCTGATCTCTACATTGAACATGTTATATTTCTGTGTTGATCAGGGTTATTTATATCTGATATTTCTTTTCAAAATATCATATTTGATGTTTTCATATATTTGATATTTGTTTTCAAAATATTTTTCTGTCATGATATTTTCAGTCAAAATAAGCGTAAATGAATTTTTCAACTTTTATTGACTATGCCATTTTGTAGATAAACATTTTCCTGGATTTTTTAATTTATATTAAGTTTGAAAACATTTTTAATTAGCAAAAAGTTGATTATTTTGAAAGTATTGGATATACAGTAGACTTCCTTAAATCTGCATAGCTTAAAACCAGAGATTAAGCAGATTTTAGAATTTTGTGGATTTCTGGTCACTGTTTTGTTTACATTTTTTAAACATTAATTTGAATTTAATAATGCGTTCACAATCATAATGAATGCTTACAATAAAGTAAAATAAAAAAATTAAGAAAATTAAAAAAAAAACAAATTTAAAATATTAAAAGTTAAGGTTAAGTAAATAATTAATAATGCATAACAAAATATGCATAATGATGAGATATTTTTTTTCTTGAATTATTCAGTGAAACTCAGACTCTTATTCAGTGAATCTTATAAATATACATTGATAATTCACTTCAAAATCTTAAAATAACAAAGTTTTCATGTTTAGCCATACTTAATAACCAAAAAAGCTTGATTAATGCATAAAATAATTTGTAAAAATATTGTGATAGCCACTGATATCAGCCCTATCTAGAGAATTTTTTCAGAAATAAATTTATTACTCCTTCATGAGAAAACATGAGTTGAATCATATCAAAAAGAATTATATATTAAAATGTGTACAGAATGATATAAAATTTTTAAAAAAAAAACTTACATCTTAACTGTAAGTTTCATTGTTTACATCGAAAACAATGTGCAGATTTAAAAAATTTGCAGATTTTAGGGTGGCGGATCTGATTTAGTCTACTGCATATCAAAATATCATATTTACGAACCTTGATATTGATTCCTGCAACACATTTATATTTATTATCACCACAGTCATGTCCATTGAAAATTGTTTATATTTTATCGGCTTGGTTTTATGCTTTTAAATTTTTATATCAAGCCATTTATCAAACAGTTTGTTAAAATAACTTTTTCAAGTTCATGCAGATATAGTCCTATAATCTGGTTTATTTTCAAAATATCATGAAGTTTGATATTTTCACATATTTGATACTTACTTTCAAAATATTGTTATTTATGATATTTATAATATTTTCAGTCAGAACAAATGTAAATGAATTTTTCAAATGTGTTTGATTTTGTCATTCTGTTGATAAAGAACTTTTGCTTTGGCTGTTCTAAGCTTAGCATTTGAAACTAAGTTTTAAAATATAGAACCAATAATTACTTGGGATAAAATTTATTTAGAACAGCCATTGAAAGATAAACTGTCTAATTTAGATAAATTATTTATAGCTTGATTAGAATGAATCTTTTCTGTTTTTTTTTTTTTTTTTTTTTTTTTTTTTTCAAAGTTTTAAACTGCACAATAGGTTGGGGAATGACATAGCAGACGGCATGCATTTATGTTCAAAATTTTCAACAAAAGCAAAAAGAAATTAATATTTTGTTGTATAAAACATAAAATTTTCTGTAGTTTTGTTTTTTGATACGTAAAAAGCAAATTATTTAAATTTCCATGAAATTGTTTCTATTTTCAGTTGATCTTCAGTTTTGTTACAAGGGGGAAATTTATTCAGAAAATAAAAATGATGTGTATAATTAAATATAGAAGAGGCACATTAAGAGTCTACACTGGAGACACAGAGAAACTGACACGCTAATGTTAAACCTATGGGAGCATTCTTTTCAAATTTCTCTCTTGCATTTTAACATTCTTTTTTTATTTTTTTCCATAGGATAGCTGAGATAGATTTCTAACCAGGGTATTTTTTACTTTTTCAATTTTGATTGCAGTTTTTTTTTTTTTTTTTTTTTTTTTTTTTATGAACTGGTTTCGAAAGTGTAAGTAACTTCCAAAATAAAAAAGTAAAAAAAAATAGCCAAGTTAGAGTCGATTTCAGCTATCCGATGGAAAAAAAATCATTTAAAAATAGTAAAATGTTAGCGAGAAATATTTTAATTTATGTGAAAAGAGTTTAAAAATTTTTCTTATTTTCTTTTAACTTCTGTATTCATAATGATATTTTACTCTGAATTTTAATCAATTTTTACAAATTATTTGTTCCAGATGCTGTTGAGAAAGAAAATAATATATTGAGTGCACACATTGAAGAAGTTTTAAAGACAATTAATGTCATGCAAAAAATCTAAATGTTTTGTAATAAAGTTTAAAAATGTAAATTAAAGTGCATTAAATATTAAATATATTTGTTGGTGTTGTTATTTTACAGTTATGTATGTTTTATTTTTCTAACAATTTTTCAAAACGTATACACTGCAGAAGCTGAATTTTATTGTTTAAAACTTAGAATTATTGCATTCTAAAGTAGTGCATAATATAATTGTATAGTTATTTAAAAATATTACATCCATATTTGAATAGAAGTAAATAGATTCAATTTAAGATGTTCATTAAGTATTTTATGAAAAATGATTTATGTTGCAAAAGTATTTTTATACATTTACTATAAAAAATTATTAAAGAATTCAATAGAATTTCATAAATAAAATAACTAGATTTGAAGGTATATATTTCTTATTTCATTGAAACAATAATTTTTAGTGATTCAAAATACCATCATCAAGAACAGAACAAGTTATCAGGTAAGAGATGTTGAATACGATGGTATTTGGGTACTTTATAAATCTGATATGTAACTTTTTTCTTTAACATATAGTCCAAGTCTTAATATATTTTTTTTTCTATCATGTAAAGCATCATCCACTAATTACGCAACACAAATTTTGTGTTTTTTTTTCTCCTCCTGTCATGACGTCACATTTTCTGAAACTAGTAATTTGGAGCTAATTTTATGCAAAAATTTATGTATGATCTGTAAGTTATTGATATTAATATTGTTAAATTCTTATGATCTTGTGTGTTTTTACTTCAAGCTATCAAAATTTAAAGAAAAGAGAAAATACTATAACAAACTCTACCTGAATAAAAAACGAAGTTTTTTTTAATGAACTATATTATAGTACTTGAAAATAATGTCTACCTAATTGCTTTCATATTTCACATGTTACTATTATTTTCCTTTGATTTATGGTAAAAATTAGATGCTAAAATTCATGTATCATGGTAATTGATCAGCATGAGGATTTTCAACCAAGTTTTTTCACCAAAGCATCTGAAAAGAATAAAATTAAAAAATTATGGTTTATTTAAATTGAATGTAATATGTATATAATTGATTATTAATAGAAGTTATTAATATATTATCAATAGTAGTAATGATAATTATTAAAGTAAATATTGAGCTAAATGTTTACATACTTAAAAAAAGTTTTTTTTGTGATTTTTTTTTTTTTTACCTTTATTGAAAAGTAATTATTCAGAAACAAAAACATTTATAAGAAATACAAAAATTATTTGAGAAAGAATTGCTTTCTTTCTGAGTTATCCTTATTTCTTTGCCACTTAGTAGGTATAGGTAATATCCTTTATCGCTTTTTGTTTTTATAGAATATTATCTTAAAAAAAAAAAAAAAAAAAAAAGATTGAGCAAATTGGTATTGATAACAACTGTAAAAAAACCTAATAAAAACTTTGTTATGAGAGGACTTATTTTGTTGATATTTCATTTAGGGTATACTCAAATGCTCGTAAAAAATGAAATTTGCAGATATTATTATTTGAATACCTACAAATTTGTAGCATTTTTCTTTTATTTATTAAATGATACCATTATTGAATTGTAACTAGTATTTTTGATGACTGCCTTTTCAAGCTGTTGTATCCCAAAAATCAGATTAAAATTTAAATTTTGACAGTGTAGAAAAAAGAAAGACCCTAGCTTTTTTCATAGAAAAATAGAAAGTGCTATTTGACCTTATTTTTATCAAAATTAAATTAAAAACTGCAAATTTTATGTATTTATAGGTGAAAATGACTTTAAAAATGTATCAAAAGTAGCCGGTTTAGATTTGAAAACAGTATTAAATAAAAATTCCTGAGGAATATGAAAGAAAATAAATTGAATTTATTTCATATACAAATTACCTACAATATTTAATTAAGTTACTTTCTAAATCGTTATCACAAATTTTATACAGATTTGCTTGGAAAGGGTAAAATTCACCTGATAGAAAAATATAATGTTAAATCCAGATTCTTCACTCAAACTAGTATTTTTTCAACATAATTTTTTATGCGTATTTACAAATGAATATTTTTATTATAATTTATTAATAAAGAATTATTATTATATTTGCAAAAACAAAGTCAAAGTCAAACTGGGCAAGGAGGCCTACCTTTCGGCTTTAGCTCAACTAGCCCAGCTCAGTATTTGCAAAAACATTAAACTAATAAAAGGAAAAACAACAGATGATATTTAAAAATCAGAAGGGGTTGCAATTACCCCAGGCTGTCCTTCCTAAATAATGCTTTTGATTTCTATTAATTTTATCTTAACTTGTGCAGTGGTGCATACTAAAACATTTCAATTAAAACTAGTGGTAGCTTGGACAGGTTACCACTATTTTTTTAATAAATATGTTTTACTGTGCACTTCTGCACAAGTTAAAATAAAATTAATAGAAATTCGAGACATCATTTGGGAAGGGCAGCTTAAAAAAAGAAAATTATTTTTTAAAATCGGGGGAGGGGGGGGGGATTGCCCTACCCTGCCCTTCTCAAATGATGTCTCGAATTTCTATTAATTTTATCTTAACTTGTGCAGTGGTGCATACTAAAACATTTAAATTAAAAATAGTGGTACTTGTACAGGTTACCACTATTTTTTAATAAAAATGTTTTACTGCACACCTCTGCACAAGTTAAGATAAAATTAATAAAAATTCAAGGCATCATTTGGTAAAGCAGGGTGGGGCAATTCCCCCCCCCCACACCCGATTTAAAAAAATAATTTTCCTTTTTATATAAAGCGTCCACTACTGATCCTATGAGCATCCTATAAACGTCCAAAAATGACGCTTGCCGGACAAGCAGAGGATGCGCAATTGTATTATTTATGTCGTCCTATGAGCGTCCTATTGTCATCCTATACATGGCTAAAAATGACGTCCACAGGACGAGCATAGGAGTCTCTTTTTGCTCCCCACTGGACGTCCTCAGGACATGGATGGGATATTGTAGGACGTCCAACGGACGAGGCGTTATTCTACATATGACGTTCATCGTATGTCCTCAGGACGTTATTGTGCTGTATGGGAAGTTATCTCCTGGCTTAGATGTCCGATTTCCATCTTCTGAGTTTCCATTATATAATTTTTTATATTCGATCTACTGCAGCAGCGATTCATTCGGCCAAAGAATTCATAAGCTCACAGCAATCATCGTAATACAGAACTCGTTGCAGCAATCTATCCGGCCAAAAAGTTACATTTTCTAGTTACGTGATTTCCGCTTTTCAAGATTATCTCCAGATACTTGTAGTTTTGTGTAGTTTTGTATAAAATTACGGAAAATAACACGTAAAAGACCTAATGCATAATCTCCTGATAGAAACAGGAAATGGTTATGAATAAGCAAAGTATTTTTAAGCGTCATTGCACTTTCACAAAAAGAACTCTAAAAGAACAATTCAGTTATGTGTGATTTAAAAAAAAAGTTTAATTCTATAAAATATTTCATTTTTTGTTTACCATAAAAGTATGATTAAAAAGAATATTTTTCATATTCGACATTAATTATAAATACACCAGAAATTATTTGTTGAAAAAAAATATTTTCGATATTTTGAATAACGTTTTGTGTTACTTCGTGCTTGCGAAAACTAATTTAGAAAATTATGTAATGATTTAATTATATGAAGACTGTTATTTTTACAGTAAATGTTCTTCAATATCAGTAATAAAACATTAAAATATTTATGAATGTTTTTCATAAATTTGCAGTAAAATATATTTAATACTGAAAGATATAATAATGAACACAAAAGTTTGTGTCACTTTTATATTTGATTTTTTCTCTTTTTTTTATTCAAAGAAAATGATGAAAATCTTAAGAATAAGACAAAAGCATAATACATCTATTTATTATTTTTTACCAGTAAATTATACACATTTTAAATGATATGAAAAGGATGCGGTAAATAATTATTAGAATACGAAACGATAACATTGTATAATGTTTAACCCAACATGGCATGCAGTTATAATAAAATAAAAAAGAATGCGTAAATCATAGTTTATGTAACACCTTCCAAAATATTTTCACAAATCTTTACCGTTTAATCAGGTAAAAGTGGAGAACGGATAACATATTTAAAAACTCATTTTCAGAAATTAACAACAATATTCGGAAAAATATGCGAATTCTTTTGTGCAGCCCTGTATATGATCTATAGATTCGTATATGTACTACATATAATTCTAAAATTTAGTTCAGTTAGGAAACTCGTATCCCAGTTATTTAATAGTAGCACAGTAGTTTATTATTCCCCTCATGGAACTTCCGTCAATGAACGGAAATGTACTCGAGAGCTTTTGTGCTGCCCTGTATATGATCTATAGAATTTATACACACTAAGTAATAGACAAAAAAATGAGAGTTAAATTTATAAACGCATTCAGCAACTGAAAATGCATTTCCAGCAATTATTGTTAACAGACAGTACCGAATTTGTTTGTGTGTCCATGTAAAGGCGCAAATAATTTTCTTTTTGAGTGTCCCTGTAAAAATACTATAAGTGCTACACAATTCATTTTCAATACCGAACATTCCATATATCAATTATATGAAAATCCGAATATACTTACGTGAGTTAGAGCACGGACAGACAGACAGACAGACAAACCGAAATCATAACCACTTTTCAATTATGTTGAAAAGTATTAAAAAAAGACTAGTTAAAGGAATCCATATAAAGTAAATGTTTTCATTTTAGAAATGTTTTAAAATGATCATCACCATATTAACCTAAATGCAATTTTGTATAAAATTACAATAAATAACACGAAAAAGAGTTAATGCAGCGTAACATAATTAATCTTCAGATAAAAGCAATGAATGCATATGAATTTCAAAAGTCTTTTTACACAACGATGCACTTACAAAGAAAGAATTCTAAAACATAAGTATTCAGTTATGCTTGGTTAAGTAAAGCGTTGAATTTTTCAAAATATTTCATTGTTGTTTGAAATAAAAGTATCATACATATACAAAATATTTTGTCTATCATATACAAAATATTTTGATTACAAAATATTGTCTCACATTGAATATATATATATATAGAATGCACTGTAAATTCGTTAAAACTTTAACAATTCATTAAAAAGGAACAAATGATGCTAAAAAATTGCAGTTTGTATGAATGAAATTAAAGGGAGATTAGATTTTTTTTAAATAACAAAAAAGTTATGGTTAAGTATGATACATATACAAAATATTTTGTCTATCATATACAAAATTTTTTGATTACAAAATATTGTCTCACATTGAATATATATATATAGAGTGCGCTGTAAATTCGTTAAAAATTTAACAATTCATTAAAAAGGAACACATGATGCTAAAAAATTGCAGTTTGCATGAATGAAATTAAAGGGAGATTAGATTTTTTTTAAATAACAAAAAAGTTATGGTTTAAATAATTACCGATGGATGGCACTGGCATGCAAAATATGACGAAGATTTATGCAAATCAGGCTATGAATAAAACACCTGGATGATCATAGATTCTTCATTCCATGTCAGCAGCCAGTATGCTATCGTATTACTAGATCAAGGTGAGTTGGTTAAGCTCTTTTAGAAGACTCGCGACAGGCGCATTGCGAAAATTCCGCACAGCAAAATAACTCAACGCCGGACCCATTCCATGTGCTGGGATACCCAAGCTTGTCAGACGCTTCGAAGAAACGGGTCTTGTAATACAATCCTAATTTGCGTGCATCGGCTTCATATTATGCATACCAGTGCCATCTGGCGGTAATTTTTTGAACAACTTTTTTTGCTATTAAAAAAATCCGATCTCACTCTAATCCCATTCGTACAAACCACGAATTTTTAACACTATGTGTTCCTTTTTAATGATTTTTTAAAGTTTTGACGAATTTATGGAACAACCGGTATATATATATATGCATATATGAGATCCTATTTATTTTCTTGGACGAAATTATACTTTTTTTTTACCTTCTGAATAATTGTTTGTTTTAATTTGCCCTTACATAAAAAAAATCAAAGTGTTAAATAATCGTGTTTCATATTAAAACATATGTATATATTCTTTTTTATAGCGCAAAGAGTTGCTTCATTCTTAGCAGTGTAGTAGTTGATGTTTACACATTATTATTATTCAACACAATCATACTGATTGACTAAGAAATTAAACGAGTTGTAATTATTCAATTGAGGGACAAAAGGTCAGGATTCAAACCCAGGACCTTGGCTTAAGCTACCAATACTCTTCCATCCAAGCTATCCTGGACAAAATTGGAGGACATATTTACCTCAGATAACATTATTGGGACACTCCGACAACCTTATTTACTTCCGACATTTGTAGGGAATTTCTTTGCTTGCTGCTTATTCCATTTAACTGTTTCATTTAACAGACTAGATGTTATTATCAATAGATTGCTTGAATGAAATGTTTCTGCCGGATTTATACAGGATAGCTCACAATGAAGGTCTCGATAAGTGCACACTCAGAAAAATTTGAAAAAACCACAGAATGTTCTTGTCATCAGGATATATATGTTTATAAAAAAATGCAAATGAAAATTTCGTTTTGTGACGATTTATCGGATGCTGTCAATTTTCAAAAAAACTCTTTTATGATAAGTATTCATTAAAACAAACTTCTCTGCTCTTCATACTGAACTAGTTTAAGTATGTTTAACTTAAATAAATAAACCTTCACAACTACAGTTACACACACACACACACACATATATATATATATATATATATATTATCTCTTGTATTATATGGTTTAGAAGAAAATTTAAACTAATAAAAATTGTTTCAACCTCAATATTATGTCCGATTCTCAGCACTGTCAATTCAGCTTCAATATTTTCAGTGCCGCAGACAACAAAGGAACAGCATTGTTTCCATAAAAACAATGACTTATTCAATATCGAAATGTATAACGACGGCATTCTTAATCGATAACTAAAATACCCTTAAGAAATATCCAACCGGTGTAACCGTGTACAATTAAATAACTACAGCAACACGCAACTTGCATATATAATATATAATAATACGAGGGTAAGTCACAAAGTAAGTCAAAAAAGATAATTAAATAATAACTTACAATGAGATATTCACTTCACAACTATTTATATTTCTCAACATATTCTCCACCAATATTTATGCACTTATATCACCGTTTTATAAGTTCCCCAACACCAACTGCATAAAATTCATTGGGTTTCTGTCTCAGCCACATTAGGACTTCAACTTGAACACAGGAGACAATTCAAAAGTTTGGTTGGCAACTTCTTCAACATCCACCATACAGCTTCGACTTAGCCCCAAGCAATTTTCATCTCTTTAGTCCACTAAAGAACCATCATGGAAGTAAGATGATGTTCACAAGTAATGAAAATGTTCAACTTGAAAACCTAATGTGGCTGAGATAGCAACCCAAAGAATGTTATGCAGCTCATGTTGGGTCACTGATAAAATCTACTATATATATAAAACACAAACGGAAATTTTGTTCCGTTCCTTTATAACTCGAGTTCTTCCGAATGGATTTTGATGGAACTTACACTGTTCGAGAGATAATTTTTCAGGGAAGGTTTTAGTATATAACACAGCGTTCTACGTATATTAGTTAACGAATTATGATAGAAAGTTCTGTTATTTTGGTCGAAAAGGTTACCATTGCTAATTTTTTGGCGATCATTACTGTTGCAGAAAGAAATGAAAAGGCAATACATGTCGAAAAATAAAAGAAAAACTGTTACTAATTTTATTTTTTTTTTTTTAAAAGAAAGAAAGAGAAAGAAAAAAAAAGAGTTTTGATGACAGAATATTATAAAACGAAAATATTTAATTTAAACATGATTTGGAATGTTCGTAATGCTTATAAAATTATTCAAGGGACAAAATTTCTATATTGAAACAATATTTGGCGATGTATCTTTTGTTTTTGGCGATTTTGATTTTACTTTCGACCCCAAACAATTTGATTTTAAGCCAAAAGGTGTCTTTTTTTGTTGCAGAAAGAATTGAAATGGCTATACATCTGGAAAAATAAAATAAAACACTGTTACTAATTTTATTTTTTAAAAAAGAAAGAAAAGAAAAAAAAGAAAAAACAGTTTTGATGAGAGATTTTAAGCCAAAAGGTTTTAAGTGTACGACTGCATTTTTGCAGTATTTTTTCTTTTTGGTACTTTCCGGTTAGCCGGGCGCCAGTGATATATATATATATATACACATATATCTACACAAATACATGTATATATATATACATATATTTACACAAATACATGCATATACATACATATATAGTATACACTTATATGTATGAATATATGCATACATATATATGTACATATATCACTGGCGCCCGGCTAACCGAAAAGTACCTTTTTTTTATTCAAATGCAAACTATATTAATGGCAATAAACTTCTATTTACTTCTACATATATGAAATTTCGTCCCGGCTGCTTATAACTCGAGTTGTGCTGAATGGATTTTCGTAGAACTTAAACTGTAAGATATTTTTTCAGGGAAGGTTTTATTGTATAACATATCGTTCTACATAGCTTATAGTTATAGAATTATTCTGAGAAGTTCTATAATCAGATCAATCCGATTATGAAATATTAGCCTTTTTAAAAGATTTTGCCGAATGGATTTCGATGGAACCCACACTGTTAGATAATTTTCTAGGGAATGTTTTATTATATAACATATCATTCTACGTTGCTTTGTTCTAGAATTATAGGGGAAATTCGAAAATCGGATGACCATTTTTTAATCAAATATTAGCCTTTTCAATATTTGATTCCGATTATGAAAGATTAGCCTTCTGAAAAAGTTCTACAGGACGGATTTTGATGAGAATTGTATTGTTAGTTAGATGCTATTTCAGGAATGGTTTTGATGTACTACATATTGTTCTTTGTTGCTTAGTTAAACAGTTATGTGTGAAGGTTATATAGTCAGGTGAACCCGATTCCGAAAGATTAGCCTTTTTGAAAGTTTTTACTGGGCGTATTTTTTGCGACTTGCATTGTTAAGTAGATAATTTGTAAGGCTGGTTTTAGTATATTTTATATCGTTCTGTTAGTTTTAGACTAATGTGGAAAAGTTCTATAATCAGATGAACCCGATTATCAAAGATTAGCCTTTATAAAAACTTCTACTGAATGGATTTTGTTAGTTAATTTGTTTGCATTGTTAGTTCGACAATTTTTAGTGATGGTTTGAGTATATTGCATATAGTTTTATCATTCTTTATTAAACCTTAACTGTAAATGCCCAAATAAAAGAGTTGGTCCTTAACAGCTAAAATTTTGACTGCACATTAGAAAATGTAATAGCGCAATCACGTCATTTTTCAGTAATGTGGAAGGATATTCTAGGTAAATATACAGATTGCTTTCGAATACAAGGTCACATTAAACGATATATATCGTTTGATTCAAGGTTCATTTGTAGAAATTGACCAGCGCAGCGGGCGTAGCTTGCTAGTGGTGATATAAATGATTAAATATTGGTGGAGAATATGGTGAGAAATGAAAAGAGTTTTGAAGTGAATAGCATTGTAAGTTATTATTTAATTATCCTTTGTGACTTACTTAATGACTTTCCCTCGTATGTGCAAATCTTTTGCGTGTGTGTGTTTATATATGTGTGTTGTATATCTGCAGTATTTAACTAGAACAGGCTGTAACTATTTTGACTAAATTTGTATTCTACCGTTTTCGGGCACGAGAAGATTATTGGGCTAGGTCATATGTTCGAGAAAATTCTATTACTGGGTCATTTTGGGTACTATGGGTCAGGGTCAAACGAATTTTATCTAAAAAACGGCTCATACGATTTTGATTAAATTTTGTATCTTGCCATTTTTAAGCACGCAAAGACTATTGCACTAGTTCACATGTTCGAGAAAATTTCATTAGTGGGTCATTTTTGGGTTATTACAGGTCAAGCTAATTTTATCTAAAAAAACAGATCTAACGTTTTTGACTTAAGTTTGTATCTAACCGATTTGGATTACGAGAAGACCATTGGGCTGGGTCACATTTTCGAGAAAATTCAATTAGTGTGTCATTTTGGGTCACTACGGGTCAGGGTCAAGCTAATTTTATCTAAAAATCAGCTCAAACAATTTTGATTAACTATTCTGTCCTGGATTTTCTGTTTTTTATTAAGAGAAAACCATTGGTCTAAGTCGCATGTTCAAGAAAATTCGATTAGTGGGCCATTTTTGGGTCACTGGTGTTCAAGCCAGTTGTATCTAAAAAAGCTATCGATTTTGATTAAATTTTGTATCCTACCTATTTGAATTACGAGAAGACAATTGGGTTGGGTCATATTTTTGAGAAAATTTTATTAGTGGTTCGTTTTGGGTCACTAAGGGTCAGGATCAACCTAATTTTATCTAAAAAACAGCTCAAGCGATTTTGATTACATTTTGTATCCTATTATTTTAGATTATGATAAGATCATTGGTATAGGTCACATGTTCCAGAAAATTCGATGAAAAAGTCATTTTTGGGTCTCTATGGGTCAAGCTAATTTATCTGAAAAACGGCTTTAACGATAATAATTATTTGCACTATAATATTTTTTTTTTAAACATTACGAAAAAAATAAAAAATAAACGGCTTTAACAAGTTTGAATAAATTTTGTATTCTACTATTTTCTGGTACAAGGAATCATTGGAATGGATAACATGTTCGAGAAAATTAGATTAGTGGGCCATTTTGGGTCACTATGGGTCAGAGTCATGCTAATTATATCTAAAAACAGCTCAAACGATTTTGACTATATTTTGTATCCTACCATTTTGGATTACAAAAAGATCATTGGGCTGGGTCATATGTTCGGTAAAATTCGATTAGTGGGTCAGTTTGGGTCACTACGGGTCAGGGTCACGCTAATTTTATCTAAAAAACGGCGTAAACGATTTTGACTAAATTTTATATCCTACCATTTTGGATTACTAGAAGATCATTGGTCTGAGACACATGATCGAGAAAATTTTATTAGTGGGTCATTTTTTGGTGACTACGGGTTAATCTAATTTTATCTAAAAACGACTCTAGCCATTTTGAATAAATTTTGTATTCTACCGTTTTAGATTATGTGAAGACCATTGGGCTGGGTCACACGTTTGAGAAAATTTGATTAGTGGGTCATTTTTGGACAACTTTGGGTCAAGCTCATGTTATGTACAATACAGCTGAAACAATTTTGTCTAAATTTTGTATCCTACAGTTTTAGGTTACTAGAATACCATTGAGCTGGGTCACTTGTTCGAGAATATTAGATTAGTATGTCATATTTTGGTCATTACGGTTAAATGCATTTCAATGTGAATAAAGATTGAAACAGTTATTGTCTGAGTGAAAACGAAGACTCATACACAGCGCAGTATTACTTTGCCCCATATATAGCTACGATGGATATTAAAAACTTTCGTCCAGCATAACTCAAAAAATATTTAACGGATTTCGTTCAAATTTTTACAGCAGATACCTATAAAGGTGACAACGACGTCTATTTATTACCAAGAATAAATGTTAAACCCTTTGGAAATTATCTTTAAAAAAAAGTACAGTTAAAGTACATACGTCACGAAAATTTAGTACATACGCCATTTTCACCGACGGAGATTTTCGTAAATAGTAAGATTTCAAAAGTTCATGGAGTAATATGGCGCAAAAAAATATGCACGCACAGTGCAATACAATATCAGTACAATAATCATCTCAGTACGATAACAAATATTTCCATTTAATAAAAATGGAAAATTAATCTGGAATTTTTTCTGTTTGAAAGAAAAAAAACCCCACAATAACTTAAAAGTAGAGATTTTGCGCAAATCTCACCTTTAGCAGCTTTTTTTATTTCGCGTGTGTAAATGAGAATGATGTTTAAATAAAAGGTTTTGATTTGTGGCATTATTTCTACTTATTTTTTTTTCCTTTTTAGTATTTTAAATGGAATTAGTGACAGGCATGTATTTTAAATTAAATGAGTGAAAGACATGTATTTTTAATATATGTATTTCAAATGAAATGAGTGAAAGGTTTACATTTAAATGAAATTAATGCAATATGAAGATGTTATGAGAACAATATTTGGCGATTTATCAACTGCGCCAAGTTAACATAAAAGTACCAATACATATGTGAAATGAAACAAGGCACAGATGTCATATACGCACCAAGTTGGCGAGATTTTCCCCCCGCCAATTTGGCGAAAACTTTGTTTTTTAATACTAGGGGGCTCTGCCCCCTGCTCGCTACGCTCACCAACCTCCGTTTCGATTTCACAGCCTCTTAAAACCTGGTAATGTATCATGTTTTAAAAAGATGATAATGATGATATCACGAACGGCGACTTTTTTCTGTAATCAGGTTATAATGATTTTTCATTTAATTCATCTTTTTTATTTTTAATATTCATGTGTAAACACAATTTTTATGACGTAATTTTCTTTATTTCCTGCTTTCAACACGTGATCATTTAATTATTATTTTAAACTTTCATTATTGTTTTTAATAGTCTCGAGCAAATACATTTTTTTATTTGAGATAAAACATAATCCTATGCGCTTACTTAGAAATTGGCAACAATATAAAAAAAAAATTACTTTTTCAATAAACAATTTTTTACTCGATTTTTAAGGATTTTTTGAGTTTTTATTGTCCGACCGTGATAATTTTTTTAATATCTGAAAGCTTGTTATATTTCGCGTCTGGTGGTATGATTTTCGAATCAGTAGGATGGCTAAAAAAAAAGTAATAGCTCCTCAAAAAAGTCCCTAGTAGAAAAGCGATGAGAATAACCCGGAATATCTACGCAGAATTTGGTTGCTCCATTTCTAAATCGTTTTTGGCTTAGTTCCAGATTACTTTTTTTTAATATAGAAGGTTTAGTTACAAATAGCATGCAATAATAGCACGTGATTTTTTATTTCAATATAAAAATAAAATAACGATATAAATTCAATAGTATCTATTATTTAAAAAATAATAGTATGATATAGATAAATATTGATATACAAATAAAAATAATCTATAGAATTAAAATACAAAATAAAAGTAAATAAACACAACAAACAGTTTTCGCCAAATTGGCGGGGGAAAAAATCGCGCCAAAGTGGTGAGTATATGACGTCTATGCCAGGATTTTTACCCTTTTATCTGTGCTTTCGGAAATATCAAAACATTAAAAAATACTTATATCAGGCGTATAATGTTTTGCATTTTATACGGACCAGTTCTCCATTTTTAGATTTTAAATGCTATTTATTTCAGATATCTCTTTCCTGAGATTCCCACAAGTTAATTTCGGTAATTTTTTAGTTCGCTTATTAATTGTTTACAATTTGCCCCCCTGACAATAACAATTATTTATCACAAAAATGTATGTTTGTTATGTATTTTCATTACTTGTTAAAATATCGAAAATGGCAATAACATTTTATTTTTGCATCGTACTTAATTTTGTAAGATGGCGCAAAAACATGGTTTAATAAACGTATATTTGTAAATATTTGAAAAACATATTTTTCGGCTCTCTGGAAAAATCTGGAAAGATGCTAAAACTGTATTTTGGCACCATTTTTAAATTTTTCGCCAATCGCACCAAACAGCACATGATACGGAACTTTTCCCCATTCAGATACACAGACAAGGTTCGTCTCAAACAAGAGTAATGGTAGCAACAACATTGTTTTAACTCTATAAGAGTTACAAACAATAATGATATTAAATTCTCCTATTAGCTTTGGACCCGATTACAGAAGTTTCTCATAGAAGAAAAAAACTGTAGAAGAAGTATTTTACATTTGTTTCGAATGAAGCTCGGTCAGCAAAGTATTAATGAATAATACAAACAACAATAATATTAACAACATGGGGACAAAAGTTTGAATTTAAGTGTAAATATTTAGAACCCCCCCCCCCCCCAGCAAAAAAAAAAAAGAAAAAGAAAATTACAGAGACGAATTTAAAATGGCGTTAAACCACGCTTTCTGACATAAGCTATTGGCTCCGAACCCTATTACGAAACTTTCACTTAACTTAATAACATGTATCTAATAACCCTGAGGGTACTTTTCCTTCCTAGTTATACGGGCCTTACGGCTTTTTTAAAAAAGGGTTTAAGAAGTTGAGATTTACTGCCAAATGACAAAAACTACTATGGAAATAAATCTGATGAACTATTATGCTGGTATATGTATGTATTTAAAAAAATTGCATCTGATTACAATTATTAGAAAAATTACTCCTGTTTGCATTTAATAACAGGTGAACGGCTTCTGTATACTAAATTGTTTAAATATTGGGAAGAGGTGGCGACAGGTAGAGAGACGTGTAAACAAACGGGTAGACAGACAGGTAGAGAGACGGATAGCAACATAGATAAGCTAACGGATAGCGAAACGAATAGACAGACGCGTAGCGAGACAGGTAAGAAAGAGGGTTGACAGAAGGGTAGCAAAACGGGTAGGGAGACGGGTAGCGAGACGAGTAGAGAGACCGGTAGACAGGCATGTAGAGGGAAAGGTTGCGAGACGGGTAGCGTAGTGGATAGAGAGACAAGTACAGAGCCGAGTTGACAGACGGGTAAAGAGAGGGTTATACAGACAGACAGACGTATCGAGAGACGGGTAGTGAAACGGGAAGCGAGACAGTTAGAGAGACGGATAGACAGATGGGAAGAGAGACGGGTAGTAAAACGGGAAGCGAGACAGTTAGAGAGAGGGATAGACAGATGGGTAGTGCGACGGTTAAAGAGTCGGGTAGAAAGATAGACAGATAGTGAGACGGGTATGTAGACGAGTAGACAGAAAGTAGACAGATGAGTACGGAGAGAGACACGATATAGAGACACGGCAAGACATACGAGTAGTTAGACGGCTAGACAGACGGTTAGAGAAACAGATAGGCGGGTAGAGAGACCAATAGAGAAATATATAGACATGTAGCGAGACAGTCAATCGGGTAGAGAGATGGGTAGAAGAACGGATAGAAAAACAAACAGATTGCAGAGAGAGATAGACAGACAGGCAGAAGAAAAGTCTGGAGTTTGAAGTAGTAAAGGCGCAGGGGGTAGAGCTTCCTAGAAAATAATAAAGAAGTATTATATTTGAAATATATATATTTTCTTTCAATTTTGCTGATATGGAGATTTAATGTAAAATTTATTTTTACAGAATTCATTAAAAGATCTTTTATATACTTTAGTAGGAATTTAGACTGCAGTTTCGTAATCAGGTTTGTAGCAAAACATGTTATCAATGTGTATGAGTTTCTATAAAGAGTTATGCAAACAAACAAGGAGGAAAATTTTTAAATTCAAATGTAAATATTTGTCACAAACAAAATGTTGCAACAATGAAATTAAATTTGCGTTAAACTACGCTAACTATGCTTGCTAAAATACGCTCTTGGCTGCAAATCTGATTACGTGACTTTAAAAACCTTGGCGTTTTAAAAGACCCTGCGTTTTTGTTTTGTTTTTGTTTGTTTGTTTTTTAAAGTTTTGAGCATTTCCCGCTTAAGTAAATAAGAATATTTGCCAAATGTTATAAAATATATATATATATGAAAACATAACACTATATATGAATTTATATATGATATGTTGTAATTCTATCACTTAATTTGCTCTTTTTCATATTGTATCTTCTTTATATCACAATTGTTAACCCTATGTTCTCAGCAATATCACTCAGACTAATTCCTTTGAGGGAATTCGTAGTTAAGTTTTTGAGCATTTGGCAGTAAACAAAGTGGCAAAGTTGGCAAATTTTATCGCCAAATTTGGCGAAATGTTGACGATATTTAGCGGGAAAATTGTCTTTCTAAATTACCAATGCTGAAACACGCGCTTGTAGCCAAATGAAATAATGTCACTAAGCTTTAGACGTTTCGACAAATTTTGGTGACATTTGGCAAAAAAATTGACTTTTAGAATTTGAAGGAATTTTCTAGAAATTCCCAATAGAAGCTGAGATAGATGATTCAGTCGGCGATTCGAGTTGAACGCTAAGCTAATTTTAACCGAACATAGCTCGGTCTTCAGCGCCGGTTATATAAACTGATAGAAATAATAATAAACTATATTATTGTTTAATTTAAAATTAATTAAGTACTGCGCATTTAAACAGTCGTTTAACAAACAATTTCAAAATGCATTAAAATTGCTTGCATTTTGTGAGGTAAAAGTGTTGCTCGCCAAATCGCGTGGAGCATTCGTCTTTTCACTCCAACAACTGGAAAGTATTTTACTTTTTTACAGATTTTCTATTCGGTTTTTCTATTCGCAGCTAAATTTGACTAATCCTTTATAAAATGCATTTGTAGCTTTATTGGCATTTTTTTCAAAATGCTCAAATTTGAGTTTGCTCTTTAAGGAGACCCCCTTGTTAGTTTGAAGAATGTTGTCAGGTTAAGCGAAGGTAATGCATTCGACTGTCTGGGTACTTTTTCACTCAGTTGTAAAAATAACAACTCGTAATATTTACCCATTTGTTTATCAACAGTCAAAGAATAAAATATAGAAAATAAAATTTATCTGTGTTTGTCCTTTACTTCTTTTTTAATGCTACCTTCTCAGCTACAAAGTAAATACGCTTTTTGTTAAAGTGGAAATAAAAATAATAAGCGAATGCTAAAAGATAAAATAGTGTACGATTTAAAACACCATATAATATAGCTAATATTTAAAAGAAAATTACAGGAATTATGTATGCAGTGACCTTTTTCCACTTAGAAAAGTCTTCATAATCAGATCAGTTTTTTAAACATAAGAATAGATTTGTGTTCAATTACAGAAAATAATATGTCAATTCTTTAATGGAGCGAGCGCAACTTAATCTTCAAAAACATATATAAAATGAATAGGAAAGTGGAAAGTAATTTTACACAACAATGCTTTTCCAAAGAAAGAATTTTAAAGGTCAGTATTCATTTAAGTTGGATTAAATAAAGCGTTACCTTTTAATAATATTTCTTATTTGTTCGAAATAAAAGTACGATTACGAAATAATATATCTTACATTCAAAACGATAATAATAGAGAATCAGAGATTATTGTTTTTTTAGTAATTTTTTCATGCAATAAATAGTTAAATAGTTCTGTTTTCAATTGTTTGAACTATTATTTGTGTTAAATGAGACTTGCGTAAAACACTTTCACAGTGTAAGTTCTACTGTTTTAAATTTTAAAAGATTATTATTTTTTACAGTTCGAATACTTGTCTCATTCTTAGCAGAATGTTTTTTTTTATCACCAGTGAAAGAAGAAAATTATAGTGTATGAATTGTTTGTGTATCTCTTATTTACTTCTTTTATTTAATATTTCATTTTTAGCTACAAATTAAATAGTTTTTCTGTTAAAATAGAAAAAACAAATCAAACTAATCATAAAATATAACATACCATACGACTTAACATAACATTTCATACAGAAAAATAATGAATAAAACGTTCTATGAAGAGATATTTTCCTAATTAGAAATGGCATGATAATAAGATTAGCTTCTTAACCAAAATGCAGTATTGCGTTAAATTACAGAAAGTAACAAGGGAAAAGTATTGGAGTACAACGTAATTAATCTCAGGATAAAAGGTAATAATGAATGCAGATTTGTAAAGTAATTTTATAGAACAATGCATTTAAAAAACTAGAACTCTAGAAGAAAAAAAATCAGTTGCATTTAATAAAACAATGAAGCATTATTTCATAAAATGTCTCTGTGGGGTTAAAAATAAAAGCATGGTTAAAAAAATATTAACTCCATATTCGAAAATGATTATTACACGATCAGAATATATTTAAAATCGAAAAAAGTATACAAAGTATATTTTGTATTTTTCATCTATTCAAATTATTTTTCTCTTTTAATTATTATATTTGAAAGTTATTTTTATTGAAATTCATATTTTTTAGGACTTCCTGCAATTGTCATTGAAGCATCGCCTTCCTAGCCTTTCCTATAATTTGATGGATCGATAATTTCTACCAGTAGCTTAAATAGACATCTTCTCTTCTCCTACTCATTTCCTCTTCTGTCTCTTGAGACTAAGACTTTCCTTCACCTTTTTATCGCTATCTTTTTATTTTTTTATTATAGTACATATATTATGCTACTGCGAACGTAGCGCACACAGGACTCTCCTGGTTGTGATCACTAAAAGTTCTCCGGAACTTCGGAACGGCGGTTGACGTGAAAGACGTGAGCCCATAGTCGCCTGGCAGCGCAGCTCAGTTTTATATTATTCTATGGCAGCGTAATATTTAGTATTTATCCATTCAGGAATAAACTCAGCAGAAGAAAATATTTAACACCTTAACCCCTTGGGGACGAGCGACACGTATACGTGACGCATAAGCTACCCAGAATTCTCGATTATTCCCACCAGATATTTTTTATTGTATGCTTTGTCTTCTTTAATCATCGCATCTTTGCGATTCAAATAGGCGAAATTTTCTGTTTTCAAAAACCGGTGTTAAAAGATTAAAAATTCTGTACAGAACGCTCGTCGCGAAGGGGTTAACGAATAAAAAAAACAAACAAACAGAAGAAGTGTATTTTTATTCACATTTTTAATCCTTCTTCTTTCAGCTTCAAAGTAAATGCTATTTCTATTGGACAAGAAGACCAGGAAACATAATTAAGAACAATAAAATAGACAATAATATTTAACAACACAAATAAGTATTAAAAAAGACATTTTCCCCTTTAAAAATGTGTTATCAATATAATTAGATTTTTAAACTCAATCTTAGTATGTTTCAAATGATGCAAATTATGTAAAATGGGTTTAATGGAGCTTAGCTTAATTAATCTTTAGACACAAACAGAGAATGAATATGATTTTTTCAAAGTAATTGTACGCAACTTTGCACTTTTAAAGAAATTGTTTTAACAGGAGAATATTAAGTTGCGTTTCATGAACTAAAACGATTCTTTTATACAATATATTTCACTTGTGATGAAAATAAAAGTGCGATTCAAAATTAAGGGTAGATGTAACTTTTAAACTGACAAATGACATACAAAAATGACCATAATATGGATCAATAACTACACATGTAAATAACTTTTGAATATAAAATTTTACATAAACATTG
Organism: Maratus michaelseni; assembly: GCA_963931845.1. Taxonomy (NCBI): domain Eukaryota; kingdom Metazoa; phylum Arthropoda; class Arachnida; order Araneae; family Salticidae; genus Maratus; species Maratus michaelseni. The sequence continues at coordinate 432,216,925 of OZ007588.1, forward strand.
AGAACTATTTATTCTAACAGTTAATGTTTTAAAGAAGAGTCTATTTTTATGCAAAGTTTTTTTTATTATTATTTAATCTGGTTTTTTTTGTTATCATAAAAAAATCACCTTATATGCTTTACGTGTAGAATTTCTCATAATTGAATTTTGTGGTGAACCAAACATTATTCATTAAATAGAGATATAGTATGTGTTTAAAATATGTTAACAGATACTGTAATAAAAGAAAATAATTAGCTCTTGGTTAAGTGTCATGAGTTAAGGAGTCATAGGACTTTTAAAATCTTGCATAGTGAAAAACTAATCATTTCTGTCATTTTATATCTTTAAAGGTATAAATTACAAAAACACAATTAATTTTAAAAAGTTATAATAAATAAAATATATATGATTATTCTTTTATTTCATATTTTTTTTCGATGTTTATGTGTAAAATTAGTTGGTATAAGACTTTTTAAACTTGTCGAACAAAAAAAAACAGGAATCACAGGTTGCGCGAATAATTACAAAATATTTCGGCATGTAAAAATAAATTTTTGGTAATCTTTCAATATGAGAGTTTTATGCTTACACTGAACCTAAAACAAGTGTTTATTTATAGGTGTTTTAGGTTTTAAAAGCAAAACTGTATATTCTTATACACAATTTTCAAAAGATTAGCAATATAACACGAAGAATATATATGCTTTTAAGAAAAGAAATCGATGAAAATTTAGGTTTACTTTATAGAGACTACCATACACTCCATATCTTGAAAACGTCATGAAGAAAATCGAAATATTTTAACTAACTTGAGCGCAATGCACCAAAATTACATTTTGAGAAAAATGACTTTAAAGGTCTATTTGAAAACATTTCATATTTAATAACTTTTAAGAGTGTCATTCATTTATTACAGTGTTCAGTTACTATTACTCTTTAAAAAATATTTATTTCAAAGATTGATTCTTTTAAAGGATTATAAAAACTTTGGCCCTTTAAAATGTTTTTAAACATCCACAAAATTTTGATTTTTTAAAAGTAAATATAGTCATAATTTCTAAATAACTTACTCTATGAATGTAATAATTGTATATTTTATTCCTCTATAAGATTTATATCTGCATTCAAAATTTCATAAAATTATATCCAGTCACTTTTAAAAAAATCATGCGCGGGGTGACTAAGATGACAGTTTTGAGAAATTTGATTTTAAAGATAAAAAAATTACCTCTTGATCATACAAAAAGAGATCAAACAGTCTTAGATACAACATTCCTTTTAAAGGGACATTTTTCTTGGGTTTCATTACAAATGTTTGTATATAATCAAATTTTAATATAAGCTAGTAAGTAAAAATATCGATGTTACGATCTTTTAAAAGATACCTGACACTCGAAAATATTATGTTCTCGAGTAAGATCTCAATATTGTTATGAGATGTAATAATAGGAATTTTTCAGATACACTTTTCAAGTACTAAAATTAATTAGAATTTGATTTAAAATGAAAAATTCTGTAAACAAGATTAAATAATTCTATGAAGTCACCTTCTTGTCACATTTCAAATACTTCGTTACACTTTTAGAGTACAATCCTCTATTTTCGCAAAGATGAAATTAACTTCATAAAACGATTTAACGATCATATTGTTTTTATGCTCAAAGTTATATTAAAATTCATATAACATAAAATTATGAAAACGTTTTACACCTTAGAAAATAACACTACATAACTGCCCTATATAGATAAAATCTTAATGAAACGAATTTATGAAACGCTTATAGTATGAAACGATTAATTGTAATCTTAGCTTGTAAACGACTGATTAAATAAATCATCTGCCTTAAACTTTCTATAGAACCAATATTACTAATTTTTTTTTCAAATGAAAGCTATCATTCCTAGATGTGCCCACACAAACTATTTTTTAAAAGAAATCCCATTTTTAAATTTAAAATTTATATTAAAATGTTTTTATTAAATAAATATCAAATTTAATCTTTATTTATACTACTTTCTCATTATAATAGAAATAAAACTATTTTACATTTGAGTAGACAGTGCTTAAGACATCAAAAATCTTCATGAACCTAAAATTGAACCACGTCATTTTTTAATTCATAAACTGTTTCACCTGTATTAATTCATAAAACAGAACTATTTTTCTTTAATAGCGTGAAAATGACATCACTTCCAATTTTTTCTCATTCCATCAGCTCTGAAAGAACACATTCAGAGTATATCTATAGATTGAAACTTCAAATGAACTAATAGTTTCACTTTCGAAAGTGACGCCATTTTTAGAAGTATCCGACTGTAAACTTCTATAAAACTTTTAATATCAAGAAGTCGGGATGTTTCTGTGAAGGAAAATGACGGAATATTAGAAAAAAATATATATTCTTCACACAATCATTAAACTTATGAAAGCATTTTCCGTAATGAATATGAACTTATTTAAATACAAGCTGATCAGCCTGGTACGTCCGGTCAAGTAAAAAAAAAATAGTATGAAACGAGAAATCACTCTAAAAATCGCTGAAATAAACGTTCCTCTGGTAACCCTTTCGTCTATTGGAAAGTAAATAGACTGACACCAAAGCGGAAGTAAATTCAAGACGACCCCTGAAATGTGTGGGTCATCTGATTCAATTTGGGGCAGTTTTCTGCCAACATTAAGAAAAGCTACCTATTTTACCGAGGTTACCGATTTTTACAAAATATGCATTTTCGGAATCAGAAAATGCAATTCGTACATACTGTGAGTTTTGAATCGACACCTCCTAAAGTTTTCTTAATATTCGAGGATGAGTTAATTTGAGACAATTTTGTTGTCTGGGGTGATCAAATCGGAAAGTTTCTTTTGCGGTTTCAATAAAAATGACCATTTTCACAAAATCTAGATCATGATTAGTTCATGTAAAGTTGAATGAAACAATTTCCGCTGAAATAGATCCCATAGTACCAGAGAAAATAAATCCCTCTCCTCTGGAGATTAATATTCAGAAATGATTGTAACCAAGGCCTGAAAAAAGGATACCGAAGTTTATTTGGTACCTGGGAGAAAAAAGAAGAATGCTAAACAAGAACGAAAAATCATGCGTCAAGCACAGATTTTGTAACACTTTCCAACGCTTCCAAAATAATTTTACAAATCATTACCGTTTAATAAGCTGAAAGATAACATCTAAGTAAACAATTTGGAAAACGCATAACATATTTAAAAATGTAATTTCAGGAATTTCCAACATATACAATTATCGGAAAAATATTCGAATACTTTTATTCAGCCTTGTATTTGATCTGTAGATTTGTATATATACTACATAGGATGCTAAATTTTAGTTTAGTTAGGAAACACGTAGCGCAGTTTAAAATTCTACTTCTGGAGTTTCTGTCAATAAACGGAAATGTGTTCGCGAACTTTTGTGTTGCCCTGTACATGATCTACAGAATTTATACACACCAAGTAATAGACAAAAAGTGAGTTAAATTTAAAATCGCGTTCAGCAACTTAAAACGCACTTCCAGGAATTATTGTTAACATACAGTAGAGAATTCTTTTGTGTGTCCCTGTAAATGAACGATGACTGCTATACACACACTATTCTGTAGTAAGCCTCTTGTAATGCACCTTAGTGATATATATAAATTTCAATGCGTTTAAAATAGTGAAACATTATTTAATTAAACCGCAAACGATTTTTCTCCATAGACGTAATGTAACGGAATTATTTTGACTGTCCCTGTAAAGTAACTATAAGTGCTATACACACCCTATTCCATATTAAGCTTCTTGTAATGCACCTTAGGGATATATATTAATTACAATGTGTTTAAAATTGTGTAACATCATTAAAATAAACCGCAAATGATTGTTCCCCATAGACCGTAATGTAACGGAATTGTTTTGAGTGTCCCTGTTGAAAAACTATAAGTGCTACACACTTCAGATGAAGTAGAGAACATGCTATAGATAACGACAATAACATATAAAAATTGCAGGGCAATCCGAGTATATTTACGGGAGTTAGAGCATGGACAGACGGCAGACGGCCATACGGCCAGACAAACCGAAGTCATAAACACTTTTCAACTATGTTGGAAAGTGTTAAAAAAAGTTCGTTTGAATTGGACCAATATTAAATGCAAAGTTTAGTTCTACTTTCCAACTCCAGGGGCGCGCTCTGTTCAAAACTAACTTTTTTCCAAAAGACTCTCCGGCGAGTGTTCCCGCTGCCAACCGTACCATATAGCAGGAGTAATCCGCACGCGCTGAAAATATATTAGTTCCACTTTACACCACCAAGAGGCGTCAAATCTGTATCTTAATTGGTTATCTGTATCTTAATTATTTCATGTTACGTTGAATGAACCAATTCCCGTTTAAATTGGGCCCATAAAACCCGAAAAAATAAAAAAACCCGTAAATTATTATTCCGAAATAGTGGTAACAATGGGCTGAAAAAAATTTACCGAAGTTTATTTAGTACTTGGGAGACCTTGGAAGAATGTTAGAAAAGATTTTGTTTGAATCAGACCAATATTAAATGACATATTTTAAGTTCCACTTTCCATCGCCAGAGGGTGCGCTTGATTAAAAACAAACCTATTTCCGAACTAAATTCTGGCACGTAACCCCGCTGCCTACGGCACAGTATAGCAGGCGCGCTCCGCACGCGATAAATTATACTAGTTTCACTTTCCAACGAGAGGGGGCGCCAAATCTATATCTTAATTAGTTATCTGTATCTGAATTAGATCATGTTAAGCTGAGTAAACCAATTCACGTTGAAATCGGGCCCATAGTACCCGATAAAATAAATCCCCACCCTGGAGATCAATTGTCAGAAATATTGATAATCAATGGCTGAATAAATGATAACGAAGTTTATTTACAACCTGGGGGACCTGGGAAGAATATCAGAAAAGATTTCGTTTTAAACGGACCAAAATTAAATTAAATTAAAATTAAAATTATTATATCTGATTAGGTGAGCAGGGGGAAACGGGGTGGTTTTGATCAAAGAATTAACGCGATATTTAAATTACTACCGGACACCCGCCCTCCCCTTTAAATTTAACCAAGTATCTTTTACATTAACAATTATAGTGAACTTTTGAAACAGAAACGAAGTGGGTTTTTTTGTTGTTGTTTCGCATATAAATACAATTAGTTATCGTTGCCAATTTCTGAAATCTGATGCAACGTACATGAGAAAACTCTAAACATTCCATAAAACAAATCACGAAAAATTCAAAAATCGCCGTTCGAATTCGGAGTAATTTTTATTCAAAATATGACAAAATTTACTATAGTGGGCTGAAAGATTAAAATTAAAATCATTTTAATATGTAACAAGAACGAAAAATCATGCGTCAAGCATAGATTATGTAGCACTTTCCAACGCTTCTAAAATAATTTTACAAATCATTACCGTTTAATAAGCTGAAAGATGACATCTAAGTAAACAATTTGGAAAACGCATAACATATTTAAAAACGTAATTTCAGGAATTTTCAATATATACAATATTCGGAAAAATATCCGAATACCTTTATGTAGCCCTGTATATGATCTATAGATTTGTATATATACATAGGATGCTAAATTTTAGTTTAGTTAGAAAACGCGTAGCATAGTTTAAATTCTCCTTCTGGAGTTTCTGTCAATAAACGGAAATGTGTTCGCGAACTTTTGTGCTGCCCTGTATAGGATCTACAGAATTTATACACACCACGTAATAGACAAAAAGCTAGTTAAGATTAAAATCGCGTTCAGTAACTTAAAACGCACTTCCAGGAATTATTGTTAACAGACAGTAGAGAATTCTTTCGTGTGTCCCTGTAAATGAACGATGACTGCTATACACACACTATTCTGTAGTAAGCCTCTTGTAATGCACCTTAGTAATCTACCCTATATATATAAAATCCTAATGAAACGAATTTGTGAAACGATTTTATGAAACGAATTTATGAAACGATTTTATGAAACAACTGATTAAACGACTGATTATGTTTCAGGGCTATTTTTAATAAAATATTAAACGCTTGATGGTGAAATTAATATCAATTGTCCATAAAAATCCGCGGATGTCAAAACTGGTGATAGAATTTTGAAATTGGAATTAGTTTTCGAGATATTAATTTTTTTCTAATTTTAATGACATTTCTGTAATGATGGCAACTAATTACTCAGTTTTTTGTGACAAAAAAGGGAAAAAAATTGAAAAGGATCCCGATAGGGATTATTGATTTCTTTTTATTCGTCATTTTCAAATTGAAATTGAATTTATCCTTTATTTCAATCGATAATGAAGACAAGATTGTGATTAAATTATGCTTTTCAGGAAAATTTGAAAAAAAAAATCACATTTCTATCGACAGGATTCAATCGTCTGTCAGCATTTAATTTAATTCATAAACTGAAAATATTTTGAATAAATTCGTCCAAATGACGTCATTTATGTAAACGCAAAAGAAAGGAGCAAAAAAATATTTATACAATTTGTTTAGCGTAAAATGTCATTTATCCTATTTTATATATAATCAGAAGTAATTTGTATAGAAAAAACAATAATAATATACGTATAATTAAAATACGCATATAAACAAAAAAATCGTCGAATTTGTTTCCATGGCTGTTTATGTCATTTGGCACCAAATCTCACTTTCTGATGCCCGAATTGCGCCAAGCTTTTTAAAAAAGCGTCAAGACCCCTATAATAGAAAAGCACCAAAAGTTCATTGGGTTTGTTTTCATAACTTTTGGCAACAAATCTATGTATAATAACGAATCTATCCCTTTTCGAAACTCGAATTACGCCAAACCTAAATGCAAAGGATCCTATACTGGAAAAGTACCCGATTTTCTTATGGACAATATTCAAGTGACATAACATGGTGTAAAATTATCGCGGATAGCAAATTTGTTTAAATATCTCATCAATTGATGCCAAATAAATGCAGACATGCATGCACAAAATATTTAATTAATTTTGTATGATAAATAATTATTAGAAAATTCGTATATACATATTAATTAAAATAAATAATTTACATATTTAAAATAACATAAAAATATGCATGATGGTGCACTAAAATAGAAAGAAAATTAAAACCTGTTACTGAAAATGTCTATAACATAGTACTTTTCAATACCGTGGTTCTTAATGTTATTCACAAGAAGATGGAACTTTTCTCATCCTTAAACGCAAAAGAAAAATAGGATACAGATCGTTGTTATAAAAGTCCAAGAGGTAGCCACAATTTAAACCTAACCATTTTATACAAGCTGGTTTTCAAGTTGTAATTGATTTTACTTATCAATCCCAAAAACAGTCGTCAGTTATCGCAGCAGCTGTGTATGAGGCCATGATAATCAAAAAATGCCCCATTAAAACGTTTAAACAAAGCACGCTGTCATGTTTTTAGAGGCCTCGAAGTCTGAGCGGGGGTTGGCGAGCGTAGCTCGCAGGGGGTAGGCCCCCTAGTATATATATAAACTTCAATGCGTTTAAAATAGTGGAACATTATTTAAATAAGCCGCAGACGATTTTTCTCCATAGACGTAATGTAACGGAATTATTTTGACTGTCCCTGTAAAGTAACTCTAAGTGCTATACACCTACTATTCCATATTAAGCTTCTTCTAATGCATCTGAGTGATCTATATAAATTTCAATGCGTTTACAATAGTGAAACATTTTAAAAATAAACCGCAAATGATTTTTCCCCATAGACCGCAATGTAACGGAATTCTTTTGAGTGTCCCTGTAAGAAAACTATAAGTGCTACACACTTCAGTTGAAATAGGGAACGTGCCATAGATAACGACAATAACATATAAAAATTGCAGAGCAATCCGAGCATATTTACGGGAGTTAGAGCACGGACAGACGGCCAGACAAACCGAAGTCATAAGCACTTTTCAACTAGGTTGGAAAGTGCTAAAAAGAATCGTCACAAAACATGAAAAAACACATGAATAATTAAATTTAAAAATAACTAAACATAAAATCCAAATTGGAATAATTAATTACCTACCATTCTCTTTTAAAATCATTATTATTATTATTATTTTATCTTTAAAGAATTATCAACCCTGTCCAAGCTAAAAACAGAAAAAAATAATGATTTTGGACATAACTGAGGCCAAAGTGGAGGCAAAAAACCAACGAATCAAGCACTCTGTGAAAATATTCTCAGTGGCAAAGGAAAACTAGTCGTTGGGGGCCACCGTAATACTTACCAATCATGGATATACATAATATAAAATATGAAAATAAAACATGTATAAACTATTTATAAAATGCATTGCAATTCGAATAAAATCGTGGCTTGATGAAGTCATAAACTTTAAACGCTCTATTACTGAATTGATTAAAACAAAAATAATTATAACTCCAAAATGGATAATCATATTTACTAACGGTTTACTGCGTCGGATTAAACGTCTCAATTAAAATTAAAATATATCTTTGAATTGAAATTTGATTGAAATACAGCGTCATGAGAAATCGAAGAGTGTGGTAAATAGGATTATAAAAATCTCGGCAACTGTTTATCCGATCGACTTCATTCTTTATGCAAAATTTATATTTTTTTATTGTCTTTTATATTGATTTCTTAAAATGAACAATTTCGAAATTTTTTATTTACCTTTTATCAGAACGAATATTTCGTGAGTCCGAAAAAAATACTTCCGAATAATCGAGGTTACTGAAATTCAATAAGCTTCTCCCCATTATTACATACTAAGTACATACCAAATTTCAAGTCTCTATCTCAATGTGTTCGGCAGATAGAGGGTTTACTGACAGACAGACAGACGGACGGCAATTTTGTTTTCTAAAAATATGTTTTTCGGAATCTCCATTGTCTGAAACTTGTAAAACCGTCAATTTTTTTTTCTATTTCCAAAACGATTGCAAAACTTACCCTATACTACGTATGATGGGTAAGTAAAAAATCGCCAAAATTTAGAAAATCGCTGTACGAATTTTAAATAAACTTTATTGAATAGAGGACAAAATTTACTATTTCCGGCTAAAGGATTGGAACAGGATACCTGTTACTAATGTAGAAAAATCGAAGCGAAACAGGAAAAAACGCTAAAAATCGCATTAAAAAAAATCTAATCGAAAATTCCAAAATTTGCTTCAATATGCAAATTTAAATACATACAACTAAATGTCTTGCTTCCAAACATTGTAGCTCTGCGTGCAGCGGTCTTTTCAGAACACAGCCGACAGACAGGCACAGACTCAGACAACCTCTTTTTTTTATTATTAGAGATTTACGATACAGACAAAATGGGCAGTATGAAGCAGAATTAAAAATGGAATTTAAAATCACTGATGTTTCTTCATTGATAGGTTTCAGTTTAGTCCCAAAGTGCCGTATTTCTATATTAATCATCCGAAGTCTGGTCCATACCAAATGGTATATGTAAGGATATGTTATTTGGCTCAAAATTGACATTTTTAGTAGTAGTCACATTTATTTTAACGAGCATTGCAAGCAGGATGACAACGCTTTGAATCAAATCCAATTACAGAAAATTAATGTATTTGTTTTAGACCCTCCTTAAAAAAATAGAAATAAAAGAAATATATACTATAAAAATAATGAAAACTCAATAATTGAAACTAAATATAATGTGGCCATTATTTTTTATTTAAAAACATATTTTTAGTTACGAAAATGAAATATAAAATTACCAGATCAATAATTTTAACATATTCATTAGGGAATATATAAAAAATGTAATGTATATATATAAAAAAATACTAGAAAATTAAAATCAGTTTTTTCGTCGAAAGATTTACAATTAAACTGTTTTATAATCTACCGTAATCGGATACACACAAAAATAACATATTTGTGCAAATGTGATGTGGCGCTGAAGTGTTGTTTAAAATCTTTAGAGGCATTTATATCCATTTTAAAAGACTTTGTAGCCGTGGTAGACACACTTGCAACAGATCCCAATTACGTCAGAGTAATGCAAAAAAATGAAAGAAAACGGGTTTTAGTTTGTTTTAGGCGATCAGTTGCCAATTGTCGCAATTCATCTGTTACTAGGTTCTTTTCATTGTTGTAGCAAACAAATGTTCATTGTTGAGATGGCAATTAAAAAATAAATATGATTAAAAATTGTTTAAAAAGCCATAAAATGTCACTCAGTTGGGCTACAATTCTCAAACAAATTTTATTCGAAAGTACATTTTTGCCCTATTCAGTGTTGTAAAAAGTGTAAGATCAAACACGATTTTTATGTTACATAGCCGAAGGAGATAAATTTCAATATATTATTCCCATCGCCTTCATTCGTATTGCATTCATTTCATTTATAAATATGAACATTTCACGCATATCATTAAAAAAAAAACATTACACACACTTAAAACACATGAATTTAAATCATTTCATTTAAAATTCAAAAGAAATAAAGGGATAAAAAATAAGAAGAATAATACCATAAAAAAAAAAAAAAACATTTTATTTCAGAATCAAAACATTGTTTCTTATTTACACAGGCGGAAAATAAAAGCTGCCATTTTCCAAAAATAAAATACAATTTTTGAAATTTGTGCCTGGATTATATAAAAGTACCGAACACAAATTTTTAATTAGGGTTATAAAAGTGACTTCATTCTTAATACTTAGGATTAAATGAAATCAATTATTTTCTAAATATACTTTTCTTTTTTTTAACTGTAACATATTTTTCTGAAACATCCTCTCTGTCGAATTTCTTCGGGTGCATCTAGTTTAAATATAAAAAATAATAATTTCATCGAAATTAATTTTAAATTTCATTGTTCAATATTTTGAAAATTATCTTTTTAATATCTTAAAATTTTTCGGCACGATAAATACATGCTTTGTTGCAAGACCCATGTAAGCAATAATTTTTGCCCCTCAAGCAAAGCCACACTTCTATATAAATAAAACAACATTCCCTGTAGAATATTGAGAAATTTCCTTTCTATCCTTAAAAAACAAATAAATAAAAGTTATAAAATATTTCATTTTCGACGAATAAAGCAAACGTATCTTGAGACTAACAATTATTCAAGTATTATAACGTAATAAAGGATCCCACATATTCTACGAAAATTACTGTTTTTACCATTTCATGAAGCAATAGACATTTAATTATGAATTTTCAACGCTCAGAGAATAATTTTTATGTTTTTAGACTTTATGAAATATTATTTTTTATTTCTGCTATATTCTTTAATTTATATATTTTTTAAATTTCGAAATATATTAAAAAGTTACTCGAAAAGTATTATATTTCATTTTCTATAAGCATAGAAATATTCCTTTTTCAGAAAACAGGTCATTAATTACCAGTGTTATATTTTTACTTTAATGTCACTATGAAATATCGACTGTTACTGAATATTTTACTTTTATGTATTTCATATATTTTATACATTTTCCATCCATACTAAACCCTTTTTACTAAATAAACTAACATTCGATTCCTATAATAAGAGAAACCGCGATTTTGTGTAACTTGATAATACTCTTTTATTTCTCATATCAAAGCTTTTATGTAGTATGAAGTTTAAAAAGATAAAAATAGTTTTTCCTATTCTGCAATTCAAAAATAAAAAAAATAATAAAATATTCAACATTACATCAAAAGTAAAAGGAATATACATATTACTTTCAATATACTCATATATAAAATTTTAAACTTCCATTGCTTATTTTTATATATTTTAATATTTCAAAAATCACTTAGCAATTTAAATAACTTGCAAAAATTTTATATATCTTCATTCGAAAATATATATATATGTACATAACATATCGTATCAGGCAATGTAATTATATCAACACATATTTACTCACATTTTTCATGTCAAACATTATTTTTCATAAAGAACAAGAAATATCATTTTATAATTCTGTGCACATACAAATGTTAAGGTAAATACACCAATTGTAATCAACTTAAAGACATTTATCTAATTATTAATAAAAGTTTAGTGACATCCGAAAAATATATATTTCTAATGATATATAGATATAAGATATCGAAAGATATATATATATATATATATATACATCGAATAGATAGCAGCACTAGAATTATTATTTAACCTGTCTTCAATTTCAACTTTCACTTATAAGTTTCTGGGATAGATGGCAGCACTACATAATTTATTTTGTATTATCATTTTTCTCAGCAATGTTTGCTTATAAATATTGCAGCCATTTTAAGTTGAAGTCGGGCTGATTGTCAAGTACATAATATCCTTTTACATCTACAGTCCAATTTGTCTTTTTTAGTGAGTCTTGAACATTATTTTATGATGTAATTACTCTTTAAGTTGAATAATTGTTTATTTATCTAATTTCTATTTCAGTTGCATATTTATTTATTTATTTTGTTATTTGAACCTCATGTCGGTTATTAATTTTCCTGTTTCATTTATATATGTTATTAGATGCTTAATATTGTCGATTTTATGCATAATGCTGACAATATTTGATGCAATAACATATATTTAGTATGAATATTCCTATAAAGTCCTTCTGAACATTCTATAAGATATTCATAGTTTTCCAATTTTGCTTTTTCCATTTTTGTTTTTTCATCCTTTTAAGTATATTTCCTTCAGTGTCCATTCCATAGCTTTTTGTAATGTCTTTTCCTTCGTTTTTCACATGTGTTTTAATTTTTAAATATATATATATATATATATATAGCATTATGTATGAAATGCATTCGGCAGATCCAGAATCTCGCACCATAATTAAACTAAGAATAAACAACAAACATCAAAGAAATTTCAACAAATATGACCTGAACAAGAAAAAAACCAAGAAAAAACAACCAAAAAGCTGTGACCTCGTCAGCAGTGGGAATATTATTAAAGCACAGCAATGCTTCAGACTAATTACCATACACAACAAACTATTATTCAGTAGTGGAGGTGGGTTTCGGCCAGAGCGTCGCTAAGCATAAATCAAATGCATAAAAACAATTGAAAACATATCACAAAAACTCCCCCACCGCACCCGACTCTCGAAAATACTGCTGATTCAAAACGTATGTGGCGTAACCTACACTGAAATAGCAATAGAATTATTTTACCCAAGCCTGAGCCACACAGCCACAAAAAACAGTTAACAATAACCAACATCCAGTGATCCATAATCTGTCCATACTCGTTCCATGTCTGTTGCCACATAACTGCAGACATCCTTGAAAAACCGTCCGAAAAAGGGTTTAAGTGATACAAATCATTAACTGTCAATCACATAGCAACTACTCAAAAATGAAGACTGTAGGTAAAACCGATATATCTATTAATGAAATTCAAAGGTATGTTATTTTTATAATACAAAATACTGGTTAAATTAAAAAGTTCTTCAAAAAATAAATTTGTATTCGTACATAGTTTATAGTAGCAAAAAATCTGACTTATGAAAATATGATGTAAACGCATTTATTTATATTCGAAGTCCAGTTAACTAGTTGGTTAACTTCAAAACTGAAGTTAACCCGTTTATTGTAGATTGAAATGTGCATACCATTTGAAATGTTTATTTTTAAATCAAGGTAATCAGCAGCACTATTATTTTCTTTTTTTTTCAAGATTAGCATATCAGGATAAATGTCACATGATATACCCAAAATATCGCGATCACATTTCGAAATTATTAAATCGCCAATATATCTGAAAGCCAGAAAATTAACGTCGTTATTAACACTGCAAAATTTAATATCATAGAAAAATAAAAATAAGTTAGCTGCCGTTGAAGAGTAACTTGTACCCATTGCTATACCATTATTCTGTATATAAATATTTGAATCTGTATAAACATAGTTGTTATATAAACAAAATTTACATGATAATTTAAATAAACTAAAACCTAAATCAGTATTAGCTATAATTAAATCGACGACTTTTAGAAGGACATAATTTAACCCTGCAATAGGAATATTTGTGAAAAGATTCTCAAAATCATATGTTTGGATGCTCTGTATATATTTTTTAATTATTCCATTTCTGATCTCATAACTATTCAAAATAATCCACTATTCAAACACTGGTTAAGAAACATCTGGCCTTTTCAAAAAAGATTCAAATTCCTTTGCCTAAAGTAAAATAATTGTCATTTACTTTTCTTTTCGTAACAACGAAATTTCATAAAATACCAATTAAGTACAGATTAATTTGCAGTAATGTAAACAGTATTGGAAATGGATTTAATCGCAAATTTGAAGAAATGCTGAATAAAATTTTGAATATCCTAAAATTTAAATATAAAGATAGTAATATATATTTGATTATTTTGAATAGTTATGAGATCAGAAATTAATTAAAAAGATATACAGAGTATCCAAACATACCATTTTGAGAATCTTTTCACAAATATTCCTATTGCACGGTTAAATGGTGTCCTTCTAAAAGTTGTCGATTTAATTATAGCTGATACTGATTTAGATTTTAATTTATTGAAATTATTATGTCAATTTTGTTTATATAACAACTATGTTTATTCAGGTTCAAATATTTATTTACAGAATAATGGGATAGGTATGGGCACAAGTCACTCTTCAGCCGGCAGCTAACTTATTTTTTATTTTTTTATGAATATCAATTTTGTAGTGTTAATAACGATGTTAATATTCTGGGTTTCAGGTATATTGACGATTTATTAATTTTGAACTGTGATCGCGATTTTTTGTGGCTATCATGTAACATTTTTCCTGATATGGTAATCTTGAAAAAACAAATGAAAATAATAGTGCTGCTGATTATCTTGATTTGAAAATAAACATTTCAAATGGTATGAACATTTCAATCTACAATAAACGGGTTAATTTCAGTTTTGAAGTTAACCAACTAGTTAACTGGAGTTTGAATATGCGTAAACGCGTTTACATCAATATTATCATAGGTCAGATTTTTCGCTACTATAAACTCTGTAACTATTTATTTTTTAAAGAACTTTTTAATTTAACCAGTATTTTGTATTATAAAAATAACATACCTTTGAATTTCATTAATAGATATAATGGTTTTACAGACAGTCTTCATTTTTGAGTAGTTGCTACGTGATTGAAAGTTAGTGATTTGTATCACTTAAACCCTTTTTTGGACGGTTTTACAAGGATGTCTGCAGTTATGTTGCAACAGACATGGAACGAGCATGGACAGATTATGGATCACTGGATGTTGGTTATTGTTTATTGTTTTTCGTGGCGGTGTGGCTCAGGCTTTGGGTAAAATAATTCTATTGCTATTTCAGTAATAGGTAACACATACGTTTTGAATCAGCTGTATCTTCGAGATATGCTGTTTATTTGTGGCGTCGGTTCCAGTGGGGGAGTGTTCGTGATATGCTTTCAATTGATTTTATGCATTTGATTTATGCTTAGCGACGCTCTGGTCAAAACCCACCGCCATACTGCATAATAGTTTATGTATGGTAATTAGTCTGAAACATTGCTGTTCTTTTATAATATGCTCACTGCTGACGTGGCCACAGCTTTTTGGTTGTTTTTTCTTGTTTTTTTTTTTTTTTTTTTTTTTTTAGGTCATATTTGCTGAAATTTCTTTGATGTTTGTTGTTTATTCTTAGTTTAATTATGGTGCGAGATTCTGGGTCTGCCGAATGCATTTCATGCATATTGTGCTATATTTAATCTGTGTGGCTATTTGCAGCTATAGCGCTTATCGCATGGATTTAATTTTTCTTTTAGTTTTAGTTTTAGTTTTATTTTTAATCTTTTTTGAGCTTATACATATATATATTAACATATAACTAAACTTCAAAGTTTCATAATATATGACTTGGAAAAAATGAAAAATAAAAAACTTTACATTCCTCTGTGCACCAGTAGTTAACATATTAAATTTCTGATACACAAAGTAGTTGGCCTAGCAGTCATAGCCGAAATTATTTTTTAGATACCATTATATATTATTTCTACAAAATCAAACGTTTATGTTCAAAGAAAAAATAATAAATACAGTTTTCTTGACCTATTAAAAGGAAAATTACAGCTGAAATACAAATTAAAGATATCATGGCTTATCTATACTTCTCTTACTTATAAGGTAAAAACACCAGTAGTCGGGTACTTATATCAGACAATCATAGATGATTACTATTGCATAAAAAAATTGTTTGCTGTTGGTTGATGAGAAATGGAAGTATTCTGATCATTTATATATTATATTTAATTTGGAACCAAAAACTATTTATTAAGGATTGCATACTATACTACCTACTCATTGATAGTACGAAATTATTATTAGTGTTAAAAATATATTCACAAATGTAACAAACCACCAAGGTTCATCTAAGTTCACAAAATGACTTTTCTAAGATTCATCTCAATAACTAAACTACTTCATCAAATCAAAAATTTTAATGACAATCACTTTTGAGCGTGCAGCTATTTAAAACTAGCTATTCTCAGTGATAAACATATGGCAAATTAATATTGCGAAAAAAATGGCCCATTATGCAATCTAGGTATTTTTACATTTCAAATGACAAGATAAAGTATTTTACATCGTTTAAATATTTCCCATAGAAGAAACACTTAAATAACGTTTTAAATGATAGTTTGGAGCCTTTGTCATGGAAATTGTTTTTTTTTTTTTTTCAAAACAGCATTATTTAAAACGATTTTATGATTTGCTCCATCGTAAAATGAATCGCGATATTTCAGGAATGTGAATAAAAACTCTTTTTCAGATGATAGTCATTTTTCTTCTCCTGAAGCTATAAAGTGTTAGACTGTTAGTTTAAAGGCCACGAAGGCGGAACTGCGCTTTATCCGAAAAAGATTCTAAAGGGTTATCTTAAAATATTTTTTTTTTTAAACAGCGATAAACATTTTCCTTTTAAATGACACATTTAACTGACTGACATTTTAACATCTCATTAGAAAATATTTCTAAAAAAAATAAATTTTAAAATACTTTTTAAGTACAGTTTTTCTATTTAAAAAAAGCACGGTTTTTAAAAAATTGGAACGCTATTTTGTATAACTACTCACGGAGAGTAAAATATTATAAAATTTTACTGATAAGTTGAGCTAATTATTTATAAATGCGTATAATAATAACAGACCTTTCAATATCTAAAAGGTGCATCTTAATTAAAATTCCTTAATATTCATATCAGATTCGCCTCGGAGAATCATACAACTTAACACAAAAACATTACTTCAGTAGTTATAGCTAGTATGGGGATATTTTCAAAAAGATTAAAAAGAAAAAGAAAAATGCCCAGTTAACTGATGGCATTGAGCTCACAGGCTATTCCCATTAATTGTATACTATACTCTTATTTCAAAGAATGATGCCCTCGAAAAAGAAAGTAATCGATAATAAATTAAGGGGGGGGGATTAACCCCCCCCCCTATACCCCCCTTTATACTTAACCAGTGAATCCCCAAAACTAACCAGGGAAGCGCCTTATCACAATGAACCTATATACAAATTTTTAAGAAAATCGGATAATTCTGCATGAAAAACCAAATTATCTAACTTAAGGGGGGAAATCAGCCCCCCGTTCCCCCTTTATAGTTAACCAATGAACCCCCAAACTAATCAGGGAAGTGTTTTATCACAATGAGCTTACATATACAAAATTTGAAGCAAATAGGCTAATTCTGCATGAAAAACCCATTTATCTAAATTAAGGGGGAATTAGACCCCCGTTCCCCCCTTTATACTTAACCAATGAAACTCCAAAACTAATCAGGGAAGCGCCTTATTACAGTGAACCTATAAACAAAATTTGAAGCAAAACGGATATTTCTAACAAGAGTTATCGCGTTACGTACATACATACATACATACATACATACATACATACAGAACGGGCGGGCACATTAGCTCACAGGCTTTGATAGCCTGTGAGCTAAAAAGCTTTCTGTGACTTAATGGCTAACGAAAAAAGCATTCTGTGTTTTAAGTTGAACATAAAATAAAAACTACGTTTATTTACACCCGTAACAATTAGTTTTACACATGAAATCTCGGTTTTTCATGTAGAACATTTTACAATTTAGCAAGCAGTTTTAGGATCACTTTCATCAAAGGGGAAAACACGTTTTAATATCATTCTACTGCCTATTTGATGTTTTTGAATTGTGTAATGATAATTCAAGAATAACATTATCTCAGAAACACTAGCTTTATTACCAATCAATAACAATAAATTTATTTAAATTAGGTAATACTCTATATAGAAATAGCAGATTCAATCTTGGGCGCGTGAGGGAGACGCAAGCATATTTTCACGGCTTGAGCTTTTTAATCGGTTGCCTATGCATTAAGTATTGTACATCATATATTTAACTAGCCTTCCGACAAAAATCAATTATAAAAACTGTAAATTTATATCCGAAAATTCAAAAAACCACCCTAAAAGGAAAAAAATGCTTGCTGGCCGATATAAAGGGTCTTTATTTACATATTTCCATTGTCCATATTATCATTAATAGACTGTTTTAAAATACAATATTAGAAAAGAATTTCGAAGAAAATTATCTTTTTCCATATCTTTATGAGTCTATTAATTAATTGTTTTTTTAATCACGTATATTTGTTGAAAACTTTACGTTTTTACAAAAAAATACAAAATAAATCACTTTAAAACATTGATTTTTAACATTTATTTTAAAAGGACGATTAATGAGAACTGTTATATATACAGAAAAGGCAAAAAATTGCAGGTGTAGGAGAACAGCCAATCGTAAAGCAATATATATATATATATATATATATATATATATTATTATTATTAGAAGTTGTGCGCTACACATATTTATAGAAGAATTAATTCAAACGAAAAATAATTTTTCAAAGCTTTGAATGAATTATCTACTTTGAAAAGCTAAAATGATAAACATTTTAAATGTAAATTATGTGACTATGGTAGCATGACACCACTCAACAGAAAAAAAAAGTTATGCAAACTCTATATAAATAATCGATTATTTCTGTTTTTCTCACAATCCTTACTATTTCATGTACCTACAGAAAGTAACGAATACGATTGTCTTTCGATCGATTAAGTTCTGACAGTTGTTAGCAGATGGCAGCAGTCGTTGCGTCAAACAAAGAAAGGGGAATGAAACACCCCCTTCAATTCTGATTCTTCGTTTTCTTGGCCACAGAAGTTTTCAGAGTTTTTCGTCCAAAAGGAGTGCTTTGGTAAATTTAAAACAGACAAATAAGTTATTTATATTTGAATTTTACAGAGGATAATTTCAAAAACGGTAAGATTTTTTATGGAAGAATGTGAATACATAACTATTAAAAATAAAATTTAAAAAAATGCTGTAAACTGTGATATTAGTATGAAATAATGTAGAAATATGTATCGAAAAAAAAGAACAAAAAAAAGTTTATTCAAGGCATGTAAAGCTTTCATATTTGCTTTTTTAATGTAAATTACTTACCTAACTTTATTACTTCTTAGATGTTAAAATTTTGTGTACAGTCATGCGCAGAAAAGTATTACTTCTATAAATAGATACTTTTAAAGAAATACATCATATTTTAAAGATGCATTTTAAGATTAGGCAATGTTTAAAAATGAACTATGTTTAATTTTGCTAAAATGTCTTCAGACACTAGTTTTTTTAGTATTTAAAGGGGTCCGGTCAAAATTTTATTTTCTTTATTTATAAGCATTTGTTAATGATTTTTTTGTCTCCTGAAATGTGTTTTACTATAAAAAAATATTTTTCTAATAAAAAGTTTTTAAAAACATTAAATATTTTAAATAAAAATTTTAAAATTTTAAACTTGTATAATTTTTTATATAACTCAAGAACTCCTTGTCCGATTTCATTACTTTTTTCATTATTGTGTGCAGAAAATGTTTATTTTTAATTTGTCTTCATGATTTATTAAAATATTACATACAAAATGTATAATAAATTTTAAAGTAAATAAAAAAGAGGATTTTTGAGAGTGACAAGACTGATAGTACAACACAAAATTGTTATATCTGTTGAAGTAATCATTGTAGAAATACGCGATTTGTTTTATTTAATTTATTAAAACTTTTACTATTTTCTTAGCCAAAAAAAAGGGGGGGGGGAGAATTTTGACGCCCGGACGCCATTAATACTCAAAAATTATAATTGATATTTAGACTGACACTGAAAAAAGAGGAGAGTATGTGTTAGAATGAGGGAGAATATTCAATGCCATCGAAACAAGTTTATAGTGGCGATCTTTTTGGGGAGTTTGATACACTTTCTATAACATAAAAAATTGAGGAAATGTTAAATAAAAACATATTTTTTTATAATAAATAACATGGTTTGCAAGATATTCTTCAAAAATCCCATTATTGGTTTAGAAAACATTTAAAAGAAAAAAAAAATGTTTTCCTTTAATTAAATGGTCTTGAAAAGTTTCCAGTCTTATGCAACTCTTTTTCCCAGTTGAACGTTCCCGGAAATACCATATGTTCTTAGGATAGAAACAAAACATTAATTTTTATTTTGTCGGTTTTCTAAAAATGATAAAATATTAATCACGTGTGAAAAACATGAACACTTCATATATAGGTAAGAAGGTCAAACAGATATATGTGCATGCTTTATTAAGTATGCGAAAACACTGAGAAGAAAAGCAGAAATAAGGATAAAACATTCTATATTGTTAAAATAAATATACAAAATAAAAAATAACTCTTTTGAAATTATTTTAAAAATCAACGAAAAATGTCATGGAATTAAATATAGAAGACATTACCTTTATCTTAAATGCCTTTAATCTTACCTTTATCTTAAAAAGTTTCCTCTAAACATTAATATAATGGTAAGATACTTGATAGGCTTAAATGACAAAAAAACATAAAATGTACTAGCAATCAAAATGTAGAAAATCAGAAAAATAAGAGTAAGTTCAATTTTGCGTAAACTGGGAGTAATATCTGGAAAATGTGTTAAAAGTTTATTATAAAATTATTTAAAACCATTATATATACATAGGGGCCATTCCACAATATTTCTTCAAACATGGATAGATGCACCACGTTTGATTTTAAAAAACTTTCTCTGTACGTGAAAACGTACATAGAAAGTAAGTTAAAATACATTTTGTAAAAATGTCTATCTTAAAAATCTTTTTATTTAGAAAGTTTCGAAAACTTCTATTTTACAAAAATCAAAGTTTATCCCACATTTTCTGAACTTTATCGGTTGACATTAACAGAACATTGAAAAACATGGGTTTTTAATGCTTTTTTGCAGACACATTTTTCTGTTTTTCTGTGCAAATTACCTGTTGCCGCAATATTACTACTCAGAAAAAACTTACATGTCCAGAAAAAAATACAGGCTTATAAGGTTTTATATGTTGACAAATTTTAACCGTTTGTTACATATTTTAAAACTGGCAAATCCCCAACATTAAATTTGCTATTTTGTAATTCAAAGGGTCACACAGAAGAAGAAAAAATGTATTTTATGTATAATAGTTTAAACTTTTTTTTAAATTTACAGCCTGTCCCTTATAGCCCAAAACAAAACAAATAACCTATTTTTATACTTGTGTTTCAATTATGCATTAGGCCAAGAAGTCTGAAAAAAATAATTAATAAACAGAATACCATTTAAATGACATTATCATTGGTTTAGAAACATTTTAGTTCATGCGGAACAATTTACCGGCTTTCTGAAGGTACATCCAAATAGATGATATCTCTAAAAGTAAGTTACCCGTTGTTGTGCTGCAATCTCCATTTTTCTACTATGAGTATAGCTGTCACATAGTAGCATAATCTTCGATTAGGAACTGCAAATGAAATATACTGAATATGAAAAAAGTAGCATTTTTGTCCACTGTGGTGGACAGTATGTAAAAAAGGGTTACAAATCTGTATTTTTTACAACTTGTAACTGTGAAGGCAAGTGGTATTCATATTCTATTTGGCAGGGAAGCAACTACTCGATATACTATTTGAGATATTCTGTTTTTCCAAATAGTCTACGGGATGTGAAGTCTTGAAATTTGGAAAAATGCCCCGAAAAATAAGTACATTTAGAAAGAAGAAACATTTTATTGAATAATTTTTCTTGTGTTAGTTTTAAAAAATACTTCTGCATACGCATATGAAATAATTAATTAAATAAACCCAGAAAATATATTTAAAGAAATATTTCTTTTTAAAAAAAATTTTTAATACTTTCCAACCTAGTTGAAAAAAGTTTATGATTTAGGTTTTTCAGCCATCTGCCGTCCGTCCGTGTTCCAACTCGCCTAAATATTCTCAGATTGCTCTCAAATTTTTGTGTGTTATTGTCGTTTACTATTTTTCCTAGTGAAAATAGCGATTGCACAGGACTTTCAATAAAAGAAAACTGCCCAGTTAAACTGACGGCATTGAGCTCACAGGCTATTCACACTAACTGTAAATTATATTCTTATTTCAAAGAATTTGAAATAAGCCCTCGAAAAATGAAGAAATCGACAATATATTAAGAGGGGGGAACCATCCCCCGTTTCTCCTTCTTATAATTAACCAATGAACCCATAAAACTAATCAGAGAAGCGCCTTACCACAATGAACCTATATACAAAATTTGAAAAAATCGGATAATTCTGCATGAAAAATCCATTTATCTAAATTAAGGGGGGGGGGTAGCCCCCGTCCCCCCTTTATACTTAACCAAAGAACCCCCAAAACTAATCAGAGAAGTGCCTTATCACAATGAACATATATATAAAATTTGAAGAAAATTGGATAATTCTGCTTAAAAAACCTATTTATCTATATTAAGGGGGGTTAGTCCCCCCCCGTTTCCCCCTTTATACTTTACCAGTGAACCCCCAAAACTAATCAGGGAAGTGCCTTACCACAATGAGCCTATATACAAAATTTGGAGTAAATTGGATAATTCTGCATGAAAAAACCATTTATCCAAATTAAGGGGAGTTAGCCCCCCGTCCCTCCCCCATTTATAGTTAACCAATCAATCCCCAAAACTAATCAGGGAAGCGCCTTATCACGGGTCATCGGATAACTCTGCAGAGTTATCCGATTTTCTTCCACTTTTGTTTATAGGTTCCTTGTGATAAGGCTCTTCCCTGATTAGTTTTGGGGATTGATTGGTTAACTATAAAAGGGGGGGGTGAACGGGGGGCTAACCCCCCTTAATTTGGATAAATGTTTTTTTCATGCAGAATTATCCAATTTTCTTCAAATTTTGTATATAGGTTCATTGTCGTAAGGTTCTTTCCTGATTAGTTTTGGGGGTTCATAGGTTAAGTATAAAGGGGGTAACGGGGGGGTTAATCCTCCCCCCTTATTTTAGATAAATTATTTTTTTCATGCAGAGTTATCCGATTTTCTTCAAATTTTGTATATAGGTTCATTGTGATAAGGTTCTTTCCTGATTAGATTTGGAGGTTCATAGGTTAAGTATAAAGGGGGTAACGGGGGGTTAATCCTCCCCCCTTATTTTAGATAAATGATTTTTTTCATGCAGAGTTATCCGATTTTCTTCAAACTTTCTATATGGGATCATTGTGGTAAGGGGCTTCCCTGATTAGTTTTGGGGGTTCATTGGTGAAGTGTAAAGGAGGGAAACGGGGTCTACCCCCCCCCCTAATTTTGATAAATGGGTTTTTCATGCAGAATTATCCAATTTACTCCAAATTTTGTATATAGGCTCATTGTGGTAAGGCACTTCCCTGATTAGTTTTGGGGGTTCACTGGTAAAGTATAAAGAGGGGAACGGGGGAGACTAACCCCCCTTGATATAGATAAATGGGTTTTTTAAGCAGAATTATCCGATTTTCTTCAAATTTTATATATATGTTCATTGTGATAAGGCACTTCTCTGATTAGTTTTGGGGGTTCTTTGGTTAAGTATAAAGGGGGTACGGGGGGCTAACCCCCCTTAATTTAGATAAATGGATTTTTCATGCAGAATTATCCGATTTTTTCAAAGTTTGTATATAGGTTCATTGTGGTAGGGCGCTTCTCTGATTAGTTTTATGGGTTCATTGGTTAATTATAAGAAGGAGAACCGGGGGATGGTTCCCCCCTCTTAATATATTGTCGATTTCTTCATTTTTCGAGGGCTTATTTCAAATTCTTTGAAATAAGAATATAATTTACAGTTAGTGTGAATAGACTGTGAGCTCAATGCCGTCAGTTTAACTGGGCAGTTTTCTTTTTAGCTCACAGGCTATCAAAGCCTGAGAGCTTATGTGCCCGCCCGATCTGTATGTATGTAAGTATGTATGTATGTATGTATGTACGTATGTACGTACGTATAGCGATAACTCTTGACAGAAATAACCGTTTTGCTTCCAATTTTGTTTATAGGTTCCTTGTGATAAGGCGCTTCCCTGATTAGTTTTGGGGATTGATTGTTTAACTATAAAGGGGGGAACGGGGGGGCTAACCCCCCTTAATTAAGATAAATGGTTTTTCATGCAGAATTGTCCAATTTTCTTCAAATTTTGTATATAGGTTCATTGTGATAAGGTTCTTTCCTGATTAGTTTTGGGGGTTCATAGGTTAAGTATAAAGGGGTTAACGGGGGGGAATCCTCCCCCTTAATTTAGATAAATGAATTTTTCATGCAGAGTTATCCGATTTTCTTCCACTTTTGTTTATAGGTTCCTTGTGATAAGGCTCTTCCCTGATTAGTTTTGGGGATTGATTGGTTAACTATAAAGGGGGGGGGGTGAACGGGGGGCTAACCCCCCTTAATTTGGATAAATGTTTTTTTCATGCAGAATTATCCAATTTTCTTCAAATTTTGTATATAGGTTCATTGTGATAAGTTTCTTTCCTGATTAGTTTTGGGGGTTCATAGGTTAAGTATAAAGGGGGTAACGGGGGGTTAATCCACACCCTTATTTTAGATAAATTATTTTTTTCATGCAGAGTTATCCGATTTTCTTCAAATTTTGTATATAGGTTCATTGTGATAAGGTTCTTTCCTGATTAGATTTGTAGGTTCATAGGTTAAGTATAAAGGGGGTAACGGGGGGTTAATCCTCCCCCCTTATTTTAGATAAATGATTTTTTTCATGCAGAGTTATCCGATTTTCTTCAAACTTTCTATATGGGATCATTGTGGTAAGGGGCTTCCCTGATTAGTTTTGGGGGTTCATTGGTGAAGTGTAAAGGAGGGAAACGGGGGCTACCCCCCCCCCCCTTAATTTTGATAAATGGGTTTTTCATGCAGAATTATCCAATTTACTCCAAATTTTGTATATAGGTTCATTGTGGTAAGGCACTTCCCTGATTAGTTTTGGGGGTTCACTGGTAAAGTATAAAGAGGGGAACGGGGGAGACTAACCCCCCTTGATATAGATAAATGGGTTTTTTAAGCAGAATTATCCGATTTTCTTCAAATTTTATATATATGTTCATTGTGATAAGGCACTTCTCTGATTAGTTTTGGGGGTTCTTTGGTTAAGTATAAAGGGGGTACGGGGGGCTAACCCCCCTTAATTTAGATAAATGGATTTTTCATGCAGAATTATCCGATTTTTTCAAAGTTTGTATATAGGTTCATTGTGGTAAGGCGCTTCTCTGATTAGTTTTATGGGTTCATTGGATAATTATAAGAAGGAGAAACGGGGGATGGTTCCCCCCTCTTAATATATTGTCGATTTCTTCATTTTTCGAGGGCTTATTTCAAATTCTTTGAAATAAGAATATAATTTACAGTTAGTGTGAATAGCCTGTGAGCTCAATGCCGTCAGTTTAACTGGGCAGTTTTCTTTTATTTCCAGCTGAAATTGAAACTGAATTTTTATCCTTGCTGTCACCACAGAATACGAAACATTCGGCATAGCATACGTATTCATACAGTAAATGCAGACTTAGTAACTTGAATTTGAGTTACCATAAAAGTTGTTTGAAAATTCGAATTATGTAAAATTTAAACATTGTTCTAAATATGACTTTCAGGAGGAATATATCTGAACTCGATATAAAAATTATATCTAATGATCAAATTTTATTTTAAGGGAAATTATCTACATTTATTTCCAGTTCAATCCAAGAAAATTATAAAATTACATATTTTTTCTGAAAGGAAGCATATAAATTTCTTGATATTGATTTATTACGTCAAAATGTATTAATGTTTAATAAGAATAATTTGTAGAAAGTAAAAAATAAATTTGTGATATTAAAAATTAAATTGTATTCCATAGATATTTTCCCGAGTAGGAAAGACCTTAGCTTTTAGTTCAACTGATATATATTTCTATCTGTATTATTACTATGCCTTTTATTTTATAAAAATAGCTTGACCCATAATGACCCATAATCAAAATTACTCACTAATAAAATTTTCTCGTACATGTGACCATGCCCAATTGTCCCCGTAGGATATAAAATGTAGTCAAAATAGTCTGAGCCGTTTTTAGCTAAAATTAGCTTGACCCTCAGTGACGAACAGTGACGACAAATGACCCACTAATCGGATTTTCTCGAGTATGTGACCTAGCCCAATGATTTTCTCGTGCCCTAAAACTGTAGGATACAAAATTTAGTTCAAATCGTCTGAGCCATTTTAAGATAAAAATAGCTTGACCCATAATGACTCATGACCAAAATGACCCACTAATCGAAATATCCTGAACATGTGACCTCGCTCAATAGTTTTCTCGTTCCCTAAAACTGTAGGATGCTACATTTAGTTCAAATCCTCTGAGCCGTTTTTAAGATAAAAAATAGCTTGACACATAATGACCATGACCAAAATGACCCACTAATGGAATTTTATTGAACATGTGACAAAGCCCAAGTCTTCTCGTGCCCGAAAACCATAAGAAGCAAAATTTAGTCTAAAGAGTCTGAGCCGTTTTTGAGATAAAATTAGCTTGACTCGCATTGACCCAAAAATGACCCACTAATCGAAAATTATCGAACATGTGACCCAGCCCAATAGTCTTCTCGTGCCCGAAAATGGCAGGATACAAAATTTAGTCAAAATCGTTTGAACCGCTTTTTAGATACAATTAGCTTGACCCTGACCTATGGTGACCCAAAATGACAAACTAATCAAATTTCTCGAACATGTGACCTAGCCGAATGGTTTTCTGGTGCCCCAAAACGGTAGCTATGCAAAATTTCGTAAAAACCGTTAGGGCCGTTTTTAAAATATAAATTGCACACACACATACTATATATATATATATAAATATATATATATTAGGGTGGGTCGAAAAAAACGAAATTTATATAATCGAAAGATAATAGTGCGGGAAAGTTGCCATTGGTAATAAGGAATAAATTTGAAAAATATTACACCAAATGGTTAATATCTTTCACCGCCGCAGGAGGGGTGCCAAAGTTTCGAAAAATCGCAAAAAATAGTTTAAAAAAATATCCAGCCATAGCAAAACAATTTCTAATATAATGCAACAGCTACATCAAGATGTTAGTAATTTCCCAATAAGATTTCATTATGGTGATATCATTTCTATGACCGCCGTAAAGCGGAGGAAAAAAAAAAGGCAAAAGTTGAAATTTTCCGTTTTTTCCAATTTTCTCAATTTTTATTATATGTCTACAATTAAATAAATTTACATTATATTTAATAATAACTTATAAATGTCCAGTAATTTTGAACATGGGCGTAGCCAACCGAGGGCGAGAGTTACCCGCCCCCTCCTAAATTTGAGAGAAAAGGGCTTTTTGAAGGAATTTTGGCATTTTCCGGGAATTTTGAGGGATTTTTTCGTAAGAGGAGGGGCACCAAAAGGGGAAAATGATGCAGAAATTTTGTGTGGCGCCCCTCTACAAAAAATCATCAAAATTTCCCGGAAAATCCCCCAAATTCCTACAAAAAGACCCTTTCTGACCAGTTTAGAGGGAGGGCGGGCACATCTCGCCCTTGGTTGTTTCCCCCCCTTCTCAAAATTACTAGATATTTATAAGTTATTACTAGATATAATGTAAATTTATTTAATTGTAGACATATAATAAAAATTGGGAAAATTAAAAAAAGTGGAAAATTGAAATTTTTGCCGTTTTTTTTTCAATATTTTGACCGTTTCTGCGGTGGTAATAGAAATGATTTCACCATAATGAAATTTTATTGGAACATTACTAACATCTTGATGTAGCTGTTGCATTCTATTAGAAATTGTATTGTTATGGTTGGATAATTTATTTTTTTTTCTTTGAAAAAAACATGTTTTTGCGATTTTTAAAACTTTGCACCCCTTGCGGCGGTAGAAGATATTAACATTTGGTGTAATATTTTGCGTATTTATTCCTTATTACATATGGCAACTTTCCCGCAATATTATCTTTCGATTATATAAATTTCGGTTTTTTCGACCTACCATAATATTTATATATAACCACACACACACACAAGATTTACTCGTATTAGAATATATGATTTGAAGAAATCCATACGTTTGTTGGGGATCATTTAAAATCAAATCTGATTAAATTAAGAATTTTTAAAAACAATTACTGTTTCCTTTCTTTCATTTAACACAATCAAAAAATATTAATCTACGGAACTGTTACAAAGCCTTTATTTGATTAATAAAATATTTAACAAAAGAGAAATATTTATTTCGATAAAATTTTAATATGGAAGAGGAGAAGGAATTAAATTAAGATGGCAAAACAAATTTCTGTTCAAAAATGATTCAATTAAATTTAAACATAAGAGGAAAAGTTTGTTCGAAAGTTTTGCAAATGTAATTCAATTTATTTATTACACATTCCTCAACTATAATGAAATTCCTTAAGTATTAAATTTTTATTAAATATTCGTCAGCACTGCGAAGGACATTTAAATTTATAAATAATAATCATACAAATGCATTTAAAAGTGCATTTTATAATATTTCGAAATAAATGTTTTAGTAAAGCTTTATTTAAAATGTTGTTAAATGAAATTATTACTCTAATTCTAATTAGAATTATATTACGTAAATTATTTCTATAGAAAATAAATAGTCAATTCAACTTTTAATTAATCGATAATGGAAGTTCCATTTAAAGTAAAATGAAAATTGAATAAATTACGTATAGTTAAAATGCATAAAGTTGAGAGTCGTGTTCTTCGTTTAAAATTTCATTTCTACTTTACCGTTATAACTGCATCTAGAAGGCCTATGAAGAAATACATTAACTCATTTTTATAAGTATTTTCTTCTCTATACTGTAGTCATTTTAAGATTTAGATTGGTAGCACTTTTGCGTCTGTCTGTGATATTTATTTAAGGCTATTAAATTTACCATTTTTGCAACATTGTAAGAGAATTCTGTGAGATTCTGCGGAGTTATTTTAACAATGTAAATATTCATAAAACTTAAAATTGTTTTTCTATGAATAGAGTGTACTTCCACCGTAGTGTTTCACGGTCTCTATCTTCGATGCGTTTCATTGTAATGTTTCATGGAGAAATGGCCGATTTTGGTAGCACTATCGCCATCAGGCTAACGTTTGGGGCATTACCATGGGTGCACATGTACTTTTAGACATGTGCTGCTTTGGTCGTAAGTTAATCTTTTGCTTAAACCTGCGTTAAACTTTTGTTTATGGGGATGGGGCACCGTACATCCCAGGGAATATTTTTTACTGTATTCGTACCACTGTTTTGTACCATCTTTATCATAAACCTATACTAGAATAGTTCTGAGCGAAATCTACCACAAATAAAATAATTTGCAAATTGTGGTTTGATTGAATATAAAAATAGTCGCCAGTCCTGCCCGTAATCAAAAGGTGAAACACTGTGACGAAGTGGCTTTTATGCAGACAGTGACCGCATATGGTGTGCGGAGCGAAAAATGGCGTTTACATATGTCTTTATATGTATTTGTTTCACGTAGAATGGATAGGTGCCACTGAATGAAAACAAAATATTGAAACAAAAGATTGAAATTACTGTTATTATATTATTGTCCATAATATGGTCAGAATAGAGTTAAATTACAGCTATGTAACCATTTTCTATAAAAACGGTCAAATGACTGGACAGTTTGCTGCAAATTTTTAACAGTGTAGTACAAGGAAGTTATAGTAATTTATTTCTTCAAATACGTTTTCTATTCATCAAAGAAAGGTAAGGTTGGCTTTTATTGTATCCTCTTGTAAGATACAGACAATTAGAAGATCATATATAATGTACTTACTAGAATTTTTTCATGAAATATTTAATGAATGTTGTTGAAACAAGTTTCAAAAAATGTGTTATTTAAATTACAGAAGTTTAACCTTCCGTAGACTATATAAAATACTCTAAACTCATTTATTAAAAAATATAAAAATGTAACGCATTTAATTTGAGAATTTTAAATGTGCTTCCCAAATCAGATTTTAGAGTTTGTACATCGAATATAAAAAAAGGGGTGCGGGGGGTTATCCCTCTTAGTTTAAATCAAACACGATTTGCCTTCCTTAGAACTATCCGATTGGCTTCAAATTTTGTATACCCATTTATTCAAAGAATTAGGAATAGAAATATCCTTTCATGTGGGAATGTAATGCATGATTACTATACAGAATCTGTGAGCTCAATTTTGTTTTCCAAAGACAAATCTTACATTATATGCAAGTAGAATTTTCAGACAAATGAAAATCCATACTTTGAATTATAAATGTTAATTACGTGTACTCCCAATTCGTTTACAAATGGGGCATCTCTCCCGATCAAGTAGGGCGTCTAACACTAGGTCCGGGCTATATGGCCAAAATCATTGATTAAGGTTTTTGATAAAAACACTACTTTATATGGTAATTATATTACATTTGTTTATGAAAATTTCAATAAAATTTAGAGTAGATAGGTTACATGTGAACTGCAAAAATCATTGCCACAAAAAAGAAAAATGAAGGGGAGCGTAAGTTGGACAACTATACCGGACTTACCATAAATGTTTAATTTTCAATTTAGTGATCTGTGATCTATCAAGTGTTTTACAAAATCAGTTAAGCATAAGTATATTAAGAATTGTAATTCACTACCCTATTACATAAAGATTACAACGTTGTTTTTTTCAGAATTCTGAATATTCGTAATTAATTATGATTTTGAAAATAACGTTTTGACATGATTGTATAAAATGTTTTTTTTTTTCTGTGGTGAAACTGGTACAGAAAAGTAAATTATTTAAAATTTTTAATAAAATGTGTCTATTTATTCAAACTTTATATGCCTTTATAAAAAATTTCTTGATAAGACAAAAAAAATAACCCAGAAAGTGAAATCTGGAAAATATTTTACTAAAGAAAATACTATTGAAGAGAAATTAGTCTTTTGACATTGCTGGAGAATATAAATAAAGTGTGTATCTTGCTGTCTATTAATATCAAATCAATCACACTGAAAAATGTATTTCGAAATGGTCTATAAAATGAAGATTAATATCTGTAAGATAGAAAAATATTGAAAACATTTATTTTAAAAATGCTCTGTGATTTATGAAGTTTCTTTGCCACTTTAAAAATACATTTTTTATGATGAATATCGATGTTATATGTTAAAAATGGAAATTTCATAAATATAACATAGAGGTGGAGAATTTATTTTTTGCAGCAAATGCTTTATGTATGATATATATGAAAAAAAAATGTATATATAGATAGTTTAACAAATATTTTCGTAACTTTGGGTCATTTTTAGGACTCTTCGTTTATAGGCTGTCAATGAAATATGTCAGAGAATATTAGGAATTACTAAAATCGTACTAAAATCAAGTATTAAAAATCTTTAATCGGTATTTAATTTGTTTATTTTAAAAAAACAAATAAAAACATTTCCATGAATAGTATTTTATTACACCATAATTGACGAATAACAACATTCGATTTGGCTTCACAATTAAAAATACACAGGGTGAACACAAATTTATCGGGCTATTTCTTAACAGAATATTGATAAATATTAAGTGTAAGGAGCCAGTTTAATGGCTCATTACAATTAATGTATCGTAAGTTTACTGATATACTTCTTAATTCATTGCTGAAGTTGCAATTAGATAGGTCTAGAAGGTGGCCACCATGATCACTATAGGTTTACAATCCCTTCCCAAAGTAAAATTACGAATCAGCTGATAGACGTAAATGTGTTCACAAACATAGAAAAATAACTTATTTACAAAAGGGATATTTGCAGACAAACAAACGACAGCGACATAGAACATTAATAAGAAAGATAAACTTTGTGATTTTTTATACTATCTAATAATATACTATCTAATCTTTAATATGTGCTCTCATATTTGGCTGTGTAACAACGTATAATAAATCATTCTTTTTACCCCATTATGTTAGGTCCACACTATATTTTCATAATTAAAATGGCATTAAATTATTTCATTAACAGTTTTTTTAACATCCCGGGCGGGGCGCTAAATGTCTACGGTCTGTAATCCAGACCGATCTGCCCCGCTTAGGCATTAGATCATTCGCGGAAGGCCGAATCACATTTGGGTGTCAATATGTATCTCTCTCGGTGGACTTGCATTAGGATATGCAAGATTGGCATAGTACATCAGGCATAAGCAAATGTTTATTAATACTGGGCGGCATAAATACTCACAGCGCTCTCTGTGGATATGCAACAGATGACAATAGAGGTCACCATTTGATCCAACACATTAGCGCCAAACATCTTCTAGTAATGAATGACCTTCATAATAAGCCGACATTTGAAACCCAGTATGCACAAGGTGAGCCTGATGTCTCATTAGCATCCTTCCCACTGTTCCCCAAAGAACGAGCCTGGGAAGTTGAAGACGACATACAGTATGGTGATCACCATCTCATTTCACTTGCACTAGATTTATACCAGCTGTAGCAGAAGATACAGAACAAAATATGCATCATTTAAAAAATAACAATATTCTTCACAAACAGCTAGAAGAACATGAGATCAGTTTTAAAGATATACAAAGTATAGAAGATTTTGAACATGCGTACAATTAATTTTTTCAGGTCTTAATAGATTCATGTAATGCTTCTTTCAAAAAGAAGAAATTCACCCTTCAGCCTAGCCTAACACGGTGGAATCAAGATTTGAGAAGACAGAGCAATTATGTGAAAGCATTATATAGAAAATCAAAACATAGTATTGCCACACAAAATTATATAAATAGCTATAAACAACAAAGGACAATATATAAAAAACAAATTTTAGAAGCAAAGAAAAGTGTATGGATCCCGTTTTGTGTCAACGCAAAAGATCCTTATGAAAAATTAAAAAAAACTTGCATTTAACTATTACTGCCGTCAAGAAGTCTATGCCCTAGCTAATTCAGTCACCGAGACGCAGTCAAGACTGTTGTTTCATTAAGAACTCTCAACGTCGATTTTTGGACAGTCAAGCCCAATACCATCACAACTGCTTGAATCCATTCATCCAGTACCTCTGTTCACCCTCAAAGAATTACAATCAGCCATATTTTCATTCAATATTAACAAAGCCTCTGGAATAGACAATATTGACCATATTATAACTAGAAAACTATTAAAAACCCAAGAACCACTCCTCTTGGAAACTGATAACTCGCTTTTATCTATGAGCTACTTCTCAAAAGCTAGGAAAATAGGGGAATTAGTATATCTTATAAAGAAGGGTAAACCAGCTTATGATCCCTTCTCATATCGTCCAATCTCGCTCTTACTAATACTAAGAAAAATGTTTGAAAAATTACTACTAAAGTGAACAAACTACTCTTTGCGAAATTCAACAAACCTACAAAATAATCAATACGGCTTCATTGAAGGAAAATCCAAGAAGTGTTGTCACAAAGATATTTCAATGTCCAAATCTACAATTATACCTGTCTGATACCTCTCAATTTCAAAAATGGCTTTGACTGTATACTGTCGGCAGCAACACTAGAATAGTTAAATTTTCTGAATCTAAATATGGCATACTAAACACGGTCAGCTCATTTCTTGCAGTAAGAGGCGCAATAACAAACTGGAGGTCTGACAAGGTTAATTGTTTTTGGCGTGCCGAGCACAAAGATTATGCATGGGCTCATTCCTCTGGCGCATTTTTCAGAATGGCTTATTACGCCTATTGCGCTCAAAATGCCTAACAGTTGTTGCATACGCAGATGACATTATAATTATTCTCAAAGGCACTCTCTTAAAACGAAAGAGCCAAAATAACTCAAGTTGAGCCGAAATCCACTCATCTCACGATTTGAAAGTCAGCTTCTCATGAAGAGTTGAAACAACTCGAGTGAACGAGTTGTTTTTAAGCAACTTATGATTGAGTGATCTCTATTTTACTCATACTTGAGTGAAATCAAATCAATGAAGGTTAAATCCAGTGGCACTCAGTGATTTATAACTATTAAAAATTAAAAATTAAAAATAAAAATTAAAAATAAAAATAAATGTGCAACGTTAAATTAGCACAAATTAAAATCATTTCTAATGGCAAACAGCTGTTTCAGAGCCCTTAAGCTCCATCTTCAGTGCCAACTCAAAAGGTAAAAACGAATTAAAAACTCCTAGGCCATGACCGCTTGCCTGCCATCTCTCGCCCCGCGGCCAGATGAAATGGCGTTGAATTTTTCAAAACAGCGGAGACGAGGAAACACACGTGACAGAGAGACCAATAGGAACACTCCGCCGACCGGGAAAGTTTAAGTGTGGAGGCGAATAAAGGAGGGGGACGAAGAGAATGAACTAAGCGAAACGCAGCCAGACGTTTGAAACGCTTTGTACGGCAGAGAAAACCAGAAGGGGGGGGGGCAATGAGGATGAATTAAATGAACGGTAGCCAGACATTTGAAAAAATTGGTGTACTGGACAAATCATTGACCAAGTTGCTCGAATTTTTCCATATGTAATAAGCTTAACTATGTCATACTTGAGTGAAATGAAGTCCTTTAAGACTAAATCCAGTAGCACTTGAGTGATCTACAGCCAACTCATATTTGAGTTGATTATTTTTTTTCAAAAAAAAAAAGTAACTTGCATGTTGAATGTATACATATTATGTGTATATTCAACAATTAAGTGAAAAGTGTCATTTTATATTTATTTATTTTGTTGTTTTTGAGCTGCTTGAACTATGTACCCCCCCCCCTTGATCCAAAAAGAGAATTTTAAAGGAATACTTGAATAGATAACAATTTATGCTGTTTTAAAAACTTTAATCATGGGTTTTTTCAATATATATAATGATTATGTTTTCTATGCAATATTATTAGATATATTGCATGATTTTTTTCAGTTTATATCAATATTATCATTAAATGTTTTAATCCTAATACTATTTAGGAATATTCACACAGTGAATATACGGGAATGGAGATATTTACCTTATTTTTAACAACATATGATAAAAAAAATATGGGATTTATCCAGCTTCACAAATCAAGTATATTTATTTTAAAATATTAGAAAAAAAGTATATATACTAATAAAGCTACTTTTCAAAAGTTTTCGTCAACTCGAAATTGATATTCTAAAGCTTTTCTTATATATTTGAGATACATTTAAAATAATCAAACTCACAGCAACATAAAATGACTCAAATTTATGCGCATTCGAAAAACAAGGCAGGTCAATA
Organism: Maratus michaelseni; assembly: GCA_963931845.1. Lineage (NCBI taxonomy): Eukaryota > Metazoa > Arthropoda > Arachnida > Araneae > Salticidae > Maratus > Maratus michaelseni. The sequence goes on from OZ007588.1 coordinate 432,252,471, forward strand.
AAAATATCCAGGAAAAATTTCTTCAGACTGAGAATAAAATAAGAAATATTATTTGTTTACTTTAAAACAATATTTTTAAAGTCAGACAAGTCAATTTCCAATTTATAGTATTATGAAAGCTAGAGTTCTGAAACATCATTAAAAAAATATCTATAAACAAACGCACAGTACCGCCGAGACATTTTCTTTTAAAGAATAAATTGCTACTAAATGCTAGTTATAAATTATATTTATTGAAACAACATTAAAAAAAACTTAAAATGAGAGGCAAAGGATTTGTATAATTATATTTTAGAGCATTTTTTAATATTTATCCTCCCAACTCAAAAGATCTCTAATTATTCGTTCGTGTAAATAGTCCTAAATGTTAGGGTTAAGACATATTTGTTAAAAATATTGATATAAACGGAAAAATATCACACCATATATAAAATAACAATAAATATAAAACAGAATCATTATAAAAAACATGATTAGAGTATTTAAAACAGCAGAAATTAATTCTTACCTTTTCAAGTATTCCTTCTTTAAAATTGCCCCTTTGAACTACGTGCTGTAGCCGCGTTGACTACACACACCAGACGACCAGACGGAGGCAAAATGCTTGCCTCCACTCGATGACGTCACACGCCTGTCGTCTGCTCAGCGAATGGTCACGTCAGCCGCATTGGCATTTCCGCTCGCCAATGAGGGCTTTTTTTTATCGAGATGAGTTATTTAGTATTAGCTCTTCTGGAGTGCATTAGAAAAACAAAAATTCAAATCAAGAGGAGTGAAACGTTTAAAAATCAACTCATTCACGATCCAATAAATTACAGCTCTTTTCTGAGAAGCCAAATCCACTCTTTCGTTTTAAGAGAGCAGCTCAAGGAGGATATTATAGGAAACTGGTAAATTGGCTTTAGATCTTGTGAGCGAGTGGGCTACATTAAAGGATATGAAAATCTCCTACAAATATGTAAAGCACTTAATCTTCGAGAGACGATATACCTAAAACGTGATCCAATTTTCAAGTTAGACGGTCACAAGATTGAGAAATAAAATGCTGTACCATGTGTGTGTATAATTTTAGATAACACCCACTCATTCTTTCCACATATAAAGAAATAGATCAGAACTAAATATAATAACTCAAAATATCTTGAAAATCGCAGCTGTAAACGGTGGTATAAATAAGACTATCCTACAAATCTGGTATAACAACATTTTAGAGAAAATATTAACCTATGCCGCATCAACATGGTTTTATAGATTTTAGAAATATCCTGGCTTACGTACAATCTCCTCTGTTCCTCTCTTCTTCTATTGATACCGAAAGGCAATCGGAAAATAGCGACAGCGGGTGTGTTAACTGGCATCATTCCGCTGGCACTGCAAATGAAAAAGGTAACAACTTTGGGAAGAGTTTTAAGACTGAACATTCCAACTAATAAGCATCTCCCATCAAAGTATCAATCGAAAACCTTAATTACGCAAGTAATTCCATGTAAGGGCTATTTATTCCATCATGATGTTTCTCAATTCCCAAAAGAAATTCAGATCTTTACTGACAGTTCAAAAATTGATCACAGTACAGCCTATGTCTTCTGTGCATTCAAAGATGACGAATCCATCCATACTCATCAGTTTAAATTAAGGAGTGAAAATTCTGTCTCTCAAGCTGAACTTTTAGCTATAGAAGAACCATCCTTCACAAGTTTCACAATATACACAGACAGCCTATCAAGTCTCACAGCACTTGAGGATATCAACTCAAAAAGTCTGATAACATCGTTGTATTGGAATCCTAAAAAATACACGAAATTTGTTAATGCGACGATCACTGTACCGCATGTATGATCGCTTCGCGAACATGAAAAAAAAAAACATCACTGGATGCAGCAACCTTGTATTGGAATTCCCAAAAATACACGAAATTCGTTATTGCGGCGATCACTATACCGCATGTATGACCGCTTCGCGAACATGAAAAGAAAAAAATCATTGAATGCAGCAACCTCGTTGTATTGGGATCCAAAAAATGCACGATACTCGTTAATGCAGCGACCAGTGTATCGCATGTATGGTCGCTTTGCGAACATGAAAACAAAAAAAAATCACTGAATGCAGCAACCTTGTTGCATTGGAATCCCCTAAAATACACGAAATGCACTAATGCAGCGACCACTGAATCGCAAGTATAATCGCTTCGTGAAGTTGAAAATTCAAAAAAGCATTGGATGCAGGAAAAATCGTTGTATTGAGATCCCCAAAAATACACGAAATTAGTGAATGAGCGACCACTGTACCGCATGTATGATCGCTTCGCGAACATGAAAATAAAAAAACATCACTGGATGCAGCAACTTCTATTGGAAACTCAAAAAATACACGAAATTCATTAATTGCGCGTCCACTGTACCGCATGTATGATCGCTTCGTGAACATGAAAAGTAAAAAAAAATAAAATCATTGGATGCAGAACCTCGTTGTATTGGGATCCCAAAAAATACATAAAATTTGTTAATGCGGTGATCACTATACCGCATGTATGATCGCTTCGCGAACAGGAAAACAAAAATATATCTCTGGATGCAGCAATATCGTTGTATTTAAATCCCCATAAATACACGAAATTTGTTGATGTGGCGATCACTGACTAGCATTTAAGATCGCTGCGCGAACATGAAATGAAAAAAAGACATCACTGAATGCAGCAACCTCATTGTATTAGGATCCCCAAAAAATACACGAAATTCGTTAATGCCGCGATCACTGATAAATAGTTTGAGTAATTCCGAGATCCGAAGAAACATGAGCCGTGGTACAGTCCGAGTCGTCACCAGATAAGCAATATTTAGAAAGAAAACAACTCATATGAGAGAAAATCAGCTATCACAAAAAATAACCAATTTACTAGCATTCAAAACTCGAAGAAAAATGAGCAGAAACACGTGCCAAAAGCAAGAGCTAGGCTAGACGTTAATTCTGCCCTCCCTATCTCCTCTTTTCCCACCTTCTATATTGGGACTTCAAAATGGACTAACCCACTCCATTGTGCGTCACTCCTTGAAAGAGCCGGTAATTGCATTTACCATACAGAAAGTAAAATAATAAAGGTTACTATAATTAGTAATATTGGCTTCATGCATGGCGCAATTGGCTCAAACCTGGTCCGGATAATACGTAAATACCAAAAATTTATTATAGCGCTAATTCATGATGAAAAATAAAATGAAAATCAAGCAATATCATATCCAGTTGAATATTTGAGCAATTTAAAGCCAGATGGTATTCTGCCACATGTTTTACGACTTAAAATTCGAGTTCCAATTATTCTGTTGAGAAATTTCAATCCCTCTTTGGATCTTTGCTATGGATCGAGATTGGTTCCAAATGCTCTAAACAATCGCTCAATTGAAGTTGGAATTATAACAGACACTCTTATAAGCAATCGCGTTTACAATTCAAGAATAACTTTGATGCCTTCAGATTCTGAATACCCTTTTAATTTTAACAGAAAACAATTCCTCTTAAGTCATCTTTTGCGATGACGATAAATAAAGCTCAAGGGCAAACACTTGAACATGTTTACATCTATTTCCTCAAACCACTGTTTACACATGGATTACATGTTGCATTATCCAGAGTAACATCTCAAGAAAACCATAAAATTTGTTGTATAAATAATGTTATGTACAATGAAGTGAAGAAGTAAATTCATAAATAAATAAAGCATTAATATGTGATATGGAACTGGATGTAGTTAATGAGGAATCTAAAAATATACATATTAGACTAGGTAAAATTCTGTCAAGTTATTCGAAAAAAAATGTAGGCTAAAAAGTAAATATTTCTTTGTACGCACTTAAAAGTCTTAAAAAGCTTAAATATGCATACGATAGAAATAGTAAACTCAATACTTAATTTGATTTCATATATTTGATTGAAAGATATAGAATAAAAAAATTTTATTAAATTTTGTAATAATAAATGTTGTAAATAATAATCTTAAGTAATCGGGTCCATGTCAAGTGATGGTGTCACACATAAACGATGTTGTCAAGAATACGGTTTAATGTTAATAATAATCTGTATTATAAACCAAACACATGTCTGATTACTGCTGAAGCCATTTTGATGGTAGCAACGAATTGACTAATAAATTTCGCTTTTATTGCATCTTCTTAAACTTCTAAACATCGCACAATTTCAATTTTTACACTGTCGAATAGGGAAAAAAAAGCTTTCTTTGGAAGCTGTATTTGAATTTACTGATTTTTTATGGTCTTTAAAATATTTTCCAAGCATGAATTATTTTTAAATCTATCTCTATAATGTGCAGCCTGTTTGCGAAAGGTTAATCTGTTTGCATTTAAAACAATATAAATAGTTTCACATTTATTCCCGGCTAATATTAGAGAACTAAATTAAAACTTCATCAAAATATAAATATAAATAATAATGTAATATAAAGAACATGCAAATTTAACAGACATGATCTCATGACATGATCTCAAATTTAACAGACATGAAATTTTCATAGTAATAAAACCTGAACTAAACAGCTTAATTTTGGACAATTTTTTTGGCTATTAACTCCTGGAATGCGGATAATACAAAAGTATTGCTTTATTAAATTTCAAAATTTTATTTGAATATATTATTGATATTTTTCTTACAAAAAATTCTTTTTGGCGTTGTTAATGAATCAGTTTAAAATATTTATATTAAAAATGAAAAATCTATTGGACTTAGAAAAAAATGGTTTTAACCTATGTTTTGTAACCCAGGAAGCCCGGGTTCGATTCCCTAGTGTGAATAAAAACTGGAGTTATAATTATTCAAACTGGGTATTCATTTTTCTGACACACCCTCTATTTAAAATAAATATGTGTAAAATTGCGATTCCATATATATAGGTTTCGTCTTTCAGTAGAAAATATTTAATGAATATTGTATTGACGATTATTTTTTATTAAATGTTTCTTAAAAAATGTTCTAATATTTTGCATCATATGATTCTTATTTTAACGCGCTTTGTTATAGAAAATGATTAGAACATTGAAATAATAATAATAATAATAAACTCATTGAATATAATCGAGCATTTTAGTATTTTTAATCATACGCATATTTCAAAACACTATAATTTATACTGAAATTTGTAACTTCCAAATCAAGTATTAACTAACTGAAATAAAGGCGGTTTTAAAATTATTTGAATGCCTTAATTTTGAGAAAGGCTGATAGATTCTTTAATGTAACTGTTATCTATTCGTCAATTTTCTTCCTTTTGGGAGTATAACATTTTCATTATGAGTTAGCAGTAGAAATATAGTTTATCTGTTTAAAATTTTAAGCGAAAAGCATGCTGTTTATTGGAGTATTTGTTTATTTTAACATGCGTAAATAAACAAAATAGCAGCAAATTTCCTTTGAAAATTCTACTGAAAAAAAAAAAATAGTTGTGACATAAAAAAAATGTTTATCTGCTGAATATTAATGTGTAAACATACAAACTGAAAAGTGCATTTTGAAATACTGCATTAAAATGAAGATTAATATTAGTAAAGTTAAAAAGAAAAACAAGCCATTTTTGTAAAGTGTTTTGTGATATATGAAATTCTTTTCCCACTTTCAAAACACATCTTTCATGATGAATATCGATGTTATATATTTACTGAAATATGTGATAAAAGGTAGTTTAACAAATAGAGCACAGAAGAAAGATATTTTGGTAGCAAAATGTTTATGCATTGTTTATTGGCCAAAAATTAAACTGATATGGTTTTAAAAATTTCCTCAATTTCTTTTTAGCATGTAATTCTTAAACATTCCGCCATTATTATTATTCATACGTGAGATAATTCACTGTGTCAATGCAGAAAATGAAAATTGTAATACTTAAAATGAAGCCAAAATGTAAAAATAGTAATATTTAAAATAAAGCCTAAATGTGAAAATAATAATATTTAAAATGAAGTCAAAATGTGAAAATAGTAATATTATAAATGAAGCCTAAATGTCAAAACCCTAATATTTATGCTGGAAATAAACAGATTTAAGCTACGTACTACAAAAGGCCCATTGAAGGATCATTCAAATTTTAAAAAGTCCTATAATTGCTTATGTAGTATGTTAATTACTCAAATTATAATTTTTATTCTTTGAGCATCGTATGCTTTAATAAATGAAATAAGTAGGTTTCAGAAAATATACAGAAATTAAATAATATTGAATCATCAAATACCCAATATTTTTGTAACAATTTCAGGAAAAAGAGACATATTCTGAAAACAAGCGGTCTGGTGTATAATAAAAATAATAAAGTAATATTAAAAATAAATTAGTCTATACCATTCTTGTATTTTTTACACATTAATTCCTGTTTAATACCACTTTTCGCATTCTGTTGACATATTAACAGCCAAAAAGCCTAAGGCGTTGGCGAATGTTCGTTTATCATAACAGCTTCCGAAAGGGGATATTTGATTTATTTAATCTAAAAATTTCTGCCATTAAATAAGGCAATTTTTTTAATTCTAAAATTGTGGTAGCTTGGTAATTTATTTAAGCATTAGGCATTTTTTTTCGTCCTTTAAGAATGCAGCTTATGACAGATTATTGACTAGAGTTGAATTGTTGGAATGCCGTAATGATTAATACGGCATGATGGATCGTAGTGGAGAGTGTTTGTTGCTGTGAACTATTGATAAGATTAATAAACATATTTCCATTATGAATAACTGTTTCCTAGATCTTCCAATGGTGAAACAGTCCTCCATTATGTGCTTATTTAAACATAGGTGACTCCAAATTTACTAATAACATGCTAATAATGATTTCACTAACCATACCTTCTATTTTCGTTTACTGTTTACTGGCTTACGGATCAGCGTGTGTAAGTTACACTCTTAAATAACTACTAAATGCTTGGCATGAAATCATTCTATGGTCTAGAATGGAGTCTTCGATATGAATAACAGGAATGGAGAGTTTTTATGATAACTGGAAATCTGTAAATGTATATCAACCAGCCACTGTACAGAGCTGTTACCACACACGCACACACACACACACACACACACACACACACACACACACACACACACACACACACACACATATATATATATATAGAGAGAGAGAGAAAGAGAGAGAGAGACAGAGAGAGAGAGAGAGAAAATATTTGAATAAATAAAACTTACCTGGAAATTTGGTACTTCTCTATTTTCCCGTCGACCACTTTTCATAATAAAAAACTATCGCCAAACTGCAAGATTAAACACCAAAAATGCAGTCCCATTCACTTGATGTCTGAAGCATTATACGTGTTTGTTATGTCTTCAAGTGGTTTTTAATTCGACATTTGCGTGTATTTTTCATTATATTTTACTGATTTATTAGTTATTTCATTAATTAAAATAACAATTGTGTCCTTAAATTCTTATACACTATATTGCCAAAGGTGACCGGTCACTTTCGATTTCAAACGTTTTGTTAACTGTCTCAAAAAATACATGAGGAATTTACCTGAAACTGCAGGTGTGTAAACAGTATAGTATAGGTTATATATTTCCGTGAAGATTTTTTCACGAAACCCCATAGGGAACAGTCAAAAAATTGAAAAAAACTAATACCTTTTGAATAACCCTATAAAAACTAATGTTGCAAAGTCGTTCAAACTCGAGATTAATAATAAGTGGCTTATTGTAATATACTATGTTCATCATTTTTATGAGGATAGCATGTATACTCGTAGAGAAACTATGGTTTTTATAAAAACAGTCCAAATTATCGCCTATTTTTTTGCTTATAATTTGCAGAGTTCTTAATATAAAAAAATAAGTTATTTTCAGAAAATATGACAAATAACTTTGTACATAATACTCTGCAACCAGAATTAAAAAATAATAAAAATTGGATGAAAAATGAGCAGGTTTACTAAAAAATGTTTCACTGCGAATGCAATCAAACTATAATATGCATAATGTATTAGCTAAGTATATAGAGCAACTTTTACGAAAGTCTCAAAATCAATGCTTGAAAATTCTGAAAATTATCGTCGATAGAATAAGCTCGAAATTCGTTGTTCCCAAAAAGAAGCAAAAAGATGAGGGCATGTATGAAATATCTGTTGATTAGTGCCAAGATAGCGTACACAATATTGCACGTACTACTATATTTGGATACATCCCCTCATATTTTTGCTTCCTTTTGGGAACAACGGGTATCGTGCTTATTCTATCGACGGTAATTTTCAGAAATTTCAAGCTATGATTTTGAGACTTTCACAAAAGTTGCTCTATATACTTAGCTAATACATTATGCATATTATATTTTGATTGCATTCTCGCATGCGCAGTGAAACATTTTTTAGTATACCTACTCATTTTTCCGCCGATTTTTATTATTTTTTATTTCTGATTGCAGAATATTATGTACAAAGTTGTTTGTCATATTTTTTGAAAATAACTTTTTTTTATATTAAGAACTCTGCAAATTATAAGCAAAAAAATTAGGCGAAATTTGGGACTGTTTTTATAAAAACCTTCATTTCTCTACAAGTATACATGCTATCTTCATAAAAAGGAACACAGTATATTACAATAAGCCACTTATTAATAATATCGAGTTTGAACACCTTTGCTACATTAGTTTTTACAGGGTTTTCCAAAAGATATTCGTTCTTTTTCAATTTGTTGACAGTCCCCTATGGGGTTTTGTGAAACAATCTTTGCGGAAATACACTATATTGCCAAAGGTGATTGGGCACTTGAGATTTTAGACGTTTTGTTAACTATCTAGAAAAATACATGAGGAATTAACCTGAAACTGCAGGTGTGTAAACAGAATAGTATAGGTTATATATTTCCGCAAAGATTTTTTCACAAAACCCCATAGGGGACTGTCAACAAAGTGAAAAAAACTAATATCTTTTGGATAACCCTGTAAAAACTAATGTAGCAAAGGCCTTCAAACTCGAGATTATTAATAAGTGGCTTATTGTAATATACTATATTAATTTGTATGAGGATAGAATGTATACTCGCAGAGAAATTAAGGTTTTTATAAAAACAGTCCCAAATTTCGCCTAGTTTTTTGCTTACAATTTGCAGATTTCTTAACATAAAAAAGTTATTTTCAGAAAATATGACAAATAACATTGTACATATAACTCTGCAATCAGAATTAAAACATAATAAAAATTACATGAAAAATGAGCAGGTTTACTAAAAAATGTTTCACTGAGCATGCGCGAATGCTATCAAAATATAATATGCATAATGTATTAGCTAAGTATATAGAGCAACTTTTGTGCAAGTCTCAAAATCATAGCTTGAAAATTCTGAAAATTATCGTCGATAGAATAAGCTTGAAATCCGTTGTTCCCAAAAAGAAGCAAAAAGATGAGGGGTTGTATCAAATATCTGTTGATTAGTGCCTGTTAGTCTGTTGATAAGTTAGTCTGTTGATAAGATAGCGTACACAATATTTCACGTACTACTATATTTGGATACAAGCCCTAATATTTTTGCTTCCTTTTGAGAACAACGGATTTCGAGCTTATTCTATCGACGATAATTTTCAGAATTTTCAAGCTATGATTTTGAGACTTTCACAAAAGTTGCTCTATATACTTAACTAATACATTATGCATATTATATTTTGATTGCATTCGCGCATGCGCAGTGAAACATTTTTTAGTAAACCTGCTCCTTTTTCATCCAATTTTTATTATTTTTTAATTGTGATTGCAGAGTATTATGTACAATGTTGTTTGTCATATTTTCTGAAAAGAACTTTTTTTATATTAAGAACTCTGCAAATAATGAGCAAAAAACTATGCTAAATTTGGGTCTGTTTTTATAAAAACCTTAATTTCTCTACGAGTTTCTATGCTATCCTAATAAAAATGAACACAGTATATTACAATAAGCCACTTATTAATAATCTCGAGTTTGAACGCCTTTGCTACATTAGTTTTACAGGGTTATCCAAAAGATATTCGTTCTTTTTCAATTTATTGACAATCCCCTATGGGGTTTCGTGAAAAAATCTTCGGGGAAATATATAACCTGTACTATACTGTTTACACTCCTGCAGTTTCAGGTTAATTCCTCATGTATTTTTCTAGATAGTTAACAAAACGTCTAAAATCGCAAGTGACCAATCACCTTTGGCAATATAGTGTATATAACCTATACTATACTGTTTACACACCTGCAGTTTCAGGTTAATTCCTCATGTATTTTTCTAGATAGTTAACAAAACGTCTAAAATCGCAAGTGACCGGTCATCTTTTGCAATATAGTGTATTTTATTTATTTATTTATTTTGATATTCCAATAGCAACGTTCTCCCGTTTATTTGGCGTTACAGTTTGGCGGTAGTTTTTTGTTATGAAAAGTGGTCGCCGGGATAACAGATAAGTACCTGAACTTTTAATACATTTAGAACAGTACGCATATTTTAAAGATACCAAACAATAAATGGAATTTTAGAATTTTATTTTCGAACAAACATAGCTAAATAAAATTATATAATAAATTGGAAAGAAAATAGAATGCAAATATTGGATGATCGTGGATAAGTGAAAGCAAAACTATACAGGAATATTCTGTCTTCCATCGAAGAATACATCGCATATATACGTGTATATATATATATAAAATTGTATGACAGACGGGATAGAAGCCAACGTCAGTTTATCATCTGCTGATACATTGCATTGAATGGAAATAAAAAAATAAAGATGCCAGACACAAAATCAATTAATATTAAAATCATAAAATATATATGTGAAAATATAATATAAAAAACAACAATCATAATTAAAGATTGTACTCACTACAATGCGGGTTAAGAAAGCATATGGGTTAGTACCCATATGCTTTCTTAACCCGCATAGATGAATCCAACAGTTATAGTACACCTGCTCATTAAAGACTAATCGAACGGACAAGATATTTAATTATTTTGGTTGCAGTTGAGATATACCAGTTGTTTATTAATCAAAAATTATTCATCAGTAAATTGCTATGAATCAAGATTAAATAAAATTTAGTAAGAAAAACCGAATATCACTTAGTGTAAAAATGTTATATATTAAAATTTGAAAACTTATAAATTATTACAAAAAAAATCTGTTGTTAAACAATTAAGTTCTTTCCTCTGTTATCGAATTCAAATAGTTTAATATGTTTCATATTTTGGCATTACTTTAAATATATTTCTTTAACACTAGTAATATATATTTTTTAATTTGTTTTAATTAAATTCGATATTGTACAAAATTAATTAACCAATTTACTTTTAATTGTTAATAGTAATTTCCACATTTTATTTCTCTTTAATTATTTTATAAATATTTTACATATTTAACTTATATTTATTCCAATTAATTAACCAAATTATCTATATTACAATTATAATTAAATTACATGATTCTAAAATTGCGTATAATTGTTCATAAATTACTATAATTAAAGGAAATTGATTAATAATTTCGTTTTTAATCTTGTTTTTATTAATATAAATCTCATTTTATATAAGTGATAGCTCATAAAATCAATAAATTTAATAACATCAATATATATATATATATATACAAACGGAAACATTTTTTTTTTCAATTGAAATCCTATAGAAAACCTCTCATATTAATAAATGTATATTTGAAATATCAAACAAAATTTCGTGGCCAAATTTACACTAGTCAAATAGCTACTGATTTCTCCATATACTATTAATGATTTCATTAATAAATTTGTACGCATATATTTCTAATTATTCATTTTGTAACATTTATCATAAAAAATGTACCTGATTTTGACGGTTTAAATAAGTGTCTGTATTTATCGACGTTAGTTATTTTTCTCTCTTTTTCATTTTTTTAAGGTTCTCATGGGTTTGCACAACATTTTATGAACGCATTTAGATCAGATAAAAAGTGTGACATCTTAATGTTATCTTCTTATGCTTGTAATAGTAAGTATTTCGGGAAGTGTTTTTCTACACGTTTGAATTATTTTATTTTTTATTTTTAATAAAAAAAAATATAAGGAAAAAAGCCTTAGAAGATTGTTGCAAGTAATAAAAAGAGTGTATTTTGGGGTAATTTTAGATGATAAGAAGATTAGATTCCGATGTTGCGATTTTATTATAATTTTATTTTTACAATCTTTGCAATTCAACATTCTCATAACTCAACATTCTTATCACTGAACATGACCGATACGGCGACCTAAAACATTATTCCATCAACTGTGAATGTATTTATAGCATGAAATATATTCCGATATATAGGCAGAGCAATGTGAGAAATTATTATATTATTATGTTCAGCACCTTTTTCACCCATTTATTTTCTTTTGTTTGTTGTTTTTGCTTACATCGCTGCAAAAAATTGTCAAAAATTTGCCAAACAGCCCTTCTACTTCTTCTAAAGGAATTAAGGAAAGTTGGGGGTTTTGAATGAACAACTGAGACAATGAAATCTGGAAAACAGTGAAAGAAAATGCACTTTATAGGAATGATAGGACACTGAGGAGTATACAAGGAGTACTGATTGTGATATTCTAGCTCAATACTCCACGACGCTCTATCTGGAGTAGAAAACATAGGATAATAGTTCCGCTGAGAAGGCGACGCAGAAAATAAAATGTTCTGCATAAATGATGAGGAAGAAATTTTGTTTCATTTTAAAATTAACAGATGAAAAAAAAAGTTCATGTATTTTGAATAGAGAAATTCGAAAGTATTACATTTTTATCTGCTTTAATTTATTATTATCATTAATAGATAAATAACAAATGTTGCAACTTCACAAAATTTTACTTTTTTAAAATTAGAAATGTATCTTTCATGTTCATAGCATTTTATAAACGCGATTTTCATGAGAGCAGATCCTTCCTTCTTCAAGTTTAAACTATTCATGAAATTCGCAAATTTCCATTTTTCTTTCTCAAAATATTTTAAAATTATCAGAAAAAAAAGTTCATGTATTTTGAATAGAGAAATTCGAAAGTATTACATTTTTATTTACTTTAATTTATTATTATCATTAATAGATAAATAACAAATGTTGCAACTTCACAAATGTTTTCTTTTTTTAATTAGAAAAGTATGTTTCATATTCATAGCATTTTATAAACGTGATTTTCATGACAGCAGGTCTTTCCTTCTTCATGTTTAAACTATTTATGAAATTCGCAAATTCCCATTTTTCTCAAAATACTTAATAATTGCTTATGTTTTCGCATATTCTGCCTTTATATTTCTTGTTTAATATGTATATAAGAGGTAATTTATCCACTTGTGTTCTCATTAGAGTTTGCATTCTTTTTTTCCTTTAATGTTGTCAATGTATACGCACTAACAATGTAATGTATAATAAAATTTGTGCATGGCAATTTTGAAGCGAAGTTTAGTTTTATAATAAAATAAACGCTATAAGAAAAACTGCAAACGCCATTAAATAAGCAATATCAACAACGAAAGAATAATTCGTGAAAGCATTCTATTTATATTCTATCCAGTAACTCTGTACGTGATTATCTTAGCGAATGGTTATAGCTTGCAGTTACTTGACAAAATGCTGCCCTAAAAAGGGGGCACCATATTCTAGAGGCAAAAAAATATTTTGTAATATGTACAAGTATAAAATTTAATCTGTATTGCGTAAGGCTTAACGCTCAAATTTCGTTATTGCTAATTATTATAAATTAATGGTAAATTGCAACTTAAATAAACATAAAGCGTAAATCTGCTTAATAAATGTCAAATTAGTATAGTAGCTGTATTTAGTTTTGATAAATGTAAAAGATTAAATACAGAAAATTAAATAATAAAAACGTGCATTATGATGTTAATAGTCATTTCTGTGATTTGAAATAGTTATCATCAATTTGTTTTTATAAAAAACACTAAACATAAATTTAAAATGTAATCGTGAAGTTAACCTCTAAAGAGAACCTCTGTGGTATATGTTTTTATGTAGTCGATGCCATTAAAAATAGCTCCAAAATGAAATTTAAAGAGGAAATTTCAGAACATTTTTCATAGAATAAATCATGTCTAAATTTATTATATTTGTCATTTAAAATATACTTTTATTAAAAGTATATTATAAGAGTTAATAATTTTTTCATATAATTAAATATATATATATATATATGTTACGGTGAAACACCGAAATCTGGAGAATGTCGACTTTCACCGGTGAATGTCAAGAAACACATAGTCGCTTGGTGTAAGTCCGAAATGTTTGCTAAATACCCTTATTTCTGACTTACACCGGTAAATGTCGACATTCACCATGCACTAATGGTGAATGTTGAACATGTCCGAGATTTATATTTTTTTCTCCGTAATTCAGTCGCGATAAATTTTTCGCCTCTCTTTCTGAGAGGAATGACTAAGAACTTAAAACACACAGTACATTGATGAGAAAGGAAAATAATAGAAGTTAAAAACTTACTTAATTATACAGTGCGTTCTAAATGAGAAAATAAAATAATAGTAATAAAAAACTTACTAAATTATGTGATTCAAATCTTATTTATTGCAACAACTTAAACTATTATGACACTTTGAATTGCACAAGAGGCCCTTGCTTTTACAACTGCATTTATTTATGGAACACATCCTTTTGCAATGACAGCGTGTATAGCCTTGCCCACCGCTTCTCGAATTAGCTGCAGCCGCTTTTCTCAGCGAAATTTCGACTTGATTACTGAATTCTCCACCATTATCTGATTGCAATATTGCTGGAGCACCAAATGTTAAAAATATTGGAAGAACGTGAAACGCTACTTCTTCCGCCCTCTTAGTTTTCAAAGGTCGTAGCTGGACAAACTTAGTTAAATGATCTTGATACACCATTATGAACTTATATTCGCCATCTCTGTTTGACTGCAGATCTATCAGATCAACTTGACATCTTGAGATTAATTGAAAACTGATCATTGGTTTCACAACAATACCTTTCTTAGGTGCACTGTGTTTCATTTGACGCTGTTTGCATAAATTTAAATACAACATTACAACTTCATATGTAATATTTTTGTATTTATTTTGCAACTCTTTAGGCATGCGTGTTCTTCCTCCGTGGCCTATTCTGGTGTGAGTTTCATATAGTATACTGAACAATTCCTCATTGGTAACATAATACTGTATATTCGTTTCTCCTGGTTTTAATGGTACAATTAACTTATCTTCATCAGTAATTTTTAAAACGTCAAAACGTTTTAATCGTCAGTAATCCAAAGGTGTGTTGCACTTAGTTTTAACAGAAACCACTTCAGAAAGTATTTTAGAGTACATTTCTTGAGAAAAATGAAAACAATTGTCTTCTCGTTTACCCTCAATTAATGCATTTAACTTTTCAAGAAAAAGATCACGATTCACTGCAGTATCCATTCTGTATAAATTAGGGTATCGGAAAAAAAATTAAGAAAACGTTGCTCTCACCATCAAACGTTGCATAAGACTGACAAAGCTGATTGACTCCACCAGAACAAAGGGTTTGACGGGAAACAGCCAGTCGCCTCTCTGTCGGCTCAGGGCCTTCTCGATGATCGAGCTGCGCGCGCAGGTCAGTAACACTTCTCTCCGGGCTTGAATGTACGGATCGTGACGTCACACCTTCACGCTAGATACCGTAAGGGAGAAAGAGATTCAAGCTCCTCTCTTTTCGACCTCCACCAGAGCATATCTGTGATTGTCGACATACACCAGTGAGGGTCCGAATGTACAAGAATGTAATGAAATATTCTGTCTTTCACCGACGTATATGGTGTTTGCTGACATTCACCGTTGAAAGTCGACATTTTCCAATTTCGGTCTTTCACGGTAATATATATATATATAATATATATATATAATAGTGCATACAAATGTTTCTAAACATTTCTTGTAACATTTGTGCAAAATATAGTAAATATTTATTTTTCATATATCAATTATATTTACTCGTCGCAGTAATTTCCTGTATCTAAACTGAGTTATGTACTATTTTCTAAAATTGGAAAAAGTTAGTATGAAAATTACTGATCAAATTTATTATTTAATTGTCTAAGAAATAGCGTTTTATTAATGGTATAGGATTTTTTTCATGTTTGCATTATAAAGTGTGTCATATTAATCCTATATATATATATTAAATAAAAAAAAACATAGTTCATGTTATTCGAAATATACCTAATGATATAGTGAAAGCTTTTATTATGCGATAATCCCATTTCTGTTCAATTTCTTTAACTTCACAGGGTTTGAATTATACATGAATATGTTTCAAACAGAACTGCCTACAACTTTATAATTCTGTATAACTTCTAAATTTATATTTCTCTTAATTATATTTTAACATTTATCAAGTCAAAAAAAATAGAACTAATTTCCAAATTACAGAAAAAATGTTTGTAATTTTGAATATAATATTTAATTGCAGAACCATGTGGAAACATTTTAAATATTTAGAGTTATTTCAATGTATAACTTGCCTCTTTTTCAATAATACAGATTTATAAATGAAAATCTTTTAGAATACCAAACATACAGGGTGTTCTATAAATACTCCATACACTTTGCACATTAAATAAAAAATAAACGGAGAATCATATCTAAGGATTTGGTGCATCATTTTGAAGAAAAATGCAAAAAGAAAAGTGTGATGTCACATTTGGTGAAACGAAAAGAAGCTTTATTTGAATTGGGAATATGATTATACTACATTTAAACGCGGAAATGATCGAAATGACCTCTGTAATTATTGAAATATTCTAGCATCCGTCGTCAAATGATTCACAAAATTTGATTCAACAGTATTGTGTCTATCGACATTCGCGAATACTACAATGATGGAATGTATGCCTTAAATTATTACGCGTTTCTTCCAAACATACCTCGATCTGCGTGGTTATCATTTTAAAAATCTTCTTAATCGGACACCATGTGATATTTAATATGTTTTAATTTATATCAATATTCCGAATAAACTAAATTTTATGTGCACTGGATGTTGCATCAATTTATTTCGCATTCCTTTTCAAAAATAAATTTTTGTCGATGTGTATTCATTTCTTGTTATATGTTCTCGGAAGGAGGGTTCTCGCTCTCTATAGTTTACGCGGCCTTGACAGAATGCCCTGAATAGAACTGTCATCAAAAACTGTTATCAAAACTAGTTTTCTACACATGCAATATAAAGAAAGAATATTAAGGTCATGCATTTGAATGTTACATCTTAAAAGAAGAGTGCCAAGCTTGGTAATCACAGATTTTGATTATTTTTATATATGTTGTAGGGTAGAAGCCCTTTAGTCTCAGGTTCAATGGATTTTATACAACGCTCCTTAGTTCTCGAGAAATGAGGGGTCTAATATTATAACACAGCTTAAATACTTACATTGTAACGAAATAACTGCGTTCGTCGTAGCTCAGTTGGTATGGCGTCTGATCGTTGTTCCGAGGGCCCGGGTTTGATTCCGGAACGCGCTGCGTTTGTTTTTCTCATTTTTTTATAAATATACTTGTAATTATAATTTAATAATCTCAATAAAAAACTTTGTTAACATGATTAAATTTTAATTTAACATTTTTGATTTTTTTAAAATCCTTTTGAAAATGTATTCCATGTATGTTTTATCAATTCAACGATATTGAACAATTGTGTCAATTCGTGATTGTAAACAAACATCATTTATAAATTGCCTTAACGAAACGCCTTAAATTCAATGCGATGATAATACTACTCTGTTTTTTAAGTAAGAAGCATAATTATATTAAAATTTAGCATAAGCATTAAATTTATTTTATTGTAATTAGAGGACGCCACAAAAGACTTTGCCTATTTCTTTTTTTTTTAGTTTGGTGCAGTTAAGTGGTTTTTGTTTTCAATCTTTATCGCACAAGTGCGTATCATTTTATAACAGCTTATAATCGTATAAAAATGGAAGGAGCAAGCTATGGTTCACAAGAAGATCAATCTGAAGTGTCGGGAATCGATGAAAATCGGAAAAGTGATGTCACAAATGCTTTGAAGCAGTGCAAAATTTTATTGCAAAATAATGGCTTTTTAACAAATAATCCAGCATCTGAAATATCTTCGTTTTCTATTGCGATGGGTGAAGTACTTTATAATTAGATAGTTAATATGCTGATTTTGGAACGATTTTTTAAATTTATACTAGTCAGTAATAGATACAATTTTTATAATGCTCTTTAAATGATGAGAAATGTTTAATAATGATTTTAAAAATCAAAAATGCTAAATTAAAATTTAATTATGTTAACAAAATTTTTTATTGAGATTATTAAATTATAATTACAAGTATATTTATATAAAACAAAAGAGCAAAACACAGGTAGCGCTTTCCGGCATCGAACCCGGGCCCTCGGAACAACGAGCAGACGCCATACCAACTGAGCTATGACCAACGTAGTTACATCGTTACAAAGTATGTATTTAAGTTGTGTTATAATATTAGACCCCCATTTCTCGAGAACTAAGGAGCGTTGTATAAAATCCATTGAACCTGAGACTAAGGAGCTTCTACCCTACAACATATATAAAAATAATCAAAATCTGTGATTACCAAGCTTGGCACTCTTCTTGTTAGTAACAGCGCAAACCAGTAAATTATGTGATAGAAATTTCCTACACTGTAAAAAAAAAAAAAAAATGGGTCGATCTACTAAAAAAAATTTAGTTTTTCTAATTGATCTTTGGAATTACTAAAAAAAAATTTGTATTCTTACTCAGTTACTAGAAATTACTAGAAAACAGCTAGCAACGGTTCCGGTTTATAATATCGGTTACTAAAAAATTCTGTGGAAAACATATTTACAAAAAAAAATTAGTAACCTCGGGAATTTTTTTACAGTGTATGGATGTTCATAGAAAAAATATAAAATTGTTATTTATTTCACTCATTAAACAATTTTAATTTCAAATAAAAGATATTTTATCAAACATATCATAATCAGTAAAGACTTCAAATTATAGGTAATCATTCAGAGATAATCCTATTTTGAAATTAATCTTGAATTTTTGCTTTAAATGTTCGTATAAATATACAAATAAAAAATTCGCAGCTTTATAATCTTAATTTAAAAATTCATGCGTACTGCCTTTATGTATCTCATAAATGTGTAGTAATTTCCTTATATCCCTAAAGCAATTTTTAAAGAAACATCATGAATAATGCATATCATAATATTAAGTAAAATGTAAATAAAAGCTAGTCAATGTTTTTATATATAAGCAACATGAATAAAAGAAAACCCATAATTTTTGTGACATGTCTACTGAAATGTTCATAGTTTGGTAGAAAACGAACAATCATATACTTTGTAAAGAATAAACCATAACTGAACATAATTTTTGGTATGAGGCACGCAGCCAAGGAAGGGTCTAAGGGGGCTGATGCTCCTCACCAGAAAGTTAAAAAAGACTTTGCAAAATTATCTCTAACTATGGTAAAAATTAACAATGTTTTTCTTGTTTTATCTTCCATTACATTAAAACTATGTACATTTTTATTTGTAAAAGTATAAATTTATCAATTACAGTTACATTAATCCCTTGTTATATCGCTCATTCGGATATATTGTTCTTTATTCGTATCGGCCACTAAAAATATAACTTCTTATTAAAACGCAATTCTAACTATCTTTATGCACAGTAAAATTCGATGAGTGTAATTCCGTATCATTAATTTGACTAAGGAAAAAATAAGTACTACATTAAAGACGTGAGTATAAAATATCAAAAATGTACTAAATGTTGTATACAAATGTCAAATTTAAAACTTATACATACATTAAAATCAAATTAAAAATATCAACGTTTCGACCAACTTCTATGGTCATCCTCAGGAAATAGGAAATAAAATAAGTGTAATACGCGTATGGCGTACATGTTAACTTTAGCAGTCAAATATAAAACAGTTACTTGCATGTTATGATATTCCTTAATTTTCTCTATCCTCATGATATCACGCATATAAAGAACACATAGAGTGGTCAATTATAAAATGTTTTGTAGAGAAAGGAGCCAAAACTTTAATAGCCGCCTATCATGTGAAAATTAATGATTTTAAAGAAAGTATCTTTGAAAATGGTGTTACAACTGTAAAAAGCTTTTTATTGAAAAAAACTAACTAGTTGCAGGAAATTTTGAAAAGGAATGGTGCGATGAAAAACGATAGGGTATCGAAAAATCTTCACATGCGGCATGGCGGCGTTCACCCGGGCTCTTCATTGAACAACTTTTCTTTAAATTGTTTGCATATGAATCTTTAATAGAAAGAAGTTGGCTGTTTGTCTAGGAATTTTTCTTTCTCTTTTGTAGAATTATCAACTTTAGGAGTGGATACCCGTACGTATGGATTTTTTGGTAGTTTGTCACAGTGCCTCCTAGAGAGTTTTCAAGGTGGCGCAGTTTTTATAGTCAGTATAGGGACATTTTCAGCTGTGTGTAGGGAAACGGTAAAAAGTTTGGCAATACAGGTATTTTGATAGAGAGTTGGTTAAGAGTGACAAAGCAATAACAAAAATGAAACGAGTTAAAAAAGCTCAGCCCACCATTGAATCCTTATTCAATAAGAAGTTCAAAAGTAACGATGAAACTGGTAAGTAAAGCTTTATTATTAGGCCCTCTAGCGTTAGAGATACCTGCCAGTGCTGAAAACGACAATAAAAATAATTACATCTTTGTCTCAAAGCGTTATGGCCGATGAGGGACTGGGTAGCCTTGCAATGATTTCCATTTATTGGGACATTACAGTAGATCCTGATAAGGTAAAAAGCATCATGGCTCAGAAGAAGTCACGAAGATTAATTCTTCGTAAATTTATTTTACCAAGAGTATTGCATTTGTAATTATTGGAATCAGAGAATGTGAAATATAAATATAATTTTTATGATTATATATATATATATATATATATATATGAAACGAAGCGGGACTCCGTCAGTGGTTGGGCGCCGGGCCGGGCCGGTGGCTGCGCGGACTGATGGCGGCTCCGTACGTCAAAGCGCTCATTCTGATTCCCTTGCATGTTCGTGTAGTCCTGGGCCGTAAGCGGGATTCGGTTAAATTCCGAGTGAATGTATTTCTGTTTAAATGAAGACGCAGTTTATTACGGAACCTGGTTTATTTCTTTTTCTTACATGATTCCTTTTAAACCAGGCCCATATTGCGTGAGAGCTGCTTTTTAAGTCTGTCTGGACATCGAAGGTTCGTCCATCGCGAGAATTCCGAGAGATCAGATTGGCGTGGATTTGTTAGATGAGGGAAATCGTAAAAAGTTCTTCCTGATAGCCGTGCAATGGTATAAATATGAGGTTTTGCATTATTTTTGCTAGAGGTCGTCGAAGTCAAAAGAGGCGTATTTTTAATTTTAATTGGCCGCGAGCTGAGTGATTGATTGTGCGGAATAAAGGCGTTGGCTCCATCGGCCGATAGGATGCAGCAAGACTTTAAAACTGCGTTAGCGTCAGCACAAATATTCTTATGAAGAGTCAGAAAACGATCTTTGAAAGTTATAAGATGCGATGCAGGAAAACTAATTTAACAGGGGCAACGCGAATTTCAATCAATTGAAACACAATTATTAAAGCATTTAAAAAGTTTTGATTTAAATTTCTATTTTTTAAAACGGTAATTTAAAATTTTAAAAGGGGCAAAAAGGGATTTTGCATTTTAAAAAGGGGTTTAGCTTTTATCCTTTCATATATATATATATATATATATATATATATATATATATATATATGCATATATATGCATATATATGCATATATATATATATGCATATATATATATATATATATATATATATATATATATATATATATATATGGGAATTGAACTGTTTTCCTGCTTGAACTAAAACGACAGAGTCAAAGCCAATCAGCGACTTCATCTTGATATTGCGTCATATAATCTATGTTGAAGCATGCAAGCTCCAAACCACACTTCAAAAGGAAGTCAAAAGAGGTGTTTTGGATCGAAGGGAAGCTTTGGCAGAGTCAATGAAGTTGGTGAATTAAGACTGTCGCTTTTTGAACTATACTGAAGACGTCGACACTGATATGTTTTAGGTTAAATAAGATGTAATGCAGATAATCCAGATGGTTCATTAATATTCATATTCTTACATGTATTTTTTAACTTTCTTTGTAGTTAGTTTTATTAATATAGAGTTCAATTTTAACTTGATGTTTTCTAGTTTATTTGAAGTAAATTGAGTGAATTATTTATTGAGTTGGTGTCAGAGAAAACTAAACCCCATATATATATATATATATATATATATGCAGCAATTAATTTTTCTTTGAAAGAAAATAATACGTATAATTAATTTCATCTATGGATCTCGCGCTCGTAATGCGAGATATTTGCAAGTTGATATTAATATTGTGTTTCAAATCTATTCAAATCACTTGTTTGAATTTCAATATATTTTTTAATTGTTTTCTCATAAAATATACAAGGCTCATCTCAAACATTGTTAGTTCGTGGTTTTTTATTTTCATTGTAGTTTGTTCTCCCTATAAACATTTCCAGTGCCCACGAAAACCAAATATTGTAACAAGAAAAGAAAAAATGCGAGATAACAATTTTTGACACGGGCATCAAATATCATATGCAGGAATATACCTTAGATTAAGCTTTGTTTATATTTTTTATGCTGTAAATTATGAAAATTACTGCTGTCAGATTACAAAAAAATATCAAGATTTTGCTGCCCCCGCACCCCTCCCCCCCTCCGCCCGAGAATTCATGGCTACGGGCCTGTCTGTTCTTCTTCTCGTGTGACCAATTACTTAAATTCTATTTGACTTTTGTGTATTATTTGAATTGAGTAACATGTTTCTGTGAAGTGTAATGTAACGTTTGTATTTTCAATTCAACATTTTTGTTTTACAGATATACAGGGTGTCCCAGGATTATTGGGACAAACTTTAAGGGGAAGGTTGGGACATCACAAGGATTCAGATTTACATAGCAACCCATGGTCGGAAACGTCATGGGAAAGCAGTATGACAGTTACAAGAAACGAAGAGACACAAGGCTGAGATCATCTGAAATAATTTATTGGTCAAAGATATTACGTGTGCTGTGGTAGATGATACGAGAAAATGTCATAAAAGATGTTATAAGTTTCCGCCATTACTAGTGATGCATGCATTACACCGTCGGACCATGGATTGGCGGACTCGCTCAAATACACCTGGATTTTATTGGATATCCGCAGCAGCACAGATGAGTCTTACAACCAGATCCATATCGGAATCCACAGGCGTTGCGTACACAGCACTTTTCAGTACACCCCAAACAAAGAAATCTATGCTGCTTAAATCAGGAGAGCGTGGACCAATCCATCGGTGACCAAACACCTGATTCAAATGTTCACGAACACATCTGCCATAATGGGGAGATGCCCCATCATGTTGAAACCACATATGGCGTCTGACATGTTTGGCATAGTGTCAAGTAAGCTTGGTAGCACCTCTTGTAAAAGAGTGAGATATTCTGCAGATATTAGAGGTGCCAGCAGTAAGAAAGGTTTTCTCCAGCGCTCTCGTGAACAACACCACCTAACGGCGAACGAAGCCGTTTCCGACTATGGGTTGCTATGCAAATCTGAATCCTTATGATGTCCCCTACCTCCCCTTAAAGTTTGTCCCAATAATCCTGGGACACCCTGTATATATATATATATTGATGTTGGTTCTGGTCAATATTGAACTGAACCGCAAATGAACTATTTGTGGTTTGAAAATTAATTTATGACATGTATGAAATACTTTTAAAAACCATGAAAAAACAACAGCTGCACACTTCTGTAAAAACCCATAAATTCTAAAATATTCATCTATATTTTTAACCCAGATTAGTAAATTATAACAAAAGAGTTAGCATATTTTTTAAAAGTGTAAAATTAAAATCCCATTTTGTATATATTAAACTTGATCAAATTGATCCTTATGTAACTAAGAAAGGAACAGCATATTTAAATTCGTAACTCTTCTCATACGGAAAACACGCATTGAAAAAATATTTTTTTTAAATATAAAATGTTAAAATTTTAATTAAAAATATGTTTTTTATTTTCTTTTTTAAAAAATAATCTAGTTCCCATTTAACAAACAAAGGAAAGCTCTGTATTTCTTCATTTGTAAAGTAAAAAAAAACATCCTTTTCTAACACCCGATTATATAATTAAAAATAAAAATATAAAAATATATAAATGTCTGATAAACACATCATACTGCATAACACATTTAACAAACAAAGGAAATCTCTGTATTTATTCATTTGTAAGGTAAAAAAACATCCTTTACTAACACCCGGTTATATAATTAATAAAAAAAATTATATAAATGTCTGATAAACACATAAAAAACAGCCAGACAGAATTATAGCAATCAAAACAAATATACATATTTATTTTATTGTAGCAAGAATATTCATCAATAACTAGAAATTATGAACTATATTCTTTTTTCTTTTCACAGACTGAAAAAAAAAATGTCTTGAAGTAAATATTACGCAACTTAAGATTCTCATTTTATGTTATTTCAGGGTGGCATAATGAACTAAGATAATATGAAATAAAATGTATAATAGATGCTGTTTACAAAATAGTAAAAATAAATTTTAAAAATTGGTATTTTGGGATGTTTTGAATATTTTGTATCTTCGAAAAACATTAAAAAGCCAATTTATATGCGTAAACACACAGAATCGAAATTTAGAAATTTTAAAATAGTACAACAAAACCACTAATAAACGATTTAATAATTAAATGAATGATAAAGGTCTGTAAAATACGGGTTTTCATTCGCAGCTAAAATAGAGTTGTCTACCACTAATATTTACCATCTATCTCGACTGCCTTTTAGTGCAAAAATCTCGGTCGAACACTCAATTGACATTCACTATTAACCTGAATGAACATAACTGCGGCTGAATGTCCGATCAGATAGATCATGAATAACATTTGAGGTGTCAACAAGGTTTTGGCGCTGAACAAGCCGTTAGGTAAATGGTGAATAAGAGCATATGGCATTAATGTACTTCATAAATTCATAAATGTACTTCATTACGCCTTTAATGAATTTCATCTTGTAACGTCTTGTTATATCTGGACCTTTCACGTATATTCTTTTTTTGAACCATTCTCTTTAAAATTGAACCAGTAAATGTTTGCACAATTTTTGTTCATCTTTTTCGCTACTCCTTGATACATTTTCTCTTTGATGTCACTTTACATAACAAATGCATTATTTTATTTCACCGTTACGTTCTTTTCTTTTTACAAATATCCTAGAATGACTTTTTGGAATATCCAAATATTTGATTAATTTTTTTTTAAATATTTTATATAAAAGAAGGCGTGTAGGATATTTTTTAAGGCTTACTTTCGAACTGTAGAGTTTTGTGTCAACTACATTCTTACAGATGTCTCTCCTAATTTTGTACATTGTAGGTACTTTTACATAATTTGATATATTTATTTCGGCTGCAGAAACTGGCTAAATATTTTCCTACACTGTAAGAAGAAAAAACAAATAATAAAAAACGGGATTAAAATCTGCCAAAAATACTGTAAATATTTGACCTGGCATTCAAACACTGCAGTTTCGGCAGTTAACAGTAATAAATCGGGTTATCATTTGTTTTAAAAGTATTGTGCTGGTTTTTAGTGTGTGGAAACATAAAAGAATAATTACATTAGAAAAAAAAATTCTGTAATGATAAACTATGGCACACGTTTGGAAAAAGTGGTAAATAATGATCTAGGGAATTTTTTAAGTTGACAGTTACTTTACTCGTGTTCTAAAACGTGCAAATTTCGTGCAAGTCTGTCAAAAACTGTAGATTTGAATAAGGAACATACATACATACAAACATACCTAGAAAGGCTTTTATACACATATATAGATTTCCAAAATATGGCACCAATCATGCAATCTGAATAAAACTAGCGAATTGGCAATACTGTGTATTTGTATTGCCATTTCACTTAGTCTTTGTCCCTTTCTGTAATTTTCTTCAGGGCATACTGCGAAGGTCACCCAAGGAGCTTCTAAGGTGCTTCGCAGTATCCTATAAAGCGGACATTTACGGTTCCTTGGCATCTCCTACCGGAGTAATTTTGCATCTTGCAGGGTGGCAGGGATTAAGCATTAAACCACATTTTTTCTTGGGATGTCCTGGAGAGAAAAGTACGTGGGAAAGTACTGTTAAAAGCTTTAATCTTTAGATTAGTCGTTTGAAAGATGTTCATATTATGTACAGGGTGTTTTTTTTTAACTGACGCTGTTCAGAGCCGCCTGTAGCTCGTTCTAATAACTGGATTGATACAAAATTTTGTGAATGGACTAAGAAAACCATGGGAAAAAAGATTCCAGCAAAAAAAAATTAGTTCCAATCACCGCCGATAGGGGAAAATGTGGCGCTGTACATTGAAAAAAAAAATCAGAAACAGACAAAATTAATAATTTGGATAAAATGCCATGTTTTATTCATCATTTACACTTTCCCTTTCGTTGATTGCAGTTGAAACATTCCTTATCACTTTTTCTGCCACCGGTTTACGTCCTCTGCCTGACCAAACTGCGAGCCTGTTTCTTCGAATTTCAGAATCATTGCTTTCAATACATTAACGGATAAAGGTCCTTTGCGCAGTTTATGGCGTGTTCTAAGTAAACGAAGAGTGGCTGGTGCAGTGCACTGGTTACAATAATAGAACTTCACAAGTAACGCGCGCTGCGGTAACGTGAGATTCATTTTCAACCTGAGCTGAAATTGTTTCTCGGTGTTTTTCGCATGCATTTATAACTTAAACTATTGGCGCTACTGTTGCTTGCGTAAGTAAAAATTTGCATTTTCATTTATTGCCCGTATTTTATGCTAATTCTCAGTTGCATATATTACAACAGCGCCACATTTCCCCCTATCGGTGGTGATTGGAACTAATTTTTTTTGTTGGAATCTTTTTTCCCATGGTTTTCTTAGTCCATTCACAAAATGTGTATCAATCCAGTTATTTGAACGAGCTACAGGCGACTGTGAATAGCGTCAGTTTAAAAAAAAACACCTTGTATACAAAATTATTTATAGTTCCGTTTCGTGGAAATTAACATATTCCGATTTTCAAAATGAAAAATAAAGAACCAGTATGCAATGAAAATTGTTTTTTTTTTTAGGAAAAGTATATAAAAAGAGAAAATTACACGAACAAAAATTATTTTTTTCTTGAATATTTCCTGATCGAATTCAATATATGATTAATAAGATAATTTAGCAATCTTAAAATATATTACGAAGCTTTTATTTAATTAATAAAATGTGTGACAAATGAGAAATATTTATTTTAACAAAACTTTCATATTTAATGGGAAAGTTATTATAAAGAATGACAAAATAAATATATGACAAAAATTGTTTCAATTAAATTTTATCATAAATGAAAAATTCTGCAAATACTGTAATCCAATTCACTTGAAATTGTTTTTTGAAACTTACATTAATCTTTTAATATTTTTAAAAATAAAATCTGTTATTAGATAATGGTTCTTAGATAGCTCTCAATAGGTAATGGACTTAATTCAAGAAATGAACTCGAACAATCTTTTATCATCCAAGTATATATAAAAAAACTTAAGTTAGATTAATGTGATATAAATATTTTTTAAAAACTCGTTTTACACTTTCATAAAAAATTGATGCAATGAATGTTATGTGTCGTAAGATGTGAACACAATTAAATTATGTAATTTAAAAATGAAAAGGTTTCAATCAAAATAATATAAAATTAACTCTATGTGTATTCTTTCGAAATTAATTGTCTGATTACATGCGTATATGAATTTATTATTCAAATTTCTAACATAATAATTTGATTTTTTATTTTAGATTCATATTTTTGATTTATCATTTAGGTAATGTTTAGGACATATTTTTAACGAACTGCAATATTTTCCAAAGAAAAATATAGGAATAATATTAGTTCACTTCTGATTAACAAGATATTAAAAGAAACATAAAGTATCTCAGCTACAGTTACTATAGATAGAAATTCCATAAAATATTGCTACGGACAAATTTTAATCTTCGCTTTTGTAACACCTTGGTATTAGTTGGTTGAAATTTGAAAACTGAAATACGATATATAGAAATACATTTGTAGATTAAGCAGTCGAGAACAACCCAGAGTCTGCAGCACTATTAAAGTTGAACTAAGTTTTGCTAAGCAAACACGGAAAAATTGGTAGTGTTAGTAAAATCTTATTTTGTGCCTAAATGAAATTAGGTTCTAACTCATTTTGGTAATGCTAAATTAATTTTTTGTTTCTGTATGCACTTCATAAATATATACAGGGTATGTGGAACGTTTAAAAAAACTCCAGATGAAAAGATTATATTAAGTTCTATAACATTATTGTTTATTATACTAATTCTAAATTTTTTTATTTACTATTTGTATTTGAATATTTTATTTGGTAATTTCAGAAAATATCCGGAATGATTTTGCAATAAGATTCCAAATAGGCATTTCTGTGTTAAGAAAAAATAGACATTTAACAATTTAATGAAGTTTTCTTTTTGTCTTTCTTTATATTTTTATAAGTATTTCCTGTTCATGAATGAAATACGCCTTCGGCTTTATAAGCCGTTTAGATTATTTACACGTTTTTCTGAACAAGTAAATAAAGTATCAATGTTCTAGGCATTGTAATGTTTAAAAACTGCTACTGAAAAGGCTAGAAGATATTTTATTTATCTCCCAATCAGAATAAATGATATAATATTGATTTTGTTGTTAATAAATATTCATTTTCAAATATATTTCATTAATCCGGCAATCTTCGAACTTCTCTTACAAGTACACAATATCCAATTTGTTAACAATCACTTATTACCAATTTCTTACTTAAATATTTAACCAGTAAATTACAAGTGAGCAATATAAAAAACTTTATCATAAATTAGTTTTTTTCTGTAAAAATATTGAAAATGTACATGAAATTAAGCACGACTTATTGAACTGTAAATAAAGGTTTTAAAAAAGATCTAAATTCACTAACGAAAATACAGTTTTTCAAAATAAAATTGCTAAGATAAAAATATGTGTCTCAATAAATACCATAAGCTATTAAAATATATATACATTAGTTATTAGTAATTTTTAAAACACATAGGCAAATAGGAAATTTTCAAGAAAGAAATGTAGAGTGTGTAGTACCAACAATAAATTATCCTGATCCACATAATAGAAAATAATCGTTGAAATATTCAGGATTATAGTTTCATAAGGAACAAACACACAAAAAGTCGTTGAAATGTGATAGCTTATAAAGTGTTTTATTTACAAAACACTATTATATAATCCACGGTTTAACTATCCTTCAACATATACAGTACAAACAATTTTCATTTTTTGCAATTTATATATTTTAAAAAAATCTATTATTTAAATAAATAATTTGACGAAAAAGAAATAGGAAAGAAAACAGTATTTGTAATTAAAAAATGATGTAATATTTCTAAAGAGTATCCTTTTTTCTTTTAACTTTTAAAAATATCTGAATTTTTAAATAGTAATAACTTACCTCTAAATTTTTAAAAGTTTATTTCATCATGAACGTTTACGTGTCTGACAAACAAGTCTGCTTGTCGGAAGGAATTTTTAAGACAGTTCTCTTAAAACTTTTCTGGTAGCTAAAGCATTCTTGAATAATTTATTCAGCTTAACGTGACACAATTCCTTTTCTCTAATTTTTGACAAAAGCCATACAAGCTTTTTGAACTATACAAACTTTGAATTTCGTGAAACAAATTTTCAGAAATACATACTGAGAAACTAAGAATACTAAGAATTTTTGTGAAATTGGAAACACTATTTTCTATTTCTAAATTAAACAAAAATATATAAAACTTTATCATAAATTAGTTTTTTTTTTTTTTTTTTTTTAATGTAATATATTGAAAATGTACATGAAATTATGCACAACTTATTGAACTGTAAATAAAGATTGAAAAAAAAAGGTCTAAATTCACTAACATACAGTTTGTCAAAATAAAATTGTTATGATAAAAATATGTGTCTCAATAAATACCATAAGCTATTAAAATCATATATATATTAGTTATTAGTAATGTTTAAAACACAGCAAATAGGCAATTTTCAAGAAATAGGTGTAGAATATGTCGTAATTACAATAAAATATCCTGAGTCACATAATAGAAAATAATCGTTGAAATATTCATGCTTATAATTTCATAAGGAACAAAGACACAAATAGTCGTTGAAATGTAATTGCTTATAAAGTGTTTTATTTACAAATTATCCACAGTTTACCTACACTTCAATACATACAGTACAATTTTTTTTTTTTTTTTTTTTTTTTTTTTTTTTTTTTTGCAATTTATATATTTAAAAAGAAATCTTTTATTTAAATGTATAATTTGACAAAGAAAAAAAAATGGAAAGAAAACAGTATTTGTAATTAAAAAATGATATAATATTTTTAAAGAGTATCATTTTTTTTCTTTTAACTTTAAAAAATATTTGAATTTTTAAATATTAATAACTTACCTCTAAATTTTTAAAAGTTTATTTCATCATGAACGTTTACGTGTCTGACAAACAAGTCTGCTTGTCGGAAGGAATTTTTAAGACAGTTCTCTTAAAACTTTCTGGTAGCTAAAGCATTCTTGAATAATTTATTCAGCTTAACCTGACACAATTACATTTCTCTAATTTTTGACAAAAGCCATACAACCTTTTTGAACTATGCAAACTTTGAAATTCGTGAAATAAATTTTTAGAAATGCATACTGAGAAACTTTGAAAAACTTTTGTGAAATTGGAAACACTATTTCCTATTTCTAAATTAAACAAAAATATATAAAACTTTATCATAAATTAGTTTTTCTGTTATGTAAAATATTGAAAATGTACATAAAATTAAGCACAACTTATTGAACTGTCAATAAAGGTTGAAAAAAAAGTCTAAATTCACTAACGAAAATACAGTTTCTCAAAATAAAATTGTTAAGATAAAAATATGTGTCCCAATAAATACCGTAAACTATTTAAAAAATATATATTAGTTATTAATAATTTTTAAAAACATAGGCAAATAGGCAATTTTTAAGAAATAAGTTTAAAAATGTATTTGTTATATAAAATGAAAATAGCTTAAATAAAAGAAAGAAACTGGCGAGGAAAAATTTAGCCCAGGAAAAGAATTTAGATATATAATCATAATTTTATTTCAGAATCATATTAGTTTCAATTTTATCTATTATCAATTTTAATAAATAATTGTATTTTAAATGGACAATAACTCATTTTGTTAATGCTAAATTATTTTTTGTGTGTGTATGCTATATTATTATTGTTCGTATTATTATATATTTTCTATATTTCTATAATATTACATGATTTCTTGTCTACTTTATAAACCTATTGTTATTACTTTTGATAATATTCTTTTGTTACCGTAGAGTTTAGATCATATAAAATTGCAAAAAAAGTAATAATAATAAATAAATAAATAAATAAATAAAATCAAGAGGTTTATTATGATAGTATAACGCTGAGCTAGATGGAAGTTTACTAAAAGTCCCAAATTGTTCGTTCAAATATATCCTGATCTCTTAAAGATTATCTTGAAGTTGGTAATATCAATTATAGATCCAAGGATGAAAAATTTCGAACTGCAGACATTCTGCAATTCTGTAAATTCTTAGGCAAGATTTCACAGTCATCAAATTTTAATAAGAAAGCTTTTTTATGATCTTAAAGGAATCAACCACATATTTAAAAAAACAACTAAATATTAATTCCTACAAATTCCAAAAGACCGTTATACAGTTTACATAATGTAAAAAAAAAAACATGTGCTAAAACAGTTGAAATATGTCCTCTGCATAGCTTTTAATTGCTCAGAAAAACAATATTATTTTCGGAATTTTTAAAGAATTACGAGATTTGAAATAGTAGATTGATGATATTATAGTTCGAGATGTTTAAATGACAAATTAAACTATTTAATTTGTTTGTCCAGACAATGACACGAGAAATATCTTATAGTTTTGCGAATATTGACATTGCCAGTGGAAAAACCTATCTTTTATTACCCCCAAATTAATATAATCACAAACATAAATGTCATCAGCGTCATATATGAAACATAAGCGCTTCATCAAGATTCGGTTTCTGCACAGAATGCGAATTTCAAACAAGAATTCTCTCTGGATGATAGCCATGATTTTGTGTATTCTAGAGCACCGGTTCCCAATATTTTTCCTTTCACCTACCCATTGTTTAGACTTTTCATTTATACGTACCCCTTCTCATACAAATCCGTTCAAAATATTTTTGTTTTCGTTCATTAGTAATGTTCTTATGCTAGTTACCAATGTTAGAAGCTATTCTCTTCAGAGTTCTAAATTTCAACTACTTATCCATTTTGAACCACAACACAATATCAACATAAAGTCACTCAAAACACAAAACATTAGCTACAGATTACAAATTAAGCACTCACAAAGCAGGGATGAAACTACACCTATTAATGCACGTTAAGGTTTTTATGTTAATTCTGACCAGTCGAACACTAAAATGATGGCGCGCTTTCAAATGGGTTTTAAATGAAGTTGTTGCAACCAGAAGACGCGATAAGATTAATAATGTTTCTAAATATTTCTAGAATTACTTGAAAGAAAAGAACAATAAAAGAAAATGAGGGACATATTCGAAATCGCAAGATGTTATTAGCAGTAGGCGAAGATAACGGCAACAAATGATCAACCAATTACTAAGTTCGGACATATTCCTTCATATTATGCGAATAGTCTATTTAACTATTACACAAGTCTTTCTTTGCAAAAGAAAAATTTACTCCTTTGTTTTTCTGTTTTCATTTTGCGTTATCCACCATTAGCAATGTAATTCTCACGTACCCCCAAATATTCCACCACGTAACCCCAGGAGTGCGTTTAACTGAATTTGGGAACCGCTGTTTTAGAGGCTTGAGAACTCCGACCGGAAATCCAAGTGATATTGTATCTAATCTAAAAAAAAAAATTTTCTGTAAAGCCTAAAATGATTTGAAAAATATGAAACAGTCCTTAAATATAGTTCAGAAAAAATTATATTGAGATTTAATGCGCCATGTGGTAGTTGAATTTCTTAAAAATTTGACAACAGTGCAAAAGATTTAAAACACTGTTTCATGAACACAACAATTAATTTTTTTAATTATTTGATATATTTTTTTTAATAGCGATTATTAAGTTCGTAATAAAGTTAAAGTTACACATTACTGCACGTTTATATATCTCTACGTAATGTATATGGTATGTTGCCTAATTTTCTATCACCCTGTAGAAAATGCATTAATAATGTACACTATATTGCCAAAGGTGACCGGTCACTTGAGATTTTAGACGTTTTGTTAACTATCTAGAAAAAATACATGAAGAATTAACCTGAAACTGCAGGTGTGTAAACAGTATATTATAGGTTATATATTTCCGCGAAGATTTTTTCCCGAAACTCCATAAGGGACTGTCAACAAATTGAAAAAGAACGAATATCTTTTGGATTACCCTGTAAACACTAATTTAGCAAAAGCGTTCAAACTCGAGATTATTAATAAGTGGCTTATTGTAATATACTGTGTTCATTTTTATGATGATAGCATGTATACTCGAAGAGAAATTAAATTTTTTTTATAAAAACAGTCCCAAATTTCTTTAAGTTTTTTGCTTATAATTTTCTGAGTTCTTAATATAAAAAAAAAGTTATTTTGGGAAAATATGTCAAACAACATTGTATATAATACTCTGTAATCGGAATTAAAAAATAATAAAAAGTGGATGAAAAATGAGCAGGTATACTAAAAAATGTTTCACTGCGCATGCGTGAATACAATCAAAATATAATATGCATAATGTATTAGCTAAGTATATAGAGCATCTTTTGTGAAAGTCTCAAAATCATAGCTTGAAAATTCTGAAAATTATCGTCGATAGAATAAGCTCGAAATCTGTTGTTCCCAAAAAGAAGCAAAAAGATGAGGGGTTGTATCAAATATCTGTTTATTAGTGCCAAGATAGCGTACACAATATTGCACGTACTAGTATATTTGGATACAACCCCTCATCTTTTTTATTCCTTTTGGGAACAACGGATTTCGAGCTTATTCTATCGACGATAATTTTCAGAATTTTCAAGTTATGATTTTAAGACTTTCACAAAAGTTGCTCTATATACTTAGCTAATACATTATGCATATTATATTTTGATTGCATTCTCGCATGCGCAGTGAAAAAATATTTAGTAAACCTGCTAATTTTTCATCCAATTTTTATTATTTTTTAATTCCGATTGCAGAGTATTATGTAAAATGTTGTTTGACATATTTTCTCAAAATAACTTTTTTTTATATTAAGAACTCTGCAAATTATAAGCAAAACACTTGGTGAAAATTGGGACTGTTTTCA
Organism: Maratus michaelseni; assembly: GCA_963931845.1. NCBI lineage: Eukaryota > Metazoa > Arthropoda > Arachnida > Araneae > Salticidae > Maratus > Maratus michaelseni. The sequence continues at coordinate 432,286,993 of OZ007588.1, forward strand.
TAAAAAGCTTAATTTCTCTTCGTGTATACATGCTATCTTCATAAAAATGAACACAGTATATTACAATAAGCCACATATTAATAATTTCGAGTTTGAACGCTTTTGCTACATTAGTTTTTACAGGGTAATTCAAAAGATATTTGTTCTTTTTCAATTTGTTGACAGTCCCCTATGGGGTTTCGGGAAAAAAATCTTCGCGGAAATATATAACCTATACTATACTCTTTACACACCTGCAGTTTCAGGTTAATTCCTCATGTATTTTTCTAGATAGTTAACAAAACGTCTAAAATCGCAAGTGACCGGTCACCTTTGGCAATATAGTGTATTTGGTGAATGAGGTGTCAAATAACGCCTTGCATTGAGGTTCTCATATGGACTCATTGTGAATTAATGTAGCTATCATTATTAAATAAGATTTAGATTTACAGAAAATTTCATTTTAATATGTTTTATTTAAATGTTGCATAGTCAGAGAATATCCATATATATATATATGTATACATATATATTTAATTTTGTCACTTATGCTAAAAAAATTATTTAATAATTCTTTTTTTTCCAGATTCAGCATATCAATCTAGAAATTCGGCATGGAACGTTCACCTCGGGTATTCACAGAAAAAGAAACGAAAGAGAAATGTATGATAGCTCAAGAACAATATGTCTTCGAATATTTATACATTGAAATTTGTGTAAAAATATTAAATGGAATATATTTGTATTTTTAAAACTAATCTAAATAACAGCAACAACAAAATAACTAAAAACAGATGCATACAGCGGAATATATATTACAAGGTACTGTCATCTGAATGGTTGAAGACTTGCAGATACACATTTTTGAATTTTGTGCGTTTGACGTAACTTCAAGCGGGTTGAGTACCTTTGTTGTGGTTTAAATTGGAATTCAGAAGCGGGTTGTGTTTTTTCTGTAATAAGAAGATGATGAAGTTCTTCAGATGTTTCACGCTTTTTTTGAAACAAATGTCTTTCTCCTGAGCTGATCACTTTCTTTTACATTTACCTTAGTTAAACGCTTTTTTTCCGTAGGAGCGTTTTTACGTAGGAGCGTTTCGTCCAAAGGAAGATTGGCGACGTCGAGGCATGAAAACGAATTCTCAAAAATGTCTTAGCAAATTAAACATACAGATGTTTAGAAACTTATTCTAATTGTAAAAGCTACACTGTTTAATCATGCAATAGTAAAGGAATGAAAATTAGCTGAAAAATTCAATATTATCTGTGAGGACTGCGCATGCCTTTTCTTGCTGTAGTAGCGCCCCCTTCTGGAGAAACAAAAAGAGCGCGGCAGTGGAACTTGGAATGTCAGCGGCTAAGAACGTCGGTTGTCATATGAAAAACCTGAAGTTATTATGAAAATGACCGTGAGTGAATGTCACCGGTCATAAATATGATTAATCATCTGTGTTTATTTAATGTAGTGTGATGTGTCTGTATCTGTCATCTTTATGTCGTCTTATTAAACTTGTGTTCGTCATTAAAACAGCCTGTATTCCATTAGAACATTCCCACATTCATAGAGACGTCACATTATCCTTTTAAATGTTGTCAAAACTTCACTGCAACAAAATCAAGAGAAATAAAATCTGCTCTTCCCGAGAAAACAAATGCTATCGAGATTCGCGCAAGGCTAGCTTAAAAATACGGAAAAACCTCATAATGTAGCGAGTTTATGCGACATTTGTAAGAGGAAATCTGAAACGAAAATGTTTGTGATTTACAATCAAATTTGGCGTCAAATATCAGTCAGGAATTAGTTGATTGAACCCATTTACGAATATTGTCCCAAAAATCGACGATGGTTAGTCAAATAGCTATGCTGTCATCCAATATCTTTCATAAACATATTCACCGGATTACATAATTTTTCCCCCATTGCTCTATAACTATGCAATGTAGAACAATATATAATATAGTGAAGACTATCTTTGAAAAAATATCAAACTAACAGCTCTAGTCTCATGAAAATCCCGTTTATTAGAACTTTTTAAAAAGGTAATCCTAATAATATTATAAATGCGATTGTGTGTGTGAAAGTTTTGTTGAGAAAAACGTTAAAACAGAGAATTTATTGACCCTCTATCTTCGCATATAGATGGATTATAAACCATAAATGAACATAGGGTAGGCGTTATTTATTATTTTCAAATATCTTTCTTAATAATTCAAATTTTCATTACTTTCATAGAGAATCAATGAATATTTTCCGTAAAATTTAATTAACCATTTACGTTACTAAGCATTATCGTCGTCAATAAATACAAAGCCTGGAATAATATTTTCCCGAACAATTAATTTTCAATTCAACGATTTCCACGCGAAAAATGAAAATTAAAAAGACTTGAAAAGAAGATGAATTACCGATTGCCATATTTGAAAAGAAAATATGATGTGTTTATTATTATACATGAAGTGTTAATTTCGGTTACGTTGAGAAGAGGATTTTTAGTAAAAATTGCGGTATAATTAGAAACAAAATGAAAAATTATTATATTATTAATAAAAAAGTCTGAACCATGGAACTATGAAAAGGATCCGCCTTTGCTTGGATAAATATGATGTCATATTGGAAATAAAACATGCATTTTCAAATATTCGTAATAATACAAGGAGCATGAAAATCAGTTTATAATGAAAGTAGATGGATAATGACGTCATATTTAAAATGTAAAACTGAAATATTTTTTATCTCTACTAATTAATAAGCTTGAATGTCAGTTAGATACAGATGTGACGCATACAGATCTTTAGAAAGTTATTCTAATTGAAAAAGCTACACTGTTTAATCATACAATAGTAAAGGAATGAAAATTAGCTGAAAAGTTCAATATTATCCTTTTAAATGTTGCCAAAACTTCACTGCAACAAAATCAAGAGAAATAAAATCTGCTCTTTCCGAGAAAATAAATGCTATCGAGATTCGCGCAGGGCTACCTTAAAAATACGGAAAAACCTCATAATGTAGCGAGTTTATGCGACATTTGTAAGAGAAATCTGAAACGGAAATGTTTGTGATTTACAATCAAGTTTGGCGTCAAATATCAGTCAGGAATTAATTGATTGAAGCCATTTACGAATATTGTCCCAAAAATCGACGATGGTTAGTCAAATAGCTATGCTGTCATCCAATATCTGTCATAAACATATTCACCAAATTACACAATTTTCCCCCATTGCTCTATAACTATGCAATGTAGAACAATATATAATATACTGAAGACTATCTTTGAAAAAAATATCAAACTAACAGCACTAGTCTCATCAAAATCCCGTTTATTAGAACTTTTTAAAAAGGTAATCCCAATAATATTATAAATGCGATTGTGTGTGTGAAAGTTTTGTTTAGAAAAATTTTAAAACTGAGAATTTAATAGCCCTCTATCTTCGCATATAGATGGATTAAAACCCAGAAATGAACATAGGGTAGGCGTTATTTATTATTTTCAAATATATTTCTTAATAATTCAATTTTTCATTATTTTCATAGAGAATCAATGAATATTTTCCTGTAAAATTTAATTAACCATTTACGTTACTAAGCATTATCGTCGTCAATAAATACAAAGCTTGTACTAATATTTACCCCAACAATTAATTTTCAATTCAACGATTTCCACGTGAAAAATTAAAGTAGATGGATAAGGACGTCATATTTAAAATGTAAAACTGGAATATTTTTTATCTCTACTAATTAATAAGCTTGAATGTCAGTTAGATAAAGATGTGAGTTTTCTGCCAAAATCTACGTTACCATGAAAAGAAAATTAACAAGAATTATATCATTAAAAAGAGATTTCCTCTGAGAACAAATTGACGTCATATTTGAAATGAAACGAGAATTTTCAAATAGGTTTTTAAAGAAGCGTGAATGAAATTTGTGGAAAATTTGTTGAAAAATCTCGTGGAGCATTTAAAGGAAATCTTTTTAGTTTGGGCCCAACAGTTCTTGCGTAATTTCACCTCATATACATCCACAAGATTTTGCTTGTCACTCCTGCGAAATCTTTTAATTCTTCTATTATCATTTTCGGCATTTACCAGTTTGGTGTTGTAGTGACATAATCTACTAATCTCCGAATTTGGTTACACCATTCTTCTAATTTCTTCATAAATGAAAACTTATTCACATAATACTACTATTTTACATCACTTTCTAGGTGACCAGTCAACTATTTTTGCCATTTCTTTAATTTTCTTATTTTTGAATCCAACTGTTCAATGTCGTATGGCAGAAACGTGCTTTGATGTATGTTCACATAATACAATGGATGATTAACGAAATTTGGCCAGCTACAAATATAGAAATTATTCACACAAATTGTACACAGCAATATCCTGTGAAAATAAACATTATATACAGCTTTAAATATAAATCAGTCGTGTATACGTTAAGAAATATGTCCAAAAAGTTTAAGATGTCATTTTGGCGGTATATCTTCTGGAGACTATCCATATCGAAAATATCGTTGTCGCTAACTTGAGAAATCCAGATATGCTGCAACGATTCCACAAGTTTTAAATAGATAACCGGTAGATATCGGAAAAAATCCAAAAAATGCAAAAAACGTTTCGACACTGACATCAAGGATTAATTCTGTAGCTCACAGAAATTAATAAATATGTTACTAAATACATTAGTGAAGGGAGCGATGAAACTTTTGCCTTCGCATTGTCTGACGCTGAAAAGTCGCATTGTATTTTCTACAAAATTCTAGTATAAACTACTTCAATTATTTCGATTAGTCTGTTGGATACTGTTCCTTTTAATTCCACTTAATCTAAAAGACTAACGTATATTTTAAATCATAATGGTACCTTTGCGAATTTGAAGAGGCTCACTAATTATATATAAATATATTGTGTATGTAGGTTTAAACATATAATGTGCAATTTTTATTTACACGTTGTGAATTTTTTATTGTTAAGTTTCATTTTGTTAAAATTGAAATTAAAGAAAAAATTAATGCATTTTAAAATTTTTCAAAATGCTTTGTAATGTTTATCTATTTGTAGAATAATTTTATCTGTGCATACATACATTCATACATGTATGGCCATAAAAATCGTTCAACACTAAATGCGTATTGAACATTACTATACTGTTTAAGTAATTCATTCATTATTTTTATCATTTTGATTTTTAACGGATTGAAACTTAACAGTATTGTTTCATCAATGTTATCGTCAACAAAAGTTAAAATTTCAGTGCAAATTCACCTTGTTTAATAACTAAAATTCATTAAGATACAACTAAATGTAAATATATTGCTTGAAGGTGCGTAAAAACATACATAAAACATTTAAAAGCACACTAAAGTCCTTTTAAAAATTTCAAAACATTTTCAACCGTTACTCGGTCATCATCAGTGGAAAAACTCTGTAATCATCAGTAAAAAGATTGTTTGCTTATCAGTTTTTCCACTGATGATGACCGAGTAACGGTTGAAAACATTTTGAAATTTTTAAAAGGACTTTAGTGTGCTTTTAAATGTTTTATGTATGTTTTTACGCCCCTTCAAGCAATATAATTACATTTAGTTGTATCTTAATCAATTTTAGTTATCGTCAACGTTTAGCAAAATCAGGTGAAAATGAAATAATTCTTCTTCAATTTAAGCGTTTTCAACATTTTTCACGAAAGCAATTTAATCTATGAAATTATTTTTTTTATTGTTTAATCTGAACAATTTACCTAAAAGTACTGAAAAATAGTGTTACACGGATGGCAACCACTTTGCATCGAATGTGGTGTGATGAAACACCAAGAATAATTCTTGATAGAAAAAAAATATTTATGGTGTGTAATTACACCACATTTGGTGCAAAGTAGCTGCCACAAATTTTGGTGTTCAGTTATATAATTTTCAATTTATATTATTTTACAGTATATAATGCAGTAAGCTGTAAAAACGGTATTCAGATGATTTCATTGAATATCATATAATAAAAACCGAACAACTACTAGGGATTAATAAGAAACAAATGCATTCACCATGTTTCTCACTCATTAAATTTAAAACAAATCTACTCTTAGCAAATTGTATTCCAAATACTCCAAAGATGTAGAAATAAATGAAATAAAACGAGATGAATGTAAAACAAGGGCAAATTAATTGTACTTCTTAAAGCGCATTTTAGGTATTATAAAGAAAAGGTATTAGAAAAAAAAGTTTATTTGAAAGAACAAACGCAAAAAAGATTGTTTGTTAAATCGAATGTTTTAATTTTAAGAAAACAATATCCTAAAAAACAACTACAATAACAGTGTGCTGTTTCATTAATCTTCTTTCACTTAATTTAACTGCACAGTCTACGGTTTTTATTTGTTTCGTAAAGATTTTAATTGAGAAAATAGATTAAATTGAGAGAATAGATTATTTGTAAAATATTTAAAAAAAGAATTTTTTGTTAGAAATTTTTTTAACAGAAATATAAATTAAAACTGACTGTAAAAGAAAAAAAAATCTGGAGGCATCTGGAGGCACAGCAGTGTCTCCGCCAAGTCGAGAGAGGACTGCCGTAAGCATACTTTTCCGGAAGCAACTCAGGACACTTTTGAACCCCCCCCCCCCATATCTCCGCGCTGGAGTATCCCAAAAATTTGAAACTTCGTTTTTCTAGAGTATTTGGCACACAGGACCAAAATTTAAAATTGCAACTTTCTGTCTTTTCTAGTTCAGACGATATATGAACTCAAACATTCGATTTTTTGTCACTCACTCACTCACTCGTTCACGCGTCATCAAAAAGATTAGGTAGATCCAGTAGCCCTAGAAACTTGACATTTGGAAAAAAGGTAGTGTTTACGATACAAAGAAAGGAAAAATTATAAAATCCGGAAAATTCGAAAAAAAAACATTCGAAAATTCAACAAATTCCATCAAAATTGAAAATTGAAAATAATACGATCTTGTAGCCTTAGAAACTTAAGATTCGGTGTGAAGGTAGTGTTTAGTATCCAGAAAAAGAAAACATCAAAAACACCAAAAAAATCGAAAGCAAAATTGAAAAAATTGAAAAATCGAAAAAAATCGAAAAATTACAAATAATCCGATTTTGTTGAGCTAGAAACTTGGAATTCGAAATAAAGGAAGTATTTAGGATGCAAAATAAGGAAAAATTAAAAATTCCGGAAAATTCGAAAAAAAAAATTCAAAAATTCGAAAAAAATTGAAAAAATTTAAATAATTTGATTTTTTAGCCTTAGAAACTTAAAATTCGCAGTAAAGATAGTGTTTAGGATTCAGAATATGTTAAAATAAAAAAACGCAATAAAATTCGAAAATAAATTAAAAAAATCGAAAAAATCCGAAAAATCGAAAAATACGGAAAATTTGAAAATAATTCGATTTCATAGCACTAGAAACTTGAAATTTGGAATAAAGGTAATATTTAAGATACTAAATAAGGAAATTTTGAAAAGTATGGATAATTAAAAAAATACCCATAAATTAGTGCAGACGATATATGAACTCAAAGTTTCGATTTTTTGTCACTCACACACTCACTCACTCTCGCGTCATCAAATAGATTGCGTAGATCCCGCAGCCACAGAAACTTAAAATTTGAAATAAAGCTAGTGTTTCGGATACAAAGAAAGAAAAAATTATAAAATCCCGAAAATTAAAAAAACAAAAAAAACATTCGAAACAAAATTGAAAATTGAAAATAACATGTGTTGTAGTCTTAAAAACTTAAAATTTGGTGTGAAGGTAGTGTTTAGAATTCAGAAAAAGAAAACATTAAAAACACAAAAATAAAATGAAAATAAAACCGAAAAATCGAAAAAAATCGAAAAATTTCAAATAATCCAATTTTGTTGAGCTAGAAACTTGGAATTCGAAATAAAGGTAGTATTTAGGATGCAAAATAAGGAAAAATGAAAAAATCCAGAAAATACGAAAGAAAAAATTATAAAATCCGGAAAAAAAAAAAAACATTCGAAAATTAAAAAAAAATCGAACGAAATTGAAAATTGAAAATAACACGATCTTGTAGTCTTAAAAACTTAAAATTTGGTGTGAAGGTAGTGTTTAGAATTCAGAAAAAGAAAACATCAAAAACACAAAAATAAAATGGAAAAAAAACCCGAAAAATCGAAAAAAAATCAAAAAATTTCAAATAATCCAATTTTGTTGAGCTAGAAACATGGAATTCGGAATAAAGTTAGTATTTAGGATGCAAAATAAGTAAAAATTTTAAAATCCAAAAAATTCGAAAAAAAAAATAAAAAAATTGAAAAAAAATTGAAAACAATTAAAATAATTTGATTTTTTGGCCTTAGAAACTTAAAATTCGTGGTAAAGATAGTGTTTAGGATTCAGAATAAGTTAAAATAAAAACGCAATAAAATTCGCAAATAAATCAAAAAATTGAAAAAATCGCAAAATAAGGAAATTTTGAAAATAATTCGATTTCATAGCGCTAGAAACTTGAAATTTAGAATTAAAGGTAATATTTAAGATACTAAATAAGGAAACATTAAAAAATATGGATAATAAAAAAAAAATCGAAAATTTCAAAATAGAAAGAAAGAAAGAAAAAGAGAGAAATTGAAAATAATATGATCTCGTTGTCTTAGAAACTGAAAATTTGGTGTAAAGGTAGTGTTTAGAATTCAGAAAAAGGAAAATTAAAAACACAACAAAATCGAAAAAAAAACAAAAATTTGAAAATAATTCGATTTTGTAAAGCTAGAAACTTAAAATTTGGTATAAAGGTAGTATTTAGGATACAAAAAAAGAAATAAATAAAAAATCTCTAAAATTCGAACAAAAAAATTCGAAAATTCGAAAAATTGAAAAAAATTCGATTTTGTAGCTTTAGAACTTAAAATTCGACGTAAACTTATTGTTTAGGATACAGAAAAAGGAAAAATTAAAACACAATAAATTCGAAAATATAATAAAAAACTCGAAAAAGATCAGAAATTTCAAAATAATTCGATTTTGTAGCGCTAGAAACTTGAAATTTGTAATAAAGGATACAAAATAAGAAAAAAATTTAAAAATCCAAAAAATTATAAAAAAAAAAAAAAAAAAAAATCGAAAAAATCAAAAATTGAAAATAATTTTATCTTGTAGTCTAAGAAACTTAAAACTTGGTGTAAAGGTAGTATTTACTATTCAATAAAAGGAACAATTAAAATATTCGTTAAATTCGAAAATAAAATCGAAATATCTTTAAGAAATCGAAAATTCGAAAACAATTTGATTTTGTACTGCTAAAAATCATTAATTTTAAAATAATTGTCCTATTAGCTAGTACAACGCCTCTAATTGTTTTATGTTATTTCCCCCGGATTATGGTTTTCTTTTCTTTCGTTTACGGATTTCGTTATAGAAAAGTTCCGCTATAGACTGGCTACGATATAGGCGATTTCTTTATAGACAGGTTTGTTTTCTTTCACAGGGTGTACTCTATTTACTTCACATATGCAATATGGATTGTTAAATAATGTTAGCCTCATAAAAATTTTCACATCCTCCCCTACCCTCCCGACATTCCTGGCTGGTTATGGCTTGATAGTCCTTTCTAAATAAAATCATGGTGACTCTAAGATTCACTTGATTTATCTCTAAATTGAACCTACATTATCCTAAGAAGACGGATCAAATAATTACTATATTGGCATGACAATCAGGTAACTTAGAATTAAAATCGAAAAATCAATAAATTTATAAAAAGTTGAAAATTTGAAAATAATTCGATTTTGTATTCCTAGAAGCTAGACATTTGGCAGAAAGGCAGGGTTTAGTACACAAAGTAAGAAAAAATTAAAAAATCCGTAAATAATATAAAAAAGACTAAAAAAACAAAAAAAAACATCGAAAAAAGGAATATAGTTTGATTTATTGGAAATTTCTGGAAATTTTAGCCCCACCAGTGGCTGAGAGGTTGTGCTCTCGAAGCTGGTAGACGGGAGGTGCTGGGTTCGATCCCAATCGCGCCCGTCGGCCTAATCGCTCGGAGTTTTCGTGGTTTTCTTTCGAGCCGTGCATTTTCTCCATGCGTAAATACGGATTAGGTTCCCTTAGAAAGACCCCCACGAAGGGCACTCCCCCCGGGCCTATATCCCTAGTGTCGATAATTGGCCGTCAATAATCAACTCAACTCAACTCCGGAAATTTTAATTTTGGCTTTCTTTTTATACTAAAAAGTTCTTTTATATTAAATATCAAGTATCTAGGGCTGCGAGTAATATCTCAGATGGATAGCACCTGTCCTGGAAGCAATTGAGAGAACTTTTTACACTCCCCCATCCCATAACTTAGTGATTGCTTAGGAACCTGAAATCTCTTTTTATCTACAGTACTTTGCAAACGAAACTAAAGCTTCAAATTTTTGATACATGTAAATAATAGGGACAGAATGTGGGCTTAGCGAAAATCAGTGGATGATCTCCAAAAAGAACCCAAAATCAAGAAAAGGAGGATTACTTACAAAAAGAAGTGAAATCTTATCAAAAAGTCACCTGTAAAAAATTCAGCCAAGTCTCGTAACTCATTTACCGTAAAAAGTACTGAGATCGTATAAAGACAAGTTTAACTATCTTATTAACTCTGAAATTTTCATTCACAAATCACTCCTAGTCTCTACATCTTTAGTTAATTATTATTTTGTGACTTGGCAATTACACAGCACAGGGAAGTTATTACACCTTACTATGTTGTGGGATGGGATGGGATAATTTAATTAAGGCAAATTATATACGCACAGGGAAGTTATTACACTTTAATATGTTATATTATTATTTGATTAAGACTAACTATATACATCACATTCTCGTGCTACGTAATTATCAAGTCACAAAATAATAATTAACTAAAGATTTACAGACTAGGAGTGATTTGTGAATGAAAATTTCAGAGTTAATAAGATAGTTAAACTTGTCTTTATACGATCTCAGTACTTTTTACGGTAAATGAGTTACGAGACTTGGCTGCCTTTTTTACAGGTGACTTTTTGACAAGATTTAGTTAATATATTTGGTAGATTTAGTTTTATCCACATTTTGCAAAAATGTTTATTAAAATTAAACTATAACCTCTTTTCTTTAGAATATTTCTGAAAATTAGAAATCAGACACTGCTTTCTATAGACAACAGACATGTATTGAAAGTGCAACTAATCTTTGTATTTAGGTTGTTGTCATTTAAGGAAAAAATCGATTTTGAATGAAGGTCATGAAAAGAATATTAAATATATTCTACCGTTTAAGACGTTCTGGCGCACAGTGGAGTTTTTGGCCAAAAATCCTGGCCAAAATAGTAGAAATCAAAATAATAATCTCAACATCTAAACTTTTCTCAACAATAGTAAAAAACATATTTTATAATAACTGACAAACTAGTTTGTCGATTTTTGTCAATTTTAGGAGTATGAATCGTAACCGCCGACTCCTAGCTTCAGTTGAAGTGAAATTATATTTAACCGAAGACGTGCTTTTTTTTTTAATTCCAGCTTTGTTATTGTGTTAAATGTATACTTTGACATATGCATTAATATAATTTTACTTTTCATATTATAAAAAATAATTAAAATTGAAAATGGGTTATTTTTAAGCCACTTTTGATCTAATTTATTGAAATATCTTATCTAATATATTCAAAGCTTTTTAAAGCTGTGTCCGTATTTCTCGGAGCATTTTTGAATTACAGTCGTATTTGATATACTTTTGAAGACAATGTATTTTAAATGTTCCGCATATTGTTGTCCTTTTTATATATAAATATCTTTGGGAGGACAGAAAACCTATTAAAAACACTCAAAAACCAGCATCTCTATACTATAGAGACTCAACTTTGCTAAATACTAAATAAAAGCAATATATATATATATATATTATATACATTGGTTTTTATAAATAATTAAACATATATGTGTAATAAAATTAACAACATTCAATTAAACATTGCTTGTAAATAAAACAAACCTATCAACAATTACTTTCCTCTTATAAACAATAAACAATTAAGTAAATGTTGTATTATATATTTATTTTTTAAATAAATGTATACATTTATGTATGTATATCAAAATAGAATAAAGAATATTGAAAAATACAATAACTACCACAGACATTATGCAAAAAGAGGGAATGTTAAGCAATGACGTACCTTAAGTACACTGTTCATTAATATTGAAATCTCAACATTCTTTCTGTCATCTTTTCTTATTTTTAAATTTTTATTTTTTATATATTCGACATTCGGCATAAAACGCGCACCTTTTAATTTAGATGCATTTTCTTAACAAAGATTGTGAAGAAACTTGATTCTTCTCATATAACAAAGGCGTGCATTGATTTAAGAAATTATATGTATAGCTGAATCAAATTATTTACCCATTATATTAAAGCGTTTTTCATTTTTTTGTTTATTTGAAACGATCTGTAATTGACTTAAAGAAAAAGTAATCGAAGAGTTAAAAGTAGATAATATTTGTCTTAGTGAAGTATAATTTTACTTTCTAAAGTGTGATTATTACTTTGACGAAACACAAAAAATTGTCATCAAAAACTGTACAGCACAAACAAACAATAAAATGTGTTTAACTGTTGACCATTGTCTCATAAATTTGAGAAAACACAGAATATGAAAAAAATCATATGGATATATATTTAATAACGTATCAAACGTTCTACAATACATATTTTTTACGTAAACACTTCAAAGGTAATCATTGTAATTTTCAAGTACAAACGTGAAACAAAAATCACATCACACTATTTCTGACGCGAATCATCGTATAAAAATTTTATTCATACCAACCGATTCGTAAAGACATTTACTGTTAAATGTTATAGATGGTTTGGAGACCATATACATATTAAAATTGAAACTACTTTCTTTTTTTTTTCAATTGGTTACACCCGCTTTTCAAATTATGTTTAAGTTCCGTGAATTTCAGTTCCTTCACTCTCAAAAATTAATGGTACATATACCGTAAAAGTAGATAGAGAAAGTTTAATTTATATCTTACCGACATTTGTCCAAGTAAAATGTTTCCTTAATAATAAAATATAATTAATGCACCTAAAGATAAAATAGACATTTTTGTATTCAATACAAATTTTGAATTTTTTAAACTATTAATTAGCTCATATATGAAAAAAATTATAAATGTGATTTACAGTAAATATTATATGCTAAGAATCACCATCGTCAGAAACAAGGCCAGAGATTTTTTGATGATTTGGTAGTCAATTCTATAGAGTAATTCATATAAAATGACCAGTTAAAATTCATGAAAATTTAGAAATATATTACCAATACAGAGAGCTAATTGACAAATTCGGGGGGATATCCCATATAATCCAATGGGATTTGCCCCTGACAAAATGGGTAATTAATACTTTAAAAAAGATTTCTTAAACGAAGTTTTTAAAACAATTCAAGTTATCGATGTTTAGTTTTTTGAAAATTAAGATAAACTTTTTTAATTGGATAAAAATTCTTCAAAATTTTTTAAACTAATTTGTTTTTTAAATTTTAAACAGTTTTGAAAATGAAAAAAAATAATGCCAAAAATTGACCTCCAACTTCAAACAATCACCATGGTATGTAAATCCGATTTATGTTCTCAATTTGATGTTTGAATCCAACTAACTTATTATATTTTAAAAAGCCATGTAAATGTTTTGTTTTAGGTGACTTTTACACATATGTATTGACAGAAGTACAATAAATTCAATGGCAAAAAACAATTTATTCCATCTACATGTAACCGAAATTCCCGATTATGCTCTAAACAAGCCTTATCCAGAACCCCCCCCCCCCTTATCAGAGACCCCGTTCTTCGTCGCTAGAGGAACCTCTTTGGCATGTTTCTAATTTGGAATGAGCCACTGAAAAACTAAAAATCATTTAAAAGATCTTCACTACTTTTCCGAAAAAAAAAATCAATTACTATTACTTTTTGCAATATTTGGCAAAAAAAATATCTATTTCATACATTTTCGATTTTTCTTTAAATGAATTCCTAAAGATTCCTCTGTATAAGGATATAAAATATGAGATTGGATGACACAGATTTCAAATACAAAAATTTTAATAAAAAAACAAAGCCTTCAATTAATCTTTTTATTAAAAAAAATATAGTGTACGAATTCCGAATAAACTTTATTGAAAATAGGAGAGAATTTACTATATTCAGCTTAAATATTGAATTTGGATTGCTTTTATGACTGGCTCCTCTGATTTAGGAAATAAGAAAGTAGGAAAAATACGAGAAAATTCACCTTTAATAAAAGTAGTAATATATATATTAAAAATCTAAATTTCTGGTCTTTCAGAATTTTTTCGGCTATCTGAAGCTAACTTTGAAGATCTCGTGCGATGAAATTCTCTAGCAATCTCCAAAAGATACAAACACACAGAGAAACAGATACCAATACTTCCTTGTCTCTGTATATATATACATATATATTAAACTATGGTTGATATATATTTATATTTATATATCTATAAATGCATTTGTTTCTCCCTGTACGAATAAGCCTTGGTAATGTTAAAATTTCAATTCAAATGTGTTTTTCTTTGTATAGGATGGCGACAGACCATCGAACTTTTCATGGAAAGTACTGGTATATTGTTATAGAAAAATTCGCCGTATTTAATCACGAGATTATGTCAGGCTCATTTTGTATAAGAACATACTGGTATTGTCCATGAAGGTACTGGTGTTTTCCCTGAAAATTTCCCTCATTTGCCGTCACCCTGTTACATACCTTAAATTTGTTTTTATTAAATTTTTAGCCTTAAATTCTTAAATGTTATAAAAAATAAATGATTACATTTAATCATTGTTAGTTGTTAGCATATTATTTTTAAATAAAAGTGAATTTATTTACTGTTTAATATTATTTCCATTTTTCGCTTACATATTTTCTTCAGAGAAGGAAATATTGCTCTAGAAAAACAGCAAAGAATAAAGATTTATTGCTTTGAAGTCAAAGGAGATTATAGATGAAGAGTGTTTGTTGCTTTACTGTCTATTAATGTTAAATCCATCAAATCTGACAAAACATTTCGAAAAAAGCAAGAGAAATTTTTAAGAGGAAGATTAATGTAGCTAAATTTAAAAAATGGAAGTAACCAATCATTTGAAAAATTGTCTTTGATTTAGGAAGTACGTTTTAAACTTTCAAAACATATCATGTACAAAGAATATTAATAAATATTTCTATTAAAGTATATCGATTGTTTTTAATGTAACATGAAATAAAAAGTAAATTTTTTAAACAATTTTTTTAATGAATCTTTTTATGCATAACTTATTAGTAAAAACCATTTTTTACAAAAATATAGAAAATATATTACATAACTGAATATTTGGTTCTCGATTTTTTTAAGCACTTGTACCACATATGTTATGCAACACTGCAACTCGTTTCAATATTTCAAAAAAACATGGTGCCAAAGAAAGATACGACTATGCAATTGTAAAACAGTTGGTGTTTCTGTTGGACCATTAAGCACCATTGCAGATTGAATCATGAACTCGAAAACTATTAACTCGATAGTTGTTATTTTTTAAAAATCTATTGGAAATCATAGTTATCATTTTGAAAAACAGGCTAACCAGACCGGAATCTCTACTTAAAGTGGAATCGGGCACTCTAGGAATCATAGACTGAGCTAGTTTTCAAATTAAACCACACATATCTTGATATGTTACCAACTTTCTAACGACTAGAAATGCGATCGGATATCATCGTGCTGTAATACAGAATATTGAAATTGCATAGAACTATTTGTTCTGATTGGCTGTTGCCTATTGCCATAGGATGGATAATAAATGAATCATTGTTAAAGCTTCACTATCATCAGAAGTTTCTGTTGCAGCTGTATTTAAGTTAACTTCTTCATTTGAAATAGGATTATAAAATTGGGAGTTATATCTTTAATAATTTTGTCCTGAGTGTTGTCCGCAATCATCCGTTTGGTTAGTATATCTGTTATTGCACTGAGTAGCTATGTGGCTATGGTAATTATATCTAAAATATTAACTGCGCGACTTTTTTGTTATGTTTAGATAAGAGATTCATTTTCATTAGTCGGGTTGTCTACAAACTGTTGCTTTTTTCAAATTGTCACTGTCTTGTGGGAGGAAAAAATGTTTGGAATTGCCATATTAATGCATTTTTGGTTTTCTATCTTTAAATTTATATGCACTTTTCCTTATTGTTTTATCATTACGCTTTCGGCTTCATAATCATCAACTATGTTTATTAATACATCGACATTAGTAATTTTATGGAGATCATCAATAAAGTGTTCCCGTATTTCTAAAGGTAATTTGGTCACTTGTTATTAGTTCTTTTAATTCTTCAAAATTGGATACCGCGAAACCTTGAATACATTCTTGAAAGAAGTGTCTTAATTTGAAATCAAAATCGCGCCATAAGGATGAAAATGCTTTCTTATATGACACGAATTTTTGTTTAAGTTCTTATGGGGTCATGTTAAATAGTTTAAGGTGTAATTTGTTTAAGAAATCATAATTATTTGCTAGATAATCTGGTTCTCTGGCTACTATATTCACAAATTCTAATGGAAGTAAGCTTCATAGACACTTGACTCAATTTTCTTCTACAACATTTTTTTAAGCGATTTGTCTTTCAAATATTGTCAAATAGATACTAATATGACCCGTTCTATCAAAATGCGTCATTAGTTTTAACAAATGTAATTGCTTACAAGAACCAGTTGTCGAAGAACCGTCGTTTGAATTTTTGGCGTTTGCTTTGAAACACAAGTTTTTTTTAATTCATACTCCCTCTCTAACTTCCTTTCTTCTTTTTCATTTTTTGCTTCTAACTACTAGCAGAATCTAATTTTCTTTCTGCTCTTTCTCTTTCTTATACTTTTTGTTTTCCACTTCTTTATGAGACAACAGCTTCAAGCCTTTCTTTGACGAAACCTTTATTGTAATTTTCAAACTTCGTTATTAAAATGTTTAAATCAGTATTTTTTTTTGTTTTTAGGAAAAACTAATAACAAGTTATCACATAATGTTCTCAATTCCAACTTTTTCGCTCTATTCAAAGTTGAAATCTTCTTTTCTGTTTACTGTACAATAAAATAAAATTGACAGAGCTATTTTACTCACATTAGAAGAAACTGTAGCTTCGATTACAGAGGATGTTTTCATACATTTCAAATTCACAATTCAAATAATTCGTTTAAATCCCTTTATATTTATATTTCGATTCAAAATAGTTTTATAGCTTTTATTTGTATTCCGTCTGTTCTCCCAAATTTATTGTGCGATTTAGCTACATCATGAAAGATCTTGACCACAATAAAGGCTGACCATGTGAAGACGATAATAGGCATTTATAAAGAAATAAAAAAACACAAAACTAATTACCAGATCCCTGTACAATGGATTAGCTCAACTAAAAGTGAGCGATTGTATATTTTACTAATAGGAATAATGTCTAATATGACGAAAAAGCACATTTGCTGTTCCTCATTGAATAAAGATAATCATCTACTTAAGCCTTGCATAAAAAGAACTTACTTCCTCCGGAACTATTCTGATAAAGATCTCATATATATATATATATATATATATATATATATATTATAAATTATTTTTTCACAAATATAAACGACGTGGTTTTAAATACAGAAGCTCAAACAAAAAATAAAACAACCTATTGCTTAAAAATATATATTCCGAAATTAAGAAAAATATAATATATAACAACATTGCATTAAAAAAAAGAGTTAAATATTTATATTAATGTTTACTCTTAAATTTACACACTATTATATTTTAATATCTAAAACGCCACACGCATCTAAAAATACTACGAAGGTTACAACATACAATACTGATAAAATGAATAACTTAGTTAGAAAATATCTTTATGATACACTAACTTTTTTTGTCATTTCTTTTTCAAATTCGTTAATGAATCATTACGATAGAAATATTATACCAAGTATATTACTTATGCATTTTTAATAGTGCCTCTTACTTTTTTATAAAGCCTTTTATATGTGTAGAATAAAACTGATTAAATTAATATCTCCGCGCCGCACAAACCGTCATTAACATCGCATTTCTTGAATTATTCATCGTGATAAAATGTTTGTGTATTCCTGGAAATAAATGTCCACATCTCTAAAAAGTAAGCTATTTACTTTTTGTATTTTTTTGTACACGATTAATTCACCAATTACCGGAACATATTTTAAGTTAAAAGTAAAGCACGGAATATATAATTTTTTTTTCAAACTACCTTATTAAAGGAATTTATGATATTTTGATTTAAAAAAAACATTTATTTTAATATAAGATAGCTTATGAATGTAAATGGATTATTGAGTCTTTATCATGGGATACAATGTGATGCATGGATCCTAATGCTATTTTAAGATAGCTAAAATACATTTACTTATCGAATTAAATGAAAATGATTCTCATGTAACTTACATAAACTTAGGTGTCTTAAAAAGTCTTCTCGGGTTCTGAAGAAATCTCAACATAATTCTTTATCTCTTTTCTAAAAAAAAAAATTAAGCCTCTAATTTGATAATACAAATTGTTTTGGGGTATTTCCTAAGATAATTTGATATCGCATTTTCTCTGCACGAATTAGCTGTCAATGTCTTGTTTACGCAGCATTAAAATATTTAATGTACATTATAAAAATTTAAAGTAACGTCAAATTAGTTATAATATTGCAAATAAAAATGGGGCAGAAAGGTGCTGTAATAAAACGAAAATCTTGAAAGAAAAAATATTTTTTGCTCTGTGAGAATGCACCATGCTTATATCATTTAAGATTCTACGTTTGTCGAGGAAAGATGAAATATACAAGTGATTCAATTTCAAATTGTCATTGTATACAGTATATTTGGAGATAAAGCCAACAAAATAATTAAAAGGATATCTATCTCATTGTAATTTGCGATACACTTATGTGTTTGTATCAACAAGTTTTCATTCTTTTCCTTTAGATAAAAATTATTTCTTGAAACATGTCTGCTATGTAGATATTTAAATGAGATACTCTTTTGCAAAAGCAATATCTGTAACTTTATCTCTCTATAATCTTTAAGAGGTTCATAAGCAAACTTTGTTTGTTCACTGCAAAAATAAATGTTGATTTTACGGTATAATACTAGCATCCCAACTGTCAGTGTTATACCGTAAAATTAACATTAATGAATAGCATACTGGCAGTAACACTGGCAGTAACACTGGCAGCTGGGGTGCCAATATTATACCGTAAAATCATTTTTTTTTTTGCAGTGCACGTGATCCTTTTGTGACCATATAAGAAAATGGTATAACGGTACATGTGTTATAATGTAAGCAATCAAGAATGCATAATAGAAAAACAATTCAGCAATCACAGTTACGGATACAACGACAGATATTTAAAGTTTCATATAGCTCCACCCCATTTTTCTACATCGTAAAATAAGCCCCACAGTGTACCCCAAAGTATAAATGCCGGTGGAAAATATATACGTAACTCTACAAATGACAACTGAAAAAAAAAACACAAAGCAAGATGAGAATAAAAAATTAGGCAAGATATGCTGCGAAAGAAATGTTTATTTAAAGCATATTACAAAAAATTTGTCTAATTTCACAGACGATGACGCATCGCCTGCTGGAAATTTTGTGTTATAAAAATTATAGCAATGACATGGACAGTCTGACGTTTAATGGTGTATTTCCGACGCACTTACAACGGCACCACTTTTGGTGGATTTCGCACCTGGAATTCAGACCTGGTGCATTTTATACTGATATAATAGGCCAAAGTTAGAGAACCGATAAAATACGTCTTCAAAAATCGTATTATTATCGTACATATATATTTTTGTATACATTTAATTTTAAAATAATGAATTTTTAACTGTTAATTTCACGCCAAAAGCGAATTAAATCGTTCCATTTATTTATGATGATTGAAATTTCTTTATTCGAAAAATGCAATATAAACAAACGATTTTGTTTTGCAGTCACATAGAATCCAGTCCAGGGGTGCCAGGTAAAATTCTACGGAAACAAATAAAGCGAATTTATCGCCGGCAAAAAATGCAATTATAATGTTGTATTTTTGAAAAAAGACATTCGCGAGTTCTTGAAAGAATTTAAAAACATTTTTCTATATTTTTACTTACCCATCATACGTAGTATAGGGTAAGTCTTGTAATCGTTTTGAAAATAGAAATTTTTTTTTGACGGATTTACACGTTTCAGACACTGGAGATTCCGAAAAACATATTTTTAGAAAAAAAATTTTGCCGTCCGTCTGTGTGTCTGTGTGTGTGTCTGTAAACGCTCTATTTCCCGAACAAATTGAGATAGAGACTTGCCATTTGGTATGTACTTAGTATGTAATAATGGGAAGAAGCCTATTTCACTTCAATAACCTCGATTAACCGGAACATTTTTTTTCGGACTCTCGAAATATTCGTTCTGATGAAAGGTATATAAAAATTTTCGAAATTGTTTATTTTAAGGAGTAAATATAAAAGACAATAAAAAAACATAAATTTTGCATAAAACATGAAGTCGATCGGATAATGAGTTGCCGAGATATTTGTAATCCTATTTTCCACACTCTTCGATTTTTCATGACCCTGTATTTCATCCAAATTTCACTTCAAATATATATTTTAATTGGAAATTTGACGCTTAAACAGATGCAATAAACCGCTAGTTAATAGGAGTATTATTTTTAGAGTTATAAGGAAAAACCTCTTTCAAGCAATTCAGTAATCGAGCCTTTTTATGACGTCATCAAGCCACGATTTTATTTGAATATCAATGCATTTTATAAGTAGTTTACACACTTTTATTTTAATATTTTACATTATACATATACATAATGGGTAAGTATTACGGTGGCCCCCAACGACTAGTTTTCTTAGTATTAACTAATTTGTATCTTAAAATTACTTTTTTTCAAAAAAAGTCTATACTGATAGTCCGATAAATGATCTCAAAAATTGCATTTTCAGAAATTTATAAATAATAAAATAAATATAAATAAATAAATAAAATAAATAAATAAATAAATAAATAAATACGATTTCAGGGGACAAATTTTATATGTTCTCTAACTTTGGCTTTTATGACTATGAAATTAATCTCGTCTCAACGTTAGGTGCCAGCTACACTATAAATGGCTCCCTTATTAGTGGGATCGAAGTGTATCCCTTGGAAATTGTAGAGAGATACAAACTCTGGTGTATTCTGGTGAAATGACGGTGAAAGAAAATGGCACCAAAGGATTCTTGCGCCACACGTAAATCACTCACTGAACTTCTTTGTATTTCCCTGACGATGCCGTCTTTTAACTGTAGAGAAAATTTTGTGATGAAATAAAGTCAGTGCTGTAATTTACTTTTTTTTTTAAATTATCTCTGTAATCGTAAAGGAGAGAACTGTTTCAACTTATTCCCATCCATTCAAATACCTGCATGAAAAATTTCATCACGTTTCCTTGAACAATCGCTGTGAGTTCATATAGCAGCAAAGTAGTTATATGACTACCTTGTACATTACGATTAATTTAAATTATTTATCTTGAGCGTGCATAATTTAAAATATGCATGAGCTTTATATAATAGTTCTGACAAATGTAGACTAAAAGTAGAAACTCGCATAAAAATTCCGATCACTCTATTTAAATAACTATTATTTGTATATTACTTTTAAATGCTAAAGGTGTAAAATTAACAACTATAATATAAATTAAAATAACTTTTATTAGTTGTTTTACATGTTTCGATTCTTTCCGAGTCATTTTCAAAAACAAAATGAGAATACTCTAAAGCTGCACGGGCTTTGAAGTTATTATTTACATGTACTTTTTTAAAAAATTACGCACGTTATCTATTATTTTTTACTTGATTGTTTATTTTCATATCTTTGAGCATGGAGTAATTCTAGCCACAGTTTCGGTAAATTAAAAGATGCCGCATCGTTACATATTGTATTTTTGCGCGTGAGTATCTCTATGGTTTCTCTTATTATGGATGGATAGTGTAGACTGGAGGGAAATATTATTTTACTTTCATTGAAATTTATTTGGGTGGTTTCTTCTTGATATAATCTTGCTAGGGCTGTAGTTTTTCTATTGTATTTAATATCAGCTATATGCTCTTTTTTTCTGCAATTAAATTTCATGCTGGTCATGCCTATGTATGTATTTTTTTATTTTTTTTTTTTTATTTTATTTTTTTTTTTTTAAGTACATGTAAATAATAACTTCAAAGCCCGTGCAGCTTTAGAATATTCTCATTTTGTTTTTGAAAATGACTCAGAAGAGTCGAAACATGTAAAACAACTAATAAAAGTTATTTTAATTTATATTGTAGTTGTTAATTTTACACCTTTAGCATTTAAAAGTAATATACTATTACAAGGTGTTATATTTTATTATATTTTTATTATAACTATTATTTGGTTTATTTTTCAGTAATTTGTATTTTACAAATCAATAATTAAAATTTTCAAAACTTTAAAAGTTATCTTTTTTTTTTCATGTTTAATATGCACGTGTAACAATCACATTTCTATCACTTTTCTAAATTATTGAATTGATTTTAAAAGATAAATGAAAATTTATGTATTTTATTTTTTTTAACTTTATGAATCACCTTATACAAATCACAATGGTTTATTATTAAAATTTTGTGTTTATTTAAATAAAAACACGTAGTTATTTACATTATATGCATGGCAATATTATGACTAATAATTTGCAGTCCACTGATTGTATTTAATATAGAAAATTCATTAAGAACGTGTTTAATAAGTGTATATTGCTTTTATTTATTGAACACAGTGTAAAATTGAAAACTCGTAGCATTTTTCCTAAATCGTTTTAAACATTATAACAGAAAAAATACTTAATTATTTCAGTAATCGTTCTTATTCGTTCCACTAATATTGAATTAAAATCTTTGAAAAGTTTGCTAAAAATAATCTTGTAAATAGATCTTCAAAAATTTTATTTTTTAAGCTTCTCTTTCTAGTTTATATATATTGCATTTATCAAAAGTTTAGAAGGGGAACAATTACGTTTTTTTCATGAAATAGGGTCAAATGCAAACAGCATGAATTATGCAAAACATAATACTGAAGAGAATTTACACTAGAGTAAATTCGATATTTCTTTAGTCAGTATAAACGTTTTATGACGGCGGTATCATAAAAGAAAAGCCATAATTTTCAGGAAACGTGTACTGAAAAATATATAGTTTAGAAGAAAAAGGTTAATTGTCTCTAGTAGTGGATTCTTAGGAGCGAAACTAAAATTAAAAATTTTACCTCTTAGTATGTTGGTGTTGTATTATTCTAAATACTCTTTGGATTCTTTTTATTTTGTTTATCTTTGTCAGCATATGCTTGTAAAGTTTAGTTGAATGATTTCTTATTTCAGAGGCATTCAGCGTAGTTTTCCCTGTTGGTTATCACCAATATCATATAAACAGCATAGGAGGTAGTGTATTGTTCTAAAACTATTTCATATCATTTTTCTACATTTATAAATACACAATTTGTATCATAACTTCTGATTTTTGACAGAATATATTAAAAGATGAGAATTTTAAATACGATTTTTTGATAATTTATTGCAATATCTATTTACTACTAAGATAGACTTCTTCCAAATAAGGCCATTCTCTGAATAAGACCATCAGCGTTGCAGGGATGACCAATGGCTGCATATATCTGAAAGTTTGCGTCTCCTTGATATGTAGTTTTAACCATACCAACACAGCTTCGAAGACAATTTCAGAACAGGGAATGTTTAGACACGTCGTTGTTTAAACAGCAAGTAAACTTTCATATGGAATCAGTGTATATTACTTATTGAATTTCACAATCATTCCATGATGTTCGAGATAAATTTAACGATCCTTTAGAATGTAAGTTGAAATATTCTGTATTATGCGAAAATCAGAAATCTCCTCATAAATCCAGGCAATATAAGACGTGGTCTTATAAAGGGACACTTTATTTTCATCATATATTATCATTACCGTATATTATAATATATTTGTTGATATTTGAAGAAAGCTATGGAATCTATTAAAGTAGTGGTAAAGAGTGAATAGCAAAAAATAGAGTGAAGAGCAATTGGAATCAGTAGTTTTGGTTGTTCGAAACGGCATCCCGTAAATTGAGTAGCCAAAGGCTGTTGTATTACAAAAATAACTGTTTATTTTGTTTCATTGGGTGTAATACGTACACAATATCTGTTAAATAATGTATTCATGTTAAATATTGTATGTTTGTTAAATAATCCAAAATGTTAACTAATGTATTTTGAATGCCATAGCCTTATTTAAAACACATATTCCTAATAAAAGTAGTCGTTGGGGGATACATAAAACTTACCCATCACGAATATGTATAATACAAAATATGAAAATAAAACATGTGTAAACTATATATAAAATGAATTGCAATTCGAATAAAATCGTGGTTTGATGACGTCCATAAACTTTAAATGCTCTATTACTGAATTGCGTAAAAGAAACAGCCTCATAACTCCAAAAATGTTAATCCTATTAATTAACAGTTTAATTCGTCGTATTAAGCGTCTCATTTCCAATTAAAATATATCTTTGAATTTCAATTTGAATGAAATACAGGGTCATGAAAAATCGAAGAGTGGGGGAAATAGGATTCCAAATATCTCGGCAAATAATTATCCGATCTACTTCGGGAGTCCGAAAAAATATTTTCGGATAATCAAGGTTACTGAAATTCAATAAGATTCTTCCCATTACTACATACTAAGCCCATACCAAATTTCACGTCTCGACAGACGGACGGCAATTTTTTTTTTCTAAAAATCTGTTTTTCAGAATCTAAAGTGTCTGAAACGTGTAAATCCGTAAAAAAATTGTTTTCGATTTTTAAAACAATTGCAAGACTTACCCTATACTACGTATGAGGGGTAAGTTATAATTCTAAGGTGAGTTTTGTTTTGAACTCTCCTGACCACAATTAAAACAGCGATAAGAATAAGCGTGATTTAACTTTGTATAAGGTAAAGCTAGGGGAGTCTGCGCACAATTCAAAAGAATAACAATAAAAAATTTAAGTATTAAATTTTTGCTAAACTATCCATGAATAATTTTGACTTCATTTCTTTTTTTATGCATTTCCATTGCTATTTTGTTGTTATATTGTAATTTAATAGAACAGTTGTAATAAAACCAAGAAAGTTATTTTGCGCAATATGTCCTTACAGGGTTGGTGTGATTGCGCACATGGGTAGGAGAGATTGTTACGAATAATAAATATTTAAAATGGTTAACAATAATAATTACACTTAAATGACATTGTTGTAAGGTTTTTGTGAACAATGATTAATTTATTAGGAGTGAATATTTCAACCTAATTATTAAAGAAATAGAAAAAGGAAATAATTTTAAAAACGATTAAAAAATTTTAATTAAAAGGAAAAAAAATAAAGAATCCGAAAAAGCAAGTCCAGATAAGATTACAAAATAACATTAAGTTACTTGATAACACGTTTAACTTAAAATTAGTCCATTTTAATTTTTCATTTTTTAGGCCAATTTACCAATAAGCTGCGTAATCTCTCCTAACATGGAAACTAATGGAAACAATGCGCCATCTCTCCTAAGTAGCAGATGCGCAAACTCTCCAATTTCGGTAGGAGAGATTGCGCCGCCTTTTATATAAACATGACCGCTACTAAAAGAACCGTTGATGTTCACATTGTTAGTCTAGATTAGTAGCTTATGAAAAATTGTTTAAGTTTAAAATATTTTGTACTACTGACATTGTATAGAAATTCTCATGAATATCTATGAAAATTCAAGCAGTTACTTTGGGAAAACAAAACAAAATAGCAATACTTTATCTTAGGCACTCAAAACAATCAACGTGCACTTTCAAGTAGACAGTCCACTACTGCTGTTGTACAACTACCTAAAGTCCCTGCGCGCTCACTCCACTCCCTCCCCCCGAACCTCTATTTGCGCAATCTCTCCTACCACGCAATCTCTCCTGGCATTACCTTACATACGCATAATTAGGACATCCAACAACGTTTAAAATGTTAAATCTGATACTCAACAGTTTATTGTGATCTCAAAACCTTAACGTACCCTTATTTAGAATAGGAACCTTATATATGTACTTAAACATATTTTATGCATTTTTTTCATATCAACGTTTTAAAACACCTATCTGATAAAATATCAAACCTTTCAATTCACGTACTAATACTACGTAAGAGATAATAGAGTTTTATAGAAAACAATAAATTCATATGTTTAAAATTCTTTAATTTGTGATATCGTACAGTGACGGTAGTGTTTTACATATTACTTAAGAAACAGTAGGTTATGATCGTCTTTTTAAATCAGAATATCGATAGTAAATTGTAAACAGTTATAAGATAATAAAATGTTATAGCACTCATAAATATTTCATTTTTTTAACGAATATTTTATAGATAAAATATCAGGAAAGTCTATAAGAATCGATATATTATACAGATGAAATAACTATCTCTGATGAAAGAATCAAAGTTCATAGATGAAAATAAAATATTTGTTTTGAAAATTTATGAATATATCAATACAATAATAAATTAGTAGATAGCAAGAAATTAATATAGATTTCTGTGAATAGATAATTAGTTAATTCTTATTAACAAATAAATGGATTACTATTATAAATATTTCTGATACGTAGACACAAATAATATTTATATTTTCTACGTAAACACAGCTTTTAAATATAATAGAAAAGTAAATGTAGGTGATTTTTTTTACCACATAAAATAAGTACTTAAATTATAAAGTAAACTTTTTTATGTATTCGAAGCATGTAATAATAAAAAGATATTGAATATTATTCTGTTCATATCATTACATTTTTTATTGATCTGAGTGAGAATATTTTCCGAGAAATGATCGTGTGTAGCAGTATAGCACTACAAATATTGTTCTTAAAAAATCTGAAAATGAACAAAATGTTTACCAGAACGTTAGGATTTATGTATTAAAAAAGAAAGTTTTCGTAAATGATAGTGATTCTATACGGTGATAACAAAGCGGAAAATACAAATATTTATCTTTGGATTTTTATTTACATCCTCGAAATATGCGTGTAGACTATGCAGTTGGATGTACTACGCTAAAAGTGTAACAGAATATTCTTTTAGTACATTTAGAAGCATCTCAAGAATTTTAAAGCTCCAGTTGAATATATTGATTTTGAGATTATTTATTAATAAGGTATCTACTATAAATTATATTGACTCATAATTTAAGGGTGGTACTTCTGTTAGAATACAGATGTGTCTGATTTTTCTGATACTTTTTTGTGTATATTTTTATTTTGTTGTATATTTTAATATTTCTGTATGCCTCTTTCATGTATTATATATTTATACATATATGCGAGTTTGAAATCTATATATATATATAACCTGACGTGAGTGTCCGTATATTTCACTTTGCAGCCAAAACTACCCAGCGCAGGCCACTGGTGTTTAATTGTGGTAGTAGCGTCGAATCTCCCATCGTGCACTATTGTGGTTGCATGTCGGTAGCTGTGGGGGTGTGGGATATATGGTGGTTGAAAGTGGTCAACCTAGGGCATTTTCAATTGAAAATAGACGTATGAGTCCTTATATTTCATTTTGCGGCAACAACTACTCAGCGCAGACTACTGGTGTTTGTGTGCGGTAGTGGCCTCGAGTCTTACATCATGCACTATGGTGGTTCCATGTTGGTAGCTGTGGGGGGTGTGGGAGTTATAATGATTGCAAATGGTCAACCTAGGGTATTTTCAATAAACAATATACACGTGTGACCTTATATTTCACTTTTCAGTCACAACTACTCAGCGCAGACCACTGGTGTCTGTGTGTGGTATTAGCCTCGAGTCTCCCATCGGCACTATGGTGTTTGCTGTGGGGGTGTGGCAGATATGGTGGTCGAAAGTGGTTAACGTAGAGCATATATCCTATATACAAGGTAAAGCCAGGAGAGATGGCGCGGTCGGAGAGATTGCGCACATAGAGGTTCGGGGGGGAAGGAGTAGAGTGAGCGCGCAGCGACTCCAGGTAGTTGTACAACAGCAGTAGTGGAGTGTCTACTTGAAAGTACACGTTGATTGTTTTGAGCGTCTAAGATAAAGCATTGTTATTTTGTTTTGTTTTCCCAAAGTAAGTAAAACTTGAATTTTCATAGCTATTCGTCAGAATTTCAATACAATGTCAGTAGTACAAAATATTTTAAACTTAAACTATTTCTCATAAGCTACTAATTTAGACTAACAGTGTGAACGTCAGCACTTCATTTTAGTAACGGACATGTTGAAATAAAAGGCTGCGTAATCTCTCCTACCGAATTGGAGAGTTTGCGCATCTGCTACTTAGGAGAGATGGCTCATTGTACCCATTAGTTTCCATGCTAGGAGAGATTACGCAGCTTATTGGTAAATTTGCATAAAAAATGAAAAATGAAAATAGACTAATTTTAAGTTAAACATGTTTTCAAGTAACTTAATGTTATTTTGTAATCTTATCTGGACTTGCTTTTTCTGATTCTTTAATTTTTTCACCTTTAATTAAATTTTTTTAATCGTTTTTAAAATTATTTTCTTTTTCTGATTCTTTAATCATTAGGTTGAAATATTCACTCTTAATACAATAATATTTGTTCGCAAAAACCTTACAACAATGTCGTTTAAGTGTAATTACTATTGTTAACATTTTAATCGTAGTTATTATTAATAACAATCTCTCCTACCCACGTGAGCAATCACACCAACCCTGTAAGGACAGATTGCGCAAATAACTTTCTTGGTTTTATTACAACTGTTCTATTAAATTACAACATAACAACAAAATAGCAATAAAAATGCATAAAAAACAAATGAAGTAAAAATTATTCATGGATAGTTTAGCAAAAAATTAATATTTAAATTTTTTATTGTTATTCTTTTGAATTGTGCACAGACTCCCCTAGCTTTACCTTATATATAATCCTAATGAAACGACTTTATGAAACGGCAGATTAAACGAATATATGTTAATTGCGGAATTTGTAGAACGCTGATGATACTGTATTTTTAGTATGTTGTTGCAGTCACCTATAGCATGTTTTTGCTCAACAAAGTGTATATAGCATTTATCGTTATCTTGCAGGTCCGCACAAAAGAATACTAATGTGTAAAAGGAAAATATATTAAATGCGGGATTTGTAGAACGCTGACGGTAATGAAATTTTACAATGTTGTTACAGTCACGTATATCATGTTTTATTTCTGAAAGAAGGTGTATATAGCTTTTATAGTTATTTTATAGGGCCGCATAAAATAATACGAATATATGTTAAAAGCGAGATTTGTAGAATGATAACTGTACTGTAATTTTAGCATGCTGTCACAGTCACCTACAACATGTTATTATACAAAGTCCACACAAAAAAATACGAATGTCTGAAACGAATACGTGTATATTAAATATGGGATTTGTGGAACGCTGACCGTAAAGAAATTTTAGTATGTTGTTACTGTCATCTACACAATGGTTTTACTCCAAAGTAGGGTATGTAGTATATATAGTTATTTTACAGGGCTGGACAAAAAATGCGAATATATGTTAAATGCGAGTTTTGTAGAATGCTGACTGTAATGAAATTTTAGTATAATGTTGCAGCCACCTGCAGCATGCTTTTTTCTTGAAAAATGTGGATATAGCATTTATAGTTATTTTACAGATCTGGACAAAATAATACGAAAATATGAAATAAATATTAATTGCGGTATTTGTTGAATGCTGACGGTAATGACATTTTAGTATGTAGTTACACTTACCTACAGCATGGTTGCTCTCAAAGAAGGTGTAAATAGCATGTATAGTTCTTTACAGGGCCACACAAAATAATACGAATATATTCTAAATGCGGAATTTGTAGATTGCTGACGGTAATGAAATGTTAATATGGTGTTTTTATCACACCCAGCATGTTTCGTCTCGAAGAAGTTGTATATAGTACTTATAGTTATTTTACAGTCGAACAAAAGAAAAGTAGCATATGAAAATAATAAATGTTAAATGCCGGATTTGAAGAATACTAAGGTAATGACATTTTAGCATGTTGCTACAGTTACCTACAGCATGTTTTATTTTTTCTCGAAAAAAGTTTATACATAACTTATAGTTATTTTACAGGCCCGAACAAAACAATACCAGTTAATGAAACGAATATATGTTAAATGCGCTTTTTATTGAACGCTGACGTTAAGGTATTTTTAGTATTTTATTACAGTCAGACAAGCTGCAGATAGCATGCAGACAAACAGCAGACAGTTAACAGATACGCAGGAAACACATACACACAGCATGAAGAGCTGGCAGACAGACAGCTCACAAAGTTTGCACAGATAGAAGACATTTGGACAGCAGATAGCACAGAGACCTATAACAGACATCCGACAGAGTGTAGACAGACAGAAAATAGTATACAAACAGCAGATAGCAGATATACAAACAGACAGCATACAGACAGCCGACAGATATCAGACAGATAGAGAGCAGATAACAGACAGACATACAACAGGCAGACAGGAAACAGACAGCAGATAGCAGACTGCAGACAGTTAGAAGGCTAAAAGCAGACAGAGAAACATCAGAGAGCAGGCTCACAGACATACAACAAACATACAGATAGCAAACAGACAGGCAGTAATAGACAGACAGACATACAATATACAGGCAGCCAACAGAGTGTAGACAACATACACTCAAACAGCAGGCAGACAGACAGACAAATAACGGATTGTGTACAGACAAATAGCAGACTGTTATCAGACTGATAGGAAATAGACATACAGCAGCGAGAGCTGGTAGATAGGCAGCTGACAGAGAGCCTACCGAATTTCGCCAGACAGACAGCAGACAGTTATACCGAAAAGAAGCAGAAAAGAGAGCAGGGAGACATACAGCAAATAAACAGCAGACAGATGGATAGGAAACAGACAGTATACAAACCAATAGTGATTGAGTTCAGGCAGAAAGGAAGCAGACAGACAGCAGAAACAGTAATCAGGCGGACAGACTTACAGTAAACTGATAGCAGACAGACAATCAGTAAACAGACAGTAGACATACATACAGACAATAAATATTGAGAAATAATTGATCACATGTTCTGTGCGCGGAGTTTAGCTCACTGCGTTATGTAATGTGACGTAACCCCGAACTGATTAGAAAACTTGTTTTCCTTTAGTTGGAATAATTTGTATCTAGAATATGGAGCTTCTAGTGTTTACCAACTATAAAAGTAAACGATTTAACCTTACCAGCAACCAAAGAAACTTTAGTGAAACGTTTTCGTTTACGTGAGACTATTTTAAACCATTTTTGGAGGCGCTGGAAGAATGAATATCTCCTCAACTTGAAATCTGCTCACTGCACGGATCAAAATAAAACATCTGATTTCAAAATAGATGATGTTGTGCTTGTACATGATGAACATTTACCTAGAGCTTTATGGAAGTTGGGAAAAATTACAAAAACATTTGTTGGAAGAGACGGAAAAATAAGGGCATGTGAAGTGAAAACAAACAATTCCATTATTAAAAGACCAATAAATCTCTTGTATAATTTAGAGCTAAGAGACTTGAAAAACTGAAAAACTTTTTTTTTCATTTAGAGACTAAACATTTTCTTGATGGCATTTGTATTGGACTTTAACTCCTCTTACTTATCCTTTTTGAATTTTTCTAAAATAATTCTTTACCTGATAATAGAATGTACATGAATAATATCTTTAACTATTTTTTTTTGTATTTTTAGTAGAAGATACAATTGTAATTTGTTTTTGTGCTTATTGAAGAAGGTATGTAAGTATCACTGGAATATATATATTTGCATTGTTTCTTGAATTTAATATTTGGAATTTTCTTGTGTTCATGATTCAATCTAGATAGTATATCAAACTTTGATTTCCAGGACTATATAGTAGTTGTATCTTGACCTAAATTATTTTAAATTTAAATAATTTATTTTGTATTTGACTGTCTACTTAAAGTTTACTACTTAAGGCAAAACTTTAAAAATGTTTTGTTTTACTCACTTGGTTTCATTCTTGAATCTTATTATCTTGGATATATTATTATTATTTTACTTTTTAAAATTTAATTTAAATCTTGTACTTGGAATATATATTGATCTTGAATAATATTATGTTAAATTGTTTACTTGAATACCTTAATATTATTTTTAATTTGAAAATTGTATACATCTTAGATAATTGAAGTATTATTTGTTAATTGAAAACTAGGTTACTTGTATTGATGTTATATATATATATATGATGTTATATATGTATTATGTACATTGTTGAAAATTTTTTGATGAACCCCCATGTGTTCATGGTGGGGCAGGATGTTGAGAAATCATTGATCACATGTTCTGTGGGCGGAGTTTAGCTCACTGCGTTACGTGATGTGACGTAACCCCGAAGTGATTAGAAAACTTGTTTTTCTTTAGTTGGAATAATTTGTATCTTGAATATGGAGCTTCTAGGCAGCTCTCCTGAAATTTATTATTCTTTTCAGTCTAATTAAGTTTATTAATTTACTGTTGTGTTAAGTTTATTGTTAATAAAAAGAAGAAAAGACTACAAGACTTTTATTCTGCCATTATGATTACCACACTTCCCCAGAATATTTTAAATTGTTTTGTGCTTTCAACATTACGTTTTTCTGACACCTGCTGATTATTATCATATTTTTCAATAGATAGCACACAGGCACAGACAGACAGAAGACAGGCATACAACATATAGACTGCCGAGTGTAAATCAGTCAGACAGCAGCAGACAGTTAACATGCAGGAAGAAGACAAACAGAGAGCCGTCAGATGATATACAAATACCAGGCAGAAAAAAAGAGAAACAAATACAGAAAAAACCATCGAGAAATATACAGACCTACAAAAATGCGGGGGTTGACGGACGAAGGACGCAGCGAGCAGAGCCCTTATTTTTCTATATAATTTAGACGTGTCTGTCACTTTGATTAACTTTGCAGCAACAACTAGTCAGCGCAGACCACTGGTATTTGTGTGTGGTAGTAGCCTCGAGTCTCCCATCGTTCACTATAGTGGTTGCATGTCGTTAGCTCTGGGGGTGTGGGAAATAGTGTGCTTGAAATTGGTCGACCTATAGATTTTCTGTTTTCGACCAAAGTGTACTAAAAAGGTTTGGAATCTTCTAGAATGTACTGAAATGTTTTGAATGCACCAGAATGTTCTTGAATGTACTAGAATTTTCTAGACTGTACTAAAATATTCTTTATATTTTATACATACACATATATTTTTTTACATATATATATATACATACATATACGTATTTTTTTATTAGATTTACATATGGACCCAAAGGATCGAGAACGTTTTGGAATGTTCAATGACAATTCTGTGGAGGTGTGGGAGATATGGTGGTTAAAATTTGTCGACGTTAGGCCTTTTCATATTTTGATCAAAGTGTTCTAAAAATGATAGAAGAAACAAAAATGAAATGTCTTTTAATGGAACTATGTCTTTAAATGAAATGTCTTTCAACCTTCTAAATTAAATACAGAAAAACACTTACAGAATATACGCGTCACTTAGAATATACATGCATTGTGTTCAGGTCCAAATGGACCCAATATTTTAGATATTAATTATTAACAATACTTTCATTTTCAATTTTTGAACAAAATCAATGGAACAATTTCTTTTTGTCTTTAAGAAAGAACTCGACATAAAACACAACACTTTTATGCATATTTATCTACAATTAATTCAAGAAAGTACAAAAAAAAAATCAGAAATTTCCATTTTTTACACAAAAGAAATCTAAGTTAAAAGTACGTTAGATAAATTTTATTACATTTATCAGATATCCTCAATATGTAAAAATAATAGAAGTAATTGAAATACAATAAAATTATATTCTTTACTATGTTTATGTCATATATATGGACAAAGGTACCTGCTAACGACTGTATTTCCAATATAGTAAATTTTTCCTCACTGAGCATCTCTAGAATTTCATTTTGTACATACGTGATTCAAGTGCTACTTGTATATGTATTTACCACACTTCATGCATACATTTTGAAATTTATTGCCTGATATAAAAAGATAGCAGCGACGTCTTTTATTGCTTGTGCTCCTTGAACTCTGTGATTCTGCAGTTGAATTTCAAAAGTATTTTGACTGACCTTGCGCACTTTTCCCTATTTTAGCTGCAGCTTCTTGGAATGGGAGCACACCTCTTCTACGAATATTGTTTTGTATTAACGACATACCTAGAGCTTTAATAAAAACTTGTCGTCTTCTCTGTGATTTTTATTTGCAATTCGGATTTTCTGCCAGGAATAGTATGTACGCAATCATCTTTGAAATAGCAAGAATATTTCAAAATACGACTGGCCACTTGTTAGTTTTGTTCTTCTATAAGTATAGTATGAAATCATTTTATCTAAGGTGTCTACATCCCAGGTAATGAGCTTGCTGATAGTCTAGCAAGGAAAGGGTCGATTACTCCCTTTGTTGGACCAGAACCAGCTATTGGCATTTCTAAAAACTGCATCAGAACTACTGTTTTTAAAATTCTAAGAGAGCAGCAGAATCAAGAATGGCTTGACTCAAGTGGACAGAGGAAAGCGAAAGAACTCAACAGTAGCTGCCCTAGTAAAAGGGCACAGGAACTCATTGGACTCAGAAGGAATAGTCTACGAAATATGGTGGATCTGTTAACAGGGCACTGTAGACTTAATAGACACCTTTGCATTATGAAGGTGGTCAGTGATCCTCTTTGTAGGGGTTGTAAGTACGAGGAAGATACTGCTTCACATGTCCTTTGTAGCTGTGAAGCATATGCTGCCTATAGTTTTGAACACCTGGGTCGACATCTGATTGAGCCATAGGAAATTCAGGATATTTCTATCAAATGTCTGCTGAATTTTATGTCAGCTACTGGCCTGTTTAGGGACTAAGTGGGGATGGTTGTTTCCTCTTTCATCTTTCGAGGACAGTACAATTGACTTCTGGTCACGGTGCTTTGGCTTTCGAGCCCCCCCCCGCAGTAATACAGTACAGTGAAAGGTGTCTACAGCACCGTTTGTGGAATTATAATCAAGAATTACTTGAGGTTTTTTTAGATTTTGGTGTGTCAACTTCTTTTTTCAGAGAGTACTTTGCTCTGAATAATAACGCATTTATTTATTTTTGGTTTGTATCCAAGCATACGTACCAAAGAATACATACCAAGCATTTGGTACACAAGCATAGTATCATTCGTGAACACAAATGTATTTGAATAAACTTCCTTGTTTTTAGTTTAGAGCAATTCAGGGGAAAAGAGAGGTTTGTTTCGTCTCATTGTTATATTCCTTTTCAGTAACATCTGTCCAAGTGTATATGAGGAAAAGAAGTTACCACATTTTATATTATGTCCTTTCAGATAATAAGACAAATCAAGAACAATCCTAAGACGCTGATCTTTCTCATGTGGTTAGTTTCTTGGCCTACCTGAAAATAGCTCTCCCTTTCTCTGCAGCACACAAAATTTATGTACATTCATTGCAGAATTTAAATATGCCAGCAAGCAAAAGTAAACCTATAAAAGCACTGAATTCAGTACTATAAATTTCTTTCCACTTATCTCCAAACACACGTTTTCCTTCTATATTTGAGTTCAAGATGACAATTTTCTCAATGTCTTTTGCAATAAATAACATGAAAGCAGATGGTTCATCATTAATTCTTGAAGTATTGTATATAGTAGGTCCGGATAAAAAGTTCAAAATATCCTTCGAGGGACGTTTACTTGATTTCAAAGATGGTACACTTCTATACTGAATCAATTTATCTTTGGACAAATAGATGATGTCCGTAAATTCAATTTCGAGTTCACCGTCGTCCAAAGATAATTCAGAAGCATCATAAATGTGGTCTTGTAATTCCAATATAATTATTTCGTCATTTGAAGCAGCTACTACCATATATGTCGGAATGGCATCGGCTCGGCAGCAGATAAGAACAGACGACAGCGCCACCATTTCTTCAGCGGTAAAACATTCCCGCCGCCAGAGATAATTTTAAAGAAGCAAGACGTACCTAGCTGTATCTGATCGTAACGAAAGTTACATAGAGATATATTCTAGAACGACGATTATTGGAACTTATTATTTTTATCTGTATATAATTTAGTGTGAATAATTTAATATAATCTCTTAATTAAATTAAAGTGTCTTCTTTTATTGAAAATACTCACCACTATGCAACAAGTCTTCAATTAACATATATAATAAAGATCTATCCATCATTGAACTAATAAAATAATCACTGCTATGAGCTGGAAATGGTACGATAATTTCTAATTACACAGAACTATCAGGGCAATTTCTAAAACTGCGACACTTTTCAAAGGAAAACAAGAAACCCCCTCTAAAAACTTTTAACGCTTCTCATTCGTTATGACATTCATGCGTCTCCAGAAAGGGGAATTTAGAGGGGAATTCCCTCAAACAATCTTTTGAAACTTCTTACTATTTCTAAAAGTTTTTGTCTAGACTTGTGTCATCATTACACGTTTCCAGCAATCAAATGTAACTATAAAATAAGTATATATATTTAAAATATAGTGCAAATGGCTAACATATAATACATAGTAGAGGAGGGGAAGTGTGCCTAATATCGCACTCCATGATTTCTAAGTGAAGTACTTGCTTG
Organism: Maratus michaelseni; assembly: GCA_963931845.1. Lineage (NCBI taxonomy): Eukaryota > Metazoa > Arthropoda > Arachnida > Araneae > Salticidae > Maratus > Maratus michaelseni. The sequence continues at coordinate 432,323,801 of OZ007588.1, forward strand.
CATTTTGGTGGTCGTTGTTTAAACCTGATCCTCCTTTAGTAATTTTAGTCCATTAGTAATTTAGAATATGAATAAAGTAATTCAAGCAGTATAGTATCCGGGAATGGGTTTGGGACGAGCTTCAATATTTCATGAAGTTCCAAAATCGACACTGAAATACAAAGTATATACAATTAATTTCTGGGCTAGGCAAAAGGGTTCTTTGTTAGTAACGTTACAACTCATATTTCTTACAAACATTTTTTGAAAAGAGTAACTTCTATTGTGTTCCTGATATCGCACGAAGGGTGCGATATTACGAAGCGTTTTGCATATTTATTTGCAAAATATATGTTTCTTTTATTGGACACCATTATAAGCGAAAAATGTTTTATTAGAATGTTTTATGTGCCCATACCGTCAATCAATTTCAATTTGTTGTACAGTCAAGCCGAATTAGATAAAAATTTCAAAATGGGTGCGATATTAAGCATACTTCCCCTAATAATATATACATTTACGATTTATAAATATATGTATTCTCCATATTACAAAAGATGAAATTGTGCTTTATCTTTTTAAATCTAGGCATTTTAGCATAAGGATCCAAAAGGATCCGAAAACAGTGTATGCAAACTTTTTTTGACAAAATAGGCTTATGTTGCAATCAAAATTAAAAACGAGTATATTTCACAGAAGAGAAAATTGAACACATTCGTGCAGCCACCTTGTAATAGCCATGATATTTTTAATTTTATTACAAAATTAAATGGATTTTGTTTCGAAATGGATCCGAACACATCAGCAGGGTTAATCGTTATGAAAGTGCAAATGGTGATAGATGAATGTTTTTAACATTTTATGAGAGGCAAGTATCTCAAATGAAAATAGACAAGAAAGAATGGGTATCATATCTATTATGTTTATTGCGATTAGGGGTGTATGAGGAAAAATCATTTACGGAGCATTTTATCTATATTTCAATATTTCAAACATAATGAGATTGATATTAACCACTGAAGTGGATTACAATATGCTTTCTCAAGAGTATCGAATAAGTAGTATTTATAATTGGTTTACAGGGACACCTAAAATAATTCCATTACATTATGATATATGGAAAAAAATATTTGCGGTGGATTTGAATGATGTCATGATATTAGAAAAGTATTTTTACTACAAAAACTTAACGAGTTATGTTAATGCATTTTCATCGTTTTTCATCACTAAAAACACGTCTTTCCGTTTCAGTGGCTTATCGAATTTGTGTTTTTTACAGTGGATTAAAAAGATTGTTTTGTATTGTTATTGGATATTTTTGATATGGCAGACACATAACAATAAAGAATTATTTTCTAATTTAACAGCCGTCAATAGATTTTTAATACATTTCTACAGGCATTGGAAATCAATTACTTTAAAAATAATTTATAAACAAAATTAGAAAATATCATTTTTGTAAAACATTTTGATTTTTTTTTAACATTGCAAATCTTTTCTTAATTTTCTCAAAATTCATGGTGGGGAGTAAATCTACAAAACCCAAATAAATAAATATATAAATATATAAACATATCCAATGATCCTATGTCACATTTCATTTTCACTCTAAATTTCACGTATACATGTGATAAAAATTCTTGTAAACATAAAAGAAATGAACTAGTCTTAGCTGCAATAAATCACTGTCAGATTAAAAGCAAGAAGTGATGTATTCTACTTTAGTGCTTTCAGAATGACAAAAAAAGTTAAGGAATAAATATAAATATGTATGGCTTTTTTTAAGAGAAACCCTTAAGAATTTCTCTATTATTTGCATTACATTTACTGCAATATACATATATATATATATATATATATATATATATAATTAATTGTCAATTCAACAGTATTTTTTCCGAAAAGGTACGAATAATTATATTTAATATTGTACTTCATGTATAGCTTTATTCGATCTAAGAGAAATTAAAACACATCTCTCTAAACACATACTATTTCAAATACAGTAAAACCTCCATAAGGGACACTCCCGAATAATGTCTCTTAATAGAATCATATTTATAATTTCAAAAATATACAAATCAAATATAGCTTTTAGATATGGAAATTGCTTTAGAAGGAGCTGTATACATAGAATGAATATGGCAAATTTAGTTTTTATACTCTCTCCTTTTTGTATAGCTGTTATTTTAAAAAATATATTGTTCCCCGTCTAAATAGGACATTTCAAAAAGGCATTTATTTTCACATAACAACTTATGAAGCTTGAATTTAATGAATTTTGAATGTTTTTTATCCAATAAAAATGGAAAGCCATGTTTATTATTATGAAAACCGTATGTTATAAAATACATGTTAATACCTGCATAATAATTAAAAGTACATTTGGAAAATAAAATTTGCCAAATTTTTATTTGCTACAAAAAAACAAAAAGAAAAAGAAAAAGAAAAAGAAAAAAAAGAAAAAAAAGAAAGAAATTGGAAAAGGAGAGAGGAGTGAAGAGTATAACTCAAAAAGGGAATTTTGAAGACTTTTATAAAACAGTAAATTATTTCTGAAAACTGAATTGAATATTGTGTTTATTAACTTTCTGTATCTACTTTGTTTTTATTAACCTCATTTTTCCTTTATAATAGTTAATACTGCATTTAACGTGCTAAATGCGCATTTTTATCAAAAATTAGATGCGAAAAGGAAGGTGTGCATTATACATGAAATATTCCGGACACTATACCATGCGACTAAAACCATACATACTTTCTCTAAGTCACCAAAGGTAACACATATTGAGATACAATTAGTGAAATATATTGAGATACAATTATACGAATATAAAATAAGTGAGTAACCTGACTCTTACATGCTGTAGTATGTTTATTATGTGCAAAACCCTATAGTAATTAATAACTTTTTCTGCGTTTTGTGCACAAATGACGGGAAAAAGGCAAATATTTTAAGTTTTCTTCAATTAGTATTAATAAAAAAGTAAAAAAAAATAAAAATATATCAATTATAAATGCCTCATATAACTTTATTAAATTGCAAAACTAAAACGGTTAAAAAAAAAGAAAAAATACATAGGCTTTCAAAATTACTTATACTTAAGAGTCACAAGCACATCATCATTAGAACTTTAGCTAGTTTTGCTGGAATAGTCTTAAGCACATGTTGTATTTTCAAATATCATATCATCTTCACTTCTAAATATATAATATTTGATATTCCTGTTACTTTGAAACTTTATATGACTACCTGTAGAGGGAGATTGTTTTTATTTGAGTCAGGATTTCATTTTTTTTTATTCTCGGATTTTATGTTGTTAAAATACTATAGTGCACATTATATACGAGACATACTTTTCTCTCCTTTTTCCCAGTTAAAAACAAGGATGCGCATAATGAGTTAATACAATGTATCTGTTTTATGAAATATTATTAAGATGAAAAGTATTATTTTTCAATTTATTTTACCTTTTTTAAGAGCTTGTGGTTGTCTGTTTGCATTTGGTCTTGTTCAGAAGGTTATTTTATAATGTGCCACTGTTAAAATGGATGGGGATGCTCTATTACGAAGTGAATTTCTATTACGATTTTACAACACTTTTGTTTTAATCGGCAGGCTGCCGATAGTTGTTTGAATTATTATATCAGAGGTATAATAAAGCATTGTGTTCTACTGCAACTACATAAAATTTGTATTTGCATTTTGAGTATAAAATGCTTAACAAGAATAATAAATTGGAAGTGTTTTTTTTAATGAAAATACAGCTTTACATATTTTTAAGTGGGTTAACCCGCTCCCCACCAATCTAAGAAAAATGTAGGAAAATCTACCATGTTACAGCAGTATCTACGACATAGAAACTATTTTACTGTTAGTATACTATATCAGTTAAGCAGATAATTATAGCTTCCAATTACAGGTTTACAAGAACGGATTTTATAGGAAACATAATTTTATTATGCTACATTTAAATAAACTTATTATATTAAAAGAAACATATACATACTGTTAGAAAATTGTAAAGCTTGATGTAAGGTTATTGCGGAACAGTTTCGTTTCACAATATCTTTCACCGTACTTATCACTTTGCAAATTTTACTTAAATGTTTTCTTCATATACTTAAATAAATTTCACATTTTAGAATAATATATTTTGATGAAGAATTTTCATCGCATTTATTCTAACTGGGAAAATATTTTTGAATAACAATTCTTTTGTGATTTAAGTATGTATTTCGATATTAACATGATTATTTCAGATTGTATACTTCAACGTATAAAGCAATATTATTTTCTCACTTTAAAATGATTTCGAATTGCCATGCAGAGATTTTGTGCAAATATTACACTTCATTTTAGATTTTAAAGATTTTAAGTAATACAGAGTGAGTTCCTTAATGTAGAGTTTTGTGTAATAATTTGTATAATTTAAATTTACTTGAGTTCTTAAAAAGTATATGTCTCTTTAGAGTTTTTGAAAACAAAGTAGTAGGTACATTTTCCTGATATTTTATTCATTTCTTTGCTATTTTTTCTGTTTAAAATTTTATTTAAAAATTAACATAACTAACATTTTATAATTTCTTTATACAGCGTGTCCGAAAAGTCTGTAAACTGTTGATTAACTCGAGAAATGCAAATAAATTGAAAAACGAAAAAATACAAATACAATATATTTTGGAAAAATCTATTCTGTAACATCAAACTTACCCACCCCCTTCCCTACCCGTAGGGGGCAGAGGAGGGCAACTTTGAAATCCTAAATGATAACCCATATTTTTTATTGTAGATTCCGATTCTACGGAAAAAATATAACTTTTGAACTTAATATATTTTTGTTCAGGATCATCGTAGCAAAATGCAGAACCCCAAATCGTGAGAGGCATTGGGCAGAGTACAAGAACTGATGGTCATTGACCAAAATTTGGGAAGAACTTCGTTTTGGATCCGATGAGTCCCAAAAAATAAAGTTATTTTTCCATGTTTTGGTGGGTGGGGGGATCATTCAACTGAAGAGGGGCGAAAAACTCAACTTTTTCTTAAGTATGTCAAGTGAGGTATAGTTTATTATGTATTTTTAATTATGAATTAAATAACACCATCCGCAAGTCAATACGAAGATTGTTACAAAGTTACGGCATGTTTTATGAATAAAACGTTGAACATTCTACTTTATTACATGTAAATTTAGTACATGATTATTACCATTTTGAGGACATATAAGAAATTTAAGATTATTCAATCTGATGTAAAGAACTTGTTTTGAATCTAAAATAAGTAATAGAGTTGGACTTAAAATAAGTGTAATAAAGTATAATTTTGGACTTTTTATTCATAAAACTCGCCGTAAGTTTGCGACAATTGATTGTATCGAATGATGTCATTTGATTCAGAATTAAAAATATATAATAAACGATACTCAGCTTGTCTTACTTCAGAAAAGTTGAGTTTCTCGTAGCCCATGAGTCAAATGCTCCACTTCCCCCCCCCCCCCAAAAAAAAAAAAACATTTTTAGTATTAATGTTTATTAACATTGTTTGTTAAAAAAAAAATATTTTAATGATATATTTTAAGTGCTATATTAAAACTAAAATTTGGTACTTTATGAGAAATAATATACAAATTACGATAAAAATTTAAAAAAAATAATCCTTAAAGACGGACATTTTACTACATCTTATGACAAATTGCACAGAGACAAAATAGTATAACGTTATTAGGTTTTAGTATAACTGCAATTTCATTATGTATATTGGAACCGTTACATTAAATGAGCTTGAATACCGGCTTTTCATGGTCGCATGCATCTTTTTGCTTGCTTGTGGAGTAAATAGTGCCCACTAATGACCCCCAGACAACTTCAAATGGAGCTAAATCTAGACTATTTGCAGGGTCTAAACTGCAAATAGTCTAGAGCAAGTCTAAAGTATTTATATTTTCTTAGCGAAATCAAGCTTTGGATGATGCAAACTAATGCGCGGTAAAAATGTCAAGTTTAAAATTCGAAACTGTCTCATTAAATAATTCGAAATATCTTTTTAACTGAATATCCAGTGTTTTAAAAATGTGCTAATATAATCCATTTTAAGTTCACATTACATAGAGTAAATCCTAAGCTTGCTCAACAGCAAGTTTAAGATTTACTTCATGCTAGTGGGCGAATTTTTTACGAAAATATCAGTGATCTACCTCCATGAAAAATTCGTATCAATAATGCTGAAATTCCTCTGATCTTTCCAGATTTAATTTCTTTTCGACATTAAAAAAAAAAAAAAAAAAAAAAAAAACGCTCGACAGTTCTTTGTTTTTTGTTTGCCATTTTTTCCGATCCTTGGCGCTGTGTTACATGAAACATTTTGGGTTTGCGTATCCTCTTGTATTTTTATATTTTATACATTCATTGCTCGAAAATACTCTATACATTGTTCTTCTACTTATATTTGATTGTACACTTATTTTCTCTGCTAACAAATTTTCTTTACAATAAGCCTAAACAATTTAATTTTCTTTTTGGTTATTTTTTTTTTCGAATGCTTTTTTCCCTTCTTTATTCCTTTGCAAACATAAAATTTGATGCAATAAATATGGAAAATCTTCCAATACGACGTTCGAATTAGAAAACTTTAACCATCTGCATTTCTGGCGTGAATTTGCCTTCTTTAAAATTCTCAGAGGTCATTCGGCTTACCTATGTTCAATGCAGCATTCAAAATCAAATTTATATATCCAAATCATCGTTAGGCGATAGTTTTAAACTTAACCATTTTTTTTTTGTAAATATTTAGCATCTGCAGTTAAATTAAACTGATGAAAGGGAAAAAACAAATATCGTAATAAAATTTCGTCTCAGCGTAAAAGCACATGACTGTAAACCATTATCATACTGAAATAAATAAATGCCAGATATAGTTATTAAAATATTTATTTTTATAAATTTTATCGCTTTTAAACAAGATTGCTTTTTTCAAATTTATAACAGGCGATATTTTACAGAAACAAAAAAAGCGTGTGCATATTTTTAGTTAAGCACTATACTGTATACATTCATAGTGAAATTCATAGTGATACATTGCTAACAAAATATTTCTACTTCTAAGAAGCTATATTTAATATGTTTGTAAAATTACCAATTTTACAAGTACACATATAAATATTTTACGACTAATCTTCTTTCTTTCTTTTAAAAGCCATAAAACACTTACGATGTTTGATATCACATGAAAGAGAAGGCCAGTGATAATGTTTCCAAAAAGTCCTTTTATTATGGTTCTAAAAAATATAGAATGATCGATAACATCAAATAATGTTTTTTACCCTATATGTTCGGTGTGGTTTCTGAGAAAACTCAATGCTTGCGTTTAAAGAGTAGGGCGTAAAACGTCTAGTTTCAGTGTGATGTTTTTATTACTTGTGGCTTTACATTGACAAAGTACTTATCAGCACTTATGTTTCATGTCCAATTTTCATGAAACCACCGGAGATTAGGGAATGGTAGAAAAAGATACTTCTAAATAAAATGGATACTAAAACAAGTTTTTCTCACTTCAAGATCATATTTTATTACAACTAATTCCAGAATATTATTTTCATATATTATTAGATGCCTCCGTTGTTTTAAATAGAATATTGTAGCTATATTTTTTGAAGAAAATAAAGTATATCATTGAATTGTAATGTAACATTCAGAGAAATGTGTTGCTTCCAAACATTAACCGCCGCCATTCGGAACGAAACTTGAGTATTATGTTTCTGAGCTAACTTTATACATCGTAAATATGCTTCATTTGATTTATTCAATTGACATGGCATGTTTAAATTTTTCAGGTGTCTGAAAATGTTTGAAATTAGGATTTTACTTTAAAATTTTGTAACAGACCAAAATAAAATTCAATTTTAATACATAGTTCAGATTTGTTAGTTTTTAACATAACAGAACTGAGTAATACAATAAAAACAGAAAATAACTAGTCGGATGTGCCAATCCCAAAACTTTCTTCTATCTCAGTCATGTTAATACTTCAAAATTCCCTATCACATCGCCAATAAAATCAATATTTTTCGCCATTCTGATGTACGTCATGTGCTTGCGAATCGTCGGGTTACCGGGATGCGTTCAACTGATGTATGCTAAACTAAGAAAAGTCCTTCTGGCCTGAACCGACAGGAACAAATAGCCTCCCTATTCCTTGGTTTTACGATTTCAGCTAATTTTACTGGAAAACAAAAAGGTAAAATGCGTGGAACCTAATTAAAGAAGATTCAATCCCAGTACTCGTCAACATTGAATTTGAATGAGAATATCGCCAAATTAGTCCTCTACAGCCAAGTTGGCTTCATTTATGGCCACATATTTTGGTCGCAAAATTTGGCGATATTTCGCCAACTGTCGCCAAAGCGAGAATTTGACGTTGGTGAATATAAATATACAGTGATAAGCATATAATAGGAACAATGGTTACAACAATGAAAGAAAATTTTCTGAAACTATGTTAACTAAAACTCATAAATTAAACCCGTTTATGGATGAATTCTGCTGTCTTGTTTGAAAATGTCAGCCATCCTAAAATTTCAAACCGCTATATCTCAGCCATTTTTTAAGATAGAGGCAAAACAAAAATTGTTCCGGATTCTCCGAATCAAGGCCGAACATTTAACGAAAAAAACTTTTAGTATTTCTCATTTTTTGTACATCTTTTTGAATTTGAAATCTTTAAATTGATATCACAGCGCCGCCTTTCGTCGAAATATCCCCAAATTCTAATAGAACCTACTTGCCATAGCCAAAAACATTCAATTTGAAGAATAACTTCATACACTTTTCGATGATACAATGAGGTCGGACATAATGGACATACGGACAGACGGACAGACGAAATTTTGTAAAATCATTTTTTTAAGAATCTCTGACCCCTAAAACGTGTAAATCCGTCGAAAACCGGAAGTCGAAAAAAAATTTGATTACAATACTTTCTTCTATTATACATAGTAGAAAGTAAAAAATTCAGAGGTGAACTGAACTTTAGTGAAGAAATACTTTTAATTACCTTTATTGAACCTGTATAAGTAAATCACTTTACAATTGATGCAGAGAGCTAATTTTTATATTGTAGAAATTTTTCGTAATATATATATATATATATGTTAAAACTTGGTTGCACAGTTTTCACTTAAACATCCCAAAACCTGAAATTCTGCACATACGGAGTTTCTAAAATGAAAGATGAATTTATACGATTGATGATTTCTTAAAAAATAAAAATACAATATCCTAGTTGATCCAGTGAGAAAATATAAAAAAAATATTACGTCTTTACTATGGTGCAATACACCAACGTGATTTAGTAAAATCAGCTAAAATATTTAAAACTTATTAAACATACTACTATATAGTACAAATTTGGACATTGCAGGTAAAGCAATCCACTGTTACTGAAACAGAAATCTGATTTTAAATATGTTTCATGTTTTAGAGAAATACAGGCAGTTACTATGAGCAGATTTCAGCTTACAAATAGTGATGTTACGCAAATTATTTAGAAAAAAAAAAACATTCAACACATGTTCAAAAATATTTAACACTGAGTTTCTTCACGTTATGTAATGAATCATATATTTAATCATCTATTCATCTATTTATTATTATTACCCTTTGAAATGTATTTTTATTTGAGTATTTTGTAATACGTTGTGACATATTATTAAATCTCTTTATGAGGGGAATTTATTTATATCAAGAAAAGTGAGCAATTTATCTATTTATTTCCTTTTGAAATAAAAATAAATGCTACTTTACAGTTTTATTTGATTAAAACTTTATTTGCGTGCTTTTCTTAAAGTGTATTCTGCATTGGTACAGTTCGTAATTCCAAAAAGTTAATTTGCTTTAAAAAAATAATAATAATATCATGACATATGTAAAAATACAGTAAAAAATGACTATTTACTTAACATATTTTAAAATTAAACTATTTAAATTTCTGAAAATCTGATCCCTAATATTAAAAACTGCAATTTAAGAACCGTCGATTGAAAAATAAATGTTAATGTTTCTAAATTTTGATCATACTGATATAGTACCGAAGAAGCACAAACTGAGAAAAGATAATTTAAAGATTTCAACTGTGAATCATTTAAATGGAAAATTAACGCCTTTTTCACATATATATATAATCATCGCATCTTTACCTTACCAACAAAATTTACTAGGAATGTACAAACACATTTTAAGCAAAATATTGGAAAATGGATATTTTTCTCAGTTTTCTCACAATGAAGGGCAACGTGTTCAATTAGTCTACTTTTATTTAATCGATTTTTTTAGTCTTACATTGCTAATACTTACAAAAATATGAAAATTTCACATTATCTTAATATGAAAATTCAATGTAAATTTTACCAATTCCATACCAGTTTAAACAAGAACGAAAAATTATGCATCCAGCATAGATTATGAAACACTTTCCAACTCATCCAGAAAACTGTAAAGAAAATTCACCGTTAAATAAGGGTAAAAGAAGATATATAAGTAAACAGTTTAGAAAACATATACCACATTAAAATATACAGTTTTCGAAATAACCTTCCATTGCAAAAAATGTAGTCAAATTATTTTGTGCAGCCCTGTATATGATCTGTAGATTTGGATATATAATACATAGCATGATAAAATTTAGTTCAGTTTAAAAACTCACATTCAGGAATATTCGCCAATCAATGGAAATGCACTCGAAATCTTTTGTACAGCCTTGTATATTATCTAAACACTTTTGTTCACATCACATATTAAGCTAAAATTTAATTCAAGTAAAAAACGCATAAGACAACTTAACTCTCACTTCGAGCAATTACCAACCATAAACGACAATGAATTTTGTTCTTGCTGTATATGAATTTATTGATATTCCACAAACTTATAGTAGTCTACTAAATATGGTTTAACAAGAAAATGCGTAACAAAATTAAAACCTGCCCTTAAGCAATTCACTCCCATAGTGCGTGATACTTATGAATTCCCTTGTGTAGTTTTGTATATGATCAACCGAATTTACACACACCACTTAATATGAAAACAAGTAATATAAAAAAAAATTAAAGTCAATTCCTACTTTTTAATCATAAATATATAAAATAAACCCGTGCAGCATTAATGTCCCATGTTATCTTTATTGAACATTATTTTATAATCATCGTTGCGGTATTTTATTTCTGTGGCATCACTAATTTGATATAAATCTTTCATTTCATTTATGAAAACAATGGGAGGAATTTTTTTCTCCCATTTAAAACTAAAATTAATTAATTTAATTTAATTAATGAATTAATATTTGAAAAAACTGTATTAACATAAAGTGTCATCCACTACAAGTTTAAAAAAAATTATTTGAACTTGAGTGGATGAATAGAAAACATTTTATTAACGTTTGAAAATTTGAACAAGATATATATAGAGAGAGTGTGAGCTAATAGTAGGAATTTAAAAAATTAGTTAAATTTAAAAACGCAAACCAAAGTTGAAAACGCACTTATCACGCATAGACTGTAATTATCGCACGTATACTGTAACCGAATTTTTTCGTGTGTCGCTGTAAATGAACGATAAACGCAATGCACACCATACTTTTAAGCGAGCAATTTATAGTGCACCTCAGTAATGCGTATAATTTTCATTATCTTTGAAATAGTGAAACATCATTAAATTACACTGCAGACAATTTTTCCCCGTCAAACAATGTGTAACAGAATTCTTTTATTTGACCCTGTAAATGAATAATAAATGTTTTGCACTCCATATTCTACAAAAAGCATGTTTTAAAGCGGTTCATAAATATATATATATTTCATCATGTTTTAAATGGCATAGCATCATCAAAATGCATTTGAAACAATTATTTCCCATTAACTGCAATGTAACGGAATACTTTTGACTGTCCCTGTAAAAAAACTATAAGTGCTAAGCCCCTTATTTGAAATAGGAAACATGCTGTAGTAGACGATAATAACATACAAAAATTTCAGGGCAATCGAAGCATATTAGAGTGAGTTAGCGTGAGTTAGAGCACGGACAGACGAACAGACGGCAGACAAATCGAAGTTATGAACACTTTTCAATTAGGTTGGAAAGTGTTAAAAAGAAAGTTCCATGCTTTATAATGTTAAAAAAAACATTCTATTAAAATAATACGTTGGAAGATTTAAAATTTCTGTTTAACTTTTCATACATGTACTTTATTTTTTTTTTTCTTTAACCTCTATAAACTATATAAGATTTTCAAAATTAAACAAGAACAGGGAATATATAATTTCATATCGACTCAATAGTAAAGTTTCAATTTAAATATAACAATTATTTGAATATTTGAATTACATTTATACAATTCAACGTAAGTAATAAAATGGAGAGCACAGTAAAAGTAGCTTTTAATTTAAAAATAATCTGGAACATATTAAATTCCTAAGTAATTTTATTTCTATTACGTTTTAAAACCTGATTTTTGTAACATTCTACATTCTTTTAATCAATATTATTGTTTGAAACAGGACTTATACAAGCATGTATTTTAAAGTTTCAATAAAATTAGAAAAAATGCACAAAACGTAAATTTGTGAAAGGAAAACTAATGTAAGAACGTAAATACCAGAAAAAGGAAACATATTCAGTCGTCAGTAACATTAAATAAATATTTTCTATCAGAAACAAGAAGTATTTATATAAAATGAAACATTCTAACACAATATATTTGTAACCTCTAATAAATTCTACTAATATAAACCTTATCATAATGTCACCAGTATTTAATGGACACTAATGACTCTTATCAACATACAATAATGAACAGTACCTCCTTTAAGGAGTCTCCAACGACCTGATCTCCATCGGAAAATCTTTTCTAGTTTAATTAACCATTTAATTAGTACCCCTTTCACATAAAATCTAAGCTCTTTAATTTTATAGATTGGCGTAAAGAGATACTTTGACAGCTAACATAATTTTACGCGCTTACGATTTAGAACATAAATATAATGTTACTTTGTTATTGCTCATTTTCATTGAATAAAAATAAGATGTTTGAGAGGAATAAATTATTTATTTTGATATTTGGCAGTTAAAATCAATAAGTTTAAACAGATATTTTATGGCTCATTTCCTATCTAAGATTTGTTAAGTGAATAATTATTTTACCATTAATTTTATAAATAAAAATAGATATACAGTTATATCATTCTATGTTAAAAATTATATATATATATATATATATATATATATATATATACACTGCTGGCCATTCAAAATGCAACACCATGAAGGAATCGTCCAAACAGCGTGAACTTTGCACCATGCGTACACATCGATAGGATATACAAATGATTACGATTACAGCGCACGTACACATCATGGGAGACTGTAGTGCCCCTTACAAACTGTATATAAAGGGAGGAAAGATTGTCGTTTTGAAGAATGTGAATTGTTCTCTCGTACGATTTTTTGTGTGTGCAGCTTCAGTATGCCTCGTAGAAAAACATGTGCACCACTCGAGCACTTTTCTGAGTTCAACCACGGCAGAATCGATGCATACAGAGATTGCTGATTATCCTTTCGAGAAATCGGTCATCGTGTCGGACGTAGCCAAACAGCAATCATGCGAAAATGGAATCGGTGGATGCAGGAGGGATCGACTGAAAAACAAGAGAGATTGCAACCGCCTCGTCGCACCACTCCACGGGAAGACAGGCATATTGTGCGCAGGGAAATGATGGAGCGCACAGCCACATCCGCAACCATAACACAACGAATACAGTCTGTAATACAACAATGCGTGGCAGTACGAACAAGTGGATTACGTTTGCAGTACAGTGTAATGCCTGCTAGGCGTCCATTGCTTCGTTTACCTTTGACTTTACACCGCAGGCATTTGTATTTGCAATGGTGCACTGAAATGCGGAGATGGACATCTGAATGTCATGACATTGTGTTTACGGTCAAATCACGCTTCTGCCTGCAGTATCACGATGGTCGGATCGGAGTTTGGAGACACCATAGGGAAAGTCTGCTCAACTGTTCTGTTATTCATTGTCATACTGGTTTTGCACCGATGTTATGGTATCAGATTCCACTCCCGTACCACCCTACTAAGCATTAACGGTAAAATTACCAGCCAGCGCTACATCTCTGAGGTTTTGCAGCTTGTTCTCCTTCCTAACTTTCAGAGCTTGCCTGCGGTCACTTTTGACAGGACAATGAGCGACCACACGTTGCACGCAGTGTTCAAGCCAACCATATTGCATTGTTAACCTAGCCTATCCATTATCCAGATCTATTGCCATCGAACATGTCTTGTCATTAATTTAAGAACGCCTACCCTGGCATGCCGCAACCGCGGATACACCAGACCAATTTTGGCTACGTGTGGAGGCATCATGTGCTGCCATTACCCATTAACACATTCAAAGCCTCTTTCACTCAATGCCTTGGCAGTTGTTACTGACAGATGTGGAGGCAACACTGATTTTATCGTCTTCCTCTCCTCAAAGAAGGCTGTATTTCAAATCAATTAACATTGATACTATGTGTAATCTATGAAATAAATTTGGCTTTCATATCTCTTTTCCTTCTTGGTATTGCATTTTGGATGACCAGCAGTGTATATATATATATACAGCGTAATCAATTTAAAAGAGTACCCGTTTGTTTGTTTTTTTATCCACATCTATAATATATGTAGCAGACTTTCAACATCATTAAGGCTTTAATATGTCTGTATTTAATGTGCGGGTATCGTTTATTTCACTTTCTAAATGTGAAAACCCGTTTTTTAAACATAAATTCGCGTGAACATCATTGGTAATTTTTAATCCTATTCTGCGTAAATGATTTGAGTAAATCGTCTGCTTCTTTCAATGTTTTTTCAACCCCGTTAGATTTTTTTTTATGTGAGGATATCTCAAATATATGATTTTCCAGAGAAGTCCTGCAAACATCGATTAATAAAAACAAATCATAATTGAAGAAATCTCGTCAATAACACCAACAATGTTGCGAAGTGTAAGAAAAAAATTGATTCGACGTGTTCATGTTTGCATTAAAAATAGTGGCGAACATTTTCAACAGTTGCTGCAAGGAATGATAATGTAAAAAATTGGAACTAAATTATGCTCTTCAAAAATAAAATGATCGCAGTATTAAATAACATTGTGCGTTGCCATTTCTGTTTTGCCTCACAAATAAAGTTGTAAAAGTCCAACACTGTTGGAAATTATCTCCCATACTGAAACATGGTTCAAACAATTATACTTCAGTGTTAGAACAGTTGACAAATCCGTCAGATTTAAGGGTACACACACAGTATTAAATTACATTGTGCGTTACCATTTCTGTTTTGCCTCACAAATAAAGTTGTAAAAGTCCAACACTGTTGGAAATTATCTCCCATACTGAAACATGGTTCAAACAATTATACTTCAGTGTTAGAACAGTTGACAAATCCGTCAGATTTAAGGGTACACACACAGTATTAAATTACATTGTGCGTTACCATTTCTGTTTTGCCTCACAAATAAAGTTGTAAAAGTCCAACACTGTTGGAAATTATCTCCCATACTGAAACATGGTTCAAACAATTATACTTCAGTGTTAGAACAGTTGACAAATCCGTCAGATTTAAGGGTACACACACAGTATTAAATTACATTGTGCGTTACCATTTCTGTTTTGCCTCACAAATAAAGTTGTAAAAGTCCAACACTGTTGGAAATTATCTCCCATACTGAAACATGGTTCAAACAATTATACTTCAGTGTTAGAACAGTTGACAAATCCGTCAGATTTAAGGGTACACACACAGTATTAAATTACATTGTGCGTTACCATTTCTGTTTTGCCTCACAAATAAAGTTGTAAAAGTCCAACACTGTTGGAAATTATCTCCCATACTGAAACATGGTTCAAACAATTATACTTCAGTGTTAGAACAGTTGACAAATCCGACAGATTTAAGGGTAATAAAGAAAACCAACGGGTATTCTTTTAAATTGATCTCCCTGTATATATATATATATATATATATATATATGTTATTTATTTTATTTAATTTATTTACACACACAGATATATAGAGAGAGATGACAGAAACTCCATAACACATTTTAAAATTCAAGGATTTTTTTTTAAAATTAGGCACAAGAATGCGAAAATTTTCCACCTTCAAATTTGAAGAAAAAAAACAATAAATCAAATTAAGCAGTTGTAAATTATTTTTTTTTGTACAGTAAATTTAAAAAAGACATAATTCCTAATCGAATGTGCATTTTTGTTTTTCTCTGCGACAATGTTCGATGCAAAAATGTATGGTGTTTTATTTTTGGACAACTTGTACCATGCAATCCCATATTTAAACATGAAGTGAGAAATTGAGTATTATGTGGATAGAATTCACACTAGAATGCGTTAAATAAATATTTGAATACATATTGCAATAACCTCTGAAATATTGTTGAAAATTGCACAAAATAAATGTGTTTGATTGGTCTCAGCATTGAAAGTATTGCGCCGTCTATGGGCACTATTTCATAATATTTCAGTTAACTTGGCGTGGGCTCCGATTATGGAAAATTGACTGCTTTGATTTACCCTTAGAAAGCGCAAACTAGTTAATATATGAAAAAATAATTTTAATTTTAATTAATTTATTAATTTATTATAAAGATATGGCAGTCAGAAAGACATATTACGAAAAAATGCGAAATGCCCATACGAATAAATGCCCATATTACGAACAAATGTCTTAAAATTAATTTAATAATATATAATTAAAGTAAAAAACTATTAAAAGTGTATATTGTCATCGCAGACACATTTGTGCACATAATTTTTATAATTATCGCATACTAGAAAGTGAATGAATAGTCGATTAAAACATTCCATCTTTAGCTGACACGAAATAAGTTAAATTAAATACAAAAGTGTAAAAATAGACGTGAATTTTAATATTTCGGAAAAAAAAAATAAATACCCATACTCTAAAACTTGTCTTTACTACCATCAACTTTCATTTGCAAAAATAAATAAATGATAAATAGTAATTCTAATGCAAACATTTTACTAAATAAACCTGCCTAATTGGAAAGATGATTGCTGAAATAAACAGATGCACGTAAAAATATTTTTAAATCTTTTTTAAAATTAAATTTATACAATTTATAAAAATGTATACTAAATAAAATTTTTATCCATGGAAAAAATAACAAACTTTTTGTAAATCAACGAGTGCTCTAATTACTCATAGTATGTAACTGCAATCAACAGCTATTATTATTCAGATATTAACTTTCTATTTTACGTTTTGTGTTACAGCTATCTTAAATATAAAAATCCGTAATTCCAATAAAATAAAATAAATCCACATATTTATTCTAAAAAAAAATTAAATACAAAAGACTGCTTAATATTCAAAACTGTATCGACTTTAATTCAAACAATGGAAATATATCAGGACAGGCTTTTAGATTTTTATTTGAGCGAAAATTTAGTCATAAAATTAAAAAAATGTGAGTGAATTAAAAGTTATTTTTAAATTAAAAAAATTTTCGGAGCCTAATTTTGAACACTCATTATTTACTGAGATTATTTTAACATATATTAGAGATTTATAAACAAATCTTTATCAGATTTATAAATAAATTTTAATCAAAATGTTTTTCATAATACTCTTAAACTATTCCTTAAAATAAATATTTTAACTATGCATTCCACGAAAGAAAGTACACATTTTAAAATATAATTATATTTCATTGTCATATTTCAACTTAATTTTTTTAATGAAGAAATTAATTAATTTTAAGTAATACAACATCGTAATTTCAAACTGTAGGTTTGCTTAATTAAGTTACCGGCGTTTAGTATGATGATTAAATATTTACTTCGTCGTTAAAATAAAGAGTCTTTCTTTAACGGGTGTTTTAAATATATTATGTAAAATAAATTATGGCTTTTACATAAAAGTAATGCTTTAGAAGTTTTAAAATATCCTTTATAAAAGAGTCTTATATATGATTTTTTTTTATCTGTACTAGAAAAAAGTATAAAATCGAATTTTATTTTTATTTCCTGCTTTTGACGGATTGCCACGTTTTAGGATTTATATATACCGAAGAACACATGCATATTTACGAAATGTCTGTCTGTCCGTGTTTATGTCCTCTTTGTATCAGCGGAAAGTGTATGAAATTATGCATAGAACTGAATCTATTTCATATCTAGGTTTTTGTTATGGCCATCAGATCCCATTTTAAAAATGGGAATATTGCACTGGAAGGGTTGTTGATTTATGTTTTTGTGCCATTTTTCTTATTGTATCGTCGGAAAGTGTACGACGTTATGCATAGAAATGAACCAAATTTCATACGCATGTATTTGACTATGACCATCAGATCCCAGTGGAAATTTAGAATATTTCTCCAAAAGGTTAGTAGTGATAACGATTTTTGTGCGTATTTTTTTTTGTATCAACGGGAACTGTACGAAGTTATAGGTACAACTGAACCAGACATCATACATACGTTTTTGACTATGGACGTTAGGTTCCTGTTGAAAATGGAGATATTCCTCCAGAAGGAGAGGCGCTGTGATAGCGATTTTTCTGAGATTTTCTCGATATTTTACAAATTAAATGAAGAATTTACGACTATTTTTCCACCTAAATTTTATATTTATATGTAATGTTATTGGCCGAGGTTTATTTTTAAATTGTAGAGAAAATTGTTCTGAAGAAGGTGCTGCATTCTTAAAAATAAATCCGTGAATTCGTGGTAAAACTACTGACAGCAAAGTTGCCGGACTTTTTCCGTTCCGTTAGTAGATTTTCCATTTTGGGAGATAAAAGAAGGAAAAACTTCGTTTGAAGAAGCGGTAACTTTCCCTGATAAGTTGATATATCCCTTATATTCAGTTTAAAACTATGACTTAAAAAATAAAAAATAAATACTTTCTGATCTTAAGGGAATCCATGAGGTGAACAGAGACCAAAGAACACACTAGTCTTTACGATATCGTGCAAATCAAGTCAAAGAATATAATCTGTGATTCAGAAGACAAAAAGCAATACAGTTGCAATGCAGCACCACAATACAATTCTCGCAAAACAGCGAGGATTATTTCGTTGAGTTTTTTTTTCATTTCTATGCAGCAACATGACAGTTTTTTAAACATTGAAAATAAATACGCAGCAAATAACGGAATATTTCCGTTGTAACTTGAAAGGGTCTTTTTCTGTGAAATTCAGGAGAAAAATACCTGTGAATTTCAGATTATTTTTAACAGTGTGTAATAGCGAATATAGTTACGATTTTTCTTTTGTATGATCGGATAGTGTATGGAGTTATTGATAATAGTGAAAGAAACTTCCTGTATACGATTTTGACTACGGGCATCAGGCCGCAGTTGAAAATGGGTATATTCCTACGAAATGAAATGTCAATTTTTGTGCGATTTTCTCGATATTTTCCAGTTTAATTGAACAATTTATGAATATTTTTCGACGAAATTTTATATTTAGATGTAATATGTAATAGACTGACATTTGAATAAAAATTTAAAATAAATCGCCCTGAAGGTGGTGCTGTGATAGCGAATTTTGATTGATTATCGGGATGGTAGCTAATAAAAAGATATACGAAATCACCCAACTGTCCAATCTATGTTTAATTTACATATTTGTAATAAGCAAAATTTTTCACTTAATTTGATATATTGCCCGTTGATTAGACTTCGTTACGAAATCCTCCACCCCTATGTTTTTGAAACATTTATTGACAAAAAACTTCAAGTGTAATAATAAAAAAAACATATATGACATAGAAGAAAGTTTTGGGTTTGGGACATCCGACTGGTTACAATAAAGCTACCGAAATATTTCTTTACATTTTTTAAGCAATGTTCTTTTATGTATCAATATTTCTTAGTATATAACCACATGAACACGTATTCGTGTCCGCTTCTGAAAAAATAATTTCCAAAATGTTTATTTAAAGACATGTATGTTAGTCTTTTAATAAAAAGTAGTTTATAGAATTTTTAATTTGATAAATAAGAACGTTTGTTATATACAATGGTCATAAAATGCTTTGCTGAACGGTGTGTTTGGGATTTTTTAATACTTTACAATGTCGTTTCTAGCTTATTCATGCGTACATACATACTTCAATGTATAAAGTCTGTATTAAGTAAATTAAACTTATTACTATATTTTTTAAATATAAGTTAAAATAGGTAGAAATCATAATGCCGTTATAAATCAGTATCAAGCAATACATTTACTTGAGTGAGGTATTTCGAGATCTGAATAGTATATATCAGATTAAAGTGCTGGAAAAAAAAAATTAAGACCATATGCTAATTTTGTTGTTTAGAAAAAAATTCTGAAAATAGTTATATATGTTGAAATTAGACACATATATCTGAAATAATATTTGAAGTTATTTTAATTGTAAATGTAAAAAAAAAGTATTTTTATCTACAAGTGCTAAAATCGTGTAATATTAACAAATTGAAATAAGTTTAGGACCAGTAGCTTCTTTTAAATCTAGCATAATGAGATAACGTCATGACTATAATATTTTATTCGGGACTTATCTGTGATGATGCTATAGGTTGGTAGTCGATAGATTTGAAGTTTCGGGATATGTAACTGCTGCTTTGATCATTGGTTACGGAAATTCTTTGACTGGGAAGAAAAGGGGTAAAATCACGTTTTTTTCGGACTGCGGGTTGACTGAAAGGCGAAATGCCGTAAAAATAAATAAATCTAAAGATGTTGAGCACAATTTTCTTTCTGATCCAATGAACTATGGAAGAAATGACAGATGTGAACGGCCATAGAAACTCTAAGCTGAGTGTAAACGGAAAGTTATTAGAAATGCTGCGTCAAGATTGTACCTATTCTCTTACTATAAAATCTGTTGTAGAACTCTCGTAACGTCCAGAACTATTAGAAATGGTTTAAAAAGTGCTGAATGTTTAAAATATGCTAAATTCAAAGCCTAGCCAAAACTAAAAGGGCATCACATCAATGTAAGACTAAAATTAGCAACGTCCAATGTCATAAATGCAACCTATGACGAAAATTATAATTTGCTGATAAAACCAAATTCAACCTTGATGGACTATATGGTTTAATATATTACTGGCATGATTTCAGAAGTGAGCCTTATCGGCTTGCAAGACGTGTGCAAGGTGGTAGCTCAGTCGTGATTTCAACAAGCTTTAATACAAAACAAAAAATAAGTTGTGTTTTTACCAAGACAAAGATGAACTCCTTTGACAATCAAAATATATTTTTAATAAATTTGTTCCACTTAAAGATAAACTTATGGATAAGAATTTTATGTTGCTTCAAGATAACGCTTCTATTCACAAGTCTGTATCAACTTCAGATTGGTTATCTGCAAACAACATTAAAATTTTGGACATTCCAGGTAAAAGTCCTGACCAAAATCTCATAGAATGCTTGTGAGGAATCTTAGTTCGTCAAGTTTGTGTCAACGAAAAGAAGTTTGATTCAGTTGTTCAATTGAAAACAGACATTTTGGAATTATGGAACTAAATACCCATTTCCACATGCAAGCCCAAATCTATTCCAAAGCCTATTTTGGAAACCATTCGTGTTAAGAGGAAGCAAACACGGTACTAAAAACTAATGTACAATTTTTTTACACGTGTAATTCAAATATTAAAT
This sequence comes from Maratus michaelseni, assembly GCA_963931845.1. Classification (NCBI taxonomy): domain Eukaryota; kingdom Metazoa; phylum Arthropoda; class Arachnida; order Araneae; family Salticidae; genus Maratus; species Maratus michaelseni. The sequence continues at coordinate 432,345,510 of OZ007588.1, forward strand.
ATACTGGTCCGAAACTTTTTTCCACCAAGTTGTAAAAACAAATTTTTGCTTTCTTTTTAAAACATATTATTGTAATTTAAAATAAATAACACAACACTTGCATAACTTTATGTGCAAAATTGATATTACACTGTTAAAAAATTGCAGCAAACTGTCCAGTCATTTGACCGTTTTTATAAAAAACGGTTACGTAACCATTATTTAACTTTATTCTGACCACAATATGGGCAATAATATGGTCAGAATAGAGTTAAATTACGGTTATGTAACCATTTTCTACAAAAATGGTCAAATGACTGGACAGTTTGCTGCACATTTTTAACAGTGTAGTTTTTCAATAAAGTAAGAGTTTTACTGTTTTTGTTGGTGATCCTAAACTTTTTTACAGCACTGTACATGACGCTATTTTATTCATATATATATATAATGATTAATTTCAGAATAATTAAAGAAAATTTCTGAAAAGTATTAATGAGGTTCGATGATCGTCATATTTAATTAAAAAATTCCAAATGAAAATCTAAAAGCAAATATTTAGTTTTAAAAAGTAAAAAGTATTTTTCTTAGAACTATTTAGTAATTATTCTAAATAATCCTTCTATATATTAAAGCAACAAGCAAATACCTTTGTTTTCAGTGTTATTCGACGGTTATGCGCATGCGTGAAATTAAATCTACAATGTATTTAGTTTTAGAATAACTCCTAACGAGGTCACCCCGGCTGAGTGGTCTAAGACGACGGGTTTCATCTGTGAGACTGTCGGTTCGATCCCTACTCCAGTCAAAATATTTTCCGCTATTTTATTGCGATAAGTTAATTCATGTCAATAATGTCATATGTTACTTCAGAAGTAGAACTTACATAATTTGTATTTTTTTTTAAATTCGAATGCTTTATAATTAAGTAAAATTTAACATCCAACAACATTTTTTTAAATTACTAATTTTATATTAAAATGAATTAAATTAAAAATCAATGCAAAATTTGGGACTGTGGAAAAGTAAAATTTAACACCCGACAATTTATTTTGAAATTACTAATTTTATATTTAAAATATTTAAATTAAAAGTTTATCCACGTAGTTATCGATTAAATAAATTGATGTGTGTGATAATTTTTCGTAAAAAGAAAAGAGAAAAAAGAAAGGAAAAATATTAATATAAGAACTGCAAAACTTTAAATTTCTTTCACTTCATTAGTTGAGTAGGTTGGACTGATAGCGCCATCTATCGCCTTGTATGTATAGGAATCGCTTGCACTATGTAACAATTCTTCAAGTTTTCAATACTTAATTTATTTAAAAGTAACTAATTAAAAATCCAAACATATTTCTCAGGGAACATTGGAGTTGTTTACCGTCAAATATTGATGCTTACTATCTAGTTCTACATAAAAGCAATTTGCAATTTTACATGAGACATGTTTAGAGGAATATCTTTTACTGTCACAAAATTTCAATTAAAAAAATAAGACATGTAAAAATAACGTGATTTGTTTAAGAAAATGAGTAAAGCTACGGTCTGGCTGCAAGATTTGAATATCAAGGATGAGATTTCTCCGCCTGTTTACATACCAGTCTAATCTTGCAGAAAATGTTTTTTTATTTAATCGGAACATTCTGCGATTTAACAAAACAACGTTTTGTCTAAGATTATACTGGTATGCAAAAAAGCGGAGAAATCTCATCCCGGAATATGCACGGGGATATCAATTCCAAAACAAAATTAAATAGACTGAATTCAGAATTTTGATCTAAATTCTGAATTTGATACTGGATGTCTATAAGTTATTGTCGGTGTTTTCTTTTCTCATAACTTTTGATTTGAAAACATAGCAGAAAATATTACATATTTGGAAACTACATCTCAAAAGTTTTTTAGGTACTTCTCTATTATCCCGTCGACTACTTTTCATAACAAAAAACTATCGCTAAACTGTAACGCCAAATAAACGGGAGAACGGTGCCATTGGAATATCAAAATAAATAAATAAAATATAAGAATTTAAGGACACGATTGTTATTTTAATTAATGAAATAACTAATAAATCAGTAAAACATAATGAAAAATACACGCAAATGTCGACTTAAAAACCACTAGATGACATAAAAAACACGTATATTGCTTCTGACATCAAGTAAATGGGATTGTATTTTTAGCGTTTAATCTTACATTTTGGCGATAGCTTTTTATAATGAAAAGTGGTCGTCGGGGTAATAGAGAAGTACCGTTTTTTATTAGCACAAACAAAATTACATATGCGTAAACTTGCAACTAAAAACGTTATTAATAAATCATCGATTATAATTAAATAATAATTAATATTAAAATTTTATCAAACTTCTCATTCGAATTCGCCATTTTCTATCCTCACGTGTACGTTCCACAATACAACGCTGCCGCTCTAGGGCTGCCGCCTTAATACTTAATTTTGTTTGTGCTATAAGAAAATTAAACCTGTTGTATTTTACAAATTTGTGTAATAATATTTTTCGTCATTTTCTTAATTTAAAAGTGATGAGATAAGGAAACACTAATAATAATTTGCGGACACCCTGTAAGGTTTACTCATCGGGCTTGCTTTACTTTACCCTTAAAGTTCTACTTATAATGAAGAAAACATGACTTTGCGAGTTATTTATTATTTTTAAAAATATTTCCATGAATATTAACAATGTATGTTTAAGAGAAATGAACTATAAAAGAATGATTTTGCGAAATTTAAAAGTTACACGTTTTAAATAGAGGAATGAATTCCTCTATTATTCTGCAATGACTTAGTGTAATAATTAAGTATAAAGAGTTTGATTTTACTTTAACAGTGCCGCATTAAATAATTAAACAATTCGTTGTTTTTTTAATTGTTATTTTTATTTTTTACAATTTAAAAATAAATTGCATTAACTGCGTTTAGAATTTTATTTATTTCCTTCACTTATATTGGAAATATTACATAAAAATTCATAAAAATAGTTTATTTTAATATGAAGCCTCTTTGTTCTGTTTGTGAAGTATTTTAACAAACAGTTTGAACAAATATAATGTTTTTTTTCTTGTTTTAATTGTTATGAATATTTATTAGTGTTGAACTTGTTACTGTGGGATAAAATATTTAAATAACACTCTATAGAAATTTTAAAAAGACTTCCTTCATCTGCATGAAGTGGGATCTCAAGAAATAAAAATTATAATCTCATTAAAACTTTCTGACAGGAAAAGTAATTTAATGTATATGTTTGAATTGCTTTAGAGCAGTGGTTCCCAACATTTTATTAGACGCACCTGATCAAAGCATCAGTAAAACGATGACCCATCTCTCTCTCACACACAAACTCTTAGCATGAATCTCTTATGTTTATTAGAATTAATGAACCACTTATTTAACAAACAATTTCCTAATGTATTAAAATCGCTTACATTTGGCAAAGAAAATGTGTTGCTAACCAAATGTGTCTGTTGTTGCCAAACGCTCTAAGGTATATACAGTGGTGGCCAAAAGTGTGGACATTTTTTGAAAGTTTCATGTTTCTCAACTTTGTGTGCTTGTAGAATATATTAATTTTCACTTACAAAGAAACGTTTATGTATCAAATTGAAGATAATTTAATGTAAAATTTAATAATAAAAACAGTATTACAATATCTGTATTACAAAAAAGTTATGCAACTAATAGTAAGATCTATCTTAGATTTGCATTTCTAAAGTGATACTTACACAATCAATACTGAGTAGGATAACCCTTATTTTTTAAGACAGCTTCACAGCGTCTTTTCATCGAGTGAGCAAGTGTTTGGAGTTCATCTTTCGTAATCACATGGTACCAAGAATTAATTATAGCTTCAATAAGTTGTCTTTTATTAGATGGACTTTTTTTCGTACAAGAATTTTTAAACGTCGCCAGAAATTTTCAATTGGATTGAGATCAAGTCTGTTTCCTGTCCATGGTAATATATCTATGCCTTTATTTTGAAACCATGCATACTTTTGCTATGTGGCATGGAGCTGAATCCTGCTGAAAAATAAATGATGCGTTGTTGGGGAAGAGCTCCCTGATGGAAGGTATCAATTTTGGTTCCAGGACAGTTTCGATGTATTTTTTGGCATTCAGGATGCCATCAATCACTTGAATTCGGCCCACAACATCTGCAGACATACATGCCCAAATCATGACATTTGTTGGGGGTTTTGTAGTTGCTTCAATGCAATCAGGATGAAGCGTTTCTCCTACTGTACGTCTCACGTATTTTCTACCATCACTACCAAAGAGCGATATTTTACTCTCATCGCTCGAGATTACTTGCTTCCATTGATTTTCTGACCATTTAATGTGTTCTTTCGCCCACTTATCTCGTTTTTCGCGTTGCGTTTGATTTAAATATGTTTTTTTTTCCTTGGAATTCTAGCTTGTAGTCCAAATCCTGATAACCTTCTTCTTATTGTTCTTGAACTTACTGCAATACCCGCTGCATTCATTTCACATCTAATGGCATCTGATTAAATTTTTCTATCTTGAAGGCATAGTCGTTTAATGTTTCTATCGGCAGTAGCACTTGTTCATTTTTTCGGCCTGATTTGGCCTTATTTTCCACTGATTTCATTTTTTCATAACGTAAACAGAACTTTCGTACACCAGAGCAAGTCACTGAACCACCAACTTGTCTTGCAATTTCGGCATAAGAGAGGCCATTTTCTCTCAATATGACAATTCGGCTTCTTTTTGTAGATGTCCAATTAGTTCTTCCTGTCGATGAAATTGTTTAAAATTAGTTTAATTTAAAAAAAGGACTTTAAATATTCAAAAACAGCAATACTCTATTTAATTGTACTAGTATGCATCATTCCGCAAAATATTTCCACAACAATCACTCTTTTACCATCCAAATAACCTAAACTTTAGTTACAGACATTTGAATTGTCCTCAGAACACTGTTTGTGATTGGCTAGTACGCTTTTATTACAAAACACGTCCTTATTCAAAATGATTTGCGTTTGTTTGTTCTACTAAAATGAGCATAGCTTTTTTTGTAATACAGATATTATAATACTGTTTTCATTATTAAATTTAACACTAGGACTTCCCTCAAAGGGATTAGTCTGAGTGATATTGCTGAGAACATAGGGTTAACAATTACAATATAAAGAAAAAGAGCAAATTAAATGACAGAATTACAAAATATCGTATATAAATTCATATACACTGTTAAAAAAATAGAAAAGAAGTACCGTTCATCAGATGTGTTGTCATAATTTTTTTTAACATGTGGCAAAGGATCTCATTTTCTTAAGCGCGTATTGCGCAAAACTTGAAAAAAAAAAAAAAAAGAAAAAAAAAAAAAAAAAAAAAACGCCGGATCTTTTAAAACGCCAAGCTTTTTAAAGTTACGTAATTGGATTTGCAGCCAATAGATTATTCTATCAAGCGTGGCTTAACGCAAATTTAATTTCATTGTTGCACCTTTTTTGTGTGTGAATTTAACATTTTTCTTCCTTGATTATATATCTATTATTTGTATAACTGTTTATAAAAACTCTTACACTTCAAACCACATTGATAGCATGTTTTGCTACAAACCAGATTGCAAAACTATAGTCTAAATTACTATTAAAGTATAGAAAAAATCTTTCGATGACTTCTGTAAAATAACTTTTACATTAAATCTCCATATCGGCAAAATTGAAAATAATATATATTACAAAGTTAAGCTTAACAGATATTTCTTGATTATTCTATAGGAGGCTCTGCCCCCTGCGCCTTTAATGCGCCTTTACAGCGCCAATCCGCAGACTTTTCTTTTGCCTGTCTGTCTGTCTCTCCACAATCTGTCTGTTTCCCTATCCGTTTTTCTACCCGTCTCTCTAACTGATTGTCTATCTCTCTACACGTCTCGCTACCTGTCTCTATATTTCTCTCCCGGTCTCGCTACCCGTCTCTATATTCCTCTACCAGTCTCGATACCCGAAAATCTATTTCTCTAACCGTCTGTCTATCCGTCTAACTACTTGTATGTCTAGCCGTGTCTCCATCCACTTCGCTACCCATTTGTCTATCTGTCTCTCTACCCGTCTGGCTATACGCCTCTCTACCCATCTTCTTACCCATCTCCGTACCCATCTACTGTCTCTCTACTCGTCTGTATACCCGTCTCACTATCCGTCTGTTTTTGTACCCGACTCTTCACCCGTCTCGCTATCAATCTCATTACCCGTCAGTCAACTCGTCTCTGTACTCATCTCTCTACTCGTCTCTTTATCTACCACGCTACGCGTCTCACAACCTTTCTCGCTACATTCCAGTCTACCGGTGTCGCTACCCGTCTTGAGACCCATCTCGCTATCCCTCTGTCAACCCTCTTTTTACCTTTCTCTCTAGCCGTCTGTCTACTCGTTTCGCTACCCGTCAGTCTACCTATGTCGCTACTCGTCTCACTACCCATCTCACTACCCGTCTGTCTACCCGTTTGTTTACTCGTCTTTCTACCTCTCGCCACCTCTTCCCAATATTTAAACAGTTCATTTATTATACAGAAGCCGTTTATCAGTTATTAAATGCAAACAGAAGTAATTTATCTAATAAGTGTAATCAGATGCATTTTTTTAAAATACATACATAAACCTGAATAATAATTCATCAGTTTTGTGTTCATAGTTGTTTATATCATTTGACAGTAAATCTCAACTTCTTAAACCTGAATTGTCTCAAGCTTTTTAAAAAAACCACAAGGTCTGTATGACTGCAAAGTACCCTGAGGGCTATATTAGCTACATGTTATTAAGTTTTGTTATCGCGTTTGCAGCCAATTGCTTATGTGAGAAAGCGTGGCTTAACGCCATTTTAAATTCATTACTCTAACTTTCTTTTCTTTTCTTTTCTTTTTTTTTTTTTTGGGGGGGGGGTAGGGGGGGGAAGGGTTTCAAATATATACATTTAAATTAAAACTTTTGCCTCCATGCCATTAGTGTTGTTTGTATTATTAACTAATACCTTGTAGACCGAGCTTCATTTGAAACAAATGTAAAAGACTTCTTCTACAGTTTTTTTGTAGGAGAAACTTTCGTAATTGGGCCCAAAGCCAATCGGAGTATTTAATATCATTATTGTAACTCTTATAGAGTTAAAACAATATGGTTGCTAGCTTTACTCTTGTTTGAGACCAACCTTGCATGTGTATCTGAATGGGAAAAAGTTTCGTATCCTATGTTGGTTGGCGAAAAAAAATTTAAATGGTGCCAAAAGATAGTTTTAGCAACTTACAAAATTTTTCAAGAGAGCGGTAAAACATGTTTTTCAAATATTTACAAACATACGTTTATTAAAGCATGTTTTTGCGCCATCTTAAAAATTTAAGCACGATGCTAAAATGAAATTTTATCGCCATATTCGATATTTTAATAAGTAATGAAAACACATAAACAAACTTATATAACAAACCTAAGAGGCATTTTTGTGATAAATAATTGTTATTGTCAGGGGGTTAAATTGTAAACAATTAATAAACGGCTAGTAAATAATAAATAGCATTTAAAATCTAAGGTACTTTTCGGTTAGCCGAGCGCCAGTGAAATGTATGTATCTATATATACATATATATATATATATATGTATACATACACACATATATGTATGTGTATATATATATACATACATGCATATATAAATGTGTGTATGTATAGATATATGTATATATATGTATACATAGATATATAAATTTCACTGGCGCCCGGCTAACCGAAAAGTACCAAATCTAAAAATGGAGTAGTGGTCCGTATAAAAATTAAGCGCTTGATATATGTAAATCTTTTTTTTTATTTTTTAATATTTCCGAATGCACAGATAAAAAGGTAAAAATCTCTTTTCCAAATGCCAAATAGAAAATATACAAAATAGAAAAATATCTGCTAAAAAATATATTTACATAATACTACATCTGCAAAAAATAAGATTTAGAAAAAGTAAGCCAAATCCTTCAGATCCCAACAATCACATCGAAAAACTTATCACCAAAAAAGAACTCGCCAAATCTTACGGCACAGGAGATGGATTTTTCCCTCTGAATGCAGAATATTAGTTTTTTCTTGTACGATGGGTGATTATATCTGTTTCATTTCACATATACATACCGTTTGATATATTGGTACTTTTATGTTATCCTGGCGCAGTTGATAAATCGCCAAATATTGTTCCTGTAACATTTTCATATTGAATTCATATCATTTAAATATAAACCTTTCACTCATTTAATTTAAAATACATGCCTTTCATTAATCCCATTTAAAATGCTAAAAAGAGAAAAAAAAAGAAATAATGCCATAAATCGAAACCTTTTTATTTAAACACCAAAGAATTTTTTTTTATTATTTACACATGAGAAATAAAAAAAGCTGCTATTGCTGAGATTTGCGCCAAATCTGTAATACCAATTCTACTAAGTTATTGCGGGGTTTTTCTTTCAAGGAGAAAAAAATTATTTTCGATTAATTTTCGATTAATTTTCGATTTCTACTCAATTGAAATATATTTTATTGTGTTGAATATTAGTGCGTGCATATTTTTTTTTGCTCCTTGTGCTCCATGAACTTTTCAATTCCGATTGTCTACGAAAATCTCGCGCCGGTGAAAATGACGTACCACAAAATTTCGTGACGTATGTACTTTAATTGTGCTTTTTTATCTATTTTTTTAATATAACTTCCAAACGGTTTGGCATTTATTCTTGGTAATAAATAGACGTCGTTGTCACCTTTATAGGTACCTGCTGTAAAAATTTGAACGAAATCCGTTAAATATTTTTTGAGTTATGCTTGACGAAAGGTTTTAATATCCATCGTAGCTATATATGGGGCAAAGTAATACTGCGCTGTGTATGAGTCTTCGTTGCACTCAGACAATTAAATTACCTTCAATTTGATATATAAACGTTTGTATTTAAGTGAAAATTATTATATTCTACAAGCACACAAAGTTGAAAAACATGAAACTTTCAAAAAATGTCCAAACTTTTGGCCACCACTGTATATATTATTTTTACAGATTTTGTACAGGAATTCCGCAGCTAAATTTGACTGATCCTTTACAACGTACATGAGTAGTTCCATTAGCATTTTTTCCAAACTATTTTGAATGTGCACTTTAAGGAGGCCTTCGTTGTCAGATTATGACACATAATTAATATGGTCAGATAAATCACAGGACTCATTAAAATCGGCATTTTATAATGTTTTTAATATGTTCTGCCATCTATCCTACCATATCATTTATGCGTCAGAATCTTAGTTTAATGGGTGCTGAATAACCAGGAGTCTAATACTGTGCATTTTAATTTGGAACTACATATATACCCATGAATACTCATTGTAAAGGATCAGTCAAATTTAGCTGCGGATTTCCAGTTGAAAATGTATATAAAAAAAAAAAAAAAAAAAAAAAAAAAAATAGAGCGTTTGGCACCAACAGACACGATTTGCCGAACAACACTTTTTCCTAGCCAAATGTAAGTGATTTTAATACATTAAGAAATTATTTGTTAAATGAGTGGTTAAATACCCTGTACTTAACGAATTTAAACCGTGAAATAGTGAATTTTTATATCTTCGTATAAGCTTGCATAATGTATACATTATACAAGTTGCATTTTACTGCATTTATTTAATTTTACACGGTTGCACCGGCTAGATAAGTTTTAAAAGTAACTGCCAGCTTAAGAACATTGTCGTTATCAAAGGTCTTCGATATTGAATAAGTCGTTATTTCCATGGCCACAATACTGCTTTCATTTCTCTCAAGACATTAACAATATCGAAGTTCAATTGAAAGTGCTCAGAATTCTTTTGAGTTTGAAACCATTTTAATCAATTTAAATTTTATTCTAAATCATATAAATGATCATTAAATTGCAGTATCTATACATGTAAATACATATGACAAAATTGTAGTTATAAAGTTGTATTTATTTAATTTAAACTGACTTAAACTATTGGGTGGTTCGGAAAGTTCTTCCCGTTTGAGACTGTTGGTTCGTACCGGAAAATTCTATCATTCAATTATTAGAGATTAATTCAGATATCTAATGTCGAAACGAATAATTGGCAGATTTTTCTGGTACGAATTGGTTTTCCCGAACGGAAGAATCTTTCCGAATAATTCAATAGTTCAGTATGAAGAGTAGAATTTTTTTCCTTTAAGAGTATTTATTATAGAAGCGTATTTTTCTGAATTTCATTTTGTCCCCAACTGGCAATAAATCGCCAAAAACGCGATTTGTTTTTTCACGGACGCTACATCGAAATTCTGCAGCAAATTTTTAATAATCATATTTATCCTCATGACAAGAATATTCGGCATGTTCTTCAACATTTTCTGAGTATGGAGATGTTTTCTTGTTAGTTCAAATTTTAAACGGCAGTCTATTGTGTATGTTTAAAAATCAATTTGAGGTTTCAACTAAGTTTACTTTATTGCAAATTTTTCTGATGTAGTTTATATCTTATATAATTTCTGGCTCATCCACAATTTTTTCGTAGTACTTGTCTAAACATTAATAATTTCGGATGTTATAATCCCTCTGCATGGAAACAAAATACATGTTGAACATCATTTAGGAATACCTTCATTCAATGCATTACGTGTATTAATATTTAACTGTTGCTCCATTTTTCATAATCAATATCTTCAATTACCTTCCTTGTCTCGGTGGATTAAGTTAAAAGGACGTATGTTTCATTTAATGGTCTGAGAAGATAAGCTGTAGCTTTTTAAATAAGCCGTTGGGGGCAGTGGCGTAGCATATACGTATTGCGCCCTAAGTAAATTAGCAGATTTTTAATACTTTTTTCACACATATTTGTACTTCACAATAATTTTTTTTAAATAACACTGGAATAATTTAAATATTTATAGTAATAAAAATAGTACTATTGTTTTGTTTTCAAATATTTAATTATAATTGTTGACTGAAATTCAAGCTCCTTCCCAAATTCCTCGTACCTGGGAGCAAATCCCTCTAAATGCCTTGATCGTCGGACATGTTCTTGGAAGATACCGCGAGGAATAATTTTCTCCGGAATTCTATTTCTGTAAGTTAGTCCCATAGCTTAACAGAGCCTTGACAATAAAAATACATTTTTTAACTTATGAAACGTAAATTTTTTGCCACCAATATGTTTTCAACATAACTCTACAAATGCTATGAAAACATACATTTTCGACTTTATGTCAAAAAGAATTTTGATGTTCCTTGCCAAGATACCTGAAACAAAATGTGTTTATGGTCTGCATTCTTATCATCACAAAATTTGATGCAGAGATTCTCAGGTTTCGCATTAAAATTGATAGCATTTACGCATTTTATAATTGATTTTAATAACCCATTAATCGCTGGTGGAAATATTTTGGGCACTAAATTTTCTGTCTATGAATAAAAAGGTATAGTGGATTCATTTCAGGATTCTTATCTTTATCAGTTTAATGTATGCAATTTTTATTCCAATCACAACGCACTTCTCTGTCAGAAGGCCTTCTTTTTCCCATTATTGTTAGTTGATTGTTGCTGCCTAAATTTTAAAAATTAAAATTTAAAATGTCTTCTTGCATATTTATTTACTGTATAGCAGGCGCTAAAGCCATAAGAATTATAAAATTTTCCAATTTAATTTTCTGATTGCCATTTGGTTTTTAATAATTTTATAATGTTGGATATTAGTTTAAATTTTTCAAACACTTTTAAGTTTAAATATGTTTAAAACAATCAGTTTTAGATATACTATTATTTAGTTTCGCGTGAAAAATTTTCTACATGTGACATATAGCAGAGAAAATAGAAAGACAAAGCGCAGTTCAATAAATAGTCGGAAATGTTGTAAAATACAATATTCACCGGAAAAGTGGCTGTATTTTTTAAATGTAAAATTAGTGTCTAACTATTTTTCATGATTTCTCGTATAATTATTTTGGTATAGATTCACTTCTGGACTTTTGACTGGGATATTTTTTTTTGAAAAATCAATTAAAAAAGAAAAATCTCCTTTTATTTTATGAATTTTAATGTTATTTAAATGATTTAATTTAATTATTTAATTTAAATGATTTAGTCTGCAATTTTACTTTCCAAAAAAAAAAAAATTAAAAAGTCTGACGGATCAGGTTAGTAACAAGTTTCGCGTTGCTTCCTAAAAAAATTTGAATCCTTTCCTTCACCTCACTCCGGCCCCAGGTTAGGAATTATTTTAATTAATTCATTCATTTTGCGTTAGAGAATAAACTTAGGTCGTTCAGAATAAATGATAAAAAATCATCAAATTTACCATTTTAAATATACTGGGAAGAATTAAATAATGATTATTACAAAATTATAACAAGTTGGAAATTGTACGTCAAACGTGACAAATGAGGTGCGTTCGTACTATAGCTAGTTACATAAATATTCAGATCTTGAGGATTTTTAATTCTGTAAAATGAATTATGTCGTATGCAGATTAATATAAATGCTGGACGATTACACCATGAAATATTACAACATTAAAGAAGATTCAGCTTATTGCTATTCCCCCTCCTTACCTCACTAATTTATTATTTAGTAACCTGGATCCTACACCGTTGCACGAATGTGCGGGTGTTTATGAAATACCTATTGTTTTGAAAGATGGCACTAAAAAGTTTTACATTGGGGTTACAAAACGAAAATTTATTGAACGTCTAAAAGAACATAAAAGGAATATTTCACAATATCAACAGACGACAGCCCCGGCTAAGTTCTATTTTAATAATCCTGACAGCCACATAGATTTTGATAACGCTAAAATTAAAATTCCAGGTAATAACGTCTTTGAGGGTCTGCGAAAAGAGTCCATTGAAATTATGATTAGGATAAATGAGGTTTGTAATGATAGCATTTCATTTAATATCCCTAAAATTTGGATGAACATCTTGAAATAGTTTATTCCGCTTTTCTTTATTTTAATATTCTTCATTAATAATACATTTACTGCAGTTAGATTTTTGTCCGTTAGGAGATGCTTCTGCATCGTTTCTACTTGTGGTTGGTTGGTACGATGGTTGAGTGTTACCCTTGTTAATTTTTAATTTGTGGACGGCAATAATATTGTGGCAACGGGCGGATTGTTTTTCGCATTTGAAACTTTAAAAGCAATATAAGAAAAATTTTCTGAAGATGACCATAGATGGTGGTCGAAACGTCGATATTTTTAATATTAATGTATGTATAAAATTTTTAATTTGTATACACCATTCAGTAAAAATATGTGATGTTTTATATTCACTTCTTTAATGTTGTATGCAGATTAATTTCTGTACTAAAATAAGTATATCGGTCTCTTGACGGTTAAACCTCGGAAGCTCCTATAACAAGAAAGCACCGATTTCGTTTTAAAAAATTCAAATTTCTTAATAAATTTTTTTATTAATATCTTCTAAAGTTTTGATTCGATTTTTATAAAATTTGAAATGTCTCGACAAATTTCTGCAAAGATAATATATCTTAAATTTCAAACCATTCGATTGGGTGTTTTTTGCGTTGTTATATGCGGAAAGACGGACAGACAGACAGACGGACGGACCAGGTGCTACGTATTTATATAATTACGAAAGCACCTTATAATAATAATATATTCCTTTCCGAAAGTGGAAATTTGTGATAAGATGTATATATTTTTATTTCTAATCAATTTTCAAGATATACCTGAAATTTAGTTTTATCTTACGCTTGTGTTAATATGCCTACAAAAATTATGTGTCGCATACAAATTTTTTAATTATATGCTCTATATAGCATGTGTTCTGTTTTACTTTTAATAATTTTTAGGAAATTTCTATAACAAAATTGTCCGTATTATAATCCTAGTGCCTTCACGGAATATAATAGGGGTTTCCTATATATTCTCCTATTTCTTGTTTATAGTTTTTTTTATAATATTGTTTATAATATTGTTTAATTTTCGTTTTTTTGAAGTATACATTTTTCTTTGAACAATCAGTAAGGATTTTAATATATTTTTTAAAAATTTTAATATCATTAATATTAATATACATATTTATACACGTATAATTTTACATTGTCACTAAATCTGCATAATGAGGTGTATGTGATAACTGGCCATAATTTTTGTTGGTTTGTTTGCACAAACCGTTGATTAGATATATATATTTTTTTTATAATTTATAAATATATGTAGCTAGAAACATGCACCAGCTAAATTCAATGTTAAATACCAAAATATTAATAAGAAAATCAACCAGTTTCGGATTATCTCGGTGTTTTGGGTTTGTATACTGTGAAGCTACAGTAGACAGCCTAATGGTAATAATAAAAATTTAGAATTCGTGCGCTTTTATCGTTAATGGAGTTCAATAAAATAACTATGCGTTTAACTGAAAAATACACATACCGATATTAAATCATGTTTTAGCATTAAATAATGTATTGCTTAAGTTTGTAAAATGTAAAAGAGTAGAATTTTCATTTCTATTATATAAGTTCTAATGTACAACAGATTGGGAATTTTCTTGAAATTCTTTATACATAGAAAAAAAAAATTGTTGATTGGCATCGCAATGGTAGTTTTCTCATTTAGTTAATTCAGAATAGAACAAATAAATTATAACGTAGTGAAATACATAAATTACAATAAATGTAATATTTATATGCAAATGTTGTATGTATATATAATATTTATCCTGTGTAATGTTAAGTCAATGAATTAACTTTATATAAGTTATTTTAAAATGCATCAGAAAAATTGAAAGTTGAGTAATACATAAATTATTGAAAATTTTTACTTAAAGCCGACATTTCTTTTCTAATAAACTGGTTCAGATACCAGTAATTTATATTTTACGAACCAGTGATTCAATGATCACAAACAGTTTTATGTCCATTATTGTTTTTACATACAAAACATCAATATGTAGTACAGTTATGTTTATTTTATTGCTTTTGTAAGTGTTCGGTTTAATTTAATGCGTAGATGACACGTTAGAGAAAATTAAACCGTATCCATTTATGAAGTTCCTTCTACATAACACAATGGTATTTTTTCACTTGTTACTATACTACTAATTTATCATAATACAAATTAAAAAATATATGAATGACAATAATCTGGCATATGTTTGAATGAGTTTAGGAATTGGTATTTGCAATCGGTATTTTTACAAACCAAGAAATCGTGTACAGATAATTATGTACGATTTAAAGAGGAGTGTGTTATTGTCATTTATTTTAAAGGATATAAAAGGAAAACTTCTTTACAAATTTTGATATTCAATAACTGGAGTATCACAGTTGATATTTTTTTTCCCAACAGAGCGAAAAATGCAGGGATCAGGACTAGAAACTGGGTACTTTGGCTTGCCATGCCAACACTTTTCCTACTGAGCTATCTTAACAATATCCTGGCATAATTCACTCTTATTTGTTGGGAATCGCTGAGGACTGCAGCGCTAATTTCATTCATCTGAATTTTAACTATAGCATTTTACATGATGAATGTGGTATAACACGTAAACTCCTTTTAACACGGAAACTTATCATTAATTTATGAAAGATAAACTTGATGAAGCAGAAGTTATTTAAATACTGCCTAAAAATGTAAACGTTAAAAATTTTGTAAAAATTAACTTGTAAATATAATTATAAAAATATATTCTTTGTGTCTCTTAAACTTCAATGTACAAAATCATATATACAGTATTTATTTACTTAATACGAAAGTCACAGTTATGTATTTTTTCTCTCTGAAATAAGCTTAAAAGGAAACAGCATGAATAATGCAAAACATAACACAGAGGAGAATTTACACTAGATTAAATCGACGTTCCTTTAGCCAGTATAAAATTTTTATGACGGCGGTATCATAAAAGAAAAGCTATAATTTTCTTGAAACGTGTACTGAAACGTTGATAGTTTAGTAGAAAACGGTTAATTATCTCTAACACTGGTCTATTATAGATAAAGGGAAAAGAAAAAAACTCTCTAAAATTCGTGGCCTATTATTCTGAATTCTCTGCAACTTCCTATTTTTTTCATAGTTTTCAATACATTTTTTGTAAAATTTAGTTAAAGAATTACTGAATTTGAGTACGAAATCCAGATTTGTATCTGTGATTTTTTTTTATAATTATTATCCACACTTTCATATCAAATGTATATGAGATAATATGTTTTTTTTTTCCAAATGCTTATTTAAGAAACACATTTTTATCTATATTTATCAATTTAAGATCCATACCATAACTTTCCTTAAACACTTAATTGTGGGATTTTAAAATACGTACTTACGTTTTGAGATAATAGTAATGGTATATTTTTGCTTGAACAATGCATTGAATGTTAGTTTTTCTTACGACTTTATAATATGTTGTCATTCTGCTAATACTCAACTGATAAAAGGTCTAATATTTCTACTGTCATAATAACACTTCACTAGTGATAACTGCATTTTTTTTTCAAAATATACTCAATTTAAATTGGCTTATTCAATTTACATTTTTTCAGTTAATATTACGCAGTAAAATATTTGACAGAATTTTAAAGAAACACCAAGATTATTTCCTTTCCCAATAAAATAAATCAGCAAAAATCTCTTTATGTAAATTAAATGTATTACTGCTTAATTTCGATTAAGTTCCTTTACTACTTAGTATATATCGTAAGAATAAGTTCTCTAAATACACATCGCGTTAAAGAATAGTCTTATTTTTGCACGCATTTCATTTAAGAACTTATTTTTATTGTATTATTTTTTAAGACTTGGTGATTTATATATTGCTTAATAAGTTGCATGATGCAAACTTCTTTTACAATCAGCACAGCGCTAGTAAATTTACAAGAAGTTACATCCATCCATCTATATTTCATGTTTGTTTTATTCACTTCGATGCTTCGACAAGCATATTCATTAATGCTTAAATTATGAACAACGTTTTGAGATTAGAGATAGTCACCCCGTACTTTTAAATAAACAAGTTGGAAATTGTACGTCAAACGTGACAAATGAGGTGCGTTCGTACTATAGCTAGTTATATAAATATTTAGATCTTGATGATTTTTAATTCTGTGAAATGAATTATATCGTCTGCAGATTAATTTCTGTCATAAAGTAAGTATATCGGTCGCTTGATCATTAAACTTCGGAAGCTCCTATAACTAAAAAGCACCGATTTAAAAAAAAAATCAAATTTCTTAATAAATATTTTTATTGATATCTCCTGAAGTTTTGATTCGATTTTAATAAAATTTGAAATGACTCGACAAAATTCTGAAAAGATAATATATTTTAAATTGCAAACCATTGGGTAGTTTTTGCGTTGTTATATGCTGACGGAGGGACAGACAGACAGACAGACGGACAGACGGACAGACGGAGGGACCAAGCGACGACTATAGGTGCTACGTATTTATATAATTACGAACGCATCTAATAACTAGATTAAGACACTGTTTTCCTAAGCAAAAATTGTATGTTGTACTCTGCTTTGCCACTCCTAAAAGTTCGTGTACGGAATTTTGAATCATTCTATGATACTATTGTAAAAATTTATCTATCCATATTGATGAGATAAAGTTTAATTCCATTGATGTTTTTCTTTAAAACTATCAAATTTCAATTATATATATATATATATATATATATGTCACGATTTCACGTGAATCACCTTATTGTTTGTAAATCAAACTATCAAGGCTAGAGGTTTCACCGAGGAGTTTGCAGTCATAGCGCCGATAATCCCAATTCATGGTGTGCGTACTGAGGAAATAATAAGGCAGTCGATTCCAATCCACAGTTTATTAGAAATCCAGAAACACTTTGAGGCTATGCTTTACTATTTCTCATGATAATTCCATAAATAATGACTTTTAGTACCATGGAGAGACTTGGTGAATTAAATTCAATGCTTGAAGAAGACACAGAATATTAATAAACAACGTCGTATTGTCTATGGGCAGCCAAGGAGATTTATTCCACGGTCGCGAAGTACGCGCCGGGGTTACATGTACATCGAGCTCCAGGAACAATCTGCTCTTTAGGCGGGAAAAAACAGAGTATATCTATTATCTAACGCTCATGAATACAGTGCCGTTAAAATAGTCTTTCGACCAATCAGCGCTACGGAACTAAATTCTCTGGCGCTATGATTTTGAAGAGATCAGGCCACAGTCTGAAAAGCGCGGGAGAATATTTCTAGAATGTTTCGGAACAATCTGATTCCTTCAAACAAATAAGAAAAAAAAAAATACGTAGGTTTTACCGAGTGCGGGCAGGATGCTAAGATAAAAGTTTTACATTGAAACTGAAATTAGCTTTTATATTTTGTGAAAGAAATACTTTTTTTGCCAGAAGACATAGGGAAATAAAAATATATAGGTTGTTATTTCAAGAGAATTAAAAATATTTAGCGGGGAGATTGATATTAAAAGAATTAAATTCTAGGATGCGTTTATTAAACGAAACAAAAAGTGTGTAATTTTAACAGAACAGCGCTTAGAGCCATTTTTTAGAGAATGAATTTAGAATAAAGCATTTTTAGCTAGGCGGAATTTTAACAATCTAAATACTAGAACGAGAAGATAAATTAGAATAATGGAATTTGCACAGAATTATAGCTTTGATGAGGCCAACGGCGAAAAAAATTTAAATTTTTTCATATATATATATGTGTGTGTGTGTGTGTGCATAATCATCTATATTTTATTAAAACTTCAATTTTCAAATTTTATATTTAAACTTTTTAATGCTGAGTATTTTTATATCCTTTTTTAATTAAAAAAAATTATATCCTTTTTTAATTAAAAATTTTTTTTCAGCGTATTCAAATTTAACATAGAAAATTTTATTTTATCGTTTATGTTGTGTCCGTCATATAAGAATAAAAATGTTTTTATCAATAACTGCATATATGATTTTTATTCAAACTTAAGCACATTGAAGTATATAGCTAGTTCAACTTATTTTTACATATCAAATCAGAAATAACATTTTTTTAATATTTTGCAGCAATTTCAAATTTTGATTTCCTTTGTGCCTTAGATCATGTTGTATGTGCTGAATGTGCCATGTGAAATAATTGTACAATATTTAGGTTACTAGGCCCTGATCTTGCCTTTTCTTTCATTTTAACAGTAAATTAGAATTATACAGATGAAAAAATTACTTCAAACGGAAAAAAACTGAACTGTTTTCAGCTGCAATAAATCAATGTCAGATCCGAAGCAGGAATTGACGCATCATATTTTATTATTTTCTAAATATCACAGTTTGACGAAAAATGATAAGGAATAAATACACATATATGAGGAGGTATTACTGTAATGCAACTGTTTCCACGGGCATGACAAATTCTTTCTTATCACAATGACGAAATGTCATTACAATTTGTATTTCATAACATTATGTAAGACACTTTAAGACCTATCTTATCTAAAACGTGAGACTGAATTAATTCAAAATTTATTTCTATAACAGTATAAAAAATGAAAAACACAATAGAAAAATTAAATAACAAACATTTTTAATTTTCATTAAAAAAACTCAAATTAGATACCCCCATTTTTTTTACAATTTTTTCAATTTTTCTTTTAAGAGATTTTACGTAAATATTTTCTTAATATTATTATCTTGTAATATGAAATATATGCCATATAAAAAAATACAACATAAATCTCATTTATGTATTTGTAAGTCTTGTCACTATCTATTCTTCAAAGTTGCTACAGATTTAGTATTTAATTTTTAAAACTTCCAATAAACAGGAAGTCCAATAAACCGGAATATTTCGATAAACAGTCGTATTGTAACACTACTTTAACATATCTGAGTATTTAGTGTATAATTCTTATTTATCACTTTATAGGTTTAATAATTATTATTTTTTAATCTTTTACAAGACCATATTACAAAACTAATCTTTATAAATTACTTAAAATCCTTTAATTTTGATATAACATTTATTTATTTAAAACCAAAGTACTTTCGAATGAAATCGCACTCGTCATCAGGGTTACAACAAGAAAACACACAATCAGAGAACACAGTTACATTACAAGAACCTATCTACAAGGACTTATCTAATGTTAAGGGCCTATCTACAAAGACCTATCTACAAGGACCTATCTAATGTCTAGGACCTATCTACACCCTGAAAATAAAATTAGGAGTGAATTTTGGTTTAAACCGACCGTCTGGTACATATACGTCGATGATGTATTTATCATTTGGGACCATGATATCGAATTGTTGAGAGAATTTTTGGATGAGGTTAACATAATTAACATTAATGTACAATTCACTTTGAAAACAGAACAGGATTACCATTCTTGGATGTGGAATTACTTAAGAATTTGGACGAGTTAACAATAGACTGAGCTGTTTATAGAAAGAGTATGCAATCTAACAACACAATTTCATTTGAGAAATCATTCCTTTCAAATTTTAATGCTGCAGCATGCAGATTTTATATTACGAGAGCTTTTGCGGTATGCACGGAAAATAATTTAGAATATGAATTAGACATTATTAGAGATATTGCAGAAGATAAAGTTTTTCTAGAAAATTTATTCATAAGCTTATATATCAAATGAAACATAACAACAATAGTAATAGCAATTAACTTTAATAGGAAGGAGTTTAGATTCGACAAATTCCAATATATCTCGGGTTTATTTGAAAGACTGGAATATTGTCTAAAAAATATGAAGTAAAGTTAATTACTAACGCACAGCTAAAACTAAAGGTTAAACTTTATAGCGTTATCAACCCCATCCCTATGAACGAAAATGCAGGAGTTTATATTATCCCGTTAACTACAACAGATGGACGAAAACACAAAATTGGATTATATTGGTATGGCCTAGAGGAAATTTAAAACGCATCTTAAAGAACATATTTCGGATATTAAATTGGACCGTCCTCACACCGCTGTTTCAAGATTAACCCAAAAAAGTGACGTTAATACACATTTTGAGAAAGACAGAATGGTTAAGAAAATGAATAAGAAAAGATTTCACGATCTATTTATTAGAGAATCTTTAGAATTTTTTTCCACGAGTGATAGTGTTTGTAATGATGCCTTGTCCTACGATATTCTAAAGATATAGATCAACTTACTCCGATAGTCATGTACTTTTTCATCAACCGACCAACCAATTTTCATGTTGTAATGTAACAGTGTTCTCTGATTGTGTGTTTTCTAGTTTTAACCCTAATGACGACTGCGATTGCATTCGAAAGTACTTGGTTTCAAAAAAAAAAAAATACACCAAAATTAAACGCTCTTAAGTATTGTATTTTGTATTGTTACGAAGAAAAATATTATGTTATTTATAAGAAGAATAAAGTATATTATATCATATTTAACAGCTCATATATAAATGATTTAAAAAATGTGAAAGAATATACATGTGGGAATTATCGGAAGTAACAACAACAATAATACGAACTCAATGTATTATTACTTTTCACGAGCAACGATAAAGGCGATGAGTATGAGTTGAGGCAAGACCAAGAAAAGCACGCGAGCACGAAAAATGTGGGAATTATCGGAAGTAACAACAACAATAATATGAACTCAATGTATTATTACTTTTCACGAGCAACGGTAAAGGTGATGAGTATGAGTTGAGGCAAGACCAAGAAAAGCACGCAAGCACGAAAAATGTGGGAATTATCGGAAGTAACAACAACAATAATACGAACTCAATGTATTATTACTTTTCACGAGCAACGATAAAGGCGATGAGTATGAGTTGAGGCAAGACCAAGAAAAGCACGCGAGCACGAAAAATGTGGGAATTATCGGAAGTAACAACAACAATAATACGAACTCAATGTATTATTACTTTTCACGAGCAACGGTAAAGGCGATGAGTATGAGTTGAGGCAAGACCAAGAAAAGCATGCGAGCACGAAAAATGTGGGAATTATCGGAAGTAACAACAACAATAATACGAACTCAATGTATTATTACTTTTCACGAGCAACGATAAAGGCGATGAGTTCACGCAAGACCAAGAAAAGCACGCGAGTACGAGCAGTTGTTCTATAGTTTTCTCGGATATGGTTGTTAGTGGATTTTTTATGCAATGCTTGGCAAAGATTGCTAACGATTAATTGTATTGAGATACGAATATTTGTATCATTCAGGAATATTAACCCAAATATATAGTTGTGTGTGAATCCGAGCTGTATTCGTTGTTATGTTATTAAATCTGTTTTGTTTATATTATTTTTCAAGATTCTTTGTTGTGGCTAAAGTACTTATTATTCATCATAATCCCACATACATATATATTTAAAAAAAAAAAAAAAAAAAAAACAGTATACGATGGTTTATAACAAGAAGGTTTAAATTCTCAACGTTCTCATATTTTTATGGTCCTTTTTTTTTCTTAGTGGCAAAGTCAAATAGGAAATGTTTTATTTGCTCATTCATAATTCATATGAAAACACTTTCATGGAAAATACTTCATTTCCAGTGGTTATTATAAATATATATATACTGCAATGAAAGTCAGCATTATCGAACAAAAATGAGATAAACTTACATTTGCTACAATGAA
Organism: Maratus michaelseni; assembly: GCA_963931845.1. Lineage (NCBI taxonomy): Eukaryota > Metazoa > Arthropoda > Arachnida > Araneae > Salticidae > Maratus > Maratus michaelseni. Next base: position 432,368,075 of record OZ007588.1, read on the forward strand.
CTGTTCGGAAAATGTCACCTATATTGCGTTTATGTACGTAAAAATTATTCTTTATTAACATTATACTGTAGCAATACTTTTTTCTTAATTTGCAACTATGTAATATTTTTGTATTGTTTTATTAATTAATTTTAACAATGCATTTTTTGCAATGCTGTTCTAATGCCATAATGAATCCATATGGGTTTATTAACACATACACTTTTTTAAAAATTGATTTTATGTTCATAAACATACTTAAGGCTAAATACAACTTCTATATTTATCATTTAAAACATTTGGAACAAAAAATGAAAAAATAAAAATTCGTAAAAATGAATAACATGTATGTCAAAATGAATATGTGCAATGTAAGTTTCATACTTATATTGAGACCCTAATTGTGTTCTAATTATCAATCAGCAAATGAGAATGATATCAGAATACACATTTCAATTCTTATACGGCCTTTTTTTTAAACAGTTTATTATTATTTTGCAATTAAAACTAAGTAACGTTTTATTGAAAGTTAAACTTTACCATATAAACGAACCTGCCTTCTTTTTTTTGACACATTTGTTTTGTCAGAATAGTTCAGAAAAATGGTTCCGTAATTTACTCCTTTAATGTCTGGTTTTTAAAAAGCAGTTGATAAATAGTAAATTTCATAAGAACTTTGTACACTATGTATTTCGAAAGAAATTGGGATGCAACTCGATATTTAAAAAATTACTTTTGTATTTTTTTTTATTTTTTATTATTTTTTTTTGGCTATGAACATGTAAAACTTAATAGTAGGCATCATCCCGAAAATTAAGTTTTAACAGCATCCAAAAGAACAAGTTATCAATCAATATATGGGTAGTTAATGGATTTAAATTTATATAACTTAACGTAAATATAGTTTTATTTTTGTAAGTATTTCTTAATTCTATTAAGTATATAATCAATTTATTTTTTCTAAAAAGATTTTTTTGAACAACATGTTCTTTGAAATATAATTTTAATGTCTACATATTTTTCTATTTATTTATAATGAATAATTGTGTTAAGAATTATTTGTAATTGTTATTTTAAATTAAAATTTCACAAAAGTATAATATAATATTTGTTTTAAATTTTTTTAGGATAATATTAATTTCGAGAACTAGGGCTTTTCATCCTACGAGCTACACTCGCCATCCCCCCCCCTCGAAATATACGCTAATTTGTCTGTTTTAAAAAAGATTACCCGGTTACGGAAAATCGAATGATATTATCATGAACATTGACGATCTTTCTAAATTAGGTTGTCATGCATTTCCCTTTTCCTGGGGTATTTTTCGGATCCAATGGTCGCATTCACCACTTCCCAACAGATGAAGACCGTTTTTGTGATTGATAAGTAAGATCAACTACACATTTAAAAATCACCTTGTATTAAAATGTTAAGTAAAAAACGTTGCTGCCTCTCGGACTTTTATAACGACGCGATGGACAATATTCTTACTTTGAGCTCGAGGCTACAAAAATTCGTCTGCATGGGAATAATAATCAGAAACGAGCCACGAAATTCGTTTCACTTATAAAAAAAAAGCTAATCATACAGTCTGTATACGTAAAATATATTTAAAAAATAACAGACACTAACTTTAGTGTAATATTTTGCTTGTGATTGTTCTATGTCATACTTTATTTTTAATATACACATGCTTGTAAAATTAGTCGGTTATTCAATTCTATATATATACAAATAATCGTCATTCTTCTGAAATTCATCCAACTCTTACGATGTCTAAAGTTCTATACACTATAATCAGCTACAGCGTTAAAGAATTAGAAAGGTCCTTTTACGATGGCTCTACAAAAATCCAGAATGATCTTTAAAAACAAATAAGGATTTTAACCCCATATTTCCGATATAGTTTATGGGAAAACACAATCTTTCTCTTTAAAGAGCATAACATAAAAAGTCTAGTTTAAGGGCGATGCTTTTATTACTCATGGTTGTACATTCACAAAGCACTTATCAGCAGTTAAGCTTCATGTCCAGTTTTATCTTAAACTATCGGAAATTAATAGATGTTAGAAACGTTGCTTCTAAGTGAAATGGATACTAAAAGAAAAGTTCTCCTCATTTAAATGTCCATTTATATTTTAGTGTAAATAGTCACAGATTCTGTATTCGAAAACAATATTAATCGTTTTCTGTGTTTTATAATTTTGGTCTTAGAAAATAAAGACGTCATTTATTTTTATATTAAATGCATATTATATGTGTATATTATAAATGTATACTTTATATTATACATATTTTGTTATTATATCTTAATAGCAATTTGTAATGAATTTTTCATATTTAATGTTATTTGTGGTAGAATAATAAAGCAAAAATCGTGTTTTGCTTTTATATTATCAGGAGATTTATTGAAATAATAATCATTATGATAATCATCAATTTGAATTTAGAGTATAATTAGTTTGTATAGTTTCAGTATTACGTAATTTATCATCTTAGATTACCTTTTTAAAATCTAATATTGTACATTAGCTAGAAAATAATAATCTCAGTTACAAAAGCATTTATTTATGCATAGAAGATTATTTCCTATTTAAAACATTGGTTTTACTAAAATTATTCAGAAAAGTATTTATTGATTTTTTTTTCTAAAATTCATGTGTAATTTCTTAATTGGGAATACATTTTGTCATTGTTTAATATGTTAAAGTTTCTTGAAATAATTTGGTGTATTGTGATTATACAATCCGTATTATGTTTAGATAGGAATGGAAAATCGGTAGCAATATGAGATTTATTTTCAATTTCAAAAATACCAAACTTATATAATCATAACTTATAACTTATATATGTGGTAATAACTCATAAACCATAACTTATATATGGGGAAATATTGCATGTAAATTTACATGGACCCACGCAGCAAAAGTTAACGAAGAACATTTACTTTAATGTCAAATGAGAAGGTATATGAGCGGGAGAACCTTCAAGTCCGTGGGCCCGCACATGTTTATTTCTGTGATACTTATTGTTGCCGCTAGAAGCGCCGTCCATGTAAAACGTTAAAAAAAAAAAAAAAAAAAAAACTTGTGATGGGTTTGAGATGCCGATCAGAGAAGTTGTGTAAATCTCGGCTTTCGACCATTTTTATTTAGTGTTGTGAGAAATTAAAAGAGTTGCAGTCCGTTAGTAAGTTATTTTATTGAGATTGTGTGTTTTTCTTTCGTAGTGATGAATATTAACTGAGTTATCGGTGAATCCACTTATGATGCCCATTACACCATCACATGCGAAAGTGGACTTATCCGTGAAAAGATCAATGTGCATGGAATAACAAGATCAGCAGAAAGCTGCTATAATGAAATCCTTATAAAATTCAATAAAACTAACAAAATTACTAATGAAAAACGAAAAATGTGTTTTTATTCTTTTATTTAAAAGTTTTACAAAAGTAAAATAATGATTTTTTTTTAAATATTTGTATTAAAGACAAATATAAATAAATAAATAAACAGAGAATGAAAATTGACAATTTAATTTGAAAAAAAACTTAAACCCAATCTCTCTTAATCTGCGTTTTTACGAATAAATTATAAATAATCACAGTAATGTGCATTTAAATAATCAACATTGATATGATTTTAATTATTTAACAATGATTTCAAACAAATATACATATATTTTTTTAAACCTTTTGATTTTGCAATGACAGAAAATGTTATCTTCCGTTTACATTTGTTAAATTGAAGAAGGTTGTTACTCACATTTCGTGAATTCTGTGAGGCAACATATATTTATTTTTCAAACAATTTCCAAATGAAAAAAACATTTGGTCTGAGAAAGATTAATAAATGAAATAAATTTTAATATAACTTTAAATAAATAGTGAATCCGGAAAAGCTGAAGAGAAAAGACACAAAATAATTTACATATATGGATGGTAGAGTAATCTGTATGAATTTCATAGGAAAGAGAAAAAATAACATAGAAATTAATTGAAAGTGTATGAAATATGGGAAATGTTTTAAATTTTTTGTACAACTAATTAATTTTGAATAAAATACTTTTTATTTCGTATTTTTTTTTATTTTTTATAAATTTACACAAATGTTTTAGTAGTGCTAAAAATTAGTTATTAAAGTGTTTGTTTAATCTGAAACTTTTTTGTTTGAAAAGATTCGGTATCCATTGAACTATTTTTGTTTTAGTATTTCATAATGTCTTCATGAAATATTATGTAGAAAAACAATTGAGTATTTTTCTATTATTTTTGGTGAATCATTCCTAGTTTTAGCGACTACGACAAAAGCGAAGTTTCGGTATCTCGATTAACTATTCCTATACACCATGAGCTGCTAAGGTTGCTAATTTAGACAGTTTCGGAACATTTTCTTTTTTGGCACGCTTAAGAATGCGCCATATGTGTACACGCAAAATATTCTAGTGGACACGTTTGTAATCTAGCAGGTAACTCTAGGTGATTATAATCAACATGTTTAACTTCTAGTGTAGAGTACATTAAAAAAAAACTACATATTTAACTGTATATGTATTGATATATTCATACATGTATTCTAAGGAATACAAAATGTTTTATGACAGTATAATAGAAAGCGGAGCCAGAAAGAATACCAGACTTTAGGTCCTTTGCAGTTAGGAACCCTTTGGGTTCAATGATCTCTGCATATTCGCTGGCTTGTAAAATAGTGGTTTCATTAGATGGATTTAACTCATCGTTTGAACTATCTCTTGGATTCGGCTACTACTATTTTTAAAAGTAATGTTCGTCTAACTTTTCTGCAATTAAATAAAAAGATTACCATTCGGAAATAGTAAACTTAAGCAAACATTTCTTTAATGAAAGAATTTTTCTGATTTCATGCTTTATAAAAAAAATGCTTTCTCGACTGCGTTAAACGCTCTGAATCGAGTATAAGCCCTTTTCTGTCGCGTAGATATAGTCCTCCATGAACCATGGCTTATCTGTATCGATACAGCACTTCTTTCAGTTAAATTATCAGCTATCCCGGGCAAAATTGTATGATATATTTGGAAAGATTCATTAAACAATTTGCGCCGTGTTCGGACATCCACAAAATAGGTTCTCCCGATCCAGCTCCATCCTCAAGTGTTATACATTTTACGAAAAATCTTCCCTTGTCACCAGGATTCCAACTTTTAATAAGACAGTCCATTAATGGTATAATGATATTTCACGATCTCAGTAGTGAACATAAATGAAAAAAGGCTTAAAATGATATTATGGTATATAGATAATTGCAGAGTATACAAAGTTGCATTTAATTGTGTTGGAAATTCTAGCGTCAAGAAGCAACTAATAATGATGAATGCAATTTTACCCTACTTTTCCCTATCCCCTTTAAATTGCCTTCTCATGATTCTTGATAAACACAATAAAATTGCATAATAAAAGAAACGCAAAATGCTTTCCGATTTTTGCACATTGAAATATAATTCATGTTATTATGTTTCTAATGCAAACACTATTTTAATATTTTACATTTACACAATTTAATCAAGATTACAACACAAAAACTTTTACGAAAATTGTACATATTGTATTAAAATTTGTTGTAAATAAGAATCCAAGAAAAGTAATAGCATCTACTAAACATTAGTAACAAAGATTTTTGGGGATAAAAATAACGGTATGAGATAAAATAAAAAAATAATAATAATACCAATAATTATTAATCTTATGTCAGTTAATTAATAATTTTAGGTAGCTTTCAATACAAAAAAGTATAAAGCTACCTATTGCAGCCGTTCGGACGAAAGCAGTTCCAGAAAATTTCGATATATTTTCACAGATCATGACCCCCAGACCCCAAAACCACTCTCCGTTCAAATGTTGATTTATATATATAGATATATCCATATATATATATATATATATATATATATATATATATGACCTATGTCATAATACGATAACGCTCGTATTTATAAATCAATTTTGATGAAACTAATTGTGTGTATTAAGCTAACCAATGTCTCGACCGAGTTCGTTGGCCAGCTTGGCCCGCCATTTTGTTTCAAGATGGCGGCCATTTAAAAATTTAAAACTAAAATAAATGTACAAAAAATAATTAAAAAATCAAATTTATTTTTTAATTACGTTTTAGGCCTTGATACAAGGATTCCAGAGCATTTTTTGGTTTACCTCTATCTTAAAAAATGGCTGAGATAGAGCAGTTTGAAATTCTAGGGTGGCTGACATTTTGAAACAAAACAGCACATTAACGCGATTACTCGCAAATTATTTTCTTTCATTGTTGTAATAATTTTCCCAATCACACGCATAAAACTATATATTCATATCCGTTAGCGCCAAAATTGGCGACATTGGCGACAAAATTGGCAAAATTGGCGACATTTGGCGAAATATCGCCAAATTTGGCGACCAAAATAAGTCTTCATAAATGAAGCCAATTTGGCTATTGCTCAATAATTTGGCGAATTTCTTATTCAAATTCAGTATTAACGAATCTTTTGTAAACGTTTCTTTGCATTTTAACTTGCTGTTTTCGTGTAACATTAGCTAAAATTTTAAAACGAAGATATAAGAAAGCTACATTTTCCTCCCGGTACAGGCCGGAAGGACTTTTTTAATATGAAACTAGTGCGGCCCATAATATAAGTTTCCATTTATTTAAATCCATATTTATTAGATACAACTTGAAAATCTGAGTTGTTATTGCTCTCTACTAGAAGATAGCCCATCAGAATGACGTGTTTGAATTTTTAAAAGAATGATATAGCATTGAATTGTAAAAAGAAATATGAAGTAATAAATTTAATCTTATCTGATTAATAGGATTATCTGGAGTAAAATAGTTATAAAAACAGCCCATTTTTTCAAGCTTTCTTTTTATAATTATAAGAAATTGAAGATTATAGATTTTTTAAATGCCTGTGGGCAGAAGAATGTAAAAAAAAAAAATATTTAATTTCGATAGCGTAGCTGCGGTATATTATGATTACATTTACTAGCAACAAATTTACTTTAGCTGGAGTAAATTAGTTATAAAAAAGGGCCATTTTTTTCAAGCATTATTTTTTTTATTTATAAGAAATTGAAGGTTATAGATTTTTAAAATACCTGTGCGCAGAGGAGTGAAAAACATCTAATATGGATAACGTAACTGCGGTATATTATGATTATACTTTACTCAACAAATAGCAAGAATTATGAAGTAACAATAAATTTTATCTTATCTGACTAATAAGATCATGTGGGGATAAAATAGTTATAAAAAATAGCCCATTTTTCAAGCATTCTTTTTTTATTATTATTTATAAGAAATTAGAGGTTATAGAGTTTTTAAATGCCTGTGTGCAGAGGAATGTAATAAAATATTTAATATCAATAATGTCGCTGCGGTATGATTACACTTTACCGGCAACAGATGGCGCCACATGGCAACACCTTCGCTTTCGCTTGCATTTTAACAGAAAGTTGCACGGAGTCGTTCAATTATTGCATCCATGGTCTATATTTTAATGAATCTCAAAGGAATGATTCACACATTGTTTATTATCGCTATCGCTGATGGCTGGATGAAACGATTTTCAACTCATAATATATCGAAAAACATGCATATTTCGATGTAGCTCATCACTCAAAATGTTTTTGTTTTTTCACAATCTTTCTAAAAAGGTCAATCTTATACAACTTTATTGAAAAATTTAAATCTCTGAAAATTAAAATAAAATCGCTGATTTTAAGGAAATATTATGAAGATTAGGATGAGTTCATTCCGGAAGTATCATACACATAGCACTATAATATATACTAGGGCCTCCAACCCGGGCTTCCCGGGATAGAGAATATATATGAAAATCATTTTTTTTAAATTGAAAACTCTATAAATTTTTTACATTAAATTTTTTTTTTAGATTGTCCTAACAACACCGAAGAGCGTTTTTACATGAAATATGTCAATTATATATTCAAATAAAATTTTGAAATTTATTAAAAGCAGTAATTTCTTATTGGCCTCGTGTCAGAAGTTAATAGTCGAAGAAATCGCTAAAAATTTCGTTATCTAAACCTTTTTTTTTATTCTGGTAATTTCAGCGGTTTTAAGCGCTTATTTCGATTACATATGTCTGTTAAATTTGTGTTTCATTTATTGCTTAATGAAGTTTTAATTTTGTTATTGAATATTAGCTAGAAACAAATGCTGAACTTTTTACATTGTTTAAAGTGCAAACGGACTAATATTTTGTAATCGTCTACAAGCGATATACATTTTTTAAAAAATCATGCTTGAAATTTAATTTAAATGCTATAATAAATCAGTAAATTAAGATGCAGTTTTCAAACAAATTGCATTTGGGAGTAGTTCCCCCCCCCCCCTCTATAACGGTGTAAAAATTAAAAAATGCGATATTTAGAAATAAAAAAAAATACAGTAGCAATAATCGCAAAACCGAAGTTTCATCGTCAACTGTTGCCATTCGCAAAATGACGTCAGCGTTACGCACGGACACGTTCGTCCTTTATAATATAGATAATGGATTCTATTTGGCAGTAAATTTGGGAAATATTGAAAGTGAGTATTTGAATATTGCTTTTAGCGCCTGATCATTTTCTCCCACATTGTTAGCAAGTCATGTGGTTCTGCAAAATACTAAAAGATCATGGGAAAAACAAACACTCACAAAGACATGCATATTATTAGATAAAATAAACTATATAAAGGAAACACATATGATTAATTAAAAAAAATGCTTTAAAATACACTACACTTTTCGAAGAGTTTACCTGATAAAAATTGGCTGAATCATTGGAAAACATATAAACATTTAATATACTATTCAGTACATTGTGAAATAACTTAAAAAAATAGAATAAGTTTAAATTCTTTAAATTATTCTAATTTATATGATTGCAGTAAGACAATTTTCAATCATTTCCAGTAATTATGCATAACAGTATAAAATATTGCATACTATATACATTTCTCGTTTATCAAAATCAACTTACAATACATTACTTTTAGAATTTTTTTTTATATGAAAATTATATAAACTTATTTGAAAGTGAATTATTTGTACTATTTAGCTTGTTCACAATTTTTATTTTAAATTTATATCCACAAAACTATTCTTTAGTTATGTCCATCACATTGTAAAACGCATATAGTATTAGAATAATTTAATATTAAAATTTAATTATTTTAAATTACGTATTATATTAGATCATAGTAAATATTTCTAAAATAATTCATCAAAAACAGCAATTAAACTTTTTTTTTTAAACTAATACATAAATCGAGAAAACTGTGGTGATTATTTTTCTTATAAACTTATAAAGTAATAAAAGTTTTAGCATTATATTTTTATATACCTTATTTTAACTCGAAATAACAAGACTGCTAATTAATGTTAGAACACTGAGAATGAATGCATAGTTTTGGAATAACGATGCTATTAATAATATTTCTTAAATATACATTAAATTCTCATTATGATACGCTCTCGGTTAATTAGTTGAAGGAAGAATGAATGTTATGATTAATAATCACTTGGGTAGGCCACATTTAACATATTCTACTGGATAAAATTCAAATTCCATTTTTATTGGAAAATTTTTCTACATATTTAATAAGATATTTATTTATATAGAGTTCCAAATAATAACAGTTATATATATTAATTATAAAAACGTTATTCGTAAAATATAATTGTAAAATATAAAAATTCACATTTTTTTTCATTTCTTAATACAGAAGAAAGAATAGTTTTTAGTTAGAGTTTGATTTTAAGTTTAGAGTTTAATTTCGAAAAACAAATGAATTTTTTTAATAATTTCTTATTTTGAGAAATTAATTTGTAGAACATTTGTCATACATTTGTAATGCAAGTGGTTTCTCATTGTTTAATTTCATTTAATAGATTCTTTTAAATTTCTTTTAATAGATTAATTACATAAAATTAAATTATTCAGATTTATCAGAAAGTACCTAAGGACAATAGCACAAACAATAAGGTGTTATTTTTCATAATTATGAAAAGTGACACCTTATTGTTTATGCTATTGTACTTTCTGATAAATCTGAATAATTTAATTTTATGTAATCAATCAGCCACAAACATGTATTTTAAGTCAGAACACAAACATGTTTGTTATATTAAAAAAAGTTTACGAATAGTTTTTTACAAACAGTAAGTAAAAGCATGCACATGCTATTAATAGCTAATACTATAGACTGAATATTTATGTGGTCCGCAGAAATTAAAAATAAACTTTTCATTGCTATAATGCCGAAATATTGAGAATTTTAGACAACAAAGAAAAATTATTAATATCTTCCGATAGCAGAAAGGCTTTAAATTTCAACACAATGGGCAAAAATCACTATTTTAAGATGAATTTTTATGATTATTAAGCATTATAAGATCTGAACGCTATACCTTTAGTTTTTCAGTGCTTAAATAATTCTGAACATTAGGTAAAATTTCATCATAATCAGTGAGCGCCTTCCAATTCCGCACCAGCAGCAAATTTATACAAAATATTGAGGGGTGAAGATCGGTCAATCCTATACTTTGTAATTTATACCCTTTCATTCGGTATTCTTATTGCCGTTCTGTTGGTATTCGACAGGTCAATTGCTATAGTGTTGTGATGTTTTTGAGGAATATATTATAACCGCATCGAGAAAAATAATCACAAAACAGGTATTTGGATGTATTTGATATTCCAGAAAAGTTTAAGTTATATTAAAATATAAATAGCACAAAATTGTGATTGTTCTTGCTAAAAAACAGTGTACAATATAATTAAAAAACTTGATAAAAAGTTATCCAACATCTTCGGCCCGTACCTTCACAGCCATCATCGGAGAGACCAAAGACACAAATGTTGAACTTCACATCCTGACATGACAGAAATGAAAACAGGGAATACGTAGGGAATACAGAGAAAAAAATAATAAGGTGGAGCCATCTATGCATTAAAAATGTAAACTAAACCAACCAATCAGTGAAAAAACGAAGAGGGGGAACGGGGGTAATTAATTTTCAAAAGATTAATCCAGATATTTGGTATGCTAAATGAAAAATTATCGTTAGAATTATCACTATTTCTTAATTTAATTTCTATGGATTCTCTAACTATGGCTTTAAATGGGTTGTTATATTTAGAGATAATTTTAGCTTTACTGAAATCAATTATAACATCCTTATTGGAAGCATAAAATCGCGAAAGGACAGTGGTTAATCTCCTGTACTTAATATCACTTATATGCTCTTTTAATCGTTCAAAAACCTTTTTTTTTTGTCATGCCAATGTAGAAAATTGTATGATTATTACTTAAACAAACGGGGATTCTGTATAGACCTACAAAATGATCTGGGGGATGGGATCTAATTTATTTGAAATCAAATCAGTTAATTTATGGGGGGAACAGCAATAAGATGAATATAAAATTTTATAAGAACCTTTTTAAGTATTTCAAATAATATAGAGATATACTGGAATTTATGATAAATTGGCTTATTCTTGTTGGGGACAGAATGCTGAGTAAATTGGTTACTGAATTTGTCAATACTTTTGTGTATGTAATGTTGGGGGACATAATTGTCTGTGGCGATATTCATAATATATTTAAGTTTCTCTAGGATGTAGCCTTATGAACAGACAAGAAAAATAAACACTTTAAATTAATAGCTTGTCAGGTATTAAGGAGCCGCTTCACTGAAACTTCCCGATCGCGAATTCCCATGTTAACCTCTGGAAACAATTTTAAGCGCGATTACACATTACATAACATAATTATTAAAATACGTTTTTCACTATCAGAAAGTAGACTTCAGATGCCGATGATGTGCGCTTTTAAAAAATGCCTCCGTAAATTTTATGCAGTTACAATTTCATCAAGTGAAAATTTCAAAGTTTATAGGGATTTTAAAATATTTAAAATCTAAGGAGACAATATTTAAAAACTCACATTGTGAGCATCTGACGTCTACTTTCTGATAGTGAAAACAGTATTTAAATAATTATATTCATTAATGAGTAATCGCGCGCTTCAATTTTTTCCCATAGATTAACATGAGATTTCGTGATAGGTGAGTTTCGTTTGAAGCGGCTTCTTAATACATGATTCGGTGAAAAATTAAAATATATTTCTAGGAAGTAAGACCGTCAGTTTTTTTTTAATCACACGTTTAGTGTGATTCACAAATTAAACTCTGAACACACGGGCAGCGTAATGAGTGCGCTATTCAGTGAAAAAATAGTTGTGAATTCTAAAATAATTACGTGATTAACATTTTCACTTCATTTACCATCTTGTCAAAGTCCCTTTAATGTTCACACTGAAAAAAATTAAGTACTCAAAAATGAGTAATTCGATGTACTCGTATTGAATTAAGTATGTTTGGTTCATAAATGAACCTATTATTTCTCGAGTTTAAAACATCTCATGTTATCAAACTCAAGCGAAACGATAATTTTGTACTTTGTAATGATTTATTTCATTCATGGGGGGGGGGGGGGCATGAAACATGTTCATCTACTATATATATAAAACACAAACAGAAACTTCGTTCCGTTCCATTATAACTCGAGTTCTGCTAATTGGAATTTGATGGAACTTGCACTGTTCGATAGATAATTTTTCAGGGAAGGTTTTAGTATATAACACATAGTTCTACATTTATTAGTTATAGAATTATGATGGTAAAGTTCTGTGTTTTTGGACGATAAAGGTTACCATAGGTAATGTTTTTGGCGACCATTATCGTTGGCGAAAGAATTGAAACGGCTATATCAGAAAATAATGCAAACACATAGAAAAATAAAACAAAATTTCTGTTAGTAATTTTATTTAAAATCCTCCCCTCCCCGAAAAAAATAGAAAAAGAAAGAAAAAAACTGTTGCAATGAGGCATAATATTTAATTTAAACCCCAAAGGAATGTTAGTAATGCTTAAAAATATTTGCAATGCATGAGAGAGCAATTCAGATTAAGTCAATATTTGGCGATTTATCGTTTGCGTCAGGTTAACAAAGATACATCTGATAATTTGATTTAGTAAAATATGAGTAATTTTTTTTCCTTTTTTCTTTTTGTTAATTTTTTTTTATATAACTCCCCTATCATGTGTCTTACAGGAGGAACTAACAAATGTAATTGTAAAAAATGACTGCATTTATGAGTTACATGTTATTTGTTTATATACGGTTTTGTTTTTACTTTTGTCGCCAAGCAATGTGATTTTAAGCCAAAAATGCATAAGCGTGACATTGTGTTCCTGCTCCCAGTCCTCCATGTTTTCACACTTTTGGGTGCCGGAAAACACAATGGTAAACCTACGAGTCAACCGCTAAAATCGGGTTTTAAGGTGTTTTCCACCAAGATATGACTTGGCAGACCGATTGCGTTTTAATATGCGAATCGAGTTTTAACTAATTCTGGAATTTCAGCCGTGAACTCTATGAGGTGATTGTCTGTGCTGCCGCCTCCCGGTATATTAGTAGTATGTTGACTAGAGAACATGTTTGTTCCTGTTGTCATAATCTCATAATGGCCTCATTTCCCTGTCAAACTCTACTATAAATGATCAACTAAATGAGTTGCTTCTTTTAGCCAAAATTTTGTACAGTGTACGATATAATGTAACGCAATGTCGTTCACATCATTTACAGCAATATTGAAGGAAAATCCAGGTGAACGTCCCTATTGCTTTAAAATTCATGCTCAAATCCGTTGATATAATTCGTTTGATTCAAGGTTCATTTGAAAATATTTACTAAGGTAGCATCTGTAGATGAAGATCCACATTCCTTTAAAATACAATGTCATTTCGTTTGATTTAAAGTACATTTAGAAAAATGGCCCAGCGCAGCGGGCGTAGCATGCTAGTTAATAGTAAAACAATGAAATATACCCTGGAAATAAGCCATTAACATTATAATTTTAAGGTTTTTTACTTAAAAAGTAAAAACGTAACCATTATAAGATCACTTTTGTGTCTGTCCGGCCGTCTGTCACAGCCCATTTTCTCGTAAACTATGGGAAGTCGAAAGTTCGAACTTTTGAAAGTTATAATTTTTTTTTTTACCCACATATTTTCAAATTATTATCCATTCACAAATATGTTTAGGTAAAATTTAGGGGGGTAATTAAATTACTTGAGAAAAAAAGTTTTTCTTTTGTATATCGTGTAGGATATCGTATGAAAGATCTTGTAATGCCGAACTAAAAAAACATATTTCTTTTAATATTATGTATTATATTTTCAAAGATATCGTCGAAAATGCACTGCAAAAATATGTCCCACCCCACTCTATTTCCGAATCTACAGAAACTAAAATTATGGAAAAATTAGGAGTAGTAGAAGTTTATAAATTTAATATATTTAATCTACGGAACCCTTTGAGCGCGTGTTATACTCGAACGTGACCAATTTATTTATTCCACGGAAGGAACTGTAACTTCTGTTTCCATTATAAACCGTTATATTGAGGTTATATTAATGTTATATTGCGTTGATGATATGCGAAAAGAAAATTAGATTCAATATTCCTCCGACAATTTTGAAAGTAAGTGCTCCCCGTTAATTATTCAACACATTTTTTTTCTTATTTTATGTACCTTCTGTAAATATTATATTAATGCAAATATTAAATTATAAACATTATTTTAAAATAAGTTGAAAGTGCTTGAACACAATGCTATTAATCATAAATTAAAATCGCTAATAATTATTAAAATACAGATATAACTGCTTAAGTGATACAACAGAGAACACAAGAAGGCTTATAAAATCATTTTAATATAAAGATCGGTTTGTGCGTTTGAAACATGCCAATCATTACATTAAAAGATTTTTATAAGCTTTCTTGTGTTCTGTTTCATCACTTAAGTACTTATATCTGTATTTTAATAACAATGCTCTTGTCATAAAAAATATTTAAATTGGGTCTCTTGATAATAATTTTGCTAATTTTCCTAAATAAATAATAAATTAAATGTTTCTTTTTAATACGTTTGAGAAGTAAATAAATTTCAGTACATTTTTACTTTAATCTGTGATAAACGGGAGGGGTGGGGTAAAAGACAGTGCGCCCTTGAAAGAAAAAAATATTTTTTTCCCATTTGACTTATTGTCGTTTAAAAAGTGTTTTGTTAAATATCTTTTAGCCCATGTTTTTACCTAAATTCTGGTTTTCCAAAATCGGCCACCTTGGATGTCATATTTTATGTATACCGTCATAGGTTTCTGTCATAGAGTATTGTTTGCAAGCACTTTTAAATTATTTTAAAATACTGTGCATAATTTAATATTTACATGAATTTAATATTTACAGAAGGTACTACTGAATACATAAACTAAGAAAAAAATGTATTGAATATTTAACAGAAAGAGTTCATATTTGAATACATCCATAGGATCAGAAATGAGTACATCACAGTTCATATTTGAATACATCCATGAGATCAAGAATAAGTACACAACGGTTCCTATTTGAACACAGCCATGGTATCAAAAATGAGTACATGTGTTTCTCAATTTTGAGAATATTTTGATAGGAGCTATTTTGAGTATGTGACGTATTAAATTGAGTACTTTTTTTCTCAATTTTGAGAATATTTTGATAGGAGCTATTTTGAGTATGTGACGTATTAAATTGAGTACTTTTTTCTCAATTTTGAGAACCCATTTTTTTTCACTGCAACCAATGTTTAAAGTTAAAGTTTGCAATTTCTTCTGCTCTGTTTCATACTTTTTATTGTTAACTCACCACTTTTGTTAATTCTATTCCTTCCATGTATCTGTGTAATATATTCTATTTTCTTATTTATTTACAGAAATAATTCTTCTATTTTTGAATCTTGACTTACGTGGTAAAATTACCGATAAACCGCAATAATTGCACATGAAATTATTCTGTGTAAGCATAACAAATTTTTTATCTAAATATTATGATTGTTGTCTATCAAATCATATTGGGATAATATAAATCCTTTAGTGGAAATAACAAAAAGGGATTTTTTTTAAATTTGACTTATTTCAGTATAAGAAAATTTCACTTCACTATAACAAATAAATTTCGGAGGTTCCAAAAATTTCTTTACACTGGTATTTTACTGTATTAGGCCGTTTATTCAAGTACTACTCTAAAATCTTTAATAATACTGTATAAATATAAAGATAAAACACACGCTAATGACATTCAAATAGCATTTTGCCAAAATGGAATTGCTTATTTTCAATTTAGTTTTTATTAGAAATTAAATTAAAGGTTTTATATCCCATTTTTTATTTTGCGTACGCATTAAAAAAAATTCTGATCTAATTTTAAGATTTTTTTCTATCAAATCATATTGGTATAATATACACAGTACAACAAAATCTGTAATTTTCACAGAAAAATATTGTATTTTTTACAGAAAAAACTGTATTAAACAAAAACATTCTTTTCCTGTAAATAAATGTGGATTTTGTAATTTTTACAGGAAAAAACAGTTTTAATGAAAATATACAAATATTTTCTGTAAATTAAACGGTTTTCTACTGCAGTCAAAATGTATAGTTTTTTTCCTGACAATTTGAGAAAATTATTTTTACAGTGTACTTTAAATAAAATGTGTTATGAATTCAGTTTTTTCGGTATATCAGTTTTTTTGCATGCTATCCATTCCCAAGTATATATTTTTATGTTAAACAAATTTAAGAGCATTAAGATAAACATAAAAATTATTAACATTTAACATTATATTTGTTTTGTTATTCCTGCAGGCATAAATTCTATTAAGACCCGGAAAATATTTACTGTTAAATCCGTGGAAGAATTCAAAAGTAAATATTTTGCTGTGATAGTGGTGTCTTTGGACAATGGATTGTTGTACATAAGTACTAATCTCATCTTCACAACAGTTTTGTACATCATTGTCATTTGGAAGTGTTTTGGAAATCGGATCCACAACAGACGAAATCATACATTTTATTTTTAATAAAATAATGTGAGCTGCACTTATAAAAATACATTTCAAAGTTTTTTTTTCATATTTTTTTTTCTGAATTTAATACACAATAGAATTAATTCAATTTAACAATTAAATTTTTCATTAATTCAATTTAACATAACAATCGAAACATGATTACTTTTTCTTTTGGATAATATGGTTTCTATAATATTAGAAAAAAAAATTAAAGTGCTTTCGTTTATTTCTTCTAAATGCTAATAATACAACAGAAGATACTGTTTTACAACTTGTAAATATCTAGATATTTATTTGTATTAGTTTAGATATGGCGCTAATCTTGAACGAAGGTTTGAAAAATTAAAAACTTAAATTGCAAATGTAATGTAACATTAGTGGTATATCCACAAATAAATAGATACTAAAGTACTTTAAGCATATATATATATATATATATATATATATATATATATATTAATTTTTTGATTATGAATCCAAAGAAGACAAATACATTTATGTAATGCATAGACAGCCATTAAATATTAGCATAAAGTTAAATTAAAACTGAATATTTAAGGTCTTAATTGAGTATGTAAACAGTTTTAATGTTTTATAAGATTTTCATTAATATTTTCTTAAAAGACGCTAAAATATTTTTTTAGTTACTGACAGTTTTGAGTACATTTACCATCATCCATTTTAATTTATAGAAAATTTTTTTTAAATCTTAAATGGTTTGTAAAAAAAAAAAAAAAACAGATGTTTGAAGGAGTATTAAACAAAAAAACAACAACAAATTATTATTAAACAACAAATTGAGATATATAAAACGTTTTATGGATTAAGAAAGAATACTAATTGTATTTTTAAAATTTAATAATATTATATTAGTAAGATTAATAATTATAAGAAAAAAGTCTTTGCAAAAAATATAAATGTTTATACTAGTAATGTAAAGAATTAAGTATAATTAAATTGCTTAATATCTTAATAATCGTAATGAAAAATTAATTTCAGAATAAAGGTAATAATTTAAAGCACTTAAATAATAAGAAGAGCTGTAGAGTATTTAAAGGTACCTTAAATTTCGGTAGTTTAGATGTTTGCATTTCTGTCATTGACGCTATAGCAGGAAATAAAGAGCGTTGTCCTAAATTGAACAAATAACTGTTTTATATATTCATTTTATAAAAATTACATTAAACTAATCGTCTGAGTCTCAAGTTAAGTACTTGATGGTAATTGATTTAGGTAATTGATGGATTAGATAATTTAACTGTTAATAAGTGTGGCATTCGATTAACCATCGGCCAGATTTATCTATATTTCTGTAATAGAGATGCCTGTATAGAAGACATTTTGAAAGTGAACCGAATTATTGTTATCGTGCAAGGAATACCATGAAAACCTTATACAGTCACCCCTTACAGATCACGCTACACTGTGAGAAAAGACAGATATTTTAATCTAACACTTATCTATCTTAGTGTTTATGAAAATAAACATAACCTCTTCTGATTTACCCGCGATTCCAGAAAACGTTCTTTTAACGTTCTTAATCTGTTCGTTTCTAACGTTTTCTAAGCTTTATAATGTTTTCAAACTCAAATGATTACAAATTCCGTCTATATATTTAAGTGATTTGTAATCTATACATGTAGACTATTAAATAAAGAGAGAACGACTGACTGACCGACTCACTGAGTGACTCATGAACGCCTAGCTCAAACGACTAAAGTCAGGATCACGAAATTTTGAGAGTAGCTTTCTGTTATGACCTAGGCAAGCAATAAGAAAGAATTTTTCGAAATCCCCCCCCCCCCGAAAGGGGTTAAAATTGGGGACGAGCATTTTAAGTCATTTTGCTATATCTCAATAGCATTTTTAGGAAGGAGCCTGAAATTCAGGATAAGAAATCTACTAAAAATATGGTCAAACACGTGTTTGAGCGAATTTAGAAATTCTCGCCTTAAGGGTGTTAAATGGAGGGGGGGGGGGTTGGAAGTTTTAGGTCATTTCGCCATACCTCAGCAGCAGTTTTGTGTAGGAGAATAAAATGCAGGATAACAAATCTACTAAAAAGTGGTTAAACATGTATTTCAGCGATTTTAGAAATTCTCCGATTATGGGGAAGGGATCGAACGTTTTAGGTCACTTCGATATATCTCAGCAGCGATTTTAGGAAGGAGCATGAAATTCAGTAAAACAAATCTAATAAAACATAGTTAAACAAGTATTTCAGCGATTTTATAATTTCACCCACTAAGGAAGATAAATGAGGAGTCGAAAGTTTCAGGTCATTTTGCTATATCTCATCAGAAGTTTTAGGTAGAAGCATGAAATTCAGGATACAAATCTACTAAAAAATAAACACATATTTTAGCAATTTTTGAAATTCGACCACTAAGAGTGTTAAATGGGGGTTGAAAGTTTTAGGGCCATATGTCAGTAGCAGTTTTAGGTTGGAGCATGAAATTCAGCGTAACAAATCTACTGAAAAAGCATTTAAACTCGTATTTCAGTGATTTTAGAAATTTAACCAGTAAGGGGTGATAAATGGCGGTCGAAAATTTTAAGTCACTTCACCATATCTCAGCTGCAGTTCTTGGTAGGAGCATAAAATACAGCTAAACGAATGTGCTAAAAAATTTTAAACACGTGTGTGTATTTCAGTGACTTTAGAGCTATTAATTAGCTACCCATCCCTACCATACATTGTAGTCGACACATTCTCCAGTCGCGCAAAGCCGGG
Organism: Maratus michaelseni; assembly: GCA_963931845.1. Lineage (NCBI taxonomy): Eukaryota > Metazoa > Arthropoda > Arachnida > Araneae > Salticidae > Maratus > Maratus michaelseni. The sequence goes on from OZ007588.1 coordinate 432,387,771, forward strand.
ACGGGCCGCTAGTAATATTATAAAGAAGTACCGTTTGTTTTTGTTTGTGGCGGGTAATATATGGAACTACCGAAGCCATTTCAAAAGTTTTGGGGCCAAATTGATAGTAACAATCCCTGTTTCAACATAGGCTATATTTCATGTCAGTGCCACGCCTCCCAGGGGGGTGCACGAACGAAAAACTTTCTAAAATTGCAATTTTTGTGACATTGAAAGAGCTAGAAATTTGAAATGGTATAGTTACTAACAGTCAAATTTTAATTGCTTAAGAGGCGTAAAGCCAATATAGTGAAAAAGTACCCCAGCCGGGACACGAACCCGGGTCATCAGTATAGCGCACTGACGTTCTACTAATTCAACCACTTGGGAACGAAACTCAGCCTGGAACTTTCTCACTATAACATGTTGGTAAGGATACATACGCAGCACTAGATGGGATATTTTCCGTGAGCCACCAACCCTGGGGCAAACACGAAACCAAAGAAAATCCAGCATCGATAATTGAATAAATTCATATTTAATACTTAGAAATTTTTCATAAAAAATTTCTCATGTCTTGCATTCAAAATATTCAAATTTTAATTGCTTAAGAAGCGTAAAGCCACCATAGTGAAATATTCTATCTCGTGCTGCATTTGTAGCCTTACCAACATGTTATAATTAGAAAGTTCGAGGCTGAGTATCGTTCCCAAGTGGTTCCGTCGGTAGAACGTCAGTGCGCTATACCGATGACGCGGGTTTGAGTCCCGGCTTGGGAACTTTTTCACTATGTTGGCTTTGCGCCTCTGAAGCAATTAAAATTTGAATATTGTGAATGCAAGGCGTGAGAAATGTTCTATGAAAAATTTCCAAGTATAAAATATGAAGCTATAGTTACTTATAAGATGTAAATGCTCTCTAAAAACAAAATCTAAAAAAAGTCAATATTGTAAAGGGGGAAATGAAAGATACGCTTTCTAAATTAAGATTTCTATGGAATTGTTAAGGATTGAAATTTGACATGGCTGCTACTTTTAACACGAAAATGCACACACAATACGGTCTTTAAACTGAAATTTAAAAGCGTAGAGGAGAAAACAGCGATCTAAATTACGGTTTTTGTGATTGTGAAAGGGCGAACTTGAAATTTGGCATAGAGGTCACATATAAGATGTAAATGCTCGATAAGAACCGCTTCTAAAAAAATCGAATTAAAAAATTTTTAAATGAGTGAAATGCGTTCTTAAAACTTTCTAAATTATGATTTCTGTGGAATTGTTAAAGATACAAACTTGAAATTTGACATGACTGCTATTTTGCACACACAACACCGTTTAAAAAAATCGAAATTTAAAAGGGTATTGGAGTGAAAAATAAAAATTTTAAATTACGATTTATGTGGTTAACTGTTATAAACTGTTAAGCCTATAATAATGAAATTTGGCGTGGCTGTTACTCTAGAGATGTAAATGCTGGCTCAGAACACTTTTCTAAAAAATCAAAATTTAAAAAGGTGCAGGAGCAAAACAAAATTGCGATTTATGCGATACCGTTGGCACAGAAACTTGGAAATTGACATGGTGGTTACATTTAAAATGTAAATGCTCGCTAAGAGCGATTTCTGAAAAATTCGAAATGTTAAGGGACCACAATTTTAAAATAGAATTTTTCTATTAAATATTTAAATAGCAGAAATTGTGGACGCCTCGTTTAATTGCAAGATTTGTAATCCTTTACTGTACTTAAATGAGGTAAAAAATTCTATTAAAAATTGTGGTGAAATCGTACGAATCATGGCATAAAGTTTTTTTCTCTTTTTAAGATGTAAGTGCAGACTAAAAACAATTTCTGAAAAATTCGAAATTTAAAAAGCGTGAAATGAGCAGGAAGACTTCACAGATATAAATTCATAAACAGAACAAGTTTTAAAAATTTAAAATTTTTAAAGTGTGCAGCGACAATGTACGTTCTAAAATTGAGTTTTTTGAGATATAATTGTTATAGAAACTTGAATAACGAGCAGCTTGAAATTTGGCATGGCGATTACATTTAAGATGTAAGTTCTCTCAATTCAAATAAAAATTGAATTAAAAATTGAAATTCATTAAAAATTGAAATTCAAATAAAAATTGAAATGAGCGGAAATCCTTCAAAATGAACTGTAAATTACCATTTATTTGAAATGAATTTTAGCTCCTCTCATTTATTTAAGTCTCATGTTCGCCTAATGCAGTATAAAAATGAAGCTTACTCAAAATGTGGCTTAATTAGTGATTTTTGAATTATCTCTAGCAGTAAAAATTCCTGTAATGAAAATAGGCACACAAATACCACTTGGCATATTTCAACAATTACGCGAGCAAAGCCATGAGTCTTGCTAGTTATATAATAAATATAATGCGTTACTTTTTTTCTGAGGGTCCTACTCCTACCAGAGCCAATCACCAGTAGAGATTTAGAAGGATTATCTATATATATATTTGTCTTACGTGGCGCGAAAATAGGGCTGAATTTGTAACTTATGGTTTGGCAACAACCGTAGTTTCCAGAGTTCAGACCAATGAACAGACTAGATTGTGTTAGATTAGCTCCACCTACAATATGGCCGTCAGTGTGAGAGCATTGAAACTACGGATGAAGATAGATTGAAACCACAGAATGAAGCTCAAACTAGCAATTATTAAAAATAAAATAACATGTACGTAATCCAAAGCGTCTGAGATGATTCCTCATTTTAATTATGAGCAATATCGTTAATTTCAAATGAATTCTCAACTCTTATTTAGAATTCATTTACGAATTTCACTCACTCAAAAGTCGGAGAAGAAAAAAATCAACTTTGTAGATTGCACCTGGCGCCATTTGTTGATGTATTGAGGAAGTAAAAAATAATTTCTACGTACTTTTTTTTTTCTAATGAATTTGAGTCGTGCTGTACAAAATATCCTTTTTTCATAGTATTTAAAAGATTTGTATGCTCATTGGTAGCGCCAACTGAATACATTTTCAGTTGTGTTTTCAACGCAGAATTACTTTTTTACATTAAAAAAAATTGTCAATTTCATATGTTCAAATGTTTTATGGTCGAACTCATTCCAGCTAGCATTGCTGAAAAAAAGGGACGAGCGAGCGAAGCGAGCTGTGCCCGCGTAGCGGTCTCAATGTGAATTGCTTCGCAATTCACGGGGGGTTGGCGAGCGCTAGCAAGTAGGGGTCTGAGCCCCCTAGTATATAGAAATGAAATTTGACTACTTTGGTTATAAAAATATTCATTGATATGACACTTACTAATAGCAGACATTAATATGTTGTGTACTTTAAAATTGAAAGGAATTTAATGTATACATATATTTCAGAAACTTTTTACACAAAATATTAGTTTGTTTTCTATTGTTCAGATAAACAACATTTTACAATTTATTGATTTTTCTGTTTGTGTGTTTTTAAAACTGTATTTTTTTAACCAGTGCTTACAATAGCTTTTAAATTATTTAATTATAAAATTAATTAGCGATCTGGATGAAAAATCCGAAGAATTTAAAGGTGTATTTGGCGCCTTTACCCATTTTCTGAACTACAGTTACCGTGCTATATACTTAATTTAGAAATGAACATAAATGCGGTAAATAAGAATTAACACAATCCCCAGAAAAATAAAATGTTGAAAGAAAAACTCAAGTTTAATTTATAAAATATTTACTATTTAATTCATGGTAAAAAAAATTAAAAAAAATTCAATTACTTACAATATGTGTAATAACATATATTTTATTATATATAAGTCATATATATTTCGGTCACATATAATTTAACTAAGCTTACTTCCTGAAAAATTTAAATTCATATAAATTTTATACTTTTAAATTTCTATACTGTAAATATCATAATCCTTGGCTTAATGACTCAATAAGACTCATTTGTTGCAACTAGTGTCGTGACCAATATTTTAAACATTGTTGCTTCCAGATTTAGGAAAATCATATAAAAACACGATTGCCAGATGGATTTCGAAAAGTAATATTTCCCGGAGACTAACTGAAACCTCTCTTATCAACTATTATTAATGTACTTATGATTAGAAATTGAACTTGGAATTGCTATATAGGTTTTCTTTCACAGATGTTGAAAATAACTGGGAATTTATTTTTAGTCACAGAACTACTAACATTAACATTCAATTATCTCGATACTGTTTAAAACAGTCTATTTATTTACAGCATAAAGTAGGAATTTTAAAATAGAACATACGCTTAAGTCAATGCTGTGAAAAATAAGTATAATTTAAGAAACGTTTTTGCATATTTTAAGTCATTAAATATAATTTTCGAGTATTTTTTCATTACATTTAATAAAATAATTATTCTTGTAACACAATTAATAAACTTTGAATATAACTAAAAATTAAAATTCAGAAAGATACAAATAAATGTAAATATATTGCTTGAAGGTTCGTAAAAACATACATAAAAACATGTAAAAGCACATTAAACTTCTTTTAAAATCAAAACATTTTCAACTGTACTTACTCGGTTATCATCAGTGAAAAACTAATAGTTAAGTTGAGTTGTTGTCTCTTCGCGTTTTCTATCTTGCCGGGTACAAACTATTTTACTTCAAGGGTGTGGAATAACACTTTTGAATATAAAGATTAATATTTATGATTATTTTATTACGCATAATTATATTACTAATTACTGCATTAACATCTTTGCTCAGTTATACTAAGCATCTGAATCTTAATATTTTTATATCGTTACATATTTCACTGGAAAATTTAAATTGTTCCGTTTTCTGCAACAATAAAGCGTTTAAATTAATAACAGAAACAGTTCGATTTATTTTTCATTTACAATTGTAAAATAAATTGCTCATAATAAATAAAAAGACTTTTTTAGTCTTCTCTAGTTTTCGAAACATTTGTTAATTTAAATTAGTTTATTTAAAATAAGAATAAAACTTTATTAGTCTGTCTATAAAATATTTAAACAAACAGTTCTTAATTAACTTTGTGCTTAATTAAATTTACCATGAAATTCTCCGTTTTGCTATTTTTGCAAACAACTAAGAAAGTTTATCACTATTTATGTAGATTTGTAGCACTTTTTAGTTATTTTTGTAGCACTTGCTTTGTGTAGTGAAAAGATTTACTTAGCACTGGACAATTGGACAGCAATTGGACAAGACTTCAAATATTTTTTTTAAATAAGATTACGAGAACCAAAATTATTACATTACAAATTTTGTATAAAAATGAAATTTAATTTATCAGTCTATTTATTTTTTTAATAGTAAAACAAAGTTTAAAATAACATAAAAAAATAAATAAAACATATTTTGCATGCTGAGAAAAATTAAATATTGATTAAGAAACTCTATGAAAATATTCAATATTAAATATAATATAATAATTCAATATAATATAAACAATTTCAATATTTATATATGTATATATATGTACAAAAACTGTGTTCTTATTAAAAAAAATTACTTTATATATGTTATAACAGGGTTATTTCCGTCGCACTTTTCTATTTATGTGCAGATATGAAGCATGTTATAACAACTTTCAATTCGACCATGATTCGAAGCAGAAGTAAACTTATCTCTCAGATTGTATTATGTTATTAACATCTTATGCAGTCGTCATTACATTTCTAGCTGGTCGTAGATAAATCACACTGAGATTTCCCACACAATCAGATATTGATGCGTTGCAAGAACATAAGATATTTTATTAATATTCTTTAGTAGGTGACATTGAATTGAACATTTATCATTATCTGTTTGATCGAGGAATATTTCAGAAATAAAACAGTAGCTTTCATACTCTCAAACTCAATGTATTCGATGTTAAACTTTAATCACAATTTCAAAATATTATATTTTCTCGCTACGAGCACAGCATTTTATTTTAGCAACCGAAATCACAGAAATCTAGCTCCAGAACTCAAGTTTTCATGCTTTATATTCCAAGGCGTAGGTTTTTCTACACTAATGCGGTGGTAGGAATGAACCAATCTCAACGCTTGGCTGTGTTCGAAATCTTTACTTATGACCGCAGAAAATTAGCGTGCTTCGTTTCTTCTGAGAAAAGGAGCGATTTTGAGCTTTTGGAATAAAAATAAGAAAAAGGAAATGGTATAAAATTATAACTTTACATAGAATAAATTCGGCTTTTTAAGAACGGGGAAAAAAAGGTTTTTGAAGAAAATATTTACCGATATATTTTTAGAATATTCAAGAAAGATAAAATACTAATTTACGCATTTTAAATAAAAAGAGATTAAAATGACATATTATATCCAATGGTTGGAGTATCACAGTTGAGATTTTTTTCCAACAGAGCGAAAATATGCCGGGACCAGGACTCGAACCTGGGTACTTTGGTTTGCCGTATCAACGCTCTCCCTACTGAGCTATCCCGGACAATATCTTGGATTGGCATATTTCATTCTTATTTTTGGACAATAGGTCCCGGCATATTTTCGCTTTGTTATAAAAAATCTCAACTATGATACTCCAACCATTGGATATAATTTACCTAGTTGAATATACTTTCCTCTATTCATTATGAAAAGCAATATTGTTCAACATGGGAGGTAATTTAATAAACGAGGGCTATTATCAGCTACAACTATACTACAAACTATTATCAGCTAAATCTAACATTAAATATAGGAACATTATCGCAAAAATCAACCAATTTCAGTTATCTCATTTCTTATGTTTTATACACTCATTTAATGTAAGTAATAACAATTCTGAATTAGTGTACTTTCATCGTAAGTAGATTTGCCCAAAATGCATTTGTAATAAATTTTGCAATACATAAGTTTCAAAATAACAAATTCACAAATGAAATAAGATATTCTGCTTAGGTGAATGTGTAAAGTTGAGAAAAGAAATTTCCTTTTCTTTCTTCTACAATAGTCATCACATACTATGATTTTTACATATCTTCAAATCTATATATACATAATAAATATGCAATTTGGAAATAAAAAAGATCATTGACATCGTTCACTTTTATGCGTTTATTCATTTTTATTTGTGTGTGTGTGACACTACTTCTTAAAAATTATTCGGCTGACGACCGAGTAATTCAGCACATTTATGGCATCCATGACAGCCATAGTTTGCGTAAATAATAATAAAAAAAATGTGACGCATTTGTGGCTTTGAGAAAATGTCACCAATTGTCCTTGAAAGATTTTCGGAAACAGTGACACGGCACCAAGTTGGAGTGGCAGTGGCACACCAGTGGCACGGCACCATACCACCCCACTAATTTCTGCTACTAACCGTGACTCGATTTCAAATTACGTCATACTATTTAACTGTTGTCACAAGGCACAACTTTACAAGAATTTTTTATTTATTGTTATTCAAATCGCTCAATGTTAAACAAAAGACTCTATTTTCACAAAAGAAATTATAAAACAGTTCCCAACAATACATTTAGAGAAACAATACAAATTTTGAAAACGCCGTTTTACTGATGCAAATTAACTCGTTAGCTTTTTTTTGTGCAGAAATAATGCACAAGTAAACTTTAAATATAGTGAGATATATAAATCCTAAAATTTAATGCATTTCTAAAACATATGAGCATTTCCTCAAAAACATACTCACATGCAAAACCACATACGGTCTTTCTTACACACACATATTTATAAATATTTAAGTGTGCTATATATATTGTGTGTGATATATATTGGTGCCATACATATTAGGGTGGGCCAAAAAAAAATTTTTTTTCGATTCGCTATACCGCGGAAAACTTGCCTCTAGGGTAGCTTATTATAATGCAAAAATAAAATAAATAAATTGTTACGTGTGGCAGTAGCGCACCGGCCCTAAAATTTGAAAAAATATAAGATTTTTATCATTTTTAAGGGGGGGATGCGAGAATTTTTTTGTTTTGTTTTTTGATTCGCTATACCACGGAAAACTTGCTTCTAGGTTAGCTTAGTAAAATGCAAAAATAAAATAAATAAATTGTTACCTTTGGCGGTAGCACATGGGCCCTAAAATTTGATTCTTCGCAGCAAATGTGTTGGTGAAAATGCAGTAGTGTTCCAGTGAATCATTTCAATGTTGTCTGTAGTTAGGAAATTGATTTTTGGTGGTTGAAAACTCCTGTAACTTTTTTTAGAAGCTAAGTTTCTAGCCATTATAATTTTTCTGAAACCTAACTATATTATATGATTCCTTTTATCTATTATCATAGTTTTCTGGACGGGCAAAAAATACGTTTCTCTCAGTTACTGAGTCAATGACTTTCAACAAGTTTTCGGGCAGGAATCTTGAAGATTTTATAACTTCAAATACATATGCTGGTCTGTTTGTGAAGTATTTACTTTTTTATGTAAAACCATAGAGGTATATATGACTTTAAGAGAAAATAAATTAAGATCTTGCTCTCGTCTGTTGTGTTTTCAATACCTAAATACAATCGGAGAACTCTGTTCACCATTGTTAACCACTTTGAGTGGGAAAGTGTGCCAGGCTCAAGAACAGATAAATCTTTAAAAAAACTGCCTGATTTTATAGCAGAACTTATGTCCAGCATGTACTGCTGACCTGTGTGCGTTGGTCATGTTTTACCCTCTTCAAGTACTGCTCAAAACATTTCCAGTAGCATTCTTTCTTATTTGACTGCGGCTGGATTTTCAGTTCATGAACTGAACGTGATTGGATGTGATGGCACCGTTACTAATATGGGGTGGAAAACAGTGTTATTCGCACAATTGAAGAAAAAGTTAAACGACACTACACGTTTCACGTTCACTTACGTTTCAATGAATTGCCATTCCGACATTTGTTTCAAACTTTAGATGGTGAAACGACTGGATCACAATTATTTCGTTGTCCGATTGGCTCACAGCTCAGTAAATGTGAGAAACTCCCAGTAGTAAATTTTGACAGTGTTGAGTATGAGATTCCAGAAATGGACAAGCAAAGTTTATGCAAAGATAAGCTGTACCTGCTGGATATAAGATCTGCTATAAATTAAGGCAGCTGTCCTGAAGAATTAACTGTTCGTGTGCCTGGTACACTTTCGTACTCAAGGTGGAGAACTGAGGCGTCAGAAAAAGTCATCGGATCCAATTCCAGAGATGGTTTTATAAGAACTATACTTATTTCAATATCGTCAATGCCTAGTTTTTCATGCTAATCTTAGTTCAAACTTAATTCAATTTTATCAAAAGAGAGTAAAGGCAAGTAAAGTACCATATTTCAATACAAACTAAATATTTACACAATCAGAAAAATAATTTTTGGTTTCAATGGAAATTTTTCAAATTATTTTAAATGTTTTTTTAAAACTTAAAACTCTACTAATAAATTGTAAAATGAACTATTTTTGTTTCATTTATTTATCATTTGTATACTTTGTTCTACTAAATTATGTCTATATCTACTTGTTATAGAAGTTATTTGATTTATTTCCATTTATTAGGAAAAATTTTAAAATCGTATATTATTTTTTCGAATTTTAGGGACGATGCGCTACCGCAAGACGCGAAAATCTATTTATTTTGTTTTTGCATTTTACTAAGCTACCCTAGAGGCTCATTTTCTGTGGTATAGCAAATCCAAAAGCAAAACAAAAAAGTTCTCGCACTCTCCCTTGAAATTGATAAAAAGAGTATATTTTCTCAAATTCTAGGGCCGATGCGCTACTGCCAAACGTAACAATTTATTTATTTTATTTTTGCATTATACTAAGCTACCCTAGAGGCAAGTTTACCACGGTATAGCAAATCAAAATACAAAGCAAAAAAATTCTCGCACTCACCCTTGAAAATGATAAAAATCTTTTCTCAAATGTTAGGGCCGATGCGCTCCGCCAAACGTAACAATTTATTTATTTTATTTTTGCATTATACTAAGCTGACTTAGAGGTAAGTTTTCCGTGGTATAGCGAATCAAAAAAAAAAAAAAATTCTCGCACTTCCCCTTGAAAATGATAAAAATTCTCAAATTTTAGGGCCGATGCGCTACCGCCAAACGTAACAATTTATTTATTTTATTTTTGCGTTATACTAAGCTACCCTAGAGGCAAGTTTTCCGCGGTATAGAGAATCAAAAAACAAAAAGAAAGTTATTTTCGGCCCACCCTAATATATATGTGGTGTTATATATATGTGGCAAATGCCCACATTCTCTTCCCTAGTTTAAATTTATTTGTAGATTTAATTTTTTCTACTATCATTTTTATTGCTTTATTGGATGATCGCTATCAATATGGAGCAAGTAAATTTTAAATGTAGTGAGATATATAAATTACAAAATGTAATGCATTTTTAAAACATATGATCTTTTCCTCAAAAACATACTCAAATGCAAAACCACATAAGATCTTTCTTAGACACATACATTTATAAATATTTATGTGTGCTATATACATATTTTGTGAAATACAGGGTGGTCCTAAAATGTATGTCAAAAATGTAAAGGCAGGTAGAGGGGGCCTAAATAAGCACATTTTATATAGGAATGTGGGTTCGGAAATGCAGCGTTAAGGCAGTCGAGGACGCTGTTGAGTACACCGGATGAAAGCGTTTCGCTGTCTTTAATCATCTTTCCCAGAACGGTTTTCGAGCAACAGGCATCGTTACACCAATGCGGAATTTGCCGACATGCATTTCATGTATGGGGCTGCGCAAGAAGATGCTCAAAGGATGTACTTTAACGATTCTCGGGTAAGAATCTGCCGGATCGCCGAACGATTGAGCGTCTTCATCGGGAGTTGTGCGCGAGTGGATCATTTTATGCTTCCAGGCGTGATACGGGCACTCGAAGATATCGCATAATTCCAGCAGTAAAAGAAGAAGTATTATGCACAGTAGAGTATAGTCCTTCGACAAGCTCGAAAGCCGTTGAACGTGCGCATCCTTTGAGCAGCCGCTCCATTTCCTTGTGCAGTCCCACACATGAAATGCATGTCGACAACCCCTGCATTGGTGTAACGATGCATATTACTTGAATCGTTCGGGGAATGACGATTCAAGGCAGCGAAATGCTTTCATCCGCCGAAATCAACAGCGCACTCTACAGCCTGAACGGTGGATTTCCGCACCCACATTCCTATACGAAATATGTTTATTTAGGTTCCCTCTACCTACCTTTACATTTTTTACATATACTTTAGGACCACCTGTATATATATTGGTGTCTGAATGATTATATGAGAATTTTTGTATCAATATATAATGTATTTAGGTAATTTCTAGAACATAATTAGGACATAATTTGCTCTTGCAAAACTAATATCTTGTCAACTTCACTGAAGATAACAAATCATATGTATATCTGTGAAATTTAGTTATCTAAAAATAAGTTGGTATTTAATTTTAGATAATAAAAGATACTTATTTAAATTCCAGTTCAGGATATTCCCTTTTTAAGTCCTATAACGTAGTGTTAAAAAATGTCAGAAAAAAATATAAAACATCTAAACATCAATTCTTTCTAGGCGTCATTGTTTACTATACAATATATTTTACTTAATTGTTGCACATGCGTCCTTGTGGCACCTTTTTACTCTGCAGATACGTCTTTGAAATTTTTTTTGAAATTTTTCTGTATGTATTGCTGATAGTTAAAAATCAAGAAATGTGGATAAGTTTTAATATAATTTTATTTGTTGACGACCTTTCTAAAATGATCGTATTGCCAAATATGCGAATATCAAATATTTCAAACGCAGCAAGTGCCTTTTACTAGACTAGAACATTTGCTTATGTTAAATCTCTTATAACTCTTAAGTATATGCAGAGATTTTAAAATAACATATTTCATGATACTGCCATGGCGTTTTATTAATGAATAATTTATTTAACAGTGCTCTCAAGAGTATGTATATAAGGAGCGTAACATTGCTTCATTTTTCAATGCAAAACGAAACAAAGGTAACATGTATCATTATTCTAAATTTAAATGCTAAGAATTTCATGAAATATTCCCTTACCTTAATTAGTTATAAGTAATCTTAATAATGTAAGTGAGACCAACTATAATTCCTTAATGCACATGAAAGCATATTTCAAATATATAAAGTTAGATTTATGTTATTGTTTTACATTGTATATATTTTCGATTATTATATAAATATATAAAATATGGCAGTATAAATTTCAATTTTGTATTAGATGATTTATTTATTATATTCTTTTTTACGCAAATTCGTTTGCAAAATTTGCTATTTTATGTGAAAATACCACTTAATATGAAAAGTATAAATATTTCGAATGGTTATGTGTATTATAATTCACTACTTTAAAATAAAAATGGAGTTGTTATATTACTATTGGTATATATATAAATAAAATTCATTGTGAGCTAAAACAAATTTATATTTTAAATTAAATTAAAATAACTATATGTCGCTTTAAAAATTTACATAACAATGAAAAAAATATATTTTTTAATTTTTATTTCCTGAAAAGTATTTTTTCTCACCAAAAAATGTTTAACAAACTGTACTAAGAAAAAACAAAAATATCTTAACGTTATAGTATTTAACACATATATTTTATATTAAATTATCAAACAGACATTATTAAAGTAACTGTAGAATATTGATTTATAAAATGAATGGAATTTTCTTTTGTAAGTATCAGATTTTCATTTCGGACTGAACAACTCTTGTATCCTCTCATTAAAAAAAAAAATGTTTATTTTGATAGAAAAATGCAAATCAATACTTTTATTTAATTTTACATCAGTTATGCATTTTTGTCTGTAATGAATTTTTGTCTGTATTTTACTCAGTAAAATGACATGCCGTGCCATTTTATTTCAAATTTTAATCGCATTTGACGTGAAGGAGAAGTAAAATATGTTTTCATTGAAAACGAAGGCCACGCGTTATTCATATAAACATGCTCATATACTATCTCACCTCAGCTTAACATAAGTAATTTGTAATGCTGTTTTTTTTTACTAATTATTGCACAAAAATTTAAACAAGCGCTTGTCCCAATAGCTGCGCAGGGCTATCAGAAAATACCTCTCGTAAATTTGTTAATTAGGAGACAATGCAAAGCGAAAACTCAATCACTACATAAGAATCTTAAAAATTTAATTAATGCATTTGTCAACAAGGATATATTTATGTTGCTGTATTCATTGAGCGGTCGATTGCAATGAACCAGCGTGTATCGAGAACATGGGGATGATGGTTATGGCGGATTATCTGCATGAAGAAAGTAGTCCGAGAAAAGGGGGTAACGGGGTCTTAGGGAATCAAATAGTATTTACGCAGTGTTTACGCAGGCTCGAAGAAAACAATGAAAGAGTTCTAAATGTTGGGCTGACGAACGCGACCGGGGTTCGAACCCCAAACCTCCAGTCTACTAGCTTTGAAAGCAAAACATTTCAGCCTGTGGAGAAGCGCATCTAGAATTTAAAATTCGATGTGGCAGCTGTTTTGTATTCGTCTTGTACTAAAAAACCACATTAAACCACAGGAATTTTGTTTTTGAAGACCTAGTATAAATAGTATTTTCATTACATTACCACAAAAAAGTTTTTTTCAACTCTAATGGAACATGGGCAAATACTTTATAATTAGTGTTGCAAAATCATCAAATATAGTGATAATCATAATAATTAATCATAAATTAAAGTGAACCGTATGGTAACAAGTTTTTGCGCTATGTCGCTACACTGTGCAGCCATTTGTAGCCATTATCGGCTGGGTACTGCGTTTTGGGGGACGCTGCATATAATTATCAGATGATTTTCACATCTTTATTTTTGTAAGTAATTTACTACCACTAGTATTTGGAATTAAACAAGTTGAACAGTAATTTCGCAAACAGTGGTTGCAAAATATTTACAAAAGTAACTGTCTGGAAAATAACATGCCCTTAAAAGATGCTGTAAGGAACTACAACTTCTTGTAATTTTTATGGACTTCAGGTAATAGGAAAAACACAGAGTCCCAAATAATAGCGAGTTGGGTTGGGTTGATTGTTGACGGCCAATTATCTACACTTGGGATATAGGCCCAGGGGGAGTGCCCTTCGTGGGGGTCTTTCTAAGGGAACCTAACCCGTATTTACACATGGATAAATCCACGGCTCGAAAAAAACCACGAAAACTCCGAACGATTAGGCCGACGGGCGCGATTGGGATCGAACCCAGCACCTCCCGTCTACCAAATAATAGCGGAATGTTACATGTAGATGAGTTTCACTGTAACCGCACGAAATAGCTTTCGTATAATCTAAGAAGCATATTTGAGAAATCCAGTAACTGATTAGACCACCTAGATGACCAGACATGAAACGCATGTAGCGTATGAGGTATATGGTCTAAAGCAGAAACGTCAAGCACGTGTCCCGTCATGTCTTTGGTATTTTTCCTATGTTTGATTTAGTTCATGTTTGTTGCAGAAAATACACTTTGCATGAACACTATGCCCTAACTGAAGCTGCACTGTTCCCAAGTTGGAAATATATTTTATTCAAAATATTTACCACTATTTCAACATAGTAAAATTTCTCTTATTTCATGACAGACATTCCGTCATAAAATAAAGAGAAGATTACTATTAAAAATATGGTAACTTTTTTGAGTAAGTAAATTTCACAATCTGCTACCATTGTAGTGAAGTTAAACATTTCAAAACATCCGAAAGTATGGTATATAATATTTATGGTAAGATCTAATTCATCTTAACATTTCAGCTCCAAAAGATTGTGAATGGAAAAAGAAATAATCAGAAAGCTATAATTCTGAAAATTTATAAATCCAAAAATCTAAAAAATTATCAAATCTAAAAATCTGAAAAATTATCAAATCTAAAAATCTGAAAAATTAATTATCAAATCTGAAAAATTAAAGATTTTTAAAATTGTTAAAATATGTTTTTATAAATTGTTGTATGTTGTATAATGAAACTAATACTTTATTTTACTGTTTTCTTCGAATTTACACCACATTAAAAAATAATCTGCAGTATTTATTAAATACTAAAAAAATATATATCTATCAAAAAAACATTAAAATAAGGCACTAATTATCTATAACAAAAAATTAAAAAGATACATACATTTAGCACTAATCATAATGGGAATTGTACACAAGTTTAATGAAAATATTTCCCACCAGAATTTTTATTTAATGCTATTTAACTTTTTCCCATGTGATTTATATTTCATTTATTTGATGATTAAATTTCTGGCTCAAATTGAAATATTTACTTTTGGTACCGATCAAATGACCAGTTGTTGGTATATTTAATGTTAAAAAGTACATTGTTAAAATTTGTGTGGTAGTTTGAACTAAATTTTCGTGCTGCGATAGCTGCATCCATAATATGGTGAAATATCCTCCCAACATTTGGAGCTTCGATTGTTCCATAGTTCCAAATGTTGGAATGATATTTCACCATCTTATGGTTGCAGCTACTGAAGCACAATAATTTGGTGCAACCTATCACAAAAGTTTTAACTGTGTAGCTTTGAAAGTGACATGAAGTCTCGTCTTTTTAACGGAAAACAAAATTTACCTTAGCTCTTCACTTGGACCATACATAACACACCACGAGGATTTTGTGTTTCAGTTTATTATTTATCTTTAGTTAGGTTAGTAAACGTATCACTGTTGTGTGACCAAAGTGTGATCTTTATCTTTCTGCATTTTATTTCGTTTTTAGAGACACATTGATACTCACATACATTTTTGGATAGGTTAAAAATTATATTAAAGTTTTATGCCAATGTAAATAAACACGATTAATTGCAAATAAACATAGCACGTAAATGCGTGAAGATATTAACGTTTCTGTGAAAAATTCAAAAGTTTTTTTTTACGTCTTTGTAGGTTTTTTTATTGATTTTTATTTTTATTTTTTATTTTTGGTAGGTCCTGTTCAACATTTGTGTGCATTTGTGTAAACATAGCACGTATATTCGTGAAAATATTAACGTTTCTGTAAAAAATTCAAAAGTTATTTTGTTTCTTTCTTTTTTTATATAGCAATGCAGATCTAATATTTTAGTCTTACTTTTTAGAAAATAACAAGGAAGAAAAAACATGCATCTAGCATAGATTATGAAACACTTTCGAACACTTCCAAAAAACTGTAACGAAACTTCACGATTTAAAAAATCGAATGAAGACATTTAAGTAAACAACTTAAAAAACAGAAAACACATTTGAAAACCAGATTTCGGCAATTACTGTCAATAGCCGGAAAGGAATTATTTTGATCATTCTGTACATGATCGATAGATCTGTAGGTACACTACATAGTGTGCTAAAATTTAGTTTTGTTACAAAAAGCATAGCACAGTCGAAATACACCTTCAGTAATTTCCATCGAAAGACAAAAATAGTGATGTGGCTGAGTTAAGGAAGACTCTGGAACCGGTACCGGTCCATTCCTGTTGCCAGGATAACTGGTCAGCCACTTTATTTTAGGGAAATCGGGCATTTTCTTTTCATGCCAATTTTCTACCGTTCAATCGGTCAATTCTGAGAATTATCGCAGTCTTTTGTCTTTCCTCTCCTACGGACGAAGTTCCCTCCCAACATGTTTTGGAACTTTCGAAAACAGGAAACCTACTCAGGGTTTTCTAATCAGAGCCACAAAATGCAAAGTTGGGAATTTTCAATTTAATGGCAGAAACTAATGTAGAATTTTACGGAATTCATGTGAAGTTTTATTATTATTCTGAAATAGTTATAAGTGTGATTTAAAGCATGTAATTATTCATTGTCTTATTAAAATAAATCTTTAACATTTTGAATTTAATTAATAATAAGATTCAAATATTTGAATTTATATTTCAGCTCGTTTGAAAGAACATATTTTTCAAAGGAAAAATTCATCAGAATACTTATTACGAAACAAAAAGAAAATTATAAATATTTTAAAGGAAAATAAAATGAATTATATTAATAAATGTATTTGTAAATACTTTTCAGTATGCAGAATATTCTGTATTTATATATTTAATAACATTCATTCAACTCGCATTCCATTCAATTGAATAAACGAATAAATATACTTTTTTTCTTTTAAAACACTGCATTAACACATTTATATAATTTGCATATTTTATTACATTTCTAAGTTAAATTTATCAAATGTATTTTCTAATTATTTATTAAATTCTTTAAACGGAAAAGCCATTTATAAAATAGAACATTTTCGAATGTTTACATTATTTCCATTAGCTATATTAAACAAATTGTATTTGTACGTTAAATACTTTAACAAGCATACAGAAATTAATTACTTTTTAAAATTAAAAATAACGTTTGTTTTTATCTATATTTTATGCTAAGAATATTTATTAGTATGTTTAATATTGCTTTTGTATAAGCAGATTAAATTTTTTGATACAAATTAAAAACCTGGAAACACTGTTTTAAAGATCATATGACTATAGAATAAAGGAGAACATAATGTATTATAAAAAATATATAAAGGAAATAATATGGAATTACTTATGTGCAGTTTTTTAAAGTCCAAAATAAGCCAGACAGCGGATGATCTTTTGCAAGTTTCAGATTTATGCTAATGAAATATCAATTTATATTTATGTGAATAAAAGAAAAGCCCTTTCTTCACACAGCACAATATATTCCCTTTTTCAGATTTTTTAATTTAATGTTTATTTTTAAGTGGAAAAATTCGTTCTCCGGTAGTTTCTGTATGTGTTAATAAATATTTCTATAACTATTATTTGTAAGTGTTATACAGACTTTTTTTATTTTATGAATAAATAATGAAAATTAAAGTGCAACAAATTTGTAGCTGTCACCATAAAAAAGAAATACAAAACACAGTGTGTTTTGTAATTTTTTTTACTGCAATACCAATAAAAATTACTGTACTTTATTTATTTGTCGCCGATTCTGGGGGGTTTTTACTAGTTATAATGAAATATACTTAACCTACAATTAACAGAGATGCGAATAATATATATATTTATATATTTAATAAGAACTTCAACTGGAACCAATAGTATTTTTTAAGTATATATAACGATGTAGCCATATATAGCTCCATACAGGGCAATGTAGCCAATATTTACATATACATTTATCTGTAAATAGGGCTACATTTTACGTAAAATCTATGGACTTACGAAAATTAGGATTTTTATACATCAAATAAATTGCATATATTTACAAGATGGAATTACTAAAATTAGGATTTTTATACATCAAATTAATTGCATATATTTACAAGATGTTCCAAGAAGTTTTATACTCGCTTTATTTGTTTACATTTTGAAAATAATTAGGCAATGAAAATTTCAAAATTATTTAAAATAAAATAGAAAATATATATGTGTTAATAAAATTTTTTTCCTAATATTTAACGTTTAAAATAATTGTACGAATTCTTTAGTGAAAATGGACAATTAATTTTTATCTTTCTGATCCTTAATGATCGTTAAAAAACCGCATAAATATACCTTTTAAAATTAACGGAATTAGAATAAAGGATAAAAATTTTGTTATTCCACTATTTAAAATGATATTTTTTGGTAAAGTATAGGCGAATCACAAATTGACGATGGGGTACATTTTGTAAAGAATATCTTAACAAGTGTGGCAAAATTCACTATAAAAACAAGAACGAAAATTCTTGCTTTAAGCGTAGATTATGAGACACTTTCCAACACTTCCAGAATTCTTTAATACAACTTTACCGATTACTAAAGTGAAATTTGACATCTAAGCAAATAATTTGGAAAGCGCATAACAAATTTCAAAACCCAATTCCAGAAATTACCATCAACAGTCGGACAAATGTCCCAATTCCTTTGTACAGCACTCTATTTGATCTATAGGTTTGTGCATGTACTACAGAACATGCTAAAATTCAGTTAGAAAACGCATAGCACAGTTAAAAATTCCTAATCAGCAATTTCCGCCCATAAACCGAAGTGGATTCGATATCTTTGTTCTAGCATTTTTACACACCAAGTAATATGTAAAAAAATAGTTATATTTAAAAATTCGTACCACAACTGAAAACATATATCCAGCAAGTATTGTTTATAGACAGATCTGTAACCGAATTATTTTGTGTGTCCCTGCAAATGAACGATGATTGTTATGCTCACCATATTCTATAGTAAGCATCTTGTAGTGCATGATCTACGAGAGGTATTTTTAAAGTAAGTACGGTTTTGAACTAAAAAAAAAGATCACTAAAATTTTCTTAACAATTTTATTTTTATATGAACGGCTGTACTTCAATCTATATTTCTGCATAATTTCCGACATTATTAAGGCACTTATCGAATCCTACAAACAGTTTTTGAATCCCTTCTTCACAGAAGTCTGCCGCCGTTCTCTCACAATTTCATTCATAACACTGCGTGAAACACGAGGAATTTCATCAGATAATGACGAAATGGTAAAGCGCCTGTCCTGTTTCACTCTGTCGTCAACATTTTGCAACAAATCTTCAGTAATGAGTGAAGCTCGCCCACTTCGTTCCTCATCGTGTAAATTCGTGTGGTCCCTTTAAAAGCTGTAACCCATCTCCGTATCATTCCAGTGGTCATAATGTGTTCGTAAACTTCACTAATCTGACGATGAATTTCAGTCGCTTTCACGTCTTTAACACTAACAAGGAGAGTGTCAAGTTTGGTAATCACAGATTTTGATTATTTTTATATATGTTGTAGGGTAGAAGCCCCTTAGTCTCAGGTTCAATGGATTTTATACAACGCTCCTTAGTTCTCGAGAAATGGGTGGTCTAATATTATACTACAACTTAAATACTTACTTTGTAATGAAATAACTGTGTCGGTCGTAGCTCAGTTGGAATGGCGTCTGCTCGTTGCTCCGAGGGCCCGGATTCGATGCCGGAACACGCTATGTTTGTTTTTCTGATTTTTTTTATGAATATACTTGTAATTATAATTTAATAATTTCAATAACATTTTTGTTAACATAATTACATTTTAATTGAGCATTTTTGATTTTTTTAAAAATCACTTTTAAAATGTATTCCATATATGCTTTATTAATGCAACGATATTGAACAATTGTATCAATTCGTGATTGTAGAGGGAACATTAAGAAGGGAAGTTAATTGCGACGATAATACTACTCTGTTTTTAAAGTAAGAAGCATAATTATGTTAAACATTAGCATAAGAATTAAATTACAACATATTTATGTTTTATTTTATTGTATCTAGAGGGCGCCACAACAGATTTAAGTTATTTCTTTTTTTTGTTTGATGCAGTTAAGTGGTTTTTGTTTTCAATCTTTATCGCACAAGTTGCGTATCATTCTATAATAGCTCATAATCGTATAAAAATTGAAGAAGCAAGCTGTAGTTCACAAGATCAATCTGAAGTGTCGGGATTCAATGAAAATCAGAAAAGTGATGTCACAAATGCGTTGAAGTACTGTAAAATGTTATTGTAAAACAATGAATGTTTAACAAATAATCCAGCATCTGGAATACCCTCGTTTTTTATTGCGATGGGAGAAAAATTCTATATTAATTTTCATTTTAATTTTAATATTATAATTCGATAGTTAATATGCTGATTTTGTAACGATTTTTGAATTTTTACTTATCAATAATAGATTCAATTTTTTTTAAGCTCGTTAATTGATGAGAAATGTTTAATAATGGTTTAAAATTCAAAAATGCTAAATAAAAATTTTATTATGTTAACAATTTGTTTTTGAGATTATTAAATTATAATTACAAGTATATTTATAAAAAAAAAAAGGAGAAAAACAAACGTAGCGCGTTCCGGCATTGAACCCGGGCTCTCTGAACAATGAGCAGACGCCATATCAGCTGAGCTACAACCAACGCAGTTATTGTGTTACAAAGTAAGTATTTAAGTTGTGTTATAATATTAGACCCCCATTTCTCGAGAACTAAGGAGCGTTGTATAAAATCCATTGAACCTGAGACTAAGGGGCTTCTACCCTACAACATATATAAAAATAATCAAAATCTGTGATTTCCAAGCTTGGCACTCTCGTTGTAAGAAAACTAATCACCAATCGTATTTAACAAGCGAAGGGAAAGAAGTCGGAATGCCGGCTGCAGCGCCGTCGCGCCGGAATGTCAAAACGATATTTACTTTTTAAATAGCCCTCGTATATCAATTTCAATATGTTTGAAATAGTTTAAGATTCTTAAAGTACACCTTAAACGATTTTTTTCCTTAGACCGTAATATATCGGAATTCTTCTGAGAGTCCCTGTAAATGAACTATAAATGTTTCACACTTCATTTTCAATACCAAACATGCCATAGTAAACCTCAATAAGATATATCAATTGTATGGAATACCGAGTCTATTTACGTGAGTTGGAGCATAGACAGACAGACAAACGGAATTCAAAAATTCTTTTCAACTATGTTGGTTTAAAAAGTGTTAATAACTTATTTAAAAAGCGTAAAAAGTACCAACGGCAAATTGCCGGAACGAAGAAATATTGAATAAATATTTCACTTAATTGTCAAATTTTCTGTCTTATGACGGACGATTTTCAGGAAATTTTGAGCTCAGTTTCGCGTACTTTTTTCCGGTTTAGGAGAAAAAGTACTTACGTAAAAAATTCCGTTTTTATCACGCAAAAACGTCATTTCAGCAGGGTTGATTAGATGTCTCCGAGTATTGACGAAAATGCATATTAAATCGAAATATTTCAAGTAATATATAGGTTATATTGGTAAGTTTTCCGCGTTTTGAAAAAAAGTGGGCAAACGAAAAAGGAAATGTTTGTGCATTAAAGGAATTTAATCAAGTATAATACATGTCAAATCACGATTTGTTTTAGAGTGTTGCGTCAGAAAAACATCAAAATAAAGCTTGACACAAACAAATATGATATAAAGAGGCAAATGTCGCATCAAATTCTATAAACGTAATTCAAATAAAGCAATTAAGAAAGCATTCTCAAAATATTTTTTCCCCAAATCCTTTAAATCCCCGTTTTAAATTGAAATGACATCGAATTAAAAGTTAAAAGATTTGATAAGTTCTTTAACATATTTCTTAACTCAGAATCTGTTTTAAAATGTACTTATTAAACTTTTATATAAATATTTAATTTTCTATTGAAGTTTTACACTTTATAAATCACGTAATATTTTATTTAAATATGTTCTATTCAAATCTCCTGCATGTATAAAACTTCAGATTATGTGTTACAAGATGATATATTTTAAACTGAAACTAGAAACTCTATGTGCCATGTAACGTAAGAAATTCAAATGTCTCTTTCTTAGTCATAAAATATTATTTTTCCCCTTTGGGAAATTACGAATGAAAAACCGTAAGAGCGTGACTTCAGTACGATAAGTAGGCGCACGAATATAATTTTGAAAAAGGTTTATATTCTATATGTACAAGAAATCTCAAAGGCATTTCATGATTTTTAAATTAAAAATTTGTTTTGACATTTCCTGTGATTCGAATGAAAGTTCACAAGTGTTATTTTGCTTGAATAATTATCTTTTAAGGTATCCAACTATGTTTAAATAGCAAGTTTTAGACAAATATCACAACTATCTTTAAATAATATTTTTAAAAATTGTACAATAAAGTATCGTAAATATTGTTGTTTTCTGCATTCCATCATTTGAAGCGTAATTGTGGGTGTATTTATGTCAGTTTTCAAGCCTAAAGTGACCAGATTCAAGTAACCGGAAACGTATGTTTCAGAACCTACACTGGTTACGCGAAAATAATCGCAAGGTAATGTTAAACCAATGGCAGCATTTTTTTCCAAATTTCTGATTTGCCTTTCAATATTTTTAATCTGAGGGAATCTGAGGTATGCATCATTATATATTCGGTTGTAATTTTTTTTATAAGGATATTTTAATTTTCGAAATCGGTATTGCAATAAAAAGTTACCTCTTAAAAATGTATCCAACAAAGTGAAAAAAGTAAAAAAAAGAAATTAATTAAAGTTCGAACACTCATCAATCCTATGCAAAAAAAAAAAAAAAAAAAAAAATCTTTTAAAAATAAAGAAATGAAAACGAGAAGTTTACAATGAACGCTGTCATTGGTTTAACATGGAGTTGCGGGTGTTTTCACGTTACGATCCTAGGCTCTTTAGAAGTTCAAAGCGGGAACTATTTCAATAGATGCTTAATATTAGAATCAAACATGTTACCCTACAAAATATCTAGCTCTACTATCATGTCTGTCTGATAAATTAAAATTTTCAAAAGTCGTTTGAATGAAATTTCTAGTCTTTAAAATGAAAAATGAAACATAACAAAATAAATTAGCTACAGAAAAGCTGCAGAACTTTTTCACATTTTATCCCTTTACTATTTTGAGATTATCATTATGTATAGAAAGATTATTAACCTATAAAGTTGGGTTAGAGTATTTACTTATCCCCTATAAATACCATTCTCCCGTTCTTAGTATACTATATATTAACTCTCATACAATATCCATAATTAAATATCGAAATCTGAATAGCTTTCTGTTTAAAACTTTAACCTGTTAATTTTAAAACTATTTTCAATATATATTTCAACACACCTGCACATACACACACACATATGTATATATCCTAATCCTAATCCTAATAATATTATAAATCTGATTGTGTGCAAATGTTAGGCTGAAGCCAGAGTCAAAATGGAGCATTTAATGATTTTGTATCTTTGCATATAGGCTGATTATAACCCTCAGATGAACATAGGCTAATTTTTGTTTATTTTATTCAAATATTTTTCTTAATAATTAAAAATTTCGTTATTTTTATTGAGAATAAATGGACATTGTTTCGTATAGCATTTTTAAATGGTTAAATTTATTTTACCGTTGCTAATACTTTATCGTTGCCAAAACTAATTCAAAACCCGAAAAAATAATTTTTACTCAAAAATTTAATTTCAATTGAAAAAATTTCACGGGAAAAATAAAAATGAAATAAAAAAAATTAAAGAATTAAGAAGGATTAAATAATATTATTAGAAATAAAATGTACTTTTTTTAATTTTTGATAATAATACAAGGTTTCAATATACGTAACCATAGGAAACAGGCGAATATGACGTAATTTATCGAAAATAAAGTGTATATGCTTTGATTGGTGAAATAAAATAATCTTGGTTTTTTTTTTCACTTTTTTTCTTATTTTTTCTTTTGTATGGTAACAATACTTGCCGTTTTACCGTCTGCGCACGGCTAATATAACTATACCGTATTTGTTATTTAAATTTTAAAAAAGTAAACAGAAGTTTCAAAAGAAAATCGTTCGCAAATGTCAATAATATGCTCCGCAAAATTATCCATGACGTAAATGATGTCATGGATAGCGAGAAATAGTGATTTTTCATTCTTAAAACTAAAAGAAATAACTCGATTACCTAAAAAAAATGTCGAATGTTAATAGTTCCATTTTTGTTGATAAAACCTAAAGATTTAATATTATTTCGTTAAAGTAACACAATTTCCCCTATGCCAGTATTGGAATTAATTGTCTGGAAAAGAAAATTAACAAGAATTATATCATTAAAAAGAGAATGGAATCAAAGTGACGTCATATTTCAAATAAAACGGGATTTTTCAAATATATTTAAAATGGTGCGTGAATCAATTTCATACATTAATAATTACAGAGTACAGTTACAGTGCCTCTGGGGAAAAAGAAGACGTCATATTTGAAATAAAAGGGGAATTTTCCAATATGTTTTAAAATGAGTGTGAATCAATTCCTAACATTAATAATACAAGGATCAATAGTATAGAAAGAAGATGAGTTTCACGTCATATTTATAACGAAAAATTTAAATGTTTTGTTATCTATACTGATTATTAAGCATGAGTATCCGTTATTTCGTTCCTCATCTGTATCCGAGTTTTCTGCTAAAAATCACATCATAATTTTAAGAAAAGGAAAATGAACATGAATCTATTATATTAAAATCTGACCGTGTTTTTGTATTTCGCAACTACTCCTAGACTATTGAATGCAATGCGATTTACTACCGGTTAGTTTACTGCTGGTTTAGCGAATACCGGTTATAATTGATCAAAGGATATCACACAAACTCTCAGAAATAAAAAAAAATAAATTAAATGCCCCCCCCCCTTTTTTTTTTAAACAAAGTTTCTCTAAAAACGGAAAGTAACTTACTCCATATTTGTGTATAAAAAAAGAGAAATAAAACTGATCAGTATATTTTTTACACCATTTTCTCATTAAAACTGAAAAACAGAATTTATTTTCACTTTGAATAGATAGTGAAAACAAAATCTTGATTTCTGTAAATTATCCGAAAAATACAAACATATTTTCACATATTCAAACTTCATGAATCAATTTATTCTGGAGAACAAAAATTGCCTGCCAATATACTGTCATTTAGAAAACAAGATTTGTTTCAACTATATATTAAACCAAGGAGGCAGAATTGAATTTAAAGAAAAAGCATATACTATTTCTAATTAATGTTTTTTTTTTAAGGATGGCTGTTAAAAGGTTTCACATAGGCGTTAAAAGTAAAATTGTTTATCAGGTAAAATTGACATTTGTTTTTACCCAATTTGTCTATTTCCACGATTTTATTTGGCCCTCCTTTTTGCATTGGTTGCAATTTCATTTTCGCGATTATTTGGCACAAAATTTCACTTTTTTAAGACTGAGTTATATCAAGGTCCCTATAATAATAAATACCGTATGAAATGTGATAAATAGTTAGTTAATTATTAACGTTTTTAATTATTGGGAGTACAATATTTTGCTTAATTAATGTATTTATTCTTCTTTTAATGTTGCGTGGACGAAGTCACGGGTAACAGCTAGTAATATTATAAATCTGATTGTGTGCAAATGTTAGGCTGAAGCCAGCGTCAAAATAGAGCATTTAATGATCCTGTATCTTTGCATATAGGCTGATTATAACCCTCATATGAACATAGGCTGGTTTTTGTTTATTTTATTCAAATATTTTTCATAATAATTCAAAATTTCGTTATTTTCATTGAGAATAAATGGACATTTTTTCGTATAGCATTTTAAAATGGTTAAATTTACTTTACCGTTGCTAATACTTTATCGTTGACAAAACTAATTCAAAACTCGAAAAAATAATTTTTACTCAACAATTTAGTTTCAATTGAAAAAATTTCACGGGAAAAATGAAAATGAAATTAAAAAAATTAAAGAATAAGAAGAAGATTAAATAATATTATTAGAAATAAAACGTACTTTTTTTTAGTTTTTGATAATAATACAATGTTTCAATATGCGTAACCATAGGAAACAGGCAAATATGACGTCATTTATCTAAAACGATGCGGATATGCTTTGATTGGTGAAATAAAATGATCTTGGGTTTTTTTTTCTGCACTTTCTTTCTTTTGTATGGTAAAAATACTTGCCGTTTTACCGTCTGCGCACGGCTAATATAACTATACCGTATTTTTTATTTAAATTTTAAAAAAGTAAAAAGAAGTTTAAAAAGAAAATGGTTAGCAAATGTCAATAATATGCTCCGCAAAATATCCATGTCGTAATTGATGTCATGGATAGCCAGAAATAGTGATTTTTCATTCTGAAAACTAAAAGAAATAACTCGATTACCTTAAAATATGACGAATGTGAATAGTTCCATTTTTATTGATAAAACCTAAAGATTTAATATTATTTCGTTAAAGTAACATAATTTTCCCTATGCCAGTATTGAAATTAATTGCCTGGAAAAGAAAATTAACAAGAATTATGTCATTAAAAAGGGATTTCTCTGGGGAAAAAGGAGACGTCATATTTGATATAAAACGGGAATTTTCCAATAGGTTTTAAAATGAGTGTGAATCAATTCCTTACATTAATAATACAAGGATCAATAAGTATAGAAAGTAGATGAGTTTCACGCCATATTTATAACGAAAAATTTAAATGTTTTGTTATCTATACTGATTATTAAGCATGAGTATCCGTTATTTCGTTCTGCATGAGTATCCGAGTTTTCTGCTAAAAATCACATCATAATTTTTAGAAAAGGAAAATGAACACGAATCTATATTAAAATCTGACCGTGTGTTTGTATTTCGCAACTACTCCTAGACTATCGAACGCAACGCGATTTATTACCGGTTTAGCGAATACCGGTTATAATTGATCCGAGGATGTCACACAAACTGTCAGAATTAAAAAAAATTAAATTAAATGCCATTTTTTTTAACGAAGTTTCTCTAAAAAGGGAAAGTAACTTACTCCATATTTGTGTATAAAAAAGGAGAAACAAAACAGATCAGTATATTTTTTACACCATTTTCTCATTAAAACTGAAAAACAGAATTTATTTTTACTTTGAATAGATGGTGAAAACAAAATCTTGATTTCAGTAAATTATCCGAAAAATACAAACATATTTTCACATATTCAAACTTCATGAATCAATTTTTTCTGGAGAACAAAAATTGCCTGCCAATATACTGTCATTTAGAAAACAAGATTTGTTTCAACTATATATTAAACGAAGGAGGCAGAATTGAATTTAAAGAAAAAGCATATACTATTTCTAATTAATGTTTTTTTTTTTTTTTTTTTTTTTTTTTTTTTTTTTTTTGAAGGATGGCTGTTAAAACGTTTCACAAAGGCGTTAAAAGTAAAATTGTTTATCAGGTAAAATTGACATTTGTTTTTAACCAATTCGTCTATTTCCACGATTTTATTTGGCCCTCCTTTTTGCATTGGTTGCAATTTCATTTTCGCGATTATTTGGCACAAAATTCACTTTTTTAAGACTGAGTTATGTCAAGGTCCCTATAATAATAAATACCGTATTGTCTCCTATGAAATGTGATAAATATTTAGTTAATTATTAACGTTTTTAATTATTGGGAGTAAAATATTTTGCTTAATTAATGTATTTATTCTTCGTTTAATGTTGTGTGAACGAAGTCACGGGTAACAGCTAGTAATATTATAAATCTGATTGTTTGCAAATGTTAGCCAGTGTCAAAATGGAGCCTTTAATGATCCTGCATTTTTGCATATAGATTGATTATAACCCTCAAATGAACATAGGCTGGTTTTTGTTAATTTTATTCAAATATTTTTCTTAATAAAATTTCGTTATTTTCATAGAGAATAAATGGACATTTTTTTCGTATAATATTTTAAAATGGTTAAATTTATTTTACCGTTGCTAATACTTTATCGTTGCCAAAACTAATTCAAAAACCCGGAATACTAATTTTTACTCAACAATTTAGCTTCAATTGAAAAACTTCCACGTGAAAAATGAAAATTAAATAAAAAAATTAAAGAATTAAAAAAAAGATTAAATAATATTAGAAATAAAACGTACTTTTTTTAGTTTTTGATAATAATACAAGGTTTCAATATGCGTAACCATAGGAAACATGCGAATATGACGTCATACATCGCAAATAAAGCGGATATGCTTTGGTGAAATAAAATGATCTTGGGTTTTTTTCTGCACTTTTTTCTTTTTTTTTCTTTTGTATGATAACAATACTTGGCGTTTTACCGTCTGCGCACGGCTAATATAACTATACCGTATTTTTTAATTTAAATTTTGAAAAAGTAAAATGAAGTTTAAAAAGAAAATGATTAGCAAATGTCAATAATATGCTCCGCAAAATTATCTATGTCGAAAATGATGTCGTGGATAGCGAGAAATAGCTATTTTCATTCTTAAAACTAAAAGAAATAACTCGATTACCTAAAAAAAAATGACGGATGTTAATAGTTCCATTTTTGTTGATAAAACCTAAAGATTTAATATTATTCCGTTAAAGTAACATAATTTCCCTTATGCCACTATTGAAATTAATTGCCTGGTTAAGAAAATTAACAAGAATTATGTCATTAAAATGGGATTTCTCTGTAGAAAAAGAGACGTCATATATGAAATAAAACGGGAATTTTCCAATATGTTTTAAAATGAGTGTGAATCAATTCCTTACATTAATAATACAAGGATCTGTAAGTATAAAAAGTAGATGAATTTCACGCCATATTTATAACGAAAGATTTAAATGTTTTTTTTTTATCTATACTGATTATTAAGCATGAGTATCCGTTATATACAGATGAGAGTTTTCTGCTAAAAATCACATCATAATTTTAAGAAAAGGAAAATGAACACGAATCTATTATATTAAAATCTGACCGTGTGTTTTTATTTCGCAACTACTCCTAGACTACCGAACGAAACGCGATTTACTTAATACCGGTTATCATTGATCCGAGGATGTCACACAAACTCTTAGAATTTAAAAAATTAAATTAGATGCCAAGATTTTATTTATTTATTTATTTTATTTATTTTGTAAATTTTAACCAATTTTCTCTAAAAACGGAGAGTAAATTACTCCATATTTGTGTATAAAAAGGAGAAATAAAACATCAGTATATTTTTTACACCATTTTCTCATTAAAACTGAAAAACAGAATTTATTTTCACTTTGAATAGATGGTGAAAACAAAATCTTGACTTCAGTAAATTATCCGAAAAATAAAAACATATTTTCAACATATATTCAAACTTCATTAATTAATTTATTCAGTAGAACAAAAATTGCCTGTCAACATACTGTCATTTAGAAAACAAGATTTGTTTTAGCTATACCGGGTGGTTATAATATAAGTATCTCTATTTGGAGCTGTCTGTAGCTTGAAGGAATAACCCCGAATGAAACCAAATTCGGTACACTTACTATTCGAGAAGGGGGAAGGGGAATGGAACAATAAAAAAATAATTGCAATAATCACCGACAGATGGCGCTATTGAGTCTGAAATGTAATGTGTAATACAAGAACAAAGAATTAAGGCGTAAAACCGGATGGCATACCGAATTTATTGGAAAATGTCACAGTGAATGTGATTACACTTTCTCATGACGGTGCCGATCATGTCCAGGTTTCACATGGTCATTCTGCTGGAGGACACAATCTAGGTGGTGCACGACGTGCTCATTTGCGGAATGTAACGCATCAGGAGTGATGTTTGGCACATGTTGTGATATGCGGTAAAGTCACTGAGGTTTGCGACACCTCCACGGTACACAATATTACACATTACATGTCACACTCAAAACCGCCATCTGTCGGCAATTATTGCAATTATTTTTTTTTTATTGTTCCATCCTTCTCCCCCCTTCTCGAATAGTAAGTGTACCGATTTTGGTTTTATTCCGGTTATTCCTTCAAGCTACAGACAGCTCCAAATAGAGGTACTTATATTATAACCACCCTGTACATTAATCCAAGAAGGCAGAATTGAATTTAAAGAAAAAGTATATACTATTTCCAATTAATGTTTTTTTGAAGGATGGCTATTAAAACGTTTCACAAAGGCGTTAAAAGTAAAATTGTCTATCAGGTAAAATTGACATTTGTTTTTACCCAATTCGTCTATTTCCACGTTTTTATTTGGTCCTCCTTTTTGCATTGGTTGCAATTTCATTTTCGCGATTATTTGGCACAAAATTTCACTTTTTTAAGACTGAATTATGTCAAGGTCCCTATAACAAAAAATACCGTATTGTCTCCTATGAAATGTGATAAATAGTTAGTTAATTATTAATGTTTTTAATTATCGGGAGTGAAATAATTTGCTTAATTAATGTATTTATTCTTCTTTTAATGTAGCGTGAACGCAGTCACGGGTAACAGCTAGTATTAAATATGTATGTATGTATATATATATATATATATATATATATATATGTATGTGTGTGTGTGTATTACGGTCAATATGTTTAGTCCGGTTATTATTAATAAAGACAGGATTAATCATATTGTCCGTAACATATATATATATATATATACATATATGTATGTATAATTTGCAACTGCTTTTTCCTCTGTCTTATGTCTTCACAAACATTTACAAATGCAACATTTTTTGTCAGGGTAACTGGATTAAAAAACAGTTTTGCACAAACAATAAAAGTCACTATTCATACATGAAAAGAATTTTACAAATATGGAAAAATGTATTAAAAGATTGATATATTGCTTAAAAAAATACTTTATAAAAATGAAACGAACATATAAGGTTAAAACAAGGAGAAAAATGTAAACAAAGTGATGTAAACTTTTATGTTGTGTCTTGAAATTCAGAGAAAAACTCTCAGATTATTGATTTTCGATTGATTTAGTTCAATCACCTGTTACGAGATGGCAGCAGGCCCTGCGTTAAAAATATTAGCCGTATGTATAACACACTTATGCAATTCAAATTTCATTTTTTCTCAGTTTAAGCGGTGGTTTTTAACCATCTTTACCTAGTAACATACTTATATTTACTATAAATTATATTTCTGCCGAACACTTTCTTTAGGATGAAAAATATAATAAAAAAGATGAATATAATTTTGGTTTCGTTGATAAGTAATTTACAAATTGCATATTACATGAAAATACTAATTCAAAATACTTTATGACATTTTGCAAGAAAGAAAGCAATTAAAATTTTCAATGTTTTTGCTTATTTTAATTTGACATTTATTACAATGAATGAACTTGTCACTTTGTTAACATTTTGATCTTATTAAAAAAACAAAAGAATTCTTGATTGATTTACTCTTAAATATTCTTCCAAGTATATTCTAACCGTTTCCGAGTTTTAATTTGATAATTCCCTGCAGGAAAGCTCAATTTACACGAGTGGAATAAAATAAGTAAAAAGAAAACCTGTCTATAACAGAATTCTACTTTAACGAAAAAGAAATTATGTTAAAATAATACTTTGCAATTATAATAGATATAGTGTACCTGATAAGACCGTGATTCTGTATTAGCAGATTTTCTCGTTGTATCATGTTGACAACGGAACTGATAAATGCTATTATTATTTTGAATTAATTTATAATTAATTTACAGCAGTAAAATTACTCCATCGTTGAATAAGCCCCACCAGTGTCTGAGAGGTTGTGCTCTCGAAGCTGGTAGACGGGAGGTGCTGGGTTCGATCCCAATCGCGCCCGTCGGCCTAATCGTTCGGAGTTTTCGTGGTTTTCTTCGAGCCGTGGATTTATCCATGCGTAAATACGGATTAGGTTCCCTTAGAAAGACCCCCACGAAGGGCATTCCCCCCGGGCCTATATCCCTAGTGTAGATAATTAGCCGTCAATAATCAACCCAACTCAACCTGTCGGTTTTACGCTTCGTGAGCAATTTGAAAAATAATTTCACATGTTTAATATTCAATAATGGCGTAATTTCACTGCTGTAAATTAATTAAAAAAATAATTCAAAATATGGGTTTACCTATGCTGGGATTAGTTTCGTCTTATGTATGCCAAAAAGATATTGAGCTCTTAGAGTCTTTTCCATCTTGTACTGCAAGTTGCAGCCTTTCCGACATATTAGAGTGAAAGATGACGAACTAGGTATCGTTCTCGTAGCTCAATGTTAGAGTATTGGGTTTTTATTCCGAGTATCTGTGTTCGTTTCCCGATTTGGACAGTTTTGCACTCTACCGGTTTTACACTTCGTGAGCAATCTGATAATTTCACATGTTTCATATGGTATTATTTTTTTTTTGTATCGTACAATATTGGAATAATTGGAGAATTTTTTTTTCAGAAATTACGAAAGGTAACAATTAAAAATTGTCGCATAAACATTCAGCATAAACAACTTTTTTGAGATGTTTTGACCACGATTGCTGCGAACTGACTGATGAGTGAAATGGCATTGCCTCACGCAAGGTCTCCTTATCATTATCAGGCCTCACAATCAGCAAGTTTCCTTTGACCGCATGGTTGTCCTGCTACTAGCGCCATCAATCGTCAGTAATAGGCATGATCTCCATGGTAATAGGAGTATTTACGACACGAAATAACACGAAATTTTTTCACAGCTCCATTTGTTCTATGCATTTGCTTATGAACTAGTATCGGTAGTATCCACCAGGCGGCGGTACTTTCCGGAGAAAGTCAATGAATAAGTTGGCAATTACCGCGGACATTTTCTCCCATAGACTTTCTCCGGATTGATAAGTCTGATCTATGATAAGGGAGTCTTGGCCTCACGAAGTGGCGTCGGCGCATGCGCGCAGTAACGGTAAGTTCCAAAACATTTGCAGATGTCTAACAATTTCACATCAGTTTCGTACCGATTGCTTGCATATTTCTCGTGGAATTTATTTTTAAAATCAGGGACACCTTTTTCGATGACCCTGTATAATGAAATCCACACATTTTAGATGTTACAATCGCTTTATTGAACAAAAAATTGTACGATTTCTGTTTTTACAAAATGAAAATATTAAACACATGCATTAAATAATATTTTGAAGATAGGTTTATTTTTTTTTAATTTTATACTTCTCGAAAAATTATAAAAAGAGGATTAATAAAAAAAGAAAGAAAGCTGGCAAACGAATAAATAAAACAATATCTGGCAAATATTCTAAGGTAGATTTTTTTTCTTGATAAAAACATAATTAATGATGAAGGATAATTTTGCCTTTAATTAATTTTTATTAATAGAGTAGAGAAGTTTTGGAAATTTAATTAACACGAGAAACAAAGACCATTTGATGTGTCGGAACAGTTACAGGATGTAATTAATAAACTGGAAAATTCATGAAAGAGAATGAAGATACTATTTTACAGAATTGAATAAATATCAGTAATATGAAAAGTTCCTCAAGAAAAATTCCTTAATTGCTCATTCTACTTTGCATGTTTTATTAAGTGTTAATTTTTATTACTCAATATC
This sequence comes from Maratus michaelseni, assembly GCA_963931845.1. Lineage (NCBI taxonomy): Eukaryota > Metazoa > Arthropoda > Arachnida > Araneae > Salticidae > Maratus > Maratus michaelseni. Next base: position 432,421,455 of record OZ007588.1, read on the forward strand.
TATTACCAATTATATTTTAGTTTTTATATAAATGTTATATATGTTATATGTTAGATATATAATGTCCTTTTAAAGTAAAGTATAAAAAAAGTACTAAGGAAAAAATGAAATTAAATTTTTAGCAAAAATTTTATAAAAAAATATAATTAGGAAAAGAATGAAATGAGATAGTTGTTGTAAAAACAAATGATTTTTATAACATGTACAATTCAACATTATTAAAAAAATATACAAACTGAGGAAGTAAAAAAGAAAAAAAAAAGAGTCAATCTTTGCATTTAAATGAATTTTGTTGTTAAAACAAAATCGCAGTAATGTTTTATTGCTAACATCTGATCATTCTATTTGTAATTCTTTAAAATGTTTGTCTTCTAATATAATATAAAGTTTTTATTGGAGAATATAAAAATTATCACTTGAAGCATTACTAAAATTTTAGGGGATATATGGAGGGGTTTTCTATCATAATTGGTAATAATGATTTTTTTTTTTTTAAATAAATTTTCAAACACTGGAAATATAAAATGCTTGCTGCTTTGAAAGGAGAAAGAGTATAAGACCTTTTTCATTAAAGACATTATATTAATAAATTAATTAAAATACTTCAAAAATATGTTTCTTTTTTTATATTATTAAACATGTGATCTGTAAGTATCCGAAAATTCATAGAATTAGACATTTACTTATGTGATTTTAAATAGTAATGTTATAAAATTGCGATAATTAGAATAATATTATTACTCATTAATTAATAAATTCGCAGCGCATTATATTGGGTTTTCTATTTCTACTACTTAGACATTATGTACTCTGTACTAGTGTGTACTCTGTAAACATGAAAGGAGTTAAATAAATATTTCATAAGGAGTGTACGTTAATTGTGATTTCATTTATACTAATGGAGTGAAGTACCTGTTGCATTTAAATGTATATGCAGTGGTGGAGTTAAATCTGTGTGCCATTTTTTTTTTATTGATACAATATTCTTCTTTGATTCGTGCAATTTGAATTTATAATAAAGTTTCCGAACATCATTGAAGTTTAATACAATAGATTGTTTTAGTCTACATCAAATTAAACAAGATGGGAATTTTACGTCAAACGTGACAAATGAGGTGCGTTCGTACTGTTATTATTTCAGCGAAATGAATTATATCGTCTGTTATAATGATATGATTAATTTCCGTAATAAAATAAGTACATCTTAAGTTTACAACATTTTATCTTTTGTTGACATTTACTAAAAATTCCAATGGTAAACTTAAGCCTAGCTTTGAAAATTTCAGAACTTGAAATCCATATTTAGACACATTTTCCATTTCATATCTATTTCTCAGGAAACATCTATCCAAAAAAATGTCGGTATATTATAGGATTGCTATAATTAAACAGTTTTAGTGTACAAATTCGTTTTTAAATTCAGTAATACGGAAATAATATGACTCCATCTTAAATATGACGTAATCATCATGGAAACCTAGAATCATTACCTATCATGGGATATCATTGCATTAATTACATATGATAAGTTTTAGTATAATGAAGAATGTGACTATAACTTGGTCATGAAGGTTATAAAATGTCATATAAATTATATATGACTATAACCTCATACATGTCAGATAACTCGCCAATACATCTCGGTCACTTGACGATTAATCCTCGGAAGCTGCTGTAACAAGGAATTACCGATTAAAAAAAAATTCAAATTACTTAATAAATATTTTTATTAATACCATTTTAAGTTTAGATTCTATTTTCATAAAATTTGATTAACTCGACAAAATTCTGCAACGATTATATATATTAAATTTCAAACCATTCGGTTGGGTAGTTTTTGTGCTGGGTAGTTTTTGTACTGTTATATGCGGACAGACGGAAAGACGGACGGACCAGACGACGACTATAGGTACTACGTATTTATGTAATTACAAACGCACCTAAAAAGCACATTCTGAATGAAATATCAAAATTCGTTTTTTTTTTTTTACAATTTTTTTTATTGCATTATAATATTTTTAAGGAAATATTGGAAGTTTATTAAAATGTTATAAAAATCTTCTTTTTTTACATTATGAAATATTTTCTCTCAAAATACCAGCATTGGACAGAAACGCTAATTAACTTAAATAATATTTTTAGGTATTATGTTATTCAAAAAACAGGAAAAAAATGTTTGTCATAATATTTTTTTTTAGCTTATTATAATGGATTTTACATTACTTCATTTGGCAATTCAGACAGTGTAATAAATAATAAACAGAGTAATAATTATTTCATAAAGTTACTGGAATTTTATTTTAAATGATGGCATAAATTATTTTTTGTAGTTTTAAGTATCCGCAGTAATTCAATTTCAATCACATGCTCGAATGTACTCATCAGAATGATATTTGTTTGGAAATTTAAAAATCCGTATTCTGTAATCGTGAAAGAAGTTAAATGCGAGTGCATTAATTGTAATTTTAGTTAAACTGATGAAGTGAATTCATTTTTCTATTTTAATGTATGCGTAGTAATGAAATTCAAATTTCGTGCAGTAATTTAATTATTGAAATCGTATTTTTCTTTCATTTTTAATGTCCTTTATTAATGTTTTTCAATTGCTTTTAATTAATACTATTTAAATATTGGGTGTTCAGAAAAAATTTTTGATATACATTCAAGACAAATTAGTAGCATATTATACTAAATTTTAGAAATTATAGATTGAGTGAGGAAATTTAGCAATATGCATTTTGTAAACATGAAAAGAGTGAAATAAATATTTCATAAAGCGAGTAAATTAATTTTATTTAAACCTATTAAATTATTTCCGTTCTGTATTTTAATGTATTCGTAATAATAAAACTTAAACTATCTGTAAGATATTATTTACAAAAACATTGCTATTTCATTCATGCACATAAAAAAATTATAATGTTTCAAAAACATTTTTTTACATTATTTGATATTTGCTCTAAATGTATTTGAAAAGTCATACAATTATACATGCAGTTGAATAATTTTAAAATAATACATTTTGAAAATTATGACATCCGAATTTCTTGACTACTGCATCACTTAGACAGATTTTATAGCGCATTATATTGGATTTTAAATTATTTTAATTTTAGAAAAAAATAGAAAAATAGAAAATTAAGGAATATGTATTTTGTAAACATGAAAATGAGTGAAACAAATGTTTCATTTACGGAGTGCATTAATTATAATTTATTTTAACTGATTAAATTATATACCTTTTTTTCAAATATGTGAAGTCATGAAATTTAAACTACCTATCAAAAATAAATATGATAAAAGTAATTACATTACACATAAAGGCTTAAAAAAAGATCTTTTAGTAAACAGACCTACTAGTTTCGTACCTACAATCGGCGACATTCTCAAGATCATTAATGATAAAATGAACTATTTTCCCAAGAAAATTTTAAATATGTACTTTAGAAACAAAAATCACGAGATATCAGGTATCATGAAAGCAGGTGCTTTAATAAATATAAAAAGACCATCTGTAAACGCTATTTATTATATATATATATATTTATTTATTTAATAAGAATCTCGCGCCAAATTCTAGCTAACTTTAAGAACGCTGATTCCTTGCATATGCTCTCGTTTTCCACATATATTTCTATTTTACTCGCAGGTAATGGATGGAAAATAAAATCTTGATGGATAAATTATATAACTATTTTTAAATTAATCTGTAAAAACTCTATATAAGCCAGCCTGGGTATAGCTGCTAAATATTAGTTTAGTCAATATGTGTGAAACGACAGCATATGCAATGAATCTGCCTCCTTTGAGTTACCAATTATTCGGCGCGATATTCTTCATAAATTTAAAAATACAATAAAATAAATCATGTTTACATATGATCTGTTTTATTAAAGCATTTGCTTTCATAATACACTGTACAAGAAAAAAAATAATAGTACATTCACTGAAGACATTTTGTGTTCACTAATTTAAAACAGATGTTCTAGAAATTTCGCTTTAAAGATATGCTTTAAAATACTTTACTGAAATTTATTTCTTTTTTTACATTATTCATTATTTGCGCTAATTATGCAACATAGTCTCAGAAAAGGAAATTTATTATATTAAAAAAAAAAAAAAACACTTTTTAAAGACTAGGTGATCAGAAAATCTTTAAGTCAATATCACTCATAATAAATGATTGACAAATTATAATGGATTTTAGATTACTTCATTAACAAATTCAGGAATGTATATTCTGTAAACATGAAAAAAAAAAGAAAAAAAAAACAAAATAGATATTTCATAAAGCGAGCGTATTATTTGCAACTTTATTAAAAATCATGAAAAAAATTCCTTTTTGTATTTTTAAACATTTAAATTACGTGTCAGAATTTACTCATCAAAATAGTATTTTTATTTCCTTTCCAGAATTTTAATTAATTTTATATATGTTCTATCATAATTGGTATTAAAGTTTATACAAATCCATGTTTTAAGCATCATTACAATAAAAAAAAAAAAGTTCTGTTGAAGTAAAAATATTAAATATCTGTAAACAACTATGTTTTTGATATAATTTAATTTTTACGAGGGTGCTTCCTTTAAAGATATAATATATTACACATTATAAATTAGTAGCGCATGATAATGGATTTTAAATTACTTCATTAGGATATTTAGGAATGCGTAATTTGAATAAAGCAAGTGCATTAATTGTAATTTCATTTAAACTGGTGACGTGAATTCCCATTTGTATTTTCAAATATTCATAGTAAATAAACATAAACTACGGTGACATGTTGCTTACCGAAATAACTTTATTTCAGCCTCCAGAACATTAAATTTAATAATGTCGTTCTATTAAATTGATATTAAAATGATGTAAAAAAAATAATACACTAAAGATAACATAGATAATAGATAATATAAAATCATAATCATTTAATAATATAAAATCAGAAGGAGTTCTCAAAATTTTTCATTAAATATATCATTTGAACTATTTAATGTAATAATTATAATGATGTAAAAAATAATACACTAAAGATTATATATATACAAATATGTTTAAAAATTTAAAATCAGAAGGAGTTCTCAAAAATTTTCATTAAATATATCCTTTGAAGCATTTAATGAATAATTATAATGTTTCAAAAATATGTTTTTTTTTGTTTCATTCATCTGACGAAAATCCTATTCCTGTGACTCCTCTGTCTGTCTGTCCATCACAGAGTTCATACTCCGAAACTGTACAAGTTACAGACTTGAAATTTGGCATATTTGTATCTGAATACCTCCTGTCACACGACAAAACATAAAAAAAAAAAAAAAAAAAAAAAAAAAAAAAACTCTTATACTATTTTAATTAAATGAATTAATTTAGTTACATCCGACCATTTCAGCGAATTTCTTAGATCTTAAAACAGAATCTTAATTTCTGTCTTTTTCGCAAATACTGTGCGTTTATATGGTAGAGCGTTTTCCTCCGGACCAAAAGGTTTCGATTTCTATTCCAGATGATGGAAGTTGAATTTTTTTACTTGTAACATTCCATTGTCCGACAAATTTAATTAAAAGAAATTTTACACTTTTTTGGGTTGGGTTGGGTTGATTATTGACGGCCAATTATCTACACATGGGATATAGGCCCGGGGGGAGTGCCCTTCGTGGGGGTCTTTCTAAAGGAACCTAACCCGTATTTACGCATGGATAAATCCACGGCTCGAAGAAAACCACGAAAACTCCGAACGATGAGGTCGACTGGCGCGATTGGGATCGAACCCAGCACCTCCTGTCTACCAGCTTCGAGAGCACAACCTCTCAGCCACTGGAGGGGCTTTACACTTTTTTGGATTTTCACGGATTTTTTTAGTTAAAAGTTAATCATATAATTCAACATGCTTTTCCGATATACAAATATATGCTGTTTAAAGCGTCTAAAAGCACTTCTTGAATATACCTAAATGGATTTAAAAATAGATTCCTCTTGTTATCATTTTACTATTAAATTTAATGGTGCTGTCATCTATGTTCTTATTGATAAAGTGTATCGATAAATGGTAAAAATAATTATGAATTAATACTTTGGATTTATCAATTAAAGGATAAAGTGTTTTGAAAGAAATATTAAGCGCAGACTTTTGTGCAATCTTTGATCAAACTCACCGACTTGTTTTACACTGCTAAACACCTCTGAATACAACAACATAATCCTAAAAATACAGATTCACTTGAATGGTTTTAAATAAAACTATTTAAAAATTTGTAGATCAGAATAAATTTAATAATATATCAATCATAATAAACTAATAGTACTTTAAAATGAATATTAGATTACATGAAGGAACTAACATAAATATTTTATAAACCAGTTCATTAATCATAATTTTATTAAAGTCATGGAAGGAATTTGCTTTTGTATATTCATGTAGAATATAGTAATAAAATTAAGTTAGTTTTAAAATTTATTTATTGAAAGCATATTTGTCTTTCTATCCTAGACAATTTATTTGTAATAAAGTTAAAAATTATAACTCATATTATTAGAGTTAATTAACAAGTATTATTTTAAAGACCTTCACAATGAACACAAATTCTGAGTAAAATAACAAATATCAATTATTCGTGGCATCTGTAACTATCTGCAAGGTAGAAAAAAAAAACAGTAATTTTGGGAATTGTGTTTCAGGAAAATAAAACAAGAGATTTGAAAAACTCTTTTATAATTTGTTTAACGCACATTAAGGAAAATAAATTGATTTTTGTAATGTCGAAATAAATTTGGGTGTAACCAGCAGACCCTCTCCCCGGAAATTGTATCTTTCTGGTATCCGTCCACGGTAATTACCGTGATTGTGTCACTGTTACCAGAAATTATAAAAAGCATTATATCTTTACTCCGAACACTTAAAACTAGAAAGTAAGTGATCGTTCAGTTTTAGGAAAATTTGATTTTGAAAAAATGGTGGCCATTCAAAGTTAAAGTACAGATTCCCCCCCCCCCCCCAAAAAAAAAAAAAGAACTGTTATTGTTTATAAAAAATAGAAATAATCATCAGATAGCCTAAAGCAGCCATACTCAACCCGCGGCCCGAGACACATAATCAGTAATCCATATTTTAAAAATTATTTAAGATGTGCATAAAAAGTATTTAAGACCTTCATTGTTGTTTCATATTATTTCATTGGAAGACAAAATCTTGTACTCTTATTCATAATTTATTTAAAATTTCGTTAAAAAATTTTAAATGTGTTTTTTTTTAGCAAAAAGTTATTTTTATATGTAGTCCTAATTGTGATATTGTGTTTTAATTTTCAACAGCAATCAAATGTTGTTCCAAATCTATATATATAAAAGAAAGTACTTTCTAGCTAGATGATCAACGCACAGCCAAAACTACTGAACCTACAACGACGAAACTTGCAGGAAAAATACTTCTTAGTATGTAGAGGCGCACTAAGACGGGATTTTCAAAAACTCCACCCCTAAGGGGGGTAAAAAGGGGAACACACTTTTAAAAAATTCCTTAAAAATCGGGTATTATAGTTATGTGAAAAATGATAACGTATTTTGATGTATTTTTGTATGCTGAATCGAATGGTATCAATTAAAAACTCATAAGTCAAATAGTTCGTAAGATATTGCACATTTTTAACATTTTCCAACCTAGTTGAAAAGTGTTTATGACTTCGGTTTGTCTGGCCGTAAGGCCGTCTGCCGTCTGGCCGTCTGTCCGTGCTCTAACTCCCGTAAATATGCTAGGATTGCTCTGCAATTTTTATATGTTATTGTCGTTATCTATAGCCTGTTCCCTATTTCAACGGAAGTGTGTAGCACTTATAGTTTTTTTACAGGGACACTCAAAAGAATTCCGTTACATTGCGGTCTATGGGGAAAAATCATTTGCGGTTTATCTAAATAATGTTTCACTATTTTAAACGCATTGAAATTTATATATATCACTAAGGTGCATTAGACGAATCTTAATATGGAATAGGGTGTGCATAGAACTTATAGTTATTTTACAGGGACAGTCAAAAGAATTCCGTTACATTACATCTATGGAGAAAAATCGTCTGCGGTTTTTTTAAATAATGTTTCACTATTTTAAACGCATTGAAATTTATATATTTCACTAAGGTGCATTACAAGAGGCTTACAACAGAATATTGTGTGTATAGCAGTCATCGTTCATTTACAGGGACACACAAAATAATTCTCAACTATCTGTTAACAATAATTCCTGGAAGTGCGTTTTAAGTTACTGAACACGATTTTAATTTTAACTCGCTTTTTGTCTATTACGTGATGTGTATAAATTCTGTAGATCCTATACAGGGAAGCACAAAAGTTCGCGAACACATTTCTGTTTATTGACAAACTCCAGACGGAGAATTTTAAACTGTGCTACGCGTTTCCTAACTGAACTAAAATTTAGCATCCTATGTAGTATATATACAGATCTGTAGATTATATACAGGGCTGAATAACAGTATTCGGATATTTTTCTGAATATTGTATATATTGGAAATTCCTGAAATTATGTTTTTAAATATATTATGCATTTTCCAAATTGTTTACTTAGATGTCATCTTTTAGCTTATTAAACGGTATGATTTGTAAAATTAATTTGGAAGCGTTGGAAAGTGTTACATAATCTATGCTTGACGCATGATTTTTCGTTCTTGTTTTAATTTGGCGAAGTCTTTGACGTCAAAATCTAACAATTCTAACAATACAAGTGAGAATTTCTAAAAATACATCCGTTACTGTACTAATGGAATAAATTCAAATCAAATCTTTTTGTTATTTCATTCTTTTGTTTATTTTTACAGATAGAAATATTAACTGTTCAATTGGGAATGGAATATTATTCTTACGGATATTTATGTAATTGTGTATTATTATTAATTCTACAAACGCCATGATTTAAAATAAAACGTGATTGTTAAAATAAAGTTTCGAACTTCTGTTTAGTATTATATATTGCTTCTTTATTTGTTGGTGCAGGAGCGAAAAATGTTCTAAAATTACGATTTTGTTTATACCGAAGGAGCTAGAAATTTGAAATTTGGCATTGTAGATACTTATAAGATGTAAATGCTCTTTAAGAACAAATTTAAAAAAAAATGAAATTTAAAAAGGTGAAATAAGCGAAGAGCGTTCTAAAATCATTCTAAATTACAATTTCTATGGAAACTCTGGAACTACAGAACCGATTTCAAAAGTGATGGTGACAAATTGGTGGTGACAATCCCTGCTCCAACAGCCTATTTAATAAAAAACTATGCGTTGCTGACGACTGAGTTTTTCGTTAATTGTTGACACAGATTAATCTTGGAAAATGAAACATTTGAAGTTACGGAAAAAAAATAATAGTTCAAAAAGTATTTGTCAGAAAATTGTTAGGCAAACTGCGTTTGAAAGGTAAAAAATTGTATTTTTCTTGATATAAATTTCATATCTAATGATTATGCCATTTTTCAAATATTGAAAGAAAAATTACCAAATTTCACAATGGAGTACCATAGCAAAACTTCATGCGTAAAAAAGATAATAATAAGCGCGACGTGTCCTGGCGTGTATATTGGCTATAGCACGAGTCACAAATTGTAGTAGCCTTATTATTCTGTTAAAATATAAAAGTGAATTATGAAATGTTAATATTTTGTTTGATTAAAAGTTCGTTATAAGACATTGACCAGCGTAGCGGGCGTAGCTTGCTAGTTAATTATATTTGCACTAAATATTTCTACAATTAAAAGAAAATAAAGTTTTTGCATTCATTAGAGAAAATTTTATGATTTTTTTCTTTAGAACTTGAAATTTCTGCAATGTTATATTTTCACACTTTATACTTATTATATAGCAAATACTGCTTTTTAGTGTTGAATGTTTTTCGCGGAGAAAATTGAACCAATTTTTTTTTACACTACTATTTCTAAAAAACAAATTTCGCGGCCTATTTCTATAACATTTGTAATAGAAATCTACCACGAAGTTTATTGTTTGGAAATAGTGGTGTTAAATTTTTTGGCAACATTTCTTCCGCGACAAACTTTCAATCCTAATGATGTTATATTGCTTTGTTATACTACTTTTGTTATCCACTATTTTAATTTCCGTTTTTTGCCCCTTTTTAAGTGTGTTGTGGCCCGCTAAAATCGCAAACTTATGTTTGTGGTCCGGGAGAAAAAAAAGGTTAAGGCCTAAAGGAAGAAGTACTCTCCAGATAATATTGGTGTCGATAATTGAAGACGATTGGTTGACATTTGTTCAAGTTATCGTTATCACTGACTTTAAAAACATAGTTTTGAAGTAATCTCGTTCAAGTTATGGTTTAATATTCGTTATTGGTTTAATAATTTAATATATGGTCAAATATTCAAGTCATGGTTTATCTATCATAGAACAAAGTAAATTAAAGCGGCTTAACTTTCTTAATTTTTATCATTCGACTAGAAAACGTAGCTGAATATTCTTTACTAACTGTACTTTCAGAAAATGGAATTAAAAAACGCCATTTTTGAAAGTTTGCAGGTAGGTATAACCGTTTAATCTTCATATAAGGAGATCAGAAAATCATAAACAATATTGTGCTGTCCTCTAAAAAAACCCATTTTTTGAAAATTTTCTCTATATACAGAATTTAAGAAAATTAAACATTGCTAAATTTTTACAGTTTGTTCTGACTAATATTTTAACGTTGAGCATTTTTCGATTTATCATTTTATTACAAATTGGCAGCCAACTAAGCGAGACTTTGAAAAAAAAACCAATTTTCTAAAAATTGACCCGTTACCCCCTCCCCTCCCCCACACCCCCCAAAAAACCCAGACGTAATTAGCTGAAAATGATGCACTTTATTACTTATTAATGGTTTAACAAAAAAATAATTAAAAATTCATGGAGATATTCTAAAATTTTATTATAACAAGAAAATCTGTAAAAATGAAGCTCATGTTTAGCCAGAATTCTGCAACTGTTAGTTTAAATTATTTTAAAACTAAATAAGCACTACTGACGTATTTTTAACTATTTTTATTATTCTAAATGGTTCAGAAATACAAAACAACAACAAAAAAATTGACTTTAGTGAAATATTTGATGTAGTACTAAAGTGGATTTTTTTAAGAAAAACATTTCACTTTTTTTTTTTTTTTTTTGAGGACATTACAATGTATTACTTCATAATACATTGGTAGCGCTTTATAATGGATTTTAGACTACTTCATTAAGAAATTCAAGATTGTGTATTCTGTTAACTTGAAAGGAGGGATATAAATATTTCATAAAGCGTCATTAGTAGTAATTTTATTTAAATTGATGCAATAATATTATTTCTATTTTGATGTAATCGATGTAATGGAACTTAAACTACGCATCAGAATGTACATACAGAAATTATATTTTTTCTTCTTTCCTATAATTTGTATTTCTGATGAAGATGTTTTATCATAATTGATATTATTAAAGCTTCGAACTTCTTCTCGACAAAAAATGTTCTGAGTAGAATAAGAAATATTAATTACTTCTAAAACCTCTGTTAGTAAATCATGAATAATATATGAATCATAATAAATTAGTGTGTAACATATCTCATATTAATTACAAACATCAATTATTTGTGGACAACTTCGTTTGTAACATACATTAATCTTCATCTAAGAAGATCAGAAAATAATAAATAATGAATCACTCATAAAAAAAGTAGTGATTTAAAAATGATTTTAGATTATTTCATTATGAAATTCAGGAATGTGTGTTCAATAAACATGAAAAGGGAGGGGGGATAGCGTTTCATAAAGGGAGTGCATTAATTGTAATTTTATTTAAACTGATGAAAGTGATTTCCTTTTGGATTTTGTAGTATACGAAGTAATAAAATTTAAATTACATGTAAGAATTTACGTACTAAATGATATATTTCCTTCATCCCTAAAATTGGTATTTGTAATATATTTGTCCCATCATAATTGATTTTATAAAAACTTTGTACAAGCAATTTTTTGAAAATCATATCAATAAAAATATTTCTTAAAAGGATAAGCAATAATAATTATTTGTAAAAAAAAATCTCTTCGTATATCTTGAATAATATATCACTCCTATTTAATTGTGACACATTATAATGGATTTGATATAGCTTCCTATGGAAATTCAAGAATATGTATTCTTTTACATGAAAATTTTATGATACTCATACCATAAACATACTGCATGTTACATAAAATAACGAAACGACTTCCTTTTTGTAATTCCAAGGATGTGTATATTAACGAAACGCATCGAATTTACTGATAGAAATTAAACATCTTTTCACTCCTAGATCTTTTATTCGGAATAAAATTGTTCTATCATAATTGATATTATTAATATTTTACACAAACTAATTTTATAAAATTTATTAAAAATATATATTCCGAATAGAATAACAAATACTGACACGCTGTTTGTATTATACAAACAGCGAATAATAATATACCATATAACAGTAAATAATACCATCTTAAGAAAAGGGGATTAAAAAATCTTAATAATCTATCATTTATAATAAATTTGTAGCACATTATAATGGATTTTTGCTTATTTCATTAAAACATTTATTAATGTGTATTTTGACAATATAAGAGGCTTGAAATAAATCCTTCATAAATCTCGTAATTAATTTTAATTACATTTGAGCTGATGGAATAAATTCTCTCTTGTTATTTTCAAGCATGTGTAGTAATACATGTTATACATCGTGTCAGAATTTATTTATAGAAATAATATTTTTCTCTCATTCCTAGAATTTTTAGTTGCAATCAATTAGTCCTCTCATGTGCAATATTATTAATGTTTACTACAAGAATGTTTTAATATCCGTTAAAGAAGCAAAAAATATCTGAATAGAATAATATACATTCTTTTTTAAAAACAACTAATTTTGTAATATACATTAATGTTTGCAAATGAACGTTCTTTAGAGGGACACATAAGTTTGATTCAATGCATTGTCGTCTAAAACAAGTTATCATTCAAAAATTGATTAAAAATATTTTTTAAAAATAAAACCTAATTGAATCAGCCATTATAGAAGAAGCACTATTCCAAAATTGTCAAAAAGGGTTTCATTGCAGAATATGATACTTTTATATTCTATCACTTCTGAAAAGAAAGAGCATCAGTCCTATTTCTAGATGTTATTTCTCTATCTTTAAAGAAAAGAGAAAAACAAGTTTCAGTAAGAAAAAAAAATAAAACACTTGTCTATGGCTATGTGTCCTTTCAGAAAGGATATTTCCATCAGAAAACATTTCTCCATTATAAAAAAAAAGTGGTAAAAAGGTTGATTGAATATATGATGTAAAACAGAATTGTTTGTTAATATTAAATACATCGAAAAAAAAATTACTGTGACTCTTGTTCAAAGGGACGATATATTAAATATTGTTAAGTGGTAGTCATCCCTCTACGAAAGAGAAGGCATTTCAGAAGAATGAATAGTGAGAAATGTCTGAAAAAATACTAAAGTATGATTTCGACCAGCATATTTTATGTACTTTAAAATTTTCATCTGACAGTCCGGGCATTGTCACTACAGGAGAATGCATTGATGGTTAAACAGCAACTCGTTCTCTAATAAGATTAAAGTCAAAGTTGAGCTACCAACTGAAAAATCACATGGAGAATCAGCCTCTCAATTTTGTGAAAAGATGGAAGCTTAATTCGCCTCAGGGCCTATATTCCTGACGGATTTAAAAGATTGTATGACACAAAATTCATTATGGCTAACCAATGGAGTTGAACAACATGCTCATGAATTGAAAAAGTAATTACAGTATAATTTTTCCATGGCTCACACCTTGTATCAATCAATGTATCTTAATATTTGTTCAATGTATCTTTTATGTAAATTTTGCAATACATATTCTATCTATTTTAAGACCAACTATATTTTTTTACATTCTCACATCATTATAGAAAGGCCACTTGTCCTATTTTTTATTATATCATTTATAGATCATGAAGTAATTTAAAAATTGTCAACTGATATTAACTCATATATATTTACTGTAACTTAAGGTAGACACTTAAAAAATTTACCTTTACATTTCTCTGAAAAACGTTTCTTGTGTGACCTAAAAAGTTGATTTTTTATGTTCCTTTTCCCTAATGACTGATTCATTTATAATGTCTCATTTTAACAGAATTTAATACGTTCTCATTAAATTCCCTCACATAGTATTTATTCCTAAATTACAAATTGTCTTATTGTTCGTATTTCTATTGTTTTGTACGACTAATTTTTCACACTTTCAATTTCGTTTGATATTTATACAATATTCATACTAAGATATGAAAAAGTTTTTGATAACACTTAATTGGATATATATATAAAAAAGATTTCTGTAAATATATTAAAATTTCTCAATAGCAGACATGTCTTGTTAGCGAAAATTGCCCGCTATTAGGAGGTATTCACTGTTCAGAATTAAAGATATACTAACACGTATGTTTTGTGAATCATAAATGATGCTAGCTAAATAGAGGAGTCTGCTTTTCGCGAGTGGCTGTTATGTTTGTTTCACTGTATTAAAAAAAATTAATTTAAATATATTATTATATAGTTTGTGGTTATCGCTTGAAACGTGCTTTTACTAATATTTCATTACGCCATTCTCTAGGAAATTTGACATTCATTGACTAAAAATATTTACCAATCCAGTTCATAAGTCTTTCAGGTTATCTATTTTTGTACAAAAAATCCCTGACGACTCGACCTACAAGCAGAGGGTTTCGAAGACGCAGACCATGTTGCGCCTGTTTACTGGGAATTGCGAAAGCGGATCCGTCAGGGATTTTTTTACTTTTTTGTATTTTTTTTTGGCTGCATGATTTGGTCCTATAAAAAACTTGTCAACATAAAAGTTGTAGATAATATTAAGGAGATTTATAATGAATTCAAGCGGATTTGATATCTTGTGAAGTGACGAAGTTATGATTTTGTTTCTTCTTAAACCCTTATTCTCCACCTCCTTGAGGTCATTTTTAATTATATCAAAAATCTGTCATACATAAAATTTCGGCCATTTTCCTAGAAGTAATAATAACTTTAAACGGATTCGATATGCATCATAATTAAGAAGTTATGGAGATTTTTTCTGTTTTCACAAAAAGTTCCTCATTTCCCTCCCTGGTCCAATTTTGTCCAGTTAGATAGATAAAGTTTTGAACTGGGTTGTGTTTAGATTCTAAGAGTCATGATCGGCGTAGATCCGCAAAAATGAATATCATTAAATGCTCTTAAGATATTTACATGATAATAAAAAAAACCGTAAAAAGAACCAAAATTTCTACAGAGTACTCTATATAAATTTTATTCAGTTGCGAAAGTTTATAAATATCGGAAGTTTATGGGGAATTTAAAAAAGAAGTCTTTTGAAAAGGGTATTTTAATGGTTGAAATTAAACTTTCAGAATTGCACGATTTATTTTTAAAGATAGATATGTGTTTAAAACAATATCACACACAAAACTACGACTATTCAATTTATCTTAATACATAAGTTGAGATTATTTAATTAATTAACAGACTATAAAGAAAAGTACTTATGAAATGGAGTAAATACGATCTTTTAAATGTATGCAAATAAATACATTAGATGATACAAATGAATAGAGAACACAATGCTAAGAAATACAATAATATACTTTTGTAAATCAAAGATAACATAACAATTATATTACAATATAGTATGCTTTATTTCTCTTTTATAACCCCTTCGCAACAATTGTCCTGTGCACATATTTTGATATTTTGTGACAGTAATTTGGAAATAGAAATGTTTGCCAAACTGTATTATAGCTATACTGTGGCTAAGCAATCAGTATTTTCTATATAAAATTACTGTTAGGAAATCAATGATTCTGCCTACTATTTCACTTAAGAAAATGAAGTACTCAAAAATAAGTGCATTCATATACTCTTATCGAATTGAGTATGTTTTGATCAAAAACGAACATATTCTTTCTCAATTTTGAAACATCACATGTTATCAAAATCAAACATAAATATAAGTTTGTACTTTGTAATGATGTTCATGGTGACATAAAAATGTTCATTAATAGGAAAACTATGCAATGCACCATGGGAATAAGGGAATAATATTACATTTTCATTCCTCAGAAGGAGCTACATCTTGCGTTCCATAATAATGCGTAAGGTCACGTTGCTTTATTGTTGTGAGTGCTTCGTATATTATTGGCAGTCGTTCCGGTCTGTGTGCTGAGTGACATGGATGTTTGTGAAAAGAAAGTTACATTCAAGCGTTCTTCGACTACTTAATCTAAACATAGCTTAGTCTTTATATCTCAATAAATTACAACTCCATCATAACTTGTATACAAAGTACGTATAATTCTATTAAATTTATTTCAAAATTAAACATATTCAATTATGGAATTAATATTAGTCTATATTCCAAAACTATCGCGTTAAAATTTATTAAATATTCTTAAATTTTTCTTTCAATATATATATATATATATATATATATATATAGGGAGGTATTCAGGAGTAAAGAATTTTTTTTTTCAAAAACACGTGTATACGATGCAATATTTTGGATACATCTATTTATTCCAAAATCAAAGAGACGAAACAAACTGTTAAATGTACCATCAATATACTTTGGAAAAGTACATTGATGTGGCATCAATAAGTGTCAATCAAGAAACGATTTCGGTTTTAATTAATAAGGTATATAGAAAAAATTAGAAATGTATTACTTTGAGACATACACAGTATGTCACAAAATTTTCCGATTGATTTTATAAACAAAAAAATAAGAACTGAAATGAACAGTTTGACCTATGTTTATTAGAAATAATCCCCGGTGGACTAAACACACGTTTTACAACGATTGTAACACTCATCAGAACAGTTCACGACGTCCGCCTTTGCAATGTGCGTCAAACAGTCTGTCGCAGTCACTTGAGTTGGACCCCTTTAGGTGCAAATTCAACTGAGGAGCAGGAAATAGTCACAAGGGATAAATCTGAGGAGTAAAGAGGATGGTTGAGCACAACGACTAGTTTAGAAACCAGAAACTGCCGCAAAGTGATCGAAGTGTTCGCTGGTGCATTGTCGTGCAGGAACGATCCACTAGCCTTGGTGTCGGTACCGATGACGAACTTCGTTCAATTTTATTTTCCTTCGTTATTTGACCTTTGCGAGTTCCGACATCATCACGTTACGCTGTTACAACAAGCCGGGTCCTTTTAACATCACACAACAGATAGCAACATGAAAATGTACCGCTTTACTAGACGAAGTGTAGTCGTTCTTTCGACATCACATGCGTACACACACCATCATCTACTGTTCGATAATTTCACAAGTCTGAGAAATTTTGGGACGGAGTCTGTATAACAACTATGGCTGTTGTCTCGAAGGAGCCATCTTTTTATTAACAGATGACAGATACAAGACTTGGGAATTTTTCTTCTATTACACATATAACTTTTCCTTTTGTCTTCTTCTGTATACAAGGGAACAACCGAGATACAGCTGATTTATATGACAACACAATAAAAGCATGCCTCACCTGGGATTCAAACGCAGGCACTCAGTGTGGTAGCGCCTCCGTTACCGACCACGTTGCAGGGCGGTCTAGAAAAAGAAAAAATACATTACATTTTATAGACTCCGGGAAATTATCATGTTCACAATTTAAATATTTGTTTAAGAGGTAACAATTCCAACAATACTTTTTAAATATAATTCAGTCACCATATGATTTATCGATATATGAAATCAATGAAGTAAGATGAGAATTTAAAAAAATACAGTTAATAAATTACATAGACATTCCTGTAAAGTCATAAAATATGACAAACAACTGATTTTTATTTTAAAGAAAGTCGATATATTTTACCAAAAACAACTTTAATGAATCCTTTCATAGAAAATATATATTACACCAGATCCTTTTATATAATTTCTCTTGTTTATTTGAACTTTATTACTTTCAGAGGTTTTTTTTTTTTTTTTTTTTTTTTTTTCTTTGTACTTTGAAGAAAATGACTCTCCGATATTTTATATCTTGAATTATTCATCTTGTTTATGCTTAATTCATGACCATTGATTCGCGGAAATACACTTTCTTCATAATAATGAGCACATTTATTTCTGAACAAATTTTCGTTTTTTATTTCTATTTATTTATTTTTTAATGCTATCTATCTTTATTATCCGCAAAATTATTTTCTAATTTGACATAGTGAAAATATTTACAGTATTTTTTTATTATATCATGTTATATAATTTTCTTTTAGCAGTTTCTGAGTTAAAATTTGTTTTAAGTTTTATTGAATCACTATTTTTGAAAGGTGCACATTAATTAAAGAATTAAAGATTAAATTACATTGAATCTTTTTATTCTAAAAAAGTAATTGTAATTGAATTTAATGTGACGTTTTCAATTTATCGCCTTACCCTACAAAACTATTGCATATAAAAACATGAAAATTGGCATTTCTTTAGAGAAGTATGTGATAAACAGGTTGAAACAGCCAGTTTTTAAATCAAAGGATTATTTTTCGCATCATTTAATGTTGATCGGTAACGTAATCGGTCGCGATATTTCGGTTCCTACGCTTTATAGGATCAAAAAGTATGCATAGCAATTTAAACATGATTTTCTGGCATATATTTGACAATACTGAGAGCTGTTAGGTCTAATTATTTTTAAAGTTGTATAATTTTTCAAGTTGTTTTTAATTATTTTATTCAAAATTTCATTATCTGAATAGAGATAGATTAAATTCATAGTTTCAAATAACTGCTTATATCTAGTGTTGTTATATTTGAAAGAAGATTTTGAAAAATAAAGTAAACTTTAAAACATTTAAATTATTACGTGCAAAAATACGGAAATTTACGTCATATTTAAAACGATTTTCTTATAATGTCTAAAAGCACGCACTTTCGTCTAGGCGTTATATAAAAGTCCGAAAGCCAGTGACATTTTTTACGTAGCTATTTTATGCAAGCTGATTTTCAAATGTATACTGTATCTTACTTAGCAAACAAAACATCCTTCAACTGTCGCGACAGCGGTAGTTGTGTAAATATATGCAAATGTAAATATTTGTTTCACATTCGTTGAATCAATATTATAGTAAAATATTTGAAAAAGACATGTTCCAAGTTTTAACCATTCATCTTTACCCGTTCTTGACTTCTAACAATATAAAGGCGAGAAATTGTGAACAGACAAAACATGCAGAAAACCCAAAATCGTTTCAATAATAAGAACTTGAAGGCTAGATTTTGAAAAATATATATATATCCTATTCTAATTAAGATAGAATCATGATTCAAATGTCCTTTTAAGCAGCTAAACACAGATAATATTTCAATGCAATAAAATATTTTTCCAAAATTTGATTAGTTTTGTGTCCCGGGTCCCCTTAAATCTTTCCTTCCATCAAATGTTGTTCCTTTAAACTTTTTAAAATTTAATTTATGCATGTAATATTAAAAAAATCAAAAATAATAAATATGTTTTAAAATGGACAAGCAAATCTGACATACTTTCATTTCTAAATTAAATTCTTGTTTGTGAGCGTTATATTTGTGTTCTTTTACGTAGAGTAATATTTAAAGAAAGTTTCCTCATTGGATGGGAAAAGGTGAAACACAAATATTTACATTTGCTGCATTATATTAATTTTATTTGAAAAATTTAGCTATCTGTACTAATATTATAAAGAAATAACTTTGTTTTTCTCTTACGAACAGTTTCTAAAAAAATAGAAATTTAAAGCGAAAAGCGGTCTAAAAACATTCTAAATTACAATTTATATGGAATCTTTTGAAGTACCGAACGTATTTCAAACATGGTGGCAAATTAATGGTAACAGCGACTTCTTCAACATAGCTACATTTTATGTCGAAGCCACTATCCTCATTGGGGTGACGGAGTGAAAAACGTTTTTCGTGATGCTGAAGGTGCTAGAAACTTGAAATTTGGCATGGTAGTTACTCATAAGATATAAGAAGGACATGCTTTAAGAACATGTTGTAAAATATTATAAATTTAAAAGTGTGAAATGAGTGAAAAGCGTTCTAAATTACGATTTCTATGGAATTGTTAAGGACGGAAACATGAAATTTGACATGGCTGGTACTTTAAAGACGCAAATGCACGCGCATAAAAGTTTTTTTAAGAATTCGAAATTTAAAAGGGTACAGTATCGAGCAAAAACTTTCCAAAATTGCAATTTATGTAATACAGTTGGTACTGAACCCTGGAGTTTGACATGGTGGTTACTTTTATGGTGTAAATGCTCGCTAATAACGGTTTTGACAAAAATCTAAATTTAAAATGGTGAAATGAGCAGAGAACGTTCTAGAAGTATTCTAAATTACGATTTTCATGGAATTGTTAAGGAAAAAATCTTATAATTTGACATGGCTTTTACTTTTAAGACGCAAATGCACACACAAGAAAGTTTGTTTAAAAATTCATAATTTAAAAGGGTGCCGGAGAAAAACGTTCTAAATTACGATTTTTGAGATACTAAAATGTCTTAGAAACTTTTGGCATGGAAGTTACTTTTACGATAGACGTGCTCACTATGAAAGGTTTCTAAAAGATCTTGAAATTTAAAAGGGTGGCATTAGGCAGAAAGAGTTCCATAAATGTTCTAAATTACGATTTCTATAGATTAGTTAAGGATAGAAAATTGAAATTTGACATGTCTGTCTATTTTAAGAGGCAATTATGCTCGCAGAAAGCTTTTCTCTAAAAATTCCAAATTTAAAAGTGTGCAGGAGCAAAAACAGTCTAAAATTACGATTTATGTGATACATTTAGTACAGAAGCCTGGAATTTAGAAGGTACAAATAACGTTAAGAACCGTTTAAATTTTTTGGACGTTTAAAAGTGTGATATTAGCAGAAAACGTTCTAAAGACGTTGTAAATTACGAGGTATTTGCAACTATTAATCCTAGACACTAACAATTTGAATTGGATGTTACTCTAGAGACGTAAATTCTCGTCCAGAACATTTTTTTAATTCGAAAGTTGAAAGGGTGTATTAGCAAAAAGCGTTATAAAATTTCAATGTATTTGATCCAGTTGATATAGAATCTGGGAATTTTTGCATGGTGGTTTCTCTCAAAATGTAAATGCTTGCTAAGGACGTTTTCTAAAACAATTTGAAATTTAAAGCGATGAGCAGAAAACATTCTGCAATCATTTTAAATTACGATTTAGTTGGATTTATTTGAGTGAGAAACTTGAAATATAGTATACATGTTAAATTTAAGATGCGGATACAGGGTCAGAACTATTGAATAAAAATTCGAAATTTTAAGTTTTGGAATGAGCGTAAAACAATCTAAAATACCGTTTATTCAAAATTTTTAGGGATAGAAACTTAAAATTTAATATGCCTGTTATTTTTAAGACACACATACTTGCACAGAAAAGTTTTTACAAAATTCAAAATTTCAAAGAATGCAGAAGCAAAATAGCTCTAAAATTGCGGTTTTTGTGATTGGAATGGGCTAGAAACTTGAAATTTGGCATGGTGGTTATTTCTGAGCATTCAGCGATCACTAAGAACGGCTTCTAAAAATTTTCGAAATTTAAAAGGGGAAACGTTTTAAAAACCTTCTAAACTATGATTTATTGGAAATTGTTAGGGAGAGAAGCATGAAATTGCACATAGCTGTTTCTTTAAAGACGAAAATGCACCCACAGAACAGTTTTTAAAAATTTAGAAAATTTAAAGTGTGCAGGAACAAAAACGTTCTAAAATTGCGATTTCTGGGATAAAATTGTTATAGAAGCTTGGATAACTAGACGCTTGGAATTAGAACGATTTTAAGAATGGTTTCTACAAAAATCGAAATTTGAAAAAAAAAAATAGCGGAATACCTTTAAAAGAATTTCTACATTATCATTTATCTGAAATTAATTTTAGTTCTGATTTATTTAAGTCTCGTTATCGTCTAATGCAGTAGAAGAATGAAATTTACCCAAAATCTGGCTTAATTAGTAATTCTTGTACTTTCGCTGTAGTATAATTTCTTCTATTAAAACTAGGCCCATGAATACCACTTGGCATCAACAATTACGCTATCAAAGCTGCGAGTATTTGTCAGTATTTTATATTTCAATGAATGTAGGAGAATTAATTTCAACTGAAATACCTTTAATAAGAATTATTATAAATAATTCAAACCATATTGTTGAAGAAATTTTATACATAAGTACATTAATGTTTCTAAAGAGGATTTCTTTAACGATGGTAGCTATTATGAAAAGAATTTATCATTTAAAAGAATCGTGTTGTTAAAATTTGATTGCCCAAATCACATGTAATTGGGTGAAACCCCCCAGTAACTGACGCTTTAAGGATTCTTTCTTGTTCAAATCACTATTACAAAAATTTAAATCTATTAGATAGCTTTCAATACAAAAAAGTATAAAGCTACCTATTGCAGCCGTTCGGAGAAAAGCAGTTCCGGAAAATTTCGATATATTTTCACCGATCAAGAACCCCAGACCCCAAAACCACCCTCCGTTCAAATGTTGATTTATATATATATATATATATATATATATATATGTGTGTGTGTGTGACATATGTCATACGATAAGGCTCGTATTTATAAATCAATTTTGATGAAATGAATTGTGTGTATTAAACTCACCAATGTCTCGACCGAGTTCGTTGGCCAGCTTGGTCCGCCATTTTGTTTCAAGATGGCGGCCACTTAAAAATTTAAAACTAAAATAAATATACAAAAAAGTTAAAAATTCAAATTTATTCTTTAATAAGTATTAGGCATTGATACGAGGATTCCAGAGCATTTTTTGGTTTACCTCTATCTTAAAAAATGGCTGAAATAGAGCAGTTTGAAATTCTAGGGTGGCTGACATTTTGAAACAAAACATCACATTAACGCGATTACTCGCAAATTATTTTCTTTCATTGTTGTAATAATTTTCCCAATCATACGCATAAAACTATATATTCATATTCGTTAGCGCCAAATTCTCGCCAAAATTGGAGACATTTAGCGAAATATCGCCAAATTTGGCGACCAAAATAAGTCTTCATAAATGAAGCAAATTTGGCTATTGCTCAATAATTTGGCGAATTTCTTATTCAAATTCAGTATTAACGAATCTTTTGTAAGCGTTTCTTTGCATTTTAACTTGCTGTTTTCGTGTAACATTAGCTAAAATAACGAAAATATAGGAAAGCTTCCTTTTCCTCCCGGTACAGGCCGGAAGGACTTTTTTATACTTACCTTTGCTTTTGAAAGGATAGTACAGATATGTTAAAAATTATTGTTGGCCAAATTTTGAAAAATTGTACAATTTATTATTAAAAATAAATTTTATTCTTAAATATGGTCAAAAACTGCAGTAACTGAAACCATCTCTATTTAGGAACACAAATAACTGACACAAAGTGAACCAGTGACTGACACTTTATTTTAAAAGATTAAAATGATTTTTAAAAACTTTATTCTTTATTATAAATACAAAATACATTAATATTTATTATAAAAAGTGGGATTTAGTAAGCTGCACTGCATTATTAGTAATGCGGAGTATATAGTAAGAGTATATAGGAGTAATACTTAGTACCGCATTATTAGTATTGCAGATATCAAATAACTGACACTTATTAGTATTGCACATATCCAGTAACTAACATCTGGTGCCAGACACCGGTAAAATAGCGTAAATTGTAATGCTGTTTACTACAGGATAAATTTAATTTATTATTATGCATTTTTAAACAGTTCAAATAATAGATTTCAACTTTCTTCAATATAAACAATAACTAACACCTCTGTCAAAGACTGGTGAAATGTCACTACAGGAACCAATAACTGCCCCCCCCCCCCATTCAGCTAAATTAAATAACTATAAACCCTAAATCATGGTCCTAATATATCATATAAATCTTTAAACTAATTTCTACAAGTATAACTTTAAGAAAAAAGTTTAGGACGGTTGCATTACAAATAGATGAGGAAAACACTTTCTTAATTTTAGAAATAAGATCGTTGCTTGAAAATGGCACTTTTTGTATTCTCAAAACTTTCTTCCTCCTTCGATATGTTCTTGGACCCTCTTGTGGTGAATAAACTGACTTCAAAATGAAAATAAGCGACTCATTTACCACTAGATGACAACTGCAGAATTTTACAACAAAATGCTCATTTGAGTTACATTTGCTCAAGTGTCAGTTACTGGTTAGGTGTCAATAACTGTGGGTTTCACACTATATGCGATAGGAAAATAATATTACTAGGAAGTTTTTCACAGAAATATTTGCAATTATGTATGAGGATCTCTATATTTCATTTTTGTATTTATTAAGAAATATTTTAGTTTTTTATTAACATGTTTGAAACCATGTATCGGTTAATATGTATGCACTTAAAAATAAAACTTTGCAAAACCGCTACGTGTATATAGGATTTATTTTGTATACATACACACTACTTGACACATATTGAACGTTTACGTGATCATTTAACGTATGTCGAACAATTAATGTTGCACATCATTTAACGTATTTCGAACAATTAATGTATAATGTATATGCTGTTCATGACCAGTACTTAAAAGACTCCAGCAATATATGCTTCTTAAAGAAAAATGTACACTTAAAGAAAAATGTACTCAAAAAGAAAAATGTAATCTTTGAACAGAGTCTTCAGAATATCTTCTTCATCAGTATAGTTTTCATGCACGTAGATTTGAAGACTGCACTACATTCAAGCTAAGACACAGTACTGCGGGTTCTAGAGATCCTTGCTGTTCTAGACTGAAGAGAAACTGTTCGGATAAACATTACACTTCGTGTCGCATTAAGTGGCGTTGTGTTATCATCCCGTATAAAACATGTTTATTTGACTTTATTCAAAATGAAACAGTTTTACGAAGAATATTGGAATGTTAGAAGCGCTCTAAGTACACAATTTATTCCTATGACAAAATAAGTAAAAGTTAAACTTAGATAATTGATTGATTAAAGTAAGCGTTTTTGAGATTATAAGATATTACAAGGCTTTAACTGGCGACTATGTTTTTATCTCTTCTATTCTTCCTCGCTACTTCTTCAGTTTCTAAGGAGCGCCAAGCAGAAGTTTCGCACTTTGCAAAAATTGGTGCAAGCCTAAGGACATTTGTTTTGAGAGTATTAAGTTATAGTTCATTGAAAATGAAGAGCAGCACGAGCAAATGAAGATTCCATTATATATCGTTTGAAAACAGTAATGTATGGAACTTCATTTGTGCCCTTTTTAGCTGTAAAAACTCTGAAACAACTTGCTCTGAACAAAGCACGTGAATTTCTCTAAGCTTCAATACCTGTTTTACGCAATGTAGGAAGATGATGTCGTTAGTTTGGCTTCTGATTTAGAATGAGCAAAATAATGTCGCAAATAACGTTAGTTATTTTCTGAAGGCTGAAATGCAACTACATAAATAGACTTCGAATTCGTGCTAACTTATAAATAGTAGTACGGATCAAAATAACCAGCAAACCATTCTTGTTAAAATACATTCTGCAATGGAGGCTTTTGGTAGCATCCTAAAGAAGGCTATCAAGTCTTTCTACACTAACTAGGGATATACAATAAGCGTTAGTCGCCTATTTTGAAGAGAGTGGTATCGTTAGAAAGATCTCGTAATGGGGAGAAAAGACTCAATGGAACTGCCCGATTTAAATTAGCCGTTTTCGAGATATCCGACAATCGATGTCACACAATTTTCTTCTTTCTTTCTTTCTTTCTTCATTACAATTTATTTATTCTGTTACATTTGCTATGTCGTTAAATTTGTATTATGTGCTGTTAAACGGCTCTGCTTTTGATTATTTATGTTAAGTATGTTGGAAAAATAAATATGCAGACAAACAAAGTGGCAAACATGAAGAGATTTTAATGTCTGCAAATGTGTTTTTTTGTATATATTGTGTGTGTGTGTGTGTTGATTCTGGACATTGTAGTGTTCACTGGAGGTTATAGTCTTCTATATAAAAGTGTGCAAAGCACAATGGAAATTGACACCAGCAATATTTTAGAAATGGCTGCCTATACAACTTGTTGCGGACCTTCTATGGGATGTTTTGCTTTACTAACTTTAGAAAGGTATGTCTCTGTGTATAGTGCCTTTTGAAAAGCATACTGTCTCGTGGCGTTAAATGCAGGGGCTTACAGTTTACAGTGATACATTTTAAATAGAGCTTTCTTAGTTGTAAAGTCTTCGTCTCCACACAAGTTTCGGTGACTTCACGAATATTCAAGCATTCGTTTGATTACATTCGTGTAGTCGCGAAAGGTCTGCACATCGAGTCGCTTGAGGTACTTTGCTGTATTGGGAAGAAAAGACATAGGCTGTGGATTCCCTCCCAATTTCTCTTTTATGAGCTGTATGTCTCTTTGTCCTGAAAACAGATCTAAAAGTAGGAGTGTCTGTTCATTGCCTATCGTCTCTTTCAATTTTGTGAAATACTCCCTCGTCCGTGCTCATCCCTGACTTGGAGCACATAATTACACTATTGTCATAACACGCTTGGCAAGATAAGAAAACATAAATAAGTAGCGTCTGCCGTGTCTAAAAGAAACTCATGATCAAAGAGCTAATTTGCTGAAAGTGTCACATGACTGTAAAACAACCAATGAGCATTGCTATTCATATGTCCGAACGATCGTGCTGTGTTTAACAAGAGTTCCAGCTCAGATATTTGATTTGCTGAATTAGAAATAAAGGCCAGTTAATATGACGTCATATTGACTAAATCATCATATATCATATATCATATATCATATATCGTCATAATGAACATATTTCCCTTTTGTATAGACTTTAAAGGTCATGACTCATTGGGAGTTCCTAATAAATCGTTGCTATGCATTTCCTGTCTGTTAAAACGCTTTTCCTCGAGGTCACTCCTTCACATCGTGAAAGCCTACTCAGAAAGTTTTTTGAAAGAATTCTACCGTGTGCATCACACTTTTGGAGTCTATATGAGAATGCATTCTTTCTTTCAAATATGACATCATTTTCACCCTCAGAACCATTCATCCCTTTCTAGATTAGAGCGTCATTTAAGCAATTGTTTTAAAATTCCGAGTTTTAATAAATATTTATTATAATTAATTTGAAATTATATAATATTCAGAAATATCTTATTTTGTGCATACCAGAGGTCTTTAAATAAATAGTGAGAGTTCAGTTTATGTAGGTGGAGGAATGAGGGTCAGTGAATATGACGTCATAACTGACACAGTTCTAGTAAAATATTTAATATTCATGGATGAAAATGCATCTTTTGTTTTCCGAATGACGTCATTTTCTTCATCTAAACATTTTGTTTTACATATTAGTTACTATGAAAGATAATGTACTGTTACTTTATTGAACAGAATATATAATATTAATAAATAATTTTTGGTGGATTCAGCTCTTGGTGTTCTGCTGGTGTGTAAATAAAGGCAATCCTTTCAATATGTTTACATTTTATTAAAAACATTGAAATTTTCCTTTTAAATATGATGTAAGTTTCAGTGGTAAAGTCACGCTTCTGATAGGTGGAATGTAGTAAGGTAAATTAATTTTATGTTACTACGGTTGTTGCAAAACGGCAAGCTACAAATTCAGCCATATTTTTGCACCACACAAGAGAAATATATATAGACAGATAGATATTTGCTTTGCATATATACATACGCACATACACATGGGTGACAAAATAATACGAACACTCATGAAAAATGGTGAAAAGAGCGATATCTAGAAAAATACAAGAGGAATTAACCTGAAACTGCAGGTGTGTAAACAGTATAGTATAAGTTATATATTTTCGGTGAAGATTTTTTCCCGAAACTCAATAGGGGACTGTCAACAAATTGAAAAAGGACGAATATCTTTTGGATAACCCTGTAAAAACTAATGTAGCAAAAGCGTTCAAACTCAAGATTATTAATAAGTGGTTTATTGTGATATACTGTGTTCATTTTTATGAGGATAGCATGTATACTTGTAGAGAAATTAAGATTTTTATAAAAACAGTCCCAAATTTCGCCTAGTTTTTTGCTTATAATTAGCAGAGTTTTTAATATAAAAAAAAGTTCTTTTCAGAAAATATGACAAACAATATTGTACATAATACTCTGCAATCAGAATTAAAAAATAATAAAAAATGGATGAAAAATGAGCAGGTTTACTAAAAAATGTTTCACTGGGCATGCGCGAATGCAATCAAAATATAATATGCATAATGTATTAGCTAAGTGTATAGAGCAACTTTTGTGAAAGTCTCAAAATGATAGCTTGAAAATTCTGTAAATTATCGTCGATAGAATAAGCTCGAAATCCGTTGTTCCCAAAAGGAAGCAAAAATATGAGGGGTTGTATCCAAATATAGTAGTACGTGCAATATTGTGTACGCTATCTTGGCACTAATCAACAGATATTTGATACAACCCCTCATCTTTTTGCTTCATTTTGGGAACAACGGATTTCGAGCTTATTCTATCGACCAAAATTTACAGAATCTCCATGCGTCTTTAAAACTCCTCGCCAGTCGAATATAACTCCTATCATATTGATAGATAATCATAACGTTGGATAACTGTAAACCAAAATATATGTCCCGGAATAAAGTAAACTGTTTTTGTTTCTTTTTCGTAAAATTCACTATGTAGAATAGAATGCAAAAGTAACAGAAATAAAAAACTGTTCAAAAAAATACTCCAATATATTCTTAATTTTTGACTCATCACTATATATTTTATTTTGAAACATTATTCAATAATTTTAATTATAAAAAGCTAAACTATATATGGGTTATTTTTAGTAATTTCGTGATAATACCAATTAAATGAAATATCAGTAGAGTATTGGAAAATTTTCTTCTTACATATTGTTCAGGGAATAATATTTATTTATGCAAACAAATGTAAATCTATCACTTTATTTGCAATGGAAATTTTAATTTTATCATGCTTTATTTGTACATTATGTCATAAAGAAGATACGTGTAATATTATATAAACATTTACGGTGTTTAATATTAAACATTTTTGCAAAAAATGTAAGGTAACTTAATTTTTTGTTCTTATGGAATTTCATGCACAAACGTATAATAAATTATCTGTTTGGTATGTAAAACTGATTTATGTCAATGTTTTTGTCTGATCATGGGATGACATGTTATTCGAGCACAAAGCCTCTTTTTTTAATGGCTTAAGAGCAGTTGGTTCCAAACCAATGAGCTGCGTTTCTCTTGGCAGTCGCCGAGTGTATTCAGAGTCTATGGAATAATTACAGTGTCACTAAATGCGATAATAACAGCCAGATCCCCTAACATACTTCTCTCTAGACATAGGCCATATATAAAACAAGAACGAAAAATTATGCGTCAAGCATAGATTATGAAACACTTTTCAACACATTGGTTCGATATGTTTTCTCATTGGTTCGATATGTACGGTCACGTGATACATTTAGCGAATCAGATTTCTGTTCAAGTCTTTCTTCACATCAGAAAACGTTTTGTTTATAATTTGTTAGCCTCATAAATAGTGACTGCGTAGTGTTTTTCAAAAACTTTTAAATGAATTTAAGACGTGCTCTGCAATATTATAGGCAAAATGAACGCAGTGCTGCGCAATTAGTTTTAAATTAATTGTATTTCGAAGGCAATATTTTCATAATATTAAAATGATTTATACCCATTGGTAGCACCAACTAAATAATTTTTTTTATTTTGTTTTCAATGAAGTTTCCAATGGTTTATGATAGTACTTAATTTGGCTACAGTTGCTGCAAAAAGTGGCGAACGAGAGAAGTGAGCTAGTACCGCGTAGCGATCCCAATGTGCCTTGGAAATCACGGTGGTTGGCGAACGTTAGCTATCAGGAGGCTGACCCCCTTAGTTTATATTTCTCTCTTTTTAATTTTATGAAGAATGTACAAACAAAAACATAAAATGTATGATGCCAACATGCGAAATACGAAAAGAAGTGTACAATAAAAAAGAAGAAAAAATCTGTAACTTCATTGTGTACAAAACATCTAATTTTTAAGCCGCATTTTAATAATAAAATAATGCGTCTTATATACCGGAAAATAAAAAGACGGTATAATACAGTTTTCAAAAAAGTTATAACGTATTTCCTTTACACAATTCAGCAAAAAAAATTCATTTTCTGCATAATTTTTTTAATTATTTATATACTATTATATAAAGAGAGAACGCCTGACTGACTGATTGACTCATCAACCCCCAGATGAAGCGACTAAAGTCAGGATCACAAAATTGACAGTAGATTGATGTTATGACCTAGGCAAATAATAAGAAATGATTTTTTGAAAATTTCCCCCCGAAGATCGTTAAAGGGAGGTAGAACGTTTTATGTCCTTTTGCCGTATCTCAGCAGCAGTTTTAAGTAGCAGCGCGAAATTCAGGAAAACAAATCTACTAAATAAACGGTTCATCATATATTTCAGCGATTTTATAAATTTACTCCCTAAGGAGATTGAATAGAGGGGAGGTTAGGTTAAAAATGAATAAATGTTGCAACAACACATTTACAAAAATAAAGTCGCAGCAATAGTTACAACAAGGAAATATATAAAATACAGCTAAACAAATGTACTAAAAATAGTTAAACAAATAATTCAACTATTTTAGAGACTTAGTTGCCAACATCGGCAATGAACAAGATTATAGAAGATTAGACGAAAAATACATCTATTGCTGATTTTTGATTAGATATTTTGCGTAAGACATTTTTCCAAGCTGGTCGACATATTGTCGGGAAGGGTGGCTAGTAAATAATAAAATATTGCACAAAATGCACATGATAATCACGAATACTATCAAAATCTTAATTTTATGACTTTTCGCTTTATTAATTGTTGTAGTGTTAAACATTTAAAATTGTTTTCCGTGAAACAAACCATTTTTCAATGTCATATATCATTAAGAAAGCGCACTTTTACTTGTTATGAGTTATTAGCGCTCATGTAATTTATAATAAAGGTGTAGTACTCGGAATCCCATTTAAAAATTCATAGTATGTTTAGGTTTAATGTTTCCAGTTAGTAAATATTATGTCTTATGTTATTCACTTATTCGCTTCCTTATTCTCTTCATATAAGATATTGATGAAGCAGATCATGCTGCAGGTGGTGTTATTTATTAAAGCAAACATTATTACGAGTCTTGAATACATAAATAACACTTCGGTATTTATTTATATTTTACATCGAATTTTTATTTTTTAGAATGAAATACACATGTACTTTAAAATTTTAATATATTGGTTATATAACATCTGCGTTATATAATACTATACTTTATATTTTAATGTGGCGCACTATTTTTCAGGGGACATTAGTTTGAAACACTGAAAAACATGGATTTTTTTTTTCATTTTTCGATAGTTTATTGTGTCTAGAATTTACGCTAAAAGCGATTTTTGGAAAGTCGAATTTTTACAAAAGTTACAGCGACAAATACACAGCTGTAACTCTCTACCACTAAAGCAAACTGTAAATTTTATTATTATTGTTTTTTAACAACACTTTTTTAATAGACCGCTTGGACTTCCCAAGAAACTGTAAAGCAATTTCATTTAACTTTTAATACAAGCGTCCAGAATTGAATTCTCTACGGCGCGGTGCTTTGCTACGTAAATTTGCTAGTTTAATTTTTCGACATTTTACTAGCATTTTAAGGCTTTTTTCATGGAGCCAATTTTTATTTTATTTTATTTTATTTATTTATTTATTTTTAATTTCGTCCTTTTTTACTAAAAGTTACATTACGAATAACTCTGCGGATAGGTCAAAGCCACTAACAATTATTTCAATAAAGATTTTGTTTTATTTTGATGTTGGATGAATGTTCAGTGCAAGCTGCCAGCTAACATTGCATTTTCAGTCGAAAGTCGTTTAAATAGGTGACAGGAACAAAGTATGTTTTTCTTATGAACAAACTACGAATTACTCCCCAAGCAAAACTTAATATAATGACCGATCTTCCCTGAGTTCTTTATGATGCTATTGAGAACCATAAAATATCGATATTTTGAAGAAAAAAAAAACGTATTTATGAAAGCATTTTAAAATAAACAGCACGATAAACTTATAATTACGATTGTTATAAAAGAAAATGTGTCAGATGTTTTCATTGTAAACATTGATTAAACGGATACTTTAAAGTGGTTTATCTTAAAACTAGCGGCCCTCCCTCGCTTTGCTTCGGGTTAACCTTGAAAACCTTCATCTCTTTGTGTTTTCTGTAGACCTTTTTAATGTGTACAATAATTAATACATTATTTTGATAAATCTTGCAGGGTTCAGCCTGCATTTGCAATGTATAAGCGGAAAAAATGAAATTATTTACGACATCACATTAAAAACCTCAAAAATAACAGTATTTCTCCACTATTTAATGGATGTTATTATACATATAAACCTTCCTCTTGAATCACTCTATCTATTAAAAAAACCGCATCAAAATCCGTTGAGTAGTTTTAAAGATTTAAGCGTACATAGGGATATAGGGACAGAAAAAGCGACTTTGTTTTATACTATGTTAAGATATTTATAACGTTATTTTTTTGTTGGATTGATTTCGTTTGAAATACTTAATATTTATCGTGCAATATACATGGATTTATTTATGATATCTATACCTTAGACTAACCTGAAGTTCTTTATTATTTCAGTCATTAAAGTAAACTTTTATGCAAAAATAAACGCCGACAAAATATGCAATGCATCCAACTTCATGTTAACAATAATAATTTTACAAAAAAATACAAAAACGAATATTCAGTATATCAATAACTTAAAGAAAATAATATGTATTAATTTATAAATCCGTGAGTATTGCATGTAAAAATATAACGTATTTCAAGAGAAATTTTGCCGCACAATTTAAAGAAAGTATGATTTTCACATTTTTAGATCAACTGCTTTAAATTATTGTTTTAACTATTGCTTATAATGAGAATATCTGACCCGTTTTTAGTCATAATTAGTGTACTTATAAAAAAATAAGCAGTTTTAAAATGCCCAGAAAATATTGCTCTTTTATGTATATTTTAAAAATCGAATTTTTTGCAGATTTAAGAATAGTATGTTCCAATAAACATGATTAAAGAAATTGCACATAATGCTGTTTTTACTATTGAAGAACATGCATTGTTATTTTTGTAACATTTTCATGGAAAAACATACGACCATTAAAACGAGAAATTTTATGTTATGGATTAATATTTATTGAAATATTTTTATTTCTGTTTTAACACATAAGCTGAACATGCACGCTTGAATACTAATGACAATTTTCTTTAAAAGTTATACTTACAAACACAGTACGCATTGTTAAAATATCGCAATTTAAGTTTTTTTCTTCGTAGCTTAACGAATCCGCTAACTAAAGTATCAACTTAGTAAAAGACAAAATGCAACTAAATGGTGCGTTCGGAAATAAAGAATGTGAAATAAAAATCTACAATTTTAAAGGTGACATAATATGTTTTTTAGAGTATTTCTTTATTTAAGAAAATTAAATGAAATAATATGTATAATCTGTTCCAGAAAAACGTACTAATTTTGCTACCTTTAGCAGTACACCATTTTTAATTCTCGTTTTTTACTGAAACATACTAACAAATATAAAGTTATTGCACTTGTTTCTTTTGTGTAAGTAACAATTAACTCTTATCTAAGAAATTAAATTATTCAAACTCTTAGTTAAATTAAATTTTCAACTGCGTTTTTTTTTCAAATTTTATTCCTTTGGAAATAATATATATTAATAGAAAAAGAAATAGAAAACACTCTGCTATTGATTGGATTCAATAAAAAACATAAAGATAAAGCGGAACAGTGTTTCTGATTTTAATTTATTAAAGATAGTTCAAGTGTTAATGTGTAAATTTAAATAACATAAGAAAATCTGTTCTGACATTCAGGAGATGTATATTAATCAGATGGAAATACTCAAAGAACAATAAAGGTTTTTGTAGTGCTTGAATACTGAATAGTTACGAATATTAAAAGCTAGAGAAAAATTTTCTATGCTTTCTTTATGTAAAAATATATATAGAAATATATGTCGTATATGTATGTAATATATGCAATGTATGTAAATATATGTAGAAATATATAAGCATATTTCTAATTATAGAAACTATTTATTTTCAAGTAAGTTGGCTTTCCTTCCTTGGAAATTGTGAAAGTGAACTTTGGATTTACAAAGTACAGTAAATAGGTTTTCAAAATAATTTATGCAAATGATATTTCAAAACATTGAACTAATAAATTTTACCTACAAGTTACAAATATTCTGTATTTTTTTAATTAAAATATACATATATTATTTTTAACTACTTCAAGTAACCGAAGAATATTTTAACGTAGTTTTATGCATAAATAAATAAATAAAATAAAATATTTTTTTATGCTTTTTGTGCTAGCAGACTATTGTTCGTGAAATAGTTTTTGTGTAAATGAAACAATTAAAGTTAACAATTAAATTACTTAAAAAAAATTACACTTGCTTATATTTACGTATTTGTTTAGACACCTTAGATTGTCTATATGATAGACCGAATCTTTAAAAAAATTCAAAAGTCGAAATTACAAATCAATAATCCAAGAAGGAAATTTATTGCAATATAACATATAGATTGCATAGATATTTTTTCAAGGGCCGCATAAACAGTCTAATGTGAATTCCACATTTAAGGAAGCGTTATTTTTTAAAGCAATCTCTATTGATTTCTTTTTATGGAAAATATCACAAATCAACGTCAATTTTTATGTTTCAGATGCACCTTCATCTTTATTTCTTCTATAGAAATTTTGCAGAGATAGAGTTTTGAAATTTCAACAAAATGTGCGTCTTGTGTCTGATGTCTTGAATTATTCATCAACTTGACGCTTAATGCATGATCACTGATTCGCGGAAATGCACTTTCATCGTAGTAATGAGCCTATTTATTTCTTCATACATTTTCAGAAAGGTTTTTTATAACCCATCTTGCTTACAGATTTTACTGTAATAAAAAGAATATATATTGTATATTTTACCCCAAATTTTGTATTTCTTCTGCAATGTACAAAAAATAATGAATATGGTATTTGTATGTAGGTCTACATATACTGTTAAACAAAACTAGAAACCGTTAGAAATCTGTCCTATTATCAATCATATCACTTTTCTGATATTCAGTAACGAGTGCACAATGTTTTTATTTTTCTTTATAGTATGCTTCTTTTAAAACGTTGTCATATATTATTTTGGAAATTTATAGAATGTCTAGTGTATCATTTATGATTTTTTACTGCGCATTTTACGGTGAGATAATAAAGATTTATATTAATTTTATTTATAATAATCACCTTAATATATATATTTAAATACTTATTACCTAATACGTTTATATTTAATAATTCCCTGTATATATTTTTCTGAATACTTATCTGGTACATATCTTGTTCTTTTCTGTTATTTATATTGTTAACTAGTTGTTACCCGTGACGTCGTTCACTTAACATTAAAAGAAAAGTAAATGCAATAATTAAGGAAAACATTTCACTCAGATAATTAAAAACAT
Organism: Maratus michaelseni; assembly: GCA_963931845.1. Classification (NCBI taxonomy): domain Eukaryota; kingdom Metazoa; phylum Arthropoda; class Arachnida; order Araneae; family Salticidae; genus Maratus; species Maratus michaelseni. Next base: position 432,457,116 of record OZ007588.1, read on the forward strand.
GTGTTATTAAACTAAGTGTTTATCACATTTTATAGGACACAATACCGCATTTCCTTGTTATAGAGGCCTGGACATAACTCGGTCTTAAAAAAGTAAAATTTTGTGCTAAATAATATTAAAAAAAAATTGCAAAAATGAAACTACAACCAATGAAAATAGGAGTCAATGGTGAGCGAAGAAATGATCATACCGAAAACCAAAATGTGTTTACCATGAAAAAAACAAACCTGGTTACAAAAGTGTATTTACTTTTGCGCAAAAAGTCGCCCGCTAGAAAAAAGAAAATTGGCTAAAGACCCGAATACAGAGCCTAACCTTCCTATTCTCGGCTATTTTATACATGAAAAAATATCTACTATATACAACGCACGTTCTCATTTATAATATTAGAAATTGGCACACTAGGCTTGTTTAAGTCTACGCAATTCGGCTTGAGGAAAAGTTCCATTACTTTTTGCTTTCTTTTTTGCTGTTGCATTACGCAAATTTTTTGATCAATTTGATTTTCGTTTTGATAACATTGTTTTGTGTTTTCAGTTTTTAAAAATATTGTAAAATTACTTAAATATTTCATTAAAAGTTATGACCTTATTTCATCCTGTAAAACTTCAAAAAATTGTATTACAAAACAAACATTCAAAAAAGCTATTTTTTTAAATAATGACAAGCTTTTTATTGCTTTAAAACTAAAAGTAATTTGGACTTAAAATCCGATTGCTAAACCACAATTTACAAACGTGTCTCGATTGTACCAATATTACTTCAAGACCTTCAGCCTTAATTTTAATACTGGGAGAAGGAAAATGGTGTTACTTTGATGTAATCATATTAAATCTTTAGATTTTGTGACCGAAAATTTAACTTTGTTAACATTCTTTAAAAATAGTTTTTTCAAGCAATCGAGTTAATTTTTTAGTTTTTAAGAATAAAAAACCCAATTTACCGCTAACCATGACGTCATTTTTGACATGGATAATTTTGCATATTATTGACATTTACTATCCATTTTCTTTTGAAACGTTTTTTTCAACTTTTTTTAAAATTTAAATTTAAAATAGGATATATTTATATTAGCCGTGTGCAGACGATTAACCGCCAATAATTGTTCCCATCAACATCTTTCGTATTAGATGCATTTAATTTAAAATGCAAACCTTTCATTCAATTCATTTAGAATACAGAACTTTAATTTTAAACACATACATTTAAAATACATACATTACATACATTTAAAATACACCCATTTCATGTGAAATACAAAATAAAAAAAAACAGAGCAACAAAGAAAAAGAAACCAAGATAATTTTATTTTAACATGAAATCATATCTGTTATTTTCAATATATCACATCATATTCGGCTGTTTCCCGTACTTACTCACCTTCTATTATTGTTAAATACTTGAAAAATCATGTTTTATTTCTAATATGACTTCATTTAATCTAAATTGTAATTCTCTTTTTTTTTTTCATTTAAAAATTAATTGTTGTGGGAAAATTATTATTCAATTTCTGTATTTATTGGCAACGATAATGGTTAACAACGCAAATTGTTTAGTTAAATTTTACAGGAAAAATATTCATTATCTATGAATATAATGAAATTTTGAATTATTAAGAAACATATTTGAAAATAATAAACAACACCTACCCTATGTTTATTTCTGGGTTATAATTCATCTATATGCATAGATACAGGGCCATTAAATCCTTCGTTTTGACGTTTACTTCAACCAAACATTCACACACGCAATCGCATTTATAATATTATTAAGATAGCTATATATCTGTAAAATAAATTCAAATTACTGACTTCAAACACAAGACAAGAACATGTCAGTTTCGAATTTGGCCACGCTCATTACATATAGTGAAAAACGTATGGTGTTTCAAAGACGTGAATTGATACGTGAAAATATTGTAGATACGTACAAACATTTTCTCTCACGCACAGTTTTACTCTTCGATTTCTTTATAAATAAACTGCTAAACATTCTGTGGTAGATTAAACCAAATTTTGGTGCTGCTGTAGTGGAAACCATAAGATAGTGAAATATGGTGCCAACATTTGTAGATGTGATCAACCGGTGATACAAATGCTGAATTTCGTCCTTCTTTGATTGTATATATTGCAGAACCAAAATTTGATGCAAACAACCACAAAATGTTTGACAGTGTACTATTCTCTTAAAAAAATGAAGTTGCACTATTTATATATATAATAAGAATTATAAAACATAAATATGAGATTCGCGTACTAACTACATTATGAGGGGCACATATACTGTATATGTGATTTTCTATCTTTCGACATAAATTACATTATTCATTTAAATATTTTATATAATACCCACCAAATTGAACTTTCCACGTGTTAATATGCAATTGATTTTATGTGAAATTCTTCTTTTGAATCATTTGTTACGAGATTTCGTTTTAATTAGTAACAAGAATTATAAAAGTTTAATCTGCTGTATAATATTTCGTACGAGTTTTTTACATGGTATGTAAGGCACATTCTGTTTGCAATCTTAAACATATATCCTAAATTCCTGCCTAATACACTGAAATCTATTAAGACATTTAAGAATAAATCTTCCTAGCCCAAACTCATCTAACTTTGGCATTCTTCTACTTCAAACTGCGTTCATTCATTATTTTTATTAGAACTTTATTGCACTAACTGGGAATGAAAATGGTTTTTCCGAATGTTGTTAAATCCCGAATTCCCCTTTCCGCCTCTTGCCTTTACAAATTCGATAAGGAATAATTACTTCCAGGTAGTAAAGTCTTTCTCCGAAATGTTTACAGGAAATGTTCAAAACATAATTTACAGATTCTTTCTTTAAGGGTTTAGCGTTTTATTCGGAATGAAGGATTTATTTTTACTTTTAATTGGAAAAAGTATTTTTGATACAATAGAGAACTTGAAAAAGTGTAAAAATGTGAATTAAAAGATTCAATTAAATAAATAATTATTTTAATAACAATTATTATCAACTGAAATGCCTAGTATCGATATTTATATTTGAATTGTCTCTTTATTCCAAATTATTTTTGTATTCAGTAAATCGACCCGGATGTAATTATAAAAGATAAACAAGTACAAATTATATTTATAATTAAAATTTTGTTAAAAAAATTTATGACAAAATTTACCGTATTATAGTTTTGAACTGAGAAAAATATTATTATTTGAAACTGACAAACAGTAATTTTCATAAATGATATGACCTTTGAAATTACATTGTCTGAAATATTTCTATTATAAATATGCGTATGAAGGGAGAAAATTGAAAAAAAAAAACTTAACAATATTTAAATGAAGATAACATAAAATATGACACTAAACATTGAACAAGCTGGTGTGACACAATAAGGGAAAGGCACTTCATAATAACACCATACAAATTAGTAAATGGGCTGGGTCTTCGAAAGAACTTTGCTTTTTTTCATTTGGAAAGTCAAATTGAGCTTTGCTCCTGCTTTCAAAGTGGTAGCACGTGTTGTTTGTGCCTGAAGAAGAAAAGGTGGAGTTTTTTCGAAATATCTAGGGCATTTCTTCATTTTTATTGTACTATTAAGAAGTGTTTTTTCCTTATTGAAATAAAACATAGCATTTTTAAAAACGAGTGTGATACAATAAGGGAAAGATACTTCTTAATAACACCATACAAATTAGTAAATGCGCTGGGCCTTTCGAAAGAGCTTTGCTTTACTTCTTCAGGAAAATTAATTTGAGCTTTGCTCCTGCTTTCAAAGTGGTAGCACGTGTTGTTTGTGCCTGAAGTAGAAAAGGCGAAGTTTGTTCGAGAGGTTTAGCGCATTTCCTCATTTTTATGGTGTTATTAAGAAGTGTTTTTGTCCTTATTGAAATAAAACATAACATTAAAAAAATTGTATTATAATAAAATTGACATAATTATTTTTTTAATGTATAATAGACATAAGTAATATGTTCAAACTTGCGTATATCCAAACGAATTAAAAACATATATTATCAATTTTTTTAATATTTATTTTCAATATAAAATACAGGAAGATATAAAATATTCCTAAATCAAACTCGCATAAAAACAAGCTTCTTTTATAACTGCTTTTTCATATCTAGGCTATACAATTGAGAATTTTTTTTAAATTATACGAACTATACTTTAATTAAAAGGAAAATATTTAATCTTCATAAAATACAATTATAATTATGCACTTCGAAAATGTTATAATTTTAAACATCATATATATATATATATATATTCTTGTAATGAATCAAATAATTCAAAACTTTCCTTTTTTAGCATAAGCATATCTATCTTTAAATGTGCAGATCACACGTGTGCTTCGACTGCAATATTTATTTAAAGAAATGCAAAAATATTACAATATTAGCAATGGATGGATTTCGCTCTCGGAATTTATTTATTATACATTCCATTTAGTTCAACCCGGATGCACTGAACTAAATATTCTGCCCCCAGAAATTTCGTTATAAAGGGTTTCTAATATACTATAATGGAATATAACATATATGATAATTTCATTCCATTTAACACATTATAATTATTGTGTTACGGTCAAATAAAATAATTGAATATAAAGAAGACTTTTGAAAAACTAATATGAATCAGAGCACATTATTATTATTATTATTTTGTTAAATTATTATATTAAAATCTAACTATATGTTTTTATTTCAGGACTTCTCCACCTAAAACACGGAACATTGCGCTGTGAAACTAGCGCCATGTATTTGCATAGATCGGAGGTTATCATAATAAATTTCTGAATTCCGAAATTTAACATATTTTTCAAGATAATTATTTCTTTAGAATGGTTTATGAGATTTCCTTAATGGTGGCAATAAAATTTTATTTTTATACTTATTTTCTATTGATAAAATTCAGAAAAAAGTGTTATAATACGTATTATTATATATTTATACAGACACCATTTTCTCATTATAATTGAAAAGGAAAACAATTTTCAATTTGAATAGATGGTAAAAAAAAAGAAAAAGTAAATGAAAAAAAAATATATATAATAATGAGGTGGATATAACACCATTTTGACGGTCTGAAAGGCATGGCTTCTTCGGGATATTTTGTAAATGCGGAAATTTTATAGAAATCAATTTAAAATAAACTATTATGCATAGTGATTTTTCACTTAGACCTATAGTATCTAAGTGTTCAGATCCAACGTACTTTTTAGAAAAAGCGTTTGTGAGTTTCCTAAATTCCCTCCTTCCACCATCTAAATACAGTTTAAATTCAACAGACGAATTCGTTAAGAGAATCGATAGTTTAAAAATCAATAAAGTAAGCATATTGGCAAGTTTAGATACTGTATCCCTCTTTCTATCTAATGACATGTTTGAAGTTATGGGGTCAATTCAAGAACTTAAAGATAAAGTACAAGTGTTGAGTCAAGAAATGAAAACTACAATTATTTCTGCATTAAATTTGATAACAAGAAACAATATACTTTTATTTAACAATACAGTTTATAACCAACCAAATGAAGCGCCAATGGGTTCACCAATTCCCGGGATTTTTGCGGAGTTGAAACAGAGACCTTTTGAAGAATTAATTTTGAAATGTAGTGATTTTGTCCCCTCTTTTTGGTGTCGATATGTCGATGATATATATTCATAGTTCGGAATTACGGAATACAGGAGCTTTATAATGTTCTTGATGGAATTAACGATATGGATTCAAATATTAAGTTTATCTTAGAGGTTGAAGAAAATAATGAATTAAATTTTTTGGATGTAAAGTTAATGAGAAATTTGTCTAACCTGACTTTGGAACGCACAGTATATAGGAAAGTTAATAAGTCGAATAAACTATATCATATGGCAGCAATTTACATTTTAATTATAAACTCTCAGCGTATAATTTTTTTGTAAGAAAGGCTTTTATGGTTTGTTCCAGTAATTCCAGTAATCCCCCCCCCCAATTAAAATGAAGAATTTACTGGCTGTGAAGATTGATCCTGTCCCACCTGATGAAATGCCTGGGGTATATGTCATTCCCTTTAATACCGAAGAGGATGGACAACTGGAATATTTAGGAATTACAACAAGAAAATTGAAGGTCCGTTTTAAAGAACATAAGGAGATCTAAAATTTAACAGACCACGTACTGCTCTATCGAGACTTCACCTAACCCGAAACGTTAAAATAATTTTTAATAATGTAAAGTAATATGTCCCATGAGAAATTACTATGATTTAACAATTCGAGAATCCATGGAAATTATAAATAAGCATGAGCAATGACGTACTGTCTTACAATATTCCGAATATACACTATATGGCCATTAATGACCGGCAACTTTCAATTTTAGACATTTTGTCGAATATTTAAAAATATATTTGTCAGACTCTTCTGGAATTTTAGGATTAAAAAGAACAGGTTTGTCTTCATATTTATCAACGTCGTTTTGATAAGGAGGACAATTAGCGGGCTAAAAAAATATTAAAGAAAAAAAATAATACTTTGGTTCACCCTGTAAAATAAAATGCACGAAATGATCTATCGCTACAGAATGTACGTAGGCAGACATTTTACAATATGTGTATCCGTTTGTGTAAGAATAGCATGTATATTAATAGAGATATAGCATTTTTTTTACAAATAAAAAAAAAAAAATCTTGCATGTTTTTTGCTTATAACATACAGGGTTTTTAACCAAATTTAACGCCAGTTTTAGAAAAATTGACAAAATGTAGTAGAAATAATATAGTGCAATTGGAATATAGATATATTAAATATTTAAGGAAATATGGGCAGTTGTATAAAATAATTTTTATCTGTGCATGCGCGAACGATAACAAGGATTTTTTTGCATAATTTAATAGTCAACTCTATCGAGCAACGTATTAAAAAAAATCAGTCAAATATCGTAAAAAGTTAGAGATATATTGGCGTTAGAGTGAGCTGTTTTTAGCTTCTCACAAAAACTTGTTGAATGATAAGGGATTGTTCACAAATTGTCATGTTTAATTTTTATACTATATTTCATTTTTTATTGATACTTTAGTTTGCCTTGGAAAACATCATTTCACCAGGTTATAATAGTTTTGGAACGGATCCTTTGATTTTGATTATTCGTTTTTAGTTCGAATAAGCTCGTTAGGGTAGGTTTTCAAAGAGAACTAAAGTATTATTAAAATTGGAAAATAGTATGAAAATAAAAAATGACAATTTGTTGAAAATCCCTTATCATTCAGCGCGTTTTAGGGAGAAGCTAAAAAACAGCTCACTCTAACGCCGATATCTCTCTAAATTTTTACGATAGTTGATTGATTTTTTTAAAATAAGTTGCTCGATAGAGTTGACTATTAAATTATGCAAAAAAAAAAAAAAAATCCTTGTTATCGTTCGCGCATGCGCAGATAAAAATTATTTTATACAACTGCCCATATTTCCTTAAATATTTAATATATTTATAATCCAATTGCACTATATTGTTTCTACTACATTTTGTCAATTTTTCTGAAACTGGCGTTAAATTTGGTTAAAAACCCTGTATGTTATAAGCAAAAAACATGCAAGATTTTTTTAATTTTTAAAAAAAAATCGCTATAACTCTATTAATATACATGCTATTAATACACATATGAATACACATATTGTACAATGTCTGCCTATGTATATTCTGTAGCGATAGATCATTTCGTGCATTTTATTTTACAGGGGGAACCAAATTATTCTTTTTTTTCTTTAATATTTTTTTAGCCCCCTAATTGTCCTCCTTATCAAATCGACGTTGATAAATATGAAGACAAACCTGTTCTTTTTAATCCTAAAAATTCCAGAAGAATCTGACAAGTATATTTTTAAATATTCGACAAAATGTCAACAATTGAAACTTGCCGGTCATTAATGGCCATATAGCGTATGGCTTAATTTAATCAAGAAGCAGTAAAATGTGATTTTTGTCCCCAGCTTTCCTTCTTTCCTCACCCGTTTTTGCTAAGCAATGGTACAGGCCGTTGGACGAATGCGGATGATTTGAACTATCCCATAGGCTTGAGGTACAGAAACATACTGTTTACAAGAATGTGATCTGGACGTTTGATTTAACACCAGATTTAAGTATAAATCCTGATGAAGTCTGGATTCGCAGCCGAAAGTGCTCGACTTATTTTAATGTTTTAAAATCTAATTAAAGTTTTAGTTCTCGTTTAGGAAATGGAATCGCATGTTTATTTGTGTGTAGTACTTTTATTTAGATGTAATATTAGCTTCATAAATGCAAATTTCATTCATGTTGGTTTGGTAAATGTTTATGCAGTTAAATTGACGTGCCTGTTTTGTGTATAGCTAAATAGAAAACATTGATATAGGTACCCTTACTCATAATGTCTGGTTGTCTTATAAATAATGAAATGGAAATCTATAATTTGTAAAAATGATAAAATGCATTAAGTTTAAATGCATGTCTGTCTGTGGCATTTCTTAGTTCGTTGATTTCGTTTTACGGCACAAGATCCAAAAATGGGCCTACTAAGGTTATATTTTAAAAAATCAATTCGGATTTACTTTTTGTGGTGTAAAAATAAGAACCTACTTGAGTCCTTATGTCGCGACTAATAATGTTTAATTAAAATGTCTTGTACCTTTTAAACACGATACAAATTAACAAAAACATTCAAAGTTCGAATTAGTCTATCTTCAAAATCGTTTTACGCTTAAACAGGTAATATGGACTATTGATTAAAGAGCTTTTAAATAACTAGTGTTAAATAGTAGTTTAATTGACTAATGCTTTACAGAATTTGTTTCATTGAAATTTAAAAATTATTGTTTTAGTACGCCAGGCTTTCCTCACATGATATCTTGTGAATGTTTGAATGGATTGCTATGGAATTAGGTAACGCTAATAAGCACATATATATTTTTAAACCCAAAACTATTTCGTTAATCTTGTACAAAAAAAATTTTAAAAAAAATTTCAAAATTTTACATTATTTAATGAAAAAAATTAATCTTAATTGAAGATCTTATCACTTTAAATAAATAAAATTAGATGATTTTAAACACACATATGTGCCGATTATCTGCACTGAATTTCTTAACAATCCATACATAAATTTTCAAGTAAGTATCATGTGCGTAATGGCAGACTGAGTAAACAACAGAACTAATTTCAATAATGGCGAAATTCTGTACAATACAGACACTTTTTAATGATAATATTAAAAAAACACATTTTTTAAAACAATATTTAAATTTCATGTTTACTCATAAAACGTTTTTCACGATAAGCTAATTGAAACTTTTTGTTGATTTGAACTGATTGAAACAATTTATTGCAATGTTTTTGTTGATTTTCATTGCATTTATACCGTACAAGATCCCTTCAGAATTAACTAGCAAAATAATTCACATCAATTCATATTAAAAAATACATATTGTAGCCACTGTCGCATGTTATAAAATAAAATATTTGTCTTGGACTTTATATAAACAAAACACATTTTTATAATAGTTTTGTGCAGTGTTTATGTATTCAGTATGCCGAAATAAATATGGAAAACATTATTTAATTAATAAATTAGTATAGCAAATAAGTGTATTAATCAAATATGATATTTTGATTATGACTTTAAAATTGCTCTTATGTGATAAAACCCTTTTTTCTGATCAGTAAAAAAATTATGATAATTGAATGAAAAATATTTCTCCTTCTTGGAAAACTTTTGAAGTTTCGCAAGATACATTTTGGGAAATAAACTAAGTTAAGTAAGAAGCATTTACATATTTACGATGGTAGTAGATTTGTACTATCTTATTTAATCTTGAAAAAAAGTAGAAATATATAAAATTTGGTTTTTATTATTTTTATAGGATAAATATATTTCTATATTACCTAGGATATAAGACGTAAAACCATTTCATGAAACCTCCAAGTAGTTACACATGAAAAGAGTGCTGTATTTTCTAAAAGTAAATATAAAATCATTAAGCATTCGCTTATATCTATAGATATATATTATATATCTATAGACATAAGCGAATTATTAATGATTTTATGTTTTCTTTTATAAAATACAGCACTCTTTTCATGTGTAACTACTTGGAGTTTTCATGAAATGTTTTTATGTCTTATCCCTTAGAGAATATAGAAATATATTTATCCTATAAAAATAACAAACAAAAATTTCGGTACGTTTAAACATTACTATTAATGTACTATTAATGTTTCATATTAATGTTTTCATTCATTAAAAAATATGAATTTAGCAATAGTTTATTAGAGTTTTATATATTTAAAATATTAGAAGGTAGGTTCGTTTTTTATTTTTATATTTTAAATTTTAAAGTTATTGCAGACTTATTATTATCTTTTATTAATTATGAAGGAGAAAAATAAAATAAAAAGATAACTGTAAATTTAACATTCATACATTGATAATATATTTAAGTAAACATGTGCATTATTTTATTAATATTTTAATACCAAACTAAAATAATTTTTGTAAAGGTTTATTTATTATGCTAAATTTCCACACATTAAGGCAATTTTAACACTTTGGAGTTATAAATGTTACATAACATATACGTAAGTAGCAGACGAATAAACGGATACATTATTCTATGTATGCTTACATTATGCGATTTTATCTCTGTAATCAAGATACTAAATATTTAAATTGGACGACATTTAAAAAAATAAATGGAACTGTAACCTTTCATATACAATGAAAATGAATATCGAAATTATCTGTATCATCCTCAAAACAGATAATAGTTTTTAGGTTATCCATTAACGACATATGCAGCACCATCTGTTTCCCTAATATCTTGTGAATAACAGAGATTAGATAAGAAGTAATAAATTAAACCTAGAAAGCGTTTAAAATTCACAGAAGCTTCGGTTTTTTTTAATGAGTATTTCAGTATCGATATAAATATGTTACAAATGTTTCAGATTATACATTTAAGAAAATAAAAAATATTTAATTTAAATGTTTAAATTTCAGTAACTGCTATCTTATCAAGAGATGCATTATTCTTTAGATATACTTTAAATATAACACTTATACGAGATTCAGTCGATTCTAAAAATACAACAAACAATAAAAATTATTTATTTCCTAAGAGTTATTCATTTATTTATGTATGGGTTTACCCTAAATAGTGTTCTTTCTCAAACCACAAACAAATATATATTGCAGTATTCTTCTCGGTTCATTTCTGTCCAACCTATGTTCATTTCATGAACTGTAATAATCTGAAGTGCTGAACCAGGTCATCCTTGGTCTGCCTCGCTTTCACCTTCCAGCCATCTTCAGTCTGTAAGTACATTTTGTAGGCACACATAACTCATACATTAAATATACCCATTAGGGTGGATTGAAAAATCGAAATGTGGATAATCGAATCGGCGCGGAGTACAAAAGTTGCCTTTTATGTATATTAGTTTACATCTGTTTTTTTATTGAAATCCATTCATATCTTTCGGTGCTCCAAGCGCTCTCAAAATAGTTAAAAAATGAAATTTTTATGAAAACTTATAATTTTTATAATTTGTATTATTTTTTTTAATTACTTTTGGAGCGGGGTGCAAATGTTGTCTTTTATACATATTAGTTTACATTAAAAAAAAAAATTGAAATCCATTCATATCGTCCGGTGCCCCAAGCGCCCCAAAAATAGCTAAAAATTGAAAGTTTTATGAAAATTTATAATTATTTTGGTTTTTTTAATTCTTTATTTAATTCTTTAATAACTTATAGCTCGGGGTGCGAAAATTGTGTTGTAAGCATACTAGCAAACATGCAAAACATTTTTAGCTTCGATAAATGTCTTCCATGTGTCCCAAGACACTTAAATATTTGCCAAAAATCAATTTTTATGCAAATTTTGAACTTAAAATTAAAAGTAAAAATAAGAGTTAAATAATCATTTGTATAGCGTAATTATTAGATACAGGGTTTGACAAATCGTTTATTGTTTATATTAAATGTAAAAAAAATATTTTTTATACTATATTGTTATATACGAAATTTTGAATAGAGCAGTTGCTTCAATTTGGCAGTGCTGTTTTACAAGATACTGGAATTGTACAGAAAAAAGGGACTTCGAATTTAGTAGATCGCAACAAAATTCGTCGATAGCGTACAAAGGTTCGAAATTTTGTTGCAGAGACGAGCAATTTAGCCGTGTCTCGGTCTATTTTAACCGGATTATTTTCCTTATTTTTATTGGGGAAAAAGATAATATAAAAATGGTAATGATGAAGAGCACAATGTACTACACAAAGAACATAAAGGAGGAACATTATACTCTTGTAAAGGAACCTGACTCTCTGCATATTGGACACGTTACATTTACAACAGGAGAAGCTAAAGGCCTTTACGACATTTACCATATTCTTTTGAAGTGCAACAATTGGTACTAAAGCCTTTTGTGGGCCAATTGGTACAGCAATCAAAATCTGCGAGCAGCTACCTGTAGCTTCCTTTTCTTCAATAAGTGTGGAGAATATGCCATATAACATAGGTAGAAAGGTTCTCAGTAATGATGAGCAATATTTATATGACATTTGAGTAGAAATATCAAGTCGTGATAGTGGTTCTGACCTGGCATTTAAAAACCCTGTTCCAGTTGTTTGCTTAAGATGGCTAACGACTGCAGATAGAACGTTAAGGTTGTAGGTGGCCACAGAAAATCCATCTGAGAATCTCATTGTTCTTACATATATTATGAAAGTATGGACCTATATTGTTCCATATTAAAACAAAGCACACCATAACAGAAGGACAGCGGTATATTTCGAAACTTATCCCATTTTCTAGATATTTGGAACCCAATCTAAAAAGTTTGTACACGCCGTTGTTCAACTAGATAGCTTCTTTTGTCATCCTGAAAATTTGTTCTTATCTATGCTCTGAGATAATAAAGAGCCTATAAGGTCTTTAGCAATACGAAAGCTATTTTGTGCTAGAAATGAAAATAGTGGATCACCAGAAGTAAGAATTTTAAAAATACACTTCGAAAATTAAAAATACACTTCTAAGCAAAGTATTAGTGTGAACTTATTGACTGGCAATGAGTTGGACGTTTTGAACCACCACTTTTGATGAATGTGCCTTACGAAGAAATTGAAGCCATGGTAAATGTAGGAAAAACGGAGGAATGGTCAAAATATCAATAACCATACACAAGATGATAAAAGATGCATTCGCCTAGTGCATGAGGCATCAGAAAGAGTATCTGGAAAAGAAAATAGACTCGGTTTCATATACAATAAAATCAAGACGCCATATCAAACATTTTAATCCCAAAAAGGATTACAAACTTTAGAAATATGTAAATCTTCAAATTAACGAAGTAAACAATTTGCTACATAAGTTCAATTTTTATAATTTTTAAGATTTAGTGCTTTGATTTTTAAATTTATACTTCATGTATTAATATAAAATTATTATTATTTATAAGTTTATACTTTAATAATTAAACACTTTACCAAATTTGTAAACAATTTTCGTAAATTTAAAATTTTTAATACATTTGCTTAAAAACTTTAATATTTAACTATACTTGGGGCACCGGCAGATATGAATGGATTTCGATAAAATATATATATATATATATATAAACTACAGAATTATGTAATGAACCGAATACAGAACTTTCTTACACGACGCCAAATGGAATTTTTTAAGAAAGTTAAAAAACAAAAAAATTATAAATTTTCATAAAACCTTCAATTTTTAACTATTTTTGGGACACTTGGGGCACTTGAAGATATAAATGAATTTTGATTTGAAAAAAACATGCAAACTAATACAAATAAAAGACAACTTTCACACCCTGCGCCAAAAGTAATTTAAAGGAAATAAAAAAACAAAAAAAAATTATAAGTTTTCACAAAAATTTAAATTTTTAACTATTTTTGGGGCGCTTGGGGCACCGGAAGATATGAATGGATTTCAATAAAAAAAAGCGTGTAAACTAATATACATAAAAGGCAACTTTTGCACCCCGCGCCAAAATTAATTTCGAAAAAAAAAAATTTTTCGTATACTTTTCGATCCACCCTAATACCCATATCAATGCAGTCTATCACGCTTGACCATTTGTATCTCACTTTCTAACTTCCATGAAGTCGCGATTTCTGCTATTTTTAGTCTTGGTTTGCTTGCTGTTCTTCATCATGAGGTCATTTAAGCAGTAATAAGTTATTGTTTTATTGGCAAGCGTTATTGTTATATTTTCTTTATCTAATTTTTTTTTAATACCACATGTTTTTTTTAAATAACACTTTTATTTCTCTCGAATTATTTTTTATAGATTTTTAATAATATATAATTCAGAGAGTCCACATTATATAAGTTTGTTTTTATTTATATTATTATTGATTTATTTCCTATGAAAAATGTCTTTTATAGGGTATAAAGATTGAAATCGGATTGCATTTCCCGATTTCGTTCTGCGGATCTACAATGCGAATGCCTTATATCAGCCATATCATCTTACTTGACCTAAATTAGGATAAATTAGAAGTACTTTGTTACTTAAATAAGGAATCTACCTTTCGCCGAGAGCATTTATTATAACTACACATTTCCTTTAGATACATTTAAACTTCACATGTTACATGCACAATAGTTAAAATGTCTGTTTATTTCCAATACACATAGATGAAGGAAAGTTATTATATAAGAAGATAATTAAATTATGGATAATATATTTATATAAAGTGAAAAATATTCAAAGTCATTGAAAATCATATATTAACACAATAATAAAAACACGTTTCGGTCTAATAATTGAAAAAAGCTTGTTTTCATATAAACCTGATGTAGTTTTTACCGGAGAATGTAGATCTTGTATTCGGAATTCAAAAGCATTCATTCAATTACATAAAAAATATCTTTAAAAATGTTAAAATAATAAATCGTTGTACATAGCAGAAAATTTGGATTGCCATTCATATACACAAAAGTTGTTTTATTTGAACTCGAAGTTATCAGGTGTATCCTCAATGCTCTTCTCTATATTTATAACAGTGAAAATGACTTTTCTTACACTGCCGGTGTTTATATCAATAGTTGGCGACAATCATAATTGAATTGGGCAACAATGTGACATGTTTGTAAGACTTTTTCTATTGATTACAAGTCTTATAGAAATGTTGAGCAATATTTTGCTAACACATTTACGCAAACAATACATATTGAATTACGCCAGTTGTCGTGAACCCCGATTAGGAAACAGTAACAATATAATTTTGTAAAGTTGCAGAAAAAATGAGTTTGTTTCGTACAACACACTTTAGGATTTAACGGACACTTTAGTATTGCACCATATTGACATTGTGAAAGAACTGTCTTCAGCATCATGTTTAGTTATACGTTTCTGAGTTGAACAGAATATTTTTAACAATAATTTTTAGTCATCTTCAAGCATTTTAAGTACACAATTTAAGCTAAATGAAGTTAACTTTGATGTAAAAAACAGTATGTTACCACAGTGTTAATGTTACGTTAGATTTAACATGCCAATATGGACTCTGCTAAAGTCGAATCTTATCAAATTATTCTCTTGAGTCAATACATAAATTGTGTTACACTAAAATGCGGTCGCATACAGCTTTAAATCATTGTATATTATCACAATTCATACACCATTTGAAACAAATAACTAGTATAATAACGACTTTGCTGCAAGTGTGCAATCTCTCTTAAGACAGCGGAAGACCGAGCCGAAGTTCGACTTACGTCACATCTACCATACAATAGAAATCTTTCGTAATCAATTAATCAGTAATAATGTTGCTTATCAATTATTAGTGGTAGTGGCTAAATTTTCAACTACGGAATGTGAATGACAACAAAAAATATTTAAACTTATCAAAACAATGTTTTCCATTGCATACCTACTTAGATACCTTTCTTGTACTTGAATTAGTACATAAAGCATATTTCATAAAAATCATCGAAACCGTATCTGATTTACAGCAGCTTTGTTTGTGCTGAGTTAGTTTTAATCTGTCAAAACGAATTTTCTTGAATTCGGGAAATAGCTAAATCGTTTTCTTGTGCTCGAATTGGTGAAAGATGCAAGTTTTCTAAAAATAGTTAGAGCCGTCTTCTAGAACATCCGTAATCGTGTTGCTGACCAATGACCAACAGAACTCCGATTACGAAAGATTAACGACAAACTTTGTTTAAACTTCTGAAAACAATTTTTTTATTACAATTCATGAATTACTCTTTTTCACTGAAAATTGTACTGTTTTCAATTGAACCTTTTATTGCAAAATTTGTTTTTACCTATCAAAACGACGTTTTTAGAAATTGTGACCTAGGTAGATCGTTTTCTTTTGCTTGAAGTAGTATAGGAAGCACGTTTCTTAGAAATCGTAGAGCCGTTTTCCATTTATCGCAGTATTATCAGTGCTGAGTTTGTTTTGATGTGTTAAAACGAGTTTTCTTGCATTTGGGACATAACTAGATTGTTTCCTAGTGTTGGCAGTATTATAAGAGGGAAGTTTCGTGTATATGCTTAATGCCGTTTTTGAAATGGCTCGGACACGCAAAAATTGTCTTCTCGTTTAATATATATGATTTAGAATTTAGGAGAAGCAAATTTGATATAAATTAAACTGAATTACTGTTTCAGAAAATTTCATTTTGCTTAAATTTGTTTGCACATTTTAGGATAGCTAAGTAACATAAAAGAATCTCTCGAAAAATCAAAAGCTAAAATTAGAAATTAATAATTTAAGATGAAATTTCACTCATTGGCAACAAATAAATTATATAGATATCTTTTCAGTTGCCATTAATAACAACTCTAATGGCAATTCCATATTTAAAGAAGTAGTTTTTCAAAGCAATTTCTAAAATTATACTTTTTTTTGGAACAAATCATATACAAACGTCATTTTTTATGTTGCAACTGCATTTTTTACATTTCTTTCAGGGGTTTTTTCTGCAATAGAATTTTTACAATTTCAAGAAAATGTGTCTCTTACGTCTGATGTCTTGAATTACTCATCAACTTGATGCTTAATGCATGATCATTGATTCACGGAAATGCACTTTCCTCGTAATAATAAGCATATTTATTTCTTCATACATTTTCACATAGTTTCCTGTTTTTGTATATACCATCTTTTTTATCGATTTTACTTATATTTGCTATTTGCATATAGTGTGTAAAGAATATATATTATATGAAGGACTTAGGTATAAAACAAAATAACTGGCATTTTCGATCTTTTTCTGATTTTCATGTAAAGTTTTTGTTCTGCATTATGACATTCCGTTAAAAGTAGAAGATTTATTTATAGACGAATATGGCATTATATTCAAAGTTGAATTTTATATAAGAGAGAAATGTTCTTGTTATGAAAATTCAATAAGTCCAATAAAACAACAATTCTCAAACAAAAATGTTTCCACTTAGGTAATTAAATATTCATCATTAACACA
Source organism: Maratus michaelseni (assembly GCA_963931845.1). Taxonomy (NCBI): domain Eukaryota; kingdom Metazoa; phylum Arthropoda; class Arachnida; order Araneae; family Salticidae; genus Maratus; species Maratus michaelseni. Next base: position 432,474,568 of record OZ007588.1, read on the forward strand.
TCAACTATATTGATTTAAGAAATAATAATAGATATATTTATAGTTTTTTTAATAAAATTTGAATACTGATTAACTCGAAACTTTCATTTTGTTAGTGACCCAAGACTGAAAATTATTTTTTTTATGTTATAAAAATAATTACATAACAAAATTCAACTACATTACTTATAAAAGTTAATTTATTCAATGTATGTTGCATTATCGTTTAGCATAACTACAAAGTATTAAATACTGTCAGCAATCATTTAACTAGTAAGAAATTTGATAACAAGCGCGCAACGATTTTCGTATAAATTGGTCTTCATAAGAACTCTTGCAAATCAAATGAATAGTCTTGTTTATAAACTTTTTTGTGCCCTTCACGGTATTCTAACAAAATTCTCTTTAATTGTCTTGTTAAAAATTATTTTAATACTTTCTTTTAATAATTCCTAATACTTTTCTTGTAAATATTTATCTTTACACTTACTTTTAATATTCCTTAATACTTTTATTGCTAGTAGATATATAGCTGTGCATTGAATTTAAATTATTACTACAAAATAACGTGACAGGCCAAATATGGCCACCATGAACTCCGACTGCATATCGTGGCATTCTGTAAACCAAGAAAAATACAGGAAGTTGAACGAAATATCCAGCATTGCACTTGAGACAAAGTACTTGTTACTTGGAAAATACTGTAAAAGAGCAAGACGTTGATCCATTGCATCCATTAAAGCTTTTAGTGAGATTTAGGCTCAGGGAACATGATGGTGAGCTGAGGCATTGGATAAGGATGCTATCAAGACAATGTGTGTGAAGACTCGCAGCCAAAACGTATGTATATAATCTAGACAACCCTGCTACATACAAATAATGCAATAATAAAGTTAAAGATATATTCCCGTGGTAATTGACATCAGTGTTCTGTATGTCTGCTTAGAAATACATTACTATTATACAAGTGGTTTCCGATGAATATAATAGGCATTTTCTGGTTTCTATAAGCGTGGTAGTGATGTACGATACCTATAATTACTCGAATAAAAAACAAGACCATTAACAAATGATTATAATGCTGACACTCAGAGCCTGATTATACAAAAGGCACGTGAAGCACATGCTTCCCCTCTAAAATTTTAAAGGGGCCCCAAAATGTCTGTGAAGAGGGCCCTTTAATTCCTATTTTCCTTTTATACATTGTATTTAAAAAAAATTTTTGAAAAGAAAGTTTGTTTAATTCAAGACGAAATACAAGCACTACTTCACGAAACTTATTTAACAGGGCAATATGAATCATCAATAGGACGGTAATTAATCACACAGCATCTTGGTGTGCCTGTTACAAAACACCCGGGAAATTCAGCATTAAGCTATAGGTAATAAATATATCTGTATTGTATACAGGGAACGTAAAAAAAAAGTTCAATGAAATATATCTGACCTCGGCTAAGCTATTCCTGGAAATAATATTAGTATCATTGGTGAGTTTTCAAGAATGAAGAATTAAGAAAATTTTTGCAGAAGGGAAAGGACCCCAAAATGGTTCCGTGCTTCCCCTAGATTCAGAGGTTAATCGGGCCCTGCTGACACTTCATTCCTCTCTTGGAGTTTTTGACATTCAAGAAGATCAGCATCCCAACCAATTTTCTTTATAATAGCTGAAACCATACTATAAAAACAGATATTGATATTATTCTTATTTCATCTAACCATTACAAGCGTTTTATCTTTCTTAATTAATTTACGTTTGTTTACTTTCTAAACTAATGAAAAGTAATTCTTCATTAAACTACTTAGTTCGCATCATTGAAAAACGTTATTTTTGCACATATTCTTCGTTACATATTTGAAATATTAGAGCTCAAACTGATTAAATATCCATGTAGAACATTCTTTGAAAGTTACAACTGTAACTATGGAACACATACATAAAATCGCTGAAATCCTGACAACTCCTTCGAAGATTCATAGTGATGACGATAACTCTTACTATATTGTTTAATATAGTTTTTTTTTTTTTAACATTTTATTATAAAGTCTTGCTTTGTTTAAAAAACTTTTACGAGAAAAATACAGTGAAGCACAGACAGAATATTTTATGCTTATTATTCTATGGTTTAATAAAGTGATTGTATTTATAAAAATGCTGACATTGATCAATACAGATTTATTTTTTATGCATCCTTGTGAGTGACAATGAATAAAGTTTCAAAAGAATAAGGTAACAAGCAGTTATCCAGTTTGACTTAATATTATGTTTCATATTCATCATTTGTATCGCCTGTTGTATATATTTTATTTGTAAATATACCACTCCTAACATACTTAAGAATATTCCAATGAATAGGATATATGGTGTCTCAGAAACAGTACTAATACGTAAAAAATATCTTCATTATGAAAAAACATTTTCTCTCGCACGTAGTTTTATTCTTCATGTACTGTATAAAACAAATTCTGTAATAAAAAGGCTTTTCTATTTTTTAAGTAATACGAAATACGAAACATAAATATGAGATTCGCGTACAAACTACATTATGACGTTCAAATGTACTGTAAGAGTTTTTTTTTCAGCCTTTCTAGTTCATTTAAACATTTCAAATATGATTTATATTATAGCTTCAATATGTAACTTCTGATGTGTTTCATTCAAATAATTTTATGTAAACATTTTCTTTAAAATCATATTTGATCGTATATTTTATTTTTATGTACAAACATAATTTGTAAAATTAATATTAGATCTATTATATAAAATTAAAAGTTGTTCATGAGTGATTATCCATGGTATATGAGTCTTAATCTGCTTACAATCTTAAACTTTCATTAGCAATTTCTTCCTAATACGCCAAAATCTGTTAAGAAATATAAGAATTAATCTTCGTATCGCAAACTCATCTAACTTCGGCATTCTTCTACTTCAAACTGCGTTCATTCATTATTTTTATTAAAAATTTATTGCGCTTAGTTGTAATGAAAATAGTTTTTGCGAATGTAGTTAAAACCGGAATTTCTTTTTCCGCCTCGTGTCTTACAAATTCGATAAGGAATAATTACTTCCAGGTCGTAAAGTCTTTTCCTCAAATGTTTATAAGAAATATTCAAAACGAGATTTACAGATTCTGCGTGAAATGATTTCGCTTTTTATTTCAATACTAGGGATTTATTTATGATTTTTTTATTAACAAAAGCACTTGTCATATAATAGAAAGTTTCAAAACATGTAAAAAAATTTTAATAATTATATGTATAAAACATTTATATAATAACAATTATCTGCGAATAAAATCCACAATATCAATATTTGAATCGTTTTCTTAATTGTTTAATATTTTTTAGTGTTCAGCAAAACGTCAATATGTAATAATAAAATGAAGAAAAAACTAAACATTTTATTTAGAATTTGAATTTTGCTACAAAAAGAAATAATGATACACTGCTATGAGGGTTGTGCTCTGTAAAAATTGTTAATATTTACCTACAAATATTAATTTGATGATTAATGATATGGCTTGCCATGTGGTGACCAGTATTAAAGAACAATCCCAATGTAACCCATGCATGGCCTAAGAGGCGACTAAAAGGAGTTGGTAAAAGGTTAACAACCTCTCCCAGTAAAGAAAACACTTTTGCAAAGTCCTTAAATACCAATGTCAGTAAAGGTACTATTGGGAATCGCTTTTTACGAATTCTTGCATTTGGTGATGATGTTTACTTAATAACCAGAAGTAAGGAAATATTGAATGAACATAGAATAAATTCAAAATAGAAAGGATAAAACTAGACCTTCAGGATAATGAAGAAAATACAATATAGAGGAGAGTAGGGTCATTTTAACTACATACCTTAGCGTCTCCTAACTGTGAGCCTTCGGCATTTGAAGTAAGTTAATATCTGCGTCCGTGCAGTGATATTGTAAAGAAATTTACCTTAAAAGTTTTAATTTCTCTCCGTCTTTTCGGCTCTTTAAATAAATCTGGCCTGATGTATCGATTTAGATAAGTAAACCACTGTTTTCAAAAGCTTTCACACGGTATTTTAATGCCAACTAGAAGGGTATACGTCCAGCAATCCAGGAGAACGACCATATTGATATTTGTTCGTCTTACAGACGACAAGAACCATGGTACCATGCGTAACCATGTACCCATTTTATTTCATTTAATTCTTCAATCAATTATTTCTTGATTAATTTTAACACAAATATTCAAATTGGTAAAGAAATCATATGAGTTGTAATTTTCCAACTGGACGAAAAATATTCAGGCCAGGATTCGAACATAGACTTTCTTAGCTTAAGCTGCCATTCTGTACCAACTGAGCCGTACCGGTCGAATCTGGAGGACCTAATTCACCCAGTTAACCTGATTGATCACAGCATCTAGCCTGATATCTGAATCAACTCAACATAGTAAATCGCAGGTAATTTGGAACTTCAGTAAACGCTAGATATGTGATTACACTAGATTAATTTTGACACAATTATTCAAATTGGTAAAGAAATCATATGAGTTGTAATTTTTCAAATTGACGAAAAATGTCCAGGCCAGATTTCGAACCTGGGATTTCTTAGCTGAAGCTCTCATACTCTACCAACTGAGCCATCCCGGTCGAATCTTGAGGATCTTGATACTTGAGGCGACCAGATAACCTAATCGATCATAGAATCTGGTCTGACATCTCAGCGTATTTATCATACATTTTTCTATAAAGCTACCAGTTTTTGCTTTTATATGGTTTTCTTTATTACCATCCGAGAAAATCAAAAGGTCACAATAAATTACGGCAGTAGTGTCTACAGCAGCACTAATGCCTTTTTTTCTTTCTTTTTCTTTTTCATTTTTTTTTATTTTTTTATTAAATAGAAACTTTTGTTAGCAGAAACAGATAAACAGAAAAATAAAAATTCTTCTTTTAATTGAACTTTCCAATATAATAGTTCGTCTTGTATAAAAAATGTATAGAACATATCTTTTCCGTAATTTATTTAAAATTAACATAAAATTTATAAAGGAATCTAAATAGCACGTATTGTAAATAAATGTTGAAAAATTTATGTGGCCGATAATTTGGAAATGATTATGATGTTATTGTCACATAAATTAGATTCATATTTATGAGGTATTGTATTTTTAATGAAATTGAACAATTTAAATAATATAAGACATAATAATTATTTGATAAATGCAAATTCAATTTGTGCCGGTTTCATAAAAGTTTTTGCATTTAAATAGACATGTCTGCTTTGTATAAGGCTGAAAAGATTTATTTATTTATTTTTAGAAAACATTTGGATAGATCTCCTAACTCAGAATATATAATTATATTAGAAATAATGAAATCGAAATCAATAATTTTTAGATTGGTAAAATACATTAATTTAAATAATTCGACAGCGTTATTTATTCACTTTGATAATAAATAAAATATCCAGTCTTTATATTATTACTAATGAAGTTTATTTAAATGTTAATTTTTAAAGTTATTAGTATATTAATTCAAATAAAGATTTCCTTATATTAACATTTTATCTGCATGTCTTAAAATAAAATACCATTCTTGGATCGCATAGGAATAAAATAATGCTTTACTATAGCTTTAAGTAGTTTTTATGCTTTCAGTATGTCTAAGAAATATGTAAACGAACGTTAAATTGATCAATTGGTTACAATAAACAATTTCTTATCGCTTTAAAATTATTATATCTACCCTATATATATAAAATCCTAATGAAACAAATTTGTGAAACGATTTTATGAAACGAATTTATGAAACGATTTTATGAAACGAATTTATGAAACGATTTTATGAAACGACTGATTAAACGACTGATTATGTTTTAGGGCTACTTTTAATAAAATATTAAACGCTTGAGGGGTAAATTAATACCGATTGACCATAAAAATCCGCGGATGTCAAAACTGGTAATAGAATTTTGAAATTGGAATTAGTTTTCAAGATATTAATTTTTTTCTAATTTTAATAACATTTCTGTAATGATGGCAACTAATTACTCAGTTTTTTTTGTGACCAAAAAGGGAAAAAATTGAAAAGGATCCCGATAGGGATTATTGATTTTTTTTTAATTCGTCATTTTCAAATTGAAATTGAATTTATCTTTTATTTCAATCGATAATGAAGATAAGATTGTGATTAAATTATGTTTTTCAGGAAAATTTGAAAAAAAAAATCACATTTCTATCGTCAGGATTCAATCGTCTGTCAGCATTTAATTTAATTTATAAACTGAAAATATTTTGAATAAATTCGTCCAAATGACGTCATTTATGTAAACGCAAAAGAAAGGAGCAAAAACATATTTACACAATTTGTTTAGCGTAAAATGTCATTTATCCTATTTTATATATAATCAGAAGTCATTTGTATAGAAAAACAATAATAATATACATATAATTAAAATACGCATATAAACAAAAAAATCGTCGAATTTGTTTCCATGGCTGTTTATGTCATTTGACACCAAATCTCACTTTCTGATGCCCGAATTGTGTCAATCTTTGTAAAAAAGCGTCAAGACCCCTATAATAGAAAAGCACCAAAAGTTCATTGGGTTTGTTTTCATAACTTTTGGCAACAAATCTATGTATATTAACGAATGTATCCCTTTTTTAAGCTCGAATTACGCCAAACCTAAAAGCAAAGGATCCTATACTGGAAAAGTACCCGGTTTTCTTATGGACAATATTCAAGTGACATAACAAGGTGTAAAATTATCGTGGATAGCAAATTTGTTTAAATATCTCATCAATTGATGCCGAATAAATGCAGGCATGCATGCACAAAATATTTAATTACTTTTGTATGATAAATAATTAGAAAATTCGTATATACATATTACTTAAAATAAATAATTTACATATTTAAAATAACATGAAAATATGCATGATGGTGCACTAAAATAGAGATAAAATTAAAACCTGTTACTAAAAATGTCTATAACATAGTACTTTTCAATACCGTGGTTCTTAATATTATTCACAAGCAGATGGAATTTTTCTCATCCTTAAACGCAAAGGAAGAATAGAATACAGGTCGTTGTTATAAAAGTCCGAGAGGTAGCCACAATTTAAACCTAACCATTTTATACAAGCTGGTTTTCAAGTTGTAATTGATTTTACTTATCAATCCCGAAAACTGTCGTCAGTTGTCGCAACAGATGTGTATGAGGCCATGATAATCAAAAAATGTCCCATTAAAACGTTAAAAGCATGGCAACCCAATTACAGATTTACCAATATTTTTAAAACAAAGCACGCTGTCATGTTTTTAGAGGCCTCGAAGTGTGAGCGGGGGTTGGCGAGCGTAGCTCTCAGGGGGTAGGCCCCCTAGTATATTAAATATATTTATTCTTGATCAATAAATTTTGGTCATAAAACTATTACTTCTTGTTTACAAACATTGTAATTTTCACATTGCACATTTCAAGAATGAAACTAAGCTTAGTAAGAAATATTTATATATTTGGAATGGTAGTAAAAACTATGTGAAAAATAAGTGTTTGGGTGTGATTATGAATATCTTACAATTGCTCCATGGTATATGCAGGAAAATCGAGTTTATTGATTTGTTTTAAAAATTTCAGTAACTGATATTTAACACATACAATTAATAAATATATCTTAGAAGCATTGTAGCATAGCAGTTAACAGAAACAATATTATTTCGCTAAATTATAAATATAAAATTTGTACTAGATTCATGAAACATTAAACATAAAACTTATAATACCAGATTCGGTAGATTCGAACCATAAATTAAATCGGTCAAGTGCGAGTATAACTCGCACTCAAAGGGTTCTGTACATTAAATTTATTAAAATAAACGCCTACAACCCCAATTTTTCTTCATAATTTTAGTTTCGATAGATTCGGAAATAGAGGGGGGTGACATATTTTTCTAGTATACTTTCGACGATATCTCTGAAAATATAATACCTAAAATAAAAGCAAATATATTTTTGAATTCGATGTTACGAGATCTTTCGAGCAATGCCTTACACGATATATATAAAGACATTTTAACTTAATTAATATCTCGGCTAATTACCGACATTTGTTTTCGAAAATCATTTTCAAATATCCTTGGAAGATTATGCGTTGATGCATACCCCGAGCGTCCATCAACTCTCCCTTTGACCCCCCCCCCCCCGAAAAGTAAAGTTTGTGTGTAACGGAAAATGAGTTTTTCTCAAAACTATGTTACCTAGGAAATAGTTTCCCTGCAAGGATTAAATAAACTCTTACTACCCCTAATTATTCCATAATTTTAGTTTGAGTAGTTTCGGAAATAGACGGGGGACATAATTTGGCAGTGCATTTTCGACAATATCTCTGAAAATATAATACCTAAAATTAAAACAACTATATTTTGAGTTTGGTATTACGATATCGTTCACACGATACACCACACGATATACGAAAGGATAATTTTTTGTCATGTAACTTAATTAGTCCTTAAATTTTTCCTAAACATATTTTTGAATGGTTAATAATCTAAAAATATGTGGGTAAAAATGTTTTATAACTTTCTAAAGATTGAACCTACCACGTCCCATAGTTTACGAGAAAAAAGGCTGTGACAGACGCACGGACAGACACAGGAGTGATCTTATAATGGTTCCGTTTTTACTTTTTAATTACGGAACCCTAAAAATATACTTTATTTTTTTAAAGTGCTGTTTTTGTTTTCATTTTTTAAAGTGTTTCCACTAAATAAAGGGTTTCCTAGATCAAAATTTTTATAAATCATGTTAAATCTTTATTCGTTTGTGTCCAGTGTAATCTAATCACATAATTTGTATTAATTTAAAGATTTATATAGGTGCTCACCCAGGTTTTGCGACACGTGCACCACTTTAGTCTATCTGTCAGACTCTAGATTACAACTACATTACGCGAAAATCAATCAATCAATAAATAATATATAACAATAGCAATTAAAATGCAGAATCAAAATCAACTATGCAATAACTCAGTTACCGCAGTGATTTCAGATTTTCGCCGTATTTCATATAATTACTCGTGTGATGTAAGTATAAATTCGGGAGAACCTAAACTCAAGATAAAGTTAAATATATTAAAGTTACAATTTTGAGATAGAAACATGGCAAATTTGTGTTGAACTAAAAGCAATTCACATTTTTTATACTTATTTTTCCAGAAAATATTAATTAGTTGGGTCACTTTATCATCACTTTAGACAGCTTATAAGCAAAATGAAAAACGCAATCTCTCATTTCATTGACAGACTTTAGTTTAGCGCCAAAAAAAATCTTCTGTAATTACTCTTTAGCCAAATGGCGCATTTTGGCCAATTGAAATTTGGTGCAATAAAACATTAAGCCTTTAATTATATACGCATTCATTTTAAAGAATATTGCCGACATGAAGACTGAGATTGGAAGTGGACTCAATTACGGGAAACGAATGGAATGAGAGAAGAAATCTCGGAAGAAATATGCTTTTAACCTTTAAATTTTTTTCAAGGCAATTTTCCATTCGTAATTCTGGTAAAACACAAAAGTTAGATGAAAGTTACTTTACATTATTCTTGTAAACAAATGATTCTTGTTGAGAAAGATTTTAAAAAATCATGCTTGAAAATCCTTTTGAAAAATCATACAAATCACTCAATTAATCAGCAGTTTTTAAAATAATTTAATTGAATCGGTCATTTCAAAAACCACATAAGTCACAGAATCAGAACTTTTCAGAAAAAAAAACGCATTATTCACAAGTAAACGAATTTTTATGGGGTTTTCGGGGCTGATTATAAATATTGGAAGTTTGTAAATATCGAATCTTTTTTATAATTTATGAATAGTAAAAAGAAGAATAACAGAAAAAGTGTCCCTGACGTTTAGCAAGAAACAAGCTTAGACGGTATTTGATTTGAACAACACAGTCATAATTAATCATAATTAATCAAATTTAATGAAGAAAACACTTATACAGGAACGTTATGTTTTAATATGGTATCTGCATGTAATTTGGTAAATCATGCAAAAACCACTTTAATCGCTAACTTTATGTTGTTTAAGTAATGAACGAAAATTAGAAGCATTGTTTAAAGAGGAAGTAATACACTTACTTATGTTGTTATTACAAAGATCATGGCTTTACCTTTAAAGAAGCATTTGCGACAAAAAAAAGTGTATTTTGAAAAAAAACTTGACTTATATGGTTTTTGAAATGACCTTGAAATTTCTAAAGTATACAATACGGTTAAAATTCAACGGACACTTTCAATTTTAGACGTTTCGGCAAATATCTAGATAAATACTTGGCAAATTCGCCTGAAAATTCAGAAATATAAAGAACATGCACTGCAAAAATAATTGTCGATTTTACAGTATAAAACTGGCACCCCAGCTGCCAGTATTATACCGTAAAATTAACAGTATTAAACCGTAAAATAAGCAGTATTACTGCTTGCGCGGCAGCGTATTACTGCTTATTTTACGGTTTAATACTGTTAATTTTACGGTATAATACTGGCAGCTGGGGTGCCAGTTTTATACTGTAAAATCAACAATTATTTTTTGCAGTGTGTATAAACTCACATAATACAGCAAAGATTTGATTACTAAAGAAATTAGGAAACTAACAGCAAAATCAATAAAAAATTAATATTCTCAATCATCCACTAAAATAAAACACTCGAAATGATCCATGACTCTAGCACATGACTAGATGGATCTTGTGCAACTTTTCTGTGAGAATATCACATATATTGAAGGAGATTTAAAAGTTTCTTAAGTAATTCAAGAAATATCGCATGTTTTTAGTGGTTCGTACCTCAAAAGCAAAAGTAAAACGGTACCCTAATAGTCTCACTTTGGAAATCCCGATTATAGAAAATCACGTAATAAATCGACATAGAATTATAAACTGATAATTTTCTGATTTCCCCCTGTACATGTGCTATACGAACTTCCTCGTGCCCAATTTGAAGGTTCTAGGTCAACCTGGAGTAACCTGTAGTTTTTGCGAATAAAATCTATGACACTTACAGATGACTTAGAACCTTGAAATTTGGCACGAATAAAGTTTTTATAGAATATGTAAAGTTAAAAATCCGAAAATCAATAATTTATAAATCTATGTCGATTTATTATGCGAGAAACTCATGGATTCCCATAGTCTGAAATGCTGCTAATATACATAAAAAACGACATATATTACAAATTAATGTTTTTCCAATGTTTGATTTACATGCGTTAGTAGAACGCGTCATCTTTCCTGATAAATTTCAATGTTCTACTTCAACCGAAAGTACTCTATCGGTTTTGAGAGAAAAAACTATAATGTATTCCAGTTGACCCAGTTCTTATAGCACACGTAACGTGAAAAATTTGAAATTCATTAACTTATAAATCAATGTCGATATTACCTGACAAGCCCATGGATTTCCATAATCAGTTCTAATGTCAATTTAACGCATTGTAGTGAAATTTTTGTAATCGCAATATAACATAACTGTACGGAACCCACAGTGTGTGAGTCCTATAAAAGCCGTAGTCCGACTCGAACTTGCCCTGATGTTTTTCTTTCTAGATTGAAGAATTTTTCACGAAATTTAGCGCCCATTTCAGGAAACTTGACAATTTGCAATGGAAACACCGTACAATACTCAGAATATAAATATATTAAAAATATACTGAAATATGAGCATAATATTATTAATTATAATTTAATAGTATATATAATTTGTACTATATTTAGAATATTAATAATGTCGCAAATACATACATAGCGACTTTCGATAGCTTAAAACTACCCGTTTTAATACTTTCGTCATTTTTAAAACAATAGAAAATAATACTTTAATACGTGAAAAACATTCCTTTTAAAAAACATAACGAATATCTTTTTATTATCTCACTTCCGTGCCGACAAAACATTCTACAAAACTATTTCTACAACAACAACATTTTTTCACACAGCTTGGAAAAATACAGTTACAAAAACAAAAAACATATTTCTCACACAGCTTAGAAAGATACATTTATGCAAACATCGCCTGTTAGTAGGAGCCAAGAATACGTTTAATTCAATTGGATTCGCGACAATCTCCCACCTTGAGTTTTCAACAGGAAAACTCAACAATATGCACAACAAAATTCAAAATAAAACAAAATATGTGTAACATTATACTTACATTACATGGCCAAAGTATACATATTCTTAATCCTAATTTTCAAAGACAAATTATACAAATTTCTGCAAAAATTCAAACAAAAATTAAACATATTATTACAAATTCAAATTAACACTAGGAAAAGAGATCTACTAAAAAATAAGGAAAAAAGTTTGAAAAGTTCAGTGTTCAAAAAAATAGTCTTATGACTGAAAACGTTTTGGAACAGTCACTGTTCTACCACTTCTTGTTCGTAATATTGGTTCTAAAGAGTTTTCTTTTGGAATCTCTAGATTATACAGTTTTTGTATTGGTCTTAAAAGTTCACCATTTTCAGTTTTTACCCGAGCAACTCTCGGGTGACCATCTTTTCCAGAAATTAGTTCTTGCACACGAGCTAAAGTCCAATACGTACGTTTCTTATCAGACTCTACGCGAAGGACATCACCAACGGTCAGTTGCTTGGCATTCTTTTGCAAGGAATTTTGTTGGCGTAACTGCCCTAAATACTCAATACGGAATCGTCTTCTAAGATGTTCTCGAACTTGTTGTCTATACTTTGCTCTTCTGTTTAATTCTTGTGCGTCAATTGCATCAAAATCTATCACATCTGGCCCCACCAGTGGCTGAGAGGTTGTGCTCTCGAAGCTGGTAGACGGGAGGTGCTGGGTTCGATCCCAATCGCGCCCGTCGGCCTAATCGTTCGGAGTTTTCGTGGTTTTCTTCGAGCCGTGGATTTATCCATGCGTAAATACGGGTTAGGTTCCCTTAGAAAGACCCCCACGAAGGGCACTCCCCCCGGGCCTATATCCCTAGTGTAGATAATTGGCCGTCAATAATCAACCCAACCCAACCCTATCACATCTGAAGATCTTATTTCTTGAAGAAACATTGATGGTGTTAAAGGTGCTAGATCATCCACATCTTCTGAGACATACGTGAGTGGTCTAGCATTTACAACTTGTTCGCAGTCACAAAGAATTGTGATAAGCTCTTCATAGGATAATGAGGCTCTACCTAGTACTTTCCTCAAGATGCGTTTCACCATTTGTATCAACCTCTCCCACCAACCACCCCACCAGGCAGCAGTAGGCGGATTGAATTTCCAACGAATCTTTTGTACAGCTGCTGCAGCTGAGATCTGTTCCCAATCGATGTCTGAAAAAGCTCTATCTGCACCAACAAAATTTTTACCATTATCAGAATAAACGGTCGTCGGTCTTCCTCTTCTCGCTATAAAGCGCCTAAAAGATTGGAGGAAGGTATCTGTTGCTAATGACGTCACTAATTCTAAATGTACGGCCCTGTACACTGCACAAGTGTACAACACAATCCATACCTTTTTTCCATTTTTCAAATATAAGGGCCCAGCTAAATCTACTCCAGTTATTTGGAATACTGCCGCATCTTGAACTCTTTCTGCTGGCAATGCAATAGGTTCTGACTCTGTCTTCTGTGCACTAAATATTTTACAACGCACGCATTTCTGAACTACTGCTCGAATGGTTTTCCTGGCTTTCAGGATCCAGTAGTCTTCTCGTATAGATGTCATCAAAAGAGCCACTCCTGCATGTAATAGCTCTTGGTGTTTCCAGGAGATCAATCGATGGACTACAGGATGGTCAGACGGCAAAAGAATTGGGTACTTAAAATTGACTGTATCTTCTCGATAGATGACTTGTGTTTTTACTCTGATGATACCATCTTCATCACGGATTGGTCTTAGGCTACGAATTTTCTCATTATTCTTTTCATCAAAGCTGTCTTTCTGGATCAAAATCATTAATTTTCTTTCAGCTTGTTCTATTTCTAAACATGTAAGATCAGATACTTCTTTTAAATTCGGTTTTCTTGAATTACTTATGAATCTTAGAATCCATGCAATCAATCTTATTATTTTCTTGTATGATGAAAATCGTCGATAATACCAATCATTAGGTTTCGTGTTCTTGTTTAATGCTGAAATGACACTTTTCCGTTTCTCAGTATTAATAACTTCTTCATCTGGTGATTCGACACTTTGAGGCCAAATAAATTCTGGCTCAGCCAGCCAGGCTGGTCCCTCCCACCATTTTAGCTGCAAGAACTGTTCAATGGAACAACCTCTGGAAGGAAGATCAGCCGGATTAAATTTTCCTGAAATATGTCGCCACTGATCTTTCAGTGACAAAGATCTGATTTCTTCTACACGATTCCAGACAAATGTTCCCCATCTATCATCTCGCTTTATCCAGCTTAAAGCTGTGGTTGAATCACACCAATAACAGATCTTCAAATTTGGAATTCTTAAATCAGCAATGACACGACTACCCAACCTGGCTCCAATGCAGCATGATAAAAGCTCTAACCGCGGTATAGTTAGGTTCTTAAGAGGAGCTACTCTTGCGCGTGCTTGTATAAAACTCACCAAAATTTCATTTTTCTTCTTTACTCTCAGAAAAATACAAGTAGCATATGCGTGTTTACTTCCGTCACAAAATATGTGAAGGCTTACATCATTTTCAAAATTATCTAGATTCATCCAGCGCTCAAGTTCGATGTCAGAAATTAATTTTATTCCCTGCACCCACTTCAAAAATTGTTTAGCTAAATTCTCTGGAATTAATTCATCCCACTTTAATTTCAACTTCCAGCATTCTTGTAGAATAAGTTTAGGGAGCAAAGTCACGGGTGATGCAAATCCCAAAGGATCAAAAACCTTCTGAGCCAATGAAAGTAGAGCTCGTTTTGTAGGAATAATTTGCTCTTCCTCAATAGGGCCGATTTTGCAAGATAGGGTATCGTTTTCTAGATCCCAGTTTAATCCTAGTACTGGTATTATGTTAACTGTTGAAGTTTCAGACATAATTTGAATTGGATAATTTGACAGCCATCCCCTTAAATTGAATTTCGCGGAGGACAGTAACATTCTCGATTCAATTATGAACTTGTTTAACTCTTCAGTTGTGTTGAAACTACAAACACAATTATCTACATACAAAGATTCATTCAAAGTTTCTGCTGTAGAAACAAAATTGTCAGGTGTACTTTCCAGATGGTGTTTCAGAGTAGCCGCTAGTAAAAAAGGGCTGCAATTGATTCCGAAAACTACACGTTTATGTCTGTAAATTATATTATCCTTCCATAAAAACCGTAGATAGTCTCTATCACTTTCTGTAATACCTATCTGTAAGAATGCCATTTCTATATCAGATACTGCACCAACAGGAAATTTCCGAAAACGATGCAATATTGTCGGAATCATTTCAGTCATATTTAATCCTTTATCTAGACAATCATTTAATGAAGGAAAACCTTTCACATGAGCCGAAGCATCAAAAACCGGCCTTACTTTAGTAGTTTCACTCGATTCTTTAAATACAGGCCTGTGTGGCAAATAATGTATTTTGGATTTTTATTATCGACCACCCTTTCAATTATTCCTGCATTTAACCATGTATCAAATACTTCATTATAAACTTCAGTTTTATTCAAATTTGATAACCTTTTCTTCGTTGCAGCAAGCCGTTTTTCGGCCAATTCTCTATTACTAGGTAAGCGGGCATTATCTAGTACCCAAGGCAATGCTACTTCATACCTCCCATCTGAATCTATTCTTATGTTTCTTTTAAAATGTTGCATAGTTTCTTCATGAATTTCATTTTTAGTTTTAGATTCAACCGGATCAGTTATACCAAGAATATCTAGCTTCCATAAGTCAGCAACGGAACTTTCGTTCCAAAGAGACGAAATAACCATAAGAGAATCATTTGTTTCAGATTTAATGCCTGGAATTTTCCCCATGAGAGTCCACCCCAAATGGGTCTTTACAGCAACCGGACCACTTTTTAAAACTTTAATATATCCGGGGAGTAATTTTCCCGCCACATCGGAACCAATTAACAATTTAATTTCGTTTTGAGTTTTATATACATTGTTTTCAACATCCGAAATCTTAATACCATATTTATTTAATTCTTTTAACCAAGGTCCATTTGGCACCTTTTTTATATTAGAACAAATAACAGGAACATCTAAAACATGCATATCACATTTATAACTATTATCAATACTACTTAAATGAATTCTATATTTGTTGTGGTTTGTCTCACTTGTTTCAACACCACCAAATAATTTATGAATTAATTTAACTTCATCAATACTTTTATAATTCAAATACTTAATTACATCTTCTGATAAATATGAACGCTCTGAGCCCGTATCTATGACTCCCCGTACAATTTTTTCTTTGCCATCGTGCTTTACACGTACATGCAAAGTTTGTAATAACACTGATGGGTCGGAACCTTGAGTAGTCAAAACAGTATCACTACTCCCTGATTCATGTTTACGACTTTCTAATGCCGTATTACTCTCTTCATTACAAACATTTTGACACATTACAGCAAAATGCCTTTTACCACAATTTAAACATTTAATCTTCGATTTACAGTGACGTGAAATATGATTTTTCTTAAGACAGACAAAACAAGCCCCCTTTTTCAAAATTATACTTCGTTTATCTTCAAAAGAAAGCGAATTAGCTTTAAAACATTTTTCTGATAAGTGACACTTGTCACAAAATATACATGTTTCCTCATATTTCTTAATTAAATGTTTATCCTTAGATTTATCACTTACAAATAAATCAGTAGCAGTTGGCACAGAATTATATTCAACATTTTTAAATCTAGTAAAATTCTTAGATTTATCAAAACCAAAACTAGTACGCGCCAATAAAATACGTTCTTCAGACAACACTTCATTTTTTAAGAAATTAAGTATAGAATTTAATTCACTCTTACCTTGATCAGACTTCTCACGATCCCGTTCCCAAATTCGGAGAACATCATGAGGTAAACACGATTCCACCAACGGGAATAAAATGCTAGCGTATTTATCCTCTGTGACCCCAAGAGATTCCAACGATCTAAGTTTGGTTTCTAGGTTGTCATATAACGACGACAAATTACACTCTCTGTTCGATGTATTATTATTACACAATACCAGCTGCAGCAGATCGCGAACATAAATTTGTATCAGAGTGTCTTCTCTTCCGAATCTTTCTTTAAGATGTTGAATTACTTTAGCATAATTTTCAGCCGATATAGGATAACTTTTCACAATTTGAGACGCTTTCGATTTCGGAGTAATTGCTTGCATCAGATATACGAACTTCGAGTGATCGTCTAACACAGTGTCTTCGTGAATTTTCTTGAAGGTATTCCAAAACGTTAGCCACGATCTTGTGTCCCCATCAAACGGCTGCAAACTAATTTCAGGTAATCTAAGAGTGCGGGATCCCATTCTTTCGTTTTCTATCGAATTAGATAAAAGAGGCTGATGTTCGACGGTAGGCTTAACAAAAAAATGTCTTACACTTTGCTTCACTGTTATTAATTTTTCATGGTATTCCTCGCATGCCTCGAACTCTTTTACATAATCTTTTTCTGGAGACCCATTCGCCAACATAAAATTTAATATTTCGTCATCTGTGGAACGTAATCTTGATGCTTTGTCTACTAATTGATCTAAAAGCTCTTCTATTAGATTAACATCTGGGCTTGACTGGTTAATAGCTTCGTTTAAAGCATTTAAAGTCTTCGTAAATGCGCTTCTAAGGGGTGTTCTTTTTATTTTTAACGCATCCATACTTGAACAGTTTTCCACTTAAAAAATATTACTTCCTATGTCCTTCTGTTCGGGCGCCAAATTGTCGCAAATACATACATAGCGACTTTCGATAGCTTAAAACTACCCGTTTTAATACTTTCGTCATTTTTAAAACAATAGAAAATAATACTTTAATACGTGAAAAACATTCCTTTTTAAAAAGATATTCGTTATGTTTTTTAAAAGGAATGTTTTTCACGTATTAAAGTATTATTTTCTATTGTTTTAAAAATGACGAAAGTATTAAAACGGGTAGTTTTAAGCTATCGAAAGTCGCTATGTATGTATTTGCGACAAATAATACAGTAGAACCTCCATAAGTTGACCACCCAAGGGACTGTAACTAAGTGGTCAACATTCGGAGGTGGTCAACTTAGGGAATTTTTAGAAAATATTTAGTACAATATTAGAAAAAAATTATAAACTTTTTTAGTATTTTTTAAGAGGAAATTTATAAAAAAAATAGCACTTACTCATTTTTATTTTTATTGAAGGTACAGCACATTTTTACAATTTTTGAAAGAATAATTTAATTTTTGTGTGAGTCCTCTTTTTGTTCATTAGTTAACTGCAAAAAGCACTTTCACAGTTTACAAGTACATTAAGCATGCTAGGGCATTCTTCTGCAGTGAAATCTTTAAGTTGCTCCATCATGCGCTTTACATCGTCTTCCTTTAGAGTTGGGTACTTTTCAGTCTTGTCGTCACATGGATCATCCTCCTCTTCCCCGTCCATTTCATGTACCTTAGAGTCTTCGCTGTACTTAGTTGCAGAGATTATGTCATTGAAGATTGCCTGGGTCTGGTACAACACATGTTACTAACTCATCGCCCATGGTAACATAATCTTCAAAATCAACTCCATCAAAAACTGGCAAGGGCGATAGCGGAAGCTCATCCTCTTGCACCGATGTTGTAGCTGTAATAAATCCAGCTTTCTTGAAGCAGTTCTTAATCGTGATTTGCGTAACTTTATTCCAAGCAGAATTAATCCAATGCACAGCATTCAAAGCATTTAGTAACGCAGCTGTTGACGATGCCAATGCAGAAGGACCACAGGTTTGTGCTCTCGTGATCATCCATTCCAGAAGTTGAGCTCTGTAGTGCACTTTGAAGGACTGAATAATGCCTTGATCTAAAAGTAGGGATTTCGAAGTTGTGTTTGGAGGGAAAAAATTTAGCTTCACATTTGTGAGATTTTTCAATTTCGGGTGGCTGGGGCAGTTGTCCACGGTAAGTAAAAAAGACCGCTTCTTGTCCCTCATTTCTGCGTCAATTCCTCTAACCCACTCTTCGAACAAAACACTGGTCATCCAAGCGGATCTATTCGCTCTCCAAAAAACTGGAAGGTCTTCAGGTTTTACATTTTTAAATGCACGAGGTTTTGCGGATTTACCGATCACCGTAGGATTCAATTTTTCCCCAGTCATACTAGCACATAGAAGAACAGTAAAAAAGTTTTTCTCTGTTTTAAAAGTGTTCCTCTTTTGCAAGTGTCACCCTTCATTACTAGACTTCTATCAGGCATTGCTTTAAAGAATAGACCGCACTCATCACCATTAAAGATGTCCTCATCATTAAAACCTTTAGCAAACTCTGGGAATTTTTCAATAAATTTCTCCACCACTTCAGCTGAAACCTCATTCGATTCCCCACACAAAACGTTTTGAGAAATCTCGTGTGGTAGTTTGAATTTTTTAAGCCAACCTGTTGACGCTTGGAAGTCCTCTATTTCGACTTCTTTTGCAAATTTTTTTGCTACTTTCTGAAGTACAGTTCCCGATATTCTTGCATTGATTGATCTCATCTCTTTAAACCAACGAAACGTTGCTTCTTTCACAGTGTCGAGACACTTTTTTTCTGCGTTTTGGTTTGGAGCCCCCCGTTTTCGTAAGAATATCTTTCCAGATATTCTTCCTTATGTTTTAAAATGTTGCTCACAGTTGTCTTGCTCATATCAAAATTTTCCGCTGTCTTTCTTTGGCTGCTGCTTTCCAGAAAATTAAGAAGACCCACTTTCTCCTTTAATTTGAGTTCTTTTAGAGGTTTTGTTCGCGCCATTTTTAATGAAAATTCACAATAAAGCGACCGGTCCCGTCACGACGCGACATCCAGAAAAAGAGAACGGAATGTGTTTCACATGTGAGCGATACACGTTGTTTTCAAATTCTGCGTATAGCTACACCGCTACGCACATCCCCCACTCCCCTCGACAGATTCCAAGAATTCTGTCATTTCCCTCCCATTGTATCATACTGAAAGTGAACAATGAATGGAACACCACAAGGGGGGCGAGTGTTGCTCAGATAAGCCGAATGACTGATAAAGAAATTTTGGGAAACCAGATGGAGAACAAACGGGGGAAAAAGCAAATTTCAAGAAAACATCTGTGGTCAAGTTACAGAGAGTAAAGGCTACTAAATGTGGTCAACATACAACTTACGGAGGTGGTCAACATAGAGAGGTAAATCTCCATTGAAAATGCGTTGTGACCATTCAAACTAATAAATTTCGGTCAACATAGAGAGGTGGTCAACGTAGAGAGGTGGTCAACTTTGGAGGTTTTACTGTATATTAAATATTTACTGAAATGTGAGCATTTCTCTGAAATAATTTTTAACTGTGCATGCGCTAAAGATAACCAAAGAAATATATCAGGGATATTGTGAGCAAAATTTCAGCTGCTTACAAAAAGTAATCGTAGGGGAAAGAATTTTCCACCAATGGTAACTTTCTTTTGAATAGATTTCCAATAAAGGAGTTAGTATTTAACGACTCTCAAAAGAGGCTTAGGAACGGATGCTTCAGTTTTGATATTTTTTCCTTAAATGTACTCATTACGTTGTATTTTCCAAAAAGTAAAACATGAATAAAAATGAAAATAAATAAAAAATAAATAAAAAATGACAATTTTTGGAAAATTCCTTATCACCCAGCTATTTAAAAAAAACTGAAATTCAGCTTACTATATCACAGGTATCTCTCTGAATTTTTACAATATTCGACTGGATTTTTTAAATGAGTTGCCCGATATAGTTTATTGCTACATTATCTGAAAAACAAATTTTATTTTTAATGTTCACTGGCGCATTTCACTAAATGTTTAATATATTTATATTTTTTATTTCAGTATGTTGTTCCAACTGTACGTTGTCACATTGTTCCTGAAAATGGCGTTAGATTTGTTTGAAACATTGGATGATATAAGCAAGAAACATGCCGAAATGTCTTGAATTTTTTTAAGAGACCTTTATATATTTGTGAATTATGCACACTATTCTTACACAAATAAACGAAAATGTTGCACAAGATTGCTATAGGTCTTATTATACGTACAAATCGTTTCGAGCATTTTGCTTTACCGCATGATTGAAAATAGTATTTTTTTAAAATCTGTTGTTAGTCTCCTAATTGCCCTAGTTATCAAATATTTGCAGAAACGTATACGTTTAAACATGTTGTTTTTATTCATACAGTTATGGAAGAATACGCCGAGTATTTATCTAGATATTCAACAAAATGTCTAAAATCGAAAGTGTCTGTTGATTTTTTTTCCATGCTGTGTAATTAATTATATTGTGGTTGTAATATAACACTTAGAATAGGGTAAAGTATATTGTAAAAGTGCCTATTGTGTAAATGCTTTGTTATAACTATTGTGTAATAGTATATATGTTATTCTAGTGTAATAGTATATATAATTTGTAATAAAACTTCAATGCTTTTAGTGTTGTGGAATTAAAAGTATTAGAGAGAGAAATAGTAGCAAATTTAGTTGTTACAATTTAGTTATCTATATTTTATTACATGTTACAAATATTTCTTAAAATGCCTTTTAAGTTTCATTTATTTCTGAAAATATCCATTTAGGTTTCAAATCTTAATTTAGGTGTTTCTCTTAGGCCGATCCTAGTATTTATATACAACCGGCGAAAATATCCTCGGCCTCAGGGGAATTTGAACGAAGGTAGAAACTTTAAATTAAATTCCCATAAAAGTCCATTTTGCAGTCAAACATCCTTTTTGAGTTTCTTTATTAGGAAAATATTTATTCCGTGTCAGATTTTTGTCACTTATATAATACATTTCTATAAACAACACTTGAAAATATCAATTTAGAAAGATAGGAAATCGTTACTTTTCTAAATGTTCCAAGTTCATCCCAATTTTAATAATTGCATGAAGTGAATATAATTAGAAATTACGAGTTAAAATGTTAAATTAAGAAACAAATTGATAATTTAGGTACCTAATTACAATGTATAACAATATTAAAAATAAGAAAAAAAATTAAATTCTAAAAATGCAAAGTTAAAATATATTTCTTAATTAAAAATGAAATCAGCAAATTTTAATGGCTCATGAATTGTTTTCCCGATTGTCTCTTTAAATTTTCCTTTCTGGAACAATACGTAGTTTTTCAAATGTATATATTTAAATATTTAAGGAACATAATTTAAAAAAAGGAATAAAAGTAAAACGTCTTTCTAAAATTATTTGATAGTTATTATCCCCTAGTTATCAAATATTTGCAGAAACATATAGGTTTAAGCATGTTGTTTTTATTCTTGAAGTTCTGGAATAATACACCGAGTATTTATCTAGATATTCGACAAAATGTCTAAAATCGAAAGTGTCGTTGATTTTTTTCCACATAGTGTAATTATAGTGTGGTAGTATAATATAACAATTATAATAGTGTAAACTATATTGTAAATGTGCCTATTGTGTAAATGTTTTGTTATAACTATTGCGTAATAGTATACATGTTATTATAGTTTAATAGTATATATACTTTGTAATAAATATTTCAAATTTCAATGCTTTTTTTATCTTTTTAATTTTTTAATCTTTTTTTCTTCATTATATCATTAAAAAAATTTCTTGGAAACTAATATTATTAATGATCTTCTATTATTTTATTTTTCACCATATTATGATTGGGGATATTTTAAAAGTTAAAAACAAAAAAATCAAAAGAAGTATGTAGAAATAACATTTTAAAATTTGTAATAGAAAATAGATAGCAAATAAAAGTGATTTAAAAAATAATAAAAATATGTCTATTTTTAAATTAATTATTTTTCAGCAGTTATTAATTAATAACTGAAAATAAATGTTATTTATTTGAGGTACTAAGTTACCTTAAAAGTGTTTTCCTTTAGAACACAAGAAACAAAGAACTAGAGATAAAAAAAAATTATTTTTACATTAAAATGCAGGAAATGCTTTCTGCAAGATAGGTAAAGTTTTGTTTCATCAAAGTTTCATAATATTATTTAATATATTTAAATGGAAATACGTTCAAATGTCTAGATCTTTTATTTTTGTTAAATAAGTTCATCTATGCACAAAATATTGCACTATACTAATAAAAACGCATCTCCGTATCAATTACTTTGCTTACGCAAAAAACGTAGTATTTTATATGTAATTAGAAATTTATCAATTTGTTATCAACAAATATTTACAATGTTTCCATTTATATGTATAAACTGGTACTTTTTGCTTCCGATGGAATCAGATGCTTGTAACATTATTTCTCTTATTTATTCAGTACCAATTTCAGTACCAATTTCTTATTAATTCAGTACCTTTTTCAGTACCAATATTTGTATATAGTTTAATTAATAACAAAAACTTGCAATTAAATAATTCGAATATCATAGTTCCGAAATATTGATAAACCAAAAACTGAAGATTGTGAAATCTGATTTAAATTAGAGAATGCTAGTAAATATATTTCAAGTTCATATTCCAATAAAGTATATGAATACATATTTATTGACAAAGCATAACTTATTTGTAAATATGCTCGTAAATATCAAATCATGTAAATAACAAATATCTAAAAAAAGTTCCTGAAAGATTTATTTATTTTTCATTGCTTTTTAAATTCTAAAAAAAGGATATGAATGAATAATTAATTAATGAATTAATCAGATGTAATTTTTAAATATAAATGTAAATTTTGTGATTTGATAGCTTGCACTATTTTTTATACAACAGACAAATTTTTTTATATTATTCAAGGGCTGTCACTTTGGAATATTTTAAACTATATTAAAAATATAAAAATAATATTTTTAAATGCCAGTATGACTCACATTTTCGTTTAAAAATTGAACTTTCTCGTTCATACGAACATATTTCATCATCATTTAGTACTTACATAATGAACGTAGAACTTTCCAATGCATTCTTATGTATAATAATTAATAACGGAAACGGCTTAATATTGCATATTCTTCTTTGTTTTACTCTTTGACGTATGCAAAAGTAGAACATATTTCCACGGATTGTTTATTTGTTAAATGTCAGGAAACAGTTACAGTAAACCTCCACAGTCTTTTGGAGTATACATCATTATTATATGGATATATTAATCTAGAAACAGATAATGTGGTATTTTAAATAATAATTTAAATGACATAATTATATGTCTATTAGAAAGTTTCTAAATGATGGTTGTTCAAAGGGTTGGTTGTTCATTAAAACTAGTGCTCCCTATTAAACGTTTATACGAGTATACGTATAATACGTATTATACGGGGTGCAGATTTTGGATACGTATGATACGACCAAAACGGTTATACGTATTATACGAAATACCATATACGGTACATCGTATATACGGATCTTACACCAGCGTTTAAACGTATCAACGTTTAAACGGTTTTCGTTCATTGCTTAAAAAAATATGCCTTTCTCCTGCTGGTCTGTGGATCAGAGACTTTGATAAACACCCGCTGTGTCTTGTGCAGTCGGTACTTCAAAAAAAAAATCGGAAATTTTTTTTCTCAGTTTAGATTTTGTTTTTCTCTCTCTCATATCTAAACTATTAATTATGAAATGATTTACTATGAAATGATTTACCTTTCGCATATCTGTAACCCACGCACATAGCTTATTTTGATTTATGGAGTGGACATTTCACCCAAAACATTAGTATTGCAGAACATAAACTTACATTGACTTCATATTTTATACTGACAATGATTAATCCAACTCCTGGGAAGTTACATAATCTTATTTTTATTTTAAAGACCCCCCACAGACTGCACTCCTCCCACCGGCCTATATCCTTAGTGACGATAATCGGTCGTAGCAAATAATTAACTAAACATACTTTTATTTTATTTAAGAATACTTTTTTCTATATAAAAAACATTTTGGGAATACGTTTCACTACAAAAAAGAAAAGTGAAGACAAGTCATTTTAAGCTTGTGCGATTGCGAAACCTGCAGTGACGATTATTTGTCAGGCTATAAGTAATCGAAATTTATAGGTACTAACGTAAAAATGAAATTTGTCAAGATTAACAACAATTCTCAAATTCTTAATTAAATCTTGTAATGCACGTACACTTTGTATAAAAATACCACGAGTGTCATGGTTAAAAAAAATGAAATTGCGTTATACATTAACACAGAGTAGAAAATATTAGCACCGTGGAAAGAACAACATTTGACCCCCGGGCGCAATTTGAGTATACGCACCAAAAATTCCTGTGGTTAGAGAATAAATCTTTGGTGTTTCCCCTGACATTACCCTGACAGCGTCATCTATCGGCACATTTTAGAACTATTTTTTCCTTCGCCAAATAAAATTCCATTGCCTCACGATTGTTCTGTTAAAATATCAAGTCATTCTGACCAGTAGTTTTAAAATTATCGATTTTTGAAATCGTAACTTTAATTATAATCACCCGGTATATAGATAATGTGCATGTTAGTCAAACGTTGAGCTAAATAGCTTGATGAGCTAAATAGTTTCGCCAAGTTTTTCGTAATTTTCAAATAGTTAAAATACATTATATTATGTGTAGGAAATATTACATTTTAAATTACTAACTCTGCAATAATTGTTACTTTTCGCCTACAGTTAATTGAGAAAAACGACTTTACTTGAGTGCGTAACGTCACATGCACATTTGTATTTAAAACATGAAAGCGATTAAAGAAATCCAATACTACTGTACTCATAGAAAAATTTTAAACAATATTATTAAATACTAAATTTAACTCCGAAATTATATTTACAATGTAATTTAAACAGAATTTGCTAAAATTGCGTTTTGAAATTATGTGATTTTTGATGCAAAACATTATTTTTCAAAAATATAGTGTTCTTTTAAGAATTGAATAATAATTTCGAAGCTGGTGAAATGAAAATGTCGCTATGTTGTCGAACTGTTAAAAAATATATTAATTTTTAAAATTAAAATTAATGTTTTATATTAAAAAAATGCATTTAATTTTTTTTCCCGATAAAGCATTTTACTTTTAATCCCATTTGTTTTAACACCCATTTTTGAAGAAAAAATAATGGAAAATACTGCATTGTTTTTTTAAATCTAGTTTTTATTAATAGGGCATCTACTGTCCACCTGCATCCGAGGAAGTTAAATATGCCTCCTTCGTTGAGGCTCTAGCTGAAATGAGTTACGCTGTAATGATCGCAAAATGTCAATATTTGACAGACGATTTTTGATTATGTAGAATAAAATGAATCATGAAGTTTGAATGCGCAAAAATATCTTTTTAGTTCTTAGAAAATTTACTTTAATATTAACAAACCAGTGGAAACAATTTGCCTTTGTAAAATTAGGAGCTAAGTTATTTATTTTTCACCAAACACATTTAAATATATGTACTATGTCGTTTAAAGCACTTATAGTAATCTTTGTACTATGCGAAAAAAATCGCATCTGCCAAAATTGACGTCAGTTTCGGATTTCAAATTATAGCGAGTTAATTTGAAATTGGTTTATAAAATATTGTCCATACGCAGTTCCTTTGAATGGCAACGGGAAAGAAATTGCATTAGAAATTGAGAAAAAAAAAGATTTCTGTAATGATAAACTATGGGAGATGTTTGAAAAAGTGGTAATGATTTGTCTGAGAAAATTTTAAAGTTGACAGTGATTTTACTCGTGATCTAAAACGTATGTACATGAAGTTTCGTTCAAATCGGACAAAAACTGTAGATTTGTATAAGGAACATACATACCAAGAACGGCTTTTATATATATAGATAATCGTTTATAGGGAAAAATAACAAGATTCTATGTATGAAATATATTATACAGATTACTAAAGCAACGCCGCCGATTTCCAACTTATTTTCCTTTCAGTGACGTAACACTGATGATATCCATTAGCATTAAAAGTAAATACGATACTTGAAATATACGTATACTTGAATTAAACGTATACTTGAATTATACGTTTAACTGATATACGCTTATACGTATCTGGATACGTTTAAACGTATATTTTAGAGTATACGTATTTCTTAAATACGTATTATACGTATATACGTATATCGGTTAAACGTATAACTGAAATACGTATTATACGTATATACGTATATCGGTTAAACGTATAACTGAAATACGTATCGCATCGGGAGCACTAATTAAAACCAATATGATATTTAATGATTACGACAATAAATGCTAAATGACTTATGCTTAATATATAATGTTTTAGTCTCAAAATAAAAATAATCTTTTAGATTGATCAATTTAATTACTGGTAAGTTCTATTTTTTTTTAACTTTCCGCTGATATTCTAAATTTATAGCTGGTAAAATGCATATATTTTAATGTGAATAAGCTTTCTTACATTTATAAGATATCTTATTAATGACAACAGAGAAGCATTAAGTAGTATAATTTATCATCTAGCAGAATTTACGTAATTAGGGAAATTACGAGCTTTACACTATTTATTTAAAGGATAAAGAATATGAAACATTCAGTTAAAATTCATTGTTACATATTATCATGTTTAGTTATATTATAATATAATGAGAGCACTTCTATAATAATAATTATGAATTATTTAGTCAAAACAAGCTCTTATATAAAGTTATATTTTAAAAACAGATATTATTCAAAACCACTATGACAAATTTAAGAAAAGTATAAAACTGAAAGATCTTTGACATAGATTTTCATGTGAAAACTCATAATATTTAAAATATACATAAGTAATTTATACATCTTGTATGGCTCGTTTTGTAATTTAATTAATTCATTAATGTATTATAACATATGAAATATTGTAAAATGCTAAACATAATATAGCGTATTGAATTGTAAAATATTCGTATAGAATCAAATGTGAAAATTAAATCTTCGCCGAATACATCTTCATAATTACCAAAATCTTATTCCAATTTATAAATCAGGAATTTTATTCTTTAACATTGTGCAGTAGAACAAATCTTCGGGTTATTTATTTAAATCTTCGCCGAATACATCTTCATAATTACCAAAATCTTATTCCAATTTATAAATCAGGAATTTTATTCTTTAACATTGTGCAGTAGAACAAATCTTCGGGTTATTTATTTATTTATTTATTTATCTTGCTTACCGACAAATGCAAAATAATTTATTGATAAATATTCGCAAACATGCAGCTTTATAACCTAATCTGCGGTCCGATATGTTTCAATACAATAAATTAAAATAAAATTCGGGCGTAGAGGTTATAATCAAAATACTTAATGCACTCTGAAATAAAATAATATCTGTTAATACAATGTCGGGTCAAAAATAACCAGTGGCTTCAGAATTACTGAAACTTAATTTTAACCAGTTTTCTTGTAGATGTAATAGTGGTCACTATTACACCATATGCGTGTACGACAGGCAGTAATACAGAAGATGCTCACTATTACAGCATCTCAATCTGCACATCAGTGTTGATCTCAGCTCTTAGGAACATTTAGGATATGATGGTCTGCTTCGATGCCACAATCTGCTTTATCACTGGATGATCTGTTAAACTAGATCTGGGTTTCAGCATCTTGTCTGTTTCGCAGAGGATTGTATCCCTTCCATCGGTACATCATTATTACTTTGGAGACGGTAGCTCCTGAGACACCTAACGACTGATGTGACGACCGACGGTTTTACACTCACATTTGTATTTCAACTTAATTAAGTTCCCCCCTTTTTTACTCTCAAAATTTATTTAGCTGATGCTATATTTTCTCCTAAAAATACTAATTTATCTGTTTTCTATTTTTAAAATTATTTAAGTTCCAGTATTTATTGCTTTGTGTTTAAATTAATTAAATACACGCTATACTAAAATTAACCCGTTTTTACTTTAAATACATTTTTATTCTCGCTGTCTGTACTTTTCCATTGAAAAAAAAAGATAAATGATCACACGCTCTATCGATTTATGTCGTTATAACTGCCAGTCACCCTTTTTCACTTCAACAAAATAATAAAAAAGAAAAAAATCCAGTTCTCCTGCTTTGCGTCGTAATGAATTGATAAAAATGCGTATTTAATGGTTTTTATATGTCTAAAACTGCATTGTACCATACTTCATTCTCTTGTGCTATCATACAAAAACTGCATGATATGATCTGCACAAACGAATGTTTATACATTAATGGAATCTTCAAGCGTATTTCACAAAATTACATTATAATTTATTTATTTCAGAAGAC
Source organism: Maratus michaelseni (assembly GCA_963931845.1). NCBI lineage: Eukaryota > Metazoa > Arthropoda > Arachnida > Araneae > Salticidae > Maratus > Maratus michaelseni. The sequence goes on from OZ007588.1 coordinate 432,503,842, forward strand.
CATCGGCTAATTTTCTTTAGTAGAGATTAAACTCGTTTTCCAACCTTAAATTGCCACTGCAGAAAGGTTTTTTAATTGAAATCCTATAACAAATACCCGCGTTATATCAGCGATGCAATGTCCAGATTACTCTTCTTTGGCGGTTTGGAAGGTCATATATGACCAATTTTACGTTCTATAGACAAAACGTGTATTTCTGCTCACATTTGTTTTAATCTATTTTGCCACAAATAACATGTTTGGAGATTTTGTATCGTTTCACGCTAACCTTGATAATCAGTTTGAAAAAAATATTTTATTCGCTCTGCCTGCTGTTTTTGCTGCTGTTAGTCTGTGTTATTTATTATTATTATTATTATTTTGATGGGGTGCTTACTTCAAACGTTTTTCGTGACCAATTCATTAGAAATGATTTCCCATTTCAATAAATATGGACTATTAAAACACGGAGTTCTTTGCTTGCCTTTTGAATCCAGAACGTATTTCATTTACTTCTCGTAATTATTATTCTCACTCACAGTTATTGACAAAACTGGAATGACCGAAGCTTTAACCAGACGAGTGTTAACGATTTGGCATCGTTAAAAGGTCTTTCATCTCGTATAGTACATAGAAAAATAAATATCTACAACTTTACCCCATCTCCCTAATATGAGGTTATTATAAACTATAACAAGAAAAAGAAAGAAAATCTGGTCCAAACTTACTTTGACTTGAATGTTAAATGGGTTCTTATACGCCAAAGTGAATAATTCTTCATTCCAATTTTGATCCCCATGTGCACATAATCAATAATTTAAATTTGTCAATGAAAGTTGTTGTAATTTTTTTATAATTTCATCCGTTTTAAATAAACATCGGACTAAGCGTTAAAAATCCCACGAGCTTAAAATGTAAGTAAACAAGTTAGGAAAATATAATTTTTCGCAATGCAGCAGTACAGTTTGTTACATAAGCAAATTGCACTATTTCAATTTATTTAACAATGAAAGGGACCTTTCATTAAAATATTTCTTAAATTGATTGTTTTTTAATTACTGGCCTAACTCTTACTGGGGTAAATACAAATATTTAATGGATTTAAAATTGTGTGTAAACTTTCATAGAAGCCACAGCGCAAATATGCAGTTCGATATATGTTTACTAATTTATAGAAAATCTAATGAAATTCATTCGTCATTTCATACATTTAAAGACTAATCTTAAAATATAATATTTATTTAACTTTATTATGTTTAACAGATGTGATTATTTTATTGCATCCAAAATACGGGAATTTAAATTCTCGTGGTTTCCCTAATGTTAATAAATACTAAGGGTAAATAAGTTTTATTAATTTAAGTATCCTAAATTAATATGTTATAAATGCGTATATGCGTAAAACTTTCTATGTATGTTGTGTTCATTTTCATTCATTTATTTAAATAAACTAGGTTTATTAGACAGAATACTGTTTGTTTAAGGAATTAATTGAAACTCGTTGGATAAGCGCACTCAATATATTTTAAACAATTTTTTTATTTACCTTCTTTGTATAGCATCTTGCGAAATTTTTCTCCCTAGATTATGCTAGAAATACACAGGAGAAAGGATAAAAGGAACAGCAGACTATTTTCTGTAATGATTGCATAAAATATTTCAGAATAAGTTAATAGATTTAAGAACGTAACATTTACTATATTTTCAGAAATCTGAAGCTACATATACAGGGTTTCATAAAGAAACTATCCTGATATATGAGCCCCTAACTATCATACCGCTCAGAGGAAATGAATGAAATTTTGGTTTAAAATATTTTGATGTATGCGCTCAAGAATCATATGAAAAACAACAGTTAAACTCTAAGAGCTACGGTTACAGTGACAAAATTTCTAAAATTTCAAAAGGTAGTACCTATTTTTTTATTGGAATATGATCTTCATAGTGAAAAACCATACAAAACGTTAGAACGGTACCTATAGCACCAAAATCACCGGCGCTACACAAACTTAGAAGAAAAGTTAAAACCACCAATAAAGGACAGAGAAGCAACAGAAAGTACAACATTTTATTATTCAGTACTATCCATCATTTACCACATTCAAAGTGTCATTGTGTGTGAAATGGGAAATTTGTGAAACACAATAAAATGTTTCGTGTCTGTTGTTTCTCTGTACTTATTGGTTTTTTTCACTTTTCTTCTTAGTCTGTCTAGCGCCGGCGATTTTCGAGTTACAGGTATCGTTTCAACGTTTTTTATGGTTTTGACTATGCAGATCACATCCCCAAAACAATGTAGGTGTTGCCATTTGAAATTTTCAAAATTTTGTCACTGTAACCGTAACTTCTATAATTTAACTGTTGCTTTTATATGATTCCTAAGCGCATACCTCCAAATACTTTAAACCAAAATTTCATTCAGTTCTGGAACCGTATGATAGTTAGGGGTTCATTTATCGGGATAGTTTATTTGTAATCACTCTGTATATATATACATTGATATATAGATAAAGAAGTCTTTATTAATAGAATGTAACCTGTTTAAAAATAAATAAACAGCACGTTTAAATATCTATCTGCCTTATTTAATAAAATAATGCAATTCGATTTTTTGATTAGGTAAATGTATGTAGACCGACAAGGTAGCTAGCTAACAGAAATATTGCACCGATAATTGAATATAGTTGGGAAAAAACAGTTTCAGTTTTTACCAAATATATTTGTTTCTAAACACTAATATATATACATACACACGCATACATATTTTTTTTCTCAAAGTGATTTCGAAAGTAAATAATATTGTGCTATTTTTCATCTTTTCGTTTAAATAATATTTACAACATGATAAATATCAATATCTAAATTATTTCGACAATTTAAAAGTTGTATTACTGTTTTATCTTCGTTTTATCTTTTCGAAAAATATTCTTATCCTTACTTAATGTAAAATTTCTTTGATTACATGATGTGGCGATTATCATTGAATAAAGTATTACTGAAAATTAAAAACCGTACACACTCTACCTGCAACGTATTTGTGACGTCCATTCCGCCGAGTAAAGCAGAAATATGGCAACAGTAATACGACAAAATTAGCCGAGAACATTTTGATGTATAAAACATTTTTATTATATTGCGTGATATTTTACTGTCATAAATAAACAGAAATTCAGCAAAGTGAATGAAAAGACAATAAAATATGCGTTTATTTGTCTTTGAAGAATTTATATTACTAATAGATGAAAACTCTAGATAAAACTCTACATTTATATAATTGAAGTGAATGATCTAATGATACTTTTACACAAATAAGAACTTTGACAGCATATATATATATATATATATATATGTATGTATATATCTATATATAAGTATGTGTGTGTCTTCAAGTAATCCTTTGCCATTGTATTGAATGCACAAAATAGTACAAAAGTTGCTAATATTTAAAACTGTTATAATAATAGATTTTGTTCCCCCTTTTTTAAATGTAGATTCAAAGCATTCACTGCTGATGAAGTTTATAGATCACGATATTCCGTTTGAGATAAAATTTATTATAATAAAAGCCCTAGAAAACGATGCGTATCTTAGAAATAAGCTTTTTTCCTAATATAAGTTAAAGTTCATATTTTCTTTCAAATCTCTTGTAGTATAGAGAATTCCGAATTTTGGGATGAAGTTGCCATTGCACATAAAGGAAAATATAAAATACGTTTCTTAATTTAAAATAGAAAACTATATGATAAAATATACTAAAATGTGTTTAGGCAAGTGAAATTTTCAACATGCGACATAAATGTCAAAAATGAAAACAATAAATTGATAGATAAAACTTTTAGTATATGGTAGGTCACTGAGCTTTTTTTGCAATATAAAGACGCACAAATTTACTCGGAAATTCAGACCTCTTAAAATTGTCAATGTAAAAAACAATATTCCAAAAAAAATAATTAAAAATATGGAATTATGAAGAAAACTAAGATGTGGTGCAACCGTACAACACATCTAAATTGTAAAATAATAATTAGAAGATACGTTAGATTTGTATAAAAATATTGTTTCCACAGACCTTGAGATATCATGGGCGTTGAATGTCAGTCCTAAATTGTACCACAAACATGGTCTATAAAGTTCATTTAAAATTGCTTTCAACGATAAAATATGCTTTTTATTTAGTGAATTTAAAACCTAGTCTCAGAATTAATTTCAAAGAATAATATATTTGATTTATTATTTTCTTTGTTTACTTAACAACCGTCAAATGATATTCAGCCATGTTCCTGGACATAAAGTAAAAAAAAAATGAAGAATATATACATAAAAGACAAAAAATAGTTCAATAAATGACACCAAATAAAATGTTAGTATGGAAGAGACGCTTTAATTAATTTTAAAGGCAGCAATACGTTTAAAGTCAGCTATTGTAGTGTAAAATGTTTATTTTTTAATAATTGAGAAAAAATCATAAATGTAAAATCAGTGCCTTACTTTAATGGGCAAGATAAAAACAGTCTTATAAAATAGTTTTATAAATATTTATAAGTTTTATAAAATAGTAAAATTAAATTGAATAAAATATTATTTTAATTATAAAATGCAGAAACTTCATTCACTTAAGTCTATTACTTTTTTAAAGAAGAAGTCTTCCTACATTCAGGATTGCGATGAAAAATATGGTTACTAATGCAATATCTACTAAAAAGGCTAGTAACTAGAAATACTACTAATAAGACTGCTAGTTAGAATAGTACTACTTAGAATATTACTAAGTCGAGTACTATCTAGATTAGTCTACTTAGGACACTACTAACAAAATAAAAATTTTAATAAAATATTTCTCAAAATCTGTGAAAATACCGGCTCTATATTATATAGATTCAAAGCAGTACAAAATATGTTTTACTTTTGAATTTATTTTTCAGAAAATTTCGCATTGTTATCTTTCTTAATTTGTGTACAACACCTGAAACGTGCTCATCCGACATGATTTTTCCCCTTTGCGAACTAATATTAGGAAAAGAAAAGTGGTTTAGGTCAGCATTTATGTATTTTCATATATATGCGACTTTTATGATAAAATGCTGAAATTTTGTACATGACCTTAGTAGTGTATGGGGCACATTTTACTCATTGGGAATTTTATGTTTGTGGGCCGTACAAAGTTTCCAATTTTGTTCTTCCTCAAACTTAATTCCGTAAACATTTTATTCGATTTCATAATATTCTGTACCTTTTTTTACGCAACTTCGTAAATTTTAATGTACAGTGCATAGCAAACGTATATGGACAGGAGATTTTTTGAAATAACAGTTAAAAAAATGAAGGACTAATCACGAAAAAAATAATTAGGATATGTAATCATGACATAAGTTTATTCCAATACAGAAATATCATGCTTACAGCACAGATTGTTTATAAAACAATAAAGTTCAAAATACGCTGTCCCACAAATATATGGACAATGTAAAGAATCGCATTCATCATCACCTTATAAGAACAGATTGCGCATTCTGAATTCTGTACATGTGACGTAATCACTTCGAAATATAAAATCATTGCTCGTTCTTCAATTCTCGATTAGTTGGAAAATGCCTCGCAACGTTTAATTCCCTGCAGCTTATATAGCTAACATTTGGCATTTAAAGGCTCAAAATGTTAAAGTTTCTGATATTGCTAAACAAATGAAGTGTAACAGGTCTGGAATTTATGAAATTTCATCGAAAGGTGTCAAAGCGATTGCAAAAAAATTTTCAGGTCGACCAAGAAAAACATCTCAGCGACAAGATAGAGATAATTTGCGAGCAATTTCAACCCAAAACAAGTCAGTTCGTGATATTGTGGGGACTTCAGCGTTTCCTATTTCTAGATCTACTGTTCACCGCCGCATACAGGCAAGTAAATTTCATAACTATCGCAGAATGTGTCAGACACCTTGCTGAAATTGCACAATAGAAAGGCACACGTTCTTTGGGATAAAAAAATAAATGAATTCGACGGATGAATAGTTAAATGTTTTCTTCAGTGAAAAAAAATATATCAATTTGAATGGCCCTGATGACTGGGCGTGGGCATACTATTGGCTTGATCTACGACAAGAACCTCCCAACTTCTTTAGTCGACAACAAGGAGGGGTTCTCTCATGGATTGGGGCGCGTTCTATTTGAATGAAAGAATGGATATAGCTTTTCTTAATAATCGACAGTACTCTGAGGATTATGAAAATGTTCTCGAAATCAATATACTTTCAATTGGAAACGTCTTAGGAGGGGAAAACTGGGAATTCCAACTGGACAATGCGTAGATTCACACCTCCCACTCAACAACTGTTTGGTTTACGCAGAATCAAGTGACTGTTATAAACTGGTCAGCCATTAGCCCAGAACTGAATTCATTTGAAAACCTTTGGGAAATACTTGCACCAGAGGTATATGCCCAGGATCGTCAGTTTGCAAGTATTCAGAAATTGAAGCAACAAGTAGAGCTGGGTTGGTTCTCTTTACAGCAACACATTTTCTAACACTGTAGTTCAAAGCATGCTTGATGGTATTTTCAAGATAATTCAAATGAATTGATCCAAAATTTGAATTTAAATACAAAATACTCGAAAAGTCCATATATATTTGGGACAGCCTATTTTGATATTTATTATTTTACAAACTTTCTGTACAACTTATACTGTACTTCTTTGTTGTATTAAACGTATGTTAATTTTCCATATGCTTATTATTTTTTTCGTGATTATTGCTTCATTTTTGGAACACATATTTCAAAATATCACCTATCTATATACTTTAGAGACGCACTGTATGTCTATGAACAATATTTAAGGAATAAAAACCGTGGTCAATAATTATAATTTATGTATATATACATTTCTAAAGATCCAACACAAATTTTTCAACATAAAAATACATTTTGGACAGAATACACTAAAAGAATACACTAAAGAAGAAATACACTTAAGAATTTTATTTAAGTGATATTTGTTCTGTGATTAGAGAAACATTTTAATCTGATTTTTCTTTTGTTTTCCAGAAAGTATTCTTCCTTTAATATTATTTTACGCATTACAACTAGAGAAATAAAAATAAATCTCATTTAATGAAAATAATGTCGAAAAAGAATTTAACTTAGCATCTGTAAATTAGTCTTTCTACCTTTGCTATAAAAATTTTTGAGGTAGATTTTATGACCTGTAAGTAATTAAACCTTATCGAATTTATTAGACATTTGATATAAAAAGGAATTCCTGATTTAACTATATTCGGAGAAACTATTTTGATTCCTGCTTTGTGCTATAAAAGGCTAATAAAAGTAATGAATGAATGTAGTTTCAAATAGAAGATGGCAAAAGTTGGATTTGTTTGTGTTACACAGATTAGTTTCTCGGTATCTAAAGAGATTAAAGTATTCTAAAAAAGACGTTCGAGCATCCTGAACATTTGAAAGGATAATTTTAGGGAAAACTTTCTTATTTTAAGTTTCTTTCAAATTTCTAGCTGTATAAATAAACCAGAGAAATTTCGTATTTTTCTCAATCAGCGGAATACTTTTTTTCGTTTTTCTATAAAACAAAAACTCTGATTATTGGTAAATTATTACATTTTAGATATGGGCGCCATTCATTTCTTTTAATGTTATTTTTTTCCCGCATGACAGAAATATTTTCTCACAGGGGAGATTAATTTTAATTTTGTGGCAAATTGTCTTATTATACTTGTTACAGTGTAGAGTAATTCTTAAAAATTTCAGTTTTTTAGACAATTTTTCGCTTTTGATTAAACAAAAAATTAAGATAATGGGAAATAAACATACTTTACATAATGATGCCGCTGATTTACTTAATGTTTTTTAACGTTTTCCCTTTCAAAAAATAACTAATTTTATTTTTGCACAAAGTATTTCCTTTAATTTTGCCTGCATTATTTCCAATTAGAGCACATTTCGTAAAATTTTGTTTACGTCCTGTTCATATTTTTCAATTGTTAAGAGCACATTCACCGCATCTCCCATTGGTACCACTCTTAATTAAATTTAGTATTTATGTAAATGTACATAAAACTTTATAATAGTAGATGCGCGCATATTTAATAATACAAAATAAACAGCATATTTATATCAGTTTTAAACAATAAAATCTGTTTAATTAATTTTAATAAAAAAAATCGTTTTGCCTTATTTCAATCATAACACTATTAATAAGGCCAATCTATAACCTGATACGTATTTATTTTTTCGATGGTTCTTACAGATTTCTTTCATTATGTTATTTTCTATTTCGGAATTGGATCTGAAAGTCAAAGTGTCCTCAGAAAAATAAACTGCAACCAAAATTGAAAAAAAAAACCTGTAAAGAGATCGACCTAAGATATGCTATGCATAAAGGCAATAATTTAAAAATGCTTAAATTCAAAAGAGAAATTTGAAAACTATGCTGTCATTAGCTTGCCAGTGTCTTTGGGTGATTGGTATACGTTCTTAAAAGTTTACACCTAGTCATGCAGTAGAAGAGTCATGAAGTTTCATTTTTCCTTTTTCAAATAAGTGATTTTTTTTCTTTGACGTTATGTTTATTTTATAATTCTTAAAAAATTATTTTGATATGTTATTTAAAAATTTAGTATCTAGAAGTTTATATTATGTTTAAGTAAAGGCACAATTTTGTTATTTATTTCTACGTAAAAAATGTTATTTCTAGTTTCCAAAAGTAACAATGCAAAATGGCAATAATGGTAATTCGTTGTTTGCGTTTTCCTTATATTTATTATTTTTATGTTTAATATTCTCATATTTTTTCTTATATTTATATTTAAAGCATGTTATCCATGTTGTCGAGATGGCAATTATGATTTTTCGTTACATATTTTCGTAATTGCTAACTACGGCATTGGTTGATGTTCTGAATTCGAATTGATCTTCGTTGTTTTGTGTCGGGTGAAATCACATATTCATCTTGTTATCAACATGTCCGCAGGCAACATATTATTAAATATCATGGCTGTTATTCCTACTATCACCGTGAATCTGAGATGAAGCCAAAATTCAAAAATTTCTGTACAAATTCCGAAGTAACTTTATTCAAATGAGGAGAGAATTTAATATAATGGGCTAAAAGATTGTATTTGGATTGGTTTTGTGAGTGGATTAAAATTTCCTGCGAACTTGGAAAATCTGGTGAATACGCGAAATGTTCCATTCAATATAAAATAATAAAACATCTAATACAACACTGAGGCACATTAGGACGTGTGTCCGTGTATCAATAAACAGACAGATAAATCCACATATATACAGAAAAAAACTTTCTTTTAATAATATAGATAAATCCACACGAATTACATTTATTTTCTAATTCAAGTAAATATTAAATAAAAACTAAATTAGTAAATAGCGTGAAGTCCTTATAGTAATGCACTTATTAATAAATATCTTTTGAAACTTTTTCTAGAATATTGCTGGGACAGTCTCTCATTAAAAATAGGCTATATTTTATCTCTGTACAAACTGCTCAGAAAGAAATGGAAGATCAGTTTTCTTTATTTTTTTAGACAAAAAAATTGAAATTTGATATAGTGGTTATTTTTAAGACGCAAATGCTTCCTATGAACGTTTCTTAAACTATTCGAGATTTAAAAGGATGAAATGATTTTAAAAGTTTTATAATCGTGATTAATCTGAAACTATAAGTGGTAGAAATTAAAAATTTGACCTGCATGTTTCTATTAAGACGTGATGCTCCTAAAAATATGTTTTGAAAAAAAGTTCGTGTTTCAAATGTTTGAAATGGGAAGAAACACTTCTACAGCTTTATGTTCACTGTTATTTCTCGGAAACTGACAGTCTGGAAACATTAAATTTGACATAACTTCTACGATGCAAATGTACACGAACGATGTGTTTTTCTTTTTTATTTAAACTTTAAATAAAAATTAAGAAAAATAGACAATTATTCGTCATGTCATTGTTATATACAACTTTTCGGAGCAATAAGCTAACCAGTAACTACCATAATGAATTAAAATCACAATAATATATAAATATGATTGCCAACTACGTTAGAAAGTACTGCGTATTTACTCTTTTGATCCACAAAAATGACGGTTAAATGTACTAAACCATCATGTTCGAAATTATTACTTAGCAATATTTAATTTTTTGGGGGATTCAAGTTGTTCTGAAACTTTAAAAAATTAACAATTGTTTGTTTCTAGGAAATAGACTCTGAAACTACCGAACTGATTTTAAAAATATTTCACTGTACGATAGATGGTAAATCCAGTTTCTCAGTACACTGCAATGAATGGTATCTGTTTATTGTAAGGTGTTGGCTGCAAATGCGTAGGAATGAAGATTTTCTCTTTAATTCAAGCCTCATGTGCCCCTAATGCTGTACAAGAAGGTGTTTTCTCCAAAATGTGCCTTAGTAAGTAATATATAAATTATCCGTAGCAGTATAATTTCCTCTACTGTAAACAGGTGCACAAATACCACTTGGTGTATTTCAATAACCACGCTTGAAACGAAACAGGATTTACTAGTTTTAAATAATTTCTTTTTTTATCATTAATATTCAATTCAGTCAATTTTCCGCAAATATAGTTACAAAACTCATATAAATAATTCTTCCTTGCACTATAATGTACTAAATTCTAAATGTTTAAACTGTGATTTGTGGTAAACTTTTAAATGGTGGATTTTTTGCATTATTTTTCGAGTAATCAACATAAAAAAAAAAACCTATAAAACACTATGTCTTTTTCGCAAAATTTATACATGTAATTATAAGAAAGCAATCTACATATATTTCTTTAAAATAGCTAAGTTTTCCTATCATTTTGCTGGAAACTTTCAACAGGCCAAGTACACATCCGGGCAAGAATACCGCAATTTTTGTAGTGTAATATTTGTCTTATTTAGTGAGATAATAAAATGTGTTTAGATACGGCGACCATCACTTTACGGTATTCAAAACAATTAAATCCCCCGAATCACCTGAGACGTAAGAACCCTGTTCAAAGATATCGTATTTTACAATATTTAAAATAATAATGCTTTATTTTAATTTAATTCTGTTGAAAAGAACATTAATACTTTGAGCGCTGATGTCTAATACAAAATATTTTTTTTTATTTTTTTGTTTTTCATTTCCAATATACGTCTTGGATATTTGCGATATTCTGAACATTTTATTGATCTATGGATGTTATATTTTCAATTGATTAATATGTTTAAATTTTGTAAAAGCGATTTTCTTAGCCTACTGAATGAAATAATTTTCAATACTAGTGAAAGTTTTAGACTTTATCTCGAGAGTAATAATGATTCTTTAGATTTTAATTTTAAGTGTCCTTAATACTTCAATTTCTGAACAATTTAAGAACAATATCGTGTTGCTTTTGCGTAAAATATAAACATTATTAATTAAACATAATGATAAGCTATGGAGATTTTAAGGTATAATAAATAATATAATTTCAATGTATCTTTAAAGATAATCGTAGTTAAAATGCTATTTAACTGGCTCGAAATATTAAGGGCCTTCACAAGTCATCCGCAGAAACTCGAATACTACTGTTAAGTCTATGGGAAGGTTCTTTACCGATTTCTCACTCGCATTTTAATATTTTAAAATGATTTCTTTTTGCATAGGAAAGCTGAGGTTGATCTCTAACGTTGTTAGTTTTTACTTTTTCGAGTTTGGTTCCATTTATTTATATATAAGGGTACTTTCTTTTCAGAACCGGCTCCAACTGGTTCCAAAATTAAAAATGTCAGTTTCAAAATTTTAAAATCCAAAAAATGTATTGAAATTTATTATAGATGATTCTTACTTAAATATTCCTAACTAATCTACAGTGATCCATTTAATGTCATGTTGTATGATGAGACAAAGATAATTCAATATAAGTTTAATACAAAACAAACGATGGTGTCAGATTTTTCTATTTAACAAATGATTTATTTATTGAGATGAATAAAGATTAACACATATATAATAAAATATATACTCTTTTAATTTTCTTATATACCGTTCAATATAGGGAAACAAAAAAACGGGGCAATGATTAAGCACGTTTAAATACATTTAAAATTTCTTTTATGAAGAAGCAATGCTGCCAACATCTCTAAATATATTTAGTAAGATTTTACACCGTATAATGGATAATTTTTGCAAAATTTAGAAACTTCTAGAAAGAAAATTTATTATTAGCGAATTTTTGTGGAGTTAAATATTAAACATGCGCTAATATTAATTAAATTAAATTGTTTTAAATATTAAAAATCTGACTATACAATATTTTAAATGTAAATATATGGTATCACTACTTTGGATTCACTCTTTTTCGTGGTAAGTATTTGAATATCATTGTAATCCATTAATGAATGATGTATGAATAAATGTTACATTTTTACTAATGTGCCGTTTATACACATGAAACAAGACTTGTTCTTCTTCTGGAGTGATTAGATATATATAATGTATATGTCATATTATTGCTGTGGTTATGATTGTAATCTGTTGTAGAATCACATAATAAGTGGGATTATAGCGTTAGACTTATGCTTTATTTTCTATTATTATTTATAAATACTCAAAAGTATTAACATATACAATATCTGGTTAATGTCTGGTCCTTAAAAATTTGAGTTTTGATTCAAATGAGTCAAATCGCCTTGAATTGACATATTGCATTATGCGCCAATTACCTCACGGACGACATAATTTCGAAATTTTGACTTACAAATTCAAGCAATATTATAACTTATTTTTTTTAAATCATTCAAAGAATCTGAATTTATATTAAATAATTAATTATAAGATTATATAAATATACAATTAATTATATAATTATATGATTAATTTATATTTTACTAGCAAGCTACGCCCGCTGCGCTGGTCGGTTTCTACAAATGAACCTTGAATCCAGCGAAATATATCGTTTAATTTGACCTTGTATTTGAAAGCAATCTGTATATTTACCTGGAATATCCTTCCACATTACTGAAAAATGACGTGATTGCGCTATTATATTTTCTAATGTGCAGTCAAAATTTTAGCTGTTAAGAACCAACTCTTTTATTTGGTCATTTATAGTTAAGGTTTGCTAAAGAATGTTAAAACTATATGCAATATACTAAAACCATCACTAAAAAATATCGAATTAACAATGCAAACAAATTAACTAACAAAATCCATTCAGTAGAAGTGTTTTATAAAGGCTAATATTTGATAATCGGGTTCATCTGATTATAGAACTTTTCCACATAATTCTAAAACTAACAGAACGAAATAAAATATACTAAAAACATCCTTATAAATTATCTACTTAACAATGCAAGTCGCAAAATATACGCCCAGTAAAAAATTTCAAAAAGGCTAATCTTTCGGAATCGAGTTCACCTGACTATATAACTTTCACACATAACTGTTTGACTAAGCAACGTAGAACAATATGTAGTACATTAAAACCATTCCTGAAATAGCATCTAACTAACAATACAATTCTCATCAAAATCCGTCCAGTAGAACTTTTTCAGAAGGCTAATCTTTCATAATCGGAATCAAATATTGAAAAGGCTAATATTTGATAAAAAAATGGTCACCCGATTTTCGAATTTCCCCCTGTAATTCTAGAACTAAGCAACGTAGAATGATATGTTATATAATAAAACTTTCCCTAGAAAATTATCTAACAGTGTAGGTTCCATCGAAATCCATTCGGCAAAATCTCTTAAAAAGGCTAATATTTCATAATCGGATTGATCTGATTATAAAACTTCCCAGAATAATTCTATAACTAAGCTACGTAGAACGATATGTTATACAATAAAACCTTCCCTGAAAAATTATCTTACAGTTTAAGTTCTACGAAAATCCATTCAGCAGAACTCGAGTTATAAGCAGCTGGAACGAAATTTCATATATGTAGAAGTAAATAGAAGTATATTGCCATTAATATAGTTTGAATTTGAATAAAAAAAGATACTTTTCGGTTAGTAGGGTGCCAGTATATATATATATATATAAGTGTATACACAGGGTGATTATAAGAAAACTATCCCGATATATGAGCCCCTAACTGTCATACCGTTCACAGAAACTGAATGAAATTCTGGCTTAAAATATTTTGAGGTATGCGCTCAAGAATCATGTAAAAAACAACAGTTAAATTCTAACAGTTACGGTTACAGTGACAAAATTTAGAAAATTTCAAATGGCAACACCTACTTTTTTTTATTGGAATGTGATCTTCATAGTGAAAAACCATAAAAAGTGTTGGAACGGTACCTGTAGCACGAAAATCGCCGGCGCTAGACAGACTAAGAAGGAAAGTGAAAACAACCAATAAAGGACAGAGAAGCAACAGAAAGTAAAACATTTTATTGTTCAGTGCTATCCACCATCTGCCGCATGTAAAGTGTCGTCGTGTGTGAAATGTAAAATGTATGAAACACAATAAAATGTTTTGTTGACAGTTAGGGGCTCATATATCGGGATAGTTTTTTTATAATCACTCTGTATATGTATGTTAATACATGTATTTGTGTAGATATATGTATGTATATACATGTATTTGTGTAGATATATGTGTATATATACATGTATATATATATATCACTGGCGCCCGGCTAACCGAAAAGTACCAAAAAAAAAAATACTACAAAAATGCAGTCGTACACTTAAAGAAAACACCTTTTGGCTTAAAATCTCTCATCAAAACTGTTTTTCTTTTTTTCTTTTCTTTCTTTTCTTTAAATAAAATTAGTAACAGTTTTTTCTTTAATTTTTCTAGTTGTATAGCCATTTCAATTCTTTCTGCAACAAAAAAGGACACCTTTTGGCTTAAAATCAAATTGCTTGAGGTCAAAAGTAAAATCAAAATCGCCAAAAACAAAAGATACATCGCCAAATATTGTTTCAATATAGATATCTTGCCCCTTGAATAATTTTTTAAGCATTACGAACATTCCCAATCATGTTTAAATTAAATATTTTCGTTTTATAATATTATCTCATCAAAACTCTTTTTTTTATTTCTCTTTCTTTTTTCTTTCTTTCTTTCTTTTTTTTTAAAATAAAATTAGTAACAGTTTTTCCTTTATTTTCCGACATGTATACCCTTTTCATTTCTTTCTGCAACAGTAATGATCGCCAAAAAATTAGCAATGGTAATCTTTTCGGCCAAAATAACGGAACTTTCTATCATAATTCTATAACTAATATACATAGAACGTTGTGTTATATACTAAAACCTTCCCTGAAAAAATATCTCTCGAAGAGCGTAAGTTCCATCAAAATCCATTCGGCAGAACTCCAGTTATAAAGGAACGGAACGAAATTTCCGTTTGTGTTTTATATATATAGTAGATTAGTTGTAGCAATGTGAAAAATAATGCAGTTAAGGGATAAAGTAAACTTCGGCACATCGAACGCGAACTCTTACTCAAAGTTTTCTTTAAAATATTCCAAATCATATATGTTGTTCTGTAATAAATATATTATATAGTAACTAAATTGTTGCTTAATTCCGCGATGATTCCTTTGGTTGATCATCATGATCACTTTTAAACAACTGAGGAAGACTTACTTTTCATTCAAGAGAAAGCTGCATTACCTAAATCAGCACGTAAAATCTGCTAAATTGTAAATTATACATATTATGCATATAATAATTGCATATAATATAAAGTATATAAAAGCTTTATATCAAAGATTCCATATTATCAATTTCTCTTGGTCAGAGTTTTCGAAATTTGTGAGCGGCAGCATTTTTCCATATCTTTTAAACGATTAAAAAATAAAAGTTATGCATTCATCGGTATAAAAAATTTTATTTGAAAATTTCACATTTATATTTATCTTATGCACCGGGAAAAATAAACATGTATTTGAAAATCCTGTTGTATCAACCTCTGAATTGATAATTTCATGGTAGCAAAAATTGTTCAAACGCTTAAAAAGTTAAACTTCCCTAACTCAGATATTTCTCTATGTGACATGACATCCGTAGTCGTAACGATGCTAAATTTGACATCACAGACACTTTATGTTTCAATGTTTATTAAAATATTCTCCAAAATGTCCTTAATAGACAGTGTAAAATCTTGTAAAATATTGCTTGTATAAACTGTGGAAACTGTGCAAATGACAAAAGTAATAAAAGAGACACAGCAGAAAAATGAGATTCGACGATGATATGATACAAACATTCAAAGGTAGATTCCTTATTATTATTTAATATAACACAGGATGACCTTATGCCATTGACTGTAAAAGCATTCTGCATGCAGACATATATTTTTTTTTTCTTGATTGAACTTGATATTATATACGGGGTTCATGCGATTCACGGGAATCAAGGGATTTAACACGTGTGAATACCAAAATTTTCGAAACGTAATGGCTACCATATTCGAACACATAATTTTTTCATTAAATAAGAAAATATTAATTTACGAATAATCTGGTATTCTTCAGTTGGGGCGTACGAATCATGTATGTATGACACGAAAATGCTATTTTAATAGAAATAGCATTTATATTAACAAACAGATTTAAAAACATAAATGTCTTTCACAAGATTCTTGTAAACTGTCATAAAACACATAAATTGTCTTTCTACGAATCTTTGATATACTTTATATTATATGAAATTATTATATACATAAAATGTATATTTTAAAATTTAGCAGATTTTACGTGCTGATTTAGATAATGCGGCTTTCTCTTGAATGAAACATAAGTCTTCCACAGTTGTATAAATGTGATCAGCAAGATCGGCCAAAGGCATCATCGTAGAATTAAGCAACAACTTAGTCACTATATAATTTATTACAGAACTACAAATATGAGTTGGAATATTTTAACAAAAAGTTTGAGTAAGAGTTCGTGCTCGATGCGCCGAGGTTTACTTTATCCCTTAACTGCATTATTTTTCATATTGCTACGACTAATAAAATATAAATTAATGATATAATTATATAATTAATTATTTAATATAAATTAGGATTCTTTGAATGATTTTAAAAAGAAAAAAAATATGTAAAATATTGCTTGAATTTGTAAGTTAGTAAGTTAATATCTTGTAAAAATTTATTTTAATATTTTCATTGAGTATGAACTTTTAAAAATATAAATTAGGATTCTTTGAATGATTTTAAAAATATTGCTTGAATTTGTAAGTTAGTAAGTTAATATCTTGTAAAAATTTATTTTAATATTTTCATTGAGTATGAACTTTTTAAAATATGAATTAGGATTCTTTGAATGATTTTAAAAGGATTGCTTGAATTTGTAAGTTAGTAAGTTAATATCTTGTAAAAATTTATTTTAATATTTTCATTGAGTATGCACTTTTTAAAATATAAATTAGGATTCTTTGAATGATTTTAAAAAGAAAAAAATATATAAAATATTGCTTGAATTGGTAAGTTAGTAAGTTAATATCTTGTAAAAATTTATTTTAATATTTTCATTGAGTATGCACTTTTTAACATATCTTATCGTTATAATCGAATCTCTCTCAAACAAACAAACAACAACAAAAAAAAACTACCGACATTAAAAATGAATAGCATAAGATGAAAATTCATTGAAATACAACCGAAAAAATACGCATCTTTCTGGCGCCCTATAATACGACGGTAATGTCAATTCCATATTTAAGGGAGTAGACTTTTTTCAAAATAATCTCTAATGCTCGGCTTTTATGGAAAATGTAATAAATAAATGTCATTTTTTACGTTTCAACTGTATTTTTATCTTTTTTTCTGAGAAATTTTCCTGCAATAGAATTTCTGCAATTTCAAGAAAATGTGTGTCTGATGCCTGATGTCTTGAATTATTCATCGTCTTGATGCTTAATGCATGATCATTGATTCGCGGAAATACAGTTTTCTCGCAATAATGAGAGCATTTATTTCTTCATATATTTGCCGTTCTTTATATATATATATCATTTCGTTTTATGGCCTGTACTTTTATTTGTTAGTTGAACATGTAGATAATACATTTTATATAATTTTTTTATTTCGGTTTAAATGCTTTGATTTGAATTATATTGTAAATGTTAACTAAGTAAATGTTGTAATGCATATTGTAAATGTTATTTCTACTCCGTGCGTTTGCGTTCAAGTACAGTAATAATATAAAGAGATACCCTTAATAAATATAACTAGAAAGAAGTATTTTGAAATATTGCATAATATAATTACACAATACTTCCATGGATTTGTAATATTATAATCTCAGCAAATATTACCAAATATGATTTAGTAGATCTAAATGTACTGAAACATTATTTTTTGTGTAAACTTTAATAGTATGTATAATGTCATAATAAAATACACTTGTCAAAAAGAACCCTTGTTATTTAATCACGTTTAATCTTTCTTAAGAATCGGAATTATAATCTCTTCCGTGTTGTGAACGATTTCGCAAATATTTAACGACAGCTAAATTTTTTTATTAGTGTATGCTTTTGTTGAAATTTGAAGTATATATATATATATAACCATTAATGAAACATTACCAAAACACCAACTGAAACTTGAAATTATGATTTAGGAAGTAATAATTTATTGACAACGAAATTGTAACCCGAATATATATATATATATATATATATATATATATACATAAAGTGTGCATGTTTAGTTCTACATATATTTTAAATATTAAAACTAGATTTTATACAGTTTAACCTTTCTCGATGAGGGGTAAGCTAATATTAAAACTATACTATTTTGACGCTTGTCAAAATGGATGTGGTAAATAGGTTGCTTGTTTTGACTAAACGCACATGTTTGCAGTAGGATATTACTTAAGCGGTAAAAAGGAAAAATGTTTCTTATTTTACCAAAATATAATATAACCACAAAGGAACATATGCAATAAACTCTTAGTAGTTGCATAGGATTCCGAAAAGCATACTTCATCTTTAAAAACCTCTGAAACAGGTTTATCTGAAATAGGTTTCTGAGAGGCAATTCTGGAATAAAAATTTCTTTTGATGCACGTAATTTCTGGAAACGTATCAATGATCTTTTACAGATTATCAATCAATTTTCTCAACCCGAAATATCAGTTTGTGGGATGCTAACAATTTTTAACACTTTCCAACATAGCTGAAAAGTGTTTATGAAATCGGTTTGTCTATCTGTCTGTCAGTCTGAGCTCTAACTCGCGAAAATATTTTCGGATAGTCATGCAATTGAAATATGTTACTGAGCTTTACTATGGAATATTTGGTATTGAAAATGAAGTGTGTAACATTTATAGTTTCTTTACAGGTACACTCAAAATAATTCCATTACATTACGGTCTATGGAGAAAAATATTTTGAGGTTTATTTTAATGATCATACACTAATTCAAGCATATTAAAAATGATATATATCAATAAGGTACCCTGTAGAATATTGTGTGCATAGCTCTTATAGTTCCATTACAGGAATAATCAAAAGAATTCCATTACATTGCGATCTATGGGGAAAAATTGTGTGAGTTTTTTTAATAATGTTTCACTATTTGAACCATATTGAAATTAATATATAGCACGGTGGTGCATTGGGAAAAGCTGCGTATAGCATATTGTGTCTATAGCATTCATCGTTCATTTACAGGGACACACACAAGAATTCGTTTACAGTACTGTCTGTTAACAATAATTGCTGGAAGTTCTTTTTCAGTTGAGCAGAGTGTATTAAAACTTAACTACATTTTTTGCCTTTTACTTGGTGCTTATAAATTCTATAGACTGTATGCAGTACAGAACGAAATATCTCTAGTACATTCCCGTTTATTGGTGGAAATTCCAGAAGGGGATTTTTAAACTGTGCTATGTGTTTCCTAACTGTAGAAAGTTTTAGCATTCTTTGTAGTATATATATAAATCTATAGAGCATATACAGGGCTACTCAAAATAATTCAGATATTTTCCGAATATTGTTGGTAATTCCTGAAATTGTAATTTTAATTGTGTTATGTGTTTTCCATTTAAACATTTTAAACGGTAAAGATTTGTTAAAATATTCTTAATGTGTTGCAAAGTGTTTCATTATCTATGCTGGATGCATGATTTTTCGTTCTTGTTAAGTAATGTTCATGTACAACAAATATAATGAATTAAAAGCAGTAAAATAAACATTAAAACTAACAGCATTAACATTAACATAAAAATAAATTACATTATTCGGTGTGTCTTGCACATGTATAAATTCTGTTTCGCAGATGAAAGTATTCACTTGAGAATTTAGAAACCGGTATTCCGGGTAGTGACACTGCAGTGTAGACCTGATTAAGACACTGTAGAATGTGCTCGAAAACTTTTAAGAAAATTACGAGCAAGAAAATAAACTTCTATTTTAAAAATGCTTCTTTAAATTTCTAAAACATGTTGGACTTACATGATTCTAAAAATAGAGGAACGCTTTTTGGAATCACGGATACCTTGGAAGAGGTTATATTTTATTATCGAAAATTGTAAAAAAGATAATGGCTAGATTAAGAAACGTTTGTCTTTTTTTTTTGACAGTGTACTATGTGGGTTTATAGTTAATTGCTACTTAACATATTTAGTAAAATTTCTTTTCTATTAATAATTGAGTAATACCTTTTTCAGAAGTATAACAGCAATTCCTTCTTTTCCAGAAGTATAACAGTAATTCCTTCTTTTCCAGAGCTTCTTTTCCTTTTAAATTTATTAATATTTTATTTTTAATGTTTTTAATAAGAGCTTAAGTAATACATTTACTTTCACGTTTTTATATTCACTTTAGGCATTTTTATTTATTTGGCAAATATATTATAAATTAATCTGATTACTGAAAATACCAAGTTGATTACACTACAATAATTAATGCTACCATTTACCCTACACTGTGAAAAAGGCAAATGCTTCATTTTATACAAAAGTATAATGTACCCTCGAATGAAAATATAATATATTCTATTCCGAGTTAACTACGATACCGAAACGCATTTCGTTATTATTAGAAATATCAAAAACTAATAGATTTTTGAGATTTAAAGAAGCATTTATAAAGAAAAGTTTATTTTACTGCCCGCAATTTTCGCAAACATTTGTGAATAGATTGTATAGAGTCTTCTCTACTCAGAATATCGGGTTCTCGGACACTATCAATTCTCAAGTAAACATCTTTAGCTGCGTACGTCAATTTATACATGCAAGAGTAACAAAATGATATTAATTAAATGTTAATGTTAATGCTGTTAACTTAAGATGTTTGTATGTATAACATGTTTGTTGAACATGAAAATATTTAAAATAAGAAAGCATTCTTTTTTTTTTTTTTTTTTTTACTGAAGTAAGTGTTTGATGAAAAGATTGCAAAATGTTTTTAAAAACTTTAAAACCCTAGATGTTAACAGTATAAAACTCTCTCTGAGGGATTTCGTCTGCAATCCGAGCCATTATCCAGGAAGAAAAAAATCAGCGGAGAATATAGTTTGATGTTGATCAAGACTAGATGCTAGGCGACAGGAAACTCTTTACTGACATGTGTAAATGGACGAAACCACTGTTAGTGAGGGGGAGAAGGCTCAACTCCATGACTCCTTCGGTAGACCGTACCTTCCTGTGACCTGAAATAGTTCGAACTTGGCTTTTGGAACTACTTGGTATTTGGTAGGACAAAACATCGTTACATCAGTTGTTTGCCTGTGATAATATTTCTAAAATTCCAGAATTTCACAGCTCTTAAAATCAGAGGCCTGTATAATGGCTTCCGCTCTATTAATAAATATTTCAATGTCACTGATTAACAGTGTAGATAGAGCAGTGGCAGGTCTGTTTTTGCTAACATCCTGTATATGCTCAATAACTCTCATCCGGAATTTTGATAGCATTCCAAAAACCTATATTCCAGGTTAAAGAAACTGATGAAAATAATATACAAAATTCGCAGAATGATTTCCGGCGAGAAGTAGCAACAGAAGAAACATCGTTTTCATAAATATTTTTTAAATCTTGAAAATATTATTTTCTGATTTTACTAATGATAAAGAACACATTTAAGAATCTTTAGAACTTCTTAGAGGTTATTGTATATTATCGTTTGTGCTTGTATTGTATTTTACTAGATTAAGAAACATAGCATTTGCCTTTTTTTACAAAGTACTGTGAAAAAAACCACAGCAACAACAAGAAAAAAAACACTGTTATTCTACATTCGACATGGTAGCGCACACAATGCTCCCAGATATACTGGCATAATCATATATATTATTTCTCCTGTCAACATCCCTTTTTCTTAGAAAATACGAAACGGAGAACGAAGAATGAAATACCATATGAAAGGACTTTGAACAGGCTTCTGACATAGCACACTTAGCATTTCGTTAAAACATGTTTTTGATTAAAAATAGCTGTTAATTATAAATTAAATCGCCATTGTTTTCATAACTGAAATGAAAGGTTTTCCTGAAATTTGTGTTGCCACAGAAATAAAATACCGCATTATATCATGTTCAACAATAATTATAAAAAGAAATAAACAGTACGAAAAAGATAAAGTATGATTTTTCCGCCCGGTTAATTTAATATTTCTTTTTAAACAGCAAAATTGAAATAAAATAAAATATATGCTTTATTATATTATAAATGCATTAAATTTATTTCGTGTTTTTCGAGAATAAGCGGATGACGTCATCTTTTAATCCAGTTAAAATACGATTGTTAATTTTTTTCTCGCGCGTGCTTTTTGAAAAAAATATCGAGCCTTTAATCGGGTTTTTATAATTTTATACGTTCGTCATCTATTATTATATTTATCATGTTTGTGTATATGCGTACTGTAACGGAGTAATATAGTACATTAACTTATTTAATGATTATCTTGGCAAAGTAAAGAAAATGGAATTGGCGAGAGAAGAAAATTTGCCAACATATTATTTGGCAACCTATTCACAAAAATTATTTTATCATAAAACATACACAATGATCAATATATTATAAAACATACAATGTTTAATTTAATATAAAACACATGCAATCTGCTTTACCGGGTTACCATACGAAGCAAAATCTTGCCAAAATCGTCGGATTGCCTAGGCATAAATTCACCCTTTTGGCGCCAAAAAGATATCCCAGTGCATCTGCAACATCTGTACCTTATTGAAATGTACAAGCAGAAGTAAATTTTTTTATAAATAATATTGGTACAGATGCCGCAGACGCACCGGATGTTTTTTTGGCACTAAAAGGACGATTTTATGCTTAGCCAACACGTCGATTTTGGCGAGATTTTGCTTCATATGGCAACCCGGTAGAGAAGATTGCGTGTGTTTTATATTAAATTAAATATTGTATGTTTTATAATAAATTGATCATTGTGTGTGTTTTATAATAAAATAATCATTCAGTGCGTTTTATGATAATAATAATAATAATAATAATGGGTACTTACGCATTATATGGGAAGCTCAAATACAATTGCGCAAATTAACTAATTATAGTAACCCTAATATACATATATATATATATATATTTATGCCTTTATAATGCTTTTTATGCTTTTATAATACCACACCGGTTTGTTCAATACTTTAGTATATTTTATGTATTTATTTATTTATTTTATATTATTTGCCCTTTTTAACAATGTTATGTATTTAACCAGTGGACCTGTGCAAGGATTTTGCACTGCAGTCTAATAATTTTTAGAAATATCTAATATTATTTAGATGCAGGTTTAAACTTCTAGAGAAAAATTAAGGATAAAATATCTTCAAACAGCATTAGTCAAGCGAGAATATCATCTCATTTATTCCTAACAGTAAAATCCGATCGAAGATAGAAAAAGGCATGCGCGAGGGGAAAAATAACAATTGTATTTTAACTGAATTAGAGGATGACGGCATCTTCTTCGGAAAAAATACGGACGAAGAAAAATAAATTGAAATATTCTTAAATTACAATTCAATCTTATACAAAAAATTATACCTTTTATGCTACACGTGTAAAATACCACTGCTTCTGTCAATCAATATTATTTATTTTTTTCTAAACGTTTCAATTTTAATTTTGGTTTTTAATCATAAATATAAAAAAACCCGTGCGAAAAGTCACATTTTACCTGTTTTGTACTATTTATTTTTTATAATCACTGTTGAGCATCATATAATGCGGTATTTTATTTTTGTGGCAACATTGATTTGAAAAAGCTTTCATTTCATTTATGAAAAAACAATCCAGAACACATATCTTATTTCTGTTGTCAACATCCCTTTTTCTATGCACATACAAAACATACAACGATGAAAAAGGTATTATTAGAAAAGTTTTTGAACAGACTTCTGACATAGTACACTCACATTTCGTTAAAACGCGTTGTTGGATTAAAAAAAAATAGTTAATTAAAAATTCATGCTAAAACGTACCAGGAAATAATATCAAAGATTTCAGTGCGAAATCTTTTCACGGATCCTTCTTGTCGACATATATACATGCAGATATATACATCAAAAACATTATGACTATCATCCAAAAACCTTCTTTGTTCACCATTAGAAACGTTTTCAATACATGCTTGCAAGTATCCTATTAATGTGTGTTATTTGTTTGCAGACAAGGCGTTTGAAACGTCCCGGTGCAAGTCCGTAAATTTTCATAAATTTCACGTCAGCGGATTGTAAACTCGGTAGATCCGTCTCATAACGTCCCAAAAATTTTGTATTGGACTCAAATACGGATAATTAGGCGATTACGCTAATAGGTTTAACCCATCATATTTGAGTCATGCATAAAGCCATGCACACACCCGTTCTTCTGACATAGGAAGTTATTCCGCTGGAACAGTCAAATGCCGTTTGGTCGAACAAGCGTCATAAACGGATTTAATTTTCTTGTA
This sequence comes from Maratus michaelseni, assembly GCA_963931845.1. NCBI lineage: Eukaryota > Metazoa > Arthropoda > Arachnida > Araneae > Salticidae > Maratus > Maratus michaelseni. The sequence goes on from OZ007588.1 coordinate 432,528,693, forward strand.
ATGATATTCATGTAATCCACAGCCTTCATTTAAAACATTGTTTATTTTTGTACATAACAAAGGAATACTTTTTTTTCTGTCTTTAAGTTTAGCAAAAGAACAAGCTAATAGGCAGTTATTCGGATTGTAGTATTCAGATTGTCATATTTTAATATAGACAATGCAAAACATTCTAACTTCGGCTTTATTTTGCTTAAACTACGTTCATTCATTATTTTTATTAGAACGTTCTTGCACAAAGTTGGATCGAAAATAGTTTTTCCGAATGTTATACTTGTTCTATATTTTTATGTGTCGTAAGTGTTGTATATGTCATAAAGTATATAAACATTGAAAATTATATAAAATTTAGCATTTCAGTACTTCATTATACTCTACCAGGGCACCGCGGATCCTTTATTTTGAGCACCACAATTTCTAAATATTAAACTTGGCATTGTTTACTAGCAGAATTCCTGTCATTAAATATGGATCACAATACTTTTCTATTCAATGAGTTGTGAGAATCCTGTTTTTACAAAGAATTTATTAAATTACTGATTCTTCAAAATTTATTATCTACGTTCTTTAATTATGTTTCACACATACTTTTATTGTAATTTCAAATAATTAATTCACTATGATATAAATATTTTTTGTGCTAAAATATGTGAAAAACAAAACAAAATTAATATTCACGTAACTATAGTGTGCTAAGCAATTATATTCCATGGGCTTTTTAGAAGTTTTCTAAAATAAAGAATAACACTCATTGAAATATTTAGAAAATAAACTAAAATACGATATTTTTGTAGCAGAATAAAATTTAAAAAGTAATTTTCAATGTATTAATATTTATTTATTTTATATGAACATTTTCAATTCACTCACACGTGATCGCGTTATCTTGTCAATGTAAAATCATTTATTAGAAATTCTTAAAATATTATGAAGTAAAATTATAAAATTTGTTATAGTAATTCTAAAAGTCTTTATCTGTCATTTTAAACGTACATTTTTTTTATAAGGCATGTTTTGAATATAATCGTAAATACATATTAGAATTTCTTTTCTATTACTCTGAAATGTGCTTAAATATCTAGTAATTAATTTTCGAAATGCAAAACCTTCGGCTTTACTAACTACTAGGCTAACTTCGGCTTTATTTTGCTTAAACTACGTTCATTCATTATTTTTATTAGAATGTTCTTGCACAAAGTTGGATCGAAATTAGTTTTTCCGAATGTAATGATATTCCAAATTTCTTTTGCCGTCTCATGTCTTAGAAATTCGATAAGGAATAATTATTTCCTGTTCGTAGAGTCTTTCTATAAAATGTTTGTCAGAAAGATACAAAACATAATTTACTGATTCTAAGTTAAATCTTTTGGCCATTTATTTCGAAACCAAGGACTTGTTTATGTCTTTTAATTGACATTAAATGAAAGTATTTGCCATATTATTAAGAATCTTAAATAATGTAAAATAATTAAAAAATAAGATTTAAATAAGAAATTAATCTACCTATTAAAACCGTTTATTATGGCTTAACTACCTATTAATTATGGTTATTTTTTTTATGTTTTTATATATATTTAATTAACTTTTTTTTAAAGGATCTATGATTAAACATTTAAAAAAAAAGAGAAATAACCACATAGAATATGTACAGGAAAACTTTAGAGGTTTCAATCTTGGCAGCAAAACACAATATCGCATTCAATTAAATAGCCAAAACATGCATTTTTATAAATAATTTAAGCATCTAAATATCAAACTTAATATTATTAATTAGCTTTAATTGTCAATTGAAAAAATGCGTTAATCCATTCTCATTTCATTTAAATATCATAGAAATATCTTGGATTTTAACATCCATACTTTTCTGAAATTCTTTTATACTAACACTAAATTGTGAAACTGATACAAAACAGATAAGAATTACAAAAGAGTTCGAAAAACCCACTCTGCCGCACAAAATGTAATTACACCATACAAAATCTCTCTTTTGCTTGTATTGTAGGAATAAAGACACGGATATAATAAGATTCCAATTTAATTTTTTTTAAAAGTTATTTTATATTTAAAATTAATCTCCAATTTCATTAATGCAGTCATTGGATCAAAGTGTTTTTGAGAACATGATACGAAACTGCATAAACTAGCCGTTTGGAAAGCTAATGCTGGACGAACATATACTATGGAAGAACAATGAGTTTTAGAATGATTGAAACAGAATACACTACTTTGAAGGATTTTACGTACTGGATTGTCGAAGGTGGCAAGAAGTTTAACCAACGATTCTACAAAAATCATGGTGGAATATTATGGCGCCAGAGAAGCTAAATGATGAAAATGAAGCTGGTAATGACTAATCTTCTTTGTACAGAATGACTTCCTGTTGTTGGAAGTTTTGCTGAAACATATATAGCGCTGTGGATAAAGGCAGATGAATAGCAAGAAAGTACAGATGATATTGTGCAGACATGGTTAAAGCCGCTAAAAAGAAATCATTAATCATGAAACGATGTCCATCAGAAGAAAATGACCTATTTCCAAGGCCTAAATTCTACTGTATACTATTGGAAACATTGAGCAGGAAAAGGAGGCTGCATCTGCAATTCTGATGACACTAATACATTATTGTAACATTGCAGCAAAGAAACATTTATCATCAAACAACCAAACAAAAAAAACTATTAAGGACATCTTCAAATGAAAAATCTTATTGCCCATTTTATAAAACCATTAGAAGTGTACTTCATATGCAACATCTGCAAATCTGATTACACTAATACAATGGAGGACCATTGCAGCAAAGAAACATTTATCATACAAAAAACAAAAAACAATCCAAGACTTTTTGAAATCAGCAATTTCAATATCCATGTTTGTAAAAGCTTTAGAAGTGTACATTATAAGGATTGTCCTGTAGTACCATAAAAATTAATAAATTGTGTGTAAAATTATATTTCGTCTATTTACTTTGTAATATTTCATATAAATCCGATTTATCATAGTTTTTTTTATGATCCCAGATGACTTTAGTCCAGATTAACGCGGATAATGGGGATTCTGCTGAATTATAATAAATGTAAGCAAACTTCGTACATTATAACGTAACAAGATAATTATGACGTTAACTTAGTGCAGATTTAAACACATTACTACAAATGTTACATAAACAATTTTCTTCGTAACACTATGGTAGAAAAATTATTATTAAAATTGGTTGTCCAGGTACCAAATCTTTACAGTAAACATCCCGATGACAGATTGATATTGTGGACGAAGCAGATATATCATGAAGTTTATAACTATATAATTTGAATATTAACTGAAATACAAGTCAACAACAGTCTTTAATGTTTACTTATTTTTTATGACTATAAATCAGTTAAGACATTAACCTAAAGAGATATTGCAGAGAAAGCATTCAAAATTTATATGCAAGTTATAAATATATTATACAGTAATATTAACTAGAAATCGTTATATTTCTTAAAAACATGTTATTTGAAGACATAATTACGGAATTATTCTTAAGCAACATAGAAAAGAATTACTATTTTTCTGTATTGTAAATTGAAAAGTGCAAAATTTGAAGCATTTTATATCATTTGTGCTCTTAAGTACATTTTAGATAAAAACATTTAAATCAAGTAAAAATAAATATAAAAAAGATCTTTATTATCTTTAATGTCGATATTACGTTGTCTTTATCCATTAACGACATCTGCAGCACCATCTGTTTAGCTAATGTTTTATATTCAGTGAATAAAGATATTAAATAAGAGTTAATATTTGGTGCAGGGAAGTGTTTCAACCTCACAGAAACATAGAGATTTAAAACTGGTGTTTCAATATCATTATAAATCGATGTTATATGTTTATTTTATGTGAGTAGAATGCAGCTTTATTGATTTTTTAATAGTCTATTATTGATAATTTTTCTTTAAATGTACATTATATTCTTATTTGGATTTAAACATACAATTCCGACTTTATATCAGACGACTACAAAAGAAGTTTATTGATTAATAGTTAATGTTATTTTTTATATGTCTATTTAAGTAATGAATATAAATATTATCTTAAATATTAGGATTTTACAGGGTATTAGCAATGTTTAATGGAATGGACTACATATTCCGCTTTGACTTGTGTTGTTTGACTGATCAGTTGGTCCGTTATTCCTATCTACTATTTAACTTGCCTCTGTGATAATCTCTTTTTAATTTCACCTGATAGTTGTTGATCAAGTTTGAGCGAATATAAAGCGCTTCAAGCATGGACAATGGTTGCATTTTACTTGTCATTAGAGACTGAACCGGTGATAATTTTCTCAAATACTTTAATGATCGTATCACCCAATAATCTAAGTTTTTCTGCCAACTCCATATTTTAACCATAACCATATTTTAAAATTTACTTAATTTTATAATATTTAATGTATATTTCACTGTAAAAATTATCAATGTTTAAAGTCTAATCAAGAAATAGAGTCTGCATATACCTATAGATACATATATATATATATATATATATATATATATATATATATATATACAAGTAGGGTGGATAGATTTATGAATTAATATTTGAAATATTTGAAAAAATATTCTGTAATTTCTGTAACCAATATTCTAAAATTTCTGCAAAAACTATTCTCTCATAAATGGAGTAACATAATGCTACAGCAAAAAAAAAACTTGTTCATTCTCTAAAATAATAAAACCTGTAAAAATTATTATGAATTTGTTAAATAATCCATGTTTTGAGAGAAAAAAAAAGAGATATGAGTTGATTGCCGGATATTGGCGAAATAGGTTTTCTTATTCTGTTGATATTATGAAACATGAAAGTACAAGGGGTGATCAAGTGAAAAGGTACGAAACGACGTAAAAACGTAACAGTTAAATATTTGCATATTCTGCCATGGGAGAACGTAGCGAGACATCTCGGGATGCGATTGGAGTCTCTGACTGGGATAGGAGCATGCGCGGGCGCCCGTATGCGCAGTAGAGAGCAGAGGATCTTATCAAAAGCGACGTCCAAATGATGCGGCAGTCCGTAAGAGGACAGGATGGCGTTCGCGTTGCAAAATTCGACGACTGAGGAGCAGCGAGGTGTTATCTGATTTCTGACAGCGGAAGGTGAGAAACCGGCAGCTATTCATCGCCGGATGGTGACAGTTTAAGGGGAGAAATGTGTCTCTGACAAGTCTGTCAGAAAATGGAGTGTCCGTTTTCGTGCAGGCCGTGAGAGTCTGGGTGATGACCCGAGACCAGGCCAGGCAAACACTGTCATCGTGTCGTTTCATACCTTTTCATTTGATCACCCCTTGCATATTTTTATATACATACTTTTATACCATGACTTTCCAGAATTAGAATATAATATTTAATTTCATATGTAATTCTATTATATTTCTATATGCTTATATATTTCAGATCAGTACCTATAATGGTTAAATTTATTAAAAATTGTTTTGAATGTACACATATATACATATATTTTAAATAATTAAGAATCGTGTAAAAATAATCCATGTTTTTAGAAAAAAAAATTCGATATGAGTTCATTGCCGGATACTGACGAGGTTGCTTAATTTTCTTACTATTGTGAAACTAGTAAATTTTTTTTTTATTTTTTGCTGTGTATTTTACGCTCAGAATTATCAATGTTTCAAGTAATCCAGAATTTAAATGTATATAAATATAGAAATTTACTTATAATGTTTGTTTTACATTTTATAGTAGGGTGTTATTTAAACTATTTTTAATTGCTTAAAGCATTGTATTTATTTATTTTATCTCTAAATCTTTTAGTTTTTCCTGTTTGTAGTAAAGAAAACGCCGAAGTAAAAGATAGATATGTTACATATAATGCTTATATATTTCAGATCAGTACCTATAATGATTAAATTTATTGCAAATTGTTTTGAATATACATATATATGTATACATATTTTAAATAATTAAGAATCGTGTAAAAATAATACATGTTTTGAGAAAAAAAAAAAAATTCGATATGAGTTCATTGCCGGATATTGGCTAACTTTCTTAATTTTCTTACTACTATTATGAAACTAGTAATTATTTTTTAAATTTTTTACTGTGTTTTTTACGCTCAGAAGTATCAATGTTTCAAGTAATCCAGAATTTAAATGTATATAAATATAGAAATTTACTTATAATGTTTGTTTTGCACTTTATAGTAGCGTGTTATTTAAACTATTTTTAATTGCTTAAAGCATTGTATTTATTTATTTTATCTCTAAATCTTTTAGTTTTTCCTGTTTGTAGTAAAGAAAACGCCGAAGTAAAAGATAGATATGTTACATATAATGCTTATATATTTCAGATCAGTACCTATAATGATTAAATTTATTGCAAATTGTTTTGAATATACATATATAGGGCAGTTGCAATTGACGTCACGTTGGAGGTAAACAGTACAAATAGGCAGTTCTGATTGGTGGAATTACCCTTACCTCCAAGTGAATACAATGGTTGATCAGCTGATTGCAACTGCCCTATATATACATATTTTAAATAATTAAGAATCGTGTAAAAATAATACATGTTTTGTGAAAAAAAAATCGATATGAGTTCATTGCCGGATATTGGCTAACTTTCTTAATTTTCTTACTACTATTATGAAACTAGTAATTATTTTTTTAATTTTTTACTGTGTATTTTACGCTCAGAAGTATCAATGTTTCAAGTAATCCAGAATTTAAATGTATATAAATATAGAAATTTACTTATAATGTTTGTTTTGTACTTTATAGTAGCGTGTTATTTAAACTATTTTTAATTGCTTAAAGCATTGTATTTATTTATTTTATCTCTAAATCTTTTAGTTTTTCCTGTTTATAGTAAAGAAATCGCCGAAACAAAAGATACATATGTTATATATAACCTTTTATAATGAATATATTGCAAAGATTCTTGTATTTTTATGTATAGAAGTAACCTTTACTAAGCATTATTTATGGTAAGTATATCGCGCCATCTACCGGCGAAAGTAGCCCTTTAACGAGTCCGAAACTAAGGGGTGATTGTGAAGGCCGTATGAGGGGAGGAAGAATCGAGTTTGGCCGTGCCTGAGCGTAAAGCCGACAGAGTGAAAAATATCCCATGTCGGTAATTGAACCCGGGCCTTCAGAAAATCACTCTGAGACTCTACCACTGAGCTACAAGGAACGATAGCCCAACTCGTCATCCCTCACTCTTATGTATGTCAGACAGGGTGCACATGATGGAAACTGTCATCGTTTGTTACTCATTAGTTTCGGGCGAATTTCACTCCTGAAAAATTAATTGAAAAATTAGTTGAAATTTACCTTTATAACGTTTCGACAAAACTTCTTTGTGAATAACCTTTCCACTTTCAGCACCAATACGTGTACACACACGAATGAATACCAGTAAACCCTGAGAGCTGCGACTCCAATAATGCAGCATTACGCATGCTTTTTTCTGCATATTTAGTTGAAGCGTTTTTAACAGTTTTTACTATATCATTTCAGGCATTTTTAGAGACAGGAGGAGGCATATCTATTAAACCACAAGACGTCTGTGCCCCAGTTAATCCTTGTCCAGGTCATCTGAAAACATATAGAAACTTTGAATTAATTTCTGCACATTTCTATGAGCTACCAATCATTGCAGAATTTCTGAAGGAGGAAACAATACCACAAACAGTACATACAATACTGATTCTTTCTGACAGGCCGAACACAACTTCAGATTCAATTTTTAAAGATGAGTGACTATTTGAGAAACTCATGCAACCCTCCATAACAGGAATAAAAAATTCAATAAAAATGAATCCGTCATATTCTGATGCCTCCAATTTCGAGATAAAATTTAGTTTGTTGTCAGAAGCGCTTAGTCTCTAAATTTTTGGATTTGTAAGTTGATTGCATTCTTGTCCTTAGTCTTACACCTGATTTTCTAGTAGTTTTATCCATGCTTAATTTCAACTAGTAAATATAACACAAAAAATATCGTACTAATAAATCGCAGCGTGAAAAATCAACTCTGCCTCGTGACAAACACAAAGTTTCCACCAAAACAAACACTCTGGGAAAATTTAGTTATTTTCACATTTAAAAAAAACAAACCATCGGAATTAAGACTAATAAACGAAGTCAATGTGTAGAAACCCTTCACAATGGGAATTTCTTTTTAAAATGCCGATAAGATGGAAGAGAGATAACGAGCGAGATAACGAGATACGAGCGAGCGAGCGAAACGTAAATAAACGAATAGCTGTAGCTGTTCTGACTGAAAGGCGAAACCTAAGATTTTTCGTTGTGTTGTCAGATATTTTTAGTGATAATTTCTGTTCTAAATTGAATTTCTGTAAAATTCTTTTTTGCATTGTATTTATAACATTTCAAGGTACCCATAATAAATTTTGAAAAATTGAAAAATGGACTGTTCTTCCGGGCTCGTGGTTCGGTAATACGAACAAAGCGGGACTGAATCAACTCGTCAGACTCCCAACGACTGGATTCAAGGGACTGGATTTTGGATTTCATTCAAACTAATAACGTTATTACGAGTTGGCCCCATTACCATGACTTATCTTAACGCCACTTTAATTATTTATGCATTTTTACTTATTTTTTCTTGCAAGTAAAAGTTTTAAAATACAAGAATAGTAGTAAAATTTAATTAATGAGTTATTTTTACATTATTAACTCACTCAAACGTATCAACTATTATGATTATTAAAGACAATATCAAAATACTTCTAATAATATCTGCTGAATGAGAAATTTTATCCTTATCTATCATGATTCATAAAATTAAAAAAGTTTTTTTTTGTTTTTGCTGTCGACTAAAATTTAATTATTTTTTTTAATGTATAGTTCGGAATTCTTAAGTTTGTTAATTTTAACGCTAATATTCTACACTTATACGGAATTATTATTCAAATATGCGTACCGAAGAAAGCTCCTTAACATAAATACTAGTATAATTATAACTAGTATAATTAGAAATAACTAGTATAATTTATCATTCAACTGCATTCACATAATTATGAAAATTACGCACATTACATAATCATTAAGCATAAAGAATTGAAATGAATCCATTGAAATGTACTGTTACATAAAATTATATTCGAATATTATAATATTATACGAACACTTGTAGAAATAATATATTTTATTTAAATAGGCAAAACAAGTTCTTGAGTAAGTCAAAGTAAGTTTTCGATAATAAATTTATTAGAAAAATACTATGAAAACTTTAATTCTAGGAATCATTTAATATACAATATTTATAATTATAAAATTGTTTTGTTTAGGTAGATCCAATATATTTTAATTCATATTATTGTGTACATATGGTCAATTAATCTATTAGCATATAACGACAACTACAAAAGTTTGAACTGCACACAATAATATTACGTAATGTAATATTCTTAAATAATAAAATATGAAAGTACAAATTTTAGCCATTACACTTTATATTTACGAAATTTTTTATAATAATTTTAAAGCAGAAATACTGTTTAAAATATCGGGGATTAAAAAAATCATTTGATTATTTTACGCTATGAGAAGTGGACATATACATACATATTTAATATTAAAAAGCCTTAAAAATATAATTGCTTAAAATAAACAGTGGTTTAAATGTTTTAATATATTAGATTAAAATTTGTCCATACATAGATCAAATAACTGATAAACACAGAGATAAAACAAACATCTTTATTAGTACTGACGCGGTCCCCTTTTAGTATTTATCTTTGGAAATTTAATTGTATGAATGATTAACTATAAATTTAAACAATCCTCATTTCTTCAAAGTACAAACTTTCATAACGACACACATATTTGTTCTGTATTCTCTTATCTTGAATATATAGCACAGTTGCTGAATGATGAACATGTTAATAGATGTTGAGATGTAGTCGTCTTGAATTTAAAACCATGACATGAATCATCAACATGTATGAGTTTAACAGTTATCCTGAAAGACTTGCAGGAAACAATGTTTTCAATATCAAAGGGCGTGACTAAATTTTTCACATTGTCATTCACAGATATGCATCGTTGGAATGTCCCTGCAGTGTCTGCAAGAAAAAACTATATGTTTACCCAGTAACTTGCAGATCGAAGTCTAAGGTTCATAGTTGGAATATTGTATACCGGATGATATATTTATCGCGTGGTTCTAAATACCAACACATGTCCCCTTGTGTCAAACATTGTTAATGGGGATTTTTCTAACCGTGACACGTTCAAAAACGGTTTACGCTCGTGACACCATAAAAAATGAAATTTTTCATTGACATTAGCAGAGAAAGCCTTTCTAATAGTTAGTTTATCAAAAATGTAGCCTTTAAAAAGTTCTCTAATTGTAATCGGTTATACTGGATCATTAAGATAAATTTTGGCTGCAGTGTTTTTTTTTTCGATGCTACAAACCGTTACATCAACGGATGGTTTCTTTCAGTAAACGTGTGCTTTCGACCACTCATTCTCTTCGCCATTGATGTTTTTCTTCCTATTCGAATTCCAGTACGACAAATGAACAAACAAAACGCACAATGATCTTAGGGGCTGCAACGTGCTAAATATCTGATATATCTGACACATTGTACTACCTATACTGAAAAAAGAAATCTCACACCTTCATAGGACTCTCGGATGTAGAATAAAACATGTAGCGTATCAGCGGTGTAAAAAATCTTCTAGCGATAATTGTTTGTCTTGAATACAAAACCTGTTCAAATCTTCAACACTTATAATGAACACTTGTTTTATTATCGTGACAATTAGGTAAAATGTTTTTGATGAGATAGAAAAACAATTAGGTAAGTCTATTTAGTACTGTAGTCATCCAATACTGGACATGACAGGGATTTTAACCGATTACGTACGGTTGAGATAGGCTCCCACTCCGTAGTCTAGAGGGACCAGCGAAGGTCCTGTACCCAGGCTAGGCCCGTCGCATCCTCATCCCCGAGAAAGGCAGCCCAATAGGAGAGAACCGCCGGTCCAGGAAATAGAGAGAAGCCAGTACGTGAGAATTACTCTACCGCCAAATCAGAACATAGAAAGCCTACAGAGGTGATCTCTAGCTCTTTGCGGAGGATCAAAACCAACACAAATAACGAACAATCATGCGTCAAGCATATATTATGAAACACTTTTCAACGCATGCAGAAGACTGTAACGAAACTTCACCGTTAAATAAGGTGAATGAAGATATGTAAGTAAACCTATTAGTAAACATACAAGTCCAATTTTTCAATTAACATCCACATTCAGAATTGAATTATTTTGTTCAGCCCTGTATATGGTCTATAGATTTTGATATATACTACATAGTATGGTACAATTAATTTCATTTAGAAAATTCACATTTAGCAATTTCTCCAATTGATGGAAATAGAATCGAAATCTTTTGTTAAACCCTGAATATTATCTAAAGATTTTTGTATCCACCCCACATTAAGCTAAAATTTAATTCCGGTAAAAACTTAAAACAAATTTCCAGCAATCACCAACCACAGACGACAATGTACTTTGCTCTGTGCGTAGCATTGTATATGAATTTATTTATTTTCTACAAACTTCTATAAATATGATAACTATAGTTCAGCAGGAAAATGCTTAACATAATTAAAAAATACCTTAAGCAATTCACTCTCATAGACTGTAATACTTACAAGTTCAATTGTGTAGGCCTATATTTGATTTACTGAATTTATACGCACCACTTACTATGCAAAAATTTAGTTAAACTTAAAAACGCAAACCAATGTTGAAAACGCACTTATCACATATAGACTGTAACTATTGCACGTATATTGCAACGGATACATCTTGCGGGTCCCTGAAAATGAACGATAAACGCAATGCACATCATACTTTTGAGTGAGCAATTTATACTGCACCTTAGTAATGCATATAAAATTCATTATGTTTGAAATATTGAAACATTATTAAATTACATTTCAAAAAAATTTTCCATCGTAGAATTCTTTCGTTTGACCCTGTAAATGAATAATAAATTATTTGAACCCCATATTCTACAATCAGCATGTTTTCATAATTGTATATCGATTTCATCATGTAGACGATTTCATCATGTGTTTTCATCAAATAGCGTAGCATCATCAAAATGTACTTGAAACGATTTTTTCCCCATTGACTGCAATATAGAATACTTTTGACTGTCTCTGTAAAAAACTATAAGGGCTAAACTTTTCATTTTCAATAGTTATCATGATATAGTGACAATAACATAAAAAAATTTCAGCCCATTCCGAGTATATTTACGCGATTCAGAGCACGGACGGATGGACAGAGGAGAACACGGCAGACGACAGACGGCCAGACAAACCGACATCATTAATACTTTCAACTAGATTGGAAGAGTTAAAAATTAGTAAATAAAATATAAGATAGCATAAAATAAATAGGAATATCCTCCCTCATAGCCTGCGTATCATCATCAGGGTGAGTACGCCTGGATGCGTCGAACTACAGAGTATAGAAATAAAGCAAAAAGCTGGTCCGGCTGGACCTAGTGCTGGTTCATCGCTGGCTCATCGCCACAGAGAACACTCACCTGCTTTTGGTACCTTAACTGCGTCCTCGGCTCAGCTTCTGGTCATCTTCCTGCGCATAAGGCCGGTTGATTCTGGACCAGTTCGGGACCAGATTGATTCAGGAAGACATGCATGTGGCCAAACAATTAGGTAGAACAACCTACTTAAAAGAAAATATTTGTATACGTTATTATTTCTACTTATTAATTACGAGCTTTAAATATATGTGAAAGAACACATTATAATAATTCTTTTCAATAATGGAAAACACATTTTAATTCAATGAACAGTGTTAATAATTTCAGTTTCTTTAATATTAAAAATTATCTTTGTAAAAAAACTTACATATTTCTCAGAAAAGAATTTTTAACTATCGTTGAAAAGACTAACTGAAAAATGTCATACATTTACTTGTATTCTAAATACCAAATCAAGAATATTCCACACACATTTTGTTTATTATATTCATATTATTATTTCGGCTACTGATATTTCCTGGCCTCACTGCGTACAGAATCTATAAATGTTATCCAAAGTGAAAAGATACATTTCATTATACTATTAAAACTTCATAAAAATAAAAATGATTTTCATTAATATTTTTTACGCATACTTTTTAAAATACTAATCCTCAAAAATATTATCTATGAACTTTTATTTATTTAAGAGCCTTAGTTAAAATAAAATCATTTTATGCACCAAAAATATGAGAATTACAATTTTGCGGTTTCTGGAATCATTATAAATAATAATGATGAATACTTTAGACGTACTTAATTTTCAGGAATTACCAGAGTTTATTATATGAAAAATATTTATAATGAAACGTAAATGTCTATACATGCTGTTTACTCATTTATTTAAGTAAACTAGGTTTATTAGATAGAACATAACTGTTTATTCAATACATTAAATAAACACTCGTTAATTAAGTGCTTCATTTGTATTTTAAACAAGTTTAATCTCTTTCTACATCGTAATGCTACAAAATATTATTCGATTTTCTGCTACAATTACGTTGGTGAAAGGATTAAAGCAACGACACATTTCTCTTTAAAGACTTTAGAATATATTTCTGAATCAAATATTTGATTAAAGATTTTACGCCTTTTTCTGAATTATTCATTTTTTTTAGACTTTTCTCATTTACTGTAATGTTTTCAAGAACGCAGTGTAGTGCACTCAGAAAAAAGAATTGATTAAAACTACAAAACGTTTTGTTGAGTACATTTTGGTTGTTTTAGCAAAATTCAAGTAAAATTGAAACATTTTACTTGAATTAACAAAACATTTTTTGCTGACGATACTTTTTTTTTTTTTTTTTTGGAATTGCAAAAAAAATTTTTTTTTGTTGATTCAAACAAAATTTCCATTTACCTATATTTAAACAAAAAGTTTTGTTTCAATATAGGTCAATAAAAACTTTGTTTGAATCAACAATTTTTTTTTTTTTTTTTTTTTTCAATTTCAAAAAAAAAAAATTGTATCTTTTTTAACGTACGTATATGGACCAAATACATTATTTATTTAGCTCCTACGTGTATTTTAATATTGAAAATTTGTTTTTAATTAACATTTTAAAGTTCTTCGTGGCTCGATTGCTAACCACAAAATAAAAATGTGACTGAATGATTCCTTTGTTTCGGAATCTAATTTAGGAAATAAGTTGTTTCATTTATTCCTCGCCTGCAGAAATTGACCTTAGTCTTCAGCCAGCAAGCAAAATACGTGAAAATATTATTTCAAGAAGTGTTTTTTTTATACTATGTTACTGTCAAGGATATAGCTACTTTAAATATTGATCAATAATCAATTTAATAATATATTTAATTAACCGATCTTTAAGAATGTTATTTTTTATTTAGAAAAACTAGAAGTTATTTAAAATAGAATTAAATATTAGGTTTAACATATACAATTGGAAACGTAAGTGTTTCATGTAGAAAAGTAAAATGTTTTAAACTGTTCTTTTCAAAGTAACTTCCCATAACATCTGGAAATATATAAATATATTTAATTTATGAAGATGTATTTTAATAAAAAAACGCGTCGAGTTTTTATCGATATTTCATTTTCTTATTTGCATAACATTTAGTGCGATAAAAAAGCACCTTTTCTCTTCCATATACTAATTAGAATGCACAAAATATTTTAAATGCTGGAAATACATTGGATATGTGAATTATATGATGGCAGACAGCATGAAATATACAATCATTATCATTGTAACTTCTTATTGTGGAAGTAATTTTTATCCTACATTGTAAAAATTTTCGTGCTGGGTTGAACCAATTTTCGCTGCTGCATTAGCTGCAACTATACGATGGTGAAATCTTGTTACAACATTTGGAGCTCCAGTTGGATCATAGCTCCAAGCGTTGGAGCATTTCGACGAAATTTAGCCAACTTATGTTTGCCGCTACTTCAGCAATAATAGTTGTTTCAAACACGGACGATTTTTTTTAAGAGTAAGCTTTAACCAATATATCGCATGGAAAGTTTCTACAATTTGATATTCTGAAATTTGAAATGACTTCTATATAGATGAGCAGAACAGTTGTCTTTTATGTTTGCAAATTTCCGAGCTTACGCAATGATGATGCTTTCCATTATTATCGTACCCCATTTACTACAAGAACATGTTGATATGTAGCAAAATTTACTGCAATATACTATTTTTTAAAGTATTTTTCTTTTTAATTGTCCGTGCTCAACTGATTTTTTGTCGCCCTTAATTTGTTTTTAGTTGATATTAAAACAGTTTAAGTTATTTACTGCTTCAAATATTTATCTTGCGTACATTTCGTCATTTTACTAGTATACCAGTGGTTGCCAAGTTTAAACAAACATATAAGTGACATACGGCAGAGATAAATGTTTTTCAAATCCTTCTTAATCCCCCCGGTTTCCATTGTACCGTTCAGTGTGCGCCAATCTTTTGTCCCGTAGCACTTAACCTTCCGCCGGGCGAGCAAACTTTCATCACACGAGCGGTCGCGCGTTGGAAATTGTACAACAGGGTAAAAACATTCAATTATTGCTGCTTCATTAACACTTTCCAACCTAGTTGAAAAGTGTTTATGACTTCGGTTTGTCTGGCCGTCTGTCCGTGCTCTCACTCCCGTAAATATGCTCGGATTGCCCTGCAATTTTTATATGTTATAATCGTTATCTATAGTATGTTCCCTATTTCAACGGAAGTGTGTAGCACTTATAGTTTTTTTACAGGGACACTCAAAAGAATTCCGTTACATTGCGGTCTATGGGGAAAAATCATTTGCGGTTTATTTAAATAATGTTTCACTATTTTAAACGCATTGAAATTTATATATATCACTAAGGTGCATTAGAAGAAGCTTAATATGGAATAGGGTGTGCATAGCACTTATAGTTACTTTACAGGGACAGTCAAAAGAATTCCGTTACATTACGTCTATGGAGAAAAATCGTCTGCGGTTTATTTAAATAATGTTTCACTATTTTAAACGCATTGAAAGTTATATAAGGTTCATTACAAGAGACTTACTACAGAATACTGTGTGTATAGCAGTCATCGTTCATTTACAGGGACACACAAAAGAATTCTCTACTGTATGTTAACAATAATTCCTGGAAGTGCGTTTTAAGTTACTGAATGCGATTTTAATTTTAAATCGCTTTTTGTATATTACGTGGTGTGTATAAATTCTGTAGATCCTATACAGGGAAGCACAAAAGTTCGGGAACACATTTCCGTATTATTTAACTCCAGACGGAGAATTTTAAACTGTGCTACGTGTTTCCTAACTGAACTAAAATTTAGCATCCTATGTAGTATATATTCAAATCTATAGATCCTATACAGGGCTGAATAAAAGTATTCGGATTACTTAGATGTTATCTTTTAGCTTATTAAAGAGTATGATTCGTAAAATTATTTTGGAAGCGTTGGAAAGTGTTACATAATCTATGCTTGACGCATGATTTTTCGTTCTTGTTTTAATTTTACAAATAATTTAACATACAAATAACATATAAGTAATCTCTGATCACAATTTTTTAAAGTATTCCGCAATATACTTAGATTTATTTTATTATCATATATTAGAGTTTAAATGTATAGAAAGCTATTTACTACTAAAATGACAAAGTATAAAACTAATAATGAATTACTAAACAATAATTAAGTAATTTCGGACTTACATAATTAGTCATATATTTCATCTACATTATTCGCTTCACATAGCAGGAATAAGATTTGCCTTTTTGAATGCTGTTTACAGATAAACCTTACGCATTTGTTAAACATCACTGTAGAGGATTAATTTTTTACGGCCACGTGTGTAACACGAAGCTCTCTTTTGTGGAGAGATAACTTATTAGAAGTTTCCTCTTCCACATTTTCTGTTGACCGATATATATATTAAGGAAAGCCAACACATCTCGAGGTAAAGACGTAATTGGACCTCTGGATATGAGATGCTCTTTCATAAGGGATTTTGAAAGTGTTCTCAAAAAAGTAATTCTTCGGCTTGGCGCTTCATCAACATTATTCAGTAGAAACAATACACGTGAATATATCCCTGCAATGTTCATCATAATATAAAATATGACAAGAGGCCACTTTCTTGTTATTCGAGTTACAGAATAAGCTGTACACATTTTATCGCAAGTGTCAAAAACTCCTTTAGTCATATTGTAATCACGAATTAGTTCAGGTTTCAACTCTCTGCAACAATATCAGTTTTAGCATGAAGACTAGATACTAATACCACAGCTTTGTTTTTTTTGGTACATATAAAACCAGTGTTTTTTTTCTGAAAAACAAAGATAGATGTACCCACAACTCAATGTCTTCCTGGTAAAAATTCTAAAGGAATTTCTTTTTTATTTTTCGTTACTGTACCAAAGAATGTGATTTTATTTTCTAATAAGTAATCATCTAGTGCAGCAGTTCGCAACCTCGGGTACGCGTACCCCTGGGGGTACGTGGTAGTCTTATTGGGGGTACGTAAAAAATACATTGGTTTAAGCGGAAAACACACAAAAAAAGTCAAAATTAAAACAGCATAACAAAACTCTAAACTTTTCGTTTACAAAGAAATTTGTGTAAAAGTAAAATAGGCCATTCTCATAAAATGAAGGAAAATGCCTAAACTTAGATATTGACTCATCATTCGTTGCCATTGTCTTCGCCCACTCCTAATAATATCTTACGATTTCAAAGGTATCCGTTATTTTCTTTTATTGTTCTTTTCTTTCTAGTAATTCTAGAAATATCTTTATAAAACAGGAATCGTAATATCGATATATATCAAGGGAAGCCGGCACATCTCGAGGTAAAGACGTAATTTGACCTCTGGATATGAGATGCTCTTTCATAAGGGATTTTGAAAGTGTTCTCAAAGAAGTAATTCTTCGGTTTGGCGCTTCATCAACATTATTCAGCTTGGCTTCTGGTTTCGAAGACTTCACTTAAACAACATAGTATTCAACAGGGCATCATTAGCATAACTCATAAACGTGTATTAATGGGTGTAGCTTCATTCCTTCTTTGTGGATGCTTAATTTGATATCTTTAGCTGATACTTAGTGTCTTGAGTGATTTTATGTTGATATCGTTCTGTGGCTCAATATGTATAAGTGGTTGTAAACTGGAATTCTAAAGACAATTGCATCTAACATTGCTAACTATCATAAAGAAATTGCTAACGAACGAAAACAAAAATATTTAGGACGGGTTTATGCTAGAAGGGGTACGCATAAATGAGAAGTTCAAGCAAGGGGTACGTGGGAGAAAAAAGATTGGGAACCGCTGATCTAGTGGAAAACTTGAATACCCAGTTATCGGTTGTAAGGTTTTTATCAGATTCATATCTAGTATCTATTTTATCGAAACGAATGCAACGAAGAAACACAAAATTCGATTATAACTCACAGGTGCTCACAGTATTTGTATTTCAGTCCCATCACCAGTCCAGAGCTGCTCAACTTTTGCTTGTTGGCTTTTCATTGCGCCTATAAAATAAAGCAGTTCCATCAGAGCCACAAACTCACTTCTAGACGTCTGTTTACAATCACGTTTCTTATTATACTTAGCTTCTATTCTTTCCCCATATTTATTAGTGCAATCAATTCTTTCTTCAATCATGTTCAGATCAATCAATTTTAGAAAAGTGTTGATTTTAGAAGCAGTCACTTTTGCATATGCAGTTGGTCCTGGTATTTCCTTTATTATATTTTTGTTCTTGGTTTTTGAGGTTTTTACGATTTCCTCTTTCTTCCAGTTTGTGACTATCTTTTCACGTCGAAAAATTTTCATCACAATTATTTTCAGTAATCTCATCATTTGATATATTTATTTCAGAGTCTTTACTTTGATTTTCCTCTTCTAAATTTCCCTCACTCAAATCTTCGTCACATTCAGGAAATTGCAAATCTTCTTCAGTATCAATATTATCACTGTCACTGTCTGCATTCAAAACTTTCGTTAGATAATCCACCATTTCTTTGTTATATTTAAAACACCTTTTTTGTTTAGACATTATTTTAACTAAAATCCTATTAAAACAACTTAGAAAGAATTTCACTGGGAATATTCTACTGAGAGAGAATTTTATAAGCAGGCGCGCGTTGCATAAAGTACAACACCGCAGATGTTCACAGATTAAAATGATAGGTATAACTAATTGCGCAATCTGAAATGCAAATAACTTTCAGGAAGTGGGGAGGGAGATCCAATAGATGAATACAAATGGTTATTAACGACCTCTACTGCTTGAATTGTGTTTTAAAGAAAAAAGAAAGTGAATGTTGTACTTTTTACAACGGCGCGCCCGACGGAAGATTAAAGCAATCGGCACAATCTGGTTCAGATACATCTATTTCCATCTAGCTAAACTAGCAACGCATTATTTCTAATCAACACTTGCTGTTATAACCAAAAGTTTTATTTTCCAATCTTTTTTTTTGTGGCGTTTTGATTTGCGACACTTCGACTCTGTTTTAGTTTTGCATTTACCTTTACTTGTAAAAATAACTATTAACATTCTTTCACAATTTATTGCTAGTTGAGCAGTTTTAGAAATTCTTTATATTAAAATTGTCAAGGAATTATCTTTCCCATCCTCAATTCACACTGCAATGTGCGGTACTGTAACAACCAAATGAAAACAAAATGAACATTAAAATAAAATCATATACTTGTCTTCTTCTCAGACTGAATATCTAAAAATACTTACAAAAAAATCGCTCTGATAGATCATATGTGGTAACTGTAGGATTCATTTTAATACTGAAGAACACACAAACGCTGTAAATTCTGAAAAAAAAGCATTTAAAATCACTGAAAAATTCTTTGATATTTTAAATTAAAAATCACAACAATAAACCACTTTTTCTTTCTAGGAACATATAATATAAGGAAAGTATCGCCATCAAGCTAAAAAAAGATTTTTTAAAATTATTGAGTCCCGTTCCATCCAATTTATTTTAAATTTTCTAATGATTCTGTATGTACATGCTTATATATGTGTGTATATTGATATTTCCTCATATTTTCAGGTCCCCAGAAACTGTTTTGGCGTTGCTAATATGATGTACGAATGTATGTATGTGAGTAAACTCGATAGCGTCCAAACTGCATCTATATATTTAAAACGCTAAGCGATTTCTTTCGACAATCCGTGAGAACAAACTACTGCATCAAATTACACCATTCTTTTTTTAAATGAAAGATATTTGGACACAGATTTGTTATCGTGCATTCATTTGTTCGAAAATTTAATGCATTAGCCGTAATTTTTAATTAAACTTTTGCTTCTGCTTATGACGTCATAAAGTCGGTAACTCCCACTGTTGCGAGGAATAGAGTTTATTCTCTGAACTCCGTGGTTCGCCAATCTTTTGACATTAGTTAATATCAACTAAGTAATATTTAAACATTGAATTGTAAAATTTTAAAAGAACTTACTTAAAATTAGCTAGAATATAATAATAATAAAATATCTAAACATAAACATATCAATATGAATAACAAATCTCACGTAAAATGTTGCAATTTAAATGATTCCAATTGAAACAAGATTCGGAGAGTTATCCCTGACGCCCAGCTAACATAAAAGTACCTATTTTATTTTATTTATTTACACAAAAATTCAATTTTATTATAAAACACCAGGTTGCCATACAAAGCAAAAATCGTCATTTAGGCGCCAAAAATTAACCCCTGTGCGTCTGCGATAATCAAAATTGTTTTGGTTGCACCGCCTATTTCAAAATTAATTAAATCCATGATTATTGTTTCTTTCTCAGATTAAAAATAAGAAAATTTGTACTTCTCTATTATCCCGTCGAACACTTTTCATAACAAATAACTATCGCCAAACTGTAACGCCAAATAAACGGGAGAACGTTGCCATTGAAATATCAAAATAAATAAATAAATAAAATATAAGAATTTTAGGACACGATTGTTATTTTAATTAATGAAATAACTAATAAATCAGTAAAACATATTGAAAAATAGACGCAAATGTCGAATTAAAAACCATTTGATGATGTAACAAATACGTATAATGCTTCTGACATAAAGTAAATCGGACTGCATTTTTGGCGTTTAATTTTACAGTTTGGCGATAGTTTTTTGTTATGAAAAGTGGTCGACCGGATAATAGAGAAGTAATCAGAAAATTTAATGTTTAACGAAATTCAATTATTTGATCGATCGCAAGATATAGCAAGAATATAGTCGCAGAATGGAAATTAAGAAATCTGGAAACAATAATCATAAGCGAACACAAAACTGAAATCAGGCTATGGCTTAGATATGTAGACGACATATTTATTATCACAAATAAACGAATTAATATAGATAACCTCCTTGACAAAGTAAATTCGTATGATAAGAATATCCAGTTTACAATAGAAAAAGAAATAAAGCATACGATCAACTACTTAGATGTAAAAATAACTTATTATATAACTAAAATAAATACTACATTATATAGAAAACCCACAGCAAACTTAAATATAATCTCCTATAAAGCCGATACTCCACTAACATACAGATTAGCAGCCATGAATACATATATAAATAGAGCTCTACATGTTTGTTCAACAGAAAAATCACTAAAGGAAGAATTAAAACTCATTAAAAAATAGGTTTAAAGGCAGGACATCCGAGAAAAACTATACTTAAACTAATTGAAAGAGTAAGAGAAAGAATTGACCATATACAACCAGCACAGAGGAATCTAACATACACTCCTCCTATTCCATATATAAAAGGTGTATCTTTGAAAATAAAACGAGAATTAGAAAAAAATAGGAAAAATAGTCCCACTAACCCCCAATCCATTCCTCTTCAAATCAATAACAAATGAAATAGAAAAATATGAGGAAATACAAACAGCAGGAATATACAGAATAAATTGTCTAAACAGCAGAAATTAATAGGTTACTTACATAGGAATGACAAAGAGAAAAATAGAAGAAAGAATGAAAGAACATATCCGAGATATAAAACTAAATAAACAGTCAACAGCTCTTGCAAGATTATACACTAAAACCCCAATAAAACTTGAAACCCTACAAATACAGAAAATAGCTAACTAAGAAAATTTACATAACGCTTTAATAAGAGAATCAATAGAAATCAATGCATCCAAAACCGCATGCAATGACATGGTACACTCATTACTTGATTGCCGCTGGAAAAAAATGTTGAAAGAGGGGGAAAGAGAGAGAGAGAGAGAATATTGAATGCCGATAGGGGGAGCTCTTCAACCAGAAGTCATATATATAATGGAGAGGAAGGAAGTTGAAGATCACAACTGATGATGCCCTAGCGGTGGGGGGGGGGGGGGGTGAAAGCGCTATTGTCAAGTGGTAGAGATTTTTATTGGAGACTGTTTTTACATTTTTTTAAATGGGGAACTTTTTTAGTAAGAATTTTTAACCATGCTTTTTTAAAATGTCTGAAAGAAAAATTGGTAAAATGTACAAATAGTAAATTGTTATTGTAATTTTTTCCGTCAAGTTTTGACGGGTTCCATCTAGTTTTCATTTAAACTTTTATTTGGCTAATTATGTTATTAATCACTGTCACGAGAACTGTACGCATTTTCAAACAAATTAGAAAAAGAGTTTGGTATTTAATCCATTTTCACATCAATTATTAAATGGATAATTTTATTTCTCAGGCTCATCCTATGCCGATACAAAAGTTGTGTTTTACCAAAAGGTAACTTAATTGAGTAGAACCTTTATAGAAATTCATATAAAAAATAATTTACAATGAGTTTTGTTAGTCTGATAAAAGCGTGGGGAAATTTTGATATTGCTTTTGTCGAGGAAAAAAAAAGGAAAATATGTATATTTAAATAATTTTAAACTCTCATTAGCGTGCTGTGTAAGATAAATTTCGATATTTATTATTATTTTCAGACATTAATCGCAGCACGGACAGATCAAAAAGTCATTGAAAATTACGTTCTAATTTTACAAAAAGGTATCACTTTTATCAATGAAAACGTACATTTTTCTTAGAATATGTGTTCCTTCTCACCACTAGAAACATTTCACTTTTGTTAAATTAAGAACCTTGTTTATTGATGTATAATCATTCTGTATAATCTTCGGAAAGTCGAATGGAGTCATTCAAGGTTATTTTTACCGCGGTCGGCAATGAAAAGACTGCTGCAGTTGGAATATTGGAATTTGTAATACAGCAACCTGTGCCAACTCATATTTAATGAAAGGAGACTTAACTTTTGTTAATATTTTTCAAACTTTTATGATCAAGACAAAACTGATTCCATGCGGAAATGCCGAATTTGAAGTTATAACTTCTTATTTTAAAGTTTAACTAACTTATTTTTTTAATTCTGCGCAATAAAGTTAAAAAGTTAAAATATTAAATAATTTTATGAAAATACTTCATAGACATCTTTTGTAATATTTTCAATGTATTCTTCTAACGTTTTGTACATACATTTTTGTGTGTGTGTGTGTGGTACTCGCTGAGAGTTCTAGTTTCTGGTTTATGTAATGGCCGTCTTTTTCATTAATACTATGATTAATCTATTAATCCGTATTTAAAATGTTATAACTGGTATTCATAAAAACTAACTCCGATTTTTATTTTGATATACAGGGTGAATCTAAACTCTTGGGCAAAACTTTAAGGGATGATAGTACACATCAAGACAAACAATATTAAATAGGAAAGTAAGGGTCCCAAACGTCTTCCGAAGGAGATAGGCGCCATTAAAGTTTAGAGTCCAAATTTTCAAATGATTATAAAAAACAGAAAAAATTGTCGATTCGTTTGGGGTTTTCTCTAAAACTATTCTTTATGTCAGTATTTTCTTGAAAATTAATTTTAAATATAAAGTTTTAAAAATGCCGATAGAGGGCGCTTTAAACTTTGAAGTAACGAAAAACTACTTTTTACCGTTATTTTTTGTATCTCATTAAATGCTTTCAAAAGCTTAGACTTAGACTTAAATTTTGAGCTCAAAATCTGAATCGTTGGGAGTGGTTAAATAGCGCAAACTGAGTTGTGTTCAGGAGCTGAAATTTGAAACACTCTCCCCCCCCCCCTGAACACAGTTCAGTTATTCCCGATCTTGATGTCGTAGACCAGGCAGAAACTACTACCCCCTACACGTAAAATAAACGATAGAGGATGACAAAGTTAAATAAAAAAATTATTACTAATGGACATGACCAATTTCTCCGCGCAAAATAAAAAGAAACAATTTGATGTACGCACGTAGTGCGCAATATGAATGAAGGTTGACTCGTAGAAAATGGTACATACATGATGTTCGTGCGGAATCACAAAAACTGCTCGAAAGAGTGCCCACCAGCAACGATGCAGGTCGCACACCGCCGGCGGAGGGAGTTGCGAACATTAGCGAATATCCCGGGCATCTCCCGGATGTTGCCTGCTACTACGGCAATCCTCGTAACCAAGTCCTCGTCGGAGTCGATAGGGTTTACGTAAACAAGACTCTTCATACGGCTCCAGAGGAAGAAGTCTAGACAGGAGAGGTCAGCCGAGCGTGCCGGCCAATTTGTCGGACCACCCCGTCCAAACCATCGCCCTGGATATGCTCTATCTCTATCCAATGCATTTCGCACATTCGCGCTGAAATGTGCAGGCGCTCCGTCATGTTGGAACCACATACCAGCCATTATGTTGGCTGGAACACTTTGCAGTAGAACTGGAAGCACCTCTTGCACGAATACCAGATACGTACCGCCGTCCAGGCTCTTTGGAAAAAGGTATGACCCGGGCAGATAATCGTGGATAATTCCGGCCCATACATTGACGCTGAAACGTCGTTGATATGAATAAGAACAGGTGGCGTGTGGGTCCGTGTACGCCCAGTTGTGTGCATTGCGCACATTGAAAATGCCTCAGGGGGTAGTAGTTTCTGCCTGGTCTACGACACCAAGATTGGGATTTAACTGAACTATGTTCGGGGGGGGGGGGTTCAAATTTCAACTCCTGAACACAGTTCAGTTTGCGCTACTTAACCACTCCCAACGATTCAGATTATGAGCTCAAAATTTAAGTTTAAGTCTAAGCTTTGGAAAGCATTTAATGAGATACGAAAAATAACGGTAAAAAATAGTTGTTCGTTACTCCAAAGTCTAAAGCGCCCTCTATCGGCATTTTTTGAACTTTATCTGTAATTTTTTTTTCAAGAAAATACTGACATAAAGAACAGTTTTAACGAAAACCGCAAACGAATCAACCATTTTTTTCTGTTTTTTATAAACATTTGAAATTTTGGACCCTAAACTTTAATAGCACCTATCTTCTTTGGAAGACGTTTGGGACCCTTAGTTTCCTATTTAATATCGTTTGTCTTGATGCGTACTATCACCCCATAAAGTTTTGCCCAAGAGTTTAGATTCACTCTGTATATCTGATTCACACAACGCTATCTGTGATCAAGCTTGTTTATCTTAAGTTTTTGATAATTTTTGGGGGGTAGCTTTGCAGATACAGCGTCATCAATGAGAAATTTTGAAACTATTTTTTTTTTTTATTAGCTTAAACAAAAAATTTATTTTTGTTTTCATCTATTTAATAATTCCCTATTTAATAACAAAAATAAATTATTCCTCTCAAAATAAAAATAAAAAGGAAAAGCATTAAACTTACAATCTGTAAATTATGTTTTGTACCTTTCCTGTAAACATTTTAGAGGAAGACTTTATGACATAGAAGTAATTAATCTTTTTTGAATTTCTAAGACATGAGACGTAAAAAGTAATTCAAAATTTTACTACATTCGTTCGAAACTATTTTGATTCCAACTTCGTGCTATAAAAGATTACGAAAAGTAATGATTTAATGTTGTTGCAAATAGAAGACATCTGAAGTTGGAAGAGTTTGTGTTACACTGATTAAATCTCGAAATAGATTAAATTTATTAAGTAGGTAGTTGAAGCGTCTGGAAAGGTTCAAATACCATTTTGTGAAGAATTCCAGTTTACATGCAACCTGGAATAATTTATTGCAATTTCAAATATGTATTGATAAAATGTAGAAAAAATAATTTTTTAAAAGACTTTCGGATTTTGGAAATAAATACCTTTTATACAATTACGCTGTTTATTTTATTGATAATTTGTATTGTTTATTGTTGTATATTTCTTTTTTATATATAATTTTCATTTTATGATCATGAGTCAAGCATAGATTTTGTTACAGTTTCCAACACTTTCAGTATACTGTAAAAAAAAAAAAAAAAAAAAAAAAAAAAGTCACCGTTTAATTCGGTGAAAGGGAAAAACATACTCCTTTGAAAACCCAATAACGGCCATTACCATCTGTAGTCGAAATAATATCCGAAATCTTTTGGGCAGCCCTATATATAATATATAGATTTGTATTAATAATACATAGTATGCAAAAATTTAAATCGTTTAAGAAACACTTAACACAGTTGAAAATTCATTTTCAGCAATTTCCTTGAAAAAGCGGAAATGTATTCTAATTCTTTTTGCAGCCATGTATATTATCTAAAAAAATTAAACAGACAATGTAATATGCAATAAATTAATTTTATTAATTATATTCGCTCACCACAAATGAAAACGGACATCCAGCAATCTTTGTTCATAGACAGAACGTTCAAACCCTTGTTGCGCTCATCGACCTAACCGTTCGGATTTTTACGTGATTTTATTCGAACCTTGCCATAAATACGGGTAACGATCCCTTAGAAAGACACCCAAGGAGGGCACTCCCCCCCTAGGGCTTATATCCTAAGAGTAGCTAATCGGCTTTCATAAATCAACCAACCGACCAACCATCATGGACAGAACTATCAGCCAATTATATTGTGTGTCCCTGAAAGCGAACAATAAATGCTATTCATACCATATACAGTAATCCCTTAACATTCGAGAGGGTTTGTTTCACGGAAACCTCCGCGAATGTCAAAATCGCGAATGTTGAGACTATCCTCCCGTGCATAAAAGGGGGTTAGGTTTTACGATTTTTTTAATGGAAAAAACAATTGAAATGTAAATAGTACATTTATTAAATATTTAAAATACATACTCTAAATAAGTTTGAACAATTATAAAAATATTGTAAAATGATTATTTGCTGGTTGATGGCTGAAATAACTAGTAATATGTGATTGCTTGGCAGGAGAGATCTTTTGTTTATGCATTTACATGTAAGGAAAAGTTGCCGCACTAGCGAGGGATCACTTTCTTTATCAACAAGTTGTTGTTGTAATTTTAAAATTTCCTTGACATATTTTTCAGAAAATATTTCACCTGCAATAAAAAATCTTAATTTTAGAAAATTAGTAAAAAAAAATTACATAAAAAAACGCTTATCTCTAGTTTCACAAATCCTGCTCGCATCGTCTGTGTCATTGTCTGGTTCTGTATTTTTTTCTTCGAGGATTTCTAGAAGTTCTTCTTCAGTAAGTAAATCATCATGGGATATTGTCAGATCTTCCACATCTTCTCTTCTCGTGTCGTCAAAACCATCACCTCCGACCTGATGAGCCAGTTCCACAATTTCTTTAAGAGGTTTGGAAATTGAAGGCATTTGATTTTCTTTTTGTACCACTTGGGGCCAAATATTTCGCCAACAAGAATTGATTGAACTTTCATTATGTTCCATCCATGCTTCATCAATTTCGGCAATGCAATCTGCTATGTTGAAATTTTTTCAACTCGATGTGACCGTGGTTTTCTGATTACTTCAACCGATTCTAAAATTCTTTTGAAAGATTTTCTTGTGCAGTAAGTTTTGAACGCAGCTATGATTCCTTGGTATAACGGTTGGATCAGTTAAGTCGTATTAGGGGGTAAAAAAAAACACTTCGACGTCGGGATGGACATCGTTTAAACTAAGTGGATGTCTAGTAGCATTGTTGAAGGAGTAGAACTTTAGATGACAGATTTTTAGAGGAAAGAAACCTCGTGAATAATACAATCATTAAACCAATCCAGAAACAAAACGCTGGTCACCCATGCTTTGGTATTTTCTCGCCAGAAAACAGACAACTTGCTTTTATCTTTACCTTTGAGAGCACGAAGTTTTTGCGATCTATAAATTAACATCGACTTTATTTTAAATTCGCCTCTAGCATTGGCACACAACAGAAGAGATACTCTATCTTTTGCTGTCTTAAAACCTGGAGCTGTGCTTTCTGTTTTGGCAAGAAAAGCTCTCTTCGGTATTTTCTTCCAGAACAAGCCTGTCTCGTCGGCATTAACACTTGTTCTGGAACATATCATAAATTCCTTAGGAAATTTTTGAGCACTTACATGTTCCGCAGAAGCCGATTCGCCAACTAACTTTATGTTGCGTAAACTATGACTATTTTTGAAATTTTCAAACCACCCTTTACTTTCCTGGAAGTCAAATAAAGTCTTATCATTTACTTTTATCGCGTCAAATGTTTTTTTAGCCTTGGCTCGTATTAAAGCTGAACTTAGCGGCACTTGTTTCTAGTTCATATCTTCTATCCAAATATTTAAGGCATTTTCAGTTTCTTCCCATGAATTGTTCCGTACTTGCCATACGGTTTTTGCACTAGTCGGTACACTTGCTGAAACGCTGTCTCTTATAGCCTTTTCCTTTTTTTAATTGATCGAATCGTAGATTCATTAATATTAAATTAACGACCGACCGCGCACGCTCATTCTCCCATTCGCAACTTATCTAAAATTTTAACTTTTACGGAAAGGTTCAAAACTTTTTTCACTCTTTTAGCTGTAGGCAACATGATGAAGTTTCTGTTTTTTAGGTTTGATAAACACTGAGATCAGAAAATAGACAGGCGAATAGATAGAACAAATGTTTTTTACGGGGACTTACTTAATTCAAACGATAACAAAACTTAAAAGAAGAATGCGCATTACATACTTCGAAGAGAAAATTTGCGTTTTGGTCTTTCAACATAAATTGGATAAATGCCAAGCTCTAATAAACAAAGAGGGATAACCAATTTTTAGCATAAAATCATGTTTCGGGTAAAACAAAGGAAGTTCATATTAAAAAAATGTTCTTTATAAAACGAAATTCGCGAATAACCAAGTTAAGTATTCGCGAATGTTGAAATGCGAATCTTCATTTTATATTTCGCGAATAATCAAAACTTGCGAATGTTAAATCCGCGAATGTTAAGGGATTACTGTACCATAGAAAGCATATTGTAGTGCATCTCAATGATGTATCAATTTTAATATGTAGACTATACATAGACCATAATGTAACAGAGTTATTTTGAGAGACCCTTTAAACATACTTTAAAAGTCACATACTTCATTTTCATTACCGTACATGCATTGTTAAATCTGAATAACATATATGAATTATATCGCACTCCGTGTATATTTACGTGAGTCTAACTGAGCAAGGCCAGACAGATAGACAAACTGAATACATAAACACTTTTCAACTATACTGAAAAGTGTTAAAAAGATATTTCAAACGTAAGCTGTGGTAATTTGGAAATGTTCGTTAAATATGTTTTTTGTTGTTGTTTTGAGTAGCAACGTATGATAATATTTTTTATTAATGTGAGTTCACAGGCTCAGTGTCAAAATAAACCACTCTGTGTACCTTTCGCAAATGAAATCACGATGCTTTATTTCACATTCCCGACATTCAAATCTGCTTTCGGCATTGATTTATTTTTTAGAAATTAAGTTCTCAGTATCTCATATTAGGAATGTATTTTTAAAAATTCATTGAAAGTATTGGAAAATTCGTAACTCTAGTATTGACTATGTCTTTTAGAAAATATTGTTACTGAGTGCGCGCAGACAGACACATAACGGTAACACACGCTTGGTTTAACCATCTAAATATATTTTTAAGAAGTCTCTTGGCTTGATAAACATTACATTTTGACTTTTTATCTATATTTCGGGACTATAAGGATTTTTTTCTTTCAAAACATGACTTGATTGTTAAAAGAAATACTCTAATTTCTTAAATCATGTTACTTTTAAAACTTGTGAATATAATTCCTATTGTTCAAATTTGTTAAGCTGACAATACACAGAGATTAATCAAGGTTTTCCAGGACAATATTTACAAACTCCTATTAGAATAAGTAAAATGAATGAACATGTTATATGACATTCCCAAATATTGTTTTCTTTTAGGGGTGAAGGTGTTATATATTATTTTATCATATGGTATAGCTGAAATACTATGAATCTAATTAGTCTTGAATATCTGAGACATGTTTTATTACCTATTAATATTTTAATATTTAATAATTTAAATAATATTAATATTTCTGTATATTTAAAAAGTAAATATTACTAAGTTATGCCGAGAAAATTTAGTACAAACTGTAACCGTTTTAAACAGATGAAAATAAAATAAATCAAGACAATTTACAAAAAAAAAAAAAAATTCTCTTCAATTTTTTCCAAATTTGGTTCTTTTATTACATAACATTTTCTTCCACTGAGCTGTGCAATTCTGTATTTCCACTTTTAGAGCTAAGCTTATATATTTATGAGAAAGAAGTTAGCTGTTAGCTATTGCGTAACAATAACAATTAACAGACTGCAGATATTTATTATTATTATTTATACTTTCAATATTAATTTTGACTGAAAATATTTATGTTAAAAATATTTTATTTTAATTCTTCATGCCCTGAATTTCTGTATGTTACACACATGGATATATTTTTTGGGGTACTTCTCTATTATCCCGTCGATCTCTTTTCATAACAAAAAACTATCGCCAAACTGTAAGATTAAATACCAAAAATACATTACCATTTACTTGATGTCAAGCATTATACGTGTTTGGTATGTCATCAAGTGGTTTTTAATTCGACATTTGCGTGTATTTTCATTATGTTTTACTGATTTGTTAGTTATTTCATTAATTAAAATAACAACTGTGTCCATAAATTCTTATATTTTATTTATTTATTTATTTTGATATTCCATTGGCAACGTTCTCCCGTTTATTTGGCGTTACAGTTTGGGATAGATTTTTGTTATGAAAAGTGATCGACGGGATAATAAAGAAGTACCCTTTTTATACTGAATATATTTATTTATTTCTGAAGATTAGATAAGATAATAAAATTGTATTACTATCGTAAATATATAAGACTTAAGGTCCAAAATGTATAAGACTTAAAATAATTTCTTATATATTTCTGCTCCGAATTTCAAAAACTATTAAATATTACGAAAGAAGAAGTTTATTTTTAAACTAGTGATAATAATCTTTCTAATAAAACGCAGTTATATATTATCTGCAAACATTTGTTAAGTTATGGCTGTAATATTCCTTTAATATATAATACTATTTGTATCTGATTCATGTAATAGAAATTTTGATATAATAATATAGTGTTATTTTTTTCAGACATATTAAAATTATATTTTTTTAATTTGTAGGTAATTATTTATCGAAATAAAGTGCACGCAAAGACGGCATAAAGTGAGCATGGATTAACTGCGGTATCACATCAATTGGTTTTTATTGAATTACCTTCACATCATAAAATTTGTTATTCTAAATGAACCAGACTATAAGGAATACCACAAAATGAAAATACAGCACATAACGAATTTGAGCGCCCAAAATGTAAATAACAAGTTAGATTAGTTATAGTTTATAGTTGTGCTAAGTGTTCTACTTTAATATTATCTAATAATAATATATAATAATAATAATAAAAAAGATTAAATAAATACAAATCCATCATTTGTCAATTAGCTAACGCAACACTTTAGCGATATTTCACTGAAACCTTATTTAATGGCCAAAGAAGTTTAGAAAAAAACATTTTTGTCCAACAAACATCTTATTTTTACTGTAAAAATGATCTTAATTTTTTTCTTCTTAAAAATATAATTTACTGGAAATCTTTATTTTGGACTTTGAAATGGCAGTAAATTGTAGAATGCTTGACTAAGGTTTGTTGCTGAATGTCATGTAATTCAACTTCTGATATACCGGATGGTTATAATATTCTATTCTATATTATATTATATTCCCTATTTGGAGCTGTCTGTAGCTTGAAGGAATAACCCGAATGAAACCAAATTCGGTACACTTACTATTCCAGAAGGGGGAACAAGAATGGAACAATAAAAAAAATAGTTGCAATAATCGCTGACAGATGGCACTTTTGAGTTTGAAATGTAATGTGTAATACAAGAGCAAAGAATTAAGGTGTAAAACTGGATGACATACCTAATTTGCTGGAAAATATCATAGTGAATGTGGTTACGCTTTCGCATGGCGGTGCCGATCAAGTTCAGGTTCCGCATGGTCATTGCGCTGGAGGATACAATCCAGGCAGTGCACGAAGTGCATAACTGCCCGAATGCATAACTGCCCGCATAACGAAGTGCATAACTGCCCGCATAATGCACGAAGTGCATAGTTGAGATAACGCACCAGGATTTATGTTTCGCACATGTTGTGATATGCGATCTTTTAAGTCATTGAGGTTTTGGACACCTCCATGGCGTTTGCACCGTCAGACCAAGTAGCGCCATCTGTTGTCAATTATTGCAACTATTCTTTTTGTTCCATAATTCTTCCCCATTCTCTAATAGTAAGTGTACCGTTTTGATTCCATTCGGGTTATTTTTTCAAGCTACAGACAGCTCGAAATTGAAAAACTTATATTATAACCACCCGGTATTAGTGATTTCAAAATATTGATTTTTAACCATAAAAATATGTACATAATAAACATAATAATGAGTAAAATACTACATTATTTAGTACAAATAGTGTTTTGGAAGACATATTTTTTTTTATTTAAACTATTGTAGAAATATCAGTTAATTGTTTTTAAATACACTTCATAAAACCTAGCTAAAACATCCAATTATATAACTATTTAAGGTGATCCTAGACGGATTATTATATTTTTACTCATTTTTGTATGCATATTTATGTACGTAATGCGTTTTAACTGTAAATGATTTTAAAAAAATTAAGATTAATTTTTAAAATTTGAAAAATTTATAATTATTATTTCTATATGAAAACTGATACATTTTTGCGAAAGAATAACTGTTTTTGGATACATAGTCAATATTAAAGTAGATAAAAAAAATATGTATTAATATGTTTTCAGGATTTACAAACATACTTATTAAACTTTTTTTCAATTTAAAAAAAAAAAAAAAAAAAAAAAAAAGGCCATTTTTATAAGCTATTTTGAATACGAGAAACGTATTTTCAAACTTTTTACTCCAAACAAACAATTTTGAAAATGACTTAAGCAAAAGTCAACTCAAACTAATTCTACGGAGTCTGTTACATTCATATTGCATAGAAGTTGAGATATATAAATTAATTATGACAAGTTGTAGTGAAAAATGTCTTACATAATTTAAACACTCCACAAACAGTCACAGTTAACAAAACATAAAAAGTGCTATATCTTTGGATTAATTATTGTAATTTCATGCAATTTTCGAAACTTTATTCCAAAATGTCTTTTTTAACCAAAAATAAATAAAATAAAAAAAAATTAAGTAGAATATTTACAGATTATAACTTATAATGATATATTGAATGAAATGCCAGAAACAAAAATCTAGATTTATTTTCTTTAAGAAAGAAGTTAATTTCGCTACACAATTTATGATATAATCTTTTTATATAATCTATCTGTCGTTAAACAAAATTCCTCATATATTTCTTAAATATGTATAATAATATTTCATACACCGTTCTGCACATCAGAGATATTTCTTTTGAAATAAAGTCATTACTACTAACATATAATAACTGGAATTTGTAATTCAAAACAGAACATTAATCCAAATTATGTTCATTGCATTTATAGAAATTCGTAGAATTTATATGACAAATGTTATCTCATAAGTATGG
The DNA here is from genome assembly GCA_963931845.1 of Maratus michaelseni. Classification (NCBI taxonomy): domain Eukaryota; kingdom Metazoa; phylum Arthropoda; class Arachnida; order Araneae; family Salticidae; genus Maratus; species Maratus michaelseni. The sequence goes on from OZ007588.1 coordinate 432,562,636, forward strand.
ATCTTATTTACATAATAATAATATAATAATCAATGCCAAATTCTGGTTCACATTCGATTATATTAAACAAGTAATGTCTGGCACTTACAATCCATTGTAATCTTACTGAAATTATTATATTAAATTTTAAATGAATGATACAACAAATGGTGCATTTTTATGTAAAACTATTTAAAATAATAATATTACCTAATTCACTATTGTTATTCATTAAAAAAGAGAATTTTTTAAATATTTAATGAAAAAGATTTATTCGCCTTAAACTTATGAATTACATTACGTTTTAACATTACCATATTTTCTTTATGAAAATTACTTTTATTTAGTTTACACTGTCTTATTTTATGAATAGTTGATTAAATTTTGTGGTATAAACTCAGGTAATAAAATTTCAGCTGTTTAAAAATGCACTAAAATACCTTCCTCTTAACAACGAATGTGATGAATGTAATAAGTGCTACAAGCGTTTGACTATGATACTTGATAATTCTAAATCGGAAGAATCATAATTGCTGAAAATGAAATTTGAGACGTTAATCGAATGGTTCCGAAATTCTACAATCGAGATATTAAATTATTCTAGTGAATTGTTTCATTAAAAGGTGAGATACAGGAAGCTAAAACCCGCAATTGCAATATTTGGCAATTATTCAAAGAGGATATCGGGTAGTGAATGACTTTTGAGCGATTATTCTACAATTAAAAAAAATGCTGCTGGTTGAAGTTAAAGGAGATAATTAATAAAGTTAAGGCTGCACTTACGTCCTTTGAAGCTGTTTTGTTCTGCAAGAAGAAAAATCGATCTAATTTTCTTGCATCGGCTCTGACTTCAGGTAGACAGGCCGTTTATTTGTATTTTGTAAAAATAATAGTTATATTGTACATTTGTTAATCGAATATTTTGAATTTTATTTTTGATTTAACTAATTAAGGGAGTCCGGGGGTCAAAATTCTAAAAAAAATGCATTTTTTTGTTTTCTCTAATAAAATACTACAAAGTGAAATAAATTAAACAAGGTAAAAGGTGTATTTCTACGATGCATGTGAGATATAAAACAATTTTTACGTTGTGCTAACAGGCCTGCTCCGCCAGATACTAAAACTTCAAGTATATTTATCTCAGAATGGATTTTTTCAGAATGTGTCACGTTTAAAAGAATGCATCTAAACTTCCTTGCAAGATATGTGAATGAAAATTTGTACAGAGTTTTTATGTTATGTTTTTAATAAATTGTCTTCAGGATTTTTAATTTCATGTAAAGATTTTGAAAATGTAGTCGTCGAAGTAAAAATCCCTTTCAAAAATACACTTTTTTTTTCTTTTAAATTTATTATAAACTTTATAACTAATATTTTTATAAATTCTGAAGACAAATAAACAAGAAAACCTTTCTGCACACAATAGTGAAAAAAGTAATGAAATCTGGCAAATGGTTCATGAGTTACATAAATAATGAAATAAGTTTAAAATTTTTGATATCTATTTTTTTATAAAAATATTCAAAGTTTACAAAAAAATTTATCTGAAAAGTAATCTTTATAGAAAGATACATTTCAGAAAAAAATATTAAAAAAATGCCTATAAGTAAAGAAAATAAATTTTGATCCCCGGGCACCCTTAAAGAGACTTATTTAAATACTAATATTTTAAAAATGGATGTTTTCTTTATAGAGCATAAAATTTATGATTATTATCATTTCTTTCTTTCTTTCTTTCTAAACAATACATTTTTTGTGAGCTTTTATTTTAATGCAGTTGTCGAAAAATTATTGCCAAGGTTGTAAACCCACATTGCAAATATATAATCAAAGAATTCTATAGATTAAAACTTTCGCACAAATATGTATGTATTACTCTTTAAAAAAAAATTAATTATAGTATAACGTTAGTAATGAAATATTGGTACATTTTTTTAAACTGAGCCAGGCAGATGTTTTCATAGATTTGGCTGGGAAATGAACTGATAAAAATAAACAGGCCGGTATGCATTTAGCATTTGCAACGCGCCCAGGCAGGTCGAAATAGTTTACTTCGGATCCGGTTTGTACCCGGAACAGAACATTTTGGTGCGCTCCGACTTAGTCATTGAATTTATCAGGATATTACAGTCAAATTGTTCATAATGGGTCTTGGAATATAGTCAAGGAATGTTAGGACATTTTTTGAAAATTCTCTCTTCAGTCTGACAGGTGCAGGGGGAGAAAATAATCAGACATGAAATTAATACTTCACAATATATTAGAATGTTGGATGTATACGTTTTCACGATTGGGGAGTTTAGAAACATAGGTAGAAGGAATATTTGCGAAAATGTTCCCTGGACGTTACTCTCGTAGAGCGATTAAAACTGTTTTTGAATATATCAGAGCTTATTTACAGATTGAATTTTGTATAATGATGTTTATAAGAACGTAAGCAAGATACAATACATGAGAATCCGCAGGACAAAATGCAGGAGCAAACGTTTGAAACATTTATTCCTATAGTTTGATCTAAAAGCCACATTTGATTAATATATTATTTTATTTATTTATTTATATTTTTATTGTAAGTGTGAATATAAACATTAAACAAAGTAAACGGAAATATTATTTCCGAACCGAACGTGCAATTTTCTTTTTGCACCTATAAGCATAAAAAAACCCAACAGAAATGTAAGACACATTAAACATATAAATGTTAGCATCTAATATTATTTAATGAAGAATTAAAACAGTTTATTATTTTTTTCATCATGTTGTGGAACCCTCTTGAACCCCACCATTTAAAATGACCTTTTTACGAATGCACATAAACATTAAAACTACGAGGGGCAGTCGGAAAAAAAGATTCCCCTGGCGACTGTGGACAGAGGTGTGTATGAAAGACAAAAATGTAATGAGACATTAAAGATAAAACATAACTTTATTTTTCCACATAAGTACCAAGTACATTGAGGCATTTATCATACCGCTTTATGCCCTTCAAAAAGCCCTCCAGGAAAAATCCGGGATTTGCGTACGGACGAAGCGTTGAACGGCAATGGGCGAAAGACGACACAGCAGGTGAACGCGAACGTGCAAGACACTGATACACCATTCGGTAGAGGTCATATCTTTATTCAGTGCCTGCGCAGATGACGCTGTTGCTCAACAGCGCCAACTGCTTGATCACGGTCGACCTCTACCCAACGGTGTATCGGTGTCTTGCACGTTAGCGTTCACCTGCTGTGTCGTCTTTCCCCCATAGCCGTTCAACGCTTCGTCCGTATGAAAAGCCCTGATTTTTTCCTGGCGGGCTTTTTGAAGCTTATAAAGCGGTATGACAAATGTCTCAATGTCCTTGGTACTTATGTGGAAAAATAAAGTTATGTTTTATCTTCGATGTCTCATTACATTTTTTGTCTTTCATACATATTTCTGTCTACAGTCGCCAGGGGAAACTTATTTTCTGACTGCTCTTCGTACATATCGTGTTCAATGGGTGAAGGGGAGGGGAAGGAGGGGAAGAAGATGTCCCCTGACAAAAATTGGCAGCTCTTTTTTAGCGTTTTATTATTTTAAATCCTTAATAGATTTTTTTTTCTAAAAATTGCGTGAGAAAAAATAACTATCTAATTAAATTTGAAAATACAGAAAAATGTCAAATGCCCTCCAACTTTCATGCACCCATCTACAATAAGGAATTAAAAAAAAATCATGAACATATCTGCCGCTCTTACACTGTAAAAAATTTTCGGAACGTTTCAGGAAATTATCCTGAAACATTTCGCATATTTTACCGGAATTTTGAATTTCTTTATGTCCCACGTCAATTACGGCAATAATTCGTGTAATATATTTGAGAGGTTTCAACTTTTCCATTAACTACATTCTGCGCATGCGTGCTTCATGTTATATGTTCCATTAGCCATTTTAATAACTAAAGAAGAATAAAAAACAGGTACCTAGGAACTTAGAGACAAATGCAATCTGAAAAAATGCCATTCTTTGATTGGCTATCAACAGGTAAAGTAAGTAGCTAATTTAAATCTTTTTTTGCTTCATTATTTGAATTTTCATTTTATCTGTAATACGAAAATTTAAAACTTAATTACTTAAGTAAGATTGATTATTGAAAATTAGAATGTTTCACTACTTTGTTGTGAAACGTAACAGCAAAAAGCCGTGGCATCTTAATGCCACCACTTTTTTCCGGAACCTCCTGGAAATTTTTTTACAGTGTAGGCAGAGAAAATGTAACTCAGAATTAGCCAGGGCAACAGAGATTGTGAACATTTTTTTTTTACAATGATGTAATATCGGGATACAAGAAAGTAAAGAAGTCATTTTGCTATAGTGCAACCTGTAGATTTTGGAAGGGTAGTGCCGGTACAAGACCATGTCTCAGAATGTATGATTTGCTTGTCGAAAAAAAATCATGCGCTATGAATTTCATTTTGACAGCATTATTTATATATCACAACATCGTTTCTAAATAGCATATCATTTCAATCACTACCTCGTAGAATTTTACAAACAATTTTCTTTAAATAAAGTTTGTTTAAAAATTGCAATTTGGTTTACCCGAATTTTGATTATTTAAAAATATTTTCCAATTATGAATGATTTATAATGTATCAGCACATGGCGCAACCAGAAGCATTAATTTTCAACACTAATGAAAACAGTACGTTAAAATTATTAACAGAACCGCCAGTTAGGATAGAAGAGTTTTTATTATTGGGTTGTAAGATCATGATCTATTGCGATTTATGTTCATTTTGATGTTTACTAACAACCCTCTGAGTTTGACGCCAAATGAACAGAACATCCTGTATATAGGGTTTTTTAATTTCTAATTTCTAATAGTAACAATAATGTGCGCAAAACGGAACTACATTTCCTATATCACATTACATTAAACAAAGTAATAATATTGTATTACCGTGGATAGAAATACACTGTTTCCAAGTAATTGACAAAAGTAAATTAAAACCAACATGAATACAATTCGAAAATATTGACTGGAAATAACTATTGGATTTAAAACCCAAAAATATGCATTTACAAATATATATTTTTATATTTACTCTATTTGTTAATGATTTTTCTTGACTCCATAAACAACTATTCTGTCACATGTAACGGACTTTTAAATTCTTCCGAAACCATATCCAACCGATACTCAGAAAATGGTATAAACGATTAATCATTTATAAAATATTTCTTTATATTCTTTGTCAGAAATGTGTCACTCTTGAAAAAGAATATCATTCAACATTTATCTGGCAGTGAAAGAGCCACTCAAATGGTAAATAGGTTTTTCTTTAAAAGTTTTCAAAACATTTTATACTTATTTAATGCTATTTATTTAAAATTATTATTTATATATTTATTTAAAATTATTATTTATATATTTATTTAAAATTATTATTTATATACTTATGTAATATTATTATTTATATATTTTTTCGTTTTTTGCTATATAGTATATATATTTAAGGACAGGAAACCGATTCTGAGCTACAGTATTCAAACGTTACACTAACTAGTACATCTGAAGATCAGAGGCATCACCGTCAGCTCTAAAAGTCACTGTTTATTAATCTCAATTTTCTTAATATTTAATATTGTACAATCTGTAATTTAATTTTTTAAGTTCGATACATATTTATAAAGATAAAATATTTCTCAATGTGTACGTAAATTTTAAAAGTTTCACATTAAATATGATTTTATGAAATGATATTCTCATAAACTGCTTATTCTTGTAATTTTGTAAGAATGAAAAGTACATTGTTTCAGGGTGGCGGAGTCCCCCAGAACTCCCCTTCTGCCGTTGTCACTTTAATTTTATGTTTTCAATTTTCAGTAATTCTGCTATTTCAGGGTTCGATAATATGTATGGATGCGATTTACTACTCTAATTTATTTATATTAACCATCTTCTTGTACGAAAGATTTTATCCTATTTTTAAAAGAAAACTAAATTTTCAACCACGAAACATTCACATCTGTTGCAGAAATGGAATAAAATCTCATGAAAAAAATATGCTCGTACAAATATAAACTTCTATTACGGGACTCAGATCCAAATTATACGTCCTACGTTTTCATAATTTTCGTTTGGAAATAATGTTTTGGTGATCATTCTAAAGTAGCTAAAAAAGAACTTTTATCCGAATAAATTCCCATATTTCCATAGAATAGTAAAAATCTCCCGAAAAAGATATTTTGCTATAAAAAATATTGTGACAAAATAGTGCAATTCAGTTGGGTTTTATTATTTTTATACTCTTTTAAATACAGTTGCTGAGCAATTAATAAATAAAAAGTAAAGTAAAAAGAAATGCATTTTAGAATTTGAAAAAATGTGAAAATAAAATGTTCTATATTTCTCGAAAAGACGTAAAAAATTTACCAGTAATTTAAACAATTAATTTCCAAATTTTAATAAATGTATTGACAAATTTTCAAAGCTATTGGGCATATTTAAAAGCTCCATATCGAAAAATTAGCATCTATATAAGTTTACGTTTAAATCCATAAATCAAATGTGCCATTTTCATTTCAGTTAATAACGAAATTTGAAAATCGTCTGCATTCCCATAGGAAAGCATTATGGCATCAAAAGAATCTATAGAATAAAGAAAAAAGAAATCTATAGAATAAAAGCGACTGTCATCAGCATTGACTGTCACGAATAAAACTGCATAAAAATAAATAAATTAATGTTTAAGAGATGACTTACATTCAATTATGTATTTATTTATATATGAGATAACATATGTTGAAAATAGTTTGGCAGCTCAATATCTTACTCAACGAAAGTAAACAAACTATACTCCGTTCGCTGAAACGAGATAACGAAAGTAAACAAATGCGCGTGCGGATTGGCGATGCTTAAACCTGGCGTTGTGCCAGAAGCGCCAATTGTTTGAGCCTCAGCTTTTTTTCCCAAACGGCTGTTTCTTTCTTGTCTTTCACTTTTAAAATTGACGATTTTTTTCGATTGATTTGGTATTTTATATACACAAATGGAGTGCGAAAATTCTTCTTTGAGCCCGCCTAAGAAGAGAGTAAAAAGAAAAGCTTTGAGAAAGGTGGAGAAAGATATGATTTTAAATGTATATAAAACGGAACTTGAATCGAATCCTGAAATTCCGATTTCTCATATAGGAGATAATGCTGCTCGTATAACAGGCGTAGGTAAAGCTTCTGTTTTTCGAGTGTTAAGAGAGTATAAAAAATGTGGTGTGTTAAACTCGCCGAAGAAAATAAAATTACGTAAACGTGTTTTAGAAAATATAGATGATTTTGATAGGAATGCTATTAGGAGAAAAATCCATGAGTTCTTTTTGAGGAATGAATTACCCACTATAAATAAAGTTTTGGAAGTTGTAAATGATGACCCTGATTTGCCAACCTTTAAAAGGACAACATTTTATCATCTCCTGAAAGAATTAAACTTTAGATATTCACGGAGAGGACGAGACAGTACTCTCATTGATAAAAACGAAATAATTGTGTGGCGAAGAAAATATTTAAGGCAAATCAAATCTTTCAGAGAAGAAGGGCGCAAAATATATTATATGGATGAAACTTGGTTGAATGCAGGCCATACAGTTAGTAAAGTTTGGAAAGATACCTCAGTAAAATCATCAAAACAAGCATTTTTGTCTGGTCTTTCTTCCGGATTAAAATCTCCTTCCGGAAAAGGAAAACGGATGATAATTACCCATATTGGTAGCGATTCTGGTTTCGTGGATGGAGGGCTTGACTTATTCGAATCAAATAAAAATAAAGATTATCACGAAGACATGAATTCAGAACGTTTTGAAAAGTGGTTTGGTGATATCTTATTTCGACTGGAAGATAACAGTGTGATAGTAATGGATAATGCTCCTTATCATTCCCGAAAATCAGAAAAAATACCGAATACTTCGTGGAGAAAACAAAAAATTGCTGATTGGCTTTTAACAAAAAATATCCCTTTTGAGGACGGAATGTTAAAAGCGGAACTGTTGCAGTTAGTGAAGCAAAATAAAAATAAATATGACAAGTACGCTGTCGATGAAATGGCAAAAGCACAAAATAAAACTGTCTTACGATTACCCCCCTATCATTGCGAGCTTAATCCTATTGAACTGATTTGGGCACAAATAAAGAACTTCGTTGCGAAAGAAAACAAAACATTCAAAATGCCTCATGTAAAAGAAATATTCTCTCAAAGTATAAGCGAAATTGGCACTGAAGAATGGAAAAGATGCATTCAACATGTAACAAATACAGTGGAAAAACAAATGTGGGATTTAGATAATGCTATAGATAATATAGTAGATTCCATGATAATCAATCTAGATTCTAATAGTTCCGATACTTCAACTTCATCTTCTGAATGATTTATGAGGTAAGTGGGCTTCAATAATGTAAGATATAAATAGTTTTGTACTATTTTGTATTTAACAAAATTAACTCCTGATGATGGTTTATAACAATGTTGAATTCAGAAAGTTTGCCAAGGGAGGAAATTCCGTTCGGGGCATTAAAATGTCCCCTCCCGGAATATTTCAGATTTTATAATTTTAATGGTCAAAAAGTATAATCCACCCCCCCCCCCCCCGAAACTATATAATGTCTCGCCTGGAGGCACAGAAATCCCACCAGGAAAAATATGTCTGAATTCAACGCTGTTTAAAATAAATAGGGAATAATTTATATTTTGACGTCTTAAACTTTTACATTTTTGTTTAAAATCTCGATGTAAGTCAGTTAGCAACTTGTGTTGTTTTCATATAGTTATCAAAATAAATGTTTAAAAAATTAACAAATCGAAATAAAAAATAAAATTCGCCAACCTAGGGATTTGTGCCAAATGTGTGGCTCCTTGGCGATTTTTCTGCAACCCGTTTGTTTACTTTCGTTATCTCCTTTCCCTGAACAGACTATATAGATTCATTCATCGAGAACGTTTAAAATAGTAAACCATGGTGGATGTAGCTTGGCGATGTAGCGTGGTTAAAAAAATAAATCGCATCCGTTGTGAACGTACAGAAATTTAAATAGGTAATTATTGGCAAAGGAAATTCTCAAAAAAAAAAAACACTTCCTTCAACCACACTCTACCACTGCATTTCTATCGTAGTCATCATTGTAGCTATCGACATTGTCTAAGAGCTTCCATACATCGATTACGCTTCGTTTTAAAATATTGTTTTGGCACCATTTATCGGTAATATAAACAATAAGTTTTCTTTTGAAATTTTACTTTGTTGTGCATGTTATGAATTCAGAAGACATTGCTAATAAAATTAATATTTCTTATAAAATGTAATTAGAAAATAAAAATTATATAATGTGGTGTAGTACATATATTAATTATATCAATGGAAATAAAATTTTGTATTTTAAAATACTAGAAACTTTGTAGTGAAAATAAATTTGTAATTTAATAAGAGAATTTGAAAAAAAGTCAGTCATATGAATGAAATTAATAGTTGGAATTAACTTGAGTAATAAAAGATGATTTTTAAATATCAAAACTTATTACAGATTTCTTTAAGCATGTTCTTTTTTAATAAGGAATTTGAATTTTAACATTTTAACTTTGTAATGAAAAGAAAGAAAAAGGCCGGTCATATTAATTCAATTAATAGTTACAATTTAGTTATGAAATAAAAGAAAAAAAAGGTTTTTTAATTATCAAAATTTATTACAGTTGTATAATGTTGTGAAATCGGAATTTGAATAATGAAATGTTTACTCTGATATAGCAGGGCTGTTTAAAAGATTGAAATGACGTAGATTAACCAAATTACTTTAAATATATTTTGTAAAATACATATTTTATGCTTTTTGTTTATTGTCGCTTAAAAATATGCTTTGGAGCGCTGCCTGGTATTAACGAAGCATTAGTTCAGTTGTTTACGAAGATCGTATGAATTTGAGGCCCCGATGTAATTAGGGGCCTGCTAGCGGGCGCAAGCCAGCTAGTGTTCCATATTTTTAGCACGATTGAACGAAATTTTACGAAGAACTATACAGCTAAATACGGGTACCTCACCAACATTCCCACCAAAAATCAACTTAATCGGAAACATTTGCGGCAGACCAACAGAAACAATTGGGATCCAAAAATAATCTTTTGGGTCTCAACAATGATCCTCAATTGACGTTTCGGCAAATATGTATGATTTCCTTCTTTGATTTGTTTTATTTAGCTTAATTTTACCAGCGAGAAAGACCGAGCTATACTCGGTTGAAATTAGCTTTGTGTTTAACTAAATATAACAATATATTCTCTCTGCAACATTTAATAATTAGTTCTATGATCCTAATTGGTTTAATGCTTTTTTCGAGAACGTTCTATGGACGCTGATTGATTGAATCATGTATCTTGGCTCTTATTGGGATTTTTTAGAAAATTATTTCAGATTTGAAAAGCAATTTTTTTCGTCAAATGTCGCTAAAATTTGGCGAAAATGCTCAAACTTTGCATAAGGCACATTTTTTTTTTTGGCGCCAAGCATGTACTAAGGCAATGCCAAGCATGCAAGTATTGCTAGCCTTTAATTTCAAATTTTCGTGTCTCACCTTGTCACCAATATCGCAAATATTTTGCCAAATTTGGCGATGTTTGGTGAAATGTCGCCAACTTTGCTAATTCGTTCACTGCGAACTGTTCGACAACTTAATAACTTTCAACCTTCATGCAATCTGATTGAAATGCATTCGCCCAAAGTGACCGAAAATGACCCACAAATTTAATTTTCTCGAAACTGTGACCTAGCCCAATGGTCTACTGCTGCCCGAAAACGGTAGGATACAAAATTAGTAACCATAAAATGACCCACTATTCGAATTTTTTCGAACATGTGATCCAGCACAATGGTCTTCTCATAATCCAAAGCGGCAGGATACAAAATTTAATCAAATTCGTTATAGCCGTTTTTTAGATAAAATTATCTTTACCCGCATTGACCCAAACAGGACCCACTATTCTAATTTTCTCGAAAATGTGACCTAGCTCAATCGTCTTTTCTTACCCGAAAACGGTAGGATACAAAATTTAGTGAAATCATTAGAGCCTTATTTTAGATAAAATTATCTTGACCCGCAGTGGCCCGAAAATGGACCAATAATCGAATTTTCTCGAAGTTGTGACCTAACGCAATGGCCTTCTCGTGCCCGAAAACGGTAAGATACCAAATTTTGTCAAAATCGTTCGACAGTTGTTTAGATATAATTAGCTTGACCTTGACCCATAGTGACCCAAAATACCCCTTTGATTGAATTTTCTCGAACATGTGACCTAGTCCAATGGTCTTTTCGTGTCCGAAATTGGTAGCATAAAATTTTGTAAAATTGTTAGAGCCGTTTTTAAGATAACACTTTCATGCAGACACACAGAGACAGACAAGATTTGCTCATATTATACACTGGTGTGCAAAACTTAAGCAACAAACACAAAATGCTATTTTCTGAACACGTGAGTACTCAAAAGGAAATTCTATAAAGATCAAGTGTAGAAAAGAGGTACTACCCTAACAGCACCGCCAGTCGATGTGAAATCCCCTTGACGTCACACATGGTTAGAAGTGTCACAATCGCTACAGTGAATCAAAATATGCGATATTTCACAGTCTCATTATTACTCTCAAATGATTGTTAACACTGAAAAGTCACTGTGACTGTCGCTTTGTGATGGGTCACCAGGTGACATTACAATGAAGTCACCTTGTGATTCTCAAGTCACTGTCAGTTGAAGACTGAACTTTGAAGTCATTGTGAGCACTGCATTCTGATGAGTCGCCAAATAATGTCACAATGAAGTCGCATGGTGACTTTCCGGTGATCAGCACTCTATTATGAAGTCATTATTGCACGCCTTTGTGAAAAGTCACCAGATGATTTCATTTTCTGTCACTTGGGAACTCGTCACAGAACAGCTATCATGATGATTTTACAATGGAGTGTCAAAATCACAGTCACATGAGAGTCACAAGATGACTTCATTGTAAAGACCCTTGGTGACTCGTCAAAAAGCAGCAGTCATGGTGACTGTTCAGTGGAGTGACCAAATTAGAGTAAAAGTGAGACGAATGAAAGGTATCACATTTATGTTCATTGTAGTGACTGTGACAATTGTGATCATTTGTGATGTCAAGAAGACTTCACATCGACTGTCTGTGCTGTTAGGGTAGTACCTATTTTCTACACTTGCTGTTTATAGAATTTCCTTTTGAGTACTCACGTGTTCAGAAATTAGCATTTTGTGTTTGTTGCTTAAGTTTTGCACACTAGTGTAATATATGATATTTACGGAGTGACAGTAATGAAATACAGATAAATCTTTTCGAAAAATACCGTAAAAGTAATTTAAATGCAATCGTTTGTCTTTAACATTTTTTTTGTATCTTCACATGTATATAATGATAGAAATAAAATACACTTATGTCATACACAGATATAAGAACAATTGTGCGGTTGGCTATTATATTTGGAGTTGTTTAATCTGCTAGATTGTAAGTCATTGTATATTTTTATTTAGAACAAAGAAATTCCACGAATTATTTTAGTACTGTAAAAGACCAATAATTTAATTCAAGTAATATAGTTACGCAATTTACGCAATTAATATGTTTCTTATTGTGCAGATTTTTATCAGGAATGCTACCTTCCTTTCATATTTGTTTATTTGTCTCAAATGCTGTAGGCTTGTTTATAACGATCTATGATGTCACGGCAAGTCCACAGTTATGACTGGAGTATGACATTCGTGATTTTTTTTCTGATATCACTGAAACGTAATTTTCACCGTCATTACTGTACAGTATATTATACTGGTAAATCTGCAGATCATGAGCCTCAACGTAATAAATGAATGAAAAGAAAAGAAAATGTCTTATATTTCCCGAACAGATGCAAAAAATTTTCCCATAATTTAAGCAATTAATTTCTAAATTCTAATGAATGTATCAGCAAATTTTCGAAGCTATTGGATATATTTAAAAAATCCATATAAAAAGTTTAGCATTAATAATTTTACGCGTAAATCCATTATTCAAATGTGCGATTTTCCTTTCAGTTAAAAACGAAATTTGAAAAATGTCTGTATTCCCATAGGAAAGCATTATGACCTAAATAGAAATATTCTATATTTTTCTAACGAATGAACCAAATGTAACTAAAAACTATACAGCTAATTCCGGGTACCTAACCAACATACCCACCAAATATCAACATAATAGGATGATTTTTACGACAGTTATCGCGGGACAGACAGTCAAACAGACAGACATACAGACAGAAACCGAAAACACTTTGCGTCTGCACAGTGAGCCTCAACTGACGTTTCAGCAATTAGTCCATACTAAATATTCCAAATATGGGAATGCCTATACCATACATAAAGTAGATGCTAGCACTGAAAATTTGAGTGCTGCAATGTTGAAAAATCAATGGTTTCCAAGATATTCACATTCTAAGGCATGGCTTGCATTTTTTTTATTTATAATACATTCGAATTACACATATGTTCCGCAACGCAATATGTGGTGTGATTACACGTTTCGATACTGTTTACCAAGTACGCATTAAAAAAAGATAAATTAATTCTAAATCACGTTTTTTTTTCTTAACTTACTCTTGTATTTTATTTTTTCCTGCGGTTAAGAATCAAGTATATTATTATTACTAAATTAAATCTTTTACATTCTGCCAGGATTGAATTTAACATTATTGTTTTGTCTGAAAAAAGGCGAAAATATTCAGTAAAATATGCTTACGTAAGTCGTGCGAAAGTCCGTAATGTATGCTTTGTACATTTCTTGAAAGCATTTCAGAGCTTAAACATTATCTTTTACGAACTGGAAGTGATTAGTACTTATCGAATTTTAATATCATGAAACGGAAAAAGAAACTAAAGATTTAACTACAATCGGAAAAACAATTTTCTGTCTGTTTATGGGCTATAAAAAACTAATAAAAGTACTGAATGATCAAAGTTACAAATAGAAGAATGCCCATGATAAATGTGTTTACGTTAATGAAATTACTTTCTAAATATCACAACAGATTTAAGTGTATTGAGAAAATGTTTTATATATTGGTAAAATTGTAAATAAATACATTCAAAAATTATTGTGTGTGCTTAAAATATAAAATAAATATTTATAAATTTAATTCTATAAATTTTTTTTTAACTAACACTTGTATTTATTTCTTTATACAAATTAATTTTTCCTGTTATTATCAATTCACATATTTTCATATTACATTCTCTCATATTTTATATTTTTTTCAGTATGGAATAAGTGATTAATCGTTGGTCTCAAAATAAAAGACCAAAAGTTTAGTATCTGCACGTTATCCTTTGTTCCTTTCTTGAAAATATCAAATATGAACAGTTTAGTACGTTGAAATAATCATTATTTAACGGATTTGAAATATCTGAGTTGAAAATCCACTTCAAAATGATATGAACACCCAATTTTTCAAGTATAAAAAATATATATATTGCTACAAAAGAAACTTAAGGCTCAGGCATGTTAGAAATAGAACAAATATTTAGGTTTTATAACAAAATATAATTGAAAAATCATTTTTAGAGGAAGCAAACTACATTTCTCAATTTTGAGATGATGCATAATGATATGAACACTGACCAGACATACATTTTAGTAGCCAGCGTATGTACCAGATTTTTTTAATTAATGTAAAAACACTATTCACGACATGCAACGAATTAATCCTCTTAATGTACTTTGGTCGATAATATAAGCTTTTAATTCTGAAATTGAGGCATATTGGTTTCATTTGAATGAACTGCTCTAATAAGTAGACGCCACAAGTTTTCTATTGGGTTTAAATCAAGTGAAACACATGGCCATGGCATCACATGTACACCATTTTTCTGGAAACAGTGCCAAGTGCTATTAGCCGCGTGAATGGATGCATTGTGCAGCTAGAACATGCAGGAAGGTCCACCATTAGCCTCAGTAAAATGAATTGAGTTGTTGTCAAGTAGTTTAATACATTAATTCGGCCAGAGGGAAACAAACGGTTGAGTTTATCACCAAATCTTAAAGCTGCCCAAACTAGGAGTGAGCTTCCATTCTGCAACCGTTTTGAAAGCATTTTAAGATCTTTGAGCAAATCATGTCAATAATAAACTCAACCATAAAGACCATCATAATTGAATATTTTTTCGTTACATAGCATAACTCTTTCATATTCAAACATTCGGGCCACGTGTTCTCTCGCCCAATCCCGGCTATATTGCTGGTGCTTTTTATTCCTGTGTTGTTGGGGTTTTCTTTTCTTGTACTTCATTGTCTTAGACTGCTAGAAACTCTTTACAAAGTACATTATGAGACTGCTATCAATGGATCTCTTGCCAGTTCTTCCAGAAATCTGTTCCCATTCACCAGTCTTTTTATAATGGCCAATTTTAGCCTTTTGTACATCTTTGTTGAACGTTCTACAGATTTCTTTGTCCTATAATACTCTTTTAATAGAAGGAAATTCAATATTATATTTTGAGATCTTTCAGCAAGTTTCTTGGACCTTAAAGGCCACAATTATTCATTTCTCATACCTGCTTAAGGCGCGTTTATAGCACCTTAGTATTAGAAAAAACTTTGTGGTCATGTGTGAGAATTTCGAAGCCTGCGAAGGGGTTTTATGTACTAAACACATTTGCATATTTTGGTTTCTTCTTCTCAAAGAGGCTATCGATACTTCTGTTCAGTTTAGATATCTATTTAATGTTAATTTCGGTCAGAGTTCATATCATTTTGCAACAGCATATTTTTAGAAAATTTATGTTTCGAATGAATTTAAAGTTTTAATTTCCTTTTGCCGTTATGTATTATGTAAGATTAATGTACTTGTTCCTAGAAGAGTGTTTTTGAAAATTATTTAGGAATTTTTTCCATGATATCTCAAAATTACTGGATGTTCATATCGTTTTGAAATATAGTGTTGTTCTTTACCATTGGGGCTATTGAACTGATTATTTTCCTTCTCGGTTTGTGCTACAAAAAACTAGAAAAAGCAATGAATCGGCAATCTTACAAATAAACGAATCCTGATGCTAGACGATATTATGTAACCAGAATTGCTTTCGGGATATTACAGCGGATTTAAATCTGCACAGAAAGAAGTTTAATCTGTATTTAAAACGCAAAACGTTTTCTTTCGATAATTCGTGAGAAAAAGCTACTTCATCAAATTAGATAATTCTTATTTTAAAAGAAAGATATTTGACCACAGATTTGTTATCGTGCATTCGTTTGTTCAATACTTATTAATTAGCAGAATTTTAATTATTTGTTTTTTATTTATTAAAATTGGTGGCATTTGGATTACGTTCGTTGTTGCGAGAATAAAAGAAAAATAATGAAAAATATTCAGACACCTGACTTTATGAAGTATATTTTTTAATTTGCATGAAAATTTTGGAGAAAATATTTATACACGTGCATTTTATTTTTATAAGCGAATAAAAATTCATATTTATTGTGACGTCTCTTGATTATTGCCCATTAGGTTTATTTTATCTTTATGATGCCATTTTTTTCATTACAATTAAATACAAAAATTACTTTTATTTGTATACATGGTGGTTAAGCACAAAAGTATCGTATATAAAGTACATGTGAAAGGTTTGCAATGAAAATGACGTTATGCTTAGATTGACATGCATTTTTACATAGATAGAATTAAGGAGAAAAAAATATATAATTGTGTTAACATGACGTAATTTTAACTCATTTTTTATTTCTTAATAATACAGATTAGAATTGGACCCTTTATAACAGAATATTAATTTTAAATGTTTTTTTTATTATTATTTCTTCAAAATGGTGGAAATTGGATTACGTCCGTTAATGCGGATGTCTTGCGGACGATCAACTTGGATACAAACTTTAATTACATGTTACCAATTACTTTTTTTTAAATTATAGGTTAGAGTATTTCATTTTTTAATAAAAGATCCCCAAAAGTGAAGGATTTCAGGAAAATTAAAATTATTAAAAATAAGGAAATTTTTTTTTTGAAATAATGATTGTTTTTTGAGTTAGAATAAACAATGTAAGGCTAATATTTCATAGGAATTATTTTTGTAGGTTTATTATAAGTTCATTTAACCGTCCATATTAGCGGCAAAGTCTTATTTCTTTCAATATTTCTATTTCTTTCAATAATCTCAATTATTCCTATTTCTTTTATTTTCAATGTCGACGTCAGAAAATTGTAGTCTACTTTTGGACGCCAGTCAAAACCTAATGGCAATTTTAAAAAATGTACAACGATTGTGACAACGAACGGTGCTGTAGCTTTAGCTTTTATCGAGCTTACATCCCTTCTAAATACCGTACAATTTCAATTCTTTCATCATCAAATAGAAAAATGCTTATTTTCAAATGAAATTTATTTTTAAACTGCCTCTTAATTTAACGACTTTATAAATAATTTTCAAGCTTGAATTATTTTTCATCTCTCTCAACAATGGTCCCCAGTTCGCTTTAAGAATGTAAAATAGCCCCTGGAAAAGTTGCCACAATTGAAAATTGATTTCACTAACCAACATAAAAAATGAAAAAATAATAATTAAAAAAAAAACCCTGATAAATCATAAGATGAGATTATCCATAAGATAGAGCATTTTGGCGCTAAACTGAAATCTGTCAACAAAATAACCGTTTTTCAGTTTATGCTGAATATAAAATTGATATCATGTTTAATTGGTTGATGCAGATGTTGCATCAGAATATTCTAGGAAGTGTATTTTAGAATTTTTTTAAATATCCATTGTGTATTTCACTGTATAAGAGGGAAAAGATCCCCGGTTGTGGTAAAAGGGTAATCATCCTGATTATGAAAAGAGACAGAAGAAATTGTACAAATAAATTACACCTGAAAACAATAAAAATCAGCCTCATCTGCAGTATGTATATTATTATTGTAAAAAAAATTCTTCAACTTTACACAAAAATTGTTTACCTTAAAACAATGGATGCGTTTTAGAAGATATGGATTTGAAACGAACAATGATTAAAGAAGACATTTAAAAAGATTTTAGAACTTTTGTTAACGTCTAATTTCAACGATGCCTTTGGGCAGATGCAATGCACATGGGCATAGGAGCTGACTCGGTTGCATTATCACAGGGTGAGATAAAGTGTGATTTATTGAGTATAGTTTTTATTTGCTGAATATGATATGGATATAGGTATTTACTATTTGCATGATACTTCATAGGTCCATGAAAATTTCTTTCTTGTAGTGGTGAATATCTTGGTAATTTCGTACTGATTTGCATTACACAACTGTTTCCGTATTGCTTGTTTACAGTTTGAGTCGAAAACAGTACTGAATTTCACTGGGGGGACTTTTTAAATAATTTTTTTAAACACTGTTTCGTACTCTCCCCTCTTAAATAATAAAGAAGCTTATTTTAATGATACTGTTATAGTAATTTTTTTCTGTCAAGTATTGACGGGCTGCATCTAGTATATGGTTAAAACTATAAATCAATGTATGCGAAAAATGATAATGCGTACTTAAAATACAGAACAAATGTCTCAGGAAAATATACAAATTTAATTGAATAAAGAATTTCTAAATGTACTGTTTACAAATCTTTTAAGACGTTATTAATTAATAATTATTACGAAAAACTTGTATTTGTTAAACTGATCATGATACTTTATGTAATTTCAAAGTTTCATTTCGATTCCGTTTACTATCTCTGCGTTTCGAATAAGATAAATTAATTTTCAATATACTTTTCAACATATACTTGTATTTTATTACGCTATTCTTTTTATGGTTTTCTATGTAAAAATAAAATTCTTCAATCGGTTTCACCGCCTTCCTTTATGTGCTAGAATTATAAAAATTATGTACACATGTGTGTTTCCGAGCACAATATAGCATTTTAACAAACTTTGAACAGAATTATATATATTAAATTATTTTTAAGCCATTTTTCCGTTAGCCAGCCTCGGTGACAAATCGTCGCACATTCTTCATGTTTACAATTGCTTTCAATTTTTGAAAAGAATGGTGTTAATTTTCCGCCAAATCACTCACTCTGAAATATGCCTACGGGATACGAAACTGCCACAACGGAATATTTTTTAAACTAAACTGTAGGAAATATAAAATACAAAATAGATGGTAAAAATATAAATTACCTACGGATTGTTTTATTTAATAGTTTAATATTAGTAACATTCTAATTTTATGTTGAGAAAGCAGTTTAGAAATCCGGAATAGATAGTTTAAATGGCGGTTTTTTTCCTGTTACCATATATTTAAAACACAATGCAAAAATTATATATATATATATATATATATAAATTCAGTAGTTTTTGCTCTCTATCAAGCTTACAGGAAAACGGTGAATTTTTAACAATCAGGGCCGATACCAACACTGTAAAACATGTCCAATGTTTCTTATTTTATGAAAATATACTATAACCACGAACGAAAATATAATATAATCTTCTGAGTTATCCCAAATTCCGAAAAGCGTATTCCATTGTCTTTTGAATCCTCAGAAACCAATACATTTCCAAAATTTAAAGAATTATTTATAAAAGCAAAGTATTTTGAGCTGCCTGTTTTCAGAAACGTTTTCGAAGAGTTTTTATAGTGTGTTAATATAGTTTTCTCAGGCTGGAATACCTTTTTTTCGAATGTCATCAATTCTCAAGAAAACGTTTTCAGCTGCATAAGTTAATTTATACGTGGAATAGTAAAGAAATAATCTTAATTTTAATGTTATTGTTAACGCTGTTAATTTTGTATGTTTGTCTGTTAAACATATTTTTTGAACATCAAAATGTTTACTTGAGAATTGATAGCATAGGAAAAACTGTACTACAGGCATAGAAAACTGATTAATACACTATAAAAGCTATTTGGAGACGTTTCGAAAATAACTGGCTGCAAGAGCAATTTTGTTTTTATAAATGATTTTTTAATCTCGAAATGTCATTGATGTCTGAGGTTTCTAAAGATAAAGAAACACTTTTCAGAATCATGGTTAACAAGGATGAGTTTATATTATAAAATTATTCGTGATTATATTATATTTCCGTAGATTAAGAAACATTTGAAAATTTTTACAGTGAACTTAACATATTGTAACGAACCTTCTTTACAAATAGAAGAACTGTAGTGAAGAAATTAGGCGTGATTTTGAAGATAAATACAGAAAGCTTATAAAGCAATACATTAAAAAGAATATATATTATAATGAAAATTTTTCCAGCCAGTAACAATTTCATTATTTAAGTGTTACAAACTAGCATGTTTAGCATTTTTCCAGTAGAAATATAGATATTAATATTTGGTTTCAAAATAAAAGGCGAAAATATTACACTCTGTGAATTATGTCCTGTACCTTTTTTGCAAACATTTTTCAGGAGAATTTTACGACCTGGAAGTAATTAGTACTGATCGAATTTGTAAGATGTGAGACGGAAATAGGAATTCACGATTTAACAACAAGCGGTAAAACTATTTTCTTTCTGGCTTTGTGCTATAAAAGACTAGTAAAAGTAATGAATGGACAAAGTTACAAATAGAAAAAAGCCTACGTAACGTGAGTTTACGTTGAAGTTAAAGTTTGTTAAAGTTATAAATAAAACTTTTTCGAAAACTAAGAATATGCGTTTAAGTTATAGAAACAAATTGCCTCAGAAAAATATGTTTAATTTATAAATAATTAGTAATAAATTTAATTTTAAAATATTCAAGATTTTATTAATATCAGTCATGAAGAACTGTATGCGCAAAGAAGAGTAAACATATGAAATATAATAAAGATTTTTTTTTCTTTAATGACTAGGGAGCTCTGCCCCGTATGAGCCACACTCGCCGACCGCCGCGTCATACAGACACTACAGGATCTAAAAACGCACTAATTTGCTGAGTTTAAAAAAATACGGAATAGTGAATTATAATTAAACGACCAGTGGACATCTTCTGTACTCATGTGGCGATAAATTTCCCTTTGATTGAGGTATCGTTTTGGTTCTTAATGCCGAATCAACTGGTGTCGAGACTGCTAATGGCTGTTATCGGGATTGTTTAACAATATGAATTATACATTTGAAAATCAGCTTGTATAATATGGATAAATAAACAATGTTACAGCCTGACCAAATTTTATAATGGAGCTATGTGGAAATACTTTTAAAAATTGCGTTTTCAATGTTCCTCTTTAAATATGATGGATTTTCAGCCAAAGTTTTAATTATCTTTTTAAATTCACCTGAAAATATGTTTTCTTTTTTTAAATAATTGAAAGAAAATATTATGTTTTGCTCTGTTTTAAATTTGGAAGAAATAAGCAAAAAAAATTTTTTAAAACATGAAATGAATCTGTCGTGTAAATATATTTTTAAATTGAAACTGTTTTGGCAATAATTTTATTTGGGCATTTTGAATATGACGTAATTTTCACCATTTACTGCTTTGTACGCTTAATAATTTAATTATTATTTTTAAGTTCTTTTTAATATTCACATGTAAATGCAAATTTATGACGAAATTTTCCCCGTTAAGTGATTTTATAATGTAATAATTTAATTATTATTTTAAAGTTTTCTTTCTGTTTATAATATTCATGTGCAAATACATTTTTCAATTAAAAGGAAGTCTTATTATTTGCACTGTTTTAAAACTTGGAAATAGGTAAAAAGATAAATTTTAGAAAATTTGAATCTGTATTTAGATAGTGAAATTTTGTAAAAAAAAAAAAAAAAAAAAAAAAAAAAATCCCTAAAAAATTAGTCAATTAAAAAAATATATTATTCACTGCACTCCGTAAGCCTCTCACATATAAACATGCAAAAGATGGTTAAATTGCTACGCATAGATTTTGTTCCTATAAAACGTTTTTAACAGAACTATTTTGACCGATTTCAACATTAAATTGCTCTAAAAGTAATTCTTAGATTGAAAAACTGTCTACTTCAGTGTGTTCGTTAAACATTTCTCTATATAACTACCATTTTTTGTATTTTTATATGCAACAGTTTTCTTGGTAATAGCCGAGAAAGATCTTCGATCACAAAAAAATCATTTGCAGCAATGAGAGCGGTAGTTTTTCTTTTTTTTTCTTTTTTTTTTTTTTTAATGAAGAGATATAACAAAAAATTTATTTTCAATTATAGTAATTTTAATTGTTAAAATAAAATACATATGCAAAAAATAATCACAATAAACATGAATGCTTAAAAATATTTTTATATACAAACCGACTAGTTTTGTATATAATAGTGATATTCTCAAGATCTGTAATTGTAAATAAACTATTTTTACAAAATATTTGAATTATGCACTTTATAAACAAACGTCATGATATATCAGGTATCACGTACGTGTAGAGAAGAACTCTCTACATTGATCCAATAAGAGATGACAATCACCGAACCCTCCCACTGACAAGCCCATGTTAATACGTTCACTTAGCTCCAGTTTTCACTGCAATACAGGAATTTTTTTAATTAATATAACTCTCTCTATATATATAATGTAGTTTTAATACATTGAGTAATGATTGATACTCTCAAGGTTTACATTCATATATATAATTAATTTTTTTATATTATTTTGGAATAATTCCTTTTTTTTAAGCATTAAAAGTAAAATACAGAGAAAAAACATTAAAATTTTGTCCTTTTGCAGGACAGTCAGAGGATTAAAAACACCAACAGCACTGCCGTGCACACTAAGTACGAAACCCTCCGTTTCAACTGAATTCCCCTTACTTCTTCCTCTGCAACTCTTGAGACACCAAACGATAAATGAAAAAATAGTTTTTTTTTTTGTATGGCTCATTCGACTCGACATCGATAGCCTTAAAGACTTCAGTTGTGTTCGTATAGAACAGATTGTGACCCCTGGCGGTGGAAGGTGGAACTAATGATTTTTGCAGCTATCTCGGATTATATGAGTGCGATCACAACGCGGTTTGAATTCAGATTTTCCAAAAATTTTCATATTCCGCCGGTAAATAATGATTTTCTCCAAAATCTTGATTATTGTATAGAGAAAAGAACAAAACGCTAGTGATTTTCCTTCTTCATTTCAAAGTATCTGTGGTTCTATGTGTCTGATGACAACGCTGTTTAGCTCATTCGACTTGATATCGTTAGAACTTACACATTTTAGTTCCAAGTTTCACCAATAGGGGAGACGCTTTCCTATCTCTTGTTCTATGGACCCGATTACGACGGGGTTTGGCTCATTCGACTTGATATCGATAGAGCTTACTGATATTAGTTTCAAGTTTCACCACCAGGGTTCGCTTTCCTATATAGGGTTCTATGGGCACGATTACGACGGGGTTTGGCTCATTCGACTGGATTTCAATCGCCTTACAGATTTCAGTTATGTTTGTGTAGAACAGATTGCGCACCTTGGTAGTGGAAGGTGGAAGTAATGTAGTTTTCAGTACGTGCGCAGCACTCCTGCTATACGGTGCCACTGGCAGCGAGGAGACGTGCCTGGGGTTCGTTTAAGCTGACAATAAATGATTTTTCGGTGCGTGCGTAACACGCCCGGTATGCTTCGGGTAATGTTTTTATTTAATATGCATATATTTTCACACAATTTTATAGAGGACAGTTATATTTTTAAAATACTGAACTAAAATACAGTTATATTTTTAAAATATTGAAATTTCAGAGAGTTCGTACGACGAAAAATATTTTTTTTGTTATGTTTTAACAGACCCGATGCGAAAACCAGAAAAACGAGAAGAAAACATATTTATTTTACAACTAGATAACAATAATTTCTTAACAAATTAAAATTTAACAGTTTTTATGACCTATCACCAACAGAACAAAATGCATTTAAAATGTTTAAATTTTAAAATTAATGTGTTACAAAACCCTCGACACACACAATATATTGAATGAAGTACTTACTTCTTCAAACGCAAATATTTGAAATGTTTTTCACTTCACTTTATATATTTTAGTAACAATTGTTTTGAACATTACTGTTTAATCCAGTACTGCATAAATATGTTATTAGCTCTTTCCTAACAATCTCATTTAGCTCTTTTATTAATTATTAGCTCTTTTATTAATCAGCTCTTTTAAACTTTACGTTGACACAAGGATTAAAGATGTATTGAAAACTAGCGGTAAATAATGCAGCATTTGCATCAGCACAAACTACTTGAAATTCACGAAATATGCTTACTACTTATTTCAACTTTACTAAGTTGCTCAAATTTCATCACTTTTTTTTCTATTCAAACAGTATATCTACAATTCGCACAATTTTGACAATTGTAAATATTAATTTATATTATTAATGCTACATTTGTGTCATTAACATTATGGAATGTACACGTAAATACATAGTGTATTTATATTTGAAAAAAGATTTATAACTAGTTTACTGTATCCATCATAAAACTATCTTCTGTATTATTTTTGTATGTTATTTTAAATAGCGCTGTTATACACCTACAGTTGCGTATAGTGCATTACTCCGAGTTTAACTTGGGTTGGCAGTGATAGCTGAATAAAACAAAACACAGTTCAATAGCGCCGCAATATTGGGTAGCTCGTGTGATTTTTTTTTTTTAACTTGCTGGGACTCCGGGTCTTTGGACACTGTTGTTCCTGATATATATAGGTTTTCCCCTCGTGGACTCATAGGTTCTATGCCGAGAGGTGGGCTGTCCATGAGTGGGAGATTTCTGTTTCTGTTTCTGTTCAATAGCGCAATGTGTTTGATTTGGTAATCTAAATTCGGGCTACTATAAATATTTTCTTAATTAACCATTTAATAAGTAAAATTTAGCCGATTTCTAGCCAACAAAAACTGAGATAAAATATGTTGGAAAACAACGTTCATTTTCTCCTCTCCGCACATATGGCGCATGCACGTACAGTTACGATGATGATGCTCCGGAAGAGAGAGCAGTTGTTTTACTTTAAGAAATATGTCGGCGCTGAGTCGCATACGAGGTGTATATATTTTGTCTTCGTTTAATTGTAAATAAATGTCTTATGTCGTGCTATTCTGCAAACTCTGCTTGCCTCATACACCTACAAATGGTTATGGGCCCAGAGACGCTACTTCACTGCGCTATAATTAGCAGAAATTAATTTTAATTCGAACATTCGGATTTGGAACTCTTAAGCCTAATCGAAAGTAAGAATTGTTCTTCATTCTGTTTATCATTTGCATTATTTCTGGCTGTGAGAGACTCTGCATAATTATGTCTCATGTAACGACAATTGAAAAGCTCGGAAAAGATAATTTTGATAGCTGGAAGCTTCAAATCGAAGCTGTATTAATCAAAAATGATCATTGGGATTACGTAATTGGTATAGAAATTAAACCGGCTGAAGGAACCGCCGAAGAAAAGAAGTGGCTCCAAGCTGATCAAAAAGCTCGTGCAGATATAATTCTTTCTATAAATCCTAGTGAACTGAGTCATATAAAGCATTGTACGACTTCAAGTGCCGTATGGAATAAGCTGAAAGATGTTTATGAATCGAGGGGACCCGCAAAGAAAGCAACTCTGTTAAAACCACTTCTGTTTAGAAAAATGTCCATAAATGAAACGATGGCTGATCATTTAAATATTTTCTTCTAAGTAGTTGATAAACTAAAAAATATGGAAATAGAAATCGCGGATGATTTATTATCAATTCTACTTCTATATAGTGTTCCTGAGAACTTCGAAAATTTTAGATGCGCTATAGAATCCAGAGATGAGTTTCCTAAACCCGAATCTTTGAAAATTAAGATGCTGGAAGAATGGGATGCAAGAAAAGGAAAATCCACTCAGGATTGACAAAACGCATATTATATAGAAAATAAAAGAAATAATCAAGAACAGAAGAAGAATGAAAAATGGAAAATGAATCCAAATAAAAATTTTTCCTCGGAAAGGTGTTACCGAAATTTCAAGTGCAATCATTGTTCGAAAATGGGGCACAAAGCTTCCGAATGTAGAAAGAAAATAGCTGATAAAAAGCTTACATCTTTAAATAAAGGAAATCAAGGATCGATGATAGCCACTAATTATGAAAAACCGACTAGTATGGCATTTAATGACGCATATAAAGAACCTTCTGCATGGTGTTTAGACAGTGGATGTACATCTCACATGTGTAAAGATAGAAATTTATTTTCAGAGTTTCATCTTCGTACGAATTCTACTATACAGCTTGCAGTTGATCAAACAGCGAAAATAACAGGTATAGGAACAGTTTTCATTACAGTACCTAACGGGGGTGGAATTACTAATCTCACACTCAAGAACGTTCTGTGTGTTCCAGAATTAAAGTGTAATTTGCTCTCAACATCTAAAGCAACAGCCAATAATCGTTCAGTGATTTTTAAAGAACGATTTGCTAAAATCATCGAACCAAATGGTTCTACATTAGTACATGCTGTCCGTCATGGGGATTTGTATTACGTATACCCAAGCATCGAGAGAGCTGCAATAGCAGAGGTAAGTGAATTTCTAAAATGGCATCTTAAATTAGGTCATCTAAATGAGTCTGATTTAAAAAGACTTAAATCAAAGAATATGGTTAGAAATCTAAATTTCAGTGATAATGAGTCTCTTAAGGTATCCGAACACCTTTAAAAGCCAATTTTTGGCCAAAATATCGATTTTTTTTATTTTGGTATAATATAATAGCCGGACTCTTTATCTTTCCAAATCTGTTTGAATTTTGTTTATATCTTATTTAGAAGTTAAGTTATTGCCTTTTTTAAAATTACTAAGTATCAGTATTTTGAAACCGGAAGTATCGTTCTGCTCACCGGAAGTCAGCACGTTTTTCAATGCTATGTAAACCCAAAAGTAAAGAAGCAGAGAAAAATTTAAAAGAATTTGAGAAACAAAAACAGCAATTGTTTTAAACAAAATAGGTAATATAGCGTATAAATTGAGTAACATATTAAGGTTTGCTTTTCAAAATAAAGGTAAATTTTGTTTTTGCGTTTTCTGAAAATCAATTTTTTAACATTTTATGTTTACGCAAAACATCATAAAGGAAAAAATTATGGATGAACCTCTTTCAAAATTTTTTTGTATGCTTTGCAAAGTGCAATAAAGGGAATGAACTACACTCGTAACAGTAAGTGTATTAGTTTTTTTTAAATTATTGATAAAGTTTCCAATTTGCAATAAATTTTTAGTAATTTTTCTTTCATCACTGATTAACTTTCTATATAGTTTTCAATATTTGACTCACAAATATGAGAGTAGTTCATTCCCCAGAAAAAGGTTTAATAATTACAATAATGCTTACAAAATAAAAATATCTTGATTTAAAGTTGAGTTATGATGTTTTGCGGAAGTGATTAATTTCGCTGTTTTTTGCTTATTTTTTCCCCAAAATATAAAAAAATAATTTGAAATGTATAACTTTTTCTGTTTTATTTTACTTTTATAATCACATCATGATATACAATGCAAAAAAAAGTCATATTTTTAAATAATTTTAAAAAAGGCCCTCCGAAGGTATTCGGATACCTTAAAGACTGTAAAATTTGTATTCAAGGTAAACAAACTGTGCGTTCTTTTCCTAAAGAATCAAACTTTAAAAGTGACTCTTATACATTCAGATTTGTGTGGTCCTATGAGAGTTCCATCCCACGGAGGATCACGATATTTCGTTACTTTTATAGACGACAAATCACGTTACATTGAAGTCAGTTTTCTTAAAACCAAAGATGAGGTTAAAAATGCATTTGTTAAATACAAAGCAGCAGTTGAAAACAGTGTAGGAAAGGAAATAAAAAATCTTCGTACGGATAATGGTAAAGAATATTTCGGAGAAGAATTTAATAAATATATCGAAGAAAGCGGAATAAAACGAGAATTTTCCTCACCACTAAATCCGCAACAGAACGGAACATCAGAGAGGGCCAATAGAACTTTAGCTGAAATGGCGAGGTGTTTACTATTACAAAGCAATCTCCCACAATCTTTTTGGGCTGAATCTATTAATTGTGCGGTATACATACGTAATCGCTGTCCTTCGCGACGTTTAAGCGATAACAAAACACCCTACGAAGTATTTTTTGGCATCAAGCCAACTTTATCATATTTTAAAATATTTGGGCAAAAGTGTTTTGTACTAAATAAAAGACAAAGTAAAGGGAAATTTGATCCTAGGTCAGAAGAGCATATTTTCGTTGGATATTCAAATGAATCAAAAGCGTACAGGCTGTGGAATAAGAATTCCAGAAAAATTGTTATAAGCCGAGACGTCCGATTTATTAACGAATTTGAAAACGATTTACCTTCAAACAGTGAAATAAAATAAATTTTTCCCTTTTCTCAAAATAATGAAAATAAAACAATTACGCAAGAACCCGTCAAAAATGAACCAGACAGCTGTGGCGACAGTGATGTTGATATGCAATCGGATGAAATTTTCGACCCCCTTTCTTTCCCTACAAGAGCGCGCGGCCGGCCGAGAAACATAAAAACTGGTAAAAAAGGTAGACCCAGGAAAGAATTTAAAATGATAATTCCAAAAGAAGAAAAATCCCAAGTTGTAATGGAAAATTTATTTTCTGACTCATGTCCGGAATTTTCTGAGGCTTTAAACAAGCCTTTTAAACATGAATGGATAGATGCAATGGAATTAGAATTTAATTCTTTAATGCAAGAAAATGTATGGCAAATAGTTGATAGGCCAAAACATAAGAAAATTACAGGAAGTAAATGGGTTTTAAAAACTAAGTATAAACAAGACGGGTCAATCGAAAAGTTTAAGGCGAGAATAGTTGCAAAGGGGTGTTCTCAAAATCCAGGAATTGATTTTGAAGAAAATTTTTCTCCTGTAGCCAGATTAAGTTCGATCAGAACTGCGATCGCTTAAGGTATTCAAAATGGTTTTACAGCTTATCAATTAGATTTTATTATGGCTTATGTAAATGGTGATTTAACTGTATACATGGAGTTACCTGATGGTTTTAAATATGAATCTAATGTTGACAAAGTTTGTTTATTAAAAAAATCCCTCTACGGATTAAAACAATCAGGTCGACAATGGTTCAATAAATTAGTTAAAAATTAAAACAAATGAAGTTTGAATCACTAAATGCTGATAAATGTGTTTATTTTCAAAATCTCCAATAGAAGCTATTATCATTGTTTATGTTGATGAACTTTGAACTTTGAACTTTGAAGGGGGGGGGGGGCTATGAGACCTATAGCGGCAAAGGCTGTCGTCTCAAATGATCCAAAAAAACCCACAACTGGTGTAAACACCGAAGCAAACCAAAACCACACTAAAGTGCTAAAATCGATCTATGCTCAGAAGGAACCTCAAAGCTGAAACACGAAAATCTCTGGATGAACAAAATTTGCTAACGAAACAAACAAACGAACTTAAACCACCACTGTTCAACACCCTATAATCCCAGCAACTACTGCGCTGAGACTGGTACTTCAAGCAGGTAAACAAAATGTGCTCCAAAGAGTCAATGCAACCACACCTACTGCATCTGCCATCCGGAATCAAGTGGAAACGCGCTAAAACCTCAGGGGTGATCAACATCCTACAGAGAAGCCGGGAAATAAACACATCCTCCCGTCTGTTCCAAGCCCAGGACGAGGTAAGTCTAACCGAGGGAATATTTCCAAGCGAGACACTGTATTTGGAGGCATTGTAATCGAGATCGAACTGACTTGCCGCTTCACGTTTGTGAGCGCTGGTAACATCCTCTGGCGAAATCCAGTCAACCAGAACGTCAGAATAGGTGACGCCCTTGGCCAAACTATCTGCTTTTTCATTCAAAGGGACACCCCGGTGACCCGGAACCCAAAGGAAGAGAATCTTCGAGAGAAATTTAACGGAGCGAATGATTTTGTTATGAAGCCAAAGGATGACCATAGGAGATTTTATAGTTATAGTCTGAAGAGCAGACAGCACCGACAAGCTGTCAGTCAGAATGACGACTTGCGACGACGAGTGCGCCAGTTCGTCCAGAGCTGTCCCAATTGCGAGGGCCTCCGCTGTGAAGATTTAATTTACATGGTGGACTTTATAAGCAAACTGATTCGTTGAATTACAGCCAGTTATAGAAGTGAGGAAAGTGGTCTTCGAAGCATCGGTTGCAATGACGTGCCACCCAGTGTACTCCTGGATGAACTCAGCAAAATATGGAGCGATCATAGCCGCGTCAAGATCTTTATCTTGGAACGGAAGCCCAGCAGTGAAAAACCTGACAGCTTCAGAATCCTGGGGTAATGGGACTTGGAATCGAAGGAGATGATCTGGAGTAATCCTGAGCTTTGTCAGCATCTCAGAAACATAGGGTATATCGTCAACAAACAGGTCTAGACCATCTGCCCGAATGTCCCAGAGGGGGGACCAACTACCCAACGAAAGATGTTTCACCCAGAAGTTGAACGCTAAGGCTTTGATCCTGTCTGCAAGTGGGGCAGCACCGGCATGTCTTCTAAGCACAATGTTTGGAGTCCACTTCGGTAGACCTAGCGCGATTCTAAGGGCACTGGTTTGGAGAACTTCTAATTTACGAAAGAGAGAGACCCCAGCCGAGTTGAGAATTGTCGCTCCATATTCAATCACGCTGCGAATAGAAGAGGAAGCCAAAGTTAAAATGTGGTGGGAGCGAGCGCCATACCGTTTCTGTGCCAGAGACTTGAGAATGTTAATTCTGGTGAAGACTTTTCCCCGGAGGTACTCGATGTGCTTCCGGAAACCACCACGCCGTGCAATATAAAAACCTAGGAACTTGATCTCCGTACACCACTCGATTAAACCTCCGTTGACGCTAAATTCAAAGTAGCATTCAGCAGAGCGTCTGGACAAGTTGATAGCGTGACATTTATCCGGCCGGATGGAAAGCTTCCAATGTGTGCACCACTGAGCGACTAGCCTGAGCGCTTCTTGTAATTTGAAACGGCAACTCTCCAGAGAGCTGTTGTCACAGTAGAGAAAAATGTCGTCTGCATAAATTAAGTATTTCCCCCCAAGACCCTCTAGAACCTCGAAGAAATCGGTCAGAAAAATAGTAAACAGGATGGGACTCAGCACCGCCCCCTGTGGGACACCTCTATTGATATATCTGAGTGGCGATGTGACATTCCTCCAGGCCACCTTGATGGACCTCCCAGAGAGAAAGCGATGGAGCCAACGTAAGATGCGACCAGTAATGCCAACTTGGGCGCATTTGAAGATAAGTCCGTCCACATAAACAGAGTCATAAGCAGCTTGCAGATCTAGAGATATGCCCAAAATATATTTTTTCTCTTTCCTTGCAATTAAGAGGTCCTGATGAAGCCGGGTAAGTGCGGCCTGGCTATCTCTGAAGGGTTGAAAGCCAAAATGTCTACGGTCCAGTATAGTATTCTCAAGGAGGTGATAATTGATACGTGTAGATATCATCCTTTCACAAATTTTGCAGACCACAGAAGTAAGGGCGATGGGGCGGTAGGAAGCAGCGAGTTTCTTAGTTCTACCAGGTTTGAGGATTGGCAGGATAATCGCCGTGGTCCAGGATGATGGGACGTCCCCAGTGAGCCATATGTCGTTATACAATTGAAGCAAGACTCTAAGCGAATGGTCATTGAGACCTTTAAATAATGCAGCACTAATCTTGTCCTCACCTGGTGTCGAAATTTTTGTCCGGCGGATGGCGTCTTTGAGCTCGGCAATAGAAAACGGATTGTTTAACTGGGGACTGGCTTCTATGCCATATGTGATAGGAAGGTGTTCATGATCCCCCTCCGCAGTGAAAACTTTTGCGAAAATTTCCGCTTGGAAAGCCGCATCTGCGCTGGAAGTGTCCCCTACTTGAAGAACAAGGTGTGTATCTATGGGAGAGCTGGAGTGATTTCGGATTTTGCGGAAAACCTTGTGCAGAAGCCTGGGATCCTTCGCGTCAGTGCAAATCAAGTCCCAAAATCGCTGCTTTGATTCTTTAATAACTTTTCTAAGTTTGGCAGACACCCTCTTGAATTTAATCCAGTACGCGCTGGAAATCAAACCCCGGGCTTTCTTTAGAAAAAACTTCTTTTGCTTGTGGAGATTGCTGCATCGCGCATTCCACCAGGCAGGGAGGCATTTGTCAAGCCTATTACGGGAGAAGCTGTGATTTTGCATCGCACTGTGAACCAACTGGTAGAAGGAGTCATAATCTATGGAGGAAACCTGTTTCAGCCTGTCATTGACCTCCCGACATATGTTCGGCCACTTGTAAAGAATAGGGCTAGGATGGGTTGGAGAGAAAAGCTCGACCGAAATAATAATGGGGAGATGATCACTATCAAACAGATCCTCCTCCACATGAATTGAGGACTGAGTGAAGATTTCTGGAGAACAAAGGGACAAGTCTAGCAAAGAACAGGAACCACTAGGAGAAACGTGAGTGGGAGTGTCCAGGTTCATGATACAGTAAGGGCTGTCCGAAAGCCAATCCACAAACATTTCGCCTGCCCGCGAGGACACCGGGGCGCCCCACAGCTGATGATGGAGATTAAAGTCTCCGAGTATGAGAGTATTACCTGGCAGGCCATTCGTCACCTGCTTAAGATCGTCAACCACCAGACCCGAAGGCGAGTAAAGATTTAATATGTTCAGATGATGTGAACCAAGAAAAATGCGAACCCCCAAAATCTCATTCGAGAGGTTGAGAGCATCAAAGTTTAGTTGAAGGGAGGACCAAGCATTTTTAATTGCAATGAGAAGACCGCCACCAGGGCGACCCAATCTGTCCAGCCGATAGATCACCTTTCCTGGGATAGTCAGGGATTTTTCAGCAGTTAGAAATGTTTCTTGTATGACCAGGATGTCAGCAGAGGCGAAAGGGGGGCTATGCAGCCAGTGACGTTTATTTAAGATACTGCGGCAATTCCACTGCAGGACTGAGATACCCATTAAGACCAAAAAACAAGGGGGGGTGTTGAACAGCAATACAAAAACACAAACAGCCCCGGCAGAACAGAGAGCAACTAGAAAACATAAAAGGAAAAGGTTTTTTTTTTATGGAGAACACCACCTGAATGAGGACGTTTCCGCCTTTCTGGCGAGGAGTCACAAAGCTTTGCGCACCAATTAGACAGAGTAATGGTGAGGCTGTCAATAGCAACCTTCATTTCGGCAATGAGGGCCTGAGTCCTCTCATATTTCTCATTTGCATGGTCAACGATAACTTTCAGCATGACGTTGGTCCGGGTTTCTAAAACTTTTTTCAGAGTGTCCAATTCGGTATTCTTGGAGCCTGTTATTTTCGCATACGATGTAGATTCAGATTTACGAGAAAACTGCCGTCTGGCTTCAATAAAAGTGAGGAAGTGTGAGCATTTATATCGCAAGAATTCGCTTTCTT
Source organism: Maratus michaelseni (assembly GCA_963931845.1). NCBI lineage: Eukaryota > Metazoa > Arthropoda > Arachnida > Araneae > Salticidae > Maratus > Maratus michaelseni. The sequence goes on from OZ007588.1 coordinate 432,595,975, forward strand.
TGATGCGGGCTGGGCATTGGTTAAAGTCCGACCGATGTTCTTCCCCACAATTTCTGCATTTGAGAGGATCGGTACATGCGCCAGAGTGAGCCAGTCCACAGGTGGCACAAATTTGTTCTGATTTATACTTGGATACAACATGATTAAACTGAAAACATTTTGAGCATTGTCGGGGACGGTCGACAAATTGCTTTATTGACTGGATGGAGAACGAGATTTTTACTTCCCGCGGAAGGGAGATGCCTAAAGTTGTTATTAGTACAGGAGAAAATTCATTTCTGCTATCTTTCCTCAGAAATCTGCGTAGCTCAAGCAAGTGGAAATTATTGTTGCTTAGTAGTTCCTGACCAACTTCCTCAAGAGGGATGTTTACCGGGACGTTGAACAAAAGAAATTTATTTGTTATGTTCTCCCATATGATTCTGGGTTTAACTTTTAGACCAAGAAAATTATCTATTTGACATATTTCGGTCGCACACAATACATCAGACGTACTGATTATGATGCTCCCCGACCGTGTAAAACGTATGTTGTTTATCTGCGGGAAATGGGCGACTTTTTCCTTAATTTCTGCCTGAACAGAACGAGGGTCTCTTTTTTGTAACGCCGAGGACTCTAGACTTGTTAGAAAAATGTTAAATGCCTTACCTCCATTTTCAGCCGCCATTTGCAGAAGCGCATCCATTGGTAACGAAGAGCGAGTCACGTTAGGGTTGTCAGTAGATGACAAGAAGTAGCTATCCTCATTTTCCACCATTTCAACGTTCACAGGCACAGTTTCCGAAATGGGGTCGGAAACGATATTAATTGTGGAGCTGGCCATAGTAAATGTGCAGGCGTTCCACTCAACTCCTTGAGAGTGGAGCCAGAATAAACAAACACACGAGGCAGCAAAATGAAACTTGCTACGCCAAAGAAAATAACAAAGATTTAATACCTTACCCCAGGGAAAGAGAAGCTTCAAGAAATTACAAAATCCCAGTAACACCAGGCTATGCGGAGAAAATAACAAACTAAAAAGCACTTGACACAAAACAAATAGGAACTCTTCGAGACGACAGCCCGCCGCGCTACTCGGTCAACGCCCCTCGCTAAACTGAGGAGCACGTACTGCTGCCATTCACGACCAACCAACTCCAAACAATGGAAATCTTATGTTGATGATCTCATAATTCTTACTAAATGTAAACAAGATTATGACTATATTAGAGATGAATTATCCAAATCTTTTAAAATGAAAGATTTAAGTTTGTTACACTATTGTTTGGGCATAGAATTTATGCAGAACGGGGACAGTATTAAAATTACTCAAAAGAAGTATATTGAAGATATTCTGAGCAAATTTAATATGCAAGAATCAAAATCAATATCTACACCTTTTGTTAACAATGTGAAGCTTACTAAAGATATGTGTCCCAAAATTGAAGAAGAAAAATCTGAAATGAATAATATTCCTTATCGTCAACTAATTGGTTCTCTTATGTATTTCTCAGTAGCAACTAGACCTGATATAACTCATGCTGTGGATTTTCTAAGTCAATTCAACAACAATCCAGGCAAACCTCATTGGATAGCTGCAAAAAGAGTTTTAAGATATCTAAGAGGTACTCAAGATCAAGGACTGATTTTTAAACGTGATACTAAGTCCTTAGTTGCATTTGTTGATGCTGATTGGGCTTCAGATGTCAATGATAGAAAGTCCTATACTGGATACATTTTTAAATATGCCGGTGGTGCTATATCTTGGGAATCGAGAAAACAACGAACTGTTGCATTATCCACGACTGAAGCAGAATATATGGCTTTATCAGAGGTTGCTAAAGAGACTTTACATCTCAGACGGTTCTTAAATGAACTATCTCCTGAAATAGTGTCTGCACCTACTTTAATATTCTGCGATAACCAGTCTGCTCAAAAATTAGTAAGAAATCCAATTTATCATTCTCGCACAAAACATATTGACATTCGCCATCACTTTGTGCGCGAAATATATGAGAATGGAGATATAGAAGTTAAATACCTAGAAACTGAAAATATGGCAGCTGACATTTTAACAAAAGCTTTAAGTGCCTATAAACATAAGAAATGTTGTGATTTAATAGGACTAAGTGTTTAAAAACATTCAATGTTATTCTGTATCTTTTTTCCATATAAGTTTAAAGTATATACTGTTTGTAATTGTAATTTTATATTTTGTTTCTCTGTAATTTGCATAATAGGAGAGTAATTAATGCCTTGTTAAGAAAATGCACGTTGTAAGGGGGGAATTGTTGGAAAACAACATTCATTTTCTCCTCTCCACACATATGACGCATGCGCGTACAGTTACGATGATGATGCTCCGGAAGCGAGAGCAGTTGTTTTACTTTAAGAAATATGTCGGCGCTCAGTCGCATACGAGCTGTATATATTTTGTCTTCATTTAATTGTAAATAAATGTCTTATGTCGTGCTATTCTGCAAACTCTGCTTGCCTCATACACCTACAAAATATCTATAATGTACATCACAAGAAAAGCTTATCAGAGACCGCAGTTGAGTAAATAACTTAAAACTTTCATCAACATATTGTTTTATAAATATCTTATATATTACATTTGGTAAAATTCCACGCTATAGATGCACACATATAAAGTTAGGAAAGTGTGTTTAGGGAATTTAAAAGTAAATATTTATTTTCAAAAGACTTATTTTTATTAGCTCACAGGCTATCAAAGCCTGAGAGCTTATGTGCCCGCCGGTTCTGTACGTACGTACGTATGTATGTACGTAACGCGATAACTCTTGACAGAACTAACCGTTTTACTTTAAATTTTGTTTATAGGTTCCTTGTGATAAGGCGCTTCCCTGATTAGTTTTGGAGGTTCATTGGTTAAGCATAAAGGGGGGAAACGGGGGGCTAACCCCCAATAATTTAGATAAATGAGTTTTTCATGCAGAATTATCCTATTTTCTTCAAATTGTGTATATAGGTTCATTTTGATAATGCGCTTCTGCCAATAGTTTTGGGGGTTCATTGGTTAAGTATAAAGGGGGAAAGGGGGGAATACCCCCCCCCCCCCTAATTTAGATAAATGAGTTTTTCATGCAGAATTATCCGATTTTCTTCAAATTTTGTATATAGGTTCATTTTGATAATGCGCTTCTGTCAATAGTTTTGGGGGTTCATTGGTTAAGTATAAAGGGGGAAAGGGGGGGATAACCCCCCCTAATTTAGATAAATGAGTTTTTCATGCAAAATTATCCGATTTTCTTCAAATTTTGTATATAGGTTCATTGTGATAATGCGCTTCTCTGAATAGTTTTGGGGGGTCATTGGTTAAGTATAAAGGTGGAAATGGGGGCTAATCCCCCTTAATTTAGCTAAATGGGTTTTTCATGCAGAATTATCCCATTTTCTTCAAATTTTGTATATAGGTTCATTTTGATAATGCGCTTCTGTCAATAGTTTTAGGGGTTCATTGGTTAAGTATAAAGGGGGAAACCCCCCCTAATTTAGATAAATGGGTTTTTCGTGCAGAGTTATCCGATTTTCTTCAAATTTTGTATATAGGTTCATTGTAATAATGCGCTACTCTGAATAGTTTTGGGGGGTCATTGGTTAAGTATAAAGGGGGAAAGAGGGGCTAATCCCCCCTTAATTTAGATAAATGGGTTTTTCATGCAGAATTATCCGCTTTTCTTCAAATTTTGTATATATATATTGTAATTAGAGACTTCCCTGATTAGTTTAAGGGGTTCATTAGTTAACTATGAGAGGGTAACGGGGGGATGACCCCCCCTTAATATATTGTTGATTTCTTTATTTTTCGAGGGCATATTTCAAATTCTTTGAAATAAGAGTACAATATACAATTAGTGTGAATAGCCTGTGAGCTCAATGCCCTCAGTTTAACTGGGCATTTTTCTTTTTTTATTATATTAGAGATAAAAATATTTATCTAATTTTATTTTATTTTATTTTATTTATTGATGCTGCAAAATTAACGTACAATTTAAGGATTTAACAATATCATTGTAATTAATTGATAAAGGAAATATTAAAATCTATCAATTAATTTTTATTGATAATACTAATTTTTACTTCTGATAAGTAACTTCTGTTCAAGCCAAGTTGGTGAAGAAATATTATCAAAAGAATATGAAATGTTCTTTAAATATGTAGTACCTACTATTGCAATTTAAGACATGTAAAAAATAATACTGAGATAAAATGATTGTCAATTACGAGTATCGTAAGAAATAAAATAACTTTAACTAATAAAAAAATTTTATAATAAAAATTTTATACCAGATAGGTGGTAATTCGTGAAATATACAAGCAGTAACTTTAAGGCATTTGCGAAAGAAATTAACAATTTTATACTTACTTATTACTCAGAAACATTATACTAAGCCCTTAAAATTAAACCACATATAAATATACACTTAAGTGATTAATTATGAAGAAGGATAACATTCAATTTGTTATTAAAATATACAGAAAGTCGATTTCTTGTGCATGTTAAAAATAAAAAAATCATTGTCCACGTAGAAAAAAACATCCAAGGTAGTGTGATAACAGTACATATTACACTCACTAATTCTTTTAATGATTCAAGCAGTCACAGTGCTGTCATAATTAATATCCTTTTACTAGCATCAGCAAATAGCACTCTATTCATTTTCCTTTTCAATTCTACTATCTGTAATTAAATATATATATACATTTATTTATAGTAGAGTGCATCATGTTGGTCCATTTGGAGTAATGTGGATCGCACTAATGAAAATATTTATTTTTGTACATTACCACCACATGATTTTTCCTTCGAAACTATCATTGCAATATTTCTAAACATTCAGTTTATGGAGGTATTATGGCACAAAATTATTTTAATTTGTGTGACTATAATGTATCTCCCAGGCACATGACGAAATTATTCATCACTTTAAGTAGCACAGAATAATATCATAACTCATAGAGTCTCTAACAATGTACAATTATTACTGAGATACAATATGGTAGTTCACAACTGTAAAAATATAACATAAAATGGCCTTGATGGATGATTGATTCTTTGAATTATTCAATAAAGATCTTGGATCTATGGAAGTATAAGGATGAATAAAACAGTACTTGTCGATTGGTTATGTATCATAAAGTTTGTAAAAATATTTCAATAACTCTAAAGACAATGACAATATATGTTAGTTCGTTTAAGTGTAGTTATATACAGTACAAAAACCCTTAACGGGTTAAAAGTTGTGACGCAGCACTTTCTTTTGGCTCTAAGAATTTCAAATATGGGTCTGAAAAGTAATGATATCAAATTTGAGTGACGCTATGTTAATTTTTTTTTAATCATCATTTTCTTTTTAGTTTTATTTATATTCACAGGTGCAAGTATTATCTTAACATGAAAATAATATAAAATTTATTCGCTAAAGCTTTTTCATTCAGATCTCTCAGGAATTCAAAATATGGGTTTTAAAAGAAATGATATCATAATTTGAGTGACACCTTGACGTGAATTTAATAGGATTGTTTTAAATTTAAATTTACATTATTTTTCGTTTGTCTTCTAAAGTATATTTACACATACAAACAATACTTTTAATTTTTCAATACACTGTTAAATATATCACTTTCGCTGAGCCTATATTACGTATTGAAATGTATTTATTTCAATAGACTGATTCATGTTTTGTGCCACGGTATCCAAAATCATAAGTAAAATTTATGTAAATGATTATTTTGCGTCATAGTATCCACTTGCATACATTTTCCTTTGTTTGGATACTATGACGCAAAATAATCATTTACATAAATTTTACTTATGATTTTGGATACCGTGGCACAAAACATGAATCAGTCTATTGAAATAAATTCATTTCAATACATAATATAGGCTCAGCGAAAGTGATATATTTAACATTGTATTGAAAAATTAAAAGTATTGTTTGTATGTGTAAATATACTTTAGAAGACAAACGAAAAATAATTTAAATTTAAATTTAAAGCAATCCTATTAAATTCACGTCATTGTGTCACTCAAATTTTGATATCATTTCTTTTAAAACCCATATTTTGAATTCATGAGAGATCTGAATGAAAAAGCTTTAGCGAATAAATTTTATATTATTTTCATGTTAAGATAATACTTGCACCTGTGAATATAAATAAAACTAAAAAGAATATGATGATTTAAAAAAAAATTAACATAGCGTCACTCAAATTTGATATCATTACTTTTCAGACCCATATTTGAAATTCTTAGAGCCAAAAAAAAGTGCTGCGTCACAACTTTTAACCCGTTAAGGGTTTTTGTACTGATATCATTACTTTTAAGCGGTTATTGATGAAAATTTCTTTCAGTCGCAATTAAGCATTATGGTATAAATTTATAAGAATAAAACTTAGTGGCTTCGCCCGCTAGTGGGCCTTCAATTTACATCAGGGCCTCGAATGTAACTGAAATCTCCATTTGTATGACAATCCCTTAATTTCCACATGTAATAGTATAAACCTGTAACTGAACGAACCACCAACCCAGGTCCCTGCTGCCTCCGGCACCGTATACTGGTCGTGCTATGCATGCTACGGATAATACTTTAATTTGCACATCGAATAGTATAAACCTCTAACGGAACGAACCTCCGCATTGGGTTCCCGCTGCCTGCGGCACCGTATAGCTGCCGTGCTGAATAATACGATTAAGTGGTCACAGACCTTTTAAACAATATATCACATGAGGGGTGTGTGCAAAATTTTAAAAAGTACCCCCCTTGTGGGAGGGGCAAAGTGGGGGATGGATACTGGAGATGCATAATATGACTAAGTGGTCACAGACCTTTCCAACAATATACCGCGAGGAGTGTCAGCAACATTTAAAAAGTGCCCCCCTGGAGGGGGCAAAGTGGGGGATGGACACCGGAGGTGCATAATCTAATTAAGTAGTCACATACCTTTCCAACGATATATCACATGAGGGGTTGTGCAAAATTTCAAAAAGTACCCCGTTGGGGGGGGGCAAAGTGGGGGTACGGACACAGGAGATGCATAATATGATTAAACAGTCACAGACCTTTCCAACAACATATCACATGAAGGGAGTGTGCAAAATTTTAAAAAGTACCCCCCTTGTGGGAGGGGCAAAGTAGGGGATGGATACTGGAGATGCATAATATGACTAAGTGGTCACAGACCTTTCCAACAATATACCACGAGGAGTGTCAGCAACATTTAAAAAGTGCCCCCCTGGAGGGGGCAAAGTGGGGGATGGACACCGGAGGTGCATAATCTAATTAAGTAGTCACATACCTTTCCAACGATATATCACATGAGGGGTTGTGCAAAATTTCAAAAAGTACCCCGTTGGGGGGGCAAAGTGGGGGTACGGACACAGGAGATGCATAATATGATTAAACAGTCACAGACCTTTCCAACAACATATCACATGAAGGGTGTGTGCAAAATTTTAAAAAGTACCCCCCTTGGGAGGGGGGGCAAAGTGGGGGGATGGACACCAGAGATGCATAATATGACTAAGCGGTCACAGACCTTCCCAACGATATATCACATGAGGGGTTGTGCAAAATTTGAGAAAGTACCCCCTTGGGAGGGGCAAAGTGGGGGTGTGGACACAGGAGATGCATAATATGATTAAACAGTCTCGGACATTTCCAACAATATATCACATGAAGGGTGTGTGCAAAATTTTAAAAAGTACCCCCCTTGGGAGGGGGGGCAAAGTGGGGGGATGGACACCAGAGATGCATAATATGACTAAGCGGTCACAGACCTTTCCAACGATATATCACATGAGGGGTGGTGCAAAATTTGAGAAAGTACCCCCTTGGGAGGGGCAAAGTGGGGGTGTGGACACAGGAGATGCATAATATGATTAAACAGTCTCGGACATTTCCAACAATATATCACATGAAGGGTGTGTGCAAAATTTTAAAAAGTACCCCCCTTGGGGGGGGGGCAAAGTGGGGGGATGGACACCAGAGATGCATAATATGACTAAGCGGTCACAGACCTTCCCAACGATATATCACATGAGGGGTTGTGCAAAATTTCAAAAAGTACCCTCCTGGGGGGGGCAAAGTGGGGGTGTGGACACAGGAGATGCATAATATGATTAAACAGTCTCAGACTTTCCAACAATATATCACATGAAGGGTGTGTGCAAAGTTTTAAAAAGTACCCGCCTTGGGGGGGCAAAGTGGGGGGATGGACACCAGAGATGCATAATATGACTAAGCGGTCACAGACGTTTCCAACGATATATCACATGAGGGGTTGTGCAAAATTTCAGAAAGTACCCCCTTGGGGGGCAAAGTGGGGGTGTGGACACAGGAGATGCATAATATGATTAAACAGTCTCGGACATTTCCAACAATATATCACATGAAGGGTGTGTGCAAAATTTTAAAAAGTACCCCCCTTGGGAGGGGGGGGGGCAAAGTGGGGGAATGGACACCACAGATGCATAATATGACTAAGCAATCACAGACCTTTCCAACGATATATCACATGACGGGTTGTGCAAAATTTCAAAAAGTACCCCCTTGGGGGGGCAAAGTGGGGGTATGGACACAGGAGATGCATAATATGATAAAACAGTCACAGACCTTTCCAACAATATATCACATGAAGGGTTTGTGCAAAATTTTAAAAAGTACCCGCCTTGGGGGGTGCAAAGTGGGGGGATGGACACCAGAGATTCATAATATGACTAAGCGGTCACAGACCTTTCCAACGATATATCACATGACGGGTTGTGCAAAATTTCAAAAAGTACCCTCTTGGGGGGGCAAACTGGGGGTATGGACACAGGAGATGCATAATATGATTAAACAGTCACAGACCTTTCCAACAATATATAACATGGGGAGTATCAGCAAAATTTAGAAAGTACCCCCTTGGGGGGGTCAAATTGGGGCATGGACATTATCATTAATTTCGTCAATCGGGCATGAAAAAATCATGAATTTCATTGATAGTGTATTTAAAAATTATGAATTTCGTTGATCGGGTATGTAAAAATCTGTGAATTTTATCAATCGAGCACAGAAAAAACATGACTTTTGTCAATCGGGGGAGGGGGGATCATATATTTTGTCAATCGGGCACGTAAAAATCTTGAATTTTGTTTATCGATCGTATAAAAATTACGTATTTCATCAAATAGATACATAAAAACCAAGAAATTTCTTGATCGGCACATGAAAATCATTAATTTCATCAAACGGATGCATAAAAATCAAGAAATTTATGAATCAGGCACATAAAAATCATCAATCGGTGCGTAAAAATTATGAATTTCATCGATTAGGCACGAAAAAATCATGAATTTTGTAGAACGGACGCATAAAAATTACCAATTCGTAGAGTAGTCGCATAGAAATCACGAATTCATCATGCGGGTGGTTAAAAATCACAAGTTCATCAAGTAAGTGCATAAAATTCACAAATTTCATCAGACGTTTGCATAAAAATCAATAATTTCGTCGATCACGTTCAGAAAAATGAAATTTCGTCGATCGAGCATGAAAAACATCATGAATTTCGGTGATCAAGTGCATAAAAATCTTGAACTTCGTTGATCGGTGTGTAAAAATAATGAATTTTGTCGATCGGGTGTGTAAAAATGATGAGTTTCAATAATCAGGCACAGCAAAAACATGAATTTTGTGGATCAGGGAGGGGGAGATCATAAATTTTGTCAATCGGGCACGTAAAAATCTTGAATTTTGTTTATCGATCGCATAAAAATCACGTATTTCATCAAATAGATACATAAAAACCAAGAAATTCCTTGATCGGCACATGAAAATCATTAATTTCATCAAACGGATGCATAAAAATCAAGAAATTTATGAATCAGGCACATAAAAATCATCAATCGGTGCGTAAAAATTATGAATTTCATCGATTAGGCACGAAATAATCATGAATTTTGTAGAACGGACGCATAAAAATTACCAATTCGTAGAGTAGTCGCATAGAAATCACGAATTCATCAAGTGGGTGGTTAAAAATCACAAGTTCATCAAGTAGGTGCATAAAAATCACAAATTTCATCAAACGTTTGCATAAAAATCAATAATTTTGTCGATCAGGTTCAGAAAAATGAAATTTTGTCGATCGAGCATGAAAACAATCATGAATTTCGGTGATCAAGTGCATAAAAATCTTGAACTTCGTTGATCGGTGTGTAAAAATCATGAATTTTGTCGATCGGGTGTGTAAAAATGATGAGTTTCAATAATCAGGCACAGCAAAAACATGAATTTTGTGGATCAGCGAGGGGGAGATCATAAATTTTGTCGAACACAGATGGAAAAATCATGAATTTTGTTTATTGGTGCATGAAAATCTCGAATTTTGTCAAACAGGCACATAAAGATCAAGAAATTCATTTGATCGGCATGTAAAAATCATTAATTTCATCCATCGGGCATATAAAAATGATAAATTTAGTCGATCAGGCATGTAAAAATCACAAATTTTGTCAACGGGGCACATAAAGATCAAGAAATTTGTTGAACGGCATGTAAAAATCAGAAATTTTGCTGAACGGGCACATAAAAATCACGAATTTCTTTAATCGGCGCATAAAAATCATAAATTTCGCCAATCTAGTGCAGTAAAAGCATTAATTTCACCGATCTGGTGCAGAAAAATCACTATTTTCGTCGATCTGGCGAGGAAAATCATGAATTTTGTCAAACGGCCATGGGAAAAAAAGAAAATCAGAAAATCCTGCTTTTGGTCGGTTTTCTCCATATTTTTCAAGTCAGTTTTTCAAGTTTTATTGCCGAGTGCCTATTTTCACCTTTACCCAAAAACGAATAACAACGAATTAAAAGGAGAAAGTTATTAACTATTTACGGGAAAAAAACTTTAACGGCCATGTACTTAGCTGTACAAGGTCTTAACTCGAGCGTAAAAATGAGGAAACGTGTTTCCTTACGGATGCTCAACTACTGTATAAAGCGTCGACAAAAAGGGGTGACAATCCCATGCAAATGAACTACGAAAACTTCCAAAAATGAGTGTTGGAAAAACTTCTTCCAAATTTGCAATCGAATAGTGCCCTATATATGGCCAATGCTCCACATCACATGCCTGTTGAAAACCGCACTCCTGCAAAGAATTCTATAGACTGGCTGAAAAACAACAAAATATACTGTGGCGAACAAACGCAAAAAGTAGAACTTTTCTCTCATAGAGAGTAATCGTCCAAAGAAAATCATCTATAAAATTGATAATAAAATTCTAGTTTAGAAGGTATTATTTTTTTAATATTTTAAATGATAAAATTTTATCCGTCCTTCCAAATTATTTGAAAATACAAGCTGCAATTTATAATAGATAAAATACTCCCCCCCCCCTCCCCCAGGTATTTTGTTTATTTATTTATTGTTTTTTATTTATTTTGAATTGATGGTTCTCCATTTCAAAATTTTCATTTTATTTGATACTTTGATGGTCTATAGCTGTTTGTGAAGCTTCATGCATGTTTTGCTGTTACTGTATATTAATTTTTCAAATTCATTTTTAATAAACTTATGCAAGTAAATAGTTTTAGAGCCCTATGTTGTTTTCAACATATTCAGACAATTTCAAACTTTGCACTCACCAACACTTAATTTATAAGATCTGACTATTAAAAAATATTCGAAATAATTAACAGTGGTTTTCTCTAAAAATTTTTTTTTCTTTCTTCTATATGTTTTCAAAATACACCGCTGTACAAGAAACCCTATGTAAAATATTGATATTTATGTAAGTTGTAATCAAAAAAATTAAATGTATCAGCAGCAGTTGAAATTTAATAAATTTTCAGAATTTACTTTGAAGAACAAACACTTATTACAGTCAACAGTAAACAGTATTTTATACAAAAATTGGGAAAAGTTTAAGATGATTAAATTTGTGAAGAGTTAATTTTTGGTAGGAAAAAGTTTTGTGAAGTGTCCTGTTTTAATATGAAAAGAAATGTGAAATAACCTGTTTTAAAATGAAAAAAAAATGTGAAGGATACTGTTTTAAGATTAAAAAAAAAATTGTGAAGGATCCTTTAAAGGTGTTCTTAATTCTTCTTAAATAGAGCCCTGCAATATACTTACTAAAGTTGTATTTTTTCTGTGATTTAAGCACATATAAGGTATTTCATACCTCTAAATTAGTAATTTTAAATGATTTTTAAAGTGACAGGTAAATGATAGAAAAATTGAAAAATAAAATAGCTATTTGTTTACTTTTTAAACTCTGAATTTAAAGTAAATAAGAACTTATTTATTCATTGTATAGTAATATTTTAGAGCTAAAAAAATCTATGTGGGTTAAAATGATTATATTCTTAAGTTTCGCGAGCAAATAGCAATTTTTTTACTGTATTTTTTAATAATTTTTAATGTAACATTTGACATTGAAACAATATAGTGCTCGAAAACTATCTAACAAACTTATTAAAAAGTAAATGCAAAACATTCATGAAGATAGAAGTTTGTCACACAACTGTTTGTAAATGTAATGAGAAAAAAATGATAACAATGTAATAATACTGGCAATATGAATGCAATAAGGTAATGCCAGGGGTCGATCCAGGAAAAATTTGGGGCCTATTTAGGGTTCCTTCACAAAAATCTATTTAATAAAATGGGCCCCTTCACAAAAATCAATTTGATAAAATGGGTTCTTCACAAAATTCTATTCCATAAAAACTTACTATTTATTATTTTGTGATGTTTTAAAATGTGTAATTTGTAAACAAACAAGTTTGCCAGAGAGGAAAACTTCCGCAAAAGGATTTAAAACAGGTTTTGTTTATAAATGCTTGGTTCGAATTTGATTAAATCGATTTCAACTTTTGTTACAAAATGTTATTTTTCACAAAAATATAATAAATTTCGCAAAAACAACCTTTACTTTTCCCAAAATGGGCCCCAAGAAAAAAAAACCAGCATCGACCCCTGAATGCAATGAGAAAAAGAAAAAAAAAACTATTTGTTTACTTTTCAAACTCTGGATTTAAAGTAATTAAGAACTTATTTATCCATTGTATAACATAAAACACTTAATTCAGAACTAACTTTCTGCATTTTCTTTTACAAAATAACATAAAAGTAATATTTTAAAGCCATAAAAACATGTAATTGGCAGTTGCTCTGACAAAGACCAACTAAGCACCTTACCAAAACGAAAATTTTTAAAAGAACCATCAAGTCATATAAAATAAAAAACAATGAATAAATAAACAAAATACCTAATAGTAAGTATAATATCTTTGATTTTCTGTGCCTATCTTTTCCCCAATTGCCTCTCGCTAATTTGTGCTTCGCGCATTGATACGATAATAGTTGGTTGGTTGTCTTCGTTGCGAAAGAAACAAAGAAATGAAAAATATTTTATCATTAGAAAATGAAAGATTTATTATATTTAGCAGTAAAATTGAATACATGTAATTAAAAAATATTTCCTCATTTTGAAAAAGGAATCTAAATAATTTTTCGAATATATGCATGTTTAAAATCTGAAATTATTTCTTTGTAACAAAAAGAGAAAACATATAAACCCCAATTGAATTTAATACATATGTTTTACATGTTTAGAGTATATAATTCATTGTTTTTGCATTTAAAAAATATCTAAATAATTAGCCCGGTCAGAAGCTTTATTGATAACGGCAACCGTACATCAATTTTTAACTGTAATTCCCGGCGGAAGAAGGGAGTGAATACTCTATTGCATTTGTACAGCTTGGCTTAAGAAAATAGTCCCATTTTTAAATCGGATTATACAAAAAAACTAGAGTTTTCCTATTTAAGTGGATAGGGGGAATCACTTCATATAAAACCGATTAGTATCATATATTAATTTAAAAAAATTCCTTCGGGCTGATTTCGAGATACGATTCTTACACCATGACACCATTACATGCAGAGCGAAAAACTTCCCATTTTACTTAAAAATTGATTTCCAGATCTTAAAATCTACTGCATGTAGAAATCTATAAATTTCAGGATAGAGTTAGACCGGAGATATAAGACAGCTGTCAAAAAATCAAAACGATGTGCCTCATATTTGCTGAGATATTAAATGTCGGCTTTTCGCTTTTCCTTTGAACTCAAACTACGTGTATATATAGAGTGACGGAAATCTTCGGTTTAGGGCTTTCGGTTTTCGGTTTTTGCTGCGTCACTCGAGAAACTACCGTCTCTCATGATTCAGACAATAACCAGAACTGGATGTAATATTATGGCAACACACTTTTTTATCATTTTAAAAAATATATATGTACTTGACTTGAAGGAACAGCGACTACTCTGACCATCTAAACGAAATCACCATAACATCTATTATTTTGTGTCCAAGTAAAATTAAACACCCGGGAGAAAAGATCATATTAGTTTAAGTAACATTTAGTTATCAAGGAAATCGTGAAAGCGCTACCTGTTGAACAATACCTCCAGTAGCATCACCTGTTAAACGATATACACAAAAAACTAATCAGGACCAATTTATGCCAATGTCTAACTGAATATGAAGTTTAATGAATTCGCAACTAATATTATAAAGATATATAGATGTCATATAAATAATGGAAAATACAGCATATACACTGAAGCCCAATTAGCACAAATTCAAGTCAAGATCTTACAGAATGTAAAAATTTAGAAAATACCGTGCTTTTGTTTTTGAGTAGGATTGGTCAAAATATTTATGACACATATAGACACAACGTACAAATATACATACGTACAAATATACATATAGACAGGACAGCAGAGAGACATTCTCCAAAATTAGTCAAATTGTGTCCAGAACATCTCAAAAAGTGCAAATCCATCAAAAACAGGAAAAAAGAACGCTTTCACTATTTCAGTATATATATATTTGTATATAAAATAGAGTAAATATATTTCATATTTATAGTTATATTGCATTTTGTAGCAAACATACAAAATAGAAGCAATTGTTTTTAGGTGAATATATTCGAAAAGCATAAACATGTTTCAAAACAGATTTTTCAGAGATTTGTGATTATTTCAGTGTATTTTTATTTCCTTAGTAAAACAGAAATAGTTCTTTCAGATTTTGGTAAGTATTTAAATGAAAATAATTTTTGTTTTGTCTTGTAAATATGTTATTATGCTCTTTTAATAAAAATATATACGTTCATAAAATAATATGATAAGAGAACAAAATATAAATTAGATATTATGGTGCCACCTTTAATCTAAGACCACCTTTATTCTAGAACTGGAATCATGAGCTGTGGTCGGATGTTCCTCTGATTATGGGTCTAAATGCAATAATTGTAATCTATTCCAAATACCCGAGACAGCATTAAAAAATAATGATTTTTTTGCATGACATTCTTTTTTCCCATCTTCGTATTCTATAGTTGAATAATGGTCGACTGTTTTGCATTAAATTATTTTTAAATAATGTCTTGCAGGGTAACGTTAATGGATATAATTGCAAACTTCCTCGGTAATTTCGCTAGATAATACAAAATTTTAATTTGGAAAAGCACGATTTAAGCAATGTATAAAGTTTCAGATTAGATCACAATCAGTTGACTATACTTTACTCTTTAAATATTAATTTTCATTCGTTACTTTTAGCATTTGAAGATCAATGAAATTCATAATTTTAAACATTTTTAAGGTTAGATATAATATAATTTTTAAGTATAAAATTAGATACATTTCGTAAATATATAGAATTCCTTTGCTTTAATTTAAAATCATTAAAATTACATACATATTTTCTGTTTTATAAATTCTCATATGCTAATTTTAATTTATAGTATTAGTTTCGAGAAAAGATAAATCTAATTTGCTTAGAGCCAGTAATTTTTAATTAAAGTGTAACTGTAGCCCCCCACTCACCCATAACCTACTCAAAATTACATCCATTCATTACATTTATAGCAACTTTATTACCAGAAGCTAGAATTAAATTCATTTTCCTAACGCACTCAAACACGGAATTCTTTTTTCGTTCTCATGTCGTAAGGATACAATCCAGATTAATTACTTCCAACTCGTAAAATAATTTTTACACATGCTTTCGGAGATGTATAAATTATAATTTACAGCTCTTAAGGTAGACAACCTGTTTAGATTTAATTCAAATACTTTATTTACATTATTTCAAAAATAAAATTGTGTATAAAAATTCGGAAATTGCAACCAATAAAAACTAGTCGTTGGCGGCTACCGTAATATTTACCCATCATGGATATGCATAATATAAAATATGAAAATAAAACATGTGTAAACTACTTATAAAATGCATTGCTATTCGAATAAAATCGTGGCTTGATGACGTCATAAACTTTAAATACTCTATTACTGAAATGCGTAAAAGAAATATTCTTATAACTCCAAAATTGACAACCATATTAACTAACGGTTTACTGCGACTGATTAAGCGTCTCATTTCCAATTAAAATATATCTTTGAATTGAAATTTGGATGAAATACAGGGTCATGAAAAATCGAAGAATGTGGAAAATAGGATAACAAACATCTTGGCAACTAATTATTCGATCGACTTCATTCTTTATGCAAAATATTTGTTTTTTTTATTGTCTTTTATATTCATTCCATAAAATAAACAATTTCGAAAATTTTTAAGTACCTTTTATCATAACGAATATTTCGAGAGTCCGAAAAAAATAGTTCCAGATAATCGAGGTTACTGACATTCAATAACATTCTTCCCATTATTACATACTAAGTACATACCAAATTTCAAGTCTCTATCTCAATTTGTTCGGGAGGTAGAGCGTTTACAGACACACAGACGGACGGCATTTTTTTTTATATATGTTTTTCGGAATCTCCAAAGTCTGAAACATGTAAACCCGTCATTTTTTTTTTTTTAGATTTCAAAACGATTACAAGACTTACCCTATACTATGTATGATGGGTAAGTAAAACGTGAGTGTGTTGAGCTTAGTTGAATTACACCTATGCAATCATGCACCTGCATCATCTTGATAATTATTATTTAAATTTTTGGCACATTTCACAAATTAATTTTAATTTGAAAGATGAAGGAAGGTGTTGGCTGCTATATGTATACATTTTAAATAATTTTAGTGCATTCATCACATTAAAATAAATATTCATGTTCACATTCCTTTTTCTTCTACGCGATACATCAATTATATGTAATTTTGATAACAAATTAATATATAATTAATTTCATTGCATTTGTACTTTTAAATATAGTTCAAAATACTCTTAATTCCGAAAGAACATTTATACCAATGCAAATCATTACCATATTTGTGTAATTAATGTTTTGTTCACGAAAAAAAACCCCGATACAAATAAATATGTAAAATAATATCAAATTAAAAAAGAAACTTCCGGAATATTTTCAAAATTAATGTATATTCATTTTTTTACATCCATAATTTCAAAAAAGAAGTGTGACAGGATCCTCTGTTAAATTTCAACTAATTATTTAATTAATTTCTGAAGTGGATCAATTGAGATAAGTTTTTTTTGGCTATTTCCTTATTAATTTTCATTAACCTCTATCAATAACCGCAAATGAAGAAAATATATGAATTTAACATTTTTAAGATTAACTGAAACACGATAATTTAAATTATATCATTACACTGTTAAAAATAATCCATGTAAAGAGGCCGGCAGCAGAGATTCCAGTCATACCTCGTAAAAAAAAAAAATAATAATAATAAAATAAAAATAAAATAAAAAAATCATGCCCATAATTTTGTGCAGCCCGTAATTTTACGGGGCAAAGTAATACAGCATAATAATGCACAGAATATAATGCCCTTTAAAACACAATAGCATTTTACTTACTGTTCCGTAGCATGTAGCACGTAGCACGTTAGATAATTATCACAGAATCGCTTTTTTGCGGATTAAAAAATATGTTACAGTCGCGGTTAAGTGACATTATTTTTTGAAACACGACTAAAATCAAGGGTTACACCCTAGGGGAGGAAAATGTATGGACTCCAACCGTATTTTTGTTAACAGATGGGTTAGAACTGCACGAATATATGGATTGCCCTTAATTTTCTAAGTATCTAATGAAAAAGGCTGCTTATTTAGTAGATCAGACAGTTTTTCATCAAATAAGGCTGTTGACCGTGAAAATTGAAAGGCAAGAGCTCATAGATTTACAGTTTTTTCTGAGAGTGTAAAATTATTTCTCACATCTATAGAGTTCAGCTACAACGTTTTAAATTGTTTAAAACGTATAAAGATTTCTTGTTTTAAAAAAATCTTAAATATTTCTTTTAATTTTAAATTATTATATTTTGAAAAAGAAAATCGAATTTTCTTAATGTCAGTTAGATTTAATTAG
This sequence comes from Maratus michaelseni, assembly GCA_963931845.1. Taxonomy (NCBI): domain Eukaryota; kingdom Metazoa; phylum Arthropoda; class Arachnida; order Araneae; family Salticidae; genus Maratus; species Maratus michaelseni. The sequence continues at coordinate 432,614,335 of OZ007588.1, forward strand.
AAAATAGCTAAGATCCCCAACTCCCCCGTCATCTGCTTGGAATTACCGCCATTAATTACATTTATATCACATTTACGACAAGAAGCTAGAATTAAAATCATTTTCTCAATGCCCTCAAATGCGGATTTCCTTTTTCCTTCTCATGTCCCAAAGATTCAATCCAGATTAATTACTTCCAGCTCGTAAAACAGATTCCACATACGCTTTTGGAGATGTAAAAATTATAATTTATAGCTCTTTGGGTAAACAATCGGTTTAGGTTTAATTCAAATATATCATTTTCCTTCTTTTCAAATATGCATGTAATTATAAATGGGAAAATTGTACCTAGTTAAGAGGTATTGAGTGTGAGGAGCTTGCAAGAATTATATTTACTTAAAATGTGATTTCTAACATGTAATTTATATCTCAATGTATATCTCATTTTAAATAATATTAATTTTATTAGACATTGAAAGACTCTTAGTGTTTTAACCATTTTGTAGTTTTTATAATAATAATATACGCAATCAAAAATAATAAAAAATTGTAAAACTAAAATTTCTTTGTTCGTGATAAATATTATACATATACATGCAAGAGGCTCTTTATCGCATGGGCAAATTTTGTAGCATTTTCGAATTGCGATTTTTGTTTTATTTGTGACGGAAAATCTGTATTTAAATATGACGACTGTTACCATTAAAAAATAGTGGTACAAGTTGACCACTCCAGTAATCAGGTACTTCATATTTAATACCATCTTATCACTTAAGAATATATGTTAAAAATTGTATCTATTTTGATAAAATTTATGTGTAAATATGTAAAAACCAGGAAATACACTTTAATATAATACTAAAAAAATAATTTTAGAAAAAAAAAATTATACAGTAACGAGAAATTGTGATGTTTTTCTTACCAGCTTTTAAACTTAATTCAAGAAATTAATTTAATGATGGCATGGAACGATATAAAAATGATAATATATATTATTTTTTTTTTAAAGCTGTATGTAGGATTATATATATTAGTATCTCTTGAACTATTTTCAAAATGTGTGATACTGAAATAAGCAGATGACAGATGAGATGCAATTAAATATTTAAGTTATTGTTTCTTATAAAAATGCAACCTAATAATATGCAATTTAATTTTACCTTCTGCATCATGTTTTCCATGCATATATTAAGAAAAAAGCATTTAACAATTCCAGATATTCGGATTTAGCGGTCTGAATGTGCGTTTTAGATACAAGATGACATTTCCAAACATTCCACTCAACTTCAACTCAATAAGTCTTCCTTTATAACCTTTTCCAACATAGTTAAAGAGTGTGGAAGTTTTCGGTTTGTCTGTCTACCGAATATCCGTGCTCTAACTCTGGTACACATTTTTGGATTGCATTTAATTCATGTGTATATTATTTTTGTTTATTATGGCCTGCTCTCTAGTGAAAATGAAGTGTCTAGCATTTATAGTTCGTTTAGAGGTACACTCAAAAGAATTCCGTCTCTATGGTTATAGTCTATGGAAGAAAATCTTTCGCGGTGTAAATTAATGATGTTACACTATTACAAACATAAAGAAATTGATATGAATTCCTCAAGTGCACCAAAGTATGTTTTTTATAGAATATGAAATGCAAAACATTTATCATTCTTTTATAGGGTCACACTTGATCCAGTTACATAATAGTGTACGGGAAAATTTTTTGCAAAGTATATTAATCATGTTATACCATTTCAAACATGATTAAATCAACAGCTTTATTAATCAAGTTCATTATAAAATGCTTTATGTATAAAATGATGTGAATAGCATTTATATTTCATTTACAGGGACACAGAAACAATTGTGGTTATAGTACATTACCTATAAGCGATAATTGTTGGAAGTGAGTTTTCAGTTATCACATGCGTTTTTAAGATTAACAAAATTTTTGCACACCTCGGGGTGTGTATAAATTTTATAAATCATATACAAATTGGTAAATATATTGTATAAAGGAGTGAATTGCTTAAGACGGTTTTTATTTTAGTTACGTATTTTCCAGCTGAACTATGTTTAGTATACTAAGAAATGTTTGTAGAATATAAATAAATTCCAATACCGAACTACGCAAAGAACTGTATTTATTGCCATCTGTGGATGATAATTTCTGAAAGTTTGTTTTTAGTAGTGTATTGCGTTTTCTTTCTATGAATTAAATTTTAGAATACTATCAAGCCTGTATAAAAATCTGTAGATAATATACAGGGCTCTACAAAGTAATTCGAGTACATTATCATCTATTGGCAGAAATTTCTAAAGGTTGATTTTTGATTACGTTATGCTTTTTCTAACTAAACTAATTTTAGCATACTATGTAGAATAAGTACTAATCTATAGATCATATACATGAATGCACAAAGGATTTCGAGTACATTTCCGGCTGTGGGCGGTAATTGCCTAAATCTCGTTTCCTAATGAGATATGCGTTTTCGAATTTGTTTGCTTAGGTATCTTCTTTACCTTATTAAACAGTGAAGTTTTGTTAAAGTATTCTGGAAGTGTTGGGAAGTGTTTAATAATCTATGTTCGTTGCATAATTTTTCTTTTTTGTTTTACTCCACACTGAAAAATAAAGCTTCAATAAATCGGAAAATATAGACAGTAATACTATTTGAATTTCAGAGACACATACCATGAGATTGAATTTTATAATAAGAATAATATTCTATTACCAGAAAAGATATATTTACCAGATAGCCTGTCACAGAGTCGCTTCAAGAAATTAATCCTGTGACAGGAATTACAGTAGAAAACTTTTAGATGGACGTTCGGTGACGCGTCTCAATATCCGTCCCAATAAATACTGCACCGCTGCATATTGTGCATTGAATCTGTAAATTGCTTGTTGTTCCAATGTCAAAAAATATCCCATGTCTTCTTAAATATGTCTGTGAAAACGTATTTGTCCGAATGTTTATACTTTTCGTATTATTTATTTTTTACTTTTCTCTTACTACTATATCATTAGGCATATACATAGGCATATATATTTATATACACACATATGCACATATATATATATCAATTATTTTGTATAATTTCTGATTAAATGGAATGTGGTTTTAATGAAACTCTTTAAAGAATTTACTTAATTGAAGAAATAATAAATTATTGAAGAAAAAATTGAAGAAAAAATAAATTTTATATGATATTCATTTATTTCATCTAACCATTAATTTTTAGAATTTTCATAAGTATATGATGAAAAACATATGTAATTATAACATATATATAAGTTAATTGTATTCTGTATACACTTTATAATTACCTATCTTTAAATTAAAGGTCTTGTTAGATTTGTTGCAAGAACTTGTTTGATGTATTTTGAATTCAAAGGAATTATATATATATGTGTGTGTATACATATATATATATATATATATATATATAAAGAAAAAAATTACAGTGAACTTGTTATTCTGCTAGCGTAAAAAATTTTAAATATTGCAAGTTTTTGAGAAAAAATGGTGCAATATCTATATTTAAAGGAAGTTAAAACACTCCTAATAACATGTCTGTGAAAATTAAATTTCAATATTTATTTTAACTTACAGATATCGATTTAAACATAGGTGGAACATATATTCCTTGAAAATTACGTCAGATTTCATCTCCATGAAAGAATGTAACTTTTTGTTTATAACATGAGGTCATTTTCACCACTGGAAAAATTCGATTTTGTAAAAATGGGATCTACGTTGGTACTTTTTTTTATATTACTACTTATTTGAATACATCAAATTATGTAAAATGTTTTTTTTTGTGTGTGTGTGTACGATCATTGGAAGTGTAATTATGGCTGTGTTTGCCTTTTCAGTTCCAAAGCAGGAAGTGTGCATTTAAGTAACCGGAAATTGTTGTTTAAAGTGTCTCAAGAAGGAAAAGAACTTCTAACATTGTGAGCAGTACAACATACAAACCGTGAGAAATTTAAACATTTGAGTTGACTAATAGATTTCTAACAGATTGTTAGAAATGAAAACTTTAAAACGTTTTCGGAAAAACATGATTTTTACGAACAATCAATTCTGAAAAATATTCTATATCTGAAAATTATGTATTTATTTATATAAAACTTATCATCTACAATTTATTTGAAGTGGAGAGTGTAATAGACTATCATTTTTAATAGCTAAGTATCTATCTATCTATATATATATAACGCTAAGGCTTGTGGCGGCGTAAAAGCGGTTATTTCTCTTTTGCCAATGGCAACAACTGGTTTGTTTTCACTAATTTGTGAATATTAAAAAACATTATTTCAAACTCACCACACGTATGTTAAAAAAATTTCTGCATTAAAAAATCCAATTTTTGTAAAAATCGGCAGTCATTTTTCTTAATTTTTGCAGAAAGCTAGCTATTTTCTGAAAATTAAAGCAAATAAAATTTGAAGTCAAACCAACGCAAGCTATTTTGTCTGTTAATTAAAATGTTGGTTCCATTGTTTGTACCTTATGCAGTTTAACCTCATTGTTGTCAACATCGTTAGGAATTCAAAATTATTAATGCACATATTTGTGATTTATAATATAGATTGACTTTTAGAAGTTTTACTTCTTACGTGCGTAAAGACCACATGTTTTTTCTTTCAATGTGCGAGATCTTTCGTAGCCAAATAAGACATTGCATTTTTTGTAACTTCCAAATCCATGTAATTTGGTTTAAAGTTTATATTTACCAGAAAATAGATATAACAGAAAAGAAAAATTAATAGAAAAATCAAATACGAATACGGAGAATCCGAATTTGTGTACTTCGGTATTAGCCGCATGCCAATGGATAATAAACAAAGAAATCGATAAAAATCTAATGTCATGTATGTCTTCATTATATCTATGTATCTATGTATTAATGTGTACACATTTTTGTATTCACATGTATGTATGTTTGTATAGGAAATTTTCGGAATGGGATTCGCTAACAACTGGCATATTTAAGTCAGTGTTGTTTGACGTGAGCGTGGATTACAGAACTGGGAAGAGATTAACTTTGCAAGCGACGAAAGACTCTCTAGTTAGTACTAATAACATATGTACAATTAAGTTATATATATATATAATTGCTAATAACACGTCCGCCACCTGGCGATGGAAGGTAGAACTAAAAAATGTTTTAATCATTCGAGGTTTGTTTGGAATAATCGACCAGCAAAGCGGGCGAAACCTGCTAGTTTCTTGAATTTCATAGCAGTGTTTATAAATTAACAACAGAAAAAAATCATTAAAGTGATAATTTCAAAAAATCTATCAATGAAATTTTTATTTTATGGATTAAATTGTTATTCATTACGTACTTAATAACTGAGATTGAATATTTATGAACAATATTAGTAAACTATCATTATTCGTGTCGAGGGGAATTTTATGGTATGTATCGAATGTTGCCTTATTTTTCCTCAAAAATATAAAATCATCAAAAATTTTGATAATCATCCAAATTTCAATATTTTCCAATTTTTAATTGTAAACTCTAATACTGTTTTTAGATTTAACGAGCAGGGAAGACCGAGCTATGCTCGGTCAAAATTAGCTTTAAGTTCAAATATCATGACCCATAACCAAAATGACCCACTAATCAAATTTTCTCGAACATGTGACCAAGCCCAATTGTCTTCTCGTGCCCGAAACCCATAGGATATAAAATTTAGTCAAAATAGTCTGAGCCGTTTTTTAGATAAGATTAGCTTGACCCACAGTGACCCAAAAATGACCCACAAATAGGATTTTCTCGAGCATGTGACCTAGCCTAATGATTTTCTCGTGCCCAAAAACGGTAGAATGCAAAATTTAATTCAAATCGTCTGAGCCGTTTTTAAGATAAAAATAGCTTGGCCCATAATGGCCCTTGACCAAAATGATCGACTAATCGAAATTTCTCGAACATGTGACCTAGCCCAATAGTCTTCTCGTTCCTTTAAATTGTATGATACTAAATTTAGTTCAAATCCTTTGAGCCGTTTTTGAGATAAAAATAGCTTGACCTATAATATACCCATGACCAAACTGACCCACTAATTGACGTGAGACCTATCTCAACAGTCTTCTCGTGCCCGAAAACAATAGGATTCAAAATTTAGTCTAAATAGTGTGAGACGTTTTTTAGATAAAATTAGCTTAGCCCACAGTGACCCATGACCAAAATGACACACTAGTATAAATTTCTCGAATATGTGACCTAGCCCAATAATCTTCTCGTTCCCTAAAACTGTAGGGTACTAAATTTATTTCAAATCTTCTCAGCCGTTTTTGAGATAAAAAAAGCTTAACCCATAATGACCCATGACCAAAATGACCCATTAATCAAATTTTTTCGAACATGTGACCTAGCCCTACAGTCTTCTCGTGTCCGAAAACCATAGGAGGCAAAATATAGTCTAAATAGTCTGAGCCTTTTCTAGATAAAATTAACTTGACCCACTAATCGAATTTTATCGGACATGTGACCTAGCTCAATGATTTTCTCGTGCCCGAAACTCGCAGTATACAAAATTTAATCAAAATCGTGAGAGCCGTTTATTAGATAAAATTAACTTGACCCGCTTTGACTCAAAAATGACCCACTAATCGAAAGTTCTCGAACATGTGACCCAGCCTAATAGCCTTCTCATGCTTGAAATGGTAGGATACAAAATTTATTCAAAATCGTTTGAACCGTTTTTTAGATACAATTAGCTTGACCCTGACCCATGGTGAACCAAAATGACCCAGTAATCGAATTTTCTCGAACATGTGACCTAGCCCCATGGTTGTTTGTTGTCCCAAAACGGTAGGATACAAAATTTCGTCAAAATCGTTTGAGCCGTTTTTAAGATAAAATTTGCATATATATATATATATATATATATAACCACACACACACATTTATTCCTCGTATTACAATATATGATATAATTTTTAGTTACCCAGTAACAACACTAAAAAGAATATTCTATTCGATAAACAAATATTCAAATAAGGTTTAGAAGTTTATTTAAAACAATATTTTAGCTTTATGCTATAGGTTAATAACCAAAGAAATTGCGAAAGATTTCACTATTTTCATCAGACTTTTTTTGTTCTGATTATTTCAGTGTTTAAGCACACAGTTCGAGATATCTGTTAAATATGTGTTTTTATTTATTTATTTATTAGTTTGTTTATTTACTTACTTATTTATTTATGAAGATTTAACTTTGCTATAAAACAGCAGTCGGAAAAAAAATGATGAACTATTTATGTTGTTTTAAGAGTAAACCAGATAATCTTCCGTAATCAGGTTGCACACAGTAAGGAGAGATTTTAAAACAATATTTTAAAGTTAATGTTTAAACAAAAATATTCGAGTATATTAGAATATAGTTTTCAGACGAATTGCATTTCACAGTACGTGGTTTCTCTATTCGACAATGTAAAAATTTAAATTCGCGATGGTTAGATGATACTAAATTTGTGAAAAATATGAAATATATTAGCTAGGCCGTTGCTACAGTCGATATGGCGTCAATGATTCTTACGGATATGTTTTGCTTTATAATATAGATTATTACACAAATACAGGGTGGTTCATAAGCAAGTATACAACTTCCAGATGCTGTCAAAAGGAACAGTTTAAGGCACGTCCCCCAAATACAAGCCATAAGGTAAGTGTCCTCATATTTTTTTCCCCACTGCTGTGCGAAGTGACACAGGTGATAGCTAACATGTCACGCAAATATCAGTAGAAATGGCTGCTTCTGCAGTCAAGAAGGTATTTTGTGTTCTTGAACTGAGCAAAACGGAATCTGTCACCGTTGTGCAGCGACATTTTCGAAAACGATATAGAAGAAAACCTCTAACCAGAAAATCCATTTATGATTGGTTTAAAAAAGTTGAAACTACGGACTATTTGTGCAAAGTGAACAGAAATGGATTAACGTTTTGGTGTGTGTCATGTGACTAAGGGTGCATAAATAGAAAATCTGTGACTGTTTATCTCGATAGAGGTTCTTTTCCAAATCGTGTTCGAAAATGTCGTTGAACAATGGTGACAGATTGCGATTTACTCAGTTCAAGAACACAAAATGCCTTCTCCACTACGAACGCAGCCATTTCGACTGATATTTGCATGACACGTTAGCTATCGCCTGTGTCACTTCACACAGCATTGGGAAAAAAAACTTTATGTGTACACCTATAATACGGCTTGCGTTTGGGGAACGTGTCTGAAACTGTTTTTGTTTTAAAGCATCTGGAACTTGTTTACTTACTTATGAATCACCCTATATATTATAATATGATCTTTACAATATATATTTCTTTAAAAAAATCCCTATTGTTATTGTAACATAAAACTTCTGAAATTTCCTTTTAAATCAACAATATTTCTTCGTCAAGAATAGCGTTCTGATGATTTTCAAAAAAGAATATAAAGAACATTTCACAAATATCAAAATTCGTAGTATCATCACATTAACGAAATTTATGAAATGAAATTGGATAAAATGACTTATCTAAAATATAATTAAAATTTTCGCTTTAATTAATTTTATTTCATGCTACATTTATATCCATAGATTTATTCGCAAAGTATTTTTCGCTCCAGGAATTGTTTACTTTTGAGGATTCCTTAAATAATATTTTAATAACTTCAGCTAACTGTACCTGTACGTTCTTTCTATAGCTCCCCAGTGGCTCAAAATTCCCGTTCGCTTCATTAATCTTAATTGTTCGTTAATAAAAGAAAAAGTAAATGTTTACTTATCGTGCAGGAGAAATTACAATCGCACAGATTTGGAACAAGGAATGGGAAAAAGAAATAATGAAAGTATCTTCTAAACGAGGATTCTTACTTAATTCTAATTATGCTTAAGGCTTCCTAAATGTATTTCTGCACTTTCATAACTTTTCTATCTGATTCGAAATTTTATTAAATTTCCTCGCATTCCGTAATAATATCCGAGATACAAAGTTCCAATAATATTACCCGAACGAAGATTACTGAAAGAAAAAAAAACAAGAAAGAAAAATCATGCGTCAAGCATAGATTGCGAAACATTTCCAGAAGACTTTAACGCAACTTCACCGTTTAATAAGCTGCAAGAAGATATCTTAAGTAAACAACTTAGAAGCACACAAACACTGAAAACCTACGTCCAGAAATAAACATCTATAGTCGGCAATGTATCCAGTTCTATACATATCCCTGTGTATAAATTTATTTATAATCTACAAACATCTCTTAGTGTACTAAATATAATTCAGATGGAAAATGCATAACTGAATTAAAAACAAACTTAAGCAATTCACCTTCATACTCAGTAATGCTTACGGATTATTTTTTGTAGCTATGTATATGATCTACAGAATTTATATACACAACGTTGCACGCAAAAATTAGTTAAGCTTAAAAAAGTATATGAAATCTGGAAACTCACTTCCAGCATTTATCGCTGACCGACAGTTCTGTAACCGGAATTTTTTGTGTGTCCCTGTAAATAAAGAATAACTGTCATACACGTCATATTCTGCAGTACGTATCTTCTAGTTCACTCATATGCCATTTCCTCGTAGACCATTATGTCACCGAAATGTTTAGTGTGACCCTGTAAATGAATGATAAGTGCTTTGTACTCCCATTTTTGAAGAAAACATTTTTTAGTGCACCTCAGAACAATTTCATGTTGATTGAAATAGCATGAAAGCATTAAAATACACCGCAAACAATTTTTTCCCATACACCGTAATTCAACGGTATTTTTTTGATTATCTCTCTAAAGGAATTATAAATGCTATACACTTCATTTCAATAGCGAAAATGCTATAGTAAACGTCAACAACATAAAGCAGGTACATAACAATCCAAGTATATTTACGAGAGTTACAGCATGATCTGACGGCAGAAAAAGAAACCGATATCATAAACACTTTTCAACTACTGTAAAAGCACTTATTTTCGCGAGGCTTTAATTTTCGCGATTTTCGCGTGCCAGTCGTAATCGCGAAAATTTAAGCCTCACGAAATATATATTTTTTCGCCTCAAATAATAATAAAAAATCAGAAATTTTTCACTTATCCAAAATTTAATGATTGCAGTTACTTAAATAAGAAATAAGTACAAAAATTTCTTGAATACTTACAACTATTTCTTGAATACTATACAACTATTTCTTGAATACTATACAACTATTTCTTGAATACTATACAACTATTTCTTGAATACTATACAACTATTTCTTGAACAAAAACAATAATACAACTATTTCTTGAATAAAAACAATAATACAACTAATAGAATGCAGCTCATTCACTTACAATATTTATTCCAGCTTCTTTGAAGCCATTTAAAATTATCTCATGTTTGGCTTGAACACCGTTAAATGTGCGCACAAGCGAAGAAGCGTGAATCTGTTTTAGTCGTGATATTCGCATGTCCACAGATTATTTTTCCGCTAGAAATTTAAGCTCGTTAGAATACTACTCAATAAACTCGTTCTTGAGCAAACGCTTGAACTCGTCGTTTAGAGTTAAGTCCAAAGGCTGGAGCTCTCCTGTAGGAAGCGGGCACAAAAACTGGAATAATATTCCTCTTCTCCAGTTCAGCCAGAAAAAGAGGATCTTGGTGTGCCTTAAAAACGTAGAACAATGCTACACCAGTTTGTTCTGGAACTAGCACGAGAAGCTCTCTCTGCTTGTCGTAATAAGGTACAAGTATATTCTCGATGTATCGAATCATTGTGTCAGTATTGCTCCAGTGCGAATCGGTGTGACATACATCCCAGTCCGCGGGAAATGTAAACTTTGAATGACAATTTGTTGTTTTTCCAGCGTACAACAATTGTGATGGAAGTAGGTTTCCAGAAAGGGAACATGCTAACAAAAGATCACCTCTCTTTTTTTTTCCATGCTGATTATGGGCACTTGTTTAAAACCACATTTTTCCAATGTGTATTCAGATGTAGGCACAAACTTTGTGATTGTCTAATCGAAGTTAACGAACATCTCAGGGGGAACAACATTTTGTTTGTGTTGTGTGACCGCGTGTTGTTTTTAGAGTGATGGGGAGAAGAGGGACGAACTTTTCGGACAAAAGGAAGTTTCTTAAAATGCCTTATGCAAAAGGGGTTGTATTTAGATAGTTTCGGGATTTTTAAACATTCGGTTCTGTTAATATAAAATTCGCGTAATTTTTAGCTCGTGAAATCACCGATATCTTCATTTTCGCGAAAATTGCGGCTCGCGAAAATAAGTGCTTTTACAGTATGTTGGAACTCGTTAAAAAAGGGTTTTATAGAGTAACTTGGTAGCGTCATTCCATAACTTCTCTTTATATATAAAAATATATACCAATTATTATGTAAAACAAGCTTTTATAATAAAAATACTATTGTCAGAGATGCGATAATGCAGTTGCATTGCAATGCCTATGCATGAAAATTTGGTTTTGTTCACGTAAGCCGTTGCCAAAATGATGGATAAAGTGGTAGTTGATTTACTTTGAAGGCTGAACTTTAATTTGTTGAATTCGGTGGAGGTTTGAAAATACAAGCATGGGGTATTCCCACATGGAGGCTTGAAGGTATTTTCACAATCCCGGCAAACCGAGGAAAACTCCGCTGTATAACTTGAAGTGTTTGTAAGAAAAGCTAATTAGAAAAAAAATTAAGTACTTTTAGTTAGGAAAGACAGTACGAAGTCGGAAGAAACAGTTGCTACAGACAGACTATTGTAAAACAAATAAAGAAAAATTGCGAATATCACAAATCAATGTACTAACAAGAAATTGGAATATCTATTTATATAAAAAAATGAATTTTATTCACGCGATTTGTTGTGAAGGTGGATTTAAAGTGGTAGAAAGTGTCAAGAGCATATCTAGAACTAGGACTTCCCTCAAAGGGATTAGTCTGAGTGATATTGCTGAGAACATAGGGTTAACAATTACACTATAAAGAAAAAGAGCAAATTAAATGATAGAATTACAAAATATCATATATAAATTCATATACACTGTTAAAAAATAGAAAAGAAATACCGTTCATCAGATGTGTTGTCATAATTTTTTTTAATATGTCACAAAGAATCTCATTTTCTTAAGCTCGTATTGCGCAAAACTTGTGTTAAGAAATCCGTGATCACATGTTCTGTGGGCGGAGTTATGCTCACGGCGCGTGTTACGTAATGTGACGTAACCCCGAACCGATTAGAAAAACAGTTTTGTATTTTCAGTTGGAATAATTTTGTATCTTGACTATGAGCTTCTTGGCAGCTCTCCTGAAATTTATAAGGATTTTTCAGTCTAATTATATATTTATTATTTTACTGTTGTGTTTAAGTTTGTTGTTAATTAAAAACAAGAAAAGACTATAAGACTCTTATTATGCATCTATCATCCCTACATTCTCCCAGAATATTGTTATTGTGTTTCTTCTTTCGACATAACGTTCTTTCTGACACCTGCTGCTGCTGATTATGATTATTTTTCATGGCGCCGAATACCCGCGAACACAAGAATATGTTTATACACTTTAGAAATTGTTCTGAATGGTTCATCGATGTGACTATATAGGAAAAAATAATTATTGGAAGTATTCTTTTTCTCCTCTTGTGGACTATGCTCAGATAAAAGGTACTGTAAAAACTTTTTTATTATTATTATTGTTATTCTAAAATGAAAAAAGTCAATAAGTTAAAATCAAAAAGTAAGCTTGCTCGAACTTCATGCACTAAATTAATTACTTCTATCGATAGATTTATGGAAAGTATTGATACTCAAAGTGACAATGATAAATTTAAACTGTCTGAATATTTAATAAATTTGCAAGAAAAACAAGATGAGCTTAAAAATTTAAATGAAAAAATTGAAGAATTAATAGATGATGAACGGAATTTGAAAACGAAATTCAAAAGTCACTTGAGTATGAGGAAGCTATATCTGATTCGAAAACCAATATAAGAAGTAAATTAAAGCAATTCAAGTTCGAGCAAGCTGAATCCGTGAAAAGTAATAATAGTACTTCTAATTTAAATAATGCATCACAGAATCCTGTCAATTTGCCAAAACTAAATATAACCACCTTTAGTGGTGATCCAAGTAAATTCTTAGAATTTTATAATAGCTTTGAAAGCGCTATAGATTCAAATGAATCATTAACTACAGTTGATAAATTTTTATATTTGAAATCTTTCTTAACCGGCGAAGCTTACAAATCAGCTGGTTTTGCTTTAAAAGAAGACAATTATAAGTCTTGTTTAACCTTATTAAAAGAAAGATACGGAAAACAAGACCAGTTAATTAGTTGTTTTGTTAATAAATTATTAGAAATCGAACCTGTTAAATCTTCATCAAATATTAAGGGTCTCAGACATATTTATGATGAAAGTGAAGTCAGTATTAGGAATTTGCAATCTATGGGTATTGCATCAGATAAATTTGGATATATATTAATCCCTATTTTGTTAAAACAATTGCCACATAATTTAGTAGTAGAATTTCACAGAAAAAGGGATCCTAAGAAAATGGGTGATGTAGGGGAATTAATGAAATTCATCAAGTTTGAAATCGAATCTAGGGGGGCTGCAGATCTAGTGTCAGGAATTTCGTTGAAATGTCAGGAAACGTTTCGTTCGAAAGCTGAATATTCTAAAGAGAAATTTAAAGTAAAAAATAATTTCCCGACATCAGTTGCATTAAATACTGTTACTAAATGTGTTTGCATTTTTTGCAATTCTAATACACATACTGGATTAGGATGCGAAATCCTAACCAATGAAAAAAAAAATTAAGTTAAAGAAAGACGGACGTTGTTATAAATGCTTTTTCAAACACTCACAGTCAGCTTGTAAAGTAAAAATTCAGCCATGTAAAACATGTCAAAGCACACAACATAATCACTTATTTTGCCCACAAACAAAATGTAAAAAAATAGTTGAAAATCAAGATTCAAAATTAAAACAAGTTAGCCAAAATCCTGAAAATGAAACAGCAATGCAATCTATTCATAAGTCAAAAAATTTGAGGAATAATTATATCACTCTACTGCAAACAGCTTGTGTTCAGGTGGTAAGTGGATCTAAAAAATTATTTGCCAGAATACTATATGATTCTGCTTCCACAAAAACCTTCATTCGGAGTGATTTGACAAAGGCATTAAATGCCAAAATCTTAAGAAGAGAAAAACTTTTCATTTACACATTTTCTAACAGAAATCCTACAGAAAAAGAATTTGAATGTGTATTAATAACCTTGAGAAGCAGATATCATCCGTACAATTCTGTTAATGTTGAGGCATTAATTACGGATGAAATCTGTGGTACCCAATTATGTCAAAATATTAATCCCGAGGTTCAAAACCTTATTTCAAAGGAATATCAATTAGCTGATTTATTCGAGGTAAATTTACCAGTTCAAATTTTATTAGGAGCTAATTATATTTATGAAACATTATGTGAATCGCTTACCTAAATAAACAAGCAATTATACTTTCAAACGTCTATTTTCGTAACAACATTAGTTGGACAAATGCCAGATAATTATTCGATGAATTCTATTTCTTGTTTAAATGTAATTTGCTATTCGAAAGAAAGAGATTTAACATGTCTAAATGTTTCGGGTGAAAATTTAAATACACAATTAAAAGCATTTTGGGAACTTGAAGCAATTGGTATTATTGAAAGTAATGAAAAGAAAATTTCTAATTATGAAGTAATAAATGAGTTTCAAGAAAACTTAAAATTCGTGAATGGTCACTATGAAACACGCCTTTTATGGAGAAATTCTCGTGATTCGCTTAAAAATAATTTTGAAGTAGCAAAAAAGCGGTTTTCTAGTTTAGAAAATAAATTCCTGAAAGATGAGTCTTTATTCAAAGAATACAATTCTATTTTGCTTGACCAAGTCAATGAAGGTATAGTAGAATTTTGCCCCAAAAGGTTTTCCGAGAATAACTGTTACTACATGCCCCATAGACCTGTCATCCGAGAGGATAAAATTACAACAAAAACTCGGATTGTTTTCGATGCTTCCTCTAAACAAGCGGATTCCTTATCTTTAAACGAATGCCTGAATCCGGGTCCTAACTTGAACCCAAATGTCCTGGATATTATTTTAAAATTCCGATTACACAAAATTGCCCTTTCAGCTGACATTGAAAAATCCTTTCTCCAGAAATCTATAGAGGAAGAAGATCGCGATTATTTAAGATTTTTATACTATGAAGATTTTGACAAAAATAAAGAAATTGTCCCCTATAGAATGACTAGGGCTACTTTTGGTGTCACCTGCAGTCCGTTTATCCTTGCCTGTACTATCAAAAAACATATAAAAAAATATAAAGACTCTCACAAGAAAACATTTGATATCCTTAATTCGTCTCTTTACGTAGATGACTTATTTACCGGAGAAAATGATGTTGTACAGGCTTTTAATTTATCTAATGAAGCTGTTAATATTTTGAAAGAAGGGGGAATGAATTTAAGAAAATTTGAAACTAATTCCGAGGAGCTTAGAAAAAGATGGAATGATAAGAGCATACCTATTTCTAATTCCGATCCACCAAATATTTCTCTAAAAGTATTAGGCTTAACTTGGAACAATAATGAAGATATTTGGGACTAGAATTATGTCCATTGTTATCAAAATTAAATAATGATTCTTGTACAAAACGGAATGTCTTGAAAATTGCAGCTATGTTGTTTGACCCGGCTGGGTTAATTACTCCTTTTATTATTCGAATTAAATATTTATTGCAACAATTATGGGTAATGGGCATATCATGGGATGAAAATTTTTCTGGTGAGTTAGAAAATGAATGGAAAACTTGGATTTCAGAAATACAGGATCTCTCACAACTGAAAATTCCCAGATATTACTTTAGCACCCTGATCATGGAAAATGAGGGTCTCCAGTTACATATTTTTACAGATGCTAATCCTAAAGCCTATGGCGCAGTAGTATACTTACGATATCAAACATCTAAAGAAAAATTTAAAACTAGTTTTGTCATGTCTAAATCTAGAGTTGCCCCCTTGAAGAAATTAACTCTCCCACGTCTCGAATTGATGGGAGCAGTTATTGGTGCAAGACTTGCAAATTATCTTAAAAATATTCTCCAGGTATTCCAGTTTGTTTTCTGGACAGATTCTGAAATTGTCCTTTATTGGATAAAAGGCTCAAAAGAAAAATGGAAACCATTTGTCGCGAATAGAATTTCAGAAATTCATGACTTGTCTGATCCTAGTTTATGAAGACATTGCGAAGGCAAACTTAATCCTGCCGACCTACTCACTAGAGGTTGTTCAGGAAAACAATTGGTCAATTCTCAAAAATGGTGGTACGGTCCCGAATTTCTTTCCTTGCCTGAAGATCAGTTGCCCAGACTTAAAATACCCGCAACTCAAGTGTCTAATGTTTCTGAAGAGCGGTCTCGAAAAGCAGAAATTATTTCTTGTGTAGTTAACACAAATAACGCTGATAAAATTCAAATTTTAAATTTGTCAAGGTATAGTTCACTAAAGAAGTTGTATCGAGTAACAGCATGGATATTTAGATTTATTTTCAATATAAAACTAAAAGCAGAAAAATGAAATCTTGCGGAATTATCAGCTGATGAAGTAAAAAATGCCGAAAATTTTTGGGTAAATCTTGTTCAAGAAGAAAGTTTTCCTGAGGTTATAAAATGCTTGAAGCTTAACAAAAATATCCCTAAAGAATCCAACCTTTTGCAACTAAATCCTGTGCTGTCAGAAGAAGGATTACTCTTGGTACGAGGGCGGTTACAAAAGGCTAACTTGCCATTTTATGATAAACATCCTATCGTACTTCCTCCCAAACATAAATTTACTGAATTGATTATTAAAGATTCCCGCGAAAGGGTTTTGCATGCAGGAGTATCAGACACACTGGTACAAATTCGTGAAAAGTTTTGGATTTTGAGAGGTAGAAAGTGCATAAAATCAGTCCTCAACAACTTCACAATCTGCAAGAAATTTAACATACGTCCTGGTCAACAAGTAATAGTACCTCTTCCAGGTGGCCGCATTTACGAATCACCCCCATTTTCCGTTACAGGCCTAGATTTTGCGGGGCCCCTATACGTGAAGGGGAGTGAGAAAAAAAAATACATCTTATTGTTTACTTGCGCTATCACAAGAGCAATTCATTTGGAACTTGTGAAAGACATGTCAACTGCAGAATTTTTATTAGGATTTCGTAGATTTATTTCAAGAAGAGGACTGTGTGCTATAATCTACTCGGACAATGCGAAGACCTTCAAAAGAGCTGAACTTGAATTAAAAGAAATGTGGAAAGCTATCCGCCATCCGGACGTAAAAAAGTTTTATGCCGATCGGGGAATTTCTTGGAAATTCATTGTCGAACGTGCTGCCTGGTGGGGTGGCTTTTATGAGCGAATGGTGCGCTCAGTGAAGGTTACTTCACGTAAAGTCATCGGCAAATCTTCGTTGACTCTAAGCGAACTGGAAACTCTTCTAGTTGAAGTAGAAGCTATCATAAACTCTCTTCCATTGACTTATACTTATTCTGAACTAGATGGACCATTTCCTCTAACACCTGCTCATTTTATTATAGGAAAACGAGTTTTGTGTTTACCTACTATAAAAGTAAACGATTTAACCTTACCAGCAACCAAAGAAACTTTAGTGAAACGTTTTCGTTTACGTGAGACAATTTTAAACCATTTTTGGAAGCGCTGGAAGAATGAATATCTCCTCAACTGAAAATCTGCTCACTGCACGGATCAAAATAAAACTTCTGATTTCAAGATAGATGATGTTGTGCTTGTGCATGATGAACATTTACCTAGAGCTTTCTGGAAGTTGGGAAAAATTACAAAAACATTTGTTGGAAGAGACGGAAAAATAAGGTCTTGTGAAGTGAAAACAAATAATTCAACTATTAAAAGACCAATAAATCTCTTGTATAATCTTGAAATTAGTGACTTGAAAAACTGAAAAAACTTTTTTTATTTTCAAAAGACTCTAAAATTTTTCTTGATGATATGTATATTGAACTTCTGTTACTTATCCTTTTTTGAATATTTCTAGAATAATATTTTTAATTGTTTCTTTTCATTTTTTTAGTAGAAGATACAATTATAACTTGTTTTATTCCTTATTGAAGAAGGAATATATATTTCATTGTTTCTTGAATTTAATATTTGAAATTTTCTTGTGTTCATGATTTAATCTAGATAGCATATCAAACTTTGATTTCCAGGACTATGGTTGTATCTTGGACAGTTGTATCTTGACCTGAATTATTTTAAATTTAAATAATTTATTTTATATTTGACTGTTTTCTTGAAATTCTGGGCAAAACATAAAAAATGTTTTGTTTTACTCTATTGGTTTCATTTTTTAATCTTATTATCTTGGATATATTATTATTATTTTACTTTTTATAATTTAATTTAAAACTTGTACTTGGAATAGATATTGATCTTGAATAATATTATGTTAAATTTTTTACTTGAATACCATAATATTATTTTTTATTTGAAAATTGTATACAATTTAGATAATTGAGGTATTATTTGTTAATTGAAACTAGGTTACTCGTATTGATGTTATATATATATATATATATATATATGATGTTATATATGTATGATGTAAAAATTTTGATGAACCCCCATGTGTTCATGGTGGGGGCAGGATGTTAAGAAATCCGTGATCACATGTTCTGTGGGCGGAGTTATGCTCACGGCGCGCGTTACGTAATGTGACGTAACCCCGAACCGATTAGAAAAACAGTTTTGTATTTTCAGTTGGAATAATTTTGTATCTTGACTATGAGCTTCTTGGCAGCTCTCCTGAAATTTATAAGGATTTTTCAGTCTAATTATATTTATTATTTTACTGTTGTGTTTAAGTTTGTTGTTAATTAAAAACAAGAAAAGACTATAAGACTCTTATTATGCATCTATCATCCCTACATTCTCCAGAATATTGTTATTGTGTTTCTTCTTTCGACATAACGTTCTTTCTGACACCTGCTGCTGCTGATTATGATTATTTTTCAACTTGAAAAAAAAAACGCCAAGCTTTTTAAAGTTGCGTAAGTGGATTTGCAGCAAATAGATTATTCTATCAAGCGTGGCTTAACGCAAATTTAATTTCATTGTTGCACCTTTTTTTGTGTGTGAATTTAAATTTTTTTTCCTTGATTATATATCTATTATTTGTATAACTGTTTATAGAAACTTTACACTTCAAACCACATTGGTAGCATGCTTTGTTACAAACCAGATTGCAAAACTGTAGTCTAAATTACTATTAAAGTATACGAAAAATCTTTCGATGACGTCTGTAAAATAACTTTTACATTAAATCTCCATATCGGCAAGATTGAAAAATTATATATATTTCAAAGTTAAGCTTAACAGATACTTCTTTATTATTTTCTAGGAGGCTCTGCCCCCTGCGCCTTTACTGCGCCAATCCGCAGACTTTTCTTTTGCCTGTCTGTCTGTCTGTCTCTCCACAATCTGTCTGTTTCCCTATCCGTTCTTCTGCCCGTCTCTCTAACCGATTGTCTATCTCTCTATACGTCTCTCTACCTATCTCTATATTTCTCTACCGGTCTCGCTACCCGCCAATCTATTTCTCTAACCGTGTGTCTATCCGTCTAACTACTTGTATGTCTAGCCCTGTCTCTATCCACTTCGCTATCCATTTGTCTATCTGTCTCTCTACCCCTCTGGCTATACGCCTCACTACCCATCTTCTTACCCATCTCCGTACCCATCTACTTTCTCTCTACTCGTCTGTATACCCGTCTCACTATCCGTCTGTTTGTGTACCCGACTCGCTACCAATCTCATTACCCGTCAGTCAACTTGTCTCTGATCTCATCTTTAAACTCGTCTCTTTATCTACCACGATACGCGTCTCGCAACCTTTCTCGCTACATTCCTGTCTACCGGTGTCGCTACCCATCTCGTGACCCATCTCACTACCCCTCTGTCAACCCTCTTTTTACCTTTCTCTCTAGCCGTCTGTCTATTCGTTTCGCTACCCGTCAGCCTAGCTATGTCGCTACTCCTCTCTCTATCCGTCTTGTTTACTCGTATTTCTACCTCTCGCCACCTCTTCCTAATATTTAAACAAGTCATTTAATATACAGAAGCCGTTTATCAGTTAATAAATGCAAACAGAAGTAATTTATCTAATAAGTGTAATCAGATGCAATTTTTTTTAAATACATACGTAAACCTGAATAATAATTCATCAGTTTTGTGTTCATTGTTGTTTATATCATTTGACAGTAAATCTCAACTTCTTAAACTTGAACCGTCTCAAGCTTTTTAAAAAAACCACAAGGTCTGTATAACTGCAAAGTACCCTGAGGGCTATATTAGCTACATGTTATTAAGTTAAGTGAAAGTTTCGTTATCGCGTCTGCAGCCAATTGCTTATGTCAGAAAGCGTGACTTAACGCCATTTTAAATTCATTATTGTAACTTTCTTTTCTTTTCTTTTTTTTTGGGGGGGGGAGGGTTTCAAATATATACATTTAAATTAAAACTTTTGCCTCCATGCCATTAGTGTTGTTTGTATTATTAACTAATACCTTGTAGACCGAGCTTCATTTGAAACAAATGTAAAAGACTTCTTCTACAGTTTTTTTAGGAGAAACTTTCATAATTGGGTCCAAAGCCAATCGGAGCATTTAATATCATTATTGTAACGCTTATAGAGTTAAAAAAATATTGTTGCTAGCTTTACTCTTGTTTGAGACCAGCCTTGCCTGTGTATCTGAATGGGGAAAAGTTTCGTATCCTATGTCGGTTGGCGAAAAAAATTTAAAATGGTGCCAAAAGGTAGTTTTAGCATCTTACAAGATTTTGCAAGAGAGCGGTAAAACATGTTTTTCAAATATTTACAAACATACGTTTATTAAAGCATGTTTTTGCACCATCTTAAAAATTTAAGCACGATGCTAAAATAAAATTTTATCGCCATATTCGTTATTTTAATAAGTAATGAAAATACATAAACAAACTTATTTAACAAACCTAAAAAGAAATTTTGTGATAAATAATTGTTATTGTCAGGGGGGTAAATTGTAGACAATTAATAAACGGCTAGTAAATAATAAATAGCATTTAAAATCTAAAAATGGATAAGTGGTCCGTAGAAAAATGCAAAACATAACATTATACGCTTGATATATGTAAATCTTTTTTTATTTTTTAATATTTCCGAAGGCACAGATAAAAAGGTAAAAATCTCTTTTCCAAATGCCAAATAGAAAATATACAAAATAGAATGCCAAATATACAAAATAGAAAAATATCTGCACAGAATATTAATTTTTTTCTTGTACGATGCGTGATTATAATATAATTGTTTCATTTCACATACTACACACCGTTTGATATATTGGTACTTTTATGTTATCCTGGCGCAGTTGATAAATCGCCAAATATTGTTCCTATAACATTTTCAAATTGAATTCATTTCATTTAAATATAAACCTTTCACTCATTTAACTTAAAATGCATGCCTTTCATTAATCCCATTTAAAATGCTAAAAAGAGAAAAAAAAAAAGAAATAATGCCATAAATCGAAACCTTTTATTTAATCACCAAAGATTTTTTTTTAAATTTACACACGTGAAAAAAAAAAGCTGCTGTTGCTGAGATTTGCGCCAAATCTCTAATACCAAGTCTACCAAAATATTACGGGGTTTTTCTTTCAAACAGAAAAAAATCCAGATTAATTTTCGATTTCTACTAAATTGAAATATAGTTTATTGTGCTGAATATTAGTGCGTGCATATTTTTTTGCTCCATGTACTCCATGAACTTTTCAATTCCGATGATCTACGAAAATCTCCCGCCGGTGAAAATGACGTACGCACAAAATTTTCGTGACGTATGTACTTGAATTGTGCTTTTTTATCTATTTTTTAATATAATTTCCAAACGGTTTGACATTTATTCTTGGTAATAAATAGACGTCGTTGTCACCTTTATAAGTACCTGATGTAAAAATTTGAACGAAATCCGTTAAATATTTTGTGAGTTATGCTTGACGAAAGGTTTTAATATCCATCGTAGCTATATATGGGGCAAAGTAATACTACAGCGCCTAGAATACATAGTGTGGAAACCGGCTACAAAATAGTACTAAAAAATTGTATCCAATAAATGTACAACGTTGCTGAAAATATTAGGATGGGTTCGCAGCGCCATCTGCTAACTCTTGACATTGTATTAGAATGTTTCGGCTGGTGGTAAGTATTTTAAATACTTAAATTATATCATTTTCTCCTCTGACTTAGTGATTTTTATAAGTTTTTTTTTAATTATGAAAGTATGGCTAAAAAACGTGATACGCATTTTTTTGTCTCTGGTTGCAACATTATCGTAGGCTTCGTAGGAGCACCGTTGCACATTTATAGGTTACAACTTTTTAGCACTTTTTAAAGCATTACACCATTTGCCGGTTTCCACACTATGTATTCTAGGCGCTGTAGTAATACTGCGCTGTGTATGAGTCTTCGTTGCACTCAGACAATTACAAGTTTTTGGGAGTTCCCGAGCAACATGGTTGAAAGTGTTGTAACTATTCTCTTGAAACAATAAAATGCGCAAAGTAAGTGCACAGTAGACGCTGAGTGTAACGAACGTCCAATGCAATCCTCCTATTATAACGTAAAATGGTAGTAAGTGTTGCATGTTCAAATATTATATAGGTTTTTTTTTTTTTTTTTTTTTTTTTTTTTTTTTTTTTAAGGAATGCAAAATTGGAAGCATGTAATAGAGAAGTTGCAATTAGCTGATCAACCATTGTACTTCACCTGGAGGACAGGATACTTCCACCATTTAGAACTGCCTATTTGTAGTGTGTGACCTCCCGAGGATAACGAAAAAGAAAGGCTACCGAAGGGCTTTACGCGTATCTTTTTTTACAGACCACGGGAGTCACGTGATACTCGAATGCACCAATGCAGGTGTACGAAAAGAGCAACACATCACTCTAGCGGTCTGTAAAAAAAGATAAGTGGAATGCACCGCGGTAGCCTGTCGTTTTCGTTAGACTCGGTGACCTCCAACATGACGTCAATTGCAACTGGCCTATAGCCGTTGACAGAATATTGTAAAAACAAATAAAAATTAAATTTTATGAATATCATATGTAGATATATGCCATAAAAATGAATGGAATTACATAATTTATTAAAATTTTGACTGAAAATAATTCGTTTATGCTACATACATACATTGTGATTTATTGAAATACTATTTATTTCCAGAATTCTTTATACATGATGATTCATTAAAAGCAAATTTCAATAACCTCTTCTATTTATTCATTAATTCCACAGTTCCCTTGAGACCCAAATTCACGTTCGATTCATTAATCATAATTATTCATTAGCGGAATGAAAAAGTAAATGTTTGCTTATTCGTGCACGAGAAATGAGAATCTCACAAATTTGGGAAGATGAAAGGGAAAACAAATAAAGATTCTATCCTCTAAATGAGGAGTCTGTTACTTCAAGCTAATTTTGCTTAAAGCGGCTTAAATATATTTCGGTGATTTCATTACATTTCTTATTCAAAATTTTATTTAATTTGCATGCATTTTGTAGTAATATCCGCACTTCAAAATTCCAATAATATTATACGAAAAAGAAAATACATAAAGAAAAAATTACCGAAAGCTATTTAGATATTAATGTTGAATATCATTATTGAGTAATTTATAGTTATACTTAATATAGAGCGGGCTATTGTACGTAAAATATACGTTTAAAGTGTTAATTCAATTTTCTATACATATACTTTTAGGTTTTGATGTATGAGCATAAATATTGGGCTTTGTAGACATGCGCGGTCGTAAAAAGATGTTTTAATACGGTGGTGAATGAGAAAAAAATGAAAAAAGGATAAATTTGATAATTTTTAATAATTATGAGTTAGAAGATATGTTTAATTTTCAAAACATTTAATAGTTACAGCTTTATATCCAATCACTTTACCCATTTATTCACCTTTTTTGAAGAAAATCCCTGCGTATACGTATGAGTTTCAAAGTCACATAATAAGTAATACACTAATAATTTCCCTGGATATGCTTTTTATCTCAAATTTAATAATAAAACTTGAGTACGCATGGATAGAAAATTCTGAAGTTTCAAGAAACCAAATCTGTCGAATGCTGCACTATAAAAAACAGTCTTGTGTTCAAAGTTTTCTTTTTTCAGACCAGTATTTGCCTGAGCATAAATAGAAATTTCTCTAAGAAAAACTTTTGCAAAAATTAAGTTTTCTGTTACTGATATTACAGTACACATTTTTTCTGCCAAAAACTGTCACAAATTACAAAATACAACACGTTTCTGCTAAAAAGAAAATTACTGTAACGCAATATTTGGATTTGGATAGGCTCTAACGTCGGGTAAGGAGCAACGCTGTTACAGAACATTTTTAAAAATCATAAAAAATAACTATTGTACAGCATTTTAGACTCATTTGTTTCTCTTGTAACATCGTTAAATAGTATTATTTATTCTTAAAAGTTATACGATTATATATGGTTATAAGCTTTTAATGTCTTGGACCATCTTTTTTCCAATATTTAAACATCTTTTATGGTATATATTTAAGACATGATGGTATTTATTTTGTTTGGTGCAAATACAATATACAAAACATGCAACACTCATCACCATTATAATATCATTAAACTATAGTAATGCGTAATGGAAGTACTATACTGAAAGAAAGATAACTTTAAAACTGGGATTAAACACAAAATACAAATACTAAATACCTTTAACAAAATTAGAATATCCTTGCAATTTACCTTGCAATTTACAAATTTACCAACGTTATTAGAAGAAATAAAGTACCAATAGAGGTCCATGGAAAACATTTAATGGAAATACCTTAATCTGTAGTGTTGTTTAACAACGGTGATGCATCCTAATTCATTATGTCTAACGGCAATTTCAATATATGCGATAAATTATAGTAAGCACTATTTAGCTGTGAACGTGTGCGTTTACGCAAAACAAAAAGCCTATTTTACCTATTCATTTTAACACTTTGACTTCCGGCGACACTACATTGTTGTCGTACGTAAAGTATATATATATAAACTCGGTTTTTGGCGTCAGGTGCCGCAATCCGAAAAATCTACAAGAGACCACGCCACTTCTTCCGGTCAAGGGTCCATTCTTCCTCCAGACACCTATCCCTCATGGCTTTTTTTATATCATGCATCCAGGTCTTTCGTGGTCTTCGTCGTTTCCTCATTTGGTTTGTTCTGTAATTAGATGCGATTTTGGGTAGTCTCTCGTCACTCATTCTTTTAACATGGCCATACCAGATTAATTGTTTCTTTTGGAGATCGTCTAATATAGTTACCTTTATTTTCATCATTTCTTTTATTTTTTCATTTCTTATTCTCTCTATTCTTGATATCCTGCATGATCTTTTTAGGGCATCCATTTCCGCTGCTGTTAATTTCTTTCTTTCATTCTCCATAATTATCCATCCCTCTGCTCCATATAACAAAATACTCTTTACTATAGAATTATATATATTATATTTTATTTTCCTGGAGATCTCCTCACTCCACCAAATAGAGTTTAAAAGTTTAACAGCCTTTCTTCCTTGGCAGATTCTGTATTTAATTTCCTGTGAGTCTGTGCCTTCTCTATTAATGTCTACACCTAGGTATCTATGATACACAGCTTCCTATTTTTATTTTATTATTTTAATTCAATTCTGTCTCATTTCCTCCTACACATAGGTATTTGGTCTTACTAACATTCATGTAGAGTCCCATTTCTCATATTCTTCCTTAATTTTCATAGTAACATAATTTTAATCCTTAGATGCTGCATTGGCGCCAGAAATTTGGAATGAAAAATTCCCTCTTATCAAGTACATGAAGAAAAGATTTTACTTATTTTCGAATAAATTTGTTTCTAAATTCTGGTGTCAATCAACCATTTCAACATTTTAGGAATATAAGTAATTTACGAGTCATGCGGACGGCAAAGTGTTAACAAGTGGCAAGATAACATAATTTTAGTATTAATTTAAACTATATCGAAAAAATTTAGAATGGGTTAAATCTCTTTTTTATTATTTCAGTTGAGAAATTTAAGTATACGATAAAAATAAACATTTTTAAAAATATACAAACTTTATGCATGAAAAATAATTATACTTTAAATTTCAACGAAAACATTCACTAATAACAAATTTAGATGTCATTAAAAATGACTGTGTTAAATTTTATATGTAACTATTAAGCAAAATATTTGCAACGTGGAACAGGAAATAACTAAAAACTAGATTTCAAAGTTTTGGATGCTGTACTTTATAATGAAATTTATATAATTAATAATAAATAAAAAAAACTATAATTTGCATCATAATTTAGCTAGAGGAACAGAAATAATTAATTATGTATCTTATTTCTACTTTTTCAACAGGCATAAAAATGTTAAACATTTGAAAAAAAAAATCTGTATTTACTCTATAATGATATTTAACCCGCACATTCATTTCAAGTTCATAGTTTGTCAAATTATTATGAAGCATTAGTCTTGTCAAAAAATATATATTTTGCATTATATCTCATATTCAAATTAAGCTCATATACATACAAAAATATTACTTTTGTATTTCTAATGTTATAGTATACATTTCCACATACGATTCTATGAACGAGCCAGTTAAACCCTCAGCACAGCGAACAAAAATATAGTCCTACTCTTGTTAGTTGCCATGTGATCAATATAGTCTGGTCTCCACCAATTTTGAAATTGTCATGCGACGAATGTGGGTTATAAAGTACGGAAATTTAAGTAGGAGTACGTGTCCTGTTTTCTTCGTTGAACGATTTTTTCAGGAGGCATTCTAATATACAGTGTGAAAAAGATTTATATAAATAACTTCAATTTTTAGGTGCGTTCGCAATTATATAAATACGTAGCACCTATAGTCGTCGCTTGGTCCATCCGTCTGTCTGTCTGTCTGTCTGTCCGTCCGTCTGTCTGTCTGTCTGTCCGCATATAACAACGCAAAAACTACCCAACCAAATGGTTTGCAATTTAAAATATATTATCTTTGCAGAATTTTGTCGAGACATTTCAAATTGTATTAAAATCGAATCAAAACTTTAGGAGATATTAATAAAAATATTTATTCAGAAATTTGAATTTTTTTTTTAAATCGGTGCTTTTTTGTTATAGGAGCTTCCGAAGTTTAATCGTCAAGCGACCGAGATACTTATTTTATGACAGAAATTAATCTGCAGACGATATAATTCATTTCACAGAATTAAAAATCATCAAGATCTGAATATTTATATAACTAGTTAAGATATTTGTATGAACAGTGTCATAAAATATATACTTAACTAGCTGTTTAACCCGTTCTACGCACGGGATATCATGAATTTAATTCTAAAACGTGCGTACGAACGCACCACGTTTGTAACGTTTGACGTACAATTTCCAACTTGTTAAATTTGCAAAATAATGCTATTTCCACTAAATGTCCTTGTTTATGATTTTCTACGATATTGTTGTGGTGACATTTTCTTGGGCAGACGTATACATACGTATACGTCTTTTACGAGATTATATTTTACGAGACATTTGAAAATCTCAATACGACGTCATACATGTTTCTATTTCATTCAAATTGTCATGTTTCGTATACTCTGGATTCAAATTTGCATTTCTATATTTTCTAAAATCCTGCAAATTATGAGTTAAATTGTGTTCCAGGACTGAGAAACTCGATTTGGAAATTGCCTGATATTGTGGTTAAATGTATTAAAATAGTAAAGAACCAATAATTTCTTAACGCCAGTAACAATATACATAAGAAAATCCATAAATATGTCTTTAACTTGCTCTATTTATCATGCATGAAATATTAGAAAAGTTATTTTCAATCTTTAATAGTAATTATGTTTCCGATTTACACAGCTACTGATAACTTCACAAACAAGTAAAAGAAAATTAAAAAGAAAATTAAACAAGTAAAAGGAATTTCGGCCATGGATATTAATGGCGACTGAAAAATATATGTGTTTACTTATTAAGAAATTTCAATAATCACATTATTAATTTGTAATCATTAGTACCAAAATATATATTTATTAAATTTAGATATGCGTTACATAAAGTTGTGACGTGCGTGTCAAGGCCGTTCCAGGCAAACTCAGTCATTACGCAAATTTAAGGTTTAAAACACTTTTATTTCTACTATGCGGCCAAGGAAGGTGACAGAGTCACTTGGAATATTCTAGCCTATATTAAGTGGCAATCCACAAGATTCTATCACTAACTGAATCTTTACTAGAAAGTGACTAGAAGTTTTACTGCAATAACAAAGTTCACTTCCGTGAAGAACACTAGTAGTACAATCTACTACTAAATCCAGCATTCATTCAATGCTTTAAGCTGAAAAACAGGAAACACTTTCAAAATCGTTACTTCAATCTAACTTTTAATGCACTAGCAACCCGTGGCTGACGAATAATTTTTTTTTCAAACTATAACTCAAACTTTAACTCGGCTGAACTTCACACGTGTTGAAAGCACAGCTCCAGCTCCTCAGTGCAGGCCTGGTTTAATGTTCGACCCAAATCCGCCGATACAACCTTTCGTTCCATCATTTATACATTACCGGTTGAACAACGAAACTAAAATTTGCATAAACTTACAACGAAAGACAGAAATCGCAAACTGCGAAGTCACCACACATATTTGAAAAATTAGAGTAAAATGCAGTGTAGATGTCGCTTTGCGCCCACAGGTTAGTTGTTGATATCACGTTCGCATTCGAAACACTAGAACGCCTTTATAAGAGAGTTACTAAGCCACTACAAAGTTTCATAAAAAAGTAAGGAAATACAAGATTTATTGTTGGAGTTAAGCCTAAATAATAGGGTGGAGCGCTAGCCTATGTAAAAATATTTTTTCACCAAATCAAAATGGAGCGGTGTGGTAAAGTTGCTCTATCATATCCTCATTCTAAATATAAAATATATTTGAAAAATATTAATATTAAATACTGCCCCAAGGTCATTGAATATTGAGAAAATGCGTAAAAGTTGTGTATTTTTTCATTTTTTTTCCTCAAATATACAAACTATTAATAATAATTTAATTTAAAAGGATGATCATCGAATTATTATTATATATTTATAGTAAAATTGTGTAATATTTATATCAAATTCGCTTTTATTATACTAACTCAATGACTATACTTTTTTTAAATATATGAAATTTGGGTAATTGTAATTGTTTTATATTTTTTACTTAACCTATGTAAGAAAATATAATTTCTAATTATTTTTAAGGAAGTATTGTAATAAGGTAAAAATAATTTACTATTACAATTTACAAGCAATGATGTTACCATTTTATAGTAGTCCATCTCTTTTTTGGTTTCAAAAACTGGCATTTTTTTCCGAGACTCCAGACAAGTTTTAATGAACCCACCGCGTCTCAAAGGACTACAAACAGCTGAAGAAGCCTACGTAACAAGTTTCACACATCTTTCAGTGGCTTGATTGTGACAAGGGAATAGTTTAATCTTAGGTAAGATGTCTTCATCTATCGCCTTTGAATTTAGGATACACTTTGTAAGAATATTATGATCTAATTACTTAGTTAATGGTGGTTCTGTCACGGGCACTTCAGCCCAATTTATAAAATCGCTATAGTCTTTGGCTTCAAAATTGATCTCAGGTAAGTTGAACGTACGTAAAGAATTTCTTGACTTTCGAGATTTTATTATTATTCTATGTAGTGCCAACACTCTTTCATAGTCCCTATCGTCAGCCAACATGGCAATCAAAATATTTTCCGGATGACAAAAATAACCATTTCGTTGAATTACGGGATCTATTATTGTCTGTAATTTCTTTGGTAAATATCATGATAACATAACTGTTTGATGCAAATGCTTAGCTCCGTAAATGCATGAAAGCTTAGTTTTAATTTGAAACCATACAGTTGAATAAACTCTTAGTATAAAATTTGTCAGAATTAATAAATTTTCAGACGGTTCACTTGAAGAAACGTATAGCCTAAGAATTTTATTTGCCACTGTAAGCCCCTTGAATTCACAATTTTACCAGGATTTCTTTTATACAATTTTTCGGGACACAATCCCGAAGAAATTGCTTCACATATCTCAAGCAAATAGAGTTGATCCGTGCTTAAATCCTTTTTATTAGTAATTTCTAGCAAAGCACAGCTTATTCTCTTATAATGTACAAGAGGGAGAAGTTCACAATCTTTTAGAGGTTTGCCAATAGATCCTGTAAAATTTTGAGGCCCATTTGTTGTACCGTCAAGATGCTAGGCCAAATGGCTCAAGATAAGCTCATTGGTATGTATTTGGCAAATAAGCCATTGAAGTGGTTTTCCTTCTTTTTCTTCTAGAAATCGCATGACACCTTCTTTGTAACCCGTGTTAACTGTAGTTCCGTCACAGCCAATTGCAACAAGCTTACTGGTATAAATATTTTTTGTAGTTAATTTTTTTTTCTTCACTTAAAATTAAAGCCTTTTTAGATTGTAACGAAAGGTGCCCCAAATACTCAGAACCTGGTTCCTTTATTAAGCTTATAATGCTTGTAAATTGTAATAATAAATTATTTTTTCTTGTTATTCTTCATCTTCAGGTATAATTAAAAAAAATATATTCTTACGAAGTATAAAATATAACACAATTTTGTTGTTTTGATTATGCTTTACAATTACCCAATTTTTATACATTTTTCAAAAATTTTAAGTCATTGGGGCATATTTTGTCCACATAAGACACCTGGATTTGATATAAGTATTACATAGTTTCACTATAAGCGTATAATAATAATAATCTAAGAAGAATACTTTAAAATTAATTTAATATTAATAATATTTGTGCATTTTATATGTTGGACGAGAAAATGGGAAACTGCACAACTTTTACAATTTTTCTCAATTTTAAATGAGCTTGGGGCAGTATTTAATATTCATATTTTTCAAAGATATTTTATAGTCAGAATGAGGATCTGATAGAGCAACTTTCCCACCCCGTCCAATTTAGATTTGAAGAAAAAAAAAATTCGCTCCACCTTACTAAATAATGGACATTTATCTTTAACATCATTGATGTAATTTTCAAAAAATTACATCACACTAAATTATAGCTCAATATTCATGCCAAATTGCATCTCTACAATTTTTGGCATAGGTTTTTAAATCTATACTAATATTATAAAGGAGTAAAGATTGTTTTTTTATTTGTTTGTTTGTTTGTAGGGGTTATCTCTGGAACTACCGAACAGATTTCAAAAGTGATGGTGGCAAATTGA
The DNA here is from genome assembly GCA_963931845.1 of Maratus michaelseni. Lineage (NCBI taxonomy): Eukaryota > Metazoa > Arthropoda > Arachnida > Araneae > Salticidae > Maratus > Maratus michaelseni. The sequence continues at coordinate 432,645,698 of OZ007588.1, forward strand.
GGATGACAACCCCTGCTCCAACATAGGCTATATTTTATGTCGGTGCTACTAACCCCAGTGGGGTGCAGGAGTGAAAAACTTTCGAAAATTGCGATTTTTCTATACTGAAGGAGATGGAAAATTGAAATTTGGCATTGTAGTTACTTATAAGATGTGAATGCTCTCTAAGAACAAAATATAAAAAAAATCGAAATTTAAAAGGGTGAAATGAGCGAAAAGCGTCCTAAAAACATTCTAAATTACAATTTCTATGGAATCTCTGGAACTACCGAACCGATTTCAAAAGTGATGGAGGCAAATTGATGGTGACAACCCCTGCTCCAACATAGGCTATATTTTATGTCGGTGCCACTAATTCCAGGGGGTTGCAGGAGCGAAAAACGTTCTAAAATTGCGATTTTTTTATACTGAAGGAGCTAGAAATTTGAAATTTGGCATTGTAGTTACTTATAAGATGTAAATGCTCTCTAAGAACAAAATAAAAAAATTCGAAATTTAAAAGGATGAAATGAGCGAAAAGCGTTCTAAAAACATTCTAAATTACAATTTCTATGGAATCTCTGAAACTACTAAACCGATTTCAAAAGTGATGAAGGCAAATTGATGGTGACAATCCCTGCTCCAACATAGTGTATATTTTATGTCGGTGCCACTAATCCCAGGGGGGTGCAAGAGCGAAAAACATTTTAAAATTGCAATTTTTTTTATACTGAAGGGGCTAGAAATTTGAAATTCGGCAATGTAGTTACTTATAAGATGTAAAAGTTCTCTAAGAACAAATAAAACAAAAATTCGAAATTTTAAAGGGTGAAATAAGCGAAATGCGTTCTAAAATCATACTAAATTACAATTTCTGTGGAATCTCTGGAACTACAGAACCGATTTCAAAAGTGATGGTGGCAAATTAATGGTGACAATCCCAGCTCCAACATCCTCTTTAATAAAAAGCTATGCGTTGTTGGCGACTCGGTTTTTTGCTAATTGTTGCCACAGATTAATCTCGGAAAATGAAAGATTTGAAGTTACTGAAAAAAAAAATAATAGCTCGAAAAGTATTTGTCTGAATATTATTAGACAAACTGCGTTTGAAAGGTAAAAAATTGTATATTTCTTGATATAAATTTCAAATCTAATGAGTATGCCGTTTTTCAAATATTGAATTTGAAAAATTACCAAATTTCACAATGGAGTACCCTAGCGAAACCTTCATGCGTACAAAGATATTGATAAGGGCGACGTGTCCTGATGTGTATATTGGCTATAGCACGAGTCACAAATTATAGTAGCCTTATTATTCTGTAAAAATATAAATGTGAATTATGAATGTCAATATTTTGTTTGACTAAAAGTTCGTTAAGAGAAATTGAAAAGCGTAACGGGCGTAGCTCGCTAGTATGAAATAAAATGTTGGTTTATAACTTTTTAAAGTCAAGTATGCAGACTACTCAATTTTCAAAAATAAACCCCATGAAATTGCAAAAACTACATACAATTTAAACTGGGATAATTCATTTTTTCTTGTATTAATTAACTTATTATATACTAATTAATTTTTCAGCAGAGCTGAAAATGTATTCCGGATGAATGTTGTCCGGATGGCTTAATTGGTAAAGCACTTGCTGCGCTTTACCAAGGGATCCGGGATCGAACCCCAGTCTGGACATTTTTTAACTCTCGTTGGTTGTACGCTGTTTAATAAAGTGATAATTCACATCCTTTATATTTCATTAATTAACTTAGGTTATAACAATCGTTCGCAACATTTTAACGTACTGTACTTACTATTTTATACTTTACAATAATATTTCAGAAATTGATTTGATCAAAATGACAACAAAATGTATTGATGAGACAGTCATTTTGTAGACTATTGGCATATATATTTTTTAATATATAATTGTTATTTGCTTTTTGTGAAAGCAGTTGAAAATCACATTCATAATAATCTATATTGAAATCAACATAATGTTGCCATACTGCAGAACATATTTGCAACTTTCATATAGCCAACCTACCGAATAAAAATATTTCTAATTAAAATTTAACTAATTATAATTAGAAATATTACCTTTTATATGTGTATTTTTCACTCCTTAATTATAATTTATTTATAGTATTTATATGTATTTATAAATCTTATTATGTTGTTTTTAAAAGAGAACAACATTTTTAAATGAAATAAGAGGATAATTTACATCTGATTTATATATCTTCACAGTTTCCAGAACAGCCCAAATGATAATCATTAGGAAATGAAGATATGCTATGAATAGATCTTGCTCAATAGTAACCTTTGAAAATAAATAATAACATTTTCTTTTATAATAAATATTCAAAACATCTCTTTAACTTTAACTTAGTGCATATGATTGCAAAAAATAAAATATTAAACATATCGATATAATATATACAAATCGTTTTTCTATAATGCTTCAGAGTAAGTAAAAAAGATAAATTTTATCAAGTTTAATACACATTATTTATGTATAGTATTTTTTATGAACATCATAAAACCTTTAGAAAACAGATGTATTGTCTCACATACCGTACTTTATTTTTTCTAAAATTTTCACAAACTTAAAAGTTTATCAATTAATATCTCATCTATCTTTAAGGTCATGGAGAGGAATGGAAGTATTTAAAGAACAATGATGGATGATGCACAAAGTAACAAATGATGTCTTAGTTTCTTAAAAAAAGTGTAAATTGACTTATAGGGATAAAATATATATTAAACAACCTATCTTCTAAATATTTTTATCTTGCAATATTAGAATGAATTTGTGTATTTTGCATTACTTTATAAATGATAATGTATTTTCTAAGCATAATATTTTTTATACATGACAAAATTCGGAAATCAAATGTAAACATTACTGTTACATGAATATTCAACATTTACATTTTCTAAAAGAAATATAATAAATATACCCTATCTCTTGTGAAAGAAATCTGTATATTTATCATAACAAATATTTACATTAAATTTTCTATTTAATAAACTTTCCTTGTACCCTTAAAACGTTGTGTTTAGAAATGATTTTTGAATCACTTCAAAATGTGATACTTGTACTAGTATTTATATTTATTTTCTGATCTTGTTTTGTTTATCGACAAAAGTATATATTTATATTTCATATTGTTTGTATACAGTGTGAGACAATACATATAACATTAGCTTTGTCTTAATTGTATTTAATTAAATATTAATACATAAATAATTTATTTAATTAAATATAGTGAATTTTTAATGATAATTCTTTACTAGAACATGTAGTCAGATAAAAAAAAAATAATCGCTAACATTTTAAGCACAACTAAACGTATGATCAGAAGTAACCATTAATCATACATATTATTTTTGTTGTAAGCATACCTTTTTCTATGCACTTACACAATGCATAATAATGAATATGGTATCATTCGAAGGGCTTTGAACTGGATTCTGTCTTAGTGCACTCACCTTTCGTTGAAACATAGATTTCGATTAAAAATCAAATCCGCATTGTTTTCATAAATGAAATAAAAGGTTTATCTCAAATTCATTTTGCCACAAAATAAACTACCGCATTATATCATGCTCAGCAACGATTATAAGAAAAATAGAATATACTATGATTTCTCCGCACGTGTTTATTTTATATTTATGATTAAAAAGCGAAATTGAAATTGCAAAGTTTAGAAGAAAAATACAGCATCGATCTATCACGTATAGCCTAACATGTATGCTTTATTATATTATATTAAATTGTATGTTATATGTATTCAATTTAATTTTCTTTGTTCCATGTTTTTCCAGAAGCGGGTGATGTCATCTTCTATTGCAGTTAAAATACGATTGTTGATTTTATTTTCACGCGCGTGTCTTTTGTTATCTTCAATGAGATTTTAATGTAACTTTGATGGAATAAATTTGATGATACTCTGGCTTGGCTAATGTTGTTTGCAGATGTTTATATCTTTAATTTTTCTATAGAAGTTTAAACCTGCAACTAAATAATATTACATATTGCTAAAAAATATAAGACTGCAGTGCAAAATCTTCGCACGTGTCCACGAATACTTATTAAAAAGCACAATTAAAAACAATACGTTAAGACATAGTTACATATTGTATATATGATTGTGAATATTCATACGTACTTATGCAAATTAACTGAAACAAACTGAAAATATTCAAAATATCAATAAAAGATGCTATTTTATTTAAATGCATGCAAAATGAATAAATATCGGTAGAGAATATGACAACCACGACTCTTTATCAACTTTAATCTGGACACGATTTGGGCATGAAGTGCACCAATTTTATACAGTCATTTATTATATATGTCCTTGTACCATACATTAATTAGCGTCATGATTGTTTCCCCCATAGATGCGCAATCTAATTAAAATAGGCGATTCTTACATGTAGCCCAGTGATTGTCAATTGGACTAATATGATGTGAGTCACAAGGACATGCTAGTCTCTTGATCAGATTCTTAGACATACATTCCCTGACTATTTTGGAAGCATGGCACGCGCCGAAATATTGCACCGAAAAATTCCAGATCAATCGGATAACATTTCTGCTGCTCTGGTCCTTTTTATGCAAAACATCAATATATTACTGAGTACGCATATTACCATCAACGGGTTGCAAAAAACCAACCCCATTGTAACCAAAACAACACCAAAACGTCTTCTTTCGAGGGTGTTTTATTTTGTTGGTTAATGTGGCAAACACAATTTTTTTCGCCCGGTAATCTTCACACGTCTTGACTTCGATGGCATTGGTCTAGAAATGACTTTCAAGCCTAAATAACGCTTTCCTAAAATTTTGGAAAGCATTATTTAGTGTCCAATTCTTATATTTGATCGTAAAATTGTTCTATATTAACGTCCAGAAATAGCGTCTCTTCCTGGGTTGGATCAGAAACTGTTTCTTCAGAGACCCATAGGCTGAACGGCCAGCTACAAGAAGACGCTTTCAAATAAAAAATGAGCTAACATTTATCCCACAATCTTTTAAATATCTACTTAATGCAACACTAGTCTTCCGAGGGTGTTTCTTACTTGTTTAAGTTGAAAGGAGCCATGTCATGGAATTCAAACAGATTCCGTTTCTCTTTTTTCTTTATAATACGCTCACAGTTGCAATACTGACGCCAACTATATTTTCAATCTTACTATACATTTTGGACGCACGTTTGGAGAACTTAACAATCTCCGTACACTTTCATGGCGTTACATCCTTCTGGAAGGGTGGAATTTCAACCGCCGCCCCCTGAATACAAGGCCTACACGCTGACACAAAAATGGCGGCTGTCGTAGGCGGGTTTTTTTAGCGTTTGTATGGTAAATAGAAATTGGATACCGGTATTTATTTACAGATTTCTGCGTTTCCATAACTAAGGTGAGTAAAACTTTTTGTATTTAATGGTATTTAAACTCAAGAGACAGTACAAATGCTAAATAAATCCGGCTTTCACAGCCGCCGTTTTATGTCAGCGCATAGACCTAGTATTCAGAGGGAGTTGTTTCATCTGATGTGATCTTAGCTGGTGATACATATAAGGCAGTTTCTGCGTATTCTCTCTCAGACCTGTCAAATTGGTGGAAAACTTTGCTGAGTTAATGATTTGTTTATCCCCCAAATATTTGAACATTTTTTCCATATGATTGTCGCAGAATAATAGGAATGACTTTAAGATATGTGTAAAAAGTATTTAATATATATATATATATATATATATATATATAATTTAAAACAATATAATAATACATAGTTAACTATTATATGTTATTTCGAATATACACATACACTTATATACAGGGCCTGACAAATGCGGTCACCAGGTCGCCACTGGCGACCAAGTTATTTAATCTGCAAATTTTAAAATAATAAAATGTGAATTATTTGACTGACTTCGACTGGAAAATAGACAAAAATTGTTTTCCTGCTTCACTGTTTTATCGATGCTCCCCTATCTGGGCATTTAAAACATTCGTTAATCAGCATTCTTAAAACATACCGGTTAATTTGGCCTTTAAAGATTTTTTTCAGAGATAAATAATTTCGAAAAGTTTAATTAGAAAACTTAGTTTATATTGTGATTCAAATTATGTACTATTTAAATTAATAATTCTAAACTATGCTTTTAATTATTTTTTTCTCAATTAATTCATGAACTTTTGTGCTTTTTTCAAATTCATTGGTGGGGGGAAGGGGGTTTCGTAATATTGTTTACTGGCGAGTTGAATTTTTTGCTGGCTATCAGATTTTATCAAATTTGTAAAGAATTGCATATGTAGATACATGCACATATATGTGTACACATATATGTATATATACATCGAAATTAGTAATAAAAATTTTATTTGAAATATAAAATATTTTTTTCTTTTATAACTGTTATTATTACGATGTATTCAAATAACAAATAAAATATAGAATTCCAAATTTATTTTTCATAGTATTTTTTAACATACGTTGAATGAAAACATGAAGCAAATCTTTGATTTTCCTTAAATTACCGCCTTCGAAATAACAGCTACAAATTTCTGTCATGCATTCGTAATGTTTTAAAAATAACTAATTAATCACTTAACAACCTCATTTATATAGCTAAGCATTAGTTACAAATTATTTATTAGTCACAAATTATTAGTTATTAAAATAATTATTTGACAAATAATTTTATGAATTCTTTTTGAACTTGGACGTGTATTTATTATAACAATAGTGTAGTTTAGTAGATATGATATTTTAGGATGCATGGGGGAATGTGCACGCGTAAGGGAAGTCTCCGGTGAATTCTAGTTTGAAGAGAAAAAAAAGAATGAAAATAAACAAAGAAAACTCATTCGCACGCCTGCCGACGGAGACAAAGTAGAAGAGCTAAGCTAGTCTAAACCTAAGAAAGTATTTCAAATTGTATTTTACAATTTAAACTAAATATAGACAGTAATTTTGTTTTAATCATATATTCCACATGCGTTAATGAGTCAAATAAGAAAATTTAATCTTAACAAATTTTAAGATTTTTATTCATTTATTTATTTATAGGTTACTATATCTGAGATCACTTGTTATATATGGGAAACATATTTTTCAAAAACTAAAAGGAGAAATAATATTCTACAAAATGAAAACTGTCCCGAGCATCTAATAAAATCATTTCTTAAAAATTTATGAAATTTAATTTTTATACGGGTCCCTGGTAATAAATGTGATATTTAATAAAATATTATTATTACACTAACAAGTAAGTTTAAAAAGTCCCATTCATCTAACACTAAAATTCACTGAGATGTGAAACTTTGAATTGCATAACTTATACTACTTTTTTGCATCTAAATACAGATGAGTTGGACCATGCTTCGAGGAATCGTACACAAATCGCTTAAAATATTACTAAAATTCACTTCGCGTGTATCTGCACTAAAACTGAAATTAGGCACATCATACTAGTATTACACTAGTGTTAATTTTTATTAAGTTTCAGATTGGTTAAAATAATCGTATTTCAACATATGCTTTATTTTGTAAAGAATTGAGACTTGGTTTTCATCATTCAATTTTTCAAAAATTCTGTTATTTTTTCACCTATATTTTTAGTAGAAGTTGTATAGTTTGCGTTAATATTTCAGAATGAAAATATATTTCAAATTTATATTGTAATTTTAATTTTACTCTCAAGTATCATAGTTTTATATCTGACGATTCTTTGTATTTCTAGTAAATTTGAGAATGACCCTATTTCGCAAGATGCTACGATTTAAAAAACTATTACTCGGTCAGTTTTAATCATAGAATAATGAAACTTTTTTGGTCTTACTTGTTAGTGTAATAGAAATTTTTTGCTAAATATCACTTATAAGACCGAGGGACCGTATAAAAATTAAATTTCGTAAGAAATGTTTTATGGACCCAAATCGCTTTTAAAATACTTCTTTACCTCATTTAAAACATTTTTGCAATTGGAACTGTATGTCGATGACAAACGGATTAGACATTAACCATTGGACACAGTTGCGAGTAGACACCCTGTATATTAAAAGTTAAAGTTTATTCATATAACCTAGTAAAGGACCATTCTCACAGAATGCGCACCATAAACTAAAGAATTTTTTTTTAAAAATAATATGAAAATCTTAAAAAATTCATGGATGTTTTTATCTATGCTTAATAAACGCAGTTATATTAGTAGTCAAGTTTTCTAATTTGTTTCTCATAAGATTTTAACTTTTTTTAAATTCTAATCTCTCCGGGAATGATACATGACAGTCAGCAAAAGGGACTTTTTCATTTCAAAATTTTAATGAACGCATAATGGCTTACATGGTAGATTTGTCTTTAACAGTTAAATTGTAAAAGTAAATGTTTGGACTAGTTTAAGAAAATATATATTTTAAACAAATAGCAGTTTAATATAATGAAAATGTGCATTAGTAAATTGAAATTCACGGAAAATTTGAAATAAATGAATATTAGCATATTTCAGGAAAGTAATCATTTATTTACTAGATTAAAAAAATAACATATTTTATTTTATTAATAAAAAGAAGAAAATGCAATTATTATATTTCTTAAGTAAAAGAAGTTTCAGTAATTGCTCATGCATCATGTCTGTTATATTCACTGATTGTTTCATATGAACTGTGAATATGCTTTTTACAATATCATTATGACAATAATCAGCACATGTATGTGTCGTTATCTGTGACTTTAACCCACCAAAGACGGCTGATTGAATTTCTCGACAGAATATAAAGATTATAATTTTCTGAAAAACAATGCTCATCAGAATTTTATTACTTTTAAAATTTCACTATGTGTTTTGGACCTCCATATAGCGCACACGATATTTGATAAGTGATTGAAAAACGCGACAATATCAGTAAACGAGTTTATTTTTTAGTACCAATTTCATTGTCTAGAGCTGATTTTTATTTCCTTTTTAATCAGTATAGAAATATTTTTACTTATTTTCGACTTATATTCATTAAACGATTAATGTTAAATATTCAAATTATATTATCAGAAATGTATTTAATAGCTTACTTAAAACTGAAATACTCCTACAAAATAAAAAAAAAAATAAGAAAATCTCTATATTTCCTAATATTTATCTCTTTTTGACAGTCAAGAGCACTTTTTGAGAGTGAGAATGACCCCAAAGCGTTTTTGTTTAATATCGCTGTTTATCTGTTACATTTTGAAATATATATATATATATATATATACATATATATGTAATACTTTCTGCATTGCGAGATAACGCAAACTATTATTGCAATAAATTCCAATGAAATTACTTACAAAAGCAATAACAAAAAATACTTTGTGTAACCATATGTTTATGTATACAATCCGAAAAACAAATACCTCATAATATTAATGAAATAATATTAATGTTAATATAAAAAAAAATACCTCAAAATATAAAAAAAATACATTTAAATATTCAAATATAATTTTCAATCTTATTATCCATATGCAACTAATATCTCGCTAAAAATGCTTGAACTTGTTTTTAAATAATTAAACTTATAAATTTTGCTTTTAAATAAAACTGACATACAAATATGCAATTTTTTAGATTTTACACAACTGAATTAAAAGAAACAAGTTGGAAATTGTACGTCAAACGTTACAAACGAGGTGCGTTCGTACGCACGTTTTAGAATTAAATTCATGATATCCCATGCGTAGAACGGGCTAAACAGCTAGTTAAGTATATATTTTATGACACTGTTCATACAAATATCTTAACTAGTTATATAAATATTCAGATATATATGTATCAGCTAGTTATATAAATATTCAGATCTTGATGATTTTTAATTCTGTGAAATGAATTATATCGTCTGCAGATTAATTTCTGTAATAAAATAAGTATCTCGGTCGCTTGACGATTTAACATCCATCGGAAGCTCCTCTAACAAAAAAGCACCGATTTAAAAAAAAAATCAAATTTCTTAATAAATATTTTTATTAATATCTCCTAAAGTTTTGATTCGATTTTAATAAAATTTGAAATGTCTCGACAAAATTCTGCAAAGATAATATATTTTAAATTGCAAACCATTTGGTTGGGTAGTTTTTGCGTTGTTATATGCGGACGGACAGACAGACGGACGGACAGACAGACAGACGGACGGACAGACGGACGGACCAAACGACGACTATAGGTGCTACGTATTTATATAATTACGAACGCACCTAAAAAGAACTGCAGAAGAAATTATATTTAAGTGGACATTGAGTATAAAATGTGGAATTAATTTTCCATTGCTGAATTTAAAAGATAAAAATTCATTAAATCAGTTTTAATTTATCTCACCACTGTGTTATACATTATAAAATTACTCAAGTTTAAGCAAACACTTTAATTTTTATCTGTTAAGAACAAACGTTATGCTGTATTTTAAAAAAAGTATGTTTATTTATATATATTTATTTCAAGTTGAAGTACTGTACATGTCTAATTCTCTCAATTCTTACTTTAAAATAATAAGAAAATGTCAAATAAGCGCTAATATGATAATCAATAGATTACATTTTAATCAATAGAAATTCCTAAAAAATGTCTTTCCAACATATATAAAGAAATATCATTAAGGCCTTCTTTCATTTTTTTAGCCACAGCTTTAGAAGTGCTCCAATGGTCTTGGAGAATGGAGGTCATTGAATTGTAATGAAAGAAGGCAGATGCTTTTGGCATGTCAAAACATCTAGTAAAGAAATGACCAACGCGTAGAGATTTCTATTGTGACACTATATTAGAGTAAGATATTTTGTGCAGTCTTTCATTTATTTAAGGATTTAATTAAGTTTTTATTTTCTCGTGTAAGGCTTTTATACTCGATGTTTATTTCTTTATCAAATAACACACAAAACATTTAACAAGTGTAGTATTAAACTTGTACAAGGATTTTCATATGATTTTTTTTCAGTGCAATAAATGCAGCCATTAAAATCTAAATTTGTGTTATATACTTATATTGGGTGAATATGATTTATTAATATTTCATTATGTTTAACAATCAAAAGTGAACATTGCGTTTTTTCTATCTTTTGTATCCAATTTAAAGAGTTACATTTTAATAAATGTTAAAATGTACCGGGTTGCCAGAATTAAAACAGCCCTACTCTGGCTTCACTATACATCGATCTACTCTGTATAAAGGCTTCAGATTTTCTGAACATACTATTTAAGACATAGGGAAGCGGTTTACGCGAAAACAATTGTTCCAGAAATACCAATAGATGGTGCTGTACAACGAAAAAATATATATATAAAAAGACAAGTTTAAAAATTAGAGTGGATGCATCATGGCCATGGCAGATTCTGTGGAGCGATGAGGTCCATTTACACCTCAATAGAGCAGTGAGCACCCACAATTGTAGCCTTTAGGAAACTGAAAACGCCGATATCGTCCAAGAGATTCCACTCCACTCATCGAAAGTTACAGTCTGGTGCGGATTCAGAGTCACATTCATTGTCCGACCTTTCTTTTTCGAACAAGCTATTCGCAATGGCCTTCTGAGATGCATTCTGACTGCCAACAGGTTCAAAATGATGGTCGAAACTTTTGTTTAACCTCATTTACAAGAGATGCAATGCCTTGACTCAATTACTTTTATGCAAGATGGAGCGCTTCCACACACTGAACTCTTCGTACAGCAGTTTCTTCGGCAACGTTTCATTAATGGCACAGTATTCAGTCGTGCGTTTACGACAACCTGGTCATCTCGTTCTCCGGATCTTAATCTATGTAATTTTTGGATGTGGGGACACATAAAAAATCTTGTTTTTCGAGGGCGTCAGGTAACCTTGACAGACTTAAAGAAGGTATCACTCTGCATCCAAGAAGCATCTCAGTCGACCAGTTACGAACCGCAGTTGAAGAAGCTGACCATAGACTGCAGATATTAAATCTGGTTTCCAAGAAGGGAACCACTTTGACCAGCATTCCCTGCTTTGATACGGTTCTTGTCACATGTATGTTTGGTACGTTCACATAATATGTGTTTTTGTGGCTTTTCAAAATATCCCTCTATCGGGGAATTCTAGTACTAAATGTTTTCGCATAATCATTTTTCCATGTCTTGAATAGTATGTGTTCAAAATTTGAAGCTTATACACTGAATCCTCTTTAATAAAAGGCTACGAGTTGCTGACGACTGGACTTTTTCGCTAATCGTTGCCACAGATTCATCTTGGAAAATGAAACATTTGAAGTGACTGAAAAAATGAATAGCTCGAAAAATATTTGTCAGAAAATTGTTAGACAAACTGCGTTAGAAAGGTAAAAAATTGTATTTTTCTGGATATAAATTTCAGATCTAATGATTTTGCCGTTTTCCAAATATTGAATTTCAAAGATTATCAAATTCACAAATGGAGTACCATAGCGAAAACTTCACGCGTAAAAAAATAATGATAACAGCAATGTGTCAGCACGAGTCACAAATTATAGTAGAAAATAAAAAAAAGTGAATTATGATGTCACGAGTGCATGATTTTTATTTAATTCTCGACAAATACTAGATGCGCCATTTCTTTTTAGTTGTGAATAATATAGGTTAATTCACGTTATTAAAAATGTAGCTATAAAACATATAAATCAATGGAAATTGTAAACGTAATAGTAAACCGTATTAAAAAAACAGAACTTGGTGAAATAAGTATCTGTTTTTGTGTTATTTTAGGATATTCCAGGAAAAGGTACAGATTACTTTAAAATACAAGGTTAAATTCACCGATATATTTCGTTTGATTCAAGGTTATTTTGGAGAAACCGACCAGCGCAGCGGGCGTAGTCTGCTAGTAGTTCAATAAATAGAGTGTTCGGAATAGGGGTGTTTTAATTCTGGCCACCCTGTTTGTTTGATACAATCAAAATTAATGCATGCTCTTTTAAAAGGGAAAACTAAAAAGACAGACAACTTCAGAAAACCGCCTGTTTTCAGAAATAAAATTATAAGTTATACAGCTTGTATTAAGTAGTGCATATGGATATGTAAAAATAAATATGATACAAGAAATGTGTAGATTTATAAGATATTTAACATCTGTGCTTTTATACATTACAATGTAAGAAAAATGATTTCAAGGTGAAAATTATTAAACTCATTAACTTAAGCGTTATGGTCATTCTTTTAGTGTATGAAAGCGTTCGCCTAAATTAAGTTAATTGCGAAAATATGGTTTGAATGCTATTTAAGACCTAGCGAAAATAGTGAGATGATACGTTGTTGAAAAACACGTGTGTACTGGGAAAATTATTGATTACGAACATTTTGAGAAATTTTCTTTTCCGATGGTACTGAGGTGATGTAGGCAGAATAAAAAAAATAATTTTTATTTTACAGAAGTAAATTTCAGCAATGAAGCTTACAATTTAATAAAATTGCAAACGATTTGAAATATATTTAGTTGAGATATCTCATGATATTCCGGCTGCTTGATTTACCTTTAAAGTATTAAATAAAACTAAATTTTGCACAGATCAAGAAAAAGTAAATAAAATGTCCGTTTCTCAAAACATTGTTACAAAAACATCTGTTGATTCAGCAAAAAAATAAAATAAAATAAAATAAAGTAAAATAAATAAAAAATGGAAGAAATAAAAGGCAAAAAACACACGCTTAGTCAGGACTCACAATTTGTGTTTACCTAAAATATCTCTATTTATTATGAACTTTCTCTTACTATATTTTGACAATAATGTAAAAAGTTTAGAGACAGTTTCCGTAAATTTAGTACTAAATGCCTATGATTGTAATAAGGTTTGCCAGTAAAATACCCTATTTACCCTATAACTGTAGATCGAAATTTCCATCATAGTCGATTTTTATCTTAGTACAATCACATCATTTTTCACCCACACCTCTCGGAAAACTTTCCAAAGTCTTTCAATGTGTTGTGGGTAGCGCTTTCTAACGCACGCTTTAACAAACACATAGGTGGTGATAAATAAACATTTATCGTAACACTGGATGAGACATGGCTTTATTTAAGATAGTGTATCAAAAGAAGAGAAATTTCTATCAATTAATGGGAAAAAAATGGGTTTGTGAAAGTAAAGAAAAACTTCCAAAAGAATTCATGATTGCTGCTGGATTTTGTTATGAAATTAAACTACAGGTAAAAAATGCAGTAAAGCTAAGATGATTTCAGTTTATTATCAGTAAAATATATTAGAACCCATTTTTGAAGAAGAAATTCCAACTTTATATAAAAAAGACATTAATTGAGCTTCATATGAACAAAGTCTCCCAGCCGTTCTTCCATAACTCAACTGGCGCATATTTAGCAAATAAAGAATCCCAAACAGAAATAAATTGTGTCTCAATTGAAGAAATGCATGTAAAATCACCTGACGCACCCCCTTCCCTCATCAATGTTCTTATTCTGTATTTGGATTGTTTAAATGAATTCACGAAAATTAAGAAGACTTTGGAAAGTTTTTATAAGATGTTTCTGGAAAATCTGACATGACTGCAACAAGGAAAATTTATTACCATTGAACTTTCGAGCCAGAGTTATAGCCAAAATCAAGGCTGTCTAACAAATTCTAATTGTTGCAAAGAAAATGTCATTTATGCGTAGAAATTAACTTTCAAATCGTTTCCATAAAGTGCGAACAACCTTCTGTATTTCATACATTATTTTGGGAAACATAAATTATGTATAGTACGTTTTATGGAACCCGAATAAATTACAAGAGAATGTAAATTAATTTACCGACAGCAAACTTTAGAGCTTAAGAAGTTTTATAAGACATTGTCGAAAAAAATATATATTTCATTGACTCAGTAATACCTTTAAAAACTAGTATTATAACTGCAGCAAAGCATTAAAAAAATTTTCATATAATTTAAATGAATTTTATATAATTTTTAAACAATCCACTAAAAATTGTTTATTAATACCTCTAGAAACTAATATTACAACTGCAGCAAATCATTTAAAAAAAGTTTTACATTCCAAAAATTTTATAATACGGTACTTTGTAGAGTACTTTGTTAGTCCTACCATTAAAAATAAAACTAAGTCTGACCATTTAATTACAAATAAAATCTTTTTCTAATATATATATATATATTTTAAATCCACTAAAAATTGTTTATTAATACCTCTAGAAACTAATATTACAACTGCAGCAAAACATTTCAAATTTTATATTCCAAAAATTTTATAATACGGTACTTTGTAGAGTACTTTGTTAGTCCTACCATTAAAAATAAAACTAAGTCTGAACATTTAATTACAAATAAAATCTTTTTCTAAAATATATTTTTTTTTATATCCACTAAAAATTGTTTATTAATACCTATAGAAACTAATATTACAACTGCAGCAAAACATTTCAAAAATTTTATATTCCAAAAATTTTATAATACGGCACTTTGTAGAGTACTTTGTTAGTCCTACCATTAAAAATAAAACTAAGTCTGAACATTTAATAACAAATAAAATCTTTTTCTAAAATATAATGTTTTTTTAAAAATCCACTAAAAATTGTTTATTAATACCTCTAGAAACTAATATTACAACTGCAGCAAAGCATTTCAAAAATTTTATATTCCAAAAATTTTATAATACGGTACTTTGTAGAGTACTTTGTTAGTCCCACCATTAAAAATAAAACTAAGTCTGACTATTTAATTACAAATAAAATATTTTTCTAAAATATAATATTTTAAACAATCCACTAAAAATTGTTTATTAATTCAATATTTTATTAACAGTGATGTTTTTTAAAGAGGTGTTTGTTTAAAATTTGTAAAAAACAATTCTTGAAAAATCCAAAAATTAATTTTATCGTATCCGGAATGAATTATTTCATTTTCCGGTTCTGTTATCTAACTGACAACATACTCTAAAGCTGGAAATGAAAATGGGCTTCAGAAGTGAAACGATACTTATTAATCCCTTCTTTCATGCTAGCTAGATATTAAGAAATAATGGATACTGCTTCTAGATTTCCTAATTAACTTTCTAAACATTTTGATTTACGGTATACAGCATAATTAAATAAGTAATTTCAGCCCATTCTCAAAGGAAGAGATTATGTCTGAAGTTTCTCCCTTTCAGCATGGGTAATTGAGAAATATTGTTATACGTAATTAAATCGTAAACACAAGATAATGTACTGCGTGGGAAATATAACTTAATCACAGTAAAAAGAGTTATTTAAAGTGGAAAGCGTTATTGTTTGTAGATAAAATTCGTTTAGAACACAGAAAATGGATTTAAAGCTTCTGAAAATTCGATTAATTTAAATAAATATTCGCTTATTAAATTTTCGGGGTACATTTATTTTGTGAAATTGGTTCGTTAATTATAATTCTTTGTTTTAAAATTATTGAATGGACTATTTGTTAGTGTAGGGCATATATATTTATATTTGTTATAAATATCTATCTTCAGCATAAAGAAAGGAAGAAATTTTAGAAAACATAAATTTTGTAATAGTTTCGTTTTTGTTTTGTTTTATTTTATTTTATTTTATTTTGTCGACCGAAAAATGGTCTTGGTGGTATACATGGAAAATTACTCGGAGAGAATCATAGCTTAGTGGTTAAAGGAGCTTAGATGGTGAACTGAAGGAATCAATCCGACGGTTCTGTCCTAGTTGCGGTCCGTACGCTTCTTTAGTGTGATACCGTGTCAATATTGTAAAGTGATAAGATATTGCATAGTATCACACTGGAGATTAGTACACAATATCCCCTGATAAGCGGTAGCTTTTGATGGGGAAGAGGTTCATAATAAACAAAAGCGTTGAATTTATATATAACAAAAGATTGTGGTAACAAATATATATAAAGTAATTGGATAATCGAATAAAAAAATTTTCTTTATTAAAATATTATCTATAAGTAAAATAGGATTATTATAAAATGTAAAAATTATTGGATATAAATGAATTATTTGCTATTAAAAACATTACTTATGAATGCAAATTAGATATAA
This sequence comes from Maratus michaelseni, assembly GCA_963931845.1. Taxonomy (NCBI): domain Eukaryota; kingdom Metazoa; phylum Arthropoda; class Arachnida; order Araneae; family Salticidae; genus Maratus; species Maratus michaelseni. The sequence goes on from OZ007588.1 coordinate 432,662,675, forward strand.
ACTACTTGTTAGTGTAGGGCATATACATTTATATTTGTTATAAATATCTATCTTCAGCATAAAGAAAGGAAATAATTTTAGAAAACAAATATTATAATGTTTTTTTTTTTTTTTTTTTTGTCGATCGAAAAATGGTTATGGTTGGGTTCCATGGAAAATTTCTCGGAGAGAATCATAGCTAAGTGGTTAAAGGTGCTTACTTGGTGGACTGAAGGAATTAATGTGAGGGTTCTGTCCTAGTTGCGGAAATGTCTCATCTGTACTCTTCTTTAGTGTGATGCCGTGTCAATATTCTAAAGTGATAAGAAATTGCATAGTATCACACTGGAGATTAGTACACAATATCCCCTGATAAGCGGTAGCATTTTTATTGAGATGGGGTTTATAATAACACAAGCGTCTGAATTTGTATATAATGAAGGATTGTGGTATCATATATATATAAAGTAATTGGAAAATCGAATAAGAAATTTTTCTTAATTAAAATATTATCTATAAATAAAATATGATGATTATAAAATATAAAAATTATTAGATATAAATGAATTATTTGACTATTGAAATCATTACTTATGAATACAAGTTAGACATAAACTATTTGTTAGTGTAGGGCATATAAATTTATATTTGTTATAAATATCTATCTTCAGCATAAAGAAAGGAAGAAATTTTAGAAAACATAAATATGTAATTTATTCATTTATTTATTTAATTTTATTTTTTATTTTTATTATTTTTTTTGTCGACCTAAAAATGGTCTTGGTACATGTGGACCACAGAAAAATTATCTTGGTGGGTTCCATGGGAAATTTCTTGGAAAGTATTATAGCTTAGTGGTTAAAGGCTCTTACTTGGTGAACTAAAGGAATTAATCCGAGGGTATATTATACATAATATGATGTTATCATCATACTAAAATTACATTATCGTGAGCATTCTACAAACACCGCATTTAAGCGTTTCAAAAAATTGTTTCATAAAACTGTTACATAAATTCGTTCCATAAAGTTGTTTCATAAAATAGTTACATAAATGGTTTCATAACTACATTGGGATTTTCTGTCCTCATTTAGGATTTTCTGACTTCATTAAAGTGTTTAAGATGCGGCTCTGGCCCGATGACTGACAAAGCGTGCCACAAGAGCATGCCACGTATTTTAATTAGCATCTTACGTATATTATTTAGTATGATGTTATCATCATACTAAAATTACATTCCGAAATATTGAAAGAACCGATGCATATGTGTCTTTCATTAAAATATAGTATTAATCTCCATAAAGTTCATTTTTCAACTTAAAAACTTTTCACATTTAATAATATTGACATTCTTATGACGTACCATTCTGACATAACAATGAATATTTTTACAAATACATAAGTTTTTATCGTTGAAATGTTCTAAAACAGAAACATAACATAAACACCTCAAGCATAATCAATAAGTAAGTGAGAGCTGGTAACAGGTATTCAAAATGTAAGAGATTGCAAAATAAAACACTTACTTTAACGTTTCTTTTATTTTCCTTCAATATGTAACACCTGTAAGGAAACGAGATTTAAAATACATATTTAATACCTTTATTTTATAGGAAACTGCTTTTATTATAAAAAAAAAAAGGTCTGAAATGCTATTGCCAATAAATGACGTAATTTTTGAAAATATGAGGCTGATAATATTTATAAATTTGAAAATGTAATATTAGTACCAAACAAATCTCGTAACTTTCTATGTTGCTTCTAAAACATATTAAAAAAATATTTCTAAAAAGTGAATTTTAAATCTTAAAATACTTATAATCTTAGAAGAAAAATAATTAAGTTTTTTTTCTTTTCTTTTGTTTTATTTAATTTTACTTTATTTTATTTCAAAATATTTACTGAAGTGGAAATCTATTTAGTATTTTAGTATGTACGGATAGAATATTACAACTGACATAAAAATAAAAAAAATTTCAAATACATAGGTTTTTTTGTGTTGAAATGTTCATCATATTTATCTTCTACGGTCATAAAAGCGTTCTACCACTAATAGAGTATAAGTAATACTGATAGAATACGAAAAAGAGGAGGTGAGGTACGAAAGAACTGAACAAACAATAAGAAAAACACAAGATGAATAAGAAAACAACAAACTATATTCTGTTCAGGGAAAGGAGATAACGAAAGTAAACAAACGGGTTGCAGAAAAATCGCCAAGGAGCCACACATTTGGCACAAATGCCTAGGTTGGCGAATTTTATTTTTTATTTCGATTTGAAAAAGCAGAAGCTCAAACATTTCAGACAGTCTGTTTGGCGCTTCTGGCACAGCGCCAGGTTTAAGCATCGCCAATCCGCATGTGCATTTGTTTACTCCTGTTATCTTCTTTCAGCGAATGGAGTATAGTTGTCTGAGTGCAACGAAGACTCATACACAGCGCAGTATTACTTTGTCTCATATATAGTTACGATGAATATTAAAACATTTCGTCAAGCATAACTCAAAAAATATTTGACGGATGTTGTTCCAATTTTTACAGCAGGTACCTATAAATGTGCCAACGAGACCTATTTATTACCAAGAATAAATTTCAAACCGTTTGGGAATTATATTCAAAAATAGATAAAAAAGCACAATTAAAATACATACGTCACGAAAAGTTAGTGCGTACGTCATTATCACCGGCGGAGATTTTCGTAAATAATCCGATTTCAAAAGCTTATGGAGTACATGGAGCAAAAATAATATGCACGCACTAATATCCAATACAATAAAACACATTTCCATTTAATAAAAATGGAAAAAAATCTGGAATTTTTTTGTTTGAAAGAAAGAACCCGCAATAACTTAGTATTAGAGATTTGGCGCAAATCCCACCAATGGCAGCTTTTATATTTCGCGTGTGTAAATTAGAAACAGGTCTTTGATGTTTAAATAAAAGGTTTTGATTTGTGGAATTATTTCTTCTTATTTTATTTACCTTTTTAGTATTTTAATTGGAATTAGTGAAAGGCATGTATTTTTAATTAAATGAGTGAAAGACATGTATTTTTAATGTATGCATTTCAAATGAAAAGAGTGAAAGGTTTATATTTAAATGAAATGTATGCAATGTGAAGATGTTATGAGAATAATATTTGGCGATTTATCAACTGCGCCAAGTTAACATAAAACTATCAATACATCAAATGGTATGTAGTATGTAAAATGAAACATGGCACAGATGTCGTATACGCACCACGTTGGCGTGATTTTTTCTCCCGCCAATTTTTTGAAAACTTTGTTTTTGAATATTAGTTACAAATAACATGCAATAATAGCGTGTGATTTTTTATTTCAATATAAAAATAAAATAACGTCATAAATGAAATATCTTATATTATTTTAAAAAAGGGAAATAAATATAAATAAAATGATAGTTTGATATAAATAAATATTGATATACATAATAAAAATAATTTATAGAATTAAAATGAAAATAAAAGTAAATAAACACAACTAACAGTTTTCGCCAAATTGGCGGGGGGGGGGGGGAATCGCTCCAACGTGGTGCGTATATGACATCTGTGCCGGGATTTTTATCCTTTTATCTGTGTTTTCGGAAATATTAAAAAATTAAAAAAGATTTATGTCAGGCGTAAAATGTTTTGCATTTTATACGGACCACTTCTCCATTTTAAGATCTTAAATGCTATTTATACAAGATATTTTTTTCCTGAGATTCCCACAAGTTATTTTCGGTAAATTTTTAGTTCGTTTATTAATTGTTTACAATTCCCCCCCCCCCTGACAATAATAATTATTTATCACAAAATTGCCTCTTAGGTTTGTTAAATATATCTGTTATGTATTTTCATTACTTATTAAAATATCGAAAATAGCAATAAAATTTTATTTCAGCATTGTACTCAATTCTTTAAGATGGCGCAAAAACATAGTTTAATAAAAGTATGTTTTTAAATATTTGAAAAACATGGTTTTCCGCTCTCTAGAAAAATTGGTACTTACGTATTATTCGGGCCAGGAGATAGATGGCCAGAAAGAGTTGTCAATTGCCAATCTTGTTTATCGTTGCCAATAATGTGCAAAACAGTAATTTAATATTATTAAATACATAAAATTGTTTTAAATGGTAAATAATATAAAATAAATAAATAAATAACATAAATAAGCAATAATAAATAAGTAACAAAAACCAGTAAACTATAATTAAAAAAAAACTAAATTATACTAAAAAAAACTATACACTACAATATACAGGATGAATTTAAACTCTTGGGTAAAACTTAAAGGGGTGATAGTGCACATCGAGACAAACAATATTAAATAGGAAACTAAGGGTCCCAAACGTCTTCCGAATTAGATAGGCGCCATTAAAGTTTAGGGTCCAAAATTTCAAATAATTATAAAAAACGGAAAAATTGGTCGATTCGTTTGCGGTTTTCTCTAAAACTATTCTTTATGTCAGTAATTTCTTAAGAATAAATTTTAAAGAAAAAGCTAAAAAAATGTGCACAGAGGGCGCTTTAGACTTTGGAGTAACGAACAACTATTTTTTACCGTTATTTTTTGTATCTGATTAAATGCTTTCAAAAGCTTAGACTTAATTTTTGAGCTCAAAATCTGAATCGTTGGGAGTGGTTAAGTAGCGCAAACTGAACTGTGTTCAGGAGTTGAAATTTGAACCCCGCTGAACACAGTTCAGTTATTCCCAATCTTGGTGTCGTAGACCAGGTAGAAACTACTACTCCCTATACGTAAAATAAACGATAGACGAATGACAAAATTAAATAAAAAAAATTATTTAAAAAATAAATATTGAAGATAAAGTTCAAAAATGCCGATAGAGGGTGCTTTAGACTTTGGAGTAATGAACAACTATTTTTTACCGTCGACTCCGACAAGGACCTGGTTGCGAGGATTGCCGTCGTAGCAGGCGATATCCGGCAGATGCCTGGGGTATTCACTAATGTTCGCAACTCCCTCCGCCGGCGGTGTAAGGCCTGCATCGTTGCTGGTGGGCCCTCTTTCCAGCAGTTTTTGTGATTCCTCACGAACATCATGCGTGTATCATTTTCTACGTGTCAATCTACATTCATATTGCACACTAGATACATACATGAAATTGTTTCTTTTTATTTTACGCGGAGAAATTGCTCATGTCTGTTATGAATAAATTTTCTATTTAATTTTGTCATTACTCCATCGTTTATTTTAAGTGTAGGGGGTAGTAGTTTCTGCCTGCATTAATTTTAACACAATTATTCAAATTGGTAAAAAAAATCATATGAGTTGTAATTTTCTACTGCACGAAAAATGTCCGGGTCAGGATTCGAACCTGGAATCTCTTGGCTGAAGCTGCCATGCTCTACCAACTGAGCTATCCCGGTGAATCTGGAGGGCATGAACTGGTGAATTATGCCTTCCAGATTCAACAGGGATAGCTCAGTTGGTACGGCATGGCAGCTTCAGCAAAGAGATCCCAGGTTCGAATCCTGGCTCGTACAGTTGAAAATTTTCAACTCATATTGTTTCTGCCTGATCTACGACACCAATATCCGGAATAACTAAACTGTGTTCAGGAGTGGGGGATGGAGAGAGGTGTTTCAAATTTCAACTCCTGAACGCAGTTCAGTTTGCGCTACTTAATCACTCCCAACGATTAAGATTTTGAGCTCAAAATTTAAGTTTAAGTCTAAGCTTTTGAGAGCTTTTAATGACATACAATTAATAACGGTAAAAAATAGTTTTTCGTTACTCCAAAGTCTAAAGCGCCCTCTATCGGCATTTTTTAACTGTATCTTTAAAATTTATTTTTAAGAAAATACTGACATAAAGAATAGTTTTAGCGAAAACCGCAAACGAATCGACCAATTTTTAATTTTTTATAAGCATTTGAAATTTTGGACCCTAAACTTTAATGGCGCCTATCTCCTTCGGAAGACGTTTGAGATCCTTAGTTTCCTATTTAATATTGTTTGTCTTGATGTGTACTATCACCCCTTAAAATTATGCCCAAGAGTTTAGATTCACCCGTTATAAATAAACTATATACTTGCGAAAAAATAAGGGTTACTGTAATAAGTATAATTGGGGCCATGCTTGGTTCAGTTGCATCTGACCTGGCCCGGATAATACGTAAGTACTGAAAAATTTGGTAAGATGCTAAAACTGAGTTTTGGCACCATTTTTCAATTTTTCGCCAATCGCGCTAACCGGCACAGGATACGGAACTTTTCCCCATTCACAGGCAAGGTTGGTCTCAAACTAGAGTAACGCTAACAACAATTATGTTTAGTTACAAACAATAATGGTATTAAATTCTCCGGTTTGCTTTGGTCCTGATTACGGAAGTTTCTCCTAGAAAAAACTGTAGAAGAAGTTACATTTGTTTCGAATGAAGCTCGGTCAAAAAAGTATTAATTAATAATACAAACAACACTAATATTAACTTGGGAGCAGATGTTTGAATTTAAGTGCAAATATATGGAAATCTTCCCCCCCTACCCCGGCAAATAAAAAAGAAAAAGAAAGTTACAGAAATGAATTTAAAATGACGTTGAGCCAAGCTTTCTGACGGAAGCTATTGGCTGCGAACCCGATTACAAAACTTTCACTTAACTTAATAGCATGTATCTAATAGCCCTGAGGGTAGTACTTCCCCTTCCCAGTTATACTGACCTTGAAACTTTTTTTAAAAACTTGACGCAATTCGGGTTTAAGAAGTTGAGATTTACTGCCAAATGATATAAACGACTATGAAAATAAAACTGATGACTTATTATGATGGTTTATGTATGTATTTAAAAAAATTGCATCTGATTACACTTATTAGATAAATTACTTCTGTTTGCATTTAATAACAGATAAACGGCTTCTGTATACTAAATGGATTGTTTAAATATTGGGAAGAGATGGCGAGAGGTAGATAGACGAGTAAACAAACGGGTAAACAGACGGGTAGTGAGATGGGTAGAGAGACGGGTAGAGAGACGGGTAGAGAGACGGATACTGACATAGATCAGCTAACGGGTAGCGAAACGAATAAACTGACGGGTAGCAAGACAGGTAAAAAAGAGTATTGACAGAGGGGTAGCGAGACCGGTAGACAGGCATGCAGAGAGACAGATTGCAAGACAAGTAGCGTGGTGGATAGAGAGACGAGTACAGAGATGAGTACAGAGACGAGTTGACAGACGGATAGGGAGAGAGGGATAATATACATACAGACGTGTCGAGAGACGGGTAGTGAAACGGTAAGCGAGACATTTACAGAGACGGATACACAGATTGGTAGCGAGACGGTTAAAGAGTCGGGTAGAAAGACAGACGGATAGTGGGACAGATATACAGACGAGTAGAGAGACAGTAGACAGATGGGTACGGAGAGAGACACGATATAGAGGCAAGGCTAAACATGCGTTAGACGGGTAGAGAAACATATAGGCGGGTAGCGAGACCAGTAGAGAAATATACAGACAGGTAGCGAGACATGTAGAGAGACGGGTAGAAGAACGGATACGGAAACAAACAGATTGTAGAGAGAAACGGCAAAAGAAAAGTCTGTGCTTTGGCACAGTAAAGGCGCAGGGGGGAGAGCCTCCTAGAAAATAATCAAGAAGTATTATCTTTGATATATATATATATATATATATATATATTTTCTTTCAATTTCGCCGATATGGAGATTTAATGTAAATTTTATTTTTATAAAAGTAATCGAAAGGTTTTTTATATACTTTAATAGGAATTTAGGCTACAGTTTCGCAATCAGGTTTGTTGCAAAGCATGTTATCAATGTGGTTTGAAGTGTGCGAGTTTCTATAAATAGTTGTACAAATAAACAAGGAGGAAAATTTTTAATTTCAAATCTAAATATTTGTCACAAAGAAAATATTGCAACAATGAAATTAAATTTGCGTTTAAAACTACGTTTGCTAAAATACTCTATTGGCTGCAAATCCGATTATGTGACTTTTAAAAGATTGGTGTTTTAAAAAATCCGGATATTTATTTTTCTTTCTGTTTTTTTTTAAGTTTTGAGTAATTCCCACATAAGAAAATGAAATTCCTTGCCAAACTTTATAAAAAAATATGAGAACCTAACAGTGTATATGAATTTATGTATGATATTTTGTAATTCTATCATTTAATTTGCTCTTTTTCATTATATCCTAATTGTTAACCCTATGTTCTGAGCAATATCACTCAGACTAATCCCTTTGAGGAAAGTCCTAGTATATTAACATTGATACAGTTTTTATAAATGAAGTCGCTCAAACAAAAGTGTTTGTACGTATAGCCAATATAGTGAAAAGGTATACGCCTATTAAGCAATTAAATTTTGAAATATTATGAATGCAAGGCGGATTTTCTATTGAAAAATTTCCAAGTATTATATATAGATTTATTCAATTATCGATGCTGGATTTTCTTTGGTTTCGTTTTTGTCCCAGGGTTGGTGGCTCACGAAAATATTCCATGAAATGTTCCAATAATCCCATGAAATATTCCATGAATATTTACGAAAATATTCCTTGTGCTGCGTTTGTAGACTTGCCAACATGTTATAGTGAGAAAGTGCCAGGCTGAGTATCGTTCCCAAGTGGTTCAGTTAGTTGAACGTCAGTGAGTTATACTGATGACCCGGGTTCGAGACCCGGTTTGGGTACTTTTTCACTACGTTGGGTATACCCCTATTAAAATTTGAAATATTATGAATGCAACGCGGATTTAGTGTGGAAAAATTTCCAAGTATTATATATAGATAAAAAAAAGATGTTTAAGGAAATATATGTGAACTTAGCTAAGTCAATCCCGCGAACAAGATTTGTAGCATTGAAGTGTTCTCATGTACGTAAAAATTAGAAAACTTTTCCCGATTGAAAGAGGCAGCCAAACTGATATTGTGCTTCCACTAGCATTAGAGTTTAATCGGGCCCTTCCCATGCAATTTAAACTTGTTGTTTTCGATCACTTGCACAACATCTTGTATGATTACATACCATGATTTCAGGTATTCTTGAATTTTTAATTTTTTCCAGCTACTCTGTTCTTGCAAAAACATAAAAAAAGAACTCCTCCCCCCCCCCCTCTCACCCCCCCACACACACGCATACACTTAATATGAAATATATTTAAAAAGATTAAAAATGAAATATATATGTCTCAAACTACTATTAACTTCTAAAAGCAGTGCTAACAGACATTTAGTCATAAGAAACTCTTACATTTGTTTTAAACATAAAATCCGTTTCATAACGTTTGGCGCTTAGCCTTTTTTTTTTTTTTTTTTTTTTTTTTTAATAAAGCAAAAATGACTACAATACTGTTTGTTTCAAATAAATTAACATTTAGGAAGACAATTTCACATCTTAAAAATATATTTTGATGCACTTTGTTTTTTTAAGTAAACGTTAACTAAAATAATAGGATATTTGAAACTTAACACAAATATGATCAAGACAGAAAAATGATATTTTACTAATTTTCTTTCAATAAATATAAAATTTTAGATACTAAAAATGTACTGAACTACGATCTAAGCCATACAATAAAAATTTCCAGAGATATACCCGACTGAATTATTACGTTGGGTTTTTTTTTCTTATATTTCCTTTATGTTAAATTGTAATAACAGCTGCAAAATTTTGAAAAATACTTGGATATCCAAATCGAATGTTTAATAAACTAAACATCACATAAAGTGTAACAGATTATTTTTATCTTATAAGACCATAAATTTTCATATAAGAAACTTAATGGTATAGCCATATTTTTTTTATATCCGGTTGTCTATTAAAGTCATGATTATTTAAAAAAGCATTTAAAGTTTTAATGAAAATGTAATAAAAATGTTTGCTCTAAGTTATAAAAAATCTCTCTATCTAAATCTCCTGTTTCTAAAATCACAATATTAGAAAATATTTTCGTTATTAGGCACTATTGAAACGAGTTGGAATTTAAAGGTGTTTTTCATTTTTTAATAAATGAATTTTTTATCAACATATAAGCGATTGTTGTTGCCGGATAACAGGTTTTCATCCTTTACTGCGCTTTCGCATATAAAAATTTGGATCAAAACGATAACATTGACAGTATTTCCCGAAAGATCTTCTGGCTTTATCAAAAAATGAATAACAACATGTTACTATTACACAGTTCCCAATTTGATGCGTTTTGTAACAAAAATTAATTTAGAAATGTGTCAGAAAGCAATTCATTTGGATCTTTCTTTAGATATTTCATTCGTGATATAATATATTTAGAATCTCTTTTAGAAAAGGAAGATATATGCAAACATTAATGACTATATAAATTCTCGGAATGTGAAAAAATATCTGTTATGTATTTGACTGAGACTTATATATTTTGAGCAATTACTCCTAGATAAATATCTTTCAAAATAAGTAACATATGAAGTAAAAAGAAAAGAAGATAGTTGCCTTTGTTGTAGTTATTTGAATGGAAATAATCAGAAAAGGAATTTAGATGAATATATTTTATTTTCCCTCAACATATTAATTTACGTTTATAAACAACTTAATTCATTTTTAATTTTAGAAAATAAATGCATTGTAAACTATATGAATAAAATTATTTCCTACTGAAATAATCTGCTTTTTAAAATATAAAATGCAGCGTACATAGAATGATAGATAGTCGAACTAAAGAAAATAATATTTTAACTAACTAAACTTTCAATTAGAACAAAACCGGTTTTAGATAACTAATTGTGCAGTCTTTCGAACACAACAATGAAATTTATGTGATATTTGACAATAAGTAGATTCTGCAACCCAGTGGTATAATGCAAAGTGCTATGCAAAGCTAAATTGTAATTCAAAATCAGTATCTGTGTTTCTGGATAACCAAGTAAAATTTATTAAAGACATTTAGTAAAAAAAAACTAAAATAAAGAAATGTAGCATAAAACTCATAACAAAAAAAATGAGAATTAAATATACATCCAAATAATGCAATTCTTCAAAAATTAGGGTTATTTTTGACCTGTCTAAACCGGTGTATGCTGTGATTTTTCTCCATCAGTTCATGAAATATCCATTTAAACCAGTTTGGATACGAATAAAATCTGTATTATCTAACAATATTATTTTATTACACAAAATACAAAAATATGTAGTTTCGGTTTTTAGCTAATAATTTATACACTGCGCATTTTTCTCATAGTGGTGATCAAAAAAGAAAGGATGGAAGAATACTTGAGTGTCAAGAAAATCAAAAAATCAAAAAAATTTAATGTAGTCCTTGGCATGATATGTCCAAAAACATCCGTTATGGCCTATATTGCACCAGTAATGGCCCATCGGTGCACCAGTGATAACCCACACATGTCAATACTTCTTTTTGTGAACATGTTTTCCGGCTTTGGTTCAAGACCTGTTGTTGCACTTATCCGCTTCTTTTTTGGCCTTCTCAATTTCTTTTGTTCCTAGTTTTACCATTTTTTTCTCTCTGTTTCCCTTATTTTTGTTGGGCTTTTACTATCTTTCGTTTCTTGGTTTTTTGTAGATCGTGCCATCTTTGCAATGTCAGGACAAAATGCATTCTTTCGAATCTCTTATTCCCTTTGCTTTCAGGACTGTTCGGACATTCAAGAATTTCGTTTAACTGATGAAAATGGTCTTGTGCTGTGGAAAGGGAAGTGTCTGAATTTTCGGGCCCTGAAAAATTCTCTTCGTCGGCCGAGTCGGCCGAAACATCTAACTATATAGTCGAAAGTTTTCGGCTCCCGCTGAACAATTCTCAGATTCACAGGGATTTTTTTCGAAGTTATTGATCTTACTGGAGCACGTACTTGGTTTGGGTGTCATGATATCCACCTAGTCTGTGTAATCATCTTCCGCTGAGTCCTCTGCCATTTCCGTAGGCCTGGTTTGAATGTTTGATTTTTCTCTTGAAGCTTAAACAAATGGTATTTCACATGATGGTTGTTGGGTATTCCTGAATTTCTTCAGTATATTCACTGCTTGACGGAAGTCCGAAATATATGGATTTGGTAATTCAGCATTCGAAGTCTAATTACAAGTGGTAGCACATTGAAACATTGTTGATGTCACGACCCTTGTACTTTGAGTTGTCTAAAGCATTTGCATCGGATGGATAAAATCCTGTTGCCCTGAAATTGTTCTTATCGACATCATCATGTTATTTTCTAGCATTATTTTCAGGATCTTGGCGATGTTCCCTTTAGTTACAGCTTCATGTGGATGGTTCTTGCCCCCCAGTAAATAAAGACCTTGTTCAACAGAGCTTTTAGCAGACAAAATCCAGCAACGTCACGGGGTGAATAATATGTGTAGCGTTTAGGTATAAAGCGATCAAAATTATCTGTAAAGATTTGCAAAGTTCGATGGCTTCGTGCATAAGATGACTTTTGTAATCGCCTACAAACACATGCACCGACAGCTGTACATCCTTCTTCACTAGAAAAGGGGCGAAGACATTTCCTATCCATTTATAAAACTTGTGCGCAGTCATCAAACCTTCGCTGCTCCTACCTATGTCCTATGATCGATGAACGCTGTGAATCACTTGTGCAGGAATTATTTCAAACATGTTCTATTTAGTTTTCATAGGCCGAAAATGGAAAAATGATAGTTATAGAAAACTTGGGGTCAGCTTGGCCGATTTCATACGCATTACTTTTCTTGAATTTTTCGTACACCACATGAAAACCAACTTTGCTTATTAAAAGTCTTGCTAGCAAATCACTGCTGAAAGAGCAGAAAAAGTCAAGCTTCGGTAAGAGGAGCGGCCGCTCACGTGATTGGCTGAAAGAAAGGCATCACATGACCTGACGACCCTTTTATCACTCATAATAGGCTATCAGTTCTAATGTTAAGTGTTTGGCCTTTAGCATCTTCGGAATATTATATGGGCCATCACTGGCATATGGGCCATCATTGGTGATATTATCCTATACCTTTGACAATTTTCTATTTATTAACCCTGCATCTAATTTACTTAAAAAATATTTCATTCTTGATATAATATGTCTAGAATCATCTTTAGAAAAGTAAGAGATATACAAACATTAATGACTATAGAAATTCTCCGCATGGGGAAAAATATCTCTTATGTATTTTACTGAGGTTTATATCTTTTGATCAAACACTCCTAGATAAATATATTTCCAAACAAGTAACTTATTAAGTAAATCTATAAGAAAATAGTTCTTTCAATGAGAAATAATATAAAAAGGAAGTTAGTTGAATATATTTTATTTCCCCTAAAATAATTATTTCTATATGTTTAAAAAACAGTTTTATTATTTTTTAACCTTAGACGATACTTTGTAACGTAAGTGAATAATTTTGTTTCTTACTGAAAAAATCGCATTCTTAACATATAAAATATAGCGTAAGCAGACAGTCTGTGGCTTGTTCGAACTAAAGAAAGTAACATTTTAGAGCGAAACTCATTAAATCCTGAAAGTTAAACAGCCATGCCTAAACTTCCACTTAAAACAAAATTGGTCTTGGATAGCTAATTGTACAGTCTTCCAAATACAACAATAAAATGTCTGTGATATTTATTGCAAGCCCCAAAGAGCTATAAAATTGAAATTGAAATTCTAAATTTGTAGTTTTAGATATACAAGCACAGAATTTTAATTATATTAGAAAAATGAAAAAAAAAGATGTTTAGTATAAAACTCATAGCAAAAATTGACATTAAAAAATGTATCTAATTAATGCAAATCTACAATTATTAGGATTATATTTAACGTAACACAACCAGTGTAATGCTGTGAATTTTCTACATCAGTTGATGAATTATAACAGAGGAACAAAAAAAATTCTGAAGCATTACATCTCTTTGGTGATTATGATACATAAGTTTATAATTATGGAACGTAAAGTAGTTAGTTGGAATGGCTCTGGTTCTGGCAAATGTTTGAAATATTTAAAACTAATATGAGTGTTAAATGAATGTTAAATGAGCTAATACGAGTGTTAATGTTACGTTTTTGTGTTTGTGCCATTATCGGATTGTTGTCTTTATTACAAAAACGCGAGCCAATCCAAAAAAAAAATTCCTATTATTATCTTGTTCAGCAGACCAAAATCCTTCCAAATCCGTTGTCCAATACCGTGGCGCAAAATTACTATTCCCCGGTGATCCATATAAACCTCCTTAGATGCGTATAAAATCAGTATTATGAAAAATTATTTTCTTTTAGCCCAAAATGCAAATATAATTGTACATTTTCTAATATTAATTTAAAATTAACATTTTCGAGTCAGCTTAAACGAATTTAGAATGATTTTGTCTTATTTTGGGATAGTCCAAACACTTTCAACCTACAATAATTTGAGGCGTATAACCCATGAATCAAACAAATATATTTAAAAGCAGACATTTTATTTAGTAAAATGTAACTTACTTGAACACAGTCCTTTTCTGACTTTAATTATTATGTACACATTCTGAGTCCATACTTGTTTTTTCGATCCGCGTATTATACGCCATAATTTATAGTAATTAAAATATTACATTTAGGAATAATATATATATATTTGATAATTTTTCATTTATTACACCCATCAACGAATATACATATATAATAAAAATATTTCATTCTTGATAGAATATGTTTATAATGCCTTTTAGAAAAGCAGTATATATGCAGAAAATAATAACTACAGAAATTCTCTGCATGCGAAAAAATATATCTTATGTATTTGACTGAGAATTATGTATTTTGACCAAATACTCCTAGATAAATATCTTCCAAAATAAGTAACATATTAAGTAAAAATAAAAGAAAATAATTCTCTGAATGCGAAATAATCTCAAAGGAATTTGATAATATATATTTTATTTCCCCCAAAATATTAAGTTCTACACGTTTATAAACAACTTCATTAATTTTTATCATTAGAAATTTAATACATTGTTAACTATATGAATAAAATTATTTGTTATTGAAAAAATCCGATTTTTAAAATAAAAAATACACTGTATGCAGACTGTCTCATAGTTGATCGAACTAAAGAAAATAATATTTCATACTTGAAAATCATTAAGACCTGAAACTTAAATAGCCATAACCAAACTGGTCTTGGATATCTAATTGTACATTTTTCCAAATACAACAATAAAATATCAGTGACATTTGGTAATAATTATTTGTTGCAATGCAGTGGAATACCCCAAAAAGCTATAATACAAAGTTAAATTGATATTCAAAACCATTATTTCTGGCGTTAGATAACCACGTAAAATTTTTAAAGATATTTTATTTTTAAAGAAAAAAAAGTTATTTAGCATAAAACTCATAACAAAAAGTGAAAATAAAAAATATATCCAATTAATGCAATTCTACAACTATCAAAAATATATTTGACGTGACACAACCGGTATGATACTGTGAATTCTCCATGCAAATCTCTTTAGATACGTATAAAATATGCATTATCTAACAATAATATATTTCTTTTTTCCCCAAATGAAACTATCTATACTTATAAAAGAATATGTCCTGATTGACTCATAATCAACGCCTAGCCTCAACCGTAGCTCTTAGGACAATGAAATTTAAAAGACTTGTTTCTTACACAGTGCAAACTAAACATCCACCAAGAAATGATTTTGCGAACTTCATTCCCTAAGAGGGTTAAATACGGGGCCGAAAGTTGTAGGTCATTTCGCCTTTCCGCTATTTCCCAGCAGCAGCTTTTGTTAGTTGTGTGAAAGTCAGGATAACAAATTTACTGAAAAAAATGGTTAAACACGTACTTCATCGATTTTAGAAATTCAGCCACTAAGGCTGAAGGGGGGGGGGGGGGTTGAAATTTGGTGATGGAATGTTTTACGTTATTTTGCCATATCTTAGTAGAAGTTGTATGTAGGAGCATGCATTTCAAGATAACAAAACTACTACAAATATTTAAACAGGTATTTGAAATCTAGCCACTAAGGGGGTTAAATGGGGAGTCGAATGTTTTATGAAATTTCGCCGCAACTCAGTAGAAGTTATATATAGGAGCGTAAAGTTCAGAATATCAAATGTACTAAAAAACGTTAAATAGGTATTTCAGCTATTTTAGATATTCATCGATCAAGGGGGTAAATGGGGTGTCGGAAGTTTTTGGTCATTTCGCCATATCTCAGCAGAAGTTTTAAGTAGATGCGAGAAATTCAGCATCACAAATCTACTAAAAATAGTTAAACACGTACTGTTTCAGCGATTTCGGGCTGGCGAATTTGTTGCCAATATCAGCTATGAACCCAATTATGGAACATTAGACCAATAAGACAACTATTGCTGATTTTTTTATTAATTTTTTTTCTTAAATTTTTTTCAAAAAAAAGTTTTTTTTTCATATTTTATAAATTGTTTTTGCGCTTTTCATGTTTTAGCGGTCGTATATATATATATATATATATATATATTTTTTTTTTTTTTTTTTTTTTTTTTTTTTTTTTTACAAAATATACTATATTTCACCTCTTTTCAAATGACATATTTTGGAAGTAAGGATTTCTGATTCAAATATTGTTCACCATATTTATGGGCTCTAGTATGCACAAGGCTTCTTTATAGTGATTGTCATGTAATTAGTTTGCAGTAGTGCAACCCACAGGACTCTGTTAAAACGATTTCATTTTAACGATTTGCGCACGGAAAATAACTGAAAACCGTTATAGTGATTGTCTTATTAAAGATATATGGCTGAGAAACACGTAGGGCCCAGTTATTTTGATCTCCGCATTAAAAATTTATGGGCGTGAAAACACAGTGCCCATTTGCAATGATCGCCATGTATCTTGGGCGATCCCATTTTATTTTATCTTAAAGTTCTCCCTTCTCCCTAGATAATAACAGGCAAGGTCCAGCAGTATTTTGCCAGGAGGATGGTGGGAAAATATATATATTATTTATATCGCGAAACCTTTATTTACGTGATTTTTGTTATTCTTATTAGATATTTTTGTATAGCTTAAAGTAAAATATTTTATTTACATTTTACTGTGGTTTATATGCTGTAGAGGGTATCTGGGTTTCCACTCGGAAGCGACCGGATAGGCGGGCGAAAACCGTCTAGTATTTGTATATATATTTTTTCTAATATTTATTTAAATTTATTTAATGCATTCATGTGAGCTTGTAGTATTTTAGAATGATTTTGTCTCATTTTGGAACAATCTAAACAATTTTTCATTTATTAAACACTGCAAATAACGTATTTATAGAAAAAAATATTTCATTCCTGATATACGAGTAATATATCTAGAATCCTTTTTAGAAAATGAAGAGATATACAAACATTAATGACTATAGAATTTCTCCGCATATGAAAAAATATGTCTTATGTATTTGACGGAGACACTGTATCATTTGAGCAAACACTCCTAGATAAATATCTTTCAAAATAAGTAAAATATTAAATAAATCTATAAGAAAATAGCTCTTTCAATGCCAAATAATTGGAAAAAGGATTTCGTTGAATATATTTTATTTCCGCCAAAATGTTAATTTCTATAACGTTTATAAACAAATTTATTAATTTTTAACATTATAATACAAATATATTGGAAACTGTTTGAATATTTTTTTACTGAAGTAATCTAATATTTAAAATATAAAATACAGCGAAAGTTGACAGTCTGAAAGGTAGTCGAACCGAATAAAGTAATATTTTAAACTTGAATATATAATGTGCGAATAAGATCTATAACATCTAAAAAAATATATAATTAATGTCTCCCTCTTGACAACTTATTTTTATTTATTCATAAAACGTGTTTTAATTATACAAAGTGGCCACAAATTATTAAGGTGTTTTTTTTCTTTACTAAATAATTAGCCAAGTGTTATTGTAAAGTATAAATTGAATGTCAGATTACTACACTCAATGAAAAGACATGTATTTCTTTAATTAATCTTATAATTAATAAGTAAATTATAATATAACTACGAACGAAAGTATATAATATCATATTTCGAGCTACTCACGATTCTGAAAAGTGTTCTCTTATCTATAAAAAACCTCATAAAGCAATATATTTTTCAGAGTTGAAGGAGAATTTATAAAAACAAAGTTTTTTTTCTACTACTGATTTCACAAATGTTTCCGAATAGCTGTTAAAGTGCATTAATAAATTTCCTCAATCCAGAATGTAGGTTTTTCGGTTAATATCAGTTCTAAAGTAGACATTTTCATTTTCAACAAACACGTTTTACAGACAAACATGTTAAATTAACAACATAAACTTTAATATTAAAATCAATATTATTTTGTTACTCTTGGATGTATAAATTCTATTACAAGGCTGAAAATCTGTATTTGGAAACTGATAACCCCCGAAACACCAATATTTTTGTTTACGAAAAAGGGTAACTACTATATTCACAACTGACACTATAAAAGCTACTCAGAAACGTTTAAAAAAACTCTTGGCAGCAAAAGAAATCTTGTTTTTATAACTGCTTCTTTAAATCTCAAAAATATATTGTTTTTGAGGTTTCTAAAGATATAAAACGCTTTTCGAAATCCTGGGTTACTCTGAAGAGGTTATTGTATATTTTATACAAGCACAACCCGTGGCTTTGCTCGCGTATTTCTTGAAAAACGCCAAGTGGTATTCGTTGGCCTATTTTCATTACAGAAAACTTTTTCATTACTGCCACAGATAATTCAGAAATTACTAATTAAGCCACACTAATGTCGAAAAAAAATCAAAATTTTAGAAGAACGTTTTTTGCTCTTTCACACCCCACCTTTGTGCTAGTGTCACCGATATAAAATATAGCTGTTACAGCAGGGAGTGTCACCATTAATTTTCCACCATCACTTTTGAAAATGGTTCTGCAGTTCCAGAGATTCCATAGAAATTGTAATTTAGAATGTTTTTAGAACGCTTTTCGCTCATCTCACAGTTTTAAATTTCGAATTTTTTTAGAATTTGCATTTACATCTTATAAGTAACTACCATGCCAAATTTCATGTTTCTAACACCTTCAGTATAAAAAAAAATCAATTTTAGAACTTGTTCGCTCCTGCACCCCCCCCCCTGGGGGTAGTGACACCGACATAAAATATAGCCTATGTTGGAGCAGGAATTGCCACCAGCACTTTTGAAATGGCTTCAGTAGTTCCAGAGATTACCCCTACAAACAAACAAACAAACAATCTTTACTCCTTTATAATATTAACTAGCAAGCTACGCCCGCTACGCTGGTCAATTTCTCTTAACGAACCTTTAATCAAACAAAATATTGATATTTCATAATTCACTTTTATATTTTAACAGAATAATAAGGCTACTATAATTTGTGACTCGTGCTATAGCCAATATAACCGTCAAGACCCGTCGTTCTTATCATTATCTTTTCACTGTGGTACTCCATTGTGAAATTTGGTAATTTTTGAAATTCAATATTTGAAAAAGGACATAATCATTTGATTTGAAATTTATATTAAGAAATATACAAATTTTTACCTTTCAAACGCAGTTTGTCTAACAATTTTCTGACAAATACTTTTCGAGATATTATTTCTTTCTGAAACTTCAAATGTTCCATTTTCCAAGATTAATCTGTGGCAAAGATTATCGAAAAACCCAGTCGTCAGCAACGCATAGCTTTATATGACAGACGATGTTCGAGCAGGGATTGTCACCATAACTTTTGAAATAGGTTCTGTAGTTTCAGAGATTCCATAGAAATTGTAATTCAGAATGATTTTAGAACGCTTATAGATCATTTGAACATTTTAAATTTCGATTTTTTTTTAAATTTATTCTTAGACAGCATTTACATGTTATAAATAACTACCATGCCAAATTTCAAGTTTCTAGCTCTTTCAGTATAAACAAAGTCGCAATTTTCGAAAATGTTTCACTCCTGCACCCCATTGGGGTTAGTGGCACCGGCATAAAATATAGTCTATGTTGGAGTAGGGATTGTCACCATCAATTTACCACCATTACTTTTGAAATCGGTTCTGTGATTCCAGAGATTCCATAGAAATTCTAATTTAGAATGTTTTTAGAACGTTTTTCTCTCATCTCACCCTTTTAAATTTCAATTTTTTAAAAATTTGTTCTTAGAGAGCATTATATCTTATAAGTAACTACAATGGCAAATTTCAAATTTCTATCTCTTTCAATATAAAAAAAACTGCAATTTTAGAACGTTTTTCGCTCTTACACCACCCTGGGATAAGTGGCACCGACGTAAAATATAGCCTAAGTTGGAGCAGGGATTGTCATCAAACATTTGCCACCGTCACTTTTGAAAAGGTTTCGGTTGTTCCAGAGATTCCATATAAATTGTAATTTAGAATGTTTTTAGAACACTTTTCGCTCATCTCACAGTTTTAAATTTCGATTTTTTTTTAGAATTTCTTCTTAGAGAACATTTACATCTTATAAGTAACTACCAAGCCAAATTTCATGTTTCAAACACCTTCAGTATAAAAAAATTGAAATTTTAGAACGTATTTCGCTCCTGCCCTCTCCTGGGGGTAGTGCCACCGGCATGAAATATAGCATATGTTACAGCAGGAACTGTCACCATCAATTTGCCACCATCACTTTTGAAAACAGTTCTGTAGTTCCAGAAATTCCATAGAAGTTGTAATTTAGAATGTTTTTTGAAAGCGTTTCGCTCATCTCACCCTTTTAAATTTCGAATTTCTTTAAATTTTTTTAGAAAGCATTTACAACTTATAAGTAACTACCATGCCAAAGTTCATGTTTCTAGCTCCTTCAGTATTAAAAAAACAAAAAAACACGAATTTTAGAACGTTTTTCCCTCTTGCACCCCCCTGTGGTAGTGGCACCGACATAAAATATAGCCTATGTTACAGCAGAGACTGTTACCATTAATTTGCCACGATTATTTTTGAAAATGGTTCTGTAGTTCGAGAGATTCCATTGAAATTGTAATTTAGAATGTTTTTAGAACGCTTTTCACTCAACTCACACCTTTTAAATTTCGAATTTTTTTAGAATTTGTTCTTAGAGAGCATTTACATCTTATAAGTAACCACCATGCTAAATTTCATGATTCTAACATCTTCAGTGCAAAAAAACACGAATTTTACAACGTTTTTCCCTCTTGCACCCCCCTGTGGTAGTGGCACCGACATAAAATGTAGCCTATGTTGGAGCAGGGACTGTCACCATCAATTTCCCACCATTACTTTTTAAAACGGTTCTGTAGTTCCAGAGATTCCATAGGAACTGTAATTAGAATGTTTTTAGAACGCTTTTCGCTCATCTCACACCTTTTAAATTTCGAATTTTTTTAGAAATTGTTGTTAGAGATCATTTACATCTTATAAGTAACTACCATGCCAAACTTCATGTTTCTAGCTCTTTCAGTATAAAAAAAAATCGAAATTTTAGAACGCTTTTCCCTCTTGCACCCCCCTGGGGGAAGTGGCACCGACATAAAATATAGCCTATGTTGGAGCAGGGACTGTCACCATCAATTTGCCACCATCACTTTTGAAAACGGTTCTGAAGTTCCAGATATTCCATAGAAATTGTAATTTAGAATGTTTTTAAAACTCTTTTCGCTCATCTCACACCTTTTAAATTTCGAATTTTTTTAGAATTTGTTCTTAGAGAGCATTTACATCTTATAAGTAACTACCATGCTAAATTTCATGTTGCTAAATTTCATGTTGTTAAATTTCATGTTTCTAACATCTTCGGTGTAAAAAAATTCGAAATTTTAGAACATTTTTCGCTCCTGCACCCCCCTTGGTGTAGTGGCACAGACATAAAATGTAACCTATGTTGGAGCAATGACTGTCACCATCAATTTGACACCATTACTTTTGAAAACGGTTCTGTAGTTCCAGAGATTAAATAGGAATTGTAATTAGAATGTTTTTAGAACGCTTTTCGCTCATCTCACACCTTTTAAATTTCGAATTTTTTTAGAAATTGTTCTTAGAGAGCATTTACATCTTATAAGTAACTACCATGCCAAATTTCTTGTTCCTAGCTCCTTCAATATAAAAAAAATCGAAATTTTAGAACGTTTTTTGCTCTTGCACCCCCCTGGGGGTAGTGGCACCGACATAAAATATAGCCTATGTTGGAGCAGGGACTGTCACCATCAATTTGCCACCATCACTTTTGAAAACGGTTCTGAAGTTCCAGATATTCCATAGAAATTGTAATTTAGAATGTTTTTAAAACTCTTTTCGCTCATCTCACACCTTTTAAATTTCGAAATTTTTTAGAAATTGTTCTTAGAGGGCATTTACATCTTATAAGAAACTACCATGCCAAATTTCTTGTTGCTAGCTCTTTCAGTATAAAAAAAATCGAAATTTTGGAACGCTTTTCGCTCCTGCACTCCCTGGGGGTAGTGGCAGCGACATAAAATATAACCTATGTTGAAGCAGGGACTGTCACCATCAATTTGCCACCATTACTTTTGAAAACGGTTCTGTAGTTCCAGATATTCAATAGAAATTTTAATTTAGAATGTTTTTAAAACTCTTTTCGCTCATCTCACACCTTTTAAATTTCGAATTTTTTTAGAATTTGTTCTTAGAGAGCATTTACATCTTATACGTAACTACCATGCTAAATTTCATGTTGCTAAATTTCATGTTGCTAAATTTCATGTTTCTAACATCTTCAGTGTAAAAAAAATCGAAATTTTAGAACATTTTTTCTCTTGCACCCCCCTTGGTGTAGTGGCACAGACATAAAATGTAACCTATGTTGGAGCAGGGACTGTCACCATCAATTTCCCACCATCACTTTTGAAAACGGTTCTGTAGTTCCAGAGATTCCATAGGAATTGTAATTAGAATGTTTTTAGAACGCTTTTCGCTCATCTCACACCTTTTAAATTTCGAATTTTTTTAGAAATTGTTCTTAGAGAGCATTTACATCTTATAAGTAACTACCATGCCAAATTTCTTGTTCCTAGCTCCTTCAGTATAAAAAAATCGAAATTTTAGAACGTTTTTCGCTCTTGCACCCCCCTGGGGGTAGTGGCACCGACATAAAATATAGCCTATGTTCGAGCAGGGACTGTCACCATCAATTTGCCACCATCACTTTTGAAAACGGTTCTGAAGTTCCAGATATTCCATAGAAATTGTAATTTTGAATGTTTTTAAAACTCTTTTCGCTCATCTCACACCTTTTAAATTTCGAATTTTTTTAGAAATTGTTCTTAGAGGGCATTTACATCTTATAAGAAACTACCATGCCAAATTTCTTGTTGCTAGCTCTTTCAGTATAAAAAAAATCGAAATTTTGGAACGCTTTTCGCTCCTGCACTCCCTGGGGGTAGTGGCAGCGACATAAAATATAACCTATGTTGAAGCAGGGACTGTCACCATCAATTTGCCACCATTACTTTTGAAAACGGTTCTGTAGTTCCAGATATTCAATAGAAATTTTAATTTAGAATGTTTTTAAAACTCTTTTCGCTCATCTCACACCTTTTAAATTTCGAATTTTTTTAGAATTTGTTCTTAGAGAGCATTTACATCTTATACGTAACTACCATGCTAAATTTCATGTTGCTAAATTTCATGTTGCTAAATTTCATGTTTCTAACATCTTCAGTGTAAAAAAAATCGAAATTTTAGAACATTTTTTCTCTTGCACCCCCCTTGGTGTAGTGGCACAGACATAAAATGTAACCTATGTTGGAGCAGGGACTGTCACCATCAATTTCCCACCATCACTTTTGAAAACGGTTCTGTAGTTCCAGAGATTCCATAGGAATTGTAATTAGAATGTTTTTAGAACGCTTTTCGCTCATCTCACACCTTTTAAATTTCGAATTTTTTTAGAAATTGTTCTTAGAGAGCATTTACATCTTATAAGTAACTACCATGCCAAATTTCTTGTTCCTAGCTCCTTCAGTATAAAAAAATCGAAATTTTAGAACGTTTTTCGCTCTTGCACCCCCCTGGGGGTAGTGGCACCGACATAAAATATAGCCTATGTTCGAGCAGGGACTGTCACCATCAATTTGCCACCATCACTTTTGAAAACGGTTCTGAAGTTCCAGATATTCCATAGAAATTGTAATTTTGAATGTTTTTAAAACTCTTTTCGCTCATCTCACACCTTTTAAATTTCGAATTTTTTTAGAAATTGTTCTTAGAGGGCATTTACATCTTATAAGAAACTACAATGCCAAATTTCTTGTTGCTAGCTCTTTCAGTATAAAAAAAATCGAAATTTTAGAACGCTTTTCGCTCCTGCACCCCCTGGGGGTAGTGGCAGCGACATTAAATATAACCTATGTTGAAGCAGGGACTGTCACCATCAATTTGCCACCAGTACTTTTGAAAACGGTTCTGTAGTTCCAGATATTCAATAGAAATTTTAATTTAAAATGTTTTTAGAACGCTTTTCGCTCATCTCACCCTTTTAAATTTCGAATTTTTTTAGAATTTGTTCTTAGAGAGCATTTACATCTTATAAGTAACTACCATGCTAAATTTCATGTTGCTAAATTTCATGTTGCTAAATTTCATGTTTCTAACATCTTCGGTGTAAAAAAATTCGAAATTTTAGAACATTTTTCGCTCCTGCACCCCCCCTTGGTGTAGTGGCACAGACATAAAATGTAACCTATGTTGGAGCAGGGACTGTCACCATCAATTTGACACCATTACTTTTGAAAACGGTTCTGTAGTTCCAGAGATTAAATAGGAATTGTAATCAGAATAATTTTAGAACGCTTTTCGCTCTTCTGACCCTTTTAAATTTCAAATTTTATTAGAATTTATTCTTACAGAGCATTTACATCTTATAAGTAACTACCATACCAAATTTCATGTTCCTAGCTCCTCCAATATAAAAAAAAATCAAAATTTTAGAACGTTTTTCGCTCCTGCACCCCCCTGAGGGTAGTGGCACCGACATAAAATATAGCCTATGTTACTGCAGAGACTGTTACCATCAATTTGCCACGATTACTTTTGAAAATGGTTCTGTAGTTCCAGAGATTCCATTGAAATTGTAATTTAGAATGTTTTTACAACGCTTTTCGCTCATCTCACATCTTTTAAATTTCGAACTTTTTTAGAAATTGTTCTTAGAGAGCATTTACATCTTATAAGTAACTACCATTCTAAATTTCATGTTTCTAACATCTTCAGTATAAAAAAAATCGAAATTTTAGAACTTTTTCGCTCCTGCACCCCCCTGGGTGTAGTGGCACTGACATAAAATATAGCCTATGTTGGAGCAGGGACTGCCACCATCAATTTGCCACCATCACTTTTGAAAACGGTTCTGAAGTTCCAGATATTCCATAGAAATTGTAATTTAGAATGTTTTTAAAACTCTTTTCGCTCATCTCACACCTTTTAAATTTCGAATTTTTTTAGAAATTGTTCTTACAGGGCATTTACATCTTATAAGTAACTACCATGCCAAATTTATTGTTGCTAGCTCTTTCAGTATAAAAAAAATCGAAATTTTAGAACGCTTTTCGCTCCTGCACCACCCTGGGGTTAGTGGCAGCGACATAAAATATAACCTATGTTGGAGCAGGAATTGTTACCATCAACTTCCCTCCATCACTTTTGAAATTAGTTCTGTAGTTTCAGAGATTCCATAGAAATTGTAATTCAGAATGATTTTAGAACGCTTATAGATCATTTGAACATTTTAAATTTCGATTTTTTTAAAATTTATTCTTAGACAGCATTTACATGTTATAAATAACTACCATGCCAAATTTCAAGTTTCTAGCTCTTTCAGTATAAACAAAGTCGCAATTTTCGAAAATGTTTCACTCCTGCACCCCATTGGGGTTAGTGGCACCGACATAAAATATAGTCTATGTTGGAGTAGGGATTGTCACCATCAATTTACCACCATTACTTTTGAAATCGGTTCTGTGATTCCAGAGATTCCATAGAAATTCTAATTTAGAATGTTTTTAGAACGTTTTTCTCTCATCTCACCCTTTTAAATTTCAATTTTTTAAAAATTTGTTCTTAGAGAGCATTATATCTTATAAGTAACTGCAATGCCAAATTTCAAATTTCTAACTCTTTCAATATAAAGAAAACTGCAATTTTAGAACGTTTTTCGCTCTTACACCACCCTGGGATAAGTGGAACCGACGTAAAATATAGCCTATGTTGGAGCATGGATTGTCATCAAACATTTGCGACCGTCACTTTTGAAAAGGTTTCGGTAGTTCCAGAGATTCCATATAAATTGTAATTTAGAATGTTTTTAGAACACTTTTCGCTCATCTCACAGTTTTAAATTTCGATTTTTTTTTAGAATTTCTTCTTAGAGAGCATTTACATCTTATAAGTAACTAACAAGCCAAATTTCATGTTTCGAACACCTTCAGTATAAAAAAAATCGAAATTTTAGAACGTATTTCGCTCCGGCCCTCTCCTGGGGGTAGTGGCACCGGCATGAAATATAGGCTATGTTACAGCAGGAACTGTCACCATCAATTTGCCACCATCACTTTTGAAAACAGTTCTATAGTTCCAGAAATTCCATAGAAGTTGTAATTTAGAATGTTTTTTGAAAGCGTTTCGCTCATCTCACCCTTTTAAATTTCGAATTTCTTTAAATTTTTTTAGAAAGCATTTACAACTTATAAGCAACTACCATGCCAAAGTTCATGTTTCTAGCTCCTTCAGTATTAAAAAAACAAAAAAACACGAATTTTAGAAGGTTTTTCTCTCTTGCACCCCTCTGTGGTAGTGGCACCGACATAAAATATAGCCTATGTTACAGCAGAGAATGTTACCATCAATTTGCCACGATTACTTTTGAAAATGGTTCTGTAGTTCCAGAGATTCCATAGGAATTGTAATTAGAATGTTTTTAGAACGCTTTTCGCTCATCTCACACCTTTTAAATTTCGATTTTTTTTACAAATTATTCTTAGAGGGCATTTACATCTTATAAGTAACTACCATGCCAAATTTCTTGTTGCTAGCTCTTTCAGTATAAAAAAAATCGAAATTTTAGAACGCTTTTCGCTCCTGCACCCCCTGTGGGTAGTGGTACCGACATAAAATATAACCTATGTTGAAGCAGGGACTGTCACCTTCAATTTGCCACCATTACTTTTGCAAACGGTTCTGTAGTTCAAGATATTCAATAGAAATTGTAATTTAGAACACCTTTCGCTCATCTCACCCTTTTAAATTTCAAATTTTATTAGAATTTATTCTTAGAAAGCATTTACATCTTATAAGTAACTACCATGCAAAATTTCATGTTCCTAGCTCCTCCAATATAAAAAAAATCAAAATTTTAGAACGTTTTTCGCTCCTGCACCCCCTTGGGGGTAGTGGCACCGACATAAAATATAACCTATGTTGGAGCAGGGATTGTTACCATCAACTTACCACCATCACTTTTGAAATCGCTTCAGTAGTTCTAGAGATTACCCCCTACAAACAAACAAACAAACAATATTTACTACTTTATAATATTCTATAGATATAGATATTCGTTTGTGGTTATATTATATTTTTCTAGATTTAGTAACATCTGTCCTTTTTTTACAGTGTATTGTGTCATAGTTTGTGGATATACAATGTGTATCTGAATTGATTGTCATAAATGTAAGGGGTGATAATACATGTCAAGACAAGCAAATGTTGTATAGGAAACCATCGTCGCAATCCACTTATTAATTCAATAATACAGGATGTCTCAGACAAAGCCCAATCCATATTTTTGCTCATAACTGTAACAATAGTGAACATATTTTAGTGGTGGCTTCAACACGATAGCTTCGTCTTCTGTGAAATGACGCTACATCGAGGGAAACGTTGAAATTTGACAGTAATTCGATCAATGGAATAGTATGCATTGTCCTTATAGTTACCTTATAATAGTTACCTTAAGAGTTTTGAATCGTCTATCTCAGTATTACTTGGACATGAAAGATTTTCATTTCCAATACTTTATGTGCTTTTTATCATATTACATAGCAAGCAAATAAACTGTTTTGAAGATATCGCAAAAATATTTTCATTATCGTTAGAGTTATGAACGAAAATGTGGATTGGGCTTGGTATGAGACAACCTGTATTATTGAATTAATAAATGGATTGTGACCCTTGCTTCCTATACAAAATTTGCTTGTCTTGACTTGTACCACCACTCCTTACATTTCTGACCATCAATTCAGTTACACCCTGTACTTATCACTTCAGTTCTAAAGTCTCAATTTTCAAGATCTCCACGATCAACCGATTCTTTCACACTTACATTTCAGTGTATATTTTTGTTAAAAATGAGCTTTAAATTCCGCAGCTCCTGCAATCTATTCTTGATTTGAAATCAGTAATCAGCACTGCACTTGCTTTGATCGACGTAAATAGGTTCACAGACTTCTTTGGAAGACTCGGTTTGGTTGGTTGGTTAGCGATTTATGATGGCCGATTATCTACATAAGGGATATAGACCCAAGGAGGATGGCCTACCTTGGAGGTCTCTCTAAGGGAATCTAACCCGTAATTACGCAAGGATATACAAGTTTCGAAGGAGACCACGGAAAACTCCGAACGATTAGGCCGACAGGAACGGTTGGGTTAGAACCCAGAACCTCTCGCCACAAGTGGGGATCGAAGGCTATGTTTACGAACAGGACATTGCCATATTAATGAAGAGCAGTTAGATCGAATGTTTGCAAATTTTTCTGTGTTTCATTGCCTTATCATTAAATGTACTCTCATGTTTGGCTGTATAACTACGCATAGTAAACCATTTTTTTTTTCAAATAATTTATGCTGACCCTGTATATGAAAAATGTGTTTTGAGAAGTGTAAAAAACAAAGTAAATTCTACTACCCTAAAATTAAAAATTAAAAAATGAAATAAAAACAAATTAACAATGATTATAAAAAAAAATAACGATACACAGCTTTTTTGAGATTTCCTTAATGATATATATTTCGGATAGCTGTTTAATTAGAACGTCTAAAATTCAGTATTTGATTCTTTCCTGTTAAAACAAGTTCATTTCGAAAAAGCAATTTTGACAAAAAAAATTAAATTTTTGACATAGACAAGGGAAATTAATTTTATAAAAGCTACCTGTAAGAAGTAAATATTTAATTAACATTTTAAAGGAGACGCATTGTCAAGTCTTTGGAACGGTGTTTGACAGGTGCCTTCTGTTCAATATTTTTCATTATCTACATTGCAATAAAACTTATGACAGAATATTTATTTATTTTTTTAAGCATAACAAAATTTGTACGTTTATGTCTAATCTTGTACTTTTATTATATTACTCTTTTTGTGTTATATGCAACTTCGTAAATATTTCTAAAATCTATCTTATTAAAAAGTTTAATAATATATTTTAAATGCAGAATTTAATATACCCTAAATTATGAAGTAAAATTATTTTATCTGTGTGGAAATCCTTCTTACTATCAATTATGAAAAAATCGCTAATATAAGTATTGCAAAAATAAAAAAAAATCAACTTTGCATTACAATAAATCGTCATTTGCTTTCAAGTAAAGGAAAATATGATATTAGTTTTTTATTCTAAATAAATATATTTTCAATATTTAAAATATAATGTGTGTGAAAACCTTTGAACTTTTAAAATAATACTCGCATAAAAAGTGTTTTTGGAAAAACGCTTATTCGAATATAAATATAAAAAAGTGTTCTAAAGTTCCAAAGTGTATCAATAGATGGCGCTAAAAGTGGCATACTATTAGAGATCCAACATCAGAGAGAGATTGGACATTGACAAAATGTCCGCCATGTTTGTTCCAAAATAGAATGATCGCCGTAGAATATAATTTATTTTCTTCAGCATTTAACAGTTTTAATTTTATTAAAATAATTGAAAAATCGTTTTATATACCTTCAGAGAGCCATGCAGAAAATAAATATAACTGTATTTTCATTTTAATGAATAAGAAATGTCCGCCATTTTAGTTCAATGTCCAATCTCTCTCTTATGTCGGATCTCTACATACTATTAGTAGCGGATGGGGACAACTTAATACAACAGTGTTGAAGAAGTATCAGCGAAATGGAGGAAGGTAAAAAGGGATCTCATAGGGATTTCTTCAAACTTGGATAGTTACACACTTCTTACAGCAAGTTTATTCACAAAGTAAACATCGATTTTATTTCGTTTTATGACTACTTACAAAGTTTTAGCAAGTTTTTCCTCACGATTTTTCGATTTTTATTTACAAAGTTTTAGCAGTATTTTCCTCCGTATTTTTCTATTTTTACAAACTGATGAGGCAGGCTTCGACGAAATAGTGAAGCAGGTAAAAATATTTGTACTTGTTTTGCTGCAGTTTATCACAGCAGTTTATAAACTGCATTAATTTGTATCGCCCCCAAAATTTCTGTAGTGGAATCGGCCCAATCTTCAAAGTTTTCCAACTGTATATTTTGCAGATTTCCTGCAGTTCATTTTTAATGAAATTGATATACATTACTGAGGTTTAATACAAGATACATGTTGTATAATATGATGTGTATAGCATTTATCGCTCATTTACAGGGACACATAAAAGATTTCGGATACAGTACTGTATCCGAAGTATAATCTATAAGCGATAATTTCAGGAAGTGCGGTTTCATTTAGGTATGCGTTTAACTGGATTTTTGAATACTTTGTTGTATGTATAAATGCTATATATCAGGTACAAGACTACATAAAATAATTTGTTTATCATTACTGTGTATCAGCTTAAATTGTTTAAAGTTTTTTTTAATCGAGTTATGCATGTCGAACAAGAAATATTATTTAGTATACTAACAGATGTTTTTTGAATACAAATAAAATCATATACAGGGCAAAGCAAAGAACTGGATACATGGTCACCTCTGTACGATAATTTCTGGTAAGTGTGATTTTAATAGTTTTCAGCATGTTTTTGCCTAATTTAAACTTTAGATTAATATGTTGCGTGTATAAATATCTTACAATAGTATACAGCGCTTTACAGAATAATTCAAATATGTTTCCGTCTATTGGTAGAAATTGCTGAAGGTGAATTTTCAACTGTGTTATGGGTTTTCTTATACTAAACTAAATTCCAGTATACTATATAGAGTATATAAAAATCTATAGATTGTATACAAGACTGCCCAAAAGAATGGGAGTACATTTCTGGCTATTGCCTGTAATTGCTGAAATCTGGTATTCAAATGGGTTTTGAGCTTTCTAAAATGTTTACTTTGGTGTTTTATTTACCTTATTAAACAGCAAATTATTATGTTAGTGTTGAAAGTGTTTCATAATCTAAGCTTGATGCATGTTTTTTCTCTCCTGTTAATTATATAAACGAATATTATCATAACTATTAAGGATTTAATATGAAAAATGAAAGATTTTTTCTGTATTATTTTTAAATTTCTGGCTACTAAATTAGTATTTTAACAACAAAATGTAGAATTGTACGCTTTCATCAATGTCACAGATTTAAAAATATTTATATTTAACTAATCAAAATTATTATGCAATATAAATTTTATTTAGCCTATTTTGCTTTTTTATACAAAGTCATTGCTAATGCATTTGTTTA
This sequence comes from Maratus michaelseni, assembly GCA_963931845.1. Taxonomy (NCBI): domain Eukaryota; kingdom Metazoa; phylum Arthropoda; class Arachnida; order Araneae; family Salticidae; genus Maratus; species Maratus michaelseni. The sequence goes on from OZ007588.1 coordinate 432,694,192, forward strand.
AATACCTTTACTTTCTGGCAGTTGCGTTATTCCTAAGTCAAATATAGGGAAGATTTCGCAGCTGCTGATTATTTGTCTACTGCAATACAGAATACACTTTATTTAAAGAATAACTTATTATTTTTGGAGTATAAAGCATATTAATGTAGAAATCTATGAAGAAAAGTTATATTTAATAACATTAAATAATATTAAGACATTGAAATATTAATATTGAATAATATACAAACAGGTTTTGAATAAAATATTTTGTTGAATTTTAACAAAAGCCTTAAAACTATAACTAATATATATATATATATATTCACCAACTCTAAAGAAAACTAAATAATTTTCGATCTAATACACTTTTATAAAAAAGGAAATATGTATATACCTATTTATTTATAAATATCATTTTTATTTACAAACTATTTAAAAGTTTTCTATTTAAAAAAATTTATTTTTATAGATAAAAAAAATGACAATTTATAATTTACTGTAAACTTTTATAGTTTTCAAACAATAATAAAATAGTTTTTTCAAATCAAGTAATGATAATTAAAAAGTAAATTTCAGATCAAAAAGTAATTTTTTTTCGTAAAATTGTCATTTATCGTTTTAAAGGAATAAAAGAAATTCTTGTAAAAAAAAATATATATATAAATAAAATGTCAGTTGAAATTTCTTTTTGAAAATTCTTGAGTAATTTGAATATGTTATTTGATTTTTTGTTTTATCTACCATTTAAAATAATAAATAATTCAATTAAAAAATACAACTGCATCCCTGATGAATACTGAAACTGAAGAAATTCTTCAATGATAATTAGAAATTCCCTTAATAATTCTTTTTATTGACCAATACCGGTTTTGATTACAAAATTCGACGAATGATTAATTTATTCTATATCTGTTTTACTTTTTTTCTAAAGAACAGACACAGGAAAATTGCATGGATATATGTCCATGATTTTTGATAATATAATTTGGTTTTTTATCCTTATTTTGGACGAAAAGGTTGCCATTGGTATACAGGGTCATTCATAATTCCCTCCGGGGTTTCGAAACGTTATAGTAAAAAAAACGAAGACGAATATGAAAAAAAGAAACATATGAAATTATTCCGAAACTATTCAAGTTTTACTTACATACATTACAGGTGTTCTATGTGTGAACCCTTGGTCACACGGCATACATCCATGCGGTAGTCCAGTTCCTGCCATACTCCGTTTCTTTAAATTTCCGGTGCCACACATGAATTGTTTTGTCAGTTGGTCCCTGTTTTCGATATTTATTACGAAAGGCCCGTTGAACTGACACCACTGATTCAGATTTAAAGAAACGGAGTATGGCAGGAACTGGACTATCGCATGGATGTATGCCGTGTGACCAAGGGTTCACACATAGAACACCTGTAATGCATGTAAGTAAAACATGAATAGTTTCGGAATAATTTCATATGTTTCTTTTTTTCATATTCGTCTTCGTTTTTTTACTATAACGTTTCGAAACCCCGGAGGGAATTATGAATGACCCTGTATGTTGTTTTATCTTCGCGACGGTATATTATGATATCTTTTGATTAACGGTCTTTGTGAAACGTTTATATAAGTTGGAGATTAAAAATAAAATATCTCTAAAATTAAAATAAAATAAACTATTACTGATTTTATTTAAAAAAAAAGAAAAAATCTTTAATGATAAATAACACTATAAAACGAATGTTTGTACGGCTTAAAAGAAGTATTCAATGTTAAAAGTGGTCATTTAAGCAATATTTGGCAATTTATCTCTTTTGTTGCCTATATTTTGCGCCTGGATAAGAAAAAATGTACTTTTAGGGCTATGATAGATATGTTTACCGTGAAAGTCGGAGCAGACGATTATTTTTAAATATATATATTATATGTATTTTTAATTTTATCTCTCATTTACAGATTATTTTTGCATTTCCAGTTAAATTGTTATGCATGACAGTGTTTTTCCTTAAAAGAATAAAAAAAAATCAAATGTAATCTTTAATTTTTTATTTGTGAAAATTAGAAATGATGTTGAGTTTGAACTTTAAAGATAAATGTATTTAGAAGTATCTTTAAAACGTTATGGCACCCATGCGAAGCCGGAACTGGTTGCTAGTACATATATATAAAACATATTTTAAATGTTTATAATTTTTTCATTTATTTTACTTATTTCCAAATTGAAAAGACTTATTTTTATTTCCATTTACAAATTCCACTATTCTTCGTCTGGTATCCTTGTCTCCCCATGTCAATTCAGTTTTAGAATATTCTTTTTTCTTTCACAAGCTTAGATTTCGTTTTACCAGGGAAGAGTTTTAAGATTTTTCTCGCTGTTTCCAATATCTTATTACACCTTTTTCCCCCCTCATACGCGGTTAAATAGTGCCGTTATATCCGGACCTTCCATGTATTTTGTGCTTCCACGCACCCGCCCATAAAACAGAATGTATGCTCTTAGAAGAAAAAAATTTAGCTGATTCCTTTTCTTTAACTTCTGTTTATATTATCATGTTATGGAATAACTTGTGTTATTTTGGAATTTAACCTAATGTAATGTAATTTAACTTAATTTAATATAGAATTAAGTTTCTATTTATTTTAATAATGTCACGCGTTTCCCTGTCAGTATGTCCTGAATTCGCAAATACTGTAAAATATCGGTGAACTTGCCTTCTAACTGTAACATGTCTCTGCCGTAAATAAAAATATTGAACATACATCATATTTTATCTTTGAACCACTGGAAACTACACCCAGATGTAAATACCCTACACTCCTCTAAACATGATGTTGTCAATATAGTTATTAGATTCTGAATAGTTATTAACCCATTCGCTGCCAACTACGAGTATACTCGGGGTTTTCAATCTAAAATTTCGAAAGAAGAATTTTTATTTTATGTAATCACGAAATGTCTGTTATTAAATAAACTAAATATTGCTATTAGTATTTTCTGGTAAGTTCGAACTTTCTAAAATTAAAATAAATTCCGTTAATTTTAACCCGGCAGTGAACTTGTTAAGATCCAAACTACGACACTTTAGTTGGATGGACACTGAAATCGCGAAAGCATCTATTATAATTCAACTTTAATGAAAAAAAAAACTTTCTTAGAGTAATAAATAGTTTGCAGTATCGTTTCTGCGTCTCTGAAACTAAATATAATATTACAAAATCTAGTTGATTAGTAAAATTAATCTACCGAAACCACAATATTAAAATAAAAACAATACAATATAAATAGTAAACGATTTGGTTGAAATTTTATTAATAAGTCGTAATAACTAAATATTAAGTATATATATTAAGTAGTCGTAATAACTACATGCAAATGATAAATTTTAATATTTTAATATTTTTCCTTGCTTAGAAAAATACTAAAATCGTTTTCTAAACAATGTTTCCTAGAGGCATTTTCGTATATGTATGTTTTGCTTTATATTTTCAAACGCAATATTTTTCAAAGAAAAAGTGCTATATTTTAATGTATAATTTCTATACGTTAAAAATTTCAAGCAAAAAAGTCTCTTAAATATGGTGAATTATGAAATCACAGTAATCATGAATTATTTGAAAACGTTTTCCTAAATAATATAAATTTTTAAAAATACTGGGTTTAATTAAATTGGTATATAACAATTTATATATCAAATAATATCGGAAAATATTTATATAGAAAAATATCTTTATAACTTTTTTCTATTATATACAAAGTAAGTTTGATGTAATCTGTCAAACGAAAGGGTGTAATATAAGATTGCACGTGAATCATAAATCACTAAAGAAATACTGTCCTATCTCTAACCACTTTCGAATTATGGTGGTTAAAAGAAAATTTGAAAAAAAAAATGCATCATGTCTGAAGAAACCCAAATTTTTGATGTTTCTGCAAAAACTACATACAAAATTAAACACAAATTTGGAAAGAGCAGATAAATGTCTATATGAGGAAACCATTTCCATCATAATATATTGATTTAACGCGAGCTAGAAGCGCTTAAATATTCGCAAAAGGCAAAATCAAATTGTTGCCGAAAAATTTAACCGGCAATATCGCAGACACGCTTCTAGTTCCAATCGGTCAAATTTACCAAAAACTTGTTCAGTTTACCAGCTTTCGAATGGGCCTATAATAAACAAAATCTGCTTTCTACTTGAGAAAAAATTTAGCCTTTTATTTGAAATGCATAACTGAAATCATTCGGGATAATTTGTTAAATTTACACACTTCGTATCATTACGCCCCACAAAATCCATTTGCAACGGCGAAACTCATCTTCCAAGTTCAGCTTAAATGTTTTGCTTGGAATGGCTGGCGATCGATTGAGTGATGTGTTGATACTGGTATCTGGAGGCTGACATTACATGACCATTCATGGATTTCTGCCTTCAGATCACAGATTTGCCTACGTATTTTAATGTTTTGTTGCGGAATGTCTAAATGAACGGTGGTTGAATGGTTAAAGCGGTTCATTTGACTCTAGATAGCATGAGTTCGAGTCCCGTGTCTTCTTTTTTTTCCCAACTTTTCACCTGTACTTTAAAATGTTTTATTGGTTAAAATATTTTATTTCCAGATTTTTTTAATTACTTTTTTATTTATAAATGTTTTATTACTGAACTATTCTATTTCAGTTTCATTTTCAACTTTTTTTTATTTAAAAATATTTTACCTGGTAATTTATATTTTTCATGATAAATGGAATATTTGTAATAAAAGTAAATTTTGGTGTTAATAACAATTAAACATTTATTTTTATTTTAAAATAAAATACTTACTTATACATTCTATTGCAGAATTCTTTTCTACTTTTTGATTTTAAAATGTTATGCATGGAATATTTTAGTAAAAGTTAATTTTGATATAAATAACAATTAGATTTATTTCTGTTAATAAAATAAAATACTTATTTAAATACGATAAAATGTGCTAAAAATTTTACATTAAAGCGCCTTTTAATGTTTAAAATTTTATTTCGGTGCATTATCAAATACTTTTTTGTTTTTGTTTTTAAGCAAAGCATATTTAAAGATGTAAAAGGGCAGGAATCTGAGTATTGTCCCTTGATGTCTGCCGCGAAACAGAATTGTTGAGTTGATCTCTCGAAGATGAATTTCGAGCTTTTAGGATGATTTCGAGTTATGATGTTTTATGATCCACATGGGCTCTCATATCACACACACATCCTTTCCTTTGGCAAATTACATCAAACTCATCGTGTATATATATTTATATGAATGATTTTTTTTCAGCTATAAAACATAATTATATTTTTACTGATGCAGGAAATGTAGTTTCAAAAGATAAAATAATTTGAGAAATAAAGGTGCATTATGATTATAAATTTAGAATAATGTCTTTCTTTGCAGCTATTAAGAAACGAAATGATAGTCACTACAATTCATGGTGTTGCTTTCTTTTATGCATGTAATGTTTTAATAAATATAATATTTTCTTTCCTCTTCCGGAAAATTACTTGTGTTACATTATAATTAATTGAATAAAATATATGTTACACTTTGCAACAAATTGAAAAAAAAAATAATAAACGCTTCCAATTTAATGTAGTCGTAATTTGGGATTTCATATCAGCAGCTGAGTAGTGAAGATGACAGTCAAATCTTTTTTATTAAAACATAACCTTTTCTCGATTCAGGGAAAATGCTCTCTTTAGATATCGATAAATTCAAAAACTCTCTATAGAAGAATATAAATTTATTGCATACCAATTCGAAGTAACAGTTTACTTTAACAACGTTTCGATGACAAACTGCCACTGCTCTCTCTGAGAATCTGCGTCCAGTCGATTTTGCTGCGCTTGCGTAATTAAGTGGATCACCCGCAAAGGGACAATCAAGTAACCTGACTTCCCTACTCCAATTATAATCGCTTTAAGATGACTTATTAACAGTTCCAGTGAACTAATTTTGAAGTAAATTTACTAGTGGGCGCGAATAGACCTTCTAGAACAATCTAATAGTCTCGAACCAGTTACACGTCATGTAAACAAACAATAAGATCTGATTTCTAGAGTGCTGCTGAAAATAGATTTCAGACGATGCTTTTAGCTTGAGAAAAACAGAAAAGGAAAAGAAAAAAAAGAACTTATTGATGCTGAATAAAAATTAGAATATTAAAATATTGAAATATTGTAAGAGACATATTGATAATTTGATAAGAGAATGATTGTCGGATTCCCTCTAAGTCCACACAACTTTGAAGAATAATCCTGTACTTTTAGTATGCTGCTACCACCGATATGACTACGTGATATCGGTCACGTTATGAGAGGTATATTGAGAAAAAGACGAACTCTTTCCATTAAACGAACAATTTATTTACACAATCTTTACAAATAACAAGACAATATTTACACTTAAAAACGCGGATATAGCTGATCCGGTTCAACATTAAATAAAATACAGAAAATACGTTCTGTGTACTGTTAAGCTACTCTATTCTGTGTACTGTTAAGCTCTCATACTACGTTAATTAACCCAGAGTTACCAGAGATTACTTTTCATCTCACAAACACATTATCTCTTCACTCCAAGAGACCTACCTCAACGCACGTGTACAAGAGCTCCCTCTGGAAAAACCTTCACATCCCACTCACAGCATTAAAAACTAGACTCCCTCTCTGCTGTGACTACGAGACCACCATTCGTAAACGGGGTTGGTTCCTCTTTCCGCACAGATTTGTCCCCTTAAAAGAACGTCGTCCTTTTATGATGCATCTTCCTTCTTAGATAATGGGTGAAGCTCTTTATCTGTTTTACCTATGAACGTTGAATGACAATAGAAAAACTCCTTCCACTCTACTAAACATCTTTCAACTCATATCATGTCACTCACCTACTCCGATTAAGATTCCAGATAAGAATGGAATGTTAGTTTAAAGCTTACAGTACACAAAATACATAAGCACACAAAAAGAGAGTATCACATAACAATAGTTCTAAACAGCAGCTGTCAATCAAAGCTTGACAATGATTTTAAATAAATATGTTTTTTTGGAAAGGGGTAATTTAGGTGTTATGACATTTTAGCAAATTAAGTAAAGCATTTTGAGAGGTTTGATATACACGGGAGATAATAGTGAATTTTAATAGGGCTTTAAATAATAAAAGGGTTTTATTTACGGAATATAAATAGTTAGCGCCATTTTTAGATTTAAGCAATTTGGAATAAATATTAGGTGGATTAAGATCTTATACCTTTACATATGGAGATTGATAGATTGGTTTAATAATAGGTTTTAATATAATAAGCCGGTATAATATATGGACTATTATTAAAAGGAAAATTTATGTGAATAATGTTAACCTTGGCGGAACAGAATTTAAATTTTGTAATATAAGGTACAGCTAGGAGAGTCTGCGCACAATTCAAAATAATAGCAATAAAAAATCTACATATTATTTTTTTTGCTAACTATCCGTGAATAATTTTGACTTCATTTGTTTTTTATGCATTTTCATTGCTATTTTGTTGTTATGTTGCAATTTAATAGAACAGTTGTAATAAAATCAAGAAAGTTATTTTGCGCAATTTGTCCTTACAGGGTTGGTGTGATTGCGCACATGGGTAGGAGAGATTGTTACAAATAATAACTACAATTAAATTGTTAACAATAATAATTAAACTTAAATTACACTGTTGTAAGGTTTTTGGGAACAAACATTGTTGTATTAGGAGTGAATATTTCAACCTAATGATTAAAGAATCAGAAAAAAGAAATAATTTAAAAACGATAAAAAAAAATTAATTAAAAGAAAAAAATTAAAGAATCAGAAAAAGCAAGTCCAGATAAGATTACAAAATAACATTAAGTTACTTAATAACACGTTTAACGTAAAATTAGGCCATTTTCATTTTTCATTTTTTATGCAAATTTACTAATAAGCTGCGCAATCTCTCCTAGCATGGAAATTAATGGGAACAATGCGCCATCTCTCCTAAGTAGCAGATGCGCATACTCTCCAATTTCGGTAGGAGTGATTGTTTGGCCTTTTATTTAAACATGGCTGCTACTAAAATGAACCGTTGATGTTCACATTGTTAGTCTAGATTAGTAGCTTATGAGGAATCGTTAAAATTTAAAATATTTTGTACTACTGACATTGTATAGAAATTCTGATGAATAGCTATGAAAATTCAAGCACTTACTCTGGGAAAACAAAACAAAATAGCAATGTTTTATCTTAGACACTCAAAACAATCAACGTGCACTTTCAAGTAGACACTCAACTACTGCTGTTGTACAACTACCTAGAGTCGCTGTGCGCTCACTCTACTCCCCCCCCCCGAAACTCTATGTGCGCAATCTCTCCGACCGCGCCATCTCTCCTGGCTTTACCTTATATAATCCAGAAGATATCATATAATTGTAATAGTGAACTTATTGTTTAAAAATATTCCCATATACGTTTGCAAATATAGGATATATAAAGAAAAATAATTATTAATTTATATTTTTTGCATTAAACATTATTTTATATAATATATTCAAATATCATAAAACATGAACTTTCTGAAAATGTTGAAGAAAAAATAATTTTATATAAAAGTGCATCTATGCAAAAAAAAAAAAAATTATAATTAAGAAAACTATTTGTTTAAAACATGCAGAAAAATTAATGCAATGTGTGATGTTAAGATTTTTCTTACAAGGTGTATGAAGAAAATTCAATGAAAGTTTTGGAAATAAAATACAGAAAAATAGAATAAGTATAAAATTTAATCTTTACAAAATTTACAAAAACATGTTGAAAAGTTAAATAAAAATTCGCAACAAAAAAATCACATTAACCATAAGTTTGTGAAAGTGTATTATTATAAGACTGAACATAAGATTGAAATTTACAATCTAAAAAATAATGTTATGTATCAAACAACTGCATCAAACAAACAGTAATCTTATGTATTAATATATTTGGTTTTCCAAAATAATAGATGACGTAAAGTATGATCTACATGATACAATTTTCAATACATTTATTCAACGTTGTTTAAGTAAAATACAGAAAGTTTGAATTATTTCTTTTATTGTCTGTATTCATATCTATAGAGTTTCAAATATATATTTATTTTTATTTAAGTGCTGGGGTTTTGTGTTCTTTGTGTTTCTATCATAATACTCTGAGTCAGATCTTCTATTTTACAATTGATCAACTAAGTTTAATTAGCCGTTGGTTGTGTATCTTAAAATTTAGAATGTAAAGCAATGTTGATTAGATAAATAGGCAAACTTTGATCATACGCATACATTCTGCATTACTCATGTATTCTGTAGTTTGGGAACATATCTCAATTAACTTTTGAAAAAAATCAAATAGACTATATTTTATGCTCATATTGCTTATTATTTTCATTATTCAATTTTAACACTTTCCAACTTAGTTGAAAAGTGTTTATGACAGCGGTTTGACTGGCCGTCTGCCGTCTGTCCGTGCTCTATCTCGCGCAAATCTACTCGGATTGTCCTGAATTTTTTGTATGTTATTGTCCTTTACTATAGCATGTTCCCTATTTCAATTGAAGTGTGTAGCGCTTATAGTTTCTTTACAGGGACAGTCTATTGTGCGAGTTTACATTTGATGGGAAATAATCATTTCAAGTACATTTTGATGATGCTACGCAATTTCAAACATAATGAAATTGATACATAATTATGAAACGCATTCAAATATGCTTTTTGTAGAATATGGGGTGCAAAGCATTTATTATTCATTTACAGGGTCAGACAAAAGAATTCTGTTACACATTGGTCTATGGGGAAAAATCGTTTGCAGTGTAATTTAGTGATATTTCACGATTTCAAACATAATGAAAATTATATGCATTACTGAGGTGCACTATAAATTGCTCCCTTGAATGCGTGGTGTGCATTGCGTTTATTTACAGGGACACACAAAATATATCGGTTTCAGTACATGTGCGATATTTACAGTCTATGTTTGATAAGTGCGTTTTCAACTTTGGTTTGCATTGTTAAGTTTAACTAATTTTTTTCATAGTACGTGGGTGTTTATAAACTCTTTCGTTCATATACAGGGCCACACAAGGAATCCGTAAGTAATTGCTTAAGGGTAGTTTTTAATTGCGTTACGCATTTTCCTGATGAACTATATTTAGGAGACTAATAGAAGTTTGTGGAATATAAATAAATTCATATACAGGGCTACGCAAAGAAAATGATACATTGTCGTTTACGTATGATAATTGCTGCGAATGAGTTTTAAGTTACCTTTCAGCTTAATACATGGTGTGTACAAAACCCTTCAGATAATATACAGGGCTGTGCAAAAGATTTCGAGAGCATTTCCATCGATTGGTGAAAATTTCTAAATGTGAATATTCTAACTGAACTAAATTTTATCATGCTATATATCCACATCTATTGATCATATGCAGGGCTACACAAAATAATTCGACTACTTTTTTGACACTGGAAGGTAATTTCGAAAACTGTATTTTTCGATGTATTATATGTTTTCTAAACTGTTTACTTACACTTCTTTCACCTTATTTAACGGTGAAGTTCCGTTACAGTTTTCTGGTTGTGTTGGAAAGTGTTTTATTATCTATGCTTGATGCATGATTTTCCGTTCTTGTTTATATAACTTTAACTGTTGTAAAATACGAAATAATATCCTATATTTTAATTAATATGTAATTTTTCATTCACTACATAGAAAAAATAGGCGTAAAACTTTTATTAATATAGAAAAAAAATATCCAACATTAAAAATTCAAAAAAATTTTAGTTTTGGAGAGAAAAATATTGATATTTTCTCAAACTCGATACAGCTAATTTTGATTATATGAGAAAGACATTCGTCAAAAGTTATAGTAATTTTTTCTTTTGTCTTGCGACATGAATCTCGAGTCAGATGTACGTTTTTATGTGGACAAAATAATAAGTTTTTATAAAAAATTTCTTTATTCTTTTTTCAAGATGAATGAAAATCTTTATGTTAAAACAAAAAACAACGGTAAACCTTTTCTATGTTACTTTACATAAAATAAAATAATTTCTCATAATTTTCAAATTACAAATATTCATAAACCAACAGTTATATATTTACTTTTATGTTTGTTAGATGATTAGTCAGCTCTGATAAATGGGGGTAAAATTAATGGCACAAAAAATTAAGAAAATAACATTTGCTAAGAGAACCAATTGCATGAAAAATTATCATATTTAATTTAATTGCACAAAATGTAAGTGTTCAGTAATTACGTTTTGGTTAATTTATTACATTTGTACTTATAGAGATGTATTTGAAGCTTACATTTAATAATTCATAGTGAGTATTTAAGTCATATTAACATTAGATTGAACGGCATGCTAAAACATTACAACAATGAAAAAAGGCATTTATATGCATGCGTTTTCATTCATAATTAAATTATAGATTAAATATTATTTGGGAAGAAAAATATATAAACTGTGCAAATGTTGTAGCTATAATTTACGAAAACTAGGAGAATATATAACTATAAAATATTATAAAGTTATATTTTTAAGGTGTTTGTCACGAATCAAACAGTTTGATATTTGCTTTTACAGAAAAAGATGATTTTTTTATTAACAATTTTGTTTATTCAGTTTCACATGTATCTTAATGAAGAAAATAAATTTCTTTCGCATTTCGTTCAGCTACAAGAAAAACACATATATTTTTTTAATATCCTAAAAAAATTACACGCACAGTTTCTGCATTTGCTTTTAATGAAATCCTGCAGAATTCTGAAGAGATGCTGGCGACTGCTTTTAAAATGCTTGACAATTTGAAGTCACATTAATAAAAATAGCAAAAAACTCACTTGAAATCAGGATTGCAACCGTACAATTTATCTCACTACTAGAACAGGCACACAGAGGACGACATCCACTTCTATCAATCAAAAGTATGGGGTATAAAACGCCATTTGTTAATAGTCTACAACACTTTTACAGGACTTAAAAGAAACGTTTCCTGAGAATTATGCAAAAAAGTTTTCCGTGAAATCCGTAAAGAAAAACACACAGCTTTTTTTAATATCCCAAAATAATTACACGCACAGTTTCTTCGTTTGCTTTTAATGAAATCCTGCAGAATTCTGAAGAGATGCTGTCGACTGCTTTTAAAATGCTTGACAATTTGAAATCACATTAATAAAAATTAGCAAAAAACTCACTTGAAATCATAATTGCAACCGTACAATTTATCTCACTACTAGAACAGGCACACAGAGGACGACATCCACTTCTATCAATCAAAAGTATGGGGTATAAAACGCCATTTGTTAATAGTCTACAACACTTTTACAGGACTTAAAAGAAACGTTTCCTGAGAATTATGCAAAAAAGTTTTCCATGAAATCCGTAAAGAAAAACACACAGCTTTTTTTAATATCCCAAAATAATTACACGCACAGTTTCTTCGTTTGCTTTTAATGAAATCCTGCAGAATTCTGACGAGATGCTGTCGACTGCTTTTAAAATGCTTGACAATTTGAAGTCACATTAATAAAAATTAGCAAAAAACTCACTTAAAATCATGATTGCAACCGTACAATTTATCTCACTACTAGAACAGGCACACAGAGGACGACATCCACTTCTATCAATCAAAAGTACGGGGTATAAAACGCCGTTTATTAATAGTCTACAACACTTTTACAGGACTTAACAGAAACGTTTACGAAACGTTTCCTGAGAATTATGCAAAAAGTTTTCCGTGAAATCCGCATGACTGCTGAAATTTTCGCAAACAACTAAAAATGTGAAAAAAATTCTTCTCAGGGAGGATGCAGTTGTTGTTTTATACAAATGCGCGCATAAATGCAGACAAAAGTCCGAACCAGATTGAACAGGATTCTCAGACAATCAGCTATAAACGCGTATAAAACAAAGGGTGTAAAGGGATCTGAATAATGTGGTAATGTTTTTAAAAACGTATTGCAAAGATTAAAAAGTTTTGGCTTAAGGGAAACAAAAATCGAAATTGAATGACTTTAATACGGAAGAGCTAAGATTAATGACGTTGAATAATTTTATTTTGAGATGGGAAGTAGTAAGATGACTGAAACTGCTGACAGAAAACTGAAATTTCGCATGGTAGCTACTTTTAAAATGTAAAAGCTTATTAAAAATTATTTTCAAAAACACAATCTTCAAAAATTTGTTAGGCATGGGAATATTGGTCAATCTGAACAATATTATCGTTATGGCAGCTAGGATTGAGAAACATTTTAGGTTGCTGAGAGAAGTGTTTGCGTTGCTATGCAATGATAGTTTAACTATGAAATTGAAGAAGGGTAAGCCTTAAAGACGAGAAATAAAGAATTGGGGAGTTACGATTACCGAGCATGGAATTAAAACTGACACGAAGAAAACCGAGTCTATTACATGTATGTCTCCCCTTAACCGTTTAAGCAAGTGGCAACTTTCTTAGGCATGGTTGTATGGCTTTCGAAATTCATCCCGCCTTTTTCTGAGCTGAGTAAGACTTTGTACGTTGTGAATAGGAACAGCTCGAAGCTTGTGCGGTCAGCGGCAGAGCAAATGTCTTTTGAACATTTGAAGGAAACGTTAGTTCCTCACCCATCTTGCCCATCCAAATTCTTGCCCATTCAAAAGAATGGAGGTGGTTGAAGCGAATAAAGTTTCTGTTTTGTAATCGTTGGTTTTGAGGTCGGGGGGGCAATTAAATCAAGAGTACAAGAATTGTCCCGAATTTGATAGTTTATATCGTTAGTTGGTGAAGGCAGATTGATATAGTTGTTTAAATGTAGCCATGCTTAAAGATTGGATCCAGTCGTTTAAGTTGATCGATGGTCTTTTTTTGAATTCTGAATCTGCTAATTCACGAGGTGAACTTCTAGTTTTTTATACTCGTTTAACTCCATAATGGCATTCTTAAGGAGTTTCACGGTAACCCCTTAGCAGGTCAGTTAGGTATTCTTAAAAGTATATCCGTATTTGTAATTTCTTCCATTTCACTAAAATGGGAGAAATAGTGTGCGAGTATGTCTCTAGCTGCAGTACCTGCCAAAAATTTAGTTACCACAATGTAAGCCCAGCTGGCATATGATTACCAATTTACTTAATTTTCCCCTCCAGTGCGTGGAATTCGATCTAATCATTCCGTACGCAATTTCTAACCCTGAACGATATAGGTATGTTTCCTAATGGTGGACAATTTTAATAAATGGGTAAAATTCGTCCCCTTCAGGAAGGCAAGAGCAATCGCTGATGCATTTTTTAAAATGTCATTTATAAATATGGTGCAACTGTTAAATTGACTAATGATAACAGACGCAGTTTTGTTTCAGATATTTTTAAGGCTGTATATGCTAAGTAGGAAATTTCTCACGTTTTTACTTCACCTTATAGGCTACAATAATTAAATTTCTCATAACATTAGTTATGTGAATTAAATTTATGTATGAAATTTATATACCTTGCTTATAAAATCTAGTACTAAAAGAATTTTTTTGATTTCAGTTTTCTTTATATAAATGTCACTGAAATATGTTTGTATCATTAGTGTCTATCTTCTCACTTTATGAAGGTGTCCAAGGTAAAAAGGATGTTTGAGATTTGTACATGAACGTCTTGTCCTAATTCTAATATTTTTTCGTCAAATAAACCACCTTTTCTATGATTTATTTTACTGTCGCAAAGTGTGGATGAATCTCCATTAGAATCTGAAAAGAAAAAAGACATTTAAAATCAGACATTAAATAAAACAAAAAAAAACACATTAATAATACATAATAAAATCAATTTCAGTAGAAATGTCAAGCTTTGTACCAGCTCCACATCAGTACAAATATCAATCGAAAACAACAGCTGTTGTTTACACATGTCCACGTTCAAATTTATGCACTGAAAATTTGAAATCGCCATTGAGTATATGTCACAGTAGCACCACATATTCTGGTGGAATTGTACATGCATAATATAAGGGAGATTTTTGTAATCTTGTGAACCAACCTTGTAGAAAAATTCTACTTTTAAAATCAGTGCAAATAGATTTAATAATTTTAATATTTTAAAAAATGTGGAATATGGTCGGTATCTATAAATTGAGTAACAAGTTTCGATTGTAAATTGCCAGGTTAATTAGCACGTCCATAATCATCTAAGCGGATATTGCCTGATCGTCAAGTTTCACCAGTATAACAAGGACACATCCTCTACAAAGAATGCTGTAAACTGCACCGGTTTTCTGTAATTGTGTGATATTTACTGCAATTTGCATGAAATATTCTTCATAACTTTCCGAAGTTTAAAGACTGTACCCATATTAATTGATTTGAATAAATTAGATATGTTTTCTGACAATGTTTGAAAATATGGAAGAGAGATATAACATGTACGACCCCTGTGGTGTATGGAAGATGATGCAGATTGCTCTGAAAAATTTCTTTTTATCCATTCTATAGTATAACCTCTATATTTCTACTTTGTAAAGACTTTTTTTTTTAATTTAATGACTTCGTCATTTCTACAATAATATCTTGCTCTTTGAGCCGAGATTTTAACAAAAGAGATTTTAAGAGAGACAGGATTTCCAGGATTAAAATTTAAATACTGACAAGAAAGCATTACGATATACTCATTTTAAAATTTCTTGACCGGTAACTCTTGCTTTTCTTTCTATCAAACTGTCGAAGAAGAGGAGTTCACAATACGTTTTATTTCCAATTATGAACTCTATTGCTGGACATATAAAATTAGCTTTTCCTAAATTTCAGTAAAATCTTCTTTTTTTGACAATACGGAAAACATCGTCAAAATACCTTTTCTGCGAAGACATCTTCGAGCCCAAAAGTAAAATTATTTCACTTTCAAGAAAGTGTATCACGATTTCTCGATTCCTTCTCAAATAGGAATTCCCATAGCTGCGCCGTTATCGTGTTTATAAAAGGTATTTAAAAAATTCAGAAGTTAAGCAGAAACATACATGTTTGTTAATGTCCAGAATGTCAAAATTAGATTCAACGTTGTAAAGCGGCGATATTTTCTAAATAATTTCGTAAGCATAAGTAATTGATATTGATGTAAACAGAGATACAACATCTAGTGAATACATGTCACTATGAGATAGAAACTGAATATTTCGAAGATCATCTAAAACTTCACAGACACTTTTTAAACTATGTATAGTCTCTTCGGTTAATGGTTTCAATATCGCTGATAAATATCTTAATATCTCGTAAAGAAGGGATCGCCCGAAGTTGATGCTTGCTATTAAAACGATTTAAAAGTGTCCGCCACAAGTTTCGGAATTAATGTTCAAGTATTCTTTAAGAAATTATATTAAATTTAAAATTTAAAAAGAACTGTATAAATATATATATATGTGCATGCATATATTTAGGTATGTAATTAAAATATATGAAAGCTAGTAATAATATTAAAGTACATAAATCTGAATAGTTATATGTTGATTAATAAGTAGACATAATTATAGTTTGAAAACTACTGAATGAACAGCAATCGGCGAAATGTATTATAGCTTGTTACGTCGATAAACTTAAACTGTTAAAGATAATAATTCGAAGCATCGTAAATACTAAATTGAAATTCAAACTTTTGGAAATCGAGAACCAATTCCTTTCAAAACGAATAGAGAAAATTCCTCACCTGAATAGCACACCGATTCTGGATCATTTTACACAGTATACATACAATGCAACATTGATAAAGCAAGTCTATAATATGAACGGGAATATTGAATTGGGATTAAGAGTTTTGGAAATCAAGTACCAAACCCTTTCAAATATAATATTCAAAAATTCTTTATTTGAAAAGCCTGCAATTCTGGATAATTTCACACAATTTAGATACTAGATCAATTTAGATAATCATGGACCTGTATAACCTAAAGATGGAAATCTAAAAATCAATGTAAAATATTAGAGACATCATTTCATTGACATTTAGAACATTCAATAATGCATTTCCCATTTTAAAGTTTCCTCTAACGACTATAAACAAAGCATGAATAATGTATAAGAAAACAAATATTTTTTCATAGATTAAGATTAAATTTTTTTTTAAATAAAAGAATATTAATTTTATCCTTATAAAAACTTGCCTTTTTAATTTATATATTTATTTATTTATTTTAAATAAGCGTGATTGTTTTAACTGATTGTTTAATTTAATATGCGCTTTAAGAGAAAGTTTGCAATGTTGTTTTCTCAGTGATTCTTTTTAACACTTTCCAACCTAGTTGAAAGGTGTTTATGACTTCGGTTTGTCTGGCCGTATGGCCATATGGCCGTCTGCCGTCTGGCCGTCTGTCCGTGCTCTAACTCCCGTAAATATGGTCGGATCGCCTTGCAATTTTTATATGTTATTGTCGTTATCTATAGCAAGTTCCCTATTTCAACTGAAGTGTGTAGCACTTATAGTTTTTTTACAGGGACACTCAAAAGAATTCTGTTACATTACGATCTATGGGGAAAAATCATTTGCGGTTTATTTTAATGATGTTACACAATTGTAAACACATTGTAATTGATATATATCATTAAGGTGTATCAGAAGAAGCTTAAAATGGAATAGGGTGTGCATAGCACTTATAGTCAATTTACAGGGACAGTCAAAAGAATTCCGTTACATTACGTCTATGGCGAAAAATCGTCTGCGCTTTATCTAAATAATGTTTCGCTACTTTAAACGCATTGAAATTTATATATATCACTAAGGTGCATTACAAGAGGCTTACCTCAGAATATTGTGTGTATAGCAGTCATCGTTCATTTACAGGGACACACAAAAGAATTCTGTACTGTCTGTTAACAATAATTCCTGGAAGTGCGTTTTAAATTACTGAACGTGATTTTAAAATTAACTCACTTTTTATTTATTACGTGGTGTGTATAAATTCTGTAATTCCTATACAGGGAAGCACAAAAGTTCGCGAACACATTTCCGTTTATTGACAGAAACTCCAGAAAAAATTTTTAAACTGTCCTACGCGTTTCGTAACTGAACTAAAATTTAGCATCCTATGTAGTATATATACAAATCTATAGATCCTATACAGGGCTGAATAAAAGTATTCGGATATTTTTCCGAATATTGTATATGTTGGAAATTCCTGAAATTATGTTTTTAAATATGTTATGTGTTTTCCAAATTGTTTACTTAGATGTTATCTTTTAGCTTATTAAACGGTAATGATTTGTAAAATTATTTTGGAAGCGTTGGAAAGTGTTACATAATCTATGCGTGACGCATGATTTTTCGTTCTTGTTTAATTTGCTAAAATGCAAGATATTACAACAGGATAAAATCTTAAATATCAAAGTGAACACCTATAGAATTTATTAATTAATAATTTAAAACTGTGTTAAAACTGTTGAATTGAAGATATTATATATTTAGGTAAAAAATTATGAAATAATCGTTATGAAATGAAAACTGTAGAACTGTAATTAAACTGCGATTAAATGAACGAGCATTCTCGGTTTCAGCGGAAAATAAATACTTAAAATTTGCAAATTTTCATTATTGAAAAACATGAAAACAAATATGTTTTTGCTATGAGTGAAGAGTATTTCACTCATAAAATATCATTCCAAATTTTAGTTCTTATGTTACAAACAAATGTTTCAATATTTTAATCCTTTTTAGTTTGTTGTATATTTAAAAAAATATTTTGTTTTTAATTGACGAAAGCCCTTTTGATAAAAAAAGATTATATTAGACATCTTGTTTCAAACACTGTTAACTTCTAACCTATTTATGTGGAAAGTTAGTAAAGCAGCTTCTACTTTCAACAAGAGTTAAAAACTAATCCATACTTTTTTAATCAGAAAGGCCAAATTATTGTTATGAATAAATCTGATTATTTGACAAAAATATAACAACTACTTTATGATAGTGCATATAAAAATATGACCCTGCTAAAAAAAATATTTAAACGGTTAAATCCGTTATAATATCTTCCTCCCTTATTTTCAATAGAGCCAAAAAATTCCTCATTCTTTTTGTTTCACACTGAGGAACATTTTATTTTCTACCCAAACCTGAATTCCTTTTATATAGATCATGTCAAACATTGGGACTTACTCATATAAACAGTTTGCACATGTTGTTCGCATTTCATCCCAACTACTTTCCTACGATATATACAATATACAATATATACAATATACAATATATACAATATACAATATATACAATATACAATATATACAATATACAATATATACAATATACAATATATACAATATACAATATATACAATATACAATATATATTTCCTACAATAGTATACACTTGTAAAATCTCCTATGAGTTTGTTAATTTATTACGGGATATGAATTCTACACAAAACGATATTATGATTTCATTTGAACCGCGTATTGTAATCACACATGTTTAAGATGCTCAGAAATGTGTTAAGGAAACAAACAGAAACTCAGAAATCAGATCTTGCGTGACAACGTACCACCACGCACTTAGATCATTGTGCGGGAGTTTGTGGCTTCTATAGGGGTCGTTGTGCTCAACCATCCTCCTTATAAATCCTGTTTAAAAGTAATGCCGGAACAATAAGAGCGAAAGTCACAGCGCCATCCGTTGCCACTTTTGTTATACAGTTCAAAAATAATTACTGTTTCTTGATAGTTGTTTAAAAGTTACCTTCTGTCCTTTGAAGACGACAAAAAGGTTATCAGTGAAAGAAATAGGACTTTGCCGCTAACAAGAAAATTCACTGCAAATTTTAAACTAAAACTTAATCGTTATACAGTTAAAAAATAATTACTGTTTCTTCATAGTTGTTCAAAAATTAACTTATGTTCTTTGAAGACGACAAAAAAGTCATCAGTGAAAGAAATAGGACTTTGCCGCTAGCAGGAAAATGCACTACAAATTTTAAACTAACACTTAATCGTTATACAGTTAAAAAATAACTACTGTTTCTTCATAGTTGTTCAAAAATTAACTTATGTTCTTTGAAGACGACAAAAAAGTCATCAGTGAAAGAAATAGGACTTTGCCGCTAGCAAGAAAATGCACTGCAAATTTTAAACTAAATCTTAATCGTTATACAGTTAAGAAATAACTACTGTTTCTTCATAGTTGTTCAAACATTAACTTATGTTCTTTAAAGACGACAAAAAATTCATCAGTGAAAGAAATAGGACTTTGCCGCTAACAAGAAAATGCACTGCAAATTTTAAACTAAAACTTAATCGTTATACAGTTAAATAATAACTACTGTTTCTTCATAGTTGTTCAAAAATTAACTTATGTTCTTTGAAGGCGACAAAAAAGTCATCAGTGAAAGAAATAGGACTTTGCCGCTAGCAAGAAAATGCACTGCAAATTTTAAATTAAAACTTAATCGTTATACAGTTAAAAAATAACTACTGTTTCTTCATAGATGTTCAAAAATTAACTTATGTTCTTTGAAGACGACAAAAAAGTCATCGGTGAAAGAAATAGGACTTTGCCGCTAACCAGAAAATGCACTGCAAATTTTAAACTAAAACTTAATCGTTATACAGTTTAAAAATAACTACTGTTTCTTCATAGTTATTCAAAAATTAACTTATGTTCTTTGAAGACGACAAAAAAGTCATCAGTGAAAGAAATAGGACTTTGCCGCTAGCAAGAAAATGCACTGCAAATTTTAAACTAAAACTTAATCGTTATACAGTTAAGAAATAAATACTGTTTCTTCATAGTTGTTCAAAAGTTAACTTATGTTCATTGAAGAAGATAAAAAAGCCATTAGTGAAAGAAATAGGACTTTGTCGCTAACACAAAAATGCACGGCAAATTTTAAATTATAACTTATACTTTATCTCGTTGTTTGCTTCATTAACTGCTATCAAAAAATGACGGGCCTATTTAAAAATTTATATTATTTTATTTATATAAGTTTCCACTTATTTTTATATTATTTGAATATTATTATGTGGCTGAAAATTTACTGTTTTCCAAAGCAAGGTACGCAAATCGTAAATTTCTATCGCTTCGCGTTTTCTCTTTTAAAATTAATTTCAAGTATGAGCGTTCTTTTTCGGACACCTGATTCTTCCACTATGTTGTTGTTTGCAAAGTTATCAAGATGCTTGAAATGTGAATATTTTATTTAATTTTTATGTATAACTAGCAAGCTTCGCCCGCTACGCTGGTCGGTTTCTCCAAACGAATTTTGAATCAAACTAAATATACCGCTGAATTGCATTCATCCAACAATGTACGCTTTTGGTCAGATAGCTACAGTAGACATATAAATGTATCTTTCATAATCATTGTCACCTGTTGATAGAACTTTCAGGGATTTTGTAGAAAGTATATGCTGGTATACGCCGTCAACCTTCTGGAATTTTTAAGACGAAATTCTGTACACCGTCCGTAGCTATAATATATACTCTCTAGTATATATCCTCTGTCTATAGAGTATATGCACTGTTTTTTTAAGACTACACCATTGACAACTTTCTCCCATAGCTCCATAACTAAACAATGTAGAAAATCAATTCCTGAAATATTATCACACTGCGAAACTGCCATCAAAATCCGTTCAGTAGAACTTTAAAAAAGGTAATCTTTCATAATCGGGTTCACCTAATTTTATCTATACCTTACTCCCGTGGCTCTAGAAATAAGCAATGTGTTTTATTTTAAAAACATTTTCAAACAAATTACCTAACTAACAGTGAAATCATATAAAAATTTTAACCGATCGGAATGGAATAAGAATTTGCATTTTATAAATATTATAGATGATTATGATATGATTTTTGTAATCGGATTCGTTGTCAAACTTTCAGAAAACACAACTCAGACGAAAACTTTGCTCCAGAGAAGTACCAACCATCTCCACAAAATTGCCTAACTAACAGTGTAAATCCCACCAAAGTCCGTACAGCAGAACTCAAATTATAAACGGTCGGAATGAAATACGAATTTGCATTTTAAATACATAGTAGATATATCTTTCATAATTGCATTCACCTTTCCCAATCACTTTCCCATTAGCTCTTTCACTAAGCAACACAGAATGATATGTTATAGGGTCATTAACCATACCTGAAAAATCACTTCCATTAAAATTTTCTCAGTAGAATTTTTTAAAAGTAATCTTTAATAATCGGGTTCACATAATTTTAGAGCTTTTCTCTTCAGCTCTGTAACAAAGCAACGTAGAATAGCTATACGCTAAAACCTTTGAAAAAAACATTACCTGACTAAAATGTGAATATGCGGTATATACTCATAGTACATGATGATATGATTTTCTGTAACAGGATTCATCATGAAGATTTCGCTTCAAACATAAACGATGCTTTCAACATTGTGGCTAATACGCCAATTGGCGAGGTATCCGATTGCAGAAAATTAGCCGAAATCTTATGAATATCTACCCAAAGTAAAAGAGAAACATGGCTGAAGACTGAAAACAAATAAAGAAGTAATACTTAATACTAATCAGACATTCGACACTTTATTTGATACTTATTCCATTATCCCGTCGACCACTTTTCATATAAAAAACTATCGTCAAACTATAAGATTTAACGCCAAAAATGCAGTCCCATTCACTTGACGTCAGAAGTATTAAACGTGTTTGTTATGTCATGAAGCGGTTTTTAATTCATTTACCTGTATTTTTCATTTTGTTTTTCTGATATTTTAGTTATTTCGTTAATTAAAATAAAAATTGCGTCCTTAAACGGCTTTGCCATGACATTAAAAGAGAAAATGCATTGTAAAAATGTTGCATTTCATATTTAAGTGCAATAGATCAATTTCAACTGACGTCACAAACATTTATTCACCATCCGAGAAGGATAATTAAGAAAAATAATGTAAATAAATAATTATCCAAGATTTGTTTTCTAATTTTCATTAATATATTGTAGTTTTTTGTGTTGAAACTTACTGGACACTTTGGTGAGTAGGGCTTTTCCTAATTTATTTTATTTTATTTATTTGTTTTGATGTTTCAATGGCAACATTCTTCCATTTGTTTATTTGGAATTCATTTTTGGCGATGATGATTTAAATGAAAAGTGGTCGACGGTATAATTGAGATGTACCCTTTATTTTAGCAATCATATTTTATTTTAAACTAGCTGTTACCCGTGACTTCGTTCACGTAACATTAAAAAAAGAGAATAAATGCATTAATCAAACAAAATATTTCTCCCCCGATAATTAAAAACGTAAATAATTAACTAACTCTTTATCATATTTCATAGGAGAAAATACGGTATTTCTTTGTTATAGGGGCCTTGACATAGCTCAGTTTTTAAAAAGTACAATTTGTCAAAAAACAAATATCAGTTTTACCTGATAAACCATTTTACTTTTAACGACTTTGTAAAACGTTTTAACAGCCATCATTTAAAAATAATTCATTGGAAATAGTATAGGATTTTTGTTTAAATTCAATTCTTCTGAATATGGAGGAATAATTCTACACCTAAATGCAGGGACTCTTCAATTGCAGAGCTTTTTGCAACCCAAAATTACATGCAAACGTAACACTTGCAATTGCAAAGCTTTTTGCAACCCAAAATTATATGTAAACATTACTTTTGCATGCAATTTTCAGTGCAAATTAACATTTATAAGGGTTGAAATAAAAATTAATTTGGGTGCAAATTACATGTAAATGTTACGTTTGCATGTAATTTGGGGTTGCGAAAAGCTTTGCAATTGCAAGTGTTACGTTTGCATGTAACAGCAAATTGCCTCCTTGGTTTAATCTATAGCTGAAACAATTCTTGATTTCTTGACAATATGCTGACAGACGATTTTTGTTCTGCAGAATAAATTAATTCATAAAGTTTAAATATGTAGAAATATGTTTTTAATTTTCGGAAATTCTGCTGTAATCAAGATTTTTTTTTCACCATATATTCAAATTGAAAATACATTCTTTTTTCAGTTTTAATGAGAAAATGGCATAAAAATGTATTAATCCGTTTTATTTCTTCTCTTTTTTATCCACAAAAATGGAGTAATTTAATTGCCGTTTTTAGAAAAACTTCGTTAAAATTTACAAAAAAAAAATTTAAAAAAAATTAATATCTCGGAATCTAATTCAAAATTTTAAATTCTCAGAGTTTATATGACATCCTTAGATCCATGAGGGTGTTAAGTAAATCGCATTGCATTAAGAGTAGTAGTTGCGAAATACAAACAGACAGTCAAATTTTAAAATAATAGACTTGTGTTCAATTTTCTTTTCCTAATAATCTTACTGATGCTTGTATTATTAATCGCAGAGTTCAGAGAATAAATATATATGAAATGTTTAGATTTGGCGTGATGCTGAAAATGCAACCCTACAGTTGGCCTAAACAACTGGCGGCTTGCTTTGAAAACCTCTCCCCGTCCAATGAATTGCCCTTGGGCCTAACGATTTGAGCGATAACCGGCTTCATATTGCAAGCCGATTTGACGATTCACTGCCTCTCTATTCTTTCACTGTACTCTGTAATTATTAATGTTTGAAATTGATTCACGCACCATTTGAAACATATTTGAAAAATCCCGTTTTATTTGAAATATGACGTCACTTTGATTCCAGAGAAATCTCTTTTCAATAATATAATTCTTGTTAATTTTCTTTTCCTGGCAATCATGACGGGAATTTTATCAGAAAACTCACATCTGTATGTAACTGATTTTCAAGCTTATTATTAATCAGTATCAAAAAACAAATTTCAGTTATTCATCTTAAATCTGACGTCCATTATGTATATACTTTTATTATACACTGATATTCATGCTCCTTGTAATGTTACGAATATTTGAAAATACATGTTTTATTTATGATGTCATATTTGTTGAAGCCAAGGAGGATCCTTTTCATAGTTCCATGGTCCAAGTGAAATCTTTTCTTAATAATATGATTATTGTTCAGTTTTCCTTCTAATTATAACGCAGTTTTTGACAGAAAATATCTTCTCAACGTAACCAATATTCATACTTCATGTATAATAACAAATACTCCATATTTTTGTTTCAAATATCGCGGAAATTCCTATTCTTTTGAATTTTCATTTTTCACGTTAAAATCTTTCAATTGAAAATTAATTGTTGAGTAAAAATTATTATTCCGGCTTTGATTTAGTTTTGGCAATGATAAAATATTAGCAACGGTATAGTAAATTTAACCATTTAAAAATATTATACGAAAAAATGTCCATTTATTCTCTATGAAAATAACGAAATTTTGAATTATTAAGCAAAATATTTGAATAAAATAAACAAAAACCAGCCTATATTCATATGAGGGTTATAATCAACTTATGTGCAAAGGTACAGGATCATCAAATGCTCCATTTTGACGCTGGCTTCAGCCTAACATTTGCACACAATCAGATTTATAATATTATTAGGATAGTGGCGTTTGTAGAAATAATAATACACAATTACATAAATATCCGTAAGAATAATATTCAATTCCCAATTGACCAGTTAATGTTTCTATCTGCAAAAATAAACAAAAAGATTTAATTTGAATTTCATCCATTGCTATAGTAACGGACGTATTTTTAGAAATTATCACTTGTAGTGTTAGAATTGTTAGATTTTGAAGTCAAAGACTTCGCCAAATTAGAAAAATGTGCAATATCTCACGAACTATTTGACTTATGAGTATTTAATTGATACCATTCGATTCAGCATACAAAAATACATTAAAATATGTTATCATTTGTCACGTAACTATAATACCTGATTTTTAAGGAATTTTTTAAAAGTGTGTTCCCTTTTTTACCCCCCTTAGGGGTGGAATTTTTGAAAATCCCGTCTTAGTGCGCCTCTACATACTAAGAAGTATTTTTCCTGCAAGTTTCGTCTTTGTAGGTTCAGTAGTTTTAGCTGGGCGTTGATCATCTAGCCAGAAAGGACTTTCTTTTATATATATAGATTTGTTTAGAGAATACAGAAATACTTACATATTTATGGATCTCTTTCTTTTTTATTTTTTAATAAGCATTTCAATATATTTGCATTAAACAATATTCATACAAATATCTTTAAAATCATAACAAAATATTTTTAAGTTTATAATTTTTAATAAATTTCCCATTTGAAATATTAATGTTGAATAGATACAACGATACCTGTTGTTTGACTGAAAATAAATACTATATATATATATATATATATATATATATGTGTGTGTGTGTGTGTATGTGTGTGTGTGTGTGTGTGTGTGTGTGTCCTACAGTAATATTTTTTACAATGTCCACTTGAATGTATCTATTTTAAAATAAAAAGTAGCCAATTCTACTTTTGCTGCAGTAATTGAATTACGTGCGACATTCACTATTTCTCTGATTTTAAACAAAAACTTGTGCATTAAAAATTAATCGTTGGGGGCCACCGTAATACTTACCCATCATGAATATGCATAATATAAAATATGAAAATAAAACATGTGTAAACTGTTTGTAAAATGCATCGCAATTCGAATAAAGTCCTTGCTTGTCATAAACTTTAAATGCTCTATTGCTGAATTGCGTAAGAGAACATCCTTATATTAAAATATATCTTTGAAATGAAATTTGAATGAAATACAGGGTCATGAAAAATCGAAGAGTGTGAAAAATGTGATTACAAATATCTCGGCAATTAATTATCCGATCGACTTCATTCTTAATGCAATTTTTTTTTATTGTTTTTTATATTTACTCCTTAAAAAACTATTTCGAAAATTTTTATACACCTTTTATCAGAACGAGTATTTCAACAGTTCGAAAAAATTAGTTCCGGATAATCGAGGTTACTGAAATTCTATAAGCTTCTTTCCATTATTATATACTAAGTACATACCAAATTTCAAGTATCTATCTCGATTTGTTCTGGAACGTTTGCAGACACGCACACAGACACAGAGACAGACGGACGGGTTTTTCGGAATCTCCCGTGTCTGAAACGTGTAAATCCGTCATTTTTTTTCAATTTTTAAAACGATTACAAGACTTACCCTATACTAAGTATGATGGGTAAGTAAACTAGTCGTTGGAGGCCACCGTAATACTTATCCATTATGCATATGCATTATATAAAATATGAAAATAATACATGTGTAAACTATTTATAAAATGCATTGCAATTCGAATTAAATCGTGGCTTGATGACGTCATAAACTTTAAATGCTCTTTTATTGAATTGCGTAAAAGAAACATCCTTATAACTCCAAAATTGATAATCATATTAACTAACGGTTTACTGCGTCGTATTAAGCGTCTCATTTCCAATTAAAATATATCTTTGAATTGAATTTTGAATGAAATACGGGGTCATGAAAAATCGAAGAGTGTGGCAAATTTTATTACAAATTTTTCGGCAACTCATTATCCAATCATCTTCACAAAGAATATTCTTTATGAAAATTTATGTTTTTCTTTATTTTTAATATTCATTCCTTAAAATAAACAATTTCGAAAATGTGTATATGCCTTTTATCAGAACGAATATTTCGAGAATCCGAAAAAAATAGTTCCAGATAATCGAGGTTACTGAAATTCAATAAGCTTCTTCCCATTATTACATACTAAGTACATACCAAATTTCAAGTCTCTTGTTCGGGGATAGAGCGTTTACAGACACACACAGAGACACACAGACAGACGGAAGGCAATTTTTTTTTTCTAAAAATATGTTTTTCGAAATCTCCACTGTCTGAAACTTTCGATTTTCAAAACGATTACATGATTTACTCTTTACTACGTATGATGAGTAAGTAAAAATGAAAATTGGTACTTTTCTAGAGAAATATATTATAAACAAGCTGGAGCAGGCACTTTATAGCTCACAGGCTATCAAAGCCTGAGAGCTTATGTGCCCGCCCGTTCTGTATGTATGTATGTATGTATGTACGTATGTACGTACGTAACGCGATAACTCTTGACAGAAATAACCGTTTTGCTTCCAATTTTGTTTGTAGGTTCCTTGTGATAAGGCGCTTCCCTGATTAGTTTTGGGGATTGATTGTTTAACTATAAAGGGGGGAACGGGGGGGCTAACCCCCCTTAATTAACATAAATGGTTTTTTCATGCAGAATTGTCCAATTTTCTTCAAATTTTGTATATAGGTTCATTGTGATAAGGTTCTTTCTTGATTAGATTTGGGGGTTCATAGGTTAAGTATAAAGGGGCTAACGGGGGGGGGTGGGAATCCTCCCCCTTAATTTAGATAAATGAATTTTTCATGCAGAGTTATCCGATTTTCTTCCACTTTTGTTTATAGGTTCCTTGTGATAAGGCGCTTCCCTGATTAGTTTTGGGGATTGATTGGTTAACTATAAAGGGGGGGGGTCGGGGGGCTAACCCCCCTTAATTTGGATAAATGGTTTTTTCATACAGAATTATCCAATTTTCTTCATATTTTGTATATAGGTTCATTGTGATAAGGTTCTTTCCTGATTAGCTTTGGGGGTTCATAGGTTAAGTATAAAAGAGGTAACGGGGGGGGTTAATCCCCCCCCCCCTTATTTTAGATAAATTATTTTTTTCATGCAGAGTTATCCGATTTTCTTCAAATTTTGTATATAGGTTCATTGTGATAAGGTTCTTTCCTGATTAGTTTTGGGGGTTCATAGGTTAAGTATAAAGGGGGTAACGGGGGGGTTAATCCTCCCCCCTTATTTTAGATAAATGATTTTTTTCATGCAGATTTATCCGATTTTCTTCAAACTTTCTATATGGGCTCATTGTGGTAAGGGGCTTCCCAGATTAGTTTTGGGGGTTCATTGGTGAAGTGTAAAAGAGGGAAACATGGGCTACCCCCCCCCCCCCTTAATTTTGATAAATCGGTTTTTCATGCAGAATTATCCAATTTACTCCAAATTTTGTATATAGGCTCATTGTGGTAAGGCACTTGCCTGATTAGTTTTGGGGGTTCACTGGTAAAGTATAAAGGGGGGAACGGGGGGTAGTAACCCCCCTTGATATAGATAAATGGGTTTTTTAAGCAGAATTATCCGATTTTCTTCAAATTTTATATATATGTTCATTGTGATAAGGCGCTTCCCTGATTAGTTTTGGGGATTGATTGGTTAACTATAAAGGGGGGTGTCGGGGGGCTAACCCCCCTTAATTTGGATAAATGGTTTTTTCATACAGAATTATCCAATTTTCTTCAAATTGTGTATATAGGTTCATTGTGATAAGGTTCTTTCCTGATTAGCTTTGGGGGTTCATAGGTTAAGTATAAAGGAGGTAACGGGGGGGGGGTTAATCCTCCCCCCTTATTTTAGATAAATTATTTTTTTCATGCAGAGTTATCCGATTTTCTTCAAATTTTGTATATAGGTTCATTGTGATAAGGTTCTTTCCTGATTAGCTTTGGGGGTTCATAGGTTAAGTATAAAGGAGGTAACGGGGGGGGGGGGGTTAATCCTCCCCCCTTATTTTAGATAAATTATTTTTTTCATGCAGAGTTATCCGATTTTCTTCAAATTTTGTATATAGGTTCATTCTGATAAGGTTCTTTCTTGATTAGATTTGGGGGTTCATAGGTTAAGTATAAAGGGGCTAACGGGGGGGGGGGAATCCTCCCCCTTAATTTAGATAAATGAATTTTTCATGCAGAGTTATCCGATTTTCTTCCACTTTTGTTTATAGGTTCCTTGTGATAAGGCGCTTCCCTGATTAGTTTTGGGGATTGATTGGTTAACTATAAAGGGGGGGGGTCGGGGGCTAACCCCCCTTAATTTGGATAAATGGTTTTTTCATACAGAATTATCCAATTTTCTTCAAATTGTGTATATAGGTTCATTGTGATAAGGTTCTTTCCTGATTAGTTTTGGGGGTTCATAGGTTAAGTATAAAGGTGGTAACGGGGGGGGGTTAATCCTCCCCCCTTATTTTAGATAAATGATTTTTTTCATGCAGATTTATCCGATTTTCTTCAAACTTTCTAGATGGGCTCATTGTGGTAAGGGGCTTCCCAGATTAGTTTTGGGGGTTCATTGGTGAAGTGTAAAAGAGGGAAACAGGGGCTACCCCACCCCTTAATTTTGATAAATCGGTTTTTCATGCAGAATTATCCAATTTACTCCAAATTTTGTATATAGGCTCATTGTGGTAAGGCACTTCCCTGATTAGTTTTGGGGGTTCACTGGTAAAGTATAAAGGGGGGAACGGTGGGTACTAACCCCCCTTGATATAGATAAATGGGTTTTTTAAGCAGAATTATCCAATTTTCTTCAAATTTTATATATATGTTCATTGTGATAAGGCGCTTCTCTGATTAGTTTTGGGGGTTCTTTGGTTAAGTATAAAGGGGGGACGGGGGGCTAACCCCCCCTCCCTTAATTTAGATAAATGGATTTTTCATGCAGAATTATGCGATTTTTTCAAATTTTGTATATAGGTTCATTGTGGTAAGGCGCTTCTCTGATTAGTTTTATGGGTTCATTGGTTAATTATAAGAAGGTGAAACGGGGGATGGTTCCCCCCTCTTAATATATTGTCGATTTCTTCATTTTTCGAGGGCTTATTTCAAATTCTTTGAAATAAGAATATAATTTTCAGTTAGTGTGAATAGCCTGTGAGCTCAATGCCGTCAGTTTAACTGGGCAGTTTTCTTTTATTAAATAATTCTTTTAAGCGCTATTTAATGTTGAAAATGGTCACTATAGTTCAGTTACATTAACTTTCAAAGATGAAAACCTATGTCTAGCAATTTAACGATATTTTACGGCACATACTTGACTATATTCTGATGTGCAGTGCACACTCATTATTAAATTTGTATAATTTTTTATGTGTATTTTTTATTTTTTATTCAAAATTTTTATTTTTTATTCTTAATATTAATAGAAATTTAATCCATAGTTTGAATAATCGTATCTCACCTACTGTTGTCATATTAAAAAAAGAAAACCCCCATAACCACACTTTTTAATTGAAAAATATATTTACACGTGAATTACAAATGAGTGAAAATTTAAAAAAAAATTAAATTATTACGTGCAAAGAGCAATTAATGTTGAAAATTATGTCATATTTAAAAGAATGCATTTAAAACGTTTTTTTAAACGTGCATTTAAAACAAATTTTAAACGATTTTCTTATAGCGTCGTAATAAAAATCCTGGAGGTAACGACATTTTTCACTTAACCATTTTGTACAAGCTGATTTTCAAATCTGTAATTGATCTTTAATTATTCCATCATGAAAATAGCCGTCAACTGCGGTGAGAACGATGGATGCGGCCTTGGGAACCAAAAAATTCTTCCAGTCAAAGAGAAATGAATGGCAATACGATTTCAAAAGATTGCCAATGGTCGGAATCATTCAATATTTAGTAATCTGATAACCTTTTTAAAACAGGACAACTTAGCGTGTTTTCAGAGCCTGTGTCGTCTTGACGGGGATTAGCTAGTAGGGGGGAAAAGCTTCTTAGTGCAGAAAGCGTAAACACTGTACAAACTAAAGAAAAGAAAATCAGATAGATGTTACAATTAACTTTTTTATTTGTTTTTATGTTTTTGCAAATAACATAGGAAGAAAACATCGTTCAGAGATAAACGTTCCCCCAGATATAACATGCAAAAATAGTATAATTTTTGTTGTAATTGCATCTTAATAAATAAGGTTAACATTTAATACGAAAATTAATTAATTATAGAAACTTAACTTCAGAGTAAAACATTTAATTAACAAGTTAACAATATAAATATTTTTTGCAAGTATCTTTATTAATAAAATTGTTTAAAATAAATATTACACCATTAAAATGACGATCGTATGTAGTTAAAAATTAAAAACCTATCACTATTTAAAATGAAAGAAAAAAAGATAACATTTCTTTATACACAAACTAAATTTCGTGAAATAAAAGAACTTTTTCTTTTACTTTTTTACACTTACTAAATATCAAGAAATTTCTATTGCTTTTCTGGATGTGCTTTCTGCCTTTTATGCAGAAGAATTTTATTATATTTTCAAATATAGTGGACAGGAATAGCGGTGTTGAAATTAAGGAATCTTCTTAAACCGCATTTATTGTACCTATGGGAAAGTCATAACGTTGTTCAAAATAAGAAAGCTCCAGGCGCATATTTTATATTGAGAAAAGTTATTTTTCTCTAGAGCTCATTCAACTTTTAAGTATTCCTTTAATCTTTTTTGAGTACCTATCTTCGATATATATTCTTTTTAAATACAGAGTGTATTTATTCGATTTTTCGAAAAAATTCTGTTTTATGTTAGTTAAAATTTCTTTATTATTTTTAATTTTTGCGCCAATTTATTAAATGAATCAAATAATATGTACTTCGCGCATTAAATTTGTAATTATGTAAAACACTCTTATGATACTAGATTAATTTTGACGCACGTATACAAATTGGTAAAGAAATCATATGACATGTAAAATTCCTGAATGAGAGAAAAAGTCCGGGTCAGAATTCGAACCCGGGATCCCTTGGCTAAATCTGCCAATGCTTTACCAACTGAGCAATCCCGGACGATTATAACTGAACTAATTCACCCAGTTAACCTTAATGATCACAGCATCTGGTCTGATACCTGAATCAGCATAACAAAATATATCGCAGGTAATGGGACCTACAGTAAACGCAGGAAACGTGATTACAGTAGATTAATTTTGACACAATTATTAAAATTGGTAAAGAAATTATATGATATGTAATCTTTCCGACTGACTGAAAAAGTTCGGGCCCGGATTCGAAACTGGTATCCCTTGGCTGAAACTGCCAATGCTCTAGAAACTCTGTTTGAATCCTGGCCTGGACTTTTTCGCTCAATTGGGAAGATTAAATCTCATATGATTTCTTCCCCAATTTGAATGATTGTGTAAAATTAGGCTAGTGTAATCACGTTTCAAGCGTTTACCGGAGGTCCTATTTCCTGTAATTTATTCTGTTGTGCTGATTCAGATATCAGACCAGATGCTATGCTCACTAAGGTTAACTGGGGGAATTAGTTCAGACGTATTCGTCCGTAATTGCTCAGTTGGTAGAGCATTAGCCGGTTCAGCCAAGGGATCTCTGGTTCGAACCTGGCCCGAATTTTTTAGCTCAGTTGGGAAGATTTAATCTCATTTCACTCCTATGATGTTTTATATTGGGTCATCCAGAAAGTTGTGCGGTTTTAAAAAAAGAGAAGCGCGGTTTCGTCTATAGTTATTTTGTTTAGTGTTGATAAGGAGTGATTTTGAATGATCCAGATATGTAAATTTCATCTTTTCTGCATGCATTGCATACCTTTTTCTTGGGTTGTCGCATAGTGTTTGTTTAAAAAATGCTAGTCAAACTGCTCGTAAAATGTGTGATTTTTACGGACAAAGTGTTTTTTTAGATGACACAGTTAGAAGATGGTTTGGGAAATTTGAGCGCGGAAATTTCAGCCTTGAAGATGATACCCGCTCTGGACGACCATCATCATCCGGAAAAGAGAACCTCTTAAAAGAAGCTATCAAATGATCGTACACTGTATGTTTTAATATATATAGTATGTGTGATAGCTCCTGAACTGTATAACGTGGGTTTTCAGTGATCGTTTCTCTTTAGGGCTCCTGCTTTATAGATGATTTTCTTCCAAAGCGGCATCAACTTCGAGGCTGAACTTTCCGTGTTTAAATTTGTCAAACAACTTTCAATCTGTGTAATCTGAAACAACAGTTTTTCCATATGCAGCACACATTTTACGAGCAATCGGACTAGCATTTTTAAGTTTCTTGAAATAAAAGATCATGATTGACGAAAATGAATTTTGCAGTTCCCCATTCTTAGCCCTGCATTGAAAAAAAACATTATACAACAGCCCAAGGAAGAATTATGCAACGCAAGCAGAAAAGACCGAATTTATATATCTGGGTCATCAAAGGTCACTCCTTATCAGCAGTGGGAAAATAATGTGACGAAACCGCGTTTCTGTTTGAATAACCGCAAAACTTTCCGGATGACCCAAAACAAAGAGGATTTCGTTAGTAACTGTATACATTTGTGATTAGATGTTCATGGAAATGAAATAAATTTCACATCCAAAGCTCATGCATTTCAAAAGTTCAGGCCATACACTAAATAACGATTTCTCTGAAACTTTGACATAAATAAGTCAGAATAAATTAAAAATTAAGTTCTTTCTTAGAAATATTTATGCAACAGACTTTATAACGGCACTCTAAGAAAATCGTTTCAAATATGACGTTTTAAATGTATTTTTTTAAATATGACATAATTTTGAACAATCATTGCTATTTGCACGTACTAATTAAATTATTTTAAATTTTTCATTCTTTTTTCATTGATTATTTGTTCTTAGAGCTTTTTTTGTCCATTTTTATCACAAATAATTGAAAAAAAAAATGCAACAACATAAAATTTTAAGATTCTAAATTCGTTAATGAAATCCTATTTTTTTTTCAAACACACTTTTTTGAAGTATTTATAGTTTGTTCTTCTGGATTACATTGATTTTTAAAAAAATGAAGGAAAAAAATACAATAGTTTTCAACAAATTCGCATTTAAAGGGAGGTTTACTCTGTAAATTAAAAGATAACAGGTTGGAAAAATTACAAACATGTAATATTACTGTTAATAGCATTAAAACTTTCATAAAGACGCATTTTGTGACAATGTAAAACTTAAATGGAATTTTCTTCTCATGAATTGTATTTTTAGATTATGTTTATTTAATATTTGGTACTCTAAATGATTACTTTAAAGAAATGAAGTTTGAGATTTTCTTTTATGTAGCTTAGAACCATTAACGTTTAGTACGACTTCTAATTTTAAACTAGTAGTTGGGGGCCACCGTAATACTTACCCCTCATGGATTTGCATAATATAAAATATGAAAATAAAATATGTGTAAACTATTTATAAAATGCATTGCAATTACAAAATAAAATGTAAACGTATTTTTAGAAGATTTATTCATATAAATAATTTTACAAATCTGTACGCATAAAAATCACCGAACATTCGATTTCTAA
This sequence comes from Maratus michaelseni, assembly GCA_963931845.1. Lineage (NCBI taxonomy): Eukaryota > Metazoa > Arthropoda > Arachnida > Araneae > Salticidae > Maratus > Maratus michaelseni. The sequence continues at coordinate 432,729,165 of OZ007588.1, forward strand.
AAAAATATAAAAAAGATGAACAATAATAATAGACAATATATAACGTATAATCTTATATAAAAAACACAATATAATAAACGATTTAAAACAAATATATATTTTTTATTTATGTGTTTATCCTATTGGTCTGCAAATTGAAAATTGAATTATTAATAATAACATAGGTAATACTCACATTACTATGAACTTACAATAATATTTATTCACATACACAATCAGTGTAAGGTGAACAACTGCAAGAAAGAATATTGAAGTACATGACTGCTAATGAATTATTAATGCTGCCATCTGTGTTTTGAGATTAAAATAGTTATCTGACAGCCGCCCCTGCACATCTTTTTCATGTATACTTCTGTCTTTCAGGTGGTCTGCTATTCCTTCCTTATCTTCAAATTTGTGGAGAATTATTTTTTTTTTCAGATTTTGAAGAAAAGTTTAAAGCATTGAATTCTGGATCTGGCGTATTTTCTGGATTCTGAAAGAACTAAACTAATTACTAAATTAACTCTCTTATAGTCAATAACTTAAGAGGAAATTAAATTTTCGATTTTTTTAGAACATTTTTTATGTAAAATGTATGTTTCATTCATTCCTTAAAAGAAATAATTCCAAAAATTTTTACATAAGCTTCATCAGAACGAATATTTCGAAAGTCTGAAAAAATCGTTCTGGATAACTAAGGGTACTGAAATTTAATTGGCTTTGTCGCAGCATTGCATTCTAAGTTTATACCAAATTTCAAGACTCTATCTCAATTCGTTCGGTAGATAGAGTGTTTAAAATCGTGACTTGATGACGTCATAAACTTTAAATGCTCTATTACTGAATTACGTAAAAGAAACATCCTTATAACTCCAAAAATGTGAATCCTATTAACTAACATTTTACTGCGTCGGAATAAGCGTCTTATTTCCAATTAAAATATATCTTTGAGTTGAAAATTTGTGTGAAATACAGTGTCATGAAAAATCGAAGAGTGTGAAAATGTGATTACATATATCTCGGCAACTAATTATCCGATCTACTTCATTCTTTATGCAATATTTATATTTTTTATTGTCTTTCATATCCACTCCTTAAAATAAAAAAATTCGAAAACTTTTTTATAACTTTTATCAGAACGAATATTTCGAGAGTCCGAAAAAAATAATTCCGGTTAATCGAAATTACTGAAATTCAATAGGCTTCTTCTAATTGTTACATACTAAGTACATAAAAAATTTCAAATTTCTATCTCAATTTGTTCGGTAGATAGAGCGTTTACAGACACACACACAGACAGACGGACGGCATTTTTTTTTTTTCTAAAAATATGTTTTTCGGAATCTCCAATGTCTGAAATGTGTAAATCCGTCAATTTTTTTTTCGATTTTTAAAATGATTACAAGATTTACCGTATACGTATGGTAGATAAGTAATAAACATAGAAATTGGAAACTACTGGAAATACATTCGAGATTTTCACAAATATGATAATTCATTACCTTTCGCCAAAGCTTGTGAAATTTGTTTTGTTGTTATGAAAACTACATACTATTTTTCATTTGTTTACATCTATGAGAAAATGACGTTCAATTACCACGTGAATAATATTAATTAGATACAAAAATATAATTTTACTTCTAGCTGAAAAAGAACTTGTAGAAAGAAAGGCATTTTGATCGATTATTGCATTTTCAAACAGAGGATATTTATATAACTCTACTTGAAATTATAATAATATTTCTATTTGAAAAAGATTGAGGGTTAACGTGTTAGGATTACAAAAAAAACAGAAAATGTGCTACAAATGTCTACATTAACTTTTAAGAGAAATCTACAGATTAATTTGCATCAATGATACATATTTCAATTTGTAATGTATGCTCAAAGGTATTTACTGCATAGCAGACTTTAAACTAGTATTTAGACATAGTAGACTTCATAGTAGTATTTAGACATAGTTGACTGCAGAAGTAATTAAGAAATTGGAGGAACTGGGATAATTAATTATTTGATATTGATTTCATGGTTTAGGGAGATTGCATGTGAATATGTTTATGCAAACTTTTCACACATTGTGAAAATGTCAGACATAGCCAATACAGTCATATATCCAACTTTATATGAATACTCTTCACACTTATAGGAAATGAATGCTACTAAAGGTAGATTATCGAAATTTATATTAATTACAATATGTCCATTTATTTTCTGTTGGCATTCTGTTAACATTAGACCTTTTCTGTAGATGACATTGTAAATCCTAATATATGTTTTTATTTATTTATTTATTTATTTTTAAACTTTGCAATATTGAACAAACTTTTGTGAATAACCTTGTGCTGAATGCCGCCTGTTCCTATTTGTAAGTGTTAAAATATCTGAGTTAAAAACTTATTAGTATTAAAAAAAAAATAACTGTTCTTTTTTTATACTCTTTTAATTACACTGGGTTTTTGAATGTAAAAATGAAATTTGGTAAAAGATTTTTAACGCACTTCTTCATATGCTAGAATTACAAAATTATGTACAAAAGTGTGTTTCCGATGACAATACAACATTTTAATATTTTAGAACGTACATATACATTAATTACTTAATTTTAAGGTATATTTCCGTAATCCCGCCCAGAGAATAAATCATCAAATATTCTTTATGGTTACAATTATGTACAACAAGATTGGATTTAATTATGTGCCAAATCACGCTGACTAAAATCGCCAAATTACTGTGAAACTGCAACAATACAATAGTTTAAAAAACAAAAAGTAAAAATAAAAATAATAAATAAAAACAAAGAGTGTAATAATTAAACAAACTACTCACTTTTATCAAATAACAGTTTAATATTTATTAAATTATGATTACATATTGACAAAACAATTTACAAATTATATATATTTTTTAATAAATTATATAGCTCGCGCTAAAAGAAATCTGTGAAATTTCCATAATAGGGTTCATTGCCCATGTCAAATTAATGTATTGTAACGGAAAATGTTTGGAAAAAACGTGAGTTGTAAATAAAATTAGGCGTTACATTCAAGATGAACATCGAATGACACACTTTATGTAATAAACAAAGAACACATTCTTCTACAATTGCTTCCTATTTCTAATGGAATTTTAGAATTCATACTACATGTCTAACAAGTAAAATAATAACATCAATACAGAAAGTGTCTGTTCAAAATTTAAGAAACAAACATATCTCTAATGAAAAACAAATAAATAGCCTGCATTCATTTATTGAAATAGTCTTTATATAATAAAGGACGTGTATATATATTTTTTAAAGATTAATTTGAGATTTTTTACCCGTATTTGACATCTTAAAATGCACTAGATCAGCTGTAATACATAATTATACAGTTATATTATTAATAACTAGCAAGCTACGCCCGCTACGCTGGTCAATTTCTCTTAACGAACTTTTAATCAAACAAAATATTGACATTTCATAATTCACTTTTATATTTTAACAGAATAATAAGGCTATTATAATTTGTGACTCGTGCTATAGCCAATATACACGTCAGGACACGTCACCCTTATCATTATCTTTTTACGCATGAAGGTTTCACTATGGTGCTCCATTGTGAAATTTGGTAATTTTTGAAATTCAATATTTGAAAAACGGCATAATCATTAGATTTGAAATTTATATCAAGAAAAATTCAATTTTTTACCTTTTAAACGTAGTTTGTCTAACAATTTTCTGACAAATACTTTTCGAGCTATTATTTTTTTCAGTAACTTCAAATGTTTCAGTTTCCGAGATTAATCTGGGGCAACAATTAGAGAAAAGCCCAGTCGTCAGCAACGCATTGCTTTTTTATAAAAGGGACTGTTGGAGCAGGGATTGTCACCATCACATTTGAAATCGGTTCAGTAGTTCCAGAGATTCCATAGAAATTGTAATTTAGAATGATTTTAGAACGCTTTACGCTCATTTCACCCTTTTAAATTTCGATTTTTTTAAAATTTATTCGTAGAGAGCATTTACATCTTCTACGTAACTACATTGCCAAATTTCAAATTTCTAGCTCCTTCAGTATAAAAAAGTCGCAATTTTCGAACATTTTACGCTCCTGCACGCCATTGGGGTTAGTGGCACCGACATAAAATATAGCCTATGTTGGAGAAAGGATTGTCATCATTAATTTGCCACCATTACTTTTGAAATCGGATCTGTAGTTCCAGAGATTCCATAGAAATTGTAATTTAGAATGTTTTTAGAACGCTTTTCGCTTATTTCACCCTTTTAAATTTCGATTTTTTTTATTTTGTTCTTAGAGAGAATTTACATCTTATAAGTAGCTACAATGCCAAATTTCAAATTTCTAGATCCTTCAGTATAAAAAACAATCGCAATTTTAGAACGTTTTTCGCTCCTGCACACCTCTGGGGTTAGTGGAACTGACATAAAATATAGCCTATGTTGGAGCAGGGGTTGTCACCATCAATTTGCCACCATCACTTTTGAAATCGGTTCGGTAGTTCCAAAGATTACCCCCTACAAACAAACAAACAAACAAACAAACAAACAAACAACCAAACAAAAAAGCAAAAAAACAATTTTTACTCCTTTATAATATTAGTATAGATAACTTTTCTCTCTCAAACAAAATATTTACATTACTTCTCCTTCTTTTTTTTTTTTTTTTAGCATTCTTTTGTACGTTTTCTATATTTGACTTAAAATTGATAACACATAGTTTTTATTAAAGAATGCTTACCTATAAAGGTTTTTGAAAGAATAAACTAAAGGTACTTTTTTTACTATCAAATTGTTTTAAAGCAAAAATGTTAAAAAAATAAAAAAATAATAAAAAAAAATAAATAAATAAATAAAAAACACATTTTTTCAAATACAATTTTATAGGAAATGCACTTTAACACGTATTACTTCCAACATAGTTCCTTCGTTTTATAATTTTGAATATAATTGACTTAATATAATTTTTTTCCAATTGTCTATATTAACATTTAATATATATATATATATATATAAGACTTTTTCAAGTAGAAGGTACGATTAAAATTCTGTTGCTGCTTTGAAAAGGTAGATTTAATAGAGAAATAACACTGAGAAAAAAAGACGCATTTCAAATGCATTTCAGAACAGTATCGCTTCGCAGCTGTTACGAATCGAAATGAAAGTCAATATATTACATGGTCAAATGTATATCTTTGTATATAAATTGGATTGTTCACACCTGTCACCAAGATTTTTTTGGCGATATTTCTACTTTTGATGACAGTGTTTGCTTTATTTACAGAACCCATTTCCATAATAACATCCGAAAGTTTATTTAGCCTTTGTTGCTTTTTGTTTGACCATGTAATTTTTTCATCGGTTTGAGATTTTTTTTCGCTTGTTAAAAATTGTGTGAATGACATTGTGACTAACTGAAAGCAAAAAATGTAATTTAGAACATAATATCGTTCATTTATTTTAAATTATAATTAAAAAAGTGTTTTGCAATACAGTAAGAAATATGGAACATCCCAATGCTTTAATGAAGCACAATTAAATTATTAATGAATACATGTTACAAAAAATATAATTTTAAATAGTATAATTATATGTGTTAAAATGTGTACTAGGTAAAAAGTTAAAGCACATATGTTTCACATTAAAGTTATCTACATAAGCAAAAATTATTTATGAAAATCAGTATAAAACACAATTCTACAATATTATGTAGTGAATATACACTGGTGAAAACAATTAAAGGGACAAATGGTTTTTTTGCAATAAAAATAAATGTAATAAAGCAAATAAAACCAAACTTGGCCAAAATATCATCTGATATAAGACCAATATATGGGAAAACAAAAATGGCACAATATGTACCCTAAATAAGGAAACTGGTCACGTTTCCTGCACAGCAGCTGACCGAAACCCTGTCAGTCACAGAAATATAAGTCTAATAGGGTGTATGATCGTCTGTAACAGCTACACAGCTCTCTCATCGGTGTTTAATACTGTTTACCAGAGTTCTTATCAATCCCTGTGGCAATCGCACCCACTCTTGCACCAAGGCACCCTTAAGCAAATCGATGGGCATTGGAGCTCGTCTTCGACTTGCAATTGAGTATCCAAGGGCATACCATACGTGTTCGATGGGATTAAGGTCAGGGGACATCGCAGGCCACTCCATTCGTTGAACATACTGCGATTCGAGGAATTCGTCCACCATCTGAGCCCTATGTGGACAGGCATTATCGTCCATATTACGAAATTTGGTCCATAATCTACGCGGAAAAGTTTTACATAGGGTGCAAGGATCTCGTTCCTGTATCGCGGACCTGTCACAGTACCTCCATCGAACACTTGAAGGTCGGTACGCCCATCTACCATGACGCCTGCCCAGACCATCAGACCACCTCCACCATAGTGGTCCTTTTCGACAATGTTAGAGAGCCGATATGGACTCCCGGGTTCTCTCCAGATGAGATCACGTGTCAAGTCGCTGTCCAGACTGAATCGCGACTCATCACTGAAGAGAACCCGCCCCCACCTATCCTTTGTCCTAGACAGGTGTTCTCAGCACCACGCTAGACGGGCCTTTTTGTGATTCACAGTCAAAGGGATGCAGACTGTAGGGCACCTGGCATACAGGCCACTAGCATTAAGTCTCTGGGTACTGTTATCCGTAAAATAGATGTTCCTGTTGCATTATACAGGGGACGAGATGTTTGTGTCGCTGTCTCGGACCTATACCTTGCGGCTAGAAGTCTCAAATAACGGCTCTCAGCAGGTGTTATTGACCTTTTGTGGCCCTCACCAGGTCGGCGGAGCATTGTTCCTATCTCTGTGAACTGTTTCCACAGAGTGGACACCGCATTTCTCGTAACCCCGAGGTCCTTACAACAGGTAGCCCGCCTCAAGTCTTTCAACTATCCGCCATCTTGTGGCATCATCTAGACGATGACGACTAGCCATACTAACGATGGGTAAACAAAGAAATTCAAAAAACAAGGATTGGGTTATGCTACGATGTTTCAAAACAACATAACGCTACAGGCTTCGGCGAGCAAATGAGGTACCTCTACACAAATGCGATCACAGCGCCACTGCTTTATGACGACACAGACCACTGCTTGGCAGGTGTGTCCGCGAAGAGCGTAACTATCATCTGATACCTCGTTTGCGTATAGGTATAATTTATTTTGTTTCATTTTTTTTTAAATGTTTGTCCCTTTAATTGTTTTCACCAGTGTAACAAGAGCGAGGAAAATAAATTATTTTGAACTACAAGTTTATGGATAAGCTTTTGTTATGAATTGAAAAAATGCAATCTAATAAAATTTATCTTATCTATAAAATATTAAATAATTAGGTCGGTCGAATGATAGAGGCAATGGAAAATGACATGGAAAAGTAATATTTTATTTATTTTATTTTCATGTTTATTCTTGAAAAAATAAGATAAATTTTGATCTGCGTAGTATGCAAAGAAGCGACTGATAAAACGGAAAATAGAGTAATAACACAGATAATATATGATATAACCTAGTTGTATAAGTTTCTTATATTATGACAAAATACAGATCGTCGCTCTAAAGGTAAAAATAATACAAAAATAAGTATTAGAATTCTACACAGTCGAATGCTGTCCAAAATTATTTTGCCTTTCGTGAACACTTCATTAACTATTGAGGGCACGGAGCTCAAAATTATTGTTTTCTTCATTTATGTTATTCCTACGAGCATTTCATTAAATATTTGTTCTGTACTACAAGATTCATAATGATAATTAAAAATTAATCAGCTTACTGAAAATTAACTTTTTCTAATCCATTAATTAACTTTTAAAAAATATATTTTTAAATGTTCTGTGGATTCCAATTTTTAAAATATATCCTCATTTTTTATATTTTACTATTTACAAAAAAATTAATAAAATAATCGTGCATATATTATTTAATACGAGAAACAGTTAAGTAAATGAAACGATGATGCATTTTCATCAAAAATTAATATGTTAACCTTCTATTACCGGCTATAGAAGCTTAAAACCTCATACTTTAAGTACGGCGATATCTTGGAATCCCCCCCCCCCCTACATTGCAGTGACCGAAAACCTTTGTCCAGAAGTGGGGAGAAGTGTTGGGTGTGCATTGGAATCCAGGGTTGCCGTATAATTCCAGGAAGTATTGAGTAGGTTGTTACTTTCGCCAGTTATCCCCATTCTTGATCACTTTCAATGTTATATTTAACACGAGTGCTAGATCACGAGGAATGAATTAGTACGTATGAATAATGAATCATTAGGACAAAGTATTTTGATAATTTTCCTGATCAGCATTGTGAGATACAGTTATTAAAATATTATAGATGAACTCACATTACAAACTGTATTGACAAATCAACTAAAATTAAATATATGTATATTTATTTTCACATTTATAAATAATAATAATAATAATAATAATATATTTATAAACACAATCGATTATGATATAATATAATATTAAAGTTTAAGAGATTTTTTTTTTATTTGTACGTCATATGGTATGTAATTAATTCTAAAACTAGTATTCAGGGCTTTCAGGGGGCAAAAAATTACCAATACTGACTATGAGCATGTACTGCTAACAAATTTTACTTTATTTAAATTGTATATCAGCTTAACAATAACTTATTATGTACTAACTAAAATTTGTTTGTGAATAAATAAATTTATACAGATAAAAAAAAAAAAAAAAAGAATTATGTTACATTATAAGAGTTAAAAATTATTATTAAAAAAAAGTTACACGCTATCAAAACATACTGGAAATGATATGGAGATTCTACTGTCTTGTAGAATATAGACTGCATAGCATTTTTTTCTATAATTTTTACGGACACGCACACACACACACACACACAAAAAAAAAAGAATTCGGTTACAGTAGTTTATGAGTGATTATTGCCGATAGTGTCACTTTCTGTCTAAATTTTTAAACATAAAAACATGATACTTTCGGGCATATTGATGGAAGTGATTTGGAATCAAATAGTTTTTTTTTTTTTTTTTTTTTTTTAATACTTTCCGATTAAGGAATTACATCTTCAGTCATACGCAATTGTTGTCTTATGACGGTAGTTTTTTTCTTTTCCTGCGCTATCGTATGCAGAAATTCGGTTGAAAACTCTAACTTTAACAGAATTTTTCTAAAAAAAAAAAACTCCTGTCTTTACCGAAAGACGAAAAAAAGAACACATTCGATTTTATAGTTTGAAAATACGAGCACTTGATTCATTTTCAAACAAAATATGTGTCAGAATGCAGCCAGTGTGAATTTCAGAACAGCTTTTTTTTTTTTTTTTAGTAGATTACGTGTTATGTAATAAATTCTATTATTACATAAATACACCTCCTTTTCAGGGCGATGAAAAGAAGAAGAAAAAAGCTTTATGGCCTAAGAGCATGTATTATTTACAAATTTTATTTTATTTAAATAATATTCCCGCTTAACTATACCTTAGTAGTATGTACTAAAATTTGTTTGCGAATACATAAATTTATACACACACACGCAAAATAAAAAAAAAAGTTTTTGCATTTATAAGAGAAAAAAATCATTATTTTTTTTTCAAAAAATGTTCCTCTCTATCAAAACGTACCGAAATTGATGTCAAGTGCACTACAGAATATGGAATGCATAGCATTTATTTGTACATTTTTTTACTGCACACACACCAACAAAAAACCCTTAATTTACAGGCATAATGATTGAAGTGATTTGGAATGAAAGTTTTTTTAAAATATAGTTTTCGATAAATGAATTTCATCTTGAGTTATAAGCAATTGTTGTCTCATGACGGCAGTTTCCTTTCCTGAGCTATTATATTTCGAAATTACGTTCAAAACATCAACTTTAATAGCAATTTTATAAAAAACTTTTTCCTTTAACGAAAAACGAAAAAAAAAGCGTTCGAATACATAGTTTCTAAGTAAGAGTGCCTGCTTATTTGATACGTTTGGAAACGATATTCCTAAATTAATAAGGAGTGTTACAGCTGATTTCTACAGAGATCCATAAAATTATTTGAAACTGATATATATTATTCAAATGTATTCTACCTGTGAAATGTGGAGTCTATAGCGTTTATTTGTTAGTTTTTATAAGGACAACCCCCCCCCCCCTCCATGCGCACACACACCAAAGAATAATTCGTTATTTCTATGGGAGTAAAAATCGTTTCGAAGTGAAGAAATAGCATTGTGCTATTAGAATATGGCACAGAATGCTGAGAAAATGATACGACACATTCCACATACAGGATTAGGCAGTAAGAAAATGGCATGGCGCACTCTAAAACCGTCAAACTGCAAAAATATTGTTTTTTTTTTTTTTTTTTTTGGATGGAAGATTTTTTTTTTTTTTTTTGGGGGGGGGGGGGGGGGGTTGGAGTGAGTGTGGGAGTAAATTAGATGAATTGCTATTTATTTATTGTTATTAGAGGGCAATAAATGTGGCAAACGCACAGTTTTAAGGACTTAAAATTTTGTATAATTGTTTTGGGAGGAGTGTGCAAAGGACGAAGTGGATATTTTAGGACTAATAATTTTGATAACCGATTGTTTATTTATTGTTACTAAAGAGCCCCACTTAGAACAGAAGATTTTTTTAATACAGAGTTTTAAATATTTTAAACTTTGTATACTGAGGGGAGCTTAAATTCCGAGGAGAGGGGCTTCTAATTTGGATGATTAATTAATTAATTATTATTATTATTAGAGAACAACAAATAGGTCAGCAGGATTTTTTAAGAGTTCTCAATATCTGAAACTTTTTCTACTGAAGGTGTGTAGGCGTGGGGAGGGAGGGGGGGGGGTTAAAAGGAAGCCGAAATTCCGTGCGGGGAGGGAGGGGGGGTTCATTGAAGTTATAAAAACAAAAATATGGTGTATGGTGGATATTTGTGAAGGGGGGTGGGGGGCGCATAGTCTAGATTTCATGGTACTTTGCTATTTTTAAATAATAATGTGAAGGAGCACGGGAAAGTTTCAATGTGTGTCTGTTTGTTCTATTTTTTATTTATGTATGGTTCTAAAGGAACCAATTTAGCTCTGAAAAGAGCTGTTTGTTTTTAGCCCTGAGAAGGACTGTTTAGTTTTAATTGATGGAGAATTTAAATTAAATGAATGCGAATGCAGAGATTTGTATGGAGATGCATGGAAAATCTTTTAATTAAATTGGAGTGAGTTTTGATGATTTTTACTGACTAGAAAATGCTGCATTTGTATGGAATTTTGCGAAACAGTTTTTATCTATGCATAAAGCAACGTTGCACTTTGTACATATTACTTTTACACGCCTTTGTAAACCTTGTTTAGAGCATACAACACATCTTCGGTATTTTTTCTCATCCAAAGGCCAGTGGCCTGCAGATGAAGTACTAGTTACCTCAGAGGAAGTATCAGTTTCTGAAGTAACAGTTTCTCTTTTTTTTACAAGCATTTTAATTAGTGACATACGGAAGTCTTTATGGCTTTCAGTGCTTTGTGATAGAATGTACGCATTAAGGACAGCAATGTCCAGCAAATGGAGAAATAATTTTTTTGTCCATTTTAATGTGCGTCGTTCGAAGGCATAGCTGTTTGCCATCCTGTCACTCAGGTCAACAAATCCCATATTTTCATTGTAGTCAGCGATTATTTTCGGTTTTTTTCCATCGTTTGAAACATTATGCTCTGTGGGCTTGTGCATGCTGCTTAGCATATAAACGTCTCGTTTATCTTTCCAGCGTAAAGCTGTAAGTCCATTTCCATATCGTATAAGAGTTTCTCCACGCTTTAATTTAGGTTGTGATATACACTTAGGGAAACTCTTCCTGTTGTTTCTGACAGTGCCACAAGCATTGATGTGTTTGTCCTTTAAAAGATCACGGTAAAGTTCAGGAGACGAAAAAAAATTATCCATGAACAATTTATGCCCCTTTCCTTTGATAGTGTCAGCCATAGTACTAACTACATTATATGATGCAGAATTTTTATCTGTTTTCTTTTTATCGTTGCCCAGATAAACTCTCATATCATACGTGTATCCTTTTTTATCGGCAATCTTGTACATTTTGATTCCCCATTGTTTTCGTTTTTTAGGAATATACTGCCTAAATGCAACACGACCTTTAAATTTAACAATTACTTCGTCTACAGCAACCTCTTCTGTAGGTTCATATGGTTGTTTGAAAAGAATATTCAAAATATTGAAAAGCTTTCTCATTTTCCACAATCTGTCATAATTCAATGACTCCTTGGACGGTTTTTCATCATTATTGGTGAAGTGCAAAAATTTTAGAATTGAAATAAACCTATCCCTAGACATGATTTTTCTAAAGAAAGGCGTTTCAATCATTTCATTTGTAGACCAATAATCATGAATTTTGTCTTTGTGGATATGACCCATAAGTAAAACAGCACCTAAAAATATTTCTATCTCTTCAGGTGTTGTTTTTCTCCATTCTGGCGAATGCTTTCTTTTACCGTTCTCCTCTGGTCTTAAATCAAACACTTGTTCGGCATATCTATTTGTCTCCATGCTTATCAATTCTAAGACTTCGTTTGGAAATAGAACTTTAAAATAATCATATGCATTTTTAAATTTTGAAACATCAATGCATATTCCAGGATTCCCAGTAAATTTCAAAATGTTTACTTCATCATTTTCACTGGCTTCATTCCATTCAAATACTTCCAATTTAATAGGTATTTCCACATTTTCTTCGTTTAATATCTCGTCAGCAGTACAATTGAGAGATTCAGTGCCGAAACTAGCCATTTTGGCGCCCGGGGCAAACATGGATTTTGGCGCCCCCCCCCCCCTCCGCAAAGAAAATTTCCAAAGCAAATTTTTTTTCTAAGTTTCTAAAATTTAAAGTATATAATCAGAAAATCTGTAATACTGAACTAAATAATCAGCTTTGTCAAATACTGACTCATTAAAACCTTGAAAATGGAATCGAAAGGAACCATAAAATATTCCGCTTTATACAAGTTTTCATCTTAGGAAGTATAGTTATTGATATTCTCAGGGGCGGATTTAAGGGGTCGCGATGGTCTCAAAGGGCCCCCAAAATCCTCTTTTGAGTTCAACGAGAAAAATTATTTTTTGATCAAAGGATTTTCTTAGCACTTTTTTTTTAATTAGTATTGCTTCATAATTTTCATGTAATTTAAATAGAATATTTTTTATACCATTTGCAATTCCCAGAAATGTTTTAGTTATGTTTAAATGTTTTTCCTAGTCTTCTTTTCTATTAGCAATTATCAGAACTGTGAACGGTTGTGGAGGGTTGGGGTGAGACTCAAACTTGGATCTGAGCTGAACGGAACCCTGTTACTGTTAGAGACTTTTATGACGATTTAATTACACAGATTTAGAGTCTAATTAAATCAGATCTGATAAATCTAAATCTGGATCGTGACACTGGGGCCCCTGATTTAGGGGTCCCCCACACTTGGTATGCTGTTTACATAAAGCTGATATTCAGAATGCATTTGACTTTGTTACTGATTATAATCGATATTTTGCATTTTTAGAGTATGATAAGATTAAAAACAAAAATAAATCGAGCTTGATTATTACAGGGGCACACGATGTATTTGTCCCGGAAATTTACATCTGGATCTAAAAAAATATTTACAGCAAAAGAATGGGGCGGCAAAACACGTAAGAATGGCAAAAAGACGAAAACAATTTTTTTTTTTTGCAAAGACGACTTTATTAGCCATGGCACCCTGTGCGAGGTTCTTTTCTGCGTCTCTACAAATGCTATATTCTTAAAAAAAAGGGGGGGGGGAGGAGAGGTTACTATTTTATCTTGCATATGTTTCATCTCCTTAGTTTTTAGTGTCGTTAGTAATAGCCAACCTCGCGCCCTTTAAAGCCGGATTTGTATGTAAAAAAGTAATTGTAACAAATGGTATGGCGGCATTTTCATTTATCTGAAAATAGCCAAATGACGAGAAAATAATTTGGGAGAATAAAGACTGGGGCGGCTGCGGTTTTATTAGTCATAGCAACTTGGGTATGGTTTTCTCCCTGCACCCCTACAAATGACATTCTTTTTCAAAAAAAAGGTTTTAACAAAGAGTTTTATTTTGCGTATTTTTCAAATTATCCTTTCAAATATTATTTGTTTTTAGTATCCCAAGACCCAAGAAGTCGCCCAACCTCGCTCCCTCTAATAATACTAGATTGGATCTGGATGAAAAAGTAATTTTAGCAAAAGTAACAGACCGGCATATTCCAGTTGCCGCCAAGGACGGCAAAACGCTTAGAAAGCTTTCGCAAAAAGACGAGTAAAAAAATTTTTGGAAGATAAAGCCAGGGTGGCGCCCTGTACGAGATTTGATTTTTTACTGTACCTTTACAAATTCTATACTTAAAAGAAAAAGATTTTACTGAGAATTTTACTTTGGGCATTCATCCCCCAATTTGTGTTTATTGTCCACGGCAGTCACCCCTCGCCCATGACAAAATGGAAAAAGAAAAAATGCCATTCTCCAAATTCTCTCCCAATTCTCCATGCTGTGAGAAAAGGGAAAAAACAGAACAGCCTTCCTGGAATATTTTTATCTAATAGAAAGGTCAAAGTGAGGGAACCGTTTGCTAATTATCCATGCTGGACAGTGCAGTACCGTATCCAGACGACGTTCAGTGTCATATACAGACATGAGTAGGGACTGACCTCGAAAAATGTTAGTGATTCTCCTAAACCACAGGAAGAGATTTAAATGATAGACGGTATAGACGGGATATATTTGGAATGGGAGAAAGAACATAGCCTAAGAGAATTCCTTTTTTATTCATTTGCTATCTTGTATTGTAGACGAATCTTTTTATCTATTTGTCTATTTTAATGCATTTGGTTCAGTTTTTCTTTTGGATTTTCCGGCTGCGAGACTTTTTATACAAATTTCATATATATATACATTTCTATATCAAACAACACACAAAACCTGCATTTGGCGCCCCCTTCGCCTTCTGTTCTGCTGGCGCCCGGGGCTCGTGCCCCCTCTGCCCCCCCCTAGTTTCGGCCCTGGAGAGATTCCTCAAGATCATCAAATTCACAATCTGAATCACTGTCAGCATAATTCTCTGCATCGCATTCATTCATAAGCTTTAGAATCTCAGCTTCGCTGAGACCCTTAAATCTGGGAGCCATAATAAAGAAGATTTCGTGATTATAAAATTTTCTCTAGCAAAATGCGCTCCTCTTTTCAAATCTACTGATAATGTATTGACGTGTTAAAAGAAGCTTTCGCCAAAATACTTGTTTTTCTCCCCCGAAGAATCGCCAACTGTAAAAATTGACCCCTCCGTCCAATGTGGGTGGGAAACTTTCTCCGGGAGAGTCGAAACTGACAGCTGAGTAATGACTTTTTCCTCGAAAAAGGGGGTCGGATGCCTTGGTAAGGAGTTTCACCAGCGCCGTACTGAAAGGATATTTCGCTCTCGGTGAACCATCTTACCAAGCCGTACCGAACAGGTTAATAGACATTATTACCAATTTAAAAATGTGTATAAATCTACAAATCCTACTTAATTAACTCTAAATATCTTTTTTAATATATAGTAAATTTCATATCATTTCCAATTTGATGAATATTTCGTTTGAATCGGACCAATTTTAAATGCAAAATCTTTCAGTTCTACTTCCCATCGCTAGGGGGCGTACTCTGATTTAAATAAAACTCTTTCCGTTCAAAACTCCGGCACGTGTTCCTGATGCCTTCGACACTGTATAGCAGGCATTGCAAAATATTTTAGTTCCACTTTCTACCACCAGGGGTCGCCAAATCTGCATCTTAATTAGTTATCTATCTCTTAGTTAGTTCGTGTTAATTTGAGTGAAATAATATTCGTTGAATTTGGATCCATAGAACCCGAGGAAATACCCCTGGTGATTAACGTTCAGAAATAGTGGTAACCAAGGTCTGCAAATGTGATACCGAAATTTATCTAGCACCTTAAAGACCTGAGAAGAATGTTAGAAAAGTTTCGTTTGAATCAGACTAATAATGAACAAGTTTTGTTTCGAGAGGCAGGGGCAGGGAGAGTTTTTCGATAAAAGCATTAAATTCTGACCGGATACTGCCCTTCAGCCTCAAAATTAAACCAACGATCTTTAACATTAAGAATTATCGTTAACTTTTGAAACAGAAACGAAATGACACTTTTTTTTTGCTTTGATATACAAATACAGTAAATTATCGTTGCCAATTTCTGAAATCAAATATATAACTGACGTCACGTAAATGAAAAAACTCTAAAAACCGCATAAAACAAATCGCGGAAAATTATAAAATTGTTGTTCAAATTGCAATCAGCTGATGAACTTTTCATCCGCCGATCAAAGTTCCCAGATTGGCGTCCATCTGTGCCTACAGTCCTCTCAGCTACCTATCACCAGTGTCTTCCAACGGTGTTTGACTTCCAATGGGCAATTTGTGACGTCATTTGAAACAAAAAAGCTGCAAAACACGAAAAAGCGTTAATAAACGTTAAGAAAAAAATCTAATCAATTAATAATGTGATAATTAATAACCCGAACGTCCCTTTTAAAATCATTATTTTTGAGGAAAATCATTCTATTTTTTGTAAGGTAAGGTTTTTATAAAGAATTATCAACTCTTTTCAAACTAATAAAAGGAAAAAAAATACGATTCTGAGCATGACTGAGGAACGACAAAATGGAAGCAACCAATGAATCAGTCAAACATTCTGGGCAAATGTTCTTAGTGTCGAAAGAAAAAATTCGCCAAAAATACAAAAACCGCGGTACGTATTCCGCATAAACTTTCTTGAAAAGAAGAGTAAATTTTCTATATTGGACTAAAAGATTGGAATCGGATTCCTGTTACTAAAACGAAAAAATCGCAAGCAAAACGTGCAAAAACACTAAAAGTTACATAAAAGTTTTTTAAAACAAGCTATTCAAAGATTCTAAAATCGTACTTCGAGGTGCAAAACTACATACATAGAGGTACCTTCCCACCAAAATTTGTAGCTGTGCATGCTGTGGTCTTTTGAGAAAACAGCTGACAACCACACAGATACACAAACTTCCTTCTGTATTATAGTTAGACATGTATGAGAGATTAAGTTAACATTACCTTTATAAAGTTAAAAAGATAGGCTTTCTTTAAGACTTTCTTTCTCAAAGAATATATATATTAATGAAGCAAAATGTTTGGGAGTCAGTCTGTCTATCTGTCTGTGTACGCTCTATGAATAATTTGCGATAGAGTTGCGATATTGGGCATGAAAGTATTCCATGGTGTGCTCGAGAACATCTCAAATACATATTTTTCAAAATTCGATTCAGATTTTTTTTTTTTTAATTATGCTTTAACTGGTTTTGTACCTGATTTTCTAAATATCGCAAAATTTCAGTATTTACAGAAGACAATAGAACAAAAAATGCGCTTTCTAATAAAGGTCATGAAACGCTTCAACACTTCCAAATAGCAACGTCCAGTAACAGTAGTGAATCCAATTTTATGTTCGTTCGTTGCTCTACTTTCACGAGCTCCGACATGGTGAAGTTACACTGTTATAACAAACCGGATGCACTTAACATCACACGGAAGATAGCAACGTGAAATTGTACAGTTTTACAAGACGAAGTGTAGTCGTGCTTTTCACATCATCTGCGGACACGCAGCGTCATCTATCTGCCGGTAATCTAACCAGTCCGGGCAATTTTGGGATGGACTGTATATGTCATATTCATCGAAAAAAGCATTGCGTCCTTCTATATTAGGGTTGATGAGTACATTTTTTTTTATCTGTATGTGCAAAGAATGGGTTTACTAATAGCGATCAATAAAACGACAATTGAGTTTTTCTCATCAAGCTACTATATTTTTACCTATTTTAACAATTTTTTTTGTTTATATAAGATATAAAAGCTTGTGGCGAATCCTTATTTTAAAACGCGTGCGTACATCGTTTAACACTTTGCACAATACGGTATTGTGCGTCGTAGATTCATCTGAAGCAGAAAAACAATAAGAGATGTAATTTTT
The DNA here is from genome assembly GCA_963931845.1 of Maratus michaelseni. NCBI lineage: Eukaryota > Metazoa > Arthropoda > Arachnida > Araneae > Salticidae > Maratus > Maratus michaelseni. The sequence continues at coordinate 432,747,185 of OZ007588.1, forward strand.
CCAACTGGGCGAAAAAGTCCGGGCCAGGATTCGAACCAGGTTCTAAAATTTTTTCTTAAATTTGTTGGCGGTAATTTATCCGAATTTTTTTGTGTTATCCTCTAATATGGTAAGCGTCGAAAATCATAATAATATTACATTGTCATAGGATTTAAGACAGTACGTAAAATTTAACTTCGATCAGACATTTGAAAGTGAATTAAAATTCGAGTACCAATTTTAAACTGGAAAGACGATCGTTGCAAGTTAAATGAAACCTTATTATTACCAAAAATAATATAATTTTTGTTAAAATAAATCAAAGCCTCAAATACTTACAAAATAAAACATATGATAAAATACAATTATTTTAACTAATCTGAAACTTAACTAATAAAATTTAAGTCAATCGTAATAGTTGTACGATTTTTTTCAAAGCGCAGATACCTTGAAATAAGTTTAAGTGCTTTATATACGACCCCTGAAAGCACGGGTGAAATCATCTGTTTTGAGATGCAAAAAAGTGGTATAAGTCATGCATTTCAAAGTTTCATAATTCGGTCAATTTTAATGTTAGATGAGTGGGACTTTTTTTTATCTTACTTGTTAGTGTCGCAGTAAATTTTTACTAAATATCACTTATAGGACCGGGGGACTGTCTAAAGATTTAAATTTCGAAGTTTTTTAATAAATGTTTTTCTTAACCCAAATCGCTTTAAAAATAATTCTTTACCTTATTTAAACCATTTTTGTAATTGGAAGTATGCATCTAGGACCAACGGTTGCGAAAATAAAGGTCGGTCAGGTTATACGTGGACACGCTGTATATATTTTGCTTTCTTCATTGTAACTGCTTAGTTAATACTGTATAGTTGCCATATTAAAGACAATGACAGAATTATTTATATACATATAACTGTATAACATGATATATCATACATATAGATATAATATATTATATTCATTGATATAGTATATTTATATTAAAGAATATTTATATTATATTCATTCTGGTGAACATAAAAATTCGCTGGAAATAAAACTACTACTTTGATATCAGTTATTGATAAAGGTCATCATTTTGATGTTATGTGTTTAATAAATGTATACTAAATTGCTCTAATATTTTAGTCTGCTGTTATTTTATTTATAATTTGTAACGATATTATGTAATTATTAAGTGTACATTAAATTATCGTTTTGAACATTATTGACGATAGAAAGGCATTCACTGCTGAAAAAAAATCAATTATAACAGTTTTTCAATAAATAAAAAATGTTTTTTTTTTATATTTTACTTAGTTCATTCATTTTACTTAGAAAATTCAGATATATTTAATCTAACATAATTTTATTATTCTTCCATAACAAGGCGTTGCAGTTTTGGGAAACAAGCGAATCAACTTGCTCCTTCTTTTGTATAACTAAAGACGATAAATCATATATTTTAAATTTATTTCCATATGTTTAAAATAAATATTATATATCATTTTAAACGAAAATTATCTTAATAATAAATATAATTAATTCTCGATCGATGTGCTAGAAAAAGTTGCCTGTAAAAAATGTTTCTTATTCTTTACTCTTTATCCAAATGATTAAAAGTCATTATGTTAAGAACAAATACATTCAATCATTTTTTTTACAGATTTACATATAAGAAAACAAGTTCTCATAATTTTTTAATTGTAGTTATTCATAGTAAAGCAGTTAAATATTTATTTTTACATTTCTTAGATGACTAATTAGCTCTGGTAAATGGAACGTGAAATAAATGTCACAAAAAATTACAAAAATAAGGCTTCCGTAGAGAAATAATTACAAGATAAATGAGCATATTTAATTTGAATTCACACTTTGCAAGTATCCTATAAATAACTTTTGGTGCAATTAAGTCCTTATTTTATATATGAATAAATCATTAAATATGATTTTCCATTGATAATTTTTAAGTTGACTTATAAAGATTTATTTAAGTGTTATTGTTAATAAGTTTCAGTGAATTGCTGAATCATATACTTAGTAAATGTTCGAAAATGCTGTGATTTTTTTTTCATGTAATTTATTTCATTCATTAAATTTTATTTTATTTTGGGAAAGAAATACACTTCTTTAGACATTAGTAAGTCTATTTGTAACTTATGTAAATTTATGATACATTATTTTAAAATAAAGCTTTTTTTTAAGGTAGTGTCAACAAAATTTTTTATTAAAGATGATTATTATAAGGAACAATTTTGTTTCTTCAATTTGATATATGTTTTGAGGAACAACATTATATGTAGTTAAAACATCATAAAATTTACCCTAAAACTCAATAGTATTCTAGACGTAAGTCGCAAATTGTTAAAACGGAAACTAAACATGGAAATCAATAATGTATATTAGAAAAATCGACCCAAGATAAATAATTTACACAGGCAAATACTGTAAAAATTTGCCGCAATTTTTCCAGTCATTCAACCGTTTTTATAGATAACGGTTCCTTAAACGTAAATTTATCTCTATCCTGACCAATGAGAAATCGCAATATTCAAATTGTAATTTTTCCAACTAAGTGAAAGAGTGTCCATGCCGGAATTCGAACACATGACCTTCACTTATGTTGCCAATGCTCTTCCAACTAAGCTATGCTGGACAAAGTTTCATTCAAACAATCTTTTAGCATTGAAATTTGGCCTGTTATCCGAAACAGTTCAACAGAATAATCCGCAGATAAAGAAACTCTAATAATCGTTAGATACCTAATTACACTCATTTAATTAAAAAAAAATCTTATGATTGGAAAATTAATCATACGAATTGTATTTTTTTAAACAAAGTAAGAAATCGCGCAGGCCGGGATTCGAAACCAGGATCTTGGCTTGAAAACGTATATAACCTATTTATTGCCTGAATATATATTTTTTTTTCAAGCGTATTCTTGTAATTGGTCAGTGTCTACAATGTCGATTTTATCCTGTGATTTAATAGTCATTTTATTTGCAAAAAGTTTTATGATATATACGTATAAACATATGTAATAACAATTTCTAATACACATACTGAGGGACGAATGCTTTGCTAAATTGCGTAATATAGTTTATTTAAAGTTAATTAAAATGTATCAAATATTAATAGAATTTGTATAGTTTTCATATTTATAATGTATATGTATTTATGTGTTAGAAGTATATTCGGAATACTTTACATTTCATTAAAATATGGATCCAAAATTTAATATCTCCTACAAATATTTCAATCTAAATGTACTGGGAAATTCACCGATTCAACGATTTGCCTTTATCTTTTCGTATGGCCAAACTTCAGTTTTAATTTTAGGAGTTCCAAATTTTGATGGGTATATAAATAGTTGCACTCGCCTCTCCCACAACCTAAAGTTATGTTTCTGCATGAAAGTGTCCCTATTCCACACGTAATAGCATAGTTTCAACTTCCGAATATTTGATATTAATACAAAATTGTTATTTAATATCGAAATAGCTAATAGTTTAATATCAAGCTTTATATTAAACTAGCAATTAAAATTAATCGCCTTTTCGTCTTAATATCTAAACTGAACAAAAATGAGCTTTTATTTGTGTACATAACGTCTTTTATTATTTATAATAAAAATTAGATGATAATAGTTCGTAAATTAGAATCAATTGTATCTAAAGATTTGTAGTTTTTTTTTTTTTTTCAATTGCTTACTTAAAATAATTGTGTACACAATTTATTACAGAACATGGACTACAACATCAATCAAATAATTATTCTTGTTAGATTTTCGTTAATCATTTCCAAATTTAAGAATAATAAAATTACACATCTGTTTATTATAATGTGTTAATTTTTTAAGAGTGTTTCAATTCTACGAATGTTTCGTACACTTTAATGAAAGTATTTCATTTTTCAGACATTGCAAATTCAAGCAAAAATAAAATTTTAATCTGAAAAAAAATTATAAGAGCATTAAAATATTTTTTATTTATTACTAAAATTTTGAATGTTTCAATAGTTTGAAAACGTCATTATAAAAATAACATATAAGTTACTAAAATTGTATTTATGTATTAGTTATCTATGATAAATTAAGAATAAAATCAAATGGAAAAACTTTACATCAATAAAAAAGCATACACACAGTTATTTTTAATGTTATTATCATTAAAAATATATTGTTCATTTTAGAAAGGGGTTAATATGAGAAGTTTAAAGGGGGATGCTAATATAAACCATATATTACGTTTTACACATTCCAAACGCTCGACTTGTAGTGTGTGTTGGAACTTTCAACATATAAAACAGCCGAAATGAAATATTTTTTTCGAAAAAATGAAACATTTGTTGCATTAAGTTATACTGTTTGTATAAAAAAAATAGTTAAAATCAAAATTAAAAATTAAATTTTTTTTAAATAGGAACTGTAAACAGATATAAGTACTAAAAAACGAATTTTTAAATTGAATTAATTTTAAAATCCTGTATACATGTATGTATTATTTCAAATTATATTAAGACTATTTACGTTTCCTTATATATCACCATTATTATTACTTGACTTGTATCTATATCAAGTAGACTTTCTATTTTGCAAATTAAGGTATTAATAATTTCTAATATTTCTACAGCTATCGCATTTCTTTCACTATATTTTACTTCAATGACTTTATTTGTAGTTGTATAAAAATAAAAGAAATAATATTATATAAAATATTATTATTATAAGTAGAATAATTGTATAATAAATTTTTATATAAATCAGCTAAAGAGAAAATTTTCCAAGAAAAAGGAATTTTGAAAACACTATAAAGAAGATGCATGTGTTTTTCCTGTTTCTTCCAAATACATATTATATAATAAATATTGCCAAATCTATTTTTGACACTTTCTGAGTAAATTAATTTATATTGATTCATGTCAAGTAAACTCTACTTATTAGCAAATATTTTTTAATAAAATTTGCTTTAAATGTCCCAACGTTGAAGGTACATAAAATAAAAATAAAATATGTATATAAATGAAATTGAAATAAACATGAAACAAAATAATATATATGAACATATCATAAAAGAAAATTACGAAAGAAGTCGTTAATTTTTTTCCTTTGTTGTTTTAATTTGTATTTTACTGATTTTAAATTTCTGAAGATTACATAAAACATAATAAATTATTACATAAATTATTACATTATTACTTCATTCATAGTAATACATATAATCATCTGCTATTTGTTTTCTTTTTTTCTGCTATCATTTTTAGGTGAATTCGTAATTATATAAAAACGTAGCATCTATAATCGTCGTCTGCTCCGTCCGTCTGTCCATCTGTCCTCATATAACAGCGGAAAAACTACCCAACCGTAAGGTTTGAAATATAATATATATAATCGCTGCAGAATTTTGCCCAGTCATTTCAAATTTTATGAAATTGGAATCAAAACTTAAAAATATATTAATAAATGTTTTCTTCATACTATTAAATCCTATCATATGTAATTAGTTCAATGATATCCCATGATAGGGAATTATTCAAAGTTGCGATGGTGATTACGTCACATTTAAGATGGAGTCATATTATTTCCGTATTACTAAATTTAATAACCGGATTTATATAATAAAATTGCTTAAGTATAGCAATCATATAATCTACCCACAGTTTTTTGGTTTCCAGATAAATAGATATTAAATGGAAAAAGAGTCTAAATATGGATTTTAAGTTCGGACATTTTCAAAGCTAAGCTTAAGTTTCCCATTGGAATTTTCAGTATATGTCAATAAAAGATAAAATGTTACCAACTTCAAATGTACTTATTTTATGACGGAAATTAATCATACCATAACAACAAACGATATATTTACTTTCACTGAAATAATAACATACCGAACAAATCTAATTTGTCACGTTTGACGTACAATTTTCACCTTGTCATAAAAACAATGCAAGTAGTATTAGTCCAAATATGTTAAATATCTAAGCAATGTTTGTTTTCATTTTAAACATTTAATAAAATACTAAATACAGTTAATTTTCTATTTATAATTCACAGAAATTCTAAATCATTAAGTGTAAAAGCTTCATATGATTCATTAAATGTTTTTTTTAAATTATTATTAATATTTCAATCAGCTATTAAATTTTTATCCATTAATCAGTAAACAGTTTTATAAATACGAAAAAAAATCTAATTTAAAGAATAGAACAATTAAGGAATAAATAATGTCCCTCTTGGATAAATTGCATACCTAATTTTTTTGAAGAATTCCACAAAATTGATAAAAAGTAATTCTCCTCCGAAATCTTATTCTTTGAAGTTTAATTTTATATTTTTTACTTTTGATGCTGTGTCTCCTAATAAAAATATAATAAATGAATGTTTTTATGCGATTTTTTCTGATCAAAAATGCTATTATAATTTTCTAAAAAATCTTAACGGGATATTAAAATTGCCCCCACGCAAATAAAGAAAAACTTTTATTAAAGATGCAGGTATTTTTTAATTCAATTTTATTCATTTTAATCATTTATTATAAGAAAAATATTTTTTTCATAATTAGTATTTTAATTCTTATCATGATGTAAATAATATATATATATATATATATATATACGAAAACATTGGCATTTCTTTTTGTATTAACTAGAGAAAATGTATGTTATTCTAAATGAAATATTATATTTTTCCTTTTTCTCCCCCAATAATCAGATTAAAGTTTCTCAGAAACTTTTATTGAAAGACTTTTATTTTCTTTAACCAACCGTAAGATAAAATGAAATAATGAAAGAAATTTTTTTTTCTTGTTATACCTTTACGATTTCTTGTTACTTATCAGAAATCAAGAAATTTGTTCATCAGCAGAGAATTACGTTTAATTTATTTCATTTTCTGCTTTTATTTTTTTGTAAATAAAGTATGTTTTTTTTTAAATTAAAGATCAAGCACACGAATAATAGTTAATTTAGCCAAAGATTATATTATGTCACTTTATTTATAATTATGTTTGTTTTTACATTATGAAAACAAAACAATTTTTCAAATTAAAAATTTCATACAATTTGAAATAGAAAAGATTTTGTTTATGCAAATACCTTCTAAACTAAAATAAATGTACTTCCTCCATATTGACTACACAAAATCTATACAAAATAATTTATACATTGTATTTCCTTCCATTATATCAATCATATCTATCACTGGGTTGCTTTTATATAGCACAACCATTTCATTCCTGATGTTACATACTTATTGTAGAATTTTGAGCAATGATTTTGTTCATTTCTTCGAGAAAACTGGGCTTCTTAGTTAAATATATAAATAAATAATGAAGATATATATATATGTGATATATATATATCTGATAAGAAGAAGATATATATATATATATGTGTAAGAACTGAGCGTCAGTGGGCCGATTGTCACCCCTAACTTTTATTAGTATTTTTTGTCTAATAAGAATATTAATAAAATTTATGCCAAGAATACTAATAAAATTGAGTGGTGACAACAGTCCCACTGGCCCTCTGTTCTTACATCCCTGTATATAAGCATATATATGGACGATATTATAATTCACCGAACACAAATGTAGAAAATGAAAGATGAAATCTGTTATGATAAAAATTTCTTCATAACTATTGAAGATACATTTTTTTTCTTTTCAAAATAAAAAATACCGGTTATAAAATTATGAATTAATACAAAATAAATATTTTCTAGAGATACTGTAGTTCTTTCAAGTAATAAAAAAGCTGCTACGAGCATGAATACTGCAGTTGAGTATACATGAGTATAATACTGAATACACATGACGCATGTCATGCATGAATATACATGAGCGTAATACATGAGCTAAATATTTAAATACAAGTTGATGTAAAAGTTCCATGATGAAATTACAGATTTACACATAACAGTTACATGTGAATTTCGATACACATTTTTGGGATGTGCATTCGATATTGTTTAAAAGCTCTATCACTCATTTGTTTTGGCACTTTCCTGAAATATTTCATTAAATGGCGCTGTCCGCGCGTGCACTTTACACTTATTGAAATTATTTTTTTAATTGGTTCCATAAAAATACTCGCATGAAACAGGAATTTCAGTAATATTAATGAGGAGGTAAAATAAGAAAATAAATGTTTTTTTTTTAAATCTATAACCCACTTATCGTGTATTTTGCTGCAAATGAAGATGCAGAATCTAAGTAAAATATAAAATGTCCATCCAGAAACAGTGTTTCAGACTCATGAACCATTGGTTTTAAAACCTTTCCCTGCTTACAAATATTGTTGTGTTTTCCTTTTTTTAATAACAATAAAATAAATTACCCACGAGAAGACATACCGATCCACACTAAGAAACGCTTTGTTTAGGTTGCTCAAATTAAACCGATTGTGTATAGTATTTTCGTGTTTGTTCACGCAAAATTTATTTATTGGATTCACCTTTTTCACCAGAAATTGATAAATTAAATATAATTTCATAAGATAATAATCATTTTCTATATTTTTCTTAGCGCAATTTCATTTACAAAGACCAACTGCTTTCACGACAATATTCTTTTGTTGTTGAAGAAATCTGATGACAATCAATTTTCTTTTATTTTTTAACCTCAGCTTTGCATGTAACGGCATATTGTAGCTTTTTATACCTTTTTAAACTTTAGAATTTGTTTATTCTAGCAGGGGATTCTTTTTTCAGAGATAATATTTCTCACATACCTTTTTTAAGTAGCGTTGAGTATTTTTGCTCGTCTTAATTTTTTAGCATTTGTTTTCGAAAGATCACTATATTTCATTTAATTATTTCCTAGTCCAGACAACAATCCATTTGAAAAAGGCTGCTTCAATTTTTTAAATTTTTTATTGAATAAAGAATTTGAAAATTTTCTCAAAAGGGAAATAATTTCAGCTCTTACATCCAACTCCAATTTAGGAGGCATAATTCGGTAAAACACATACTTCGTTTAAAAATTGAAAGCTTTAACTATTTCAACGACATAACATATTAAACCAATTTTACAAGCTGCAAAATAATTGTGACATACAAAATCAATCACGCTAGCTTCGCATCAACCCGTATTAATAAACAAGTAGTCATAATTATAGATTTAAATTCATTGAATTTATTGCAATTTGCAAAATGTTTCATAACTTGTTGCTGTCAATAAACGTTTACTTGTAAGAACAATAATTTGAAGTACCGTGAATATTAAATTCAAATTCAATGTTTTCAAATGAAGTCAAATCATTTCAAAGTGAATAGAGAAAATCCTTCCAATGAATAGCACATTCGTATTCTGGATCATTCCGCAGAATACGAATGCCAGGTAACGGTGATCATACACCTGGTAAATATGAACGTGAATATCGATATACTGTTCAAAGTTTTTGAAATCAAGTTCCAAACCTTTTCATAATTATCAAAAGAAATTCTTTATCTCAAAAGCACGACGATTCTGGTTAATTTCACACAATACATTGACAAAGTGCTGTTGATTATGAGTCTGTGTAAAGGAAAGGTTGGAAATGTGAAAATCAATATAACATAGTAGAGCATTTAGAACATTCAATAATTAATCTCCCATTTTGTATATTGATGTATGGTTATTAAACAAAGTCCGAAAATACTTGTATAGCAAAATTTTAGACTTAAACAGGAAGCATTAGCATAATATCATGTACTAATTGATCTTATACTGCTTAACATTAAAAATATTTTAAATATCTAAATCAAAATACGTTAGGTACATTTATTACAACAAACACTTTAAGTCTGTTGGATTTATCTAATTTCGGAATATGTATTTAAAAGCATAATGAAATATATATTTAAATACATAATGAAGTATATAATTAAATATATGATGAAATAAGAAATATATTTCTCTCTGTTAGATGTTTTAAAATTAATTACAATGTAGAAAACAAAAAGGGGGAACAGTGTACAAATGCCTCTGGTAAATTTTGCATTTTCTTTGAAAGGGTAAAGTTTCCCGTAACACTACAGGTCATAATAAAGTAAATACTATGTATCTTTAGTTTCTGTTTTAAGTAAGGAAATAGCTAATAAAATTAAATGCAGTGGTTACCCATGAATAAACATGGAATACCGGATAAAACATACTAGAGCTATATTAGAAAATAATTTTTGTTAAGATTTTTCAGCAAATTATAATTTTAGTGTTTTAACAAAGAAAATGTTATTTTATATACCTTTATTTTATATACCTTCATTAAATACCATCACATACATATAAACCTTCATTTTTTACATCTTGCTTAAACGTATATTTTTTCATAATCGTACCGACCTCCTAAACGGAATAACTTGTTTTATTTCTAACATTTTAATATGCAATAATGAATATTAATCAGACAAGGTATAAAAATTTAATCATGTATACGAAAATAAATTTCAAGAGAATTAAGCATTACCTAATGTTTTAAAACTGAGGAACTCTGTTTTATGAATTTACATAATGAATAATGGAAAAAAACTCAATAGAACGAAAACAGTACTTTTTGTACTAATAAATTTACATTATTTGAAATCTTGGAAATAATAAATTTTGTCCGTACATTATTTATTTCATTCATAAAATATCATTCTACAGTTTATTCCTATGCACATACGGAAATGTATCTCTAAAACATTTTTTTATGTGTTTGTTACATAGAAATTTCTTAAAGCTTTAGTCATTTTATTTTGCTATTCTCCCATAAATATATATATATTTATTGTTTTTACGTGAAAAGACGAGGAAGAGAATTATTAAAGTTTACAAATGTATTTTGAAGACAACGTCTTTTCCTTACTATTATTCATAGAATAAATATAGATGGCATAGGTAGGAATTTCACAAATAAGTCACATTCTTTTTAATGATTTGATATTTATAGTTAATATTTTTCTTCTTCACAAATTACAGTTTAATAATACCGTAGATATCATATCATATCTGTATACTTTTCATTGAAGATCTCGATAAAAAACAATTGCATTAAATATGTTTTTCAACTTGTTGTTGTTGTTTTCGCCACGTATACTAAACATATAAGTGTTTATTCAAAATAAAAAATATTATAAATACATTAATCTATACAAATACTTTAAAGTAGTAACGATTGTTTTGTCGTTTGTTTGTAGGGAGTAATCTCTGGAACTACGGAAACGATTTCAAAAGTGATGGTGACAATCCCTGCTCCAACATTGGCTATATTTTATGTCGGTGCCACTAACCCCAGGGTGTGGAGAAGCAATAAAGTTGTAAAATTGCGATTTTTTTTTTATACTGAGGGAGCTAGAAATTTGCAATTTGGCTTTGTAGTTACTTGATGTAAATGCTCTCTAAGAACAAATTAAAAAAACAGAATTTAAATGGGATAAATGAGCGAAAAGCGTTCTAAAAACATTCTAAATTACAATCTCGACAGAATCTCTGGAACTACAGAACAGATTTCAAAAGTGATGGTGGCAAATTCATGGTGCCTCTCCCTGCTCCAACATGGACTATATTTTATATCGGTGCCACTAACTTCAATGGGGTGCAGAAGTGAAAAACATTCTAAAATTGCGACTTTTTCTATACTGAAAGAGCTAGAAATTTGAAATTTGGCATTGTAGTTACTTATAAGATATAAATGCTCTCTAAGAACAAATTTAAAAAAATCGAAATTTAAAAGGTTAAAATGAGTGAAAAGCGTTAAAAACATTCTAAATTACAATGTCTACGTAATCTCTGAAACCACAGAACGGATTTCAAAAGTGATGGTGGCAAAGTGAGGGTGACAATCCCTGCTCCGACATAGCCTATATTTTATGTCGGTTCCACGAACCCCAGGGGGCTGCAGGAGCGAAAAACGTCCTAAAATTGCAATTTTTTTCATACTGAAGGAGCTAGAAATTTGAAATTTGGCATTGTAGTTATTTATAAGATGTAAATGCTGTCTAAGAACAAATTTAAAAAAATCGAAATTTGAAAGGTTAAAATGAGTGAAAAGCGTTCAAAACATCCTAAATTACAATGTCTACGTAATCTCTGAAACTACAGAACGGATTTCAAAAGTGATGGTGGCAAAGTGATGGTGACAATCCCTGCTCCGACATAGTCTATATTTTATGTCGGTTCCACGAACCGCAGGGGGCTGCAGGAGCGAAAAACCTTCAAAAATTGCATTTTTTTTTTAATACTGAAGGAGCTAGAAATTTGAAATTTGGCATTGTAGTTATTTATAAGATGTAAATGCTGTCTAAGAACAAATTTAAAAAAATCGAAATTTGAAAGGTTAAAATGAGTGAAAAGCGTTCAAAACATCCTAAATTACAATGTCTACGTAATCTCTGAAACTACAGAACGGATTTCAAAAGTGATGGTGGCAAAGTGATGGTGACAATCCCTGCTCCGACATAGTCTATATTTTATGTCGGTTCCACGAACCGCAGGGGGCTGCAGGAGCGAAAAACCTTCAAAAATTGCATTTTTTTTTTAATACTGAAGGAGCTAGAAATTTGAAATTTGGCATTGTAGTTATTTATAAGATGTAAATGCTGTCTAAGAACAAATGAAAAAAAAAATTTAAAAGGATGAAATCAGCGAAAAGCGTTCTAAAAACATTCTAAATTACAATTTCTGTGTAATCTCTGGAACTACAGAACCAATTTCAAAAGTGATGGTGGTAAATTGATGGTGACAGTCTCTGCTCTAACATAGGCTATATTTTATGTCAGTGCCACTACCGTCAAGGTTTTGCAGCAGTAAAAAACGTTCTAAACTTGCAATTTTTGTGATACTGAAGGGATTAGAAACTTGAAATTAGGCAAAGTAGTTACTTATAAAATATATATGCTCTCTTAGAACAGTTTCTAAATAATTTGAAATTTAAAATGGTGATATGAGGAAAAAATGTGTTTTACAAACGTTCTAAATTACGATTTCTATTGAATTGTTAAGGTCAGAATCTTGAAATTTGATATGGATGTTACTTTTTAAGGTGAAAGTGCACACGGAACAGTTTTATTAAACAAATCTAAAATTAAAATGGTGAAAGGGGAAAAACGTTCTAAATTACGATTTTTTTTAATACTGACAGGATTAGAAATTTCAAGATTAGCATGGTTGGTTACTTTTAAGATACAAACTCTTCCTAACAATGGTTTGTAACGAAATTCAAAATTTCAAAGGGTCAAATGAGTGGAAAGCGTTTTAAAAGCTTTCTAAATTACGATTTTTAAGGAATTGCTAGGGTTAGAAACAAGAAATGTGGAATGACTGTTGCTTTTAAGATATAAATGGTCGCACAGAACAATTTGAAAAAAAAATCAAAATTTAAAATAGTGAAATGCGCGAAAAGCACTCTTTAAATACGTTCTAAATTGAGATTTCTATGGAATTGTTAATGATAGAATCTTGAAGTTTGACTGGCTGTTGCTTTTAAAACGTAACTGGTCGCACAGAATAGTTTTTTTTTAATTCTAATTTAAAAGTGTTAAAGTGCGAAAAGTGTTCTAACAACGTTCTAAATTACGATATATTTAGAACTGTTAAAACTAGAAACTTAAAATTTTGCATGGCTGTTACTAACGTAAATTATCACCCAGAAGAGTTTATTAAAAATGGAGAAATTTTAAAGGGTAGGAGCAAAAAAATACCGCAATTTATGTTACACAGATGGTATAGAAACTTCGTATTTGGCATGGTGGTTACTCTTAAAATACAAATGCTGTCTAAGACCGGTTTCTAAAAATGCTAAATTTAACAGGCTAAAATGAGCGGTAAACTTTCAAAAAACGTTCTATACTTATTTAATTGGATTTATTCGGGTTAAAAACTCAGAATTTAGTACAGTGGTAATTTTTAAGATGCAGACGCTCGGTATAAGCAGTTTATTAAAAAACAAAATTTAAAGGTGTAAAATGAGCGGCAAATGTTATAAATTATGTTTTTTTTCTAAATTGTTAGGTTCAGAATTTTAAAATTTAACATGCCTGTTATTTTTAGACGTAAATGCTTCTACAGAACCGTTTTCACAAAATTCGAAATTTAAAAATGTGCAGAATCAAACAACTTTCTAAAATTGTGATTTTAGTGATGCTGTTGGTCTAAAAAGCCGAAATTTGGCATGGTGGCTATTTTGAAAATTTCAGTGCCTGCTAAGAACGGTTTCTAAAAAAATTCTAAATTTGAAAGAGTGAAATGAGTTTGAAAAGTTCTAAAAACTTTCTAAACTATGATTCATCTGAAACTGTTAGCGATAGAAATTTGAAATTTTACATGGATGTTACGTTAGAGACACAAATTCATCCACAGAACTGTTTCAAAAATTTAGAAATGTTAATGTGTGCCGGAACAAAAAAGTTCTGAAATTGCAATTCCTTTTATACAGTTATTACAGAAATTTGCTTAACTAGAAGATTGGAATTTGACATGATGTTTACTTTTGAGATATAAATACTTGCTTGGAACAGTTTCTGAAAAATTCTAAATTTCTTATGAAAAATTAAATGAGCAAAAAACCTTCAAAATATATTCTAAATTACCATTAATTTGGAAATAATTTTAGCTCTTCTTATTCATTTAAATCTGATGTTCGCCTAATGCAATATAAGAATGAAAGTCACTCAAAATGTGCCATAATTAGTAATTTTTGAATAATCTGTGGCAGTAAAATTTCCTCTAATGAAAATAGTCCCACGAATACTACTTGGCATTTTTCAACAATTACGCGAGCAAAGCCGTGGGTTTTGCTAGTCAAAGAATAAAATAAGTTCATTTTTTAAATGATTTTAAAGTATACGAAAAATATAATACACATTAAACGAAGCTATATATAATACTATTAATTTAGGAAAAAAGGATAGAAAAATGGTTCAAATAATTGGCATCACCAGTTAAACAGCTGCTATCACCAGTTAAACATTATTTTAAAGTTATAAAACTTTAAAATAATGTTTAACTGTTTTAATACAAATTAATCGAAATATGTTTTAATATATATTTAAGAGTTAGAGTTTAATTCAAATTAATAAATCGCAAAAAATAGAGAAAATAATATATTTAATATTTTTCTTAGAATGATGTTTGACAAATACTATTTAATCATATAAATAATTTTACATGGTAATCAAAATATCTGACTGAGGTATTTTATTTTATTTTATTTTTTGAAAAATGTGTTAAAAATAAACGCGTCTCAATTTGTATGTAAAATAAAATTTCGGCGTTAATCAGTGACTGGTTCCTAAGTTATGAATATATTGAGACCAAACTTTGACTCAAATCTTTGCTCATACTTTTAAAGTGAGCCTTTCACAAACTTTTCTATAATAATGTTAAATTATGTAGGGGATTTTTTACTATTAGGTATAAAATGTAATATGCTCTCTAATAAAGACTCTGTAGGTGAATATAAGGTCCGATGATGACTGAAATTTTTACAAACAACATGGCTGCCCTGAGCCTAGCCTCCACATTGTACTCCACTATCTAACTAATAACAACAACTCCATTGTTAACCCATTTTAGTCCAAGTTCAGAAAAAAAAACGAAACTTCATTTATTTTCTTAGTTATTTTCTATTTAATGACTTTATGAATAAATTCAAGATTTTTGTGAATTACAGTCAATATTATTCAAATTATCACCACAAGGGCGTGTACGACCCGCAATATATAATTTACTATTTCTATGAAGTTTTGATCGTTGTATTCAATCACACATTCAGTACTATAGTAAAATTTATGAAGTTTCTTTTTTAGATTTTCTCAACATGGCCTTTAAAAGACAGATATCATCATACAGTCATAATAAATAAGTTCACCGACGAAAAAACATCGAATTCATGGATCATATAACATACCTTGTCCTAAGTGGGTTAAAGGAGAGGTATTTCTTATCGACACCCCTTCCCGTTCTTGCATCAGAAAATACATCTCCAATTTTTGTTTTCTTTTGAGAGGTATTCCATTATTGGACCATTATAACCATATTTTAATGTAGTTTAATGAATTCACTCGTGGACTCTTCTGAAAATCAGTACATTAAAATACAATGACAGTTTTTTCTACTTCATACTTGTGTTGTGCAGCATTATACTAACAAGGAGAGTGCTAAGCTTGGTAATCACAGATGCTGATTATTTTTATATATGTTGTATGTAGGGTAGAAGCCCCTCAGTCTCAGGTTCAGTGGATTTTATACAACGCTCCTTAGTTCTCGAGAAATGGTGGGTCTAATATTATAACACAACTTAAATACTTACATACAATGGTTGGAGTATCATAGTAGACATTTTTTCCAACAAAGCGAAAATATGCCGGGACCAGGACTCGAACCTGGGTACTTTGGTTTGCCGTACCAACGATCTCCCTACTGAGCTATCCCGACGAGATCCTGGACTGGCATATTTCACTCTTATTTGTTGGACAAGGCTGTTTAACTGCAGCACTAATTTCATTTATCCGAGCTATAACTATAGCATTTACATGATGAATCTTGAAATAGCACGGTAACTCCAGTATACCATGTAATTAGGTCATAATGAACAGAGGAAAGTATATTCAACTAGGTAAATTATATCCAATGGTTGGAGTATCATGTTTGAGATTTTTTCCAACATAGCGAAAAATATGCCGGGACCAGGACTCGAACCTGGGTACTTTGGTTTGCCGTACCAACGCTCTCCCTACTGAGCTATCCCGACGAGATCCTGGACTGGTATATTTCACTCTTATTTGTTGGACAAGGCAAACCAAACGGTGCGGCAATCCAAAAGGAAAGGCAAAACAAAGTACCCAGGTTCGAGTCCTGGTCCCAAGATATTTTCGCTCTGTTGGATAAAGTCTAAGCAATGATACTCCAACCATTGGATATAATTTACCTAATTGAATATACTTTCCTCTGTTCGTTATAACTTAATTACATGGTATACTGGAATTTCCGTGCTATTTCAAGATTCATCATGTAAATGCTATAGTTATAGCTCGGATGAATGAAATTATTGCTGCAGTTTGCAGCCTTGTCCAACAAATAAGAGTGAAATATGCCAGTCCAGGATCTCACCGAGATAGCTCAGTAGGTAGAGCGTTGGTACGACAACCCAAGTACCCAGGTTCGAGTCCTGGTCCCGGCATATTTTCGCTCTGTTGGAAAAAATCTCATCTATGATACTCCAACCATTGTATATAATTTACCTAGTTGAATATACTTTCCTCTGTTCATTATGACTTAAATACTTTGTAACGAAGTAGTTTCTTTGGTCGTAGCTCAGTTGGTATGGCGTCCGCTGGTTGTTGCGAAGGCCCCGGTCCGATGCCGGAACGCGCTACATTTGTTTTTCTCATTTTTTTTTATAAATATACTTGTAATTATAATTTAATAATCTCAATAAAAATTTTTTTTAACATAATTAAATTTTATTTTAGTATTTTTGAAAATTTTTTTAAAATCACTTTTAAAATGTATTCCATGTATGCTTTATCAATGCAACGATATTGAACAATTGTGTCATTTCGTGAATGTAAAGAAACACAATTTATAAATTGCCTTAACAAGGGAAGTCAATGCGATGATAATGCTACTCTGTTTTTAAAGTAAGAAGCATAATTATATTAAAATATAGCATAAGAATTAAATTACAACATGTTTATGTTTTATTTTATTGTAACTAGATTGCGCCACAACAGACTTTGGTTATTATTATTTTTTTTTTTTTTAGTTTGATGCAGTTAAGTTGTTTTTGTTTTCAATCTTTATCGCACAAGTGCATATCATTCTATAACAGATTATAATCGTATAAAAATGGAAGAAGCAAGCTGTAGTTCACAAGAAGATCAATCTGAAGTGTCGGGATTCGAGGAAAATCAGAAAAGCGATGTCACAAATGCGTTGAAGTACTGTAAAATTTTATTGCAAAACAATGGATTTTTAACAAATAATCCAGCATCTGAAATGTCTTCGTTTTCTATTGCGATTGGGTTGATTATTGACGGCCAATTATCTACACTTGGTATATAGGCCCGGGGGAGTGCCCTTCGTGGGGGTCTTTCTAAGGGAACCTAACCCGTATTTACGCATGGATAAATCCACGGCTCGAAGAAAACCACGAAAACTCCGAACGATTAGGCCGACGGGCGCGATTGGGAACGAACCCAGCACCTCCCGTCTACCAGCTTCGAGAGCAGAACCTCTCAGCCACTGGTGGGGCTCTATTCCGATTGGAGAAGAATTCTATAATTCGATAGTAAATATGCTGATTTTGTAACAATTTTTTAATTTTTACTAGTCAATAATAGATCTAATTTTTTTTAAGCTCTTTAAATGATGAGAAATGTTTAATAATGTTTTAAAAATCAAAAATGCTAAATTAAAATTTAATTATGTTAATTTTTTTATTGAGATTATTAAATTACAATTACAAGTATATTTATAAAAAAAATGAAAAAAAACAAACGTAACACGTTCCGGCATCGAACCCGGGCCCTCGAAACAAGGAGCAGACGCCATACCAACTGAGCTACGACCAACGCAGCTATGCAGTTACAAAGTAAGTATTTAAGTTGTGTTATAATATTAGACCCCCCCCCATTTCTGAAGAACTAAGGAGCGTTGTATAAAATCCATTGAAACTGAGACTAACGGTCTTCTACTCTCCTTGTAAGACTTGTAAATCCAAAAAATGCATTTAGCTGTTATAAAATGTTATAAATACAAATATACTGGGAGATCAATCAAAGACATAATGATAATTTAATGTCATTTATGAATCATTAACTTAAGTAAGTTACATTGAAAAAAATCAAACGTAAAAACCAATATTCAAGCACTCGACTTTCCAATGCATAATGCATATTTTGCTATAATATTGAATTAAAAGACAAACAATACTAACTATAAAATTTCATTTTTATAAAGAAAAAAATTATGTGCCATACATACTTCAAAAATATATTAACGTATATTTCATACATATATAAAAATGTCTATTTAAATAATTAAATTGGAAATTATTCCAGTATTTTAATTTTTATGATTATAAAAAATAATATGAAACTTATATGATTATAGTGTTAGACTCTGCATTATAGTTATTTGTGAACTTATAATTACTAAATAGATATTATTGCACGATTTTGAATAATATCCCGTTATATATTACCTGTTTATTTATCTTTCATTAAAATAATTTAATAATAAAACACTCATCTTTCTAAATTTTTTTAATGCCGATTCATTCCATTTTATTAAAGAATTTTAATTCACGTGTTTTTCTTATTCATAATTAATATTTTGTTACAATAATTATGATTTAAACTCCGATTAAATGTGACATTATTCAAATTAAACTGAACTCAACGTTAAATTTTATTTAAATTTTATATTTAAGACTATGTACAAAAGAAAAATCGAAATGTCTTTAGAATTAAATAAACAAACATTGGCTGGGAGCCACATAGATTTACTCTTTCAGCTTATCTCGCCGTCCCCACCATCTGGTTTCATTTCGCCATATGTTGCACTTCTCAATTACATTCTTACTCATGTTGTCACGGGTTTAGAACTTTTACAGACACTCTCTAGTGCTTCTATTTGTTGAGAGGCAGTGCACTTATAAAGCATACGAGATATAATACTTCTCCTACATCTTTAACAATCCTGATAAGTCAGCTGATCACAGGTGGGAGCAACAGGAGTTGACCTGAAAAGACAAAAACAACCAGCACAAAATCTTTCCTTTGTAAACAACGTAATGTAATACATTAAGACTATGTTCTTCTTCAACGGGGGATCAGTGTACTCAACACAGAATTATCTTCGAAATAAAGTTTTGCTTCAAAGGTTAAAAAGATGAAATTTCATCTTGAAAAATGTTTGTTGAAAATGATCCATCTTCATCATATATATTTTTTAAAAATTTCTTTGCTACGTCTTTTCATCGTTCTCTTCTCTCTTCTTTCTTCACATTACATATTCATAACTGCATAAAATTTTCTCATCTTCATATTCAATGGATTTGTGAGGATCGAGATCATACTTGTCAAAATCGGTATAGTTGTTATCTTCGAAATTATCGGTCCATCTTTGGAATACAACTTAAAATAACTTTTACTTTCTTTTAAAAACTCTTTTATATTACAATTCTTCTTTTTACTAAACGTTTTCTTTCATAAATCATTAAATTCATGTGATGGTTAATAGACATATTTAACTTTCTTAAAGACATTACTGAAAAATTTCTGATTAGTTGATATTTACTTTATAACCTCGGAAGTAAGAAGCGAATTCGGTTTATTTTAATGTTTTAGGGTACAATACGCCTAACTTCAAAATTTGTGGAATCTCAATAATTTTGGAAGATTTTAGAACTGTTACTTTGCTTATTTCTATTTCTTAAGTTTAATAAATCCTTTCAGTATATTTTCGAAGTCGTCCTGGGGATTATCAATTTAACTTTGAATTATTTTAATGTTTTTTTTTTTTATTATTCAAGAACGCTTTTCTTCTGATTTGGCTAACTGTTTCTCTACTTATTTGGAATGGTTGGTAGCCTTTACTAAATGTATTCAAAATTGTTCTGAACATTTGCATTTTTCATCTAATTGGGCCAAAATAATTCGGTCAAGGACGGTTCTAATTTTTTGTGTGGTCTGGTGATGCGCTGCCTTTCTTTTACTTCTTCGTTTTATTTAACTTCAATATGATACACATTACATTCGCGGTATGTTACCGCAAGTTTTGATTTTCTTCTTTCTGGCATAAATGCTTCTTTCAATTTGATCACTTCTGTTTTTAACACCTTTTGTTTTACTTCAGTTTCTTTAGTTTGAACTATTAAATTTTTATTTTCTAAGCGTAATTCTTTAATTTCTGTGCTTCAATAATGAAACCGAATATATAGTATATTTTTATTTTGTTTTAGAACTTGTTAGTTACTATATTGAAATGAAGAAGAATAAATGCTAATTTCAGAATTTTCAGTCACATCACTTTCATTTGTAAAATTAACCAAGAAATTTATTGAATCATTTCGATATTTATTTGCTTTTACATCACAATCACAAAAAGTGAAAGTACCTTGATGTAAAGTACCTTGATGATGATTACATTAGTACCAATAATAATATCCAAATCAATAGAATTATTATTAATCACAAAAACAGATGTTTCAAATTTTGAATCACCAATTTCGATTTCTGCTTGAAAGTAACCAATTGATATGAATCATTTTTTACCTAATCCAGTGAAACACCTATATGTTGTTTCTGATTCTACGAAGTCTTTAACTTTATTAACATTACTTCTTTTTAAAATGGTACGTTGGCTACCCGTATCAACTAATTAAGCTATATTTAATGCAATCACCTAAAGTTTGCCGAATTTTTCCATCATATTCATTTTTATTGATCTTCAATGGGAAACCCGTGAATTCTATAATACTCTGATGATTTTTTTTCTTTGGCCAATATTCCCGAAAAAAAATTATGTGATATTTTAATGCACGACGATTTTTCATTTTGTAACGAAATTTGTAATTCTATCAACTTAGTCAAAGAAAAATTCATTTCTTAAAGGTTATCCTAGATGGCAGAAACGTAATTAATCATCCATATTTTATAATTAGATCTCTGAAAGATCACAAATCACAACTTCATAGGCACAGGAATAAAATCAATTAGATCTTGACGTCGACTTGCAGGATAAATAATTGCAAACTATTTATTCTTTATGTGGCCGAAGAAATCATATTACGATTCTGACACCAATTTTATAGTTTACCCTTCTAATAAGCTAGACACAACTCCAATTATACTGAAAACAGCGTTAATTTTAACTAAACATTATAATCAGGACTATGTACAAAAGAAAAAATAACACGTCTTTAGAAGTAAATAAACAATCATTGCCTGAGCAATTTAGCCCCACAGCTTTACACTTTAGCTTTATCTCGCTTTGTCCACAGTCTAGTTCCATTTTGACATCTGCCACACTTTTCAATTGCATTTTTCCTCGGCATTTTTCCTCTGTCACGGGAGTAGAACTCAGGCACATACTGTCTAGTGCTGCTATCTGTTGAAAGAGAGCGAATTTATGAAGTATACGGGATCGAACAAATCACTTGCATAATCGAAAGGTTAATCAAACTGTATGACCCTATATGATAAAATCTTGTGTCTTTCAAATAAATCATAAGGCTATGTCCGTCAAACTTATTATGTATCTCTTGCATAATCGAAAGGTTAATCAAACTGTATTACCCTATATAATAAAATCTCGTGTGTCTTTCAATTAAATCATAAGGGTATGTCCGTCAAACTTATTTCTTGTTATATATATAGATAAAGGTAGATGTCTGTGTGAGATGAATGTTTGTTTATCTGCTGTGATCCTAAAACGGCAGCTCGGAGAGCGACAATATTTGGCAGGAACGTGCGTCTGAAGTTATGCACCACGAAACCCGTCATTGGATTTTCTGCTATATTTTGGTTATTTAATATTTTAAACGATTTTTAGCGTTTTTATACATTTTGCATGGCGTTTTCAAAATAGTAAAATGATTCTGGTTTCAATCTTCCAGCTCATTATACTAAATTTTGCATTATTTTCATTAAAACTTACATGAAATACGTACAGCATTTTTTTCAAAACTTTTTATGAGTCTTTTTTTTCTCTTTTTTTCAACTTTTACGGCGATTGTTTGGCATTCGTAAAAGAAATATTGTTTCAAATATTTTGCCCAATATAGTAAATAGCTAATTTAATTTTTTTTGTGAACTTTTATCCGAATTCCACAGTTGATTTTTTCAACTTTTGTGAAAGGAATCTATTTTTAATCTTTTAACCCAATATTGTAATTTTGGCTTCTGATATTTTGTGTGCATTTTTAGCGTTTCCTTACATTTCGTGGAATTTTTGATATTCGTAAAATAAATTCGGGTTCAATCTTTTAGCCCAATATAAGATAGGTGACCCAAATGTGGCCACAGTTAAACTTTGAGGATTTTTTATAATTTTCTGCTTGGGTGTGAGTGGTTGATTTTTGTTTGTAAAATTTATCACTTATCTTTAAGACATATCAAGTATACTTTTCTGTGTAAAATAAAATGTAATTAATTTTATAATACAATTTCAAAATTACAGCTTGTAGACCACCTTTGGCGCATAGTGTTCCATATGTGGCCCATGTATTGAAATAAATTTAAAAATTTGAAAAAATACTCGACAAACTATTTTTCGTAATATTATGCTCTAATGATCCTTTCTTTTTTATATATTTCGGGTTTTTCTTCTTAATCTACTTATCTTATGACACGAAAGCAACTTAAAGCATTTTTTGCGCACGGTAGTTCAGGGATTTTCTTCTGGTAGTTACTGACTTCTTTTGAGTGATCTCTGGTGTTAACAATGAATGGTAATAAGTTTTATCAGATATTTATGTAGAAATTTTGAAAATTACCCTAACAACACTGATTTCCACATTTGTTTTCTAAGGTGGCCACCTTGGGAAAATGCGTATAGTCGCCATTTGCACGACGTAAAAGTATTAATCTGATACATTTATTAGAATTAAAGTAAATGTGGTTAAACAGAAAGATAAAAGCTTTCAGGAAACATATCATAATTTTAAGTTCTATGAATTTAAACACGTATAAATTAAAATATCTTATTTCCTGGAAATTAGAACGACTACTCCTCAAAAGTGAAATCACTGCATAAAATGTCGGAGGATCAAAGTTATCTCTTTAAATGCAGCCATGTACACTGCAGATACATGTTTGACAATTCAGTAGCACCAATTTGTGATTAAAAATTATATTAATTCTACTTTTAATGGGGTGTCTTTGGCCATCTTTGGTCCAGTCCCTACACTGTTAAATATTTGCAGCAAACTGTCCAGTCATTTGACCGTTTTTACAGAAAATGGTTACTTAACCATAATTTAACTCTATTCTGATCATAATATGGGCAATAATATGATCATAATAGAATTAAATTACGGTTAAGTAACAGTATTCTATAAAAACGGTCAAATGACTGGACAGTTTGCTGCAAATTTCTAACAGTGTACCCACATTAACGAATTTTGTCCTCTCAGAATTTCTCCAGAATTTTCTGTATATGTAATTTTAGCGTTTTTCCGCGTTCTACGGATAATTTTTAACAGTCGTAAAAGACATCCTGTTTTACAATCTTTAGCACAATATGGTAAATTTGCAAATTATCTGCAATCTTTGAATTTTTTACGCGATTGTTATCTTCTTTGCGATTTTTTGAACATTTTTTTCTGAAACGAAAATAATTCTCTATTAAATTTTTCTACTGTCGTGATTAAATTTAAATTTAAAAAAATGCTAATTTGGTTCAATTAGAAACGTGACCGATGATGGTAAAATTTTGAATTTAATCTAGGTTGAAATAAAAATTACAATAATTAAATATTCGCTTGATCCGAGATCGAAGTTGGTATAGGTCTCACAGGTGTACGGTGACGAAAGCAATACAACGTCCAATTCGGGTTTCAGTTAATTCGAGGTTCATTTGAAAAAAAAAACGACTAGTGTAGCTCCGCCAGTAATGCGTATTTTTGTTTAAAATACTAGCCTATATGTAATTAAAATCAGAACCGTAAACTGTTTGTTCTAAAATAAAATGTAATTACTTTTATAATGCAATTTCAAAATTGTAGCTTGTGGGCGCATAGTGTTCCATATGTGGCCCATGTATTGAAATCACTTTTAAATTGTGAAAAAAATACAACCAATATTTACTCCCAAAGAGTATTATAGTGTTGTAAATGCCATGTTTTCATCATGAGAGACATACGTGGCATAGGAAACAAACATTTGGCAAATTTTTGTTTGTGAATAACAAATGAAAAAAAAAACAGGTTTGCCTCAAAACAAATACAAAAATATTTCTGTGTAAAATATATATAGATTTTTTTGTCAAATTTATATTTAACGCATATTATTTCTTAAAAAAATAATAAATTACATACGTATTTCTTTTCTCTAAGAAAAATATTTATATTGAAACTCATCTATTATATAGTTAAAAAAATGTGTATTAAATAGTAAAGAAAATTTTAGTTACGCAATTTTAAATCGAAGTAAGATATTGCAGATTAATTATATATAGAAAAAAAATGTATATGTTCTGCAATTATTCTTTATGAAATACGGCAGCTCTAAATGTTTAATATGTTTATAAATACAATTTTAACTTAAGAAATATTGATGTGCAAAATTAGCCAAAATTAAATATATAAAAAATATATGGAAAACATTTAAGATACAGCAGTGTCTCTAATACTAAATTATATACATTCATATATATTTTATAACCGACTGCTTTATTTGTCGCATGGATAGAATTATTAAATCAGTTGAATAATTTTATTTACAAACTCTAAATTAATAATTTCAAGTTTTGAAACAAGCTGACATAGGTCACGTTTGTTAGTCTAAACTTTAAATGTATTCCAAAAGTTTCATAACTGCCATATGATACATGTCAAATTAATCAGCGCATGATAAATCTTTAACGGCGTCATTTGAGTAATTACGAATTAATTACATTTGTTGTAGCATACCGGGTCAGAATTATACAAAACAGAACTCCAAAACTCGAAAGAAAACTCGGGATTAACAAGTTTGCAAAGTTTTCAATTTAGTGTTATCCTGCTTCCTGAACAAGATATGATTCTATCCATGCAATTTTAGGAAATATTTTAATATAGGCTACATCTAGTGACAGTGGAAAGATAAAATTAGAACGTGTAGAAGTAGTTTATTTTAGAGGAATGTGTTTAGATTTTTTTATTATATTTGCTATGATTAAATTTAATATAACTTGCTAGAAATATATGTTATGTATTACCGTGAATGTTAACAAATTTTTCTTACTTAGTTGTTAATATACGCACACATTGTACAAAATATTCTTGTAGCGTTTAAACTCGATCTTGACCATGATTATAAATGAAAGAGAAATCTGATATAACTTTAAAAAAAAGCGGCAATAATGTATTTGGAATAAACAATGAAATAAACTAAAAATGTAGTAAAAACCTCATCTTTAAAAACTTTACTTAGAACAAAACTCTATATTTTACACAAAAAAAGTGGCAATCAATAATACTGAATGTAATAAAAGGGAATGAAGTTAGTGTCTTAAAAACATTGTACTGAAATTTAAAAACATCATATGAAATAGTAAATTGATATCTAATTTACTATTTTGCCTTTCATATATTAAAATACGTTACGTCTCGCTTCTTAAATGGATTATATAATATGTTAGAAGCTAAGATGTGTTACTTGTACTGGCATAACAGATATTTTTTTTGCATTTTCACATACAAAATCTAGCAGTCATCTGTGAATGAAACATCTAGTGCCAGGAATTACATGAAATGGAATTCATAAGCTCGAATTTAAAACCGAATAATCGTTAAATATTCACAATTACGTACTTAGCACCGTCTGTCCTCTCTATATGATTTCATGGTCTCACCCGTGTTTTTTCTGATAGCTTACGTAAGGTAACAAAATCGCCTATTAATAAAGCAATTTTCTACAAGATCAAAGAGGAAAGTTACTACTACCAGAAACCGTGCATCTCAAATCGCGTAACTGAATGGGATGAGGAAGGACTAGGATATTTTTATTATATATATAAACTCGATTCATGGCGTCAGGTGCCGCCATCCGAAAAATCTACAAGAGACCACCCCATTTCTTCCGGTCAAGGGTCCATTCCTCCTCCAGACCCCTATCCCTCATGGCTTTTTTTTATACTAGCTGTCCAGGTCTTTCGTGGTCTTCCTCGTTTCCTCGTTTAGTTTGTTGTGTAATTAGATGCGATTTTGGGTAGCCCCTTGTCACTTATTCTTTTAACATGACCACACCAGATTAATTGTTTTTTTGGGGGGATCGTCTAATATGGTTCCCTTTATTTAGGATATTTTTAAATAACAAAAGATTGTTTGTGTTTTTTCTTTTTTGTTTTGTTTTGTTAGGATATTTTTAAATAACAAAAGATTGTTTGTGTTTTTTTTCTTTTTTGTTTTGTTTTGTTAGGATATTTTTAAATAACAAAAGATTGTTTGTGTTTTTTCTTTTTTGTTTTGTTTTGTTAGGATATTTTTAAATAACAAAAGATTGTTTGTGTTTTTTCTTTTTTGTTTTGTTTTGTTAGGATATTTTTAAATAACAAAAAACGGTTCTGAACCCAAAAGTTACCGATAGAGGGCTTTCAGACAAAATATGAAGCGTATATATGCAAATAGAGTTTTAAATAAGTTTCAATGAACACGAAAAAAAAAAATAATAACAAGACACAGCCTGACAAGCTTCGGTATGCCGTGAATTAAAATGGGCCATTTTTCGTTTTTTCCGTCCTTTCACAGTGCTTTGGTTTCTGATTCACATTTTATGTAAATAACTAATCAATAATGCCTCAAGCCAAAATTCAAGCCCAAAACCTCAAGACAAAATTGTGGACCTGAATTGGTTTCGGAAGAGATCGGATTCTTTTAATAACAAGAAAAAAAATTGAGGCCCCGCTAGACAGCGATAGAAGACAGTTACCCTGAATATGAAACAGATATATGCAAATTAAGTTAAAAGTAAAATTCAATGAGCAAGGAAAAATTAACAGGTCGTAGTCGGACGAACATTGGAATCACTTAAGTTAAAATATGTCCGTTTCTGGTCTTGAACCCTTTCGCAGTGCTTCGATTTCTGATTCAACATTCAAGTAAAATACTTTAATCAATAATACTTGATCCGATAATGCTGGTAATGGAAGCATCGCATAGATCCTTTAGCATCACGTGTATCAACAGCATCGCATGGATAATTCACTTGCATCCGTGTGATACACTTATAGCCTATTTACATAAATCTACTTCATAATCCATCATAAATTGTCCATAAATCAATGACTTGATGTTGTGTTTTCATAAAAAAAATATGGAATAGCTGATTAAAATACCTAATTGACTTTTTTTATTCAGAATGACCGAGATTTTATTTCTGAAACTGTTCACAACATAAAAAGTGTTCCATACACTGTGGGATGAGCACCATTATTTTCTTAAAGAATGGTAACCCTGTTCTGTCTTTGAATCGACTTCGCGATTTTTATTTCACATAAATAAAGGACAGGCCGCGACATTTAATGCAATTGTACCCACGGCAAGCAGTAAGTTCCTACCTACAATTAAGACACAAAATTGTCTTTTGAATCGGTGTCTATACAGGCTCTCCACTCTCAATGGTGTCCAATGGCTAATTCCTCAACCGGTATTCATAGACAGACATATAGTTCTGAAATTTACTTTTTTTCGGCCCCCGGTCCTACAAGTGATCTTTAGAAAACATTTCCTATTGCAGTAACAATTAAGACAAAAAAGTCCTATTCATTTAACACTAAAATTGACCGAGTTATGAAACTTTGAATTGCATAAATTATACCAATTTTCTGCATCTAAACACAGATGATCTGGGCCATGCTTTGAGAGATTGTACATAAAGTGTTTAAACTGTTAGAAGGATTTATTGCACGTGTACATTTCTGCATTGCAGCCGAACGAAGTCAGTTTTAGTAAGTTTTAAGACAACTTTATTTTTTATTCATTATGTTTCAGATTAGACAATCTAATAGCATTTTAAAATATGTATCATTTTCTAAAAGAATTCACACTGCTACTTTTCATCATTTCATTAAAAATAAATTCTGTTATTTTTTTCACTTATATTTTTTGTACAAGTTGTATATTTCTGTTTAATATGTCAGAATGAAAATAGATATTAAGTCTATATCCCGTAATTTTCTAAATAATATAAACTAAATAATATATCGGTGTTAATTTTACTCTCAAATATTATTTTTTAGCTCATTAGCTCACAGGCTATCAAAGCCTGAGAGCTTATGTGCCCGCCGGTTCTGTATGTACGTACGTATGTATGTACGTAACGCGATAACTCTTCATAGAAATATCCGTTTTCCTTCAAATTTTGTTTATAGGTTCACTGTGTTCAGGCGCTTCCCTGATTAGTTTTCGGGATTGATTGGTTGAGTATAAAGGGGGGGAATGGGGGGGCTAATCCCCCTTAATTTATATAAATAGGTTTTTCATGCAGAACTATTCCGTTTTCCTTCAAATTTTGTTTATAGGTTCACTGGGTTAAGACGCTTCCCAGATTATTTTTCGGGATTGATTGGTTAAGTATAGAGGGGGGGAACGGGGGCGCTAATCCCCCCCTTCATTTATATAAATAGGGTTTTCATGCAGAACTATTCCGTTTTCCTTCAAATTTTGTTTATAGGTTCACTGTGTTAAGGCGCTTCCCTGATTAGTTTTCGGGATTGATTGGCTAAGTATAAAGGGGGGGAATGGGGGGGGCTAATCCCCCTTAATTTATATAAATGGGTTTTTCATGCAGAATTATCCCATTTGCTTCAAAATTTGTTTATAGGTTCATTGGGTTAAGACGCTTCCCAGATTATTTTTCGGGATTGATTGGTTAAGTATAAAGGGGGGAAACGGGGGGGGGCTAATACCCCCCCCCACTTAATTTATATAAATAGGTTTTTCATGCAGAACTATTCCGTTTTCCTTCAAATTTTGTTTATAGGTTCACTGTGTTAAGGCGCTGCCCTGATGATTTTTCGGGATTGATTGGTTAAGTATAAAGGGGGGGAACGGGGAGCTAATCCCCCTTAATTTATATAAATGGGTTTTTCATGCAGAATTATCCCATTTGCTTTAACATTTGTTTATAGGTTCATTGGGTTAAGACGCTTCCCTGATTAGTTTTCGGGATTGAT
Source organism: Maratus michaelseni (assembly GCA_963931845.1). Taxonomy (NCBI): domain Eukaryota; kingdom Metazoa; phylum Arthropoda; class Arachnida; order Araneae; family Salticidae; genus Maratus; species Maratus michaelseni. Next base: position 432,776,980 of record OZ007588.1, read on the forward strand.
TGGTTAAGTATAAATGGGGGGAACGGGGGGGGCTAATCCCCCTTAATTTATATAAATGTGTTTTCCATGCAGAATTATCCCATTTGCTTCAAAATTTGTTTATAGGTTCATTGGGTTAAGACGCTTCCCTGATGATTTTTCGGGATTGATTGGTTAAGTATAAAGGGGGGGAACGGGGAGCTAATCCCCCTTAATTTATACAAATGGGATTTTCATGCAGAATTATCCCATTTGCTTCAAAATTTGTTTATATGTTCATTGGGTTAGGACGCTTCCCTGATTATTTTTCGGGATTGATTAGTTAAGTATAAAGGGGGGGGGAACGGGGAGCTACTCCCCCCCCCTTCATTTATATAAATGGGTTTTTCATGCAGAACTATTCCGTTTTCCTTCAAATTTTGTTTATAGGTTCACTGTGTTAAGGCGCTTCCCTGATTAGTTTTCGGGATTGATTGGTTAAGTATAAAGGGGGGGAACGGGGAGCTATTCCCCCCTTCATTTATATAAATAGGTTTTTCATCCAGAATTATCCCATTTGCTTCAGAATTTGTTTATAGGTTCATTGGGTTAATACACTTCTCTGATTATTTTTCGGGATTGATTGGTTAAGTATAAAGGGTGGGAACGGGGGGCTAATCTCCCTCTTAATTTATATAAATAGGTTTTTCATGCAGAATTATTCCGTTTTCCTTCAAATTTTGTTTATAGGTTCACTGTGTTAAGGCGCTTCCCTGATTAGTTTTCGGGATTGATTGGTTAAGTATAAAGGGTTGGAACGGAGGGGCTAATCCCCCCCTTAATTTATATAAATAGGTTTTTCATGCAGAATTATCCCATTGGCTTCAAAATTTGTTTATAGGTTCATTGGGTTAAGACGCTTCACTGATTAGTTTTCGGGATTGATTGGTCAATTAAATAGGGGGAAACGGGGGCTAATTCCCCCCTTTATTTATATAAATCGGTTTTTCATACAGAATTATCCGATTTGCTTCAGAATTTTGCCACGATTTTCGATTTGCCACAATATACTAGTCGTTGGAGTTATTGAAACTTTTTATAAATTTACCGATGAGTAAGTCAACTGTAAAAAGTTAACTCTCCACCTACCCACGAAATATAGAATAAAAATTTAACCCCGCCCCCATCCACACACACACGCACGAAACTTAGAATAAACAGTTTTATCATTCCGTGAAGTTAGGGCTTTGGTAAGTAAAGTTTATTAGAATAGCCCCCCCCTACACACACACGCATTATTTTAGTAATTAAACCCAATTTAATGCTATTGGTTTTATATACGATATGTATGCAATGATTAATTTCGTAAAAATAACAACTATACCTATATCATGAAGAGATAGTCGACATTAATGTGTAACAGCAGTATCCTTTTTTTCTTATTTGAACTATATTGGTTTCTATTATAAAAAAACGCTGCTTTTTTATGATTTTTATTTTTTACTGTTTTGCTCAAAAAGAGTAAGTTTTATTTTATGAATAATAGACATAAACAATGCATAGAATATTCAATTTTATGATAAAAAAAATTGTTTTGAACTTCTTGAAATGCCAAGCATTTACTGAATAAAGATTGGATTATTGCTTAGTTGTCGTCTGCCGTATTTTAAATTGATAAATTTTAAATTATGAAAATTTTGTGTTTATGGTTGTGATTAGTAAAATAATTTTTTAAAACTCGTCTGCGATTAAACCCTTTTTTTTCTTTTAAAAGACAGTCATAACGTTACTTTTTTATGTGTGGCAACAGATATTTCAGAATAGATAAATATGGTTTTCGTTTATTATTCGTTCGATCATTCGACGTTTGAGAATTTATAAATGTGTAAAACTGTTTTTAATTAACCGTTTTTCATGCTATTATTTCAAGTTTCATATTCCCGTAAGTACAACACTGCAAATTTCTGTAGTATTTTCAATACAGAAAAAATACATGTACTACTTAATCTTTTTTTAAACTTTTTATTATTGTGGTATACATGCATTTTGTTTTGAAAATATATAAACTGAAGTGCGAGTTGCCAAGTTAAGTAATGCACTAAAATTGTGCATGGAAATAATTTTGAACATTTTAAATATATTCTAAATAATGTTGCAAGTGTTTATTTTATTCAAGAAAGTTATAAAGTTGTGATGTTGTATATATTTTGATTGAAGAAGCTGCAATGTTCTATTTAAATTTCAAAAATATGTGTAAAAGGTATCGAATAATTTATTAAACAGATCCTTTCACTGAACAATCTAGGTGTATAGAAAACTACTCTTAAAATCCAGACGTTGATATAATATAAATTATATACTTGGTGCACTTAAGAGTGTTATGTGTTTAGTGCAAACATGTTTACGTGTATGTTTATATACGAAAAAGATTTTAAAGTTTATAAGCTGAAAAATAAAGTTTATAATGTATTGAATAACACAAACTAATTAATTAACTTTTCAATATTTACCTATGCCACCAAAATTAGATTTTATGAAGAACTAAAATGCCGAAAACTAAATCTAAAAGTCTGAGAGCAAAAGCTGAAGGAATTAAAAAACGCCGTCGGGAAAATGGTGAATATCGCGAGAAAGAAAATGAACAAACTCACAGCAGAGTACAAAATTTAAGACAAAATGATGAATATCGCGAAACGGAAAATGAAAAAAATCATGGCTGAGTACAAAATTTAAGGCAAAATTATGAATATCGCGAAAAAGAAAATGAAAAAAATCATAGCAGAGTACAAAATTTAAGGCAAAATGATGAATATCGCGAAAAAGAAAATGAAAAAAATCATAGCAGAGTACAAAATTTAAGACAAAATGATGAATATCGCGAAAAAGAAAATGAAAAAACTCATAGCAGAGTACAAAAATTAAGACAAAATGATGAATATCGCGAAAATGAAAATGAAAAAACTCATAGCAGAGTACAAAAATTAAGACAAAATGATGAATTTCGCGAAAATGAAAAGGAAGAGAATCGTAATTGATTGGAGAATTTGCGAAGGGGTAGAGAATATCGCGAAAATGAACGTGTAGTATATCGTCAAAGAAAGCTCTATATTAAGCAAAGTATAAGATCTAACTGGAGTAATTTATTGGAAGAATTTAACAATATGATTAGTGAAGGTCCCACTCACATATGTTCATGTTGTGGGAGATTATGGTTCAGACAATCTGTATCGTATCGTTATTTAAATACTTTACATGCGAATATTAAAGAAGATATCGTCAACAAATCTCTTTTTCTGAAGGATTCCAATCCTCCATACTGTTTCTGTAACACCTGCTGGAATCAAATGAAATTGAACAAAATTCCCAAATTATGGCTGGGAAACGGATTTGAATTTCCGCCAATTCCACCTGAACTGACTGATCTGACACCCTTAGAAGAACGATCGGTTGCATTGCGCCTGCCATTTATGCAAATTCGGCGTCTTGGTATTGACCGACAAATTGGTCTTCATGGAAATGTTATAAATATATTAAATACCTTAAACGATACAGTCACAGTTCTACCTAGAAAATTCAACGAAACTTCTACTATCCAATTAATGTTAATGAGAAAAATGAAATATAATCGTCCTTATATGTTCGAAACAATTCGTCCAGCAAAAGTTTACGCAGCCGCTAAATATTTGGCAAATACAGACTTGTATAAAGAAGAAGGTGTGGTACTTTCCGACGAATGGGCAAATCGACTGGAAACTGAAACAATAGATTTCATTTTGGAAGAACAAATTGCAAATCAAATAAAAGTAAGTGAAAAGGAAATGGATGATGCTGTTCAAGTCTTTTTGCACTCTGATGATTCCGATTTTGAAGATGATGAGCCACATAACTCAGATTTATTGGAAACTTTGATAACAGAAACAGATAATAATATGGCAATTAAATTTGCGCCTGGAGAGGGTAGATCCCCAATGTCTTTATTACTCGACGAAAAAGTCGAAGAATTATCTTTTCCATCTATTTACTGTGGAACCGCAAGGGTATTTGTAGACTCTATCCATGTCAATTATTCAGATATTGCTAATTCTGAAGCGAAAAGATACGACAGAAGGGCATGCAAGCCAAACAAAATATTGTACTCATATAAATTATTACAAAATAAGAGAATTGCTTCAGAAATTAATATTTGCTTACGTAAAAAAACAAATAAATATGGAACTAATATTACAGCGGCCAATTTGAAGGATGCACAGAGCGTTGATAGACTTATTCAACACGACGATGGATATAAAGTTCTAAAAAATTTAAGATCCTCACCAGCTTATTGGGAAGATAAGCAAAAAAATTTAAACGCCATGATAAGACAGCTTGGAATACCATCTTTGTTCTTGACATTTTCTGCGGCAGAGACAAAGTGGCTTGAATTAATTGTAATTTTGGCAAAGAATTTGCATCAGGAAACTATTTCACATGAAGATGCATGCAACCTAGATTTTAATTCAATAGCAGAACTTATCCGTAATGACCCTATTACTTGTGCAAAATATTTTGATTATCGATTTAGAATGTTTCTCAAATTGATACTGAGATCCAACTCCGGTCCTATTAGTGAAGATAAAACTATTTTGGATTATTATTATCGAGTTGAATTCCAACACAGGGGATCACCTCATGTTCATATGCTCGTTTGGCAGAAAAATGCCCCTGTATTTGATCCGGAAGAAAATTCAACTTGGTCAAATTGCACGCAATTTATTGATCAGTTTATTACATGCCAGAGAATTTACGAGAATAACGAAAATTTGAATGCATTTGTAAATTTTCAAAATCATCGCCATTCAAAAACATGTCTAAAAAAATCTAAAAGTGGTACCAAAATATGTAGATTCGGCATTCCCCATCCTCCCATGAATTCAACTGAAATCTTCCTTCCATTGGCGTTAGATACAGATTTGACAAAATGCAAAACAATGTTTAAAGAAATCAAATTATACATGAATTGCAAAGATCTTGGTAGAAATTACACTGGTGACATGTCTTTTACTGAATTTTTACAGAATTTGAACATCTCTGAGTCTGAATATGTGCTTGCGATCAGATCATCCATAAAGAGACCCACCATTTTTCTTAAACGAAATGTAAATGCAATGTTCATTAATGCGTACAACATCAAAATGATAGAAGCATGGCGCGCGAATATGGACATTCAATATATTTTGGATCCGTATGCATGTGCCAAGTATTGTGTTTCTTATATTAACAAGTCATACGGAGGAATGTCAAAATTGCTAAAAGATGCTTCCGAAGACATGAAAAGAGGGAATACCACAATAAAACAAAAACTCCGTAAATATGCAAATGTGTTTCTAAATGGAACAGAAATATCAGCACAAGAAGCAGAATACGGTGTTTTGAGGCAGCCATTGTCTGTATGTAGTCGCGATTCCATTTACATTCCGACTTCACACCCAGATTCTCGTGTTTTCATGATAAAAGCTCCAAAAGATTTGAAAAAATTATCGGATGATTCGACAGATATCGGAGTTAAATGTATATTAGACCATTATGCACAAAGGCCGCATGAATTAAATCACTTATGTCTTGCGGAATTTGCTGCAATGTACACATACTCTAAAGCAAAATGTGACAAAAAATATGTTTCTGCAGTAAATTCTCTTGATGATCAAGAAATTCGTGAAATAGATTTAAACAAACCAGTTATTGAAACCGAAGACAACACTCGAATTTCTGAGTGTTTACAACTTCTGGATAGGTCAGGCTATATAAGAAAACGGACAAAAGCCAGAATTATCAGATTCAGAAGATATGGTCGGGAACAGGACCCATATAATTATTTTAGAGAGCAAGTGATGTTGTTCCATCCATACAGAAATGAAGAAGATGATATTATATCTAAAGATGTAGAAGAAATTTATAATGTTAATAGTAGATCCATAAATTTGAATAAAATTAAATATATTGCTAATGAAATGCTAGATTTAGAAAGTATGGTGCGAGAAATCGAGCAAGAAGAAAATGACTTCTCTAACACAACAGATGAGAAACTGGATGAGGAATATATTTTAATGAATGATACTCTTCAATCTGACATACTCTTCGATATGGGTCAAGATGCTGCACAGGAACAGTTAAAACTTTTGAGTCCAAAGCTAATTCCTGAATATCAATATATTGGTCTCATTCGAAGCTTAAATATCAAGCAAAGAAAATATTTTATGGATATCATGTTTAAAATAAAAAACGGAAAAGTTCCATTTTATGAAATTGTTTTAGGTGGCGCAGGAGTTGGTAAAAGTACTCTTATTAATTCCATTGTTCAAGCTGGTTTAAGATACTTTAATTCCTTTCCAGGAGAAGATCCTTCTTCTATTAAGATTTTATTGTGCGCACCAACTGGTAAAGCAGCTTTTAACATTAGAGGAATGACTTTACATTCCGTTTTCCATCTGCCACTAAATCAAAACTCTCTAAAACCACTAAGTGATGATATATGTAATCAGCTCTCTACAAAACTGGTAAATTTAAAATTGGTTGTAATTGATGAAATTTCAATGGTCAAACTACGAGATTTTTATTTTGTCGAAAATCGTTTAAGGCAGATATTCTGTAATAATTGTCCTTTCGGTGGCGTTAGCGTTATTGTTCTTGGTGATTTTTGGCAATTACGACCAGTAATGGGAAAATTTGTATTTACTAATCCAGAAGAAGGTGAAATAATCGAAATCGATAGAAAACCATTGTTTCACAATTATCTTTGGCACATGTTTTCAATGTACAAATTAACGGAAATCATGCGACAACAAAACGATCGTGCTTTTGCAGAAGCACTAAATAATATGGCTGTCGGTGCAATGACGGAAAAAGATATTACACTAATAAAATCTCGTAAAATAACAAATTCAAATCAACCACCTATCAATGCAATCTCCTTTTTTTTCGACAAATGCAGAATGTGATAAGTAGAATAGCTTTTTTCAAAGTAAATTACAGACAGAAGAAGTCATGGCATATGCTTTCGATAAACCTCAAGGATCTGGTAAAAAATCTACCAAGGAAGAAATACTAAAATCCGCTAAAAATCTTAAAATTACAGAAACAAATGGCTTGCCCGCAGTCGTTAAATTGAAAATATCTGCAATTTATATGATTACGTGCAATATAGATGTAGAAGATGGGCTTTTCAACGGCACAACATGAACATTAGAACACATCCAATATGGAAATACAAATACGGGTAAAAGGGTACCAACAATGGTATTTTTGAAACTTGATGATCCACTTGTGGGAGCGCAAATGAGGAAAAAGTATGAAAATCTTCTCAATTATAAAGGAATAGATAAAACTTGGACTCCAATTTCTCCACTTGTTAAAATTATTAAAACTTGGCATGGACGAGGTTTACAAGTTGTTCGGACACAATTTCCTTTGATTGCTGCCAATGGACGAACTATACATAAGGGTCAAAGTGCCACACATAATTTTGTGATAGTAAAAATTGCAAAAAAAATGGAGAGAGCTCAGCTGTACGTCGCATGCAGTCGAGCAACTACTGCTGATGGTTTATATATTGATGGTGATTTTAAACCACCCAAATCTCCAGAAAAAAATGATCCAGTACTAAAAGAGCTGTCTAGATTGGAAAATCATCCAAAACGTTTCGATTTAAGATTCATGTATGACGTGCCGGACAATTATTTCAAAATTGTTATTCACAACGTCCAGTCACTGAATGCACATTATTTAGATATAAAATTAGACCCACATTATACGACTGCACACCTTTTATGTTTGCCTGGAACCATTTTCTTTGAAAGATGATGTGTATGATTTTGATGGCAAATTCACGTGTATATCTCGTATAGACTGTGTTGGCAAACGGAAGGCTTTTGGCTTGATGTGTGCTGCTAAAACTGAAATAATTCACGAGTGCCAATTCATAAATAATTGGATAAGACATGATCGCGGAGCTCATGCAGAATTCTGTGCCGTTAAACTTGGTCAAATGATTGTTCTTTTTGGATACAAATCTCCGAAGGCATCAATCAAACTACTGGAATCATTAATGACAGAAATTCTAGACAATTTGATGCACTTTGACTGTAAACTTACCGTTGCTGGTGATTTCAATATTGAAAGAAAATCCGCCGATTTTTAAAAAGTAAATAAAATATTAACTTTATACAACTTACATAACAAGGTTTCCTCTGACGAAATTTCAACGAATGAAAGTACACAGATAGACGTTTGCTATACAAATGAAGAAAACCTAGAATTTTGGTATTACGAATCTATTTTCAGTTACCATAAAGCAATTTCCTGTGTTTGGCCTAAAACTATTTAATCAAATATAAGCGTATTCTTTTTTTTATTATTATTATTGCGTGTAATTATTTGCAATTGAAAGTAATGATTAACACTTAAAAACTTTTTTTTTTTTTTTTTTTTTTTACCAAACTCTGCTATCAGTTATTTAATTATCTTTTCTTTGTCAAAATTGAACTTTTTTCTTAAAACTAATGTTGGCCTTATGACTGGAGTAGTGGACATTCTCATATACAAGTAGATATAACAATGCATAGAGTATTTATTTATAATGAAAAGATTAATTTTTCTTTCTTTCTTTCGGGTAAGGTAAACTTTGTATTTTTATTTACACTCGAAAAAAGGTGATAATGACCTATGCGTGTGTGTTAGTTACATTTGATGTTATTAATGTGTTAGTTACATTTTGTGATTTTCTTAGATTATTTTTTAAATTTATTACCTAACAAACTAATGTAACTGTATATTCAGTAGGACATAAACTTATTAAATGATTTGGTTCTGAGTAGGAGCTTTTATGTGTTTTATTAATAATTTTGTAAATATACACCTATATTTATTTCTGTTTATTTAAATAAAACTGTTTGTTATGAAACTTGCTTCATGATCTTTTTTTTTTTTTTTTTGAAAAATAATTATTGTTAAGAAATTGGAATGGAAGTTTTACATTTGCCATATTTATTATAATTTTTTATTTTAAATTCATAAAGATAACAGCGCCGTTAAGGATAGATGGATCACATATTTTTACTCTAAAAATAAAAGAATGGACTGAAACTCTAAATTTGTATTTAGCTTGTATCAAAAGTGTATCTCATAATTGGAATTTGCATTTTTATAGTCGATTTCTTTATCTTTCGAGGGGCGTTATTCTTTGAAATAAGAGTATAATATACAAATAGTGTGAATAGCCTGTGAGCTCAATGCCATCAGTTTAACTGGGCACTTTTTTTTATTATATCAGACGATTATTTATATTTGTAGTGAGTTTGTGAATGACCCCTATCTCGCAGCAAAAGATGCTTCAATTTTAAACAGCTATTATTCGGTCAGTTTTAATCGTAGAAGAATAGGGATTTTTTTGTCTTACTTCTTAGTGTAATAGGATTGTTTTACTAAATATAACTTTTAGGAACGGTGGACCGTACAAAAATTTAAATTTCATAAATATTTAAGAATTGTTTTTATTGACCAAATCGCTTTTAAAATACTTCTTTACCTCATTTAAAACATTTTTGTAACTAGAACTATATGTCTATAAGTATCGGTTTAGGAATTAGCCATTGGACACCGTACCTGTATATTGTTTATGAAGATAGTACTATACAACGGAAATTTCAATATGTCAAATGCGATGTAGAGACGTGACCAAATTTTAAAATATCAATATATTTTCTAATATTATAAAAAATCATGTGAGAGTCGCTAAAGATACTAACGTTCTATAAATGCGAAAGCATAAAATATTTATTCGCCCTAACATGGTAGGAAAACATAAATTTGGGTTGTTAAAATAAAATAGAAAGAAAATAATTACTGTTTAAGATACTACTATTCCTGAATTTGGGGTTTCTAAAATTCTTGCAGACCTGGAAAAATGCCCTACTTGCCCTTGCTAAAAACGCAGATTGCACGCATATTACTTTTTATTTAGCCGATATTATTTTTTTTGTAAATGAAACAAAAAAAAAAGTTTTTTCTCACGATAATACTTTTTTTTTAACTAAATAATATATCGATATACATTCATTCATATCGATATACATGCGAATTTATGGTTGCATATTTTTTTATCTTTTCTCTTTTTGTCTCTTTCTCATTTTATGCATAATTTACAAAAATATTTTTACATTTTATTTCAATTTTGTTCCAGACCGGAAATTATTAAAAGATACTTTTAATATATTTTCAGTATGAAAACTTTAGCTTTAATGAAGTTAGTCTATTCTGGGTGAGTGAATACGTACGGACTTGATATGCAAATTGAAATCTCTTTATGCATGGAAACACACTCGATCCAAATTTAATGGCATAGTTTTAACTGAAATACCTGTATTTTGAAAACAGGTGAACTGGATGGGCTGCAACTTTTCATAAATACTGAAGTAGGTTTCGACAGATTAAGATAGCAAATGGTTCTCATCACAATTTATGCGTACTTAAATTCGAAATTAACGGTTTATTAATAGAAAATCTTATCAACTGAAATGTGATTATCCTTTTTTTTAATCTAAAATGAAATATAATTATTGAGAATGCATATAAAAAGTGGTATTTAAATAGCAGCGAATGGACACACGAAATACAATTTCCATGTATGCATTATATAGATAATTATTTAATTTATAAATTGTTTACACTATTTCAGAGGGCTTTCATGCTATTAATTACAATATTCCATTTATTAAATTTCCATATGTGCATCAAATAATTTTCAGGTTTTAAGGCTCAAAATATCGATTCATTAAGATTTTTTAAGTCCTTTCTAGAATACAGACGGACCAGAAAGCAGAGCCATCCAACTACAAAATAGATTTGGAACTACAAACTAGTGACCTGTTTTTTTACAAAGGTGTGTTAGACTAGATAGTGCAAAGGAGTATACAGCGTGATTATAAAAGAAACTATGAACCCCTTGCGACCATACAGCTAAAGGAAACGGGATACCATTTAGGATGCAGTTATTTTATGGAGAGGGTTCGTAAAGGAAGTACAGAACAACAATCGAAGTCTCACAGCTACGGTTGCAATGACAAGATTTCGAAAAAATAAAAAAAACACCACCCAATTTTTTTCAGCGTAAAATGGCCTTCATAGTGAAAAACCATATATAGCGTTAAAAAATACTTATTTTAGCTGTAGACATGGCGGATAAAGCAAATGCAAAGAAAAAATTTTCGTACTTTACGTGAGCGGATTAACAAACTGGTGACATTGTCATCTACCATCATTTCGCATTTTCTTGATCACCAAGGTCACCTAAACACACCTCAATAGGTTTCTGGTTCTTGTGGTATTTAAAATTATAGATATCCGCTACAAATTTTCTATGTGAGTCTGACATGAAAAACGACGTCAAACATGGTTATTCTTTAATGTCTTCATGCTGTGATTTTTTCGCCGGTAGTCGCCTGCATACGATGTATCATGGACTGTGAACGAAAACAGTTAAAAGTTTGTAAAACCATTAAATGGTTTTGTTTTTATCCCGAGTAGTCGCTTTTGTTCTTCTGACTATTTTTATTTGCGTTTGTTTTGTGTTGTCATTTCTACAGCTAAAATTAGTTTTTAACGCTATCTATGGATTTTCACTGCAAATATCATTTTGCTATGAAAACAATTATGTGTTGCTATTTGAAACTTTTGAAATTTCATGACTGGGGCGATAACACGGAGACCTCGATTGTTCTTATTTACATAATTCTCCAACACATGCCATAAAATAGGTACAATCGCTAGGATCTCATATTTTTTTATCATTATTACCCTATATGTATATATTCACTTCTAAGCTGTTGCTAAATATTATTTGCGATAATATTATGTTTTGTTCTCTATGGATATAGTCGGAATGTAATTAATATATTCTGTGACAAACAATATGATTTGAAGGTAAGAGTTTACACGATAACTTCTAAACATGAGTTACATGAAATCTCTATTAGATTTCGGATATTCTGATAAATTCACTATATAAAATGGAATAATAAATGTTTCCAGTGTCATTGTGATCCAGTGTCATGAGAGAAGTGCCTATTTTCTACTTCAATAAAATGAAATAACTTGTATTTCGAAATCCCTGTATATATATAATATTTACTATGAACATTCTTATAAAGCCGTTCTGAAGATTCTATAAGATATATTCATAGTTTTCCAATTTTTGCTTTTTCATCCTATAAAGTATAATTAATGCAGTGTCCATTCCATTGCTTTTTATAATGTCTTATCCTTTGTTTTTCACATGTGTTTCATTTTTGAGTATATATATATACTAGGGGGCCAACCCCCGCTCAGACTTCGAGGCCTATAAAAACATGACAGCGTGCTTTATTTTAAAAATATTGGTAAATCTGTAGTTGGGTTGCCATGCTTTTAACGTTTTAATTGGGCCTTTTTTTATTATCATGGTCTCATACACAGCTGTTGCGACAACTGACGACTGTTTTCGGGATTGATAAGTAAAATCAATTACAACTTGAAAATCAGCTTGTATAAAATGGTTAGGTTTAAATTGTGGCTACCTCTCGGACTTTTATAACAACGATCTGTATTCTATTCTTCCTTTGCGTTTAAGGATGATAAAAATTCCATCTGCTTGTGAATAACATTAAGAACCACGGTATTGAAAAGTACTGTTATAGACATTTTCAGTAACAGGTTTTAATTTTCTCTCTATTTTAGTGCGACATCATGCATATTTTCATGTTATTTTAAATATGTAAATTATTTATTTTAATTAATATGTATATACGAATTTTCCAATAATTAATTATCATACAAAATTAATTAAATATTTTGTGCATGCATGCCTGCATTTATTCGGCATCAATTGATGAGATATTTAAACAAATTTGCTATCCGCGATAATTTTACACCATGTTATGTCACTTGAATATTGTCCATAAGAAAATCGGGTACTTTTCCAGTATATAATCCTTTGCTTTTAGGTTTGGCGTAATTCGATAGATTCGTTAATATACATAGATTTGTTGCCAAAAGTTATGAAAACAAACGCAATGAACTTTTGGTGCTTTTCTATTATAGGGGTCTTGACGCTTTTTTAAAAAGCTTGGCGGAAAAAACCAAGCAGGATATTTTATTCTCCTTCCGTTAAGTTCGGAAATTATTATTTTATATATTCGTTTCAAATATCCGAATTAGTGATTTTATAAATTCGTTTAATTAAATTTTACAAAAAAATAACAAAATGATGTCAATAAATAATAATTACAATTAATTCCTTTTCCCCCCTTTCTTTTGCGTTTACATAAATGACGTCATTTGGACGAATTTATTCAAAATATTTTCAGTTTATAAATAATATTAAATGCTGACAGACGATTGATTCCTGACGATAGAAATGTGATTTTTTTTTTCAAATTTTCCTGAAAAACATAATTTAATCACAATCTTGTCTTCATTATCGATTGAAATAAAAGATAAATTCAATTTCAATTTGAAAATGACGAATAAAAAGAAATCAATAATCCCTATCGGGATCCTTTTCAATTTTTTTCCCTTTTTTTTGTCACAAAAAAAAACTGAGTAATTAGTTGCCATCATTACAGAAATGTCATTAAAATTATAAAAAAATTAATATCTCGAAAACTAATTCCAATTTCAAAATTCTATTACCAGTTTTGACATCAGCGGATTTTTATGGACAATTGGTATTAATTTCACCATCAAGCGTTTAATATTTTATTAAAAATAGCCCTGAAACATAATCATTCGTTTCATAAAATCGTTTCATAAAATCGTTTCATAAATTTGTTTCATAAAATCGTTTCACAAATTCGTTTCATTAGGATTTATATATATAGGGTAGATAGTTTAAAATGAAAAAAAAAATATTTTTAGTGAAATAATTATCAATATCGGGCATTTAAGGACTCTTTTGTGTTGTATTCGTCCACACGATTTTGGTTATAAAAGTATCTGACTGATTTTCTGCATCCAAATCAAATTAATTTTGTTAAATATTAAGGTAACATAAGTCATATAATACTTTGTAATGATTGTTTTCTTACATTCTCAGGGATTGGATATGAGATTATAGAAGTGTGCTTGACAATGATGGCTTCTGAATTATCAAACTTACTAAATCGAGTTTTTGATTACAACAGTAAATTATATATTCTATAATGAAATGATTTATTAAGTACTTAAAATATATATTACATGCATTCTTACTGAAATAATCCGAAATACGTTTATGTTTCTGTTAAAGTTTCAGCTGTAGACAAATATGATTAATTAAACTTTATATTATTACTTTATTGTATTAGAAACTCGCTTTAAAATAAAACTAAATTAAAATGTTTCAAAATCAGGAACAAAAAATATGTTACATTCTTACCTCACTGCGTCAAATGTGAAAAAATTGTAGCGGTTATTGGTGTTTTTTAAAACGATAAGCATTTCGGTAAAAATTTACTAAAAAGAAATATCCTAATTAAACTATTTTAGATTCATTTTATTCTTACAACTAACGGACTTGGGGGTATTTTATTCGAGAAGGTAAATATAAATAAGAAAGTTGAAAATATTAAGAAAGACCTAAATGCCTAATTAAAAAACTGTTGGTAATCAAATCTACAATGTTTTAGTAACTACTTTTACTACAACTTTTTAAAAAGTACCATTAAAAACGTTTATCTGTTTTGAAACATTTTGCTCCTTCATTTTACTTAGAAAAAAATAATATTTTATACTTTAATTTCGATAAAGTGGTTATAAAAAAGGAAATAAAACTTTTTTTTTTGCAATTTTATTCTTCATTGCGTTAATTGCATATATTTATGCACCTTTTGCAAGATTGTAACATACTTTTTTTACTTTATTTTTTTTCACAATGTTATTCATTTCAGACATTTCGCATTCATTTTCGAAATTTATTTGTATTTGTATGCATTTAAATTTCACCACCATTATCATTTATGTTCCACATTGTTTGCTTACGAGCTTGATTATATTACTTTATGAACTGCTTATATGTTTCCTTAGATTAATTTATGAACTTATCTGTAATTAAGGGCTACTGTATTTACTTATATTATTGTATTAACTAATCCTTAATTAACTGCTTATTAAAGAAAAATTTTATCTGCTGAACAATTATTTATCTTATGAAAATGTGAATATATCTAAAATGTGGTCATTTGGTCTCAAGTCATTGTTTTATGCAAACAGACTAGAGTTCGTAATGTCTATTCATAAACTAAAAAGAAAAAATACACATAATAGAGATTTAAAACAATTTGAAATTTGTTATTTTAATACATTGTAATGGTAGATTTGTTCATTTAAATATTTTATATTATTCAAAAGGAACAGATTATTACAATTATATTTAAATTTATTTAAAAAAATTGTACCATTTTTTATGATTAAATATTTGTTATAATTGTATAAATTTAACATTCTTTATGATCAGTATGTTTGCTTTGTTTACATTTCATCATTTGAAATATTTTCAATTTCGAAATAAGAAACAATCCCCCTTTCTAAGATATGTTTAATAATAGAGCTTGTGGAAAGAAAAGTGAATTTAGATTATACGAAAAGAGATATATTTAAACCTTAATACGAAAAAAGGGATAATTTTGGCATGAGAAAAAATTTGTTAAAAAATTAGAAATTAAACTGTAGGTAAGTTGAAGTAAGAATAAGAAATTAACTTGTAATACGATCAGTTTTAAATAGTATTCATGAAGACAAATTCGTTATTTTTATATAATTTAATGGAATTCAATCAAGTATGCAATCACTTGTAATATTTTGCTAAATTACACAATATCAAAAATTTTATATTGAATACATAGTGTCTTAGTTAAATTATAATTACGTCAATTTTTGTATGCATCCGAATATGTCACAATAATTTTCTATATCTTAAATATATTAGCTTAAATATATACTTGTATAGTGTTCCTTGATCTAAAATTGACCTTCTTTCTGATAATATCAGTATAAAAAAATCATGAGACAAACAATTTAAAATTTGAACATATCTAATTTCTCTCTTCAATATTAGAGGATGTCTTTATTAAGAATACCAAGGATTTTTTTTTACTTTCACAAATGCGTTACAGATTATTTTTATAATACACACTTACTACATATATTATCAAAATTACAAAAAATCACCAGTGATATATTTTTGATTAAAAAATATATATATATATATATAAAGGTATACTTTCTGCTTATGCCACACGGTCGTGTATCATACGCGCTCTCACGTTTACTTATTCATTTGGAGGAGGGAAAGACGAAAAATATTTTAAAAATATTTTATTCAATTAAAAACTGACAATTAAAGTTAAATTAAATTAAATTGCACAATATTTACTACACTTAGCTTCGGGATTTCGTACAATAAAAAAGAATATGACAGTTCAACAATTCTATACAAAGACGCCTGTGATAACGAAACAGAATGGAAAGCTTCACACATATATTTAAATTTTCTTGTTAACAATTATCAAATTAGCATAACAATATAAAGCGTTACCATTTAAATCTAAAATTCTCTTTTCTCAGACACAACTCGGATTTGTAAATATTTTTATTTGAATAAAGCCACGCAGATTATGCAAAAAATATGGTAACTGGTCCCACTTTCCCACTTTCAAAATGCTGTAAAAAAGGATCCCCCGGTCAGAATAACTTGAAATTTGAACTGAATATACTGGAAGAAAGCTGAAATGGTACGGCATAAGAAAGAAAAAGTTCCAAAGTGTATCAATAGATGGCGCTTTAAGCGGCATAACGAAAGTGGATCCGGCTACAAGAAACATTTTTAATCGGAATGCAGCGGCTTTGGCATGAGTTGCACAGTAAACCGACAGTACTGTTCAATGTGCATGAGCATTTCGGTGCTTGGACGGAAAAAATGACTTCCACATCAATCAACAGTTGTGGTATTGTTCTTGGAAAGCCAATCCACCACGGCAAGGTCGTTCAACATTGCGCATGAGTTTTTTTTTTTTTTTTTTTTTTTTTTTTTTGCATAGTATGCCGCTCCCAGTGCCATCTTTGATACACTTTGGAACCTTTTTTTTATGCCATACCGTTTACCCCTTCTTCCAGTATATTCAGTTTAAATTTAAAGTCATTCTGACCAGTGGTTCTTTTTACGCAGCATTTTGAATGTGGGACTTTAATTATAATCACCCTGTATATGGAAGAAAAATATTCTTGACTTGGGAATGAAATATTATAAAAAAAAATTAAGTTATCCGCACAGAAATGTTCCTGTTGTTTAGATATACTTCTCTACACTAAAGAAAAAACTAAAACGCAGACCCAAGAAAAGTTTTTTTGAATCAACAAAACTTTGGTTGACCCAACAAAACTTTTCGTTTAAATATGGGTCAATGGAAATTTGTTTGCATCAACAAAAAAATATTGTTGATTTTTTTTTTTTTTGCAATTCCAACAAAAATATTTTATATCGTCAGCAAAAAAAATTGCAGCAGTGAATTACTCCTGTAAAAAGCAGGATAAAAATTCACTGGTTATTATTAAAAGATTACAGGCGTAATTCACTGCTGAAAATGAGATACAGCTATTGCAGAAATCGCGAAAAATGCAACATAGCAGCACCATCTGTTGCGCGATTTACACGAAAAACTAATCAGCAACAACTTATATCAGGAAGCAACTGAATATAAAGTTTTATTAAATTCCGTGCATTAGTTCTTGAGATAGAGCGCCCACAAAATTTTCGTCACACACAGACAAACAGAGTCATATGCAGTAATTTTCTAAAAACAGTCAAATCGTGTTCAGGACCTTTTAAAATCCGTCGGAAACCGGAAGACGAAAATTTTCATGAATCTTACACTTTCTTCTTGTAAAGATAGAAGAAAGAAATAAATGGGACAGGGGGATTTTAAAAATTACTTTGGTCCATCCCAATGAAAAAAGTTTTAATTATTAAAAAATTATGTTAATCCTTTAATTATACAGCTATATAAGTCAAATAAATCAATTAGGGCTAATACACAACAGTTAAAATTTTGCAAAAACAACAACATTTTGCTGGAATGACAAATTTAAATTACAAAATTATTGTCAAATTAAAAAAACAGATTTTGTTAATTCAAGTAAAATTGATGAAATTTTGTTAAAATTTTGTAAGAGTGTTACAATATTTTTTTGTCCAAGCAACAAAACCAATTTTTTTACTTCAACTAAAAACTTTGCTTAAAACAACCAAAATGTACTCCACAAAACATGTTTTGTAGTTTTAATCAATTCCTTTTTCTGTGTGCAAAGAATGTTAAAAAATAATAATGAGTGTAAAATTAGTACCAAGAACAGATATTTTAAGAATAACTACTACATTTGTAACAGAGAAAATTTTTGCACTACGGTCTAAAATATTTTATTATCGAAAATATTTAAAGCTTAAATGTTGGAGTTTTGTTTTACACAAATTTTAGGTACATCGTCGTTATAGCGGCATCCACAATTACCATTACACTAAAGTTGTAGTTAATTTTTCAAACATCATAGCCAAGATCGTGCAGCGCGAAAGTAGCGCACACGTTTAATAGAGTTATAAAAATAAATACCATATCATCAAATGTTGTAATATTTTATGTTCGTATGATTATATTGCAGTGTTTCATAGCAAATTTATATCAATGTTTCATAACATTTTTTTTACAATGCTTCACAAAAATAACAACTTCTTTTCAGCAATCAGTATAGATTGATGGGCCAATTTCTTCATGTTAACAATTTTTTTTCCATGCGTATACTAGAATATTTTTAGTGACCTTAACAAGGAAGAATTCGCCATTTTCCCTGTATATGTCTTCAAAAATCCACTGTGTGGGTGTACCGTTCCACTATTTCGGTTTTCGTCGCAAAAGCAAACGTTCTTTGGTCTCGACAATTTTATTATCACCACAAATTTGTCTTCTACTTCTTTGTATTAAATGTATAGAATACACTTCTCTCATGTACCTATTCCAATAAATTTTCGCATTTTCACCCATATTTAGTTGTCTGTTACACCCTTTTATGGATATCAGTTCATCTTCCCAACAGTGCATGAACCTTAAAACGGTTATGGATGGTATTCATCAACCACTAAACCAATTTCCAACACTGCTATCCTTTTATATTTTTCAACTCTTTACGTTGCATCTTTATATAGTTCCATCATATGATGGCCATTTTCGCAGAATTGTTTGTTAGATAAGAGCCTTCGCTTTTGATAAAATGAGATTGATTCAATCTGAGTATTAGGAAAATCAAATACTGTTTTTAAATTTATAAAAATAAATACAGGTGATTTAAGAATACAACAAGCAAATAAAAAAACATCATGTGAAATTCGTTCTGGAACATCAGCGAAAAAGCAATATGATGATAATATAAATACATGCTGTTTCTTTAGGACTGCAGACAATTCGACGAGATTTCACAGCTTAATTCAGTGATATAGCTCTGTGTCACTTGGCGATTTTCCTGGAGGGTGGGGGGCACTATAAAAAGGAAGTACAAAATTTTGCAGCACAAGGATTATTGCATATATTATCAAAATAACAAACAATTGCGTGTGATATTACTTTTGTTTTATTTGTTTGTTATTTTTTGTTTTAATTAGTCGGAAACTACATATTGTAAAACTAATTACCGTATAAGTCGAAGAATTTCTGACAGTTTTCGGCAAGCAAATTGGGGTATCAACTTATACGCGAGTCAATTAAAACAACAAATAAAAACTTCAAATACTGCCAAAATTCTGGCTTTTTATGTGTAAGAATAATAAAATAATATTTAAAATATACAAATAATAATAATTTATCATTAAAAATTTCTTCATTGATTTGTTTTTGCTGACTTACCATATGAAGACCATATGAAGCGCGCGTTTTTCTCCCATCTTTGGCTTGATTTTATGCGAAATTGAAGTAAAAACTTAGGGGGTCGACTTATACGCGGGTTTTTGATTTTGTGCAGAGTTTGCATTTAAAAGTTAGGGGATCGACTTATACGCGAGTATATATGGCAGATATGTCAGTATGCAATAACATAGTTAAATATTTGTTATACATCACCATTCATAAAAACTTTCGTTTTCTCTAGATAAAGTTCTCTGCACAAAATATCGAACTAAATAGCAATTGAATTTTAAAAAAAATAATAAACTATAAAATTAGAAACTATAAAATTAGAAACGTGGTAAGAATCTTTGACTTCAACAACTTCAGTTATTAAAAAGAAAAGTTTCTTACTTGTTCTAAAATGTACTTTATTTGAAAACAATTGCTTTTCATGAGTGTCACTCGTTATATTATTTTCGTGCGAAAGTTTAAATTAATGATCTATAGACGTCATGCGACCAAAGTTTTTTTTAAATGTTTTTATTACGGCAAAATTTGTACTATTTTTTTTTCAAAAGTAAATCTAATTACAACTGCGTTGAATTTGATAATATATTTTTTTTTTTCTGGACAAAATGTAAGAATCATAAGAATAAACATATTTTTTCTCTCTATTATTTTTATGAATTATTATGTTTTCCAATTTGGTTTTTCTGAATGACACAAAATTTCTTTCATGCATATTTTTTTATGATTAAATTTTATGAAAAAGTGTAAAAAATATAAATAAAATCATTTATTTGTAAAAAAAAAAAAAAAAATTAAACTATCGTAAAAAATGGTAAAATTTCACAAGATACAGAGACAAGGACCTATACCATTCGAGTAGATAATCGGCCGTCATAAATCAACCAACCAGAAGATACAGAGAGCTGCAATGCGTTTCTCCCTAAAAAATGGTTTCTCTCCACCAAAGCACAAACCCGCCAAACCCTCCCAAGTATAATGTAGCTTCACGGTTACATATATTTCATGAAGTAGTGCTTACATTGTCTTCCATTGTACTTAAGAATTCCTTCCTCTTGAAAAAAAATATTAATGCAATGTAAAAAATAAAAATAGGAATTAGATGCCTCTTTAAAGTTATTTTCAGGATTCTCAGGGGAAACCCATGCTTCATGTGACTACTGATACAAATAACTGAATTTCGTAATATAAAACTAATCCACAGAAAACTCTGTTTTAGTAATTTTTCTTAATAAACATGAAAGAATTTTAGATTGCTTTTCTACATGGACTGTGTGCCATTTATGCATATATATATTCTTAAATGAGAATACATTGCATGTGTTAATTTTTATTTTTTATTTTACCCTCTCCCCTTATGTCATGTATTTTTAATTTTTAGGAAAGTTTGTAGACACATTAAATGTAACTCATTAATTTCAAAATTTAATTATTAATATTAATTACTTAACATCTTTTTATATACATTTTTTATTAATTATAAATTAACTTAAAAAATGATGCAATATGTCACAGTAATATAAATGGTGATATGTCATCGCTACGTACAAATATTTATGTGATACATTAATCAATAATCATAAGTTTCATTTATTTTTTATTTTATTTATTTATTTTTTAATGCATCTTTTATTCATTATTCTAATACAATAAATTTTTAACATAAGTTTGAACAATTATCTGTCTTAAGACAGTATTTGTTTTAAAACATCATCCAATAATGTAATAAATTATTATATAATTGTATATATATATATATATATATATATATATATATATATCAATAGATGGCAGCACCTCATTGATTTATTCTTTTGAATTTATGGTGGAGTTCATGTTTAATTTTTCTATAGAGGGTGCTGGTTTTATTTATTGGGGTTTGTGTTTGGCTATGATTGTGTTTGGCTTGATTAGATTTGATGCAAGAACTTGTTTAATGTAATGTATTTCGAAATTCAAAAGTGTTAAAATTATATATATATATATATATATATATATATATATATATTATAATTTCAAATAATTCTATTTTCGAATATGTGCCACAAATAAACAAAACATTTTAAGCTGACAGAGAACGTTGGGATCAATGTCGTAAAGCAAAAAAAAAAAAAAAAAAAAAAAAAAAAAAAAAAAAAAAAAAAAATTCATTTTCTACCTCTTTTGACAAAAATTAATTTTCTAGTTACTATTATTTGATTTTTAAAATTAAATTTAAAATTTCTATAAAGATAATGAACATTAATGAAAACTTTCCAAAAACCAATATGTGAAACAACAGTATATTGAAAATCATAAAACGTTTTTTACTAATACTCGAGAAGTTTCAATCGACATAAAATGTCTGTTTAAAAATATATATAGAGAATAACATTTTCGAAAAATAGATACACTATTTCGATCCAACTTTCAGTAAACTATCTTATTACACAATAAATAATATATTAAGCTAAAAGTAGCTATTACTTTGGAAAATTTATACAATCCACTTCGTACAGTATATACCTTGTTTACAACCTAATTACATATAATAAAATCTTTTGGATATTCATGATGATATCGAGAATGTTCTTTGACATTTATAATTAGCTAAAATTGCTTACTTAATTATGCTGCATACTTCAAATCAAAATGTTTCGGAACTCAATTAATATAATATGTAAGCAATGTTCATTAGTTCTTATTATGTAACTCGTGTAAAAACGGAATTAATTATCATGATATCATAAAGAGTCATATTTAAAGCAAGTATTAAATTTGTCAGTCAGTGAGAAGCCAGTAATGCGTAATATTTTCCTGTGCAGCACAGAATGATAAATTCAGTTCTTATAATTATTAAAGGTTCTTCTTTTTAATAAGTTATTTATTTTTCTTAGTAAGATCTAATTTTAATTTTTTAAATATAAACCTGGCATTTGAAAATTTAATAATATATATTAATTTCTAAAAGAATTTCTGTAATAAGTATTTATATTTGATGCTTCTTTTTCTTTGGTGTTACTGAAATTAATAATTTAATTGTTTTTCTTTCCAACAATAATTAAAACATTTTTTTTTTAAAACAGTAAACCGTAAGAATATCAAAAACTGCCGCATATATAAAAAAATGATATGACAAGTGTCTAGTACATATTCCAGTAAATATATGAAAGGTATGAAATGTTAAGGTATTCAATTAAATAAAAATATCTAACTGGGATAAATTGCATTGAAAATTTGCAAATTTCAAACATTTATACTCATTTCCTTGTTTATTTTTATAAATAACGAAAGAAATTCTGACTTATTAAAGCCGTATGTTCGATGCAATTTAGACTGTATAAAAGTTTCTGAATTCTAGTTTTTTTTTTCAAGGGCAAAAAACGCTTCCTGTGTTACTTGGGAAAATATAATTTGAAATAACGAAAATAAATGTTTGTCACGTTCTTTCACATATAAAATGCTAAAAACTTTGCTATATTTTAAAGTTTCCATTACTAGAGATAAGTGGTCTTCTTTTAATATTTGATATTTAAATGTAAGAACAACTGCTAATGATAAATATTGAGTACAGGAAATTTTTGTTATGTAAATAGTTTTTCAATAAGCAAAGTTTAAGCACTTTATTCTATTTCTTTCTTACAAAATGAAAGTAGAAAGCCATTTTTTTCACAAAAATATCTTCTTGTATACAAATTATTTGAAATGTAAGAACTAATTCTTATAAAAACTATCGACTGTTAAATAAAAAAAAGGCGGGAATTTTAAATGTTTTACAATAAGTAAAATGTAAGAATATTTTCTCTGTTTTTCTTATAAAATGACACTCTGCCGAATTTTTTTGTACTATTAAAGGAACTCACTCATATATTTTGTATATTTTTTTATATTTCAAATAATGAAAAAATATTGTTTAAACCGTTCATAGCTGAATAATAAATACCATTAATTGTCGATCAATAAATTAAAGAAATAGCTTGTAAAAATTATTCTTATTCTTAATTGCTTACCCAAATGATAAAAGCAATTATTTTAAGAAAAAAGACAGTCAGCTTTTCTTTGTACCTTAATAGAAAACAAAACAAATTCTCATAATTTTTAAATTCCGCTAATTCATAGCACAGCACTTAAACCATTTCTTAGATAACTAATTAGTTTAGATAAATGGAACGTAAAATTAATGGCACTTCAAAAAATATATTGTTCGCACAGACGAATAATTACAAGAAAAATGATCATATATAATTTTATTGTTCAATTTATAAGTGTTCTGTATGCATATTTTGGGACATTAATGCATTATTTTAAGCATGAATAAAACATTCTATCTAAACAAAATCAATTTTCAGTTCGTAAATTTTAAGCGACAGAAAATGTTATATTTAAGATAAAAATTTAAATATTCAAAAAAAGTTTTAAATTGATAAGTATAGAATAAAACGTAATGGCTAAAATTGTGCTTATATAGATGTGAAATGTTTTAGTTTATACTCCATCATTTATTTGATTAAGTATTACTTGTAGAGAGTAATATACAAATTGTGTCATTTTCAATTATATATCTATATATATATATATATATATATATATATATATATATATATTCAAATGGTATCAAACAATTTTCGGATGACGAACTCTGTTGTTTGTGTAAACTGGGAAGAGTTTTATAGATTAGAATATAACATGAAAATTTTTCTCTCATTTCTTTTTCAAATGGTAATTTTTTGCATGAAAGGAGTTAATCTGGAAAAAGTCTTGTAATTAGAGAGTAAAATGATAAATTTCCTATTATTTATTTTTTTCGAATAGTTTAATATTTTACAATAAACTATTCGAAAACAAAATTATTCAATAAATTAAAGAAATACCTTGTAAAAATTATTCTTATTCTTAATTGCTTACCCAAATGATAAAAGCAATTATTTTAAGAAATGCTAAATGCTATCATGCGTGTAACAAAATAAAATGTCACTGCTCCCCTTATGATATATTTTGTAAAAAAATTATATTTTCATCAATATTTCAGAGACATTTCAAAAGATAAAACATCATTGTCACTAAATAAAAAAAAATCTGTCATTACACATATATTTAAATATACGTATACAGTTATCACTACATAGTATAAAACGAAGTCGCTTTTTCTGTCCCTATATCCCTATGTACGCTTAAATCTTTAAAACTACGCAACGGATTTTGATGCGGTTTTTTTAATAGATAGAGTGATTCAAGAGGAAGGTTTATATGTATGATAACCATATGTTTTGCTTTGTAATTTCAGATAAATCACTACATAGTATAAAACAAAGTCGCTTTTTCTGTCCCTATATCCCTATGTACGCTTAAATCTTTAAAACTACGCAACGGATTTTGATGCGGTTTTTTTTAATAGATAGAGTGATTTAAGAGGAAGGTTTATATGTATAATAACCATATGTTTTGCTTTGTAATTTCAGATAAATCACTACATAGTATAAAACAAAGTCGCTTTTTCTGTCCCTATATCCCTATATACGCTTAAATCTTTAAAACTACGCAACGGATTTTGATGCGGTTTTTTTTAATAGATAGAGTGATTTAAGAGGAAGGTTTATATGTATAATAACCATATGTTTTGCTTTGTAATTTCAGATAAATCACTACATAGTACAAAACAAAGTCGCTTTTTCTGTCCCTATATCCCTATATACGCTTAAATCTTTAAAACTACGCAACGGATTTTGATGCGGTTTTTTTAATAGATAGAGTGATTCAAGAGGAAGGTTTATATGTATATCCATTAAATAGTGGAGAAATACTGTTATTTTTGAGGTTTTTAATGTGATGTCGTAAATAATTTCATTTTTTCCGCTTATACATTGCAAACACAGGATGAACCCTACAAGATTTATCAAAATAATGTACTAATTATTGTACACATTAAAAAGGTCTACAGAAAACACAAAGAGATGAAGGTTTTCAAGGTTAACCCGAAGAAAAGCGAGGGAGGGCCGCTAGTTAGTTATATATTGCCCATTATTTTCTAAGAATTATTATAAATTCTTTTTGCATCAACGTTTAGGAATGACTACCTATATATTGTTTCTAATATGCGCTTTCGTCGGTGTTGCAAAATGAGAAAGAATCACCAGATGGCGCTAAGTGCGTACAGAATAATTGACTGACGGACTGTTTTTTGTTTACGTTTGTACATAGCTTTTGTGTATTCGTTCTGTGATTGTAATCGTCATTATAAGTTTCTCTCGAATAAATAATCTCTATTAGATAAAAGTGTTTCTACATGAAAAGAAGCTACACGAACAAGAACCAGAAAAATTAGGTGAGACCAAACCTTTTTTAAACTTTTTACTGCCTTGTATGATTTAAGAAAGTAAGAACTCTGTTTCATGAATCCGAATTTCCCGCGAGCTGAATTATAGAAAATGGCGCAACCTAACGAATTAGATAAATCAAAAAGCATGCGTCTCTTAGAACATCTTTAACGAAGATAATTAATAAAATAACTCAATATTTGGCGAGGGACGAAATAGATAATGACGAAATTGAAGATATTAAGATTCAGTTAATCGAGAATGCAGAACAAGTTTACAAATTAGATTCAGAAATTCAGAAACTTTTAGATAACTTAGAGACACTCAAAAAAGATGTATCATCCAGTCCAGAATATCGCGAAAAAATTACGAAAACGAAGGCTAAAATCGATAGATATTTAAAGCGTAATGTTCCTAACGAAAGAAAATAAACTCTTCTATTATATTGTCCACAGAATCTGATGAATTTAATTAGTCTCACGTAAGATTACCGAAACTTACAATACAACTTTCGATGGGAAATATGAATGGGGCTATACATGAAAATGTAAAGTTAACTAATGTAGAGAAGTTAAATAATTTCTTGAAAGGAGCAGCTTTAAAATGTATTCAAGGTTTAGCTTTAACACAGAATAATTACGATGTTGCCATCGAATTGGTAAAAGATAAATTCGGGAAAAATGAATTAATAGTACGATCACATGGGCTTTTAAGGTTTGTTCTGAGGAGTTTTTGAATGATGAATTAAATATTATCCGTAGTATAGCTGAGTGTAATGGTTTTAAATTGGGTAGCATCAATAAGTTGATTAATTACTATAGAAATGAAAATATTGTGTGGAGGGATCAGGCTGTAAGCGAAAATTACAGGGGTTAGAGTCAGTGTTCTAAAGTTAAAAGAGTTTCTTTTCCTTATATGAAGGGTAATTTTGAGAGGTTAAAGTTTAAATTTAAAAAGTTTGACATTGATTTAATTGCGAAACCACCACATAAACTAAAAGAGTTACTTTATAGACAGTTTGACCCGATTAAACAGGGCCCGATCTTTCAGGGCTATATGAAATTCCGTATGTTAATGAGGGGGGTGATATCAGTTATTATGTGGGTATGACAGGGAGAAAATTAAGTATAAGAAAGAGGGAACATGAATCTGACATTAAATTTGGCCGCATGAATACAGCTCTGTCTAGGTTATATTTGGAGGGGGTGATTAAAATTTCATTTGAAGATATTAAATTGATTTTCATTTCGAATTATTACCGCAAGTCCCTTATAAGAGGGTCCATCGAAATTTATTTGCGGAAAGGCTTAATCTGTAATGATATTTTCTCTTTTGTTAGTCCACCTTTATGGTTAGAGCTTTTAAATAAATATTGTGGCGCTGATTTGAATAGAGGGAGGCAATTGTGTATACAAGCTTGATTTGATGTTTAATGTTTTTCTGTGCTTTTACTTTGTGTGTTTGATTGTAGATGCCGTTGTTTTTTGTGTTGTATTTTGTATATATTGTAGCGTCCAGTGTCATTCGGGTTTGTTTTTGACGATGTATGTGTGCGTATGGTTTTATACTTTAAAACGAAACATGTCAAGTTTGGAAATTTTGTTTTACATGTATTTGACACCTTCTTAAGTAAAAGATGTTTTTAATTTGTGTATATGTATTATTCAAATTAGGAGTCTCGAAACAGCCGGGGTAGAATTAAATAAGTAATGGGGGAATCATATTCGCTATTTTAGTCAATTAATTCCTGAAGAAATTGTTCTCGGATTTAATAGTTCTGCTAAAAGCGAAGATTCTTGAAACTGTTCCAAATTATTAGAATTTCTGAAACATGAAATTGAAACGCGAGAAAAAAAAAACATATATATTTCGAAATGATGAAGAATTTGAAAATAATAAATTTAAAGAATTACCTTATCGAAAACATGAAACTCACAAAAACATACCCACGGTGGCTTTCATCAGTAATAATTGTTTATTTTGCTCAGGCGACCACGAGAATTTTAATTGTTCCTTAACAATTAATGAACAAAAATCGAGTCTTTTACGAAAAGGTTACTGTTTCACTTGCATTTGTAAGTCACACGTATCGAAATTTTGCCGTGAAAAAACACGTTGCTGCATTTGTAATCGAAGACATAATGTTTTAATTTGTGACGAAACTGAAAAACAAAATAATAAAGAGGAATGCGTCTCAAAGTCTGCCGAAATAAAGAATTGTTCCAATGCTCTGAATTGTGCAACGAGTGCAGTAAATGAAAATGTATTTTTGCAGACAGCTGTCGCCTTTTTAAGTAATAATTCTCAGGAGACAAATATAAAAATTATCGTGGATTCGGGGTCACAAAATACGTTTACCGATAAAACATTATCTCGTAAATTTAATTTAGAAGTTATAGGAAAACAAAATTAGCGATTAATGCTTTCGGGTCAAAACCAAAGAAATCTATTGTAAGAAATAAGGTAAAGGTAAATTTAAGAAGCATTTATGATCCAAAAAAAACTATTTTGATAGAAGCAATTGAAACGTCTTCCATCTCGGAGGCTGAAATTCAAGGTCCTAGTAAAGAAATTCATATATTTTGTATTGAAGCCAAAATACAGATAACTGATATTGAAGGGACTGAAAATGTAAATGTTTCTATATTAATTGGGTCAGACTATTTGTGTAAAATCGCTACAGGGAAAATCAAAAGAGTGTCCGGAGCTTTAGTAGAAATAGAATCGAAACTAGGTTATGTCTTTAACGGTTCTGAAGCAAAACACAAAGATTTTAAGGATGTTAGCGTAATGAATATATTATAGTGCGTAATCAAAATTTAGAGGAAGTAGACATTTTGAAAAGGTTGTTCGGTGTAGAAGGGCTAGGAATATCGCGTAGTGACAATCCGAAGACGACGAAGTTTTAAAAGAATATGAAAATTCTGCAAAACTTATCGACGGTCGCTACCATGTTAAACTACCATGGAACGAACATTCTGAGTCACTACAGGATAACTATAGTAATGCTAACAACCGTTTGCGAACACTTGTCAAAAGATTTAAGAAAAATCGAAAATTTCATAATCAGTACAAGGACATTATTTCAAAGCACATAATTCAAGGAATAGCTGAAAGGGTCAATGAAAATTACTGTGGTGATAATTCTAAACTCTATTACATGTAACATCACGCAGTAATACGCGAAGGTAAAACAACGACGAAGATGAGAATAGTTTTTGATGCCTCCTCGAGTGAACACAATTTTCCGTCCCTTAATGACTGCTTGAGTCCAGGTCCGAATTTAACGCCAGATATTCTAATACTTCTTTTGCAGTTCCGTCTGAATAAGGTTACCATAACGGCAGATATAGAAGGTGAATTTTTGCAAACTGCCTTGGCGCCAGAAGAAAGAGACGCAGTTACATTTCTATGGGTTACGGAAAATTTAGACGCTGAACCCGAAGTTTTAAGGATGACACGTGTAATTTTTGGAACAAGATCGAGCTCACTTTTACTTAACGCGTTAATTAAACATCATATCAAGAAGTATAAGGAGGTTTATCCAAATGCTTTCAGTGTTTTGAACAGTAGATTGTATGTAGACGAACTTATTTAGCGTACACCATCCACGAACAAATAAGGTTCATTTTGGGAGAAGCAGACTGTAATATGAGAAAATGGAAAACAAATGTACGCTCATTGCAAGATCTATTTAAGAAAGACGTTAACGATGAATCTACGTCATGCAATGTCCTTGGCTATTGCTGGAATGCAGATGATGTCTTAAGCGTTGATAGTGATAAACTTTTAAGAGATAAGGATATGACGGAATTAAAATTTACGAAGAAAAGCGTAATAAAAACTATAGGGAGATTATATGACCCGTTGGGCTTAATATCACCATTTGCATTTCAAACTAAAATAATATTGCAAGACATATGGAAGGAAAAACTTAATTGGGATGATGCTTTACCAACAGACTTAGCAAAAATATTTCAAGACTGGTGTGAAGAATTGTTTTACTTGAAGCATATCTCTGTGCCAAGACATATATTCTCAATGAAAAGAATGGAAGAACTTACAGACTGTCAATTTCGCGTCTTCATTGATGCCAGCAAACGAGCTTACGGAGCAGTTGTTTATGTACATTTTTGCAACAGTGACGGAATTTTCCATTCAAATTTAGTCATTTCAAAGACTAGGGTTGCGCCAGTTAAAGAAATAACTCTGCCGAGGCTAGAGCTTCTTGCTGCACTTATAGGAGCCAGATTGTTCGATCATATTTGACTACATTTAAGTATGCCGAAGGATGGAAAAACTATCTTCTGATCAGATTGCACGATTGTTTTTCACTGGATCAAGAATTTTTCTCGAAAATGAAAGATGTTTGTCAAGAACAGAGTAGATGAAATCAAGAAAATATCTGATTCTGGTTGTTGTAAACACTGTTCTGGAAATGATAACCCTGCTGATACGTTAACACGAGGTGAAAATTTAACCAGTCTAAAGGACCTGGAGCTTTGGTAGTTTGGGCCACCATGGATAAGTAAGTACGAAAGTCAATGGCTACAATCCAACATTCATACCGATAAGGAAACCAACATAGAAGATAAAGAATATGAAGTGGTGAATATGCTCCTGACAACGAAACTTGAAGCTCTTTTCGATATCCGAAGATTCAGCAAACTTAAACAAATATTACGAATTACTGCATGGGTTCAAAGATTCATCCACAATACAAGAAATCCTCCGAGTATGAGAAGTGCGGTTCCTTGGCTACAAAAGAACTTGAATTTGCCGAAGAATGCTGGATTAAACTTACTCAAATGGACTTTTTTCCTGAAGAATATTCAGCGCTGACGGAAAGGAAAACCAGTACCAGCAAACTCAGTTATTCGAGCCTTTAAACCAATTTTTAATGAAAGAAAAATAATCTTAATTGGTGGACGACTACAGAAAGTTAATTTATCATATGACGAAGCTCATCCAGTTTTACTACATAGTATATCTCATTTATCAAATCTTATCATCAAAGATTGTCATGAAAAAACAAGACGTCTCGTAAACTTGGATTTTAGAAAGCCAGACAAAGAATCAAGAGTTTGATATTTAGATACTATGTATGTGAAAAACTTCGTGTTAAACCTGCCACCTAGATTCCTGCACCTCTACCCGCCGACAGAATAAATGAAGCCTATCCATTCCAAGTTACAGGCCTAGATTACTTAGGTCCATTGTACATTAAAGATCCCAATGAGGCTCAGAAAACATGCATATTGCTCTTCAAATGTGCTGTAACAAGAGCAGTACACCTAGAATTAACTCCGGACTTGACCACGAAAACATTCATTCAAACGTTCCGAAAATTTGTAGGAAACAAAGGAATATGTAGCACTATCTGCAGTGATAACGCAGAAACGTTCCATATTGCAAAACGAGAATTAAATTTACTATGGAAGATTATGAAAAATGAAGAAGTGAAAGATTTATTTAGTGGATTGTCCATCAAATGAAATTTTATAGTTGAAAGAGCAACTTCGTGGGGAGGTTTCTGGGAGCGTCTTGTAAGATTAGTTAAAAAGTCTCTGAAAAGAGTTCTTGGAAAAACATCAGTTTCTTTTCAAGAACTGGAAGTAATTGTGTTTGAAGTAGAAGCGATTCTCAAATCTAGGCCTCTCACCTACGTATTCAGCGATCCTCGGAAAAAATATCAAGAAAATATTTTGACTCAAATTTGGAAACGATGAAAATCCAATTATCTGCTATAATTAAAATCTGCTCACCAGCACCAACAGGTTGACCGACCAAGCGAATTTAAAGAAAACACCGTCGTTCTTATAAAGGAAAACACCCCACGCCTAATATGGAAAATGGGTTTTATAATCCAGACTCATCCTGGACGTGATGTTCGGACAAGAGCATGCACAATGAGGTTGCAAAACAGAGCCATCATCAGAAGACCGGTGCAGCTACTTTGCCCCCTTGAACTTTCAACACTTTCGTCTCCAGACGAACTTCGCCCGGCGGAAGTTGTTGCAAAATGAAAAGGAACCACCAGATGGTGCTAAGCGCGTAGAACGATTTTGACTGACTGACTGTTATGTTTACCTTTACGTTTGTACATAGCTTGTCGTGTATTCGTATTCGTTTTTATATCGTCATTAAGTGTGTCTATCGTCTCTTGAATAAAATAATCTTCATTAGTAAAAGATGTTTCCGCATTTAAAGAAGCTAAATAGAAAAGAACCAAAAAATTAGGTGAGACCAAACCTTTTATTTACTTTTATTGTCTTAAATATGATTTAAGAAATTTACTAATTATCTTTTATGGTGCCGAAATTCCCAAGATAGAAATTTAGAAAATGGCGCAACCAAGCGAATTAAATTAATCAAAAAGTATCCGTAAGTCTCTTAGACATCTTTAACGAATATTATTAACAAAATAACGGAATATTTGGCAGGAGACGAAATAGATATTGACGAAATTGAAGATCTTAAAATTCAATTAATCGAGAATGCAGAACAAGTTTACAAATTAGATTCAGAAATTCAGAAACATGTAGATAACTTAGATACACTCGAAAAAGATGTATCATCCAGTCAAGAATATCGCGAAAAAATTACAAAACCGAAAGCTAAAATCGATCGATATTTAAAGCATAATGTTCCTAACGAAAGTAAAATAAACTCTTCTATTTTATTGTCCACAGAACCTGATGAATTAAGGAATTATTCTGGAAGGATTCACCAGATCCTGCTAAGCGCCTGGAACATTTTTGACTGACTGACTGTTTTCTGTTTACGTTTGTACATAGATTTTGTGTTTGTACATAGCTTTTCTGTGATTGTAATCGTCATTATAAGTGTCTCTCGAAAAAATAATCTCTATTAGATAAAGATGTTTCTACATGAAAAGAAGCTACACGAACAAGGACCACAAAATTAGGTGAGACCAAACATTTTATTAACTTTTTATTGCCTTGTATGATTTAAGAAAGTACAAACTCTGTTTCAGTCGGTAACCACAAAAAAACACAATAATATCTTATATTGTGAAAAAAGACAAAGATTTCTTAATCTAGGAAATATAATAAAATATATAATATAAATATATAATATAAAGGGTGGACCGAAAGTCCCGCATCATAGGAGGTTTTAAATTTTTTTATTTGTTTCTTTAATTTTGTTTAAAATTGTAGGTGAAAATGCTAACTACTGAAGAACGTGTAGAGATTATTCTTCTGTGTGGGAGAGAAGGATACTCCCAGAGAGACGTTGCAGCAGAATTAAATCAGAGGAACCGTGAACGACAACCAGTCTCGCAAAGCACCGTGAATCGACTGCTTGATAAGTTCAAGGTGACAGGAAGTGTGGTAGTTGCGCCCAGATCTGGACGGCTAAACATATCAGGTGGAAAAAAATGATAGAAAGTCGTGCGCTATACTGATGACCCGTGTAAGAGTTCCGGCTTGGATACTTTTTCACTATGTTGGCTATACACCTTTTAAGTAACTAAACAAAAAAAAATAATATTAAGCTTTGTAATCTTCGTGTAAAGTTATTATTTCTACAGTGTAAATACTTTTGTGCCAATAAATAGCACAATTATTATTTATCTATGCAATCATTGTTTTCATTCTTAATTTGTGTACGACCCCTGAAACGCGATCATCCAACATGATTTTTCTCCTTTGCGAACTCATACCCAAGCATCAAAAAGGGGTTTAAGACAGCATTTATATATTTTCATATCTTTGTGACATTTTATGATAAAATACAGAAAGTTTTTACATGACCTTATTAGTATATGGGGCACATTTTACTCATCGGGAAAATTTTCTGTACAGGCGCCGTATAAAAGTTTTTATTTCTTCAAATTTAATCCACTGAAATGTTTAATCTACTTCATAAAATTCTGGTCATTTTTTAACGTAACTTTGTAATTTATAATCTATGTCTATGATGAATATTTAAGGAATAAAAGCCGATATCAATGTATTTTGGACGACCTGTATATTAATATTTATCAACTAAGGCACTACAGTAAATTAAATTATATAGTTTTACCATTCATTTTTATATCACTTTCACCAAATGGCTGGACAATCGTATTGTTTCATAAATATTAACAATTCAATTTAGGAATAAAATACAAAACCTTTCGTTACGAATAATATTATCGTTTTTCTTTTTAAATCTTTATATTGCAGATAATTATATTATAGATAAAATTTATGTAATGAATGTTTTCATACAAATTTCACTAATTAATAATCGTAATATATTTTTTCCAAAATTATTAATTAGTGTATAAAAAAGACCCTCACACGAATATAAATATTATTTCTTTTTAATATATATAAATATTTTTTTTGTTTTTCAAGTGCTATATACAGTTGTTTATATAACATTTTATACTGCGGCAAGGTTTTAAAAAATTATCCTTACATGTGAAATCTTCTGCAGCTTTTTGCTTTACGAGAAACAAAAATTATGTTATTCTAAACGAAATATTAGGAAATGCATTAATCATGTTCTATTTTTTCTCACTAATAAGATTAAAGTTTCTGAGAAACTTTTACTGCAGTACTTTATTTTCTTTAACCACATACAAGAGGATGTCTAATAATCGTGAAAAGTAGGTTTATTTTTTATATCTGCAATTCTTTGTTGGTTTATAAAAAGGTAAGAAATTTATTCTTCGAAATCGAATATTTTTCTTCAATTCTTTTTTTTTTTTTTTTTCAAAATTAGCAAACATATTTTTTCATTAATCGTTTATTATATGGCTTAATTTTTAGGTGCGTTCGTAATTATATAAATACGTGGTACATGTAATCGTC
The DNA here is from genome assembly GCA_963931845.1 of Maratus michaelseni. Lineage (NCBI taxonomy): Eukaryota > Metazoa > Arthropoda > Arachnida > Araneae > Salticidae > Maratus > Maratus michaelseni. The sequence continues at coordinate 432,811,993 of OZ007588.1, forward strand.
GTGGTCAGTTTCTCTGACAGCATATAGCGGCACAAAAGCTACCCAACAGAAAGGTTTGAAATTTAATAAATATAATCGTTGCAGAATTTTGCCGAGACATTTCAAATTTTATGAATATCGAATCAAAACTTAAGTAGATATCAATAAAAGTTTTCTCCATTCTATTAAATCCTATCATACGTAATTAATTCAATGACATCCCATGATAGGTAGAGATTCTAGGTTGTCATGGTGATTATGTCATATTTAAGATGGAGTCATATTATTTACATATTACTGTATTTAAAAACCAAATTTGTATAATAAACTTGTGTAATTATAGCAATTATATAATAAGTTTTTTGGTAGATGTTTCCGGAGAAATAGATATTAAATGAAAAAAAAGTCTAAATATGGATTTTAAATTCTGAAATTTTCACAGCTAAGCTAAGTTTGTCATTGGAATGTCAACAACAGAAAAAACAAGAACGAAAAATCATGCTCAAGCATAGATTATGTAACACTTTCCAACGCTTCCAAAATAATTTTACAAATCATACCGTTTAATAAGCTAAAAGATAACATCTAAGTAATCCGAATACTTTTATTCGGCCCTGTATAGCATCTATAGATTTGTATATATACTACATAGGATGCTAAATTTTAGTTCAGTTAGGAAACGCGTAGCACAGTTTAAAATTCTCCGTCTGGAGTTAAATAATACGGAAATGTGTTCGCGAACTTTTGTGCTTCCCTGTATAGGATCTACAGAATTTATACACACCACGTAATATACAAAAAGCGAGTTCAAATTAAAATCGCGTTCAGTAACTTAAAACGCACTTTCAGGAATTATTGTTAACATACAGTAGAGAATTCGTTTGTGTGTCCTTGTAAATGAACAATGACTGCTATACACACAATATTCTGTAGTAAGCCTCTTGTAATGCACCTTAGTGATATATATAAATTTCAATGCGTTTAAAATAGGGAAACATTATTTAAATAAACCGCAGACGATTTTTCTCCATAGACGTAATGTAACGCAATTCTTCTGACTGTCCCTGTAAAGGAACTATAAGTGCTATGCACACCCTATTCCATATTAAGCTTCTTCTAATGCACATTAGTGATATATATATAAATTTCAATGCGTTTAAAATAGTGAAACATTATTTAAATAAACCGCAAATGATTTTTCCCCTTAGACCGCAATATAATGGAATTCTTTTGAGTGTCCCTGTAAAAAAACTATAAGAGCTACACACTTCCGTTGAAATAGGGAACATGCTATAGATAACGACTATAACATATAAAAATTGCAGAGCAATCCAAGCATATATACGGGAGTTAGAGAACGGACAGACCGCAGACGGCAGACAAACCGAAGTCATAAACACTTTTCAACTAGGTTGGAAAGTGTTAAAAAATGTTGCCAACTTAAAATGTACTTATTTTAATACGGAAATTAATCATATCATAATAACAGATGCATAATCCATTTCACTGAAATATTAACGATGATTTTTTACATTGTCTTGTATTGGATATTTGTGCATAGTATAATTTTTATGTAACAGAATTGTAATTTATTTTTTGTAAAAGTGTATGAAAACTTAATTTCATAAAATAAAATTAATTTCTATAATATGAAAATCTGCACATAAAATAAATTTTGTATTCATGCATTTTTGCATAAGAGTGCAACAGCTACTGCATCATAATCTGAATATTTATAAAACTAGTTAGAGTACAAACGCACCTCAATTGTCAATTTTGATGTAAACTGGCTAATTTAATCGAAGATTTTGTTTAGTTACTTCAGTTCTTTACAATCTTTTTTTTATAATTTTTATTATTTCTTGAAAATGTCAGGCTTCATATTACCATGAACTCTGGTAAAAAAGAATCTCGACCAGTTTCATTTATTTAATATATTTTTTCTTAATTACGGTTTATCGCTGATGATGTATCCAAGAGCCATGTTTACTGTGCCTTCTAATTATAGATGGCCTGTCATTTTTTTCTTAATGGCACATATATTCAAAGCTTTCAAAACAGAAATTCCAAAAACTATTTTTTTTTTTTTTTTTTTTTAATTCCTGAAGTCATTTAGATTATTTTCAGATGTTTGCATTTTTACGCACAATTATTTTTAGTTGTATTTTATGAAAAAAAAAACTTTTATTTTTTTTATTATTTATTTCTGATTAAAAAATAAATAAATATGTGTTCAAAATCTTATTGAACATAATTTCTTTTACCCCAGATCATATATGTCAGTCCAATGTTTTTAGAAAATAGCACGTAAAATATTGATTTTCCATTAAAGAATGGGAAAGCTATGTATGTTTTTAACACTTTCCAACCTAGTTGAAAAGTGTTTATGACTTCGGTTTGTCGGGCCGGATGACCGTCTGCCGTATGGCCGTCTGTCCGTGCTCTAACTGCTGTAAATATGCTCGGATTGTTCTGCAATTTTTATATGTTATTGTCGTTATCTATAGCATGTTCCCTATTTCAACGGAAGTGTGTAGCACTTATAGTTTTTTTACAGGAGAACTCAAAAGATTTCCGTTACATTGCGGTCTATGGGGAATAATCATTCGCGGTTTATTTAATTAATGTTTCACTATTTTAAACGCATTGAAATTTATATATATCGCTAAGGTGCATTAGAAGAAGCTTAATATGGGATAGGGTGTGCATAGTACTTATAGTTACTTTACAGGGACAGTCAAAATAATTCCGTTACATTACGTCTATGGAGAAAAATCATCTGCGGTTTATTTAAATAATGTTTCACTATTTTAAACGCATTGAAATTTATATGAGGTTATATATATCACTAAGGTGCATGACAAGAGGCTTACTACAGAATATTGTGTGTATAGCAGTCATCGTTCATTTACAGGGACACACAAAAGAATTCTCTACTGTCTGTTAACAATAATTCCTGGAAGTGCGTTTTAAAATACTGAACGCGATTTTAATTTTAACTCGCTTTTTTCTATTACGTGGTGTGTATAAATTCTGTAGATGTTATACAGGGAAGCACAAAAGTTCGCGAACACATTTCCGTTTATTGACAGAAACTCCAGACGGAGAATTTTAAACTGTGCTACTCGTTTCCTAACTGAACTAAAATTTAGCATCCTATGTAGTATATATACAAATCTATAGATCCTATACAGGACTGAATAAAAATATTCGGTTCCTTTTCCGAATATTGTATATGTTGGAAATTCCTGAAATTATGTTTTTAAATATGTTATGCGTTTTCCAAATTGTTTACTTAGATGTTATCTTTTAGCTTATTAAACGGTATGATTTGTAAAATTATTTTGGAAGCGTTGGAAAGTGTTACATAATGTATGCATGAAGCATGATTTTTCGTTCTTGTTTAAATTGATTTTAATCGTGCTTATTTATTTATTTATTCATGTATTGTAAAACGAAAAGCGTTAATAAAATTTAGTAACGATAGCTATTAAAAAATAAATATTTTCTACCATGTTAAAATATAATTTAAAAAATTGCTTTTAATTGCTATCAATATTTTATGGTCCAAAGGCTATTCCTCATCTAGTCTGTATATTAAGATAATTGTTTCACAACTATTACGGTGTTTTATTAGTACAATTTATTCTAAAAGTTTAATACCCGTCATATGATACATGCCAAATTATTTCGCTGATAAATCTTATGCGCTACTTTGAGTAATTGCAAATTAATTACATTTGCTGAAGCATGCAGATGCAGATTCATATAAAACTGATCTGCGGAACTGGGAAGAAAAATCAGAATTAACATAATTAAGCAGTTTTCTATTTCTAATTTGTTAGCCTACTGAACAAAATATGATTTTAAACATGCATTTTTCTCGTTTAATTAATATATGATAGATCCCATTTAAATGTCAAAATAAAATAAAATAAAATAAAACAAATAAATATATTTTTTAACAAAGAAAAATGCTTACAGTTTTTTAAGTAATATTTACTAGGGTTCTGTTATAAATGTAAAAGTACAGAGTGTTTCACAAAGGACCCCTAACTATAAAAATCAATAACCCGTAAACGGTGATAGATAAAAACATGAAACCAGTGGTATGTTTATTAAAAAAATCGTAAGAATCTTATACATACATCTCAAAATTTAGTTAAAAATTGCACCGATAGATGGCGCTGAGAGCGTTAAGAATACTTCTAAAGAGAGTTCAGAAGCTTAGAAAGACTAGCCTTTTATGATTTCGTCATTTTAATCTGACCACTACTAGCGTATAGTGAAAATAATTCCGAAAGTGATTTATACCGTGGAGGAACGTGTGTTTAATGTGTTGAAGTACCACCGATTAAATCCTACTTAAGGTCCTAATTGAGTCCTACCGCTACAAGGAGAAGTTTTCAAAAGCAATTTCAAGTCGCAAAAAGCCCAGATGGGAAAACAATTCGTGAGCTTTTCAAAAAAATTCATCAGACAGGCCGGTGACAAACAGCAGAAAGTCACTGACAATTTCATTTTTCGTTTGCGACATGTCTGTTGTGTCAAAAGTGCACATTTTGAATCAATTTTAATGTGGTACGCCTACTTATCGCAGCGCCATCTATCGGCGCAATTTTTAACTAATTTTTTAGATTTATGTATAAGATTCTTACGATTTTTTTTAATAAACATACCACTGGTTTCATGTTTTTATCTATCACCGTTTCCGGTTATTAATTTTTAAAGTTAGGGGTCCTTTGTGAAACACCCTGTATATGCTAGTACAAATGTGGTAAAAGGGGTCCCCTCCTACTTACTCAGCCATACATCATTGTATAAAATGATAACTGGTATGAAATCTATTAGTAATAACGTCTTTTGATTAATTCTATACTTCAATTATTCGCCGAGGTTCATATATATATTTAAATTATAAACTTTAACATTTGCAATACTAACACCTAATTTTGACATTTTTTTTTTTTTTTTTTTTTTTTTTTTTTTTTTTTTTTTATCCTTCGATACGTTTTATGTTCGGATACAAAACGGGGAGTAATTTGGTCAAGTAGTTCAGTAACTATGGAGCTTTTTCAGATAATTTAAAATTTGCAAGATTCAATTTAAATATAAAAGATAATTTTAAAACATATAAATGTATTTAAGGTAGAAAAAAGTGTAAAAGAAATTTTTTCTAACGATATAACAGTCGAAATCATGCATGTAGACATCGGCAACAAAACCATGTGCCATAATGCGTGATAATAAATTGGTAATATAAGTAATAAAATAATAAAGTAATAAAATGTAAAAACATGTAAAAGTATTTTTAGTAAAGGGCCATGTTTAGACTTCTCTAATAATATTTCCTCGGATATTGTTATAAATGTAAGAGTATGTGACGATAAGGCTTGGAACTCCTATGGTTCAATCCATTTTTACTTTCCGAGCACATATAGTGTAATGTAATAATAATAATAATTTTCGGTTATGTATGTTTTGGTGTAGTTTAAAATTTTTAATTTCACTGAATCCATTATGGCTATTTTAAAAATGATTTTGTATGTATGTGTGTGTATGCATGTATAATGGAAATTCCGCGCTTTTTGTGGCAACAGCTTATTATCTGTATTCTGTAAATGTACTCGAAAACGTCCAAACGGTCTTTGCGATGGATCTCACATTAACCCATTCGGGACCATGGTCACATATATGCAACCTCAAAGAGAGCATACAGAATTTGTTTTAGGCACCAGTAAAAAATAAAAGTAATATTTGCTTTCTTTAATTAGAGCATTTTTGTGATTGTTTAAGTAAAGGTAGCTTTTTTTTTTAAAAGGTGGTGCCAACAGAATAAAATTTGTGTAAAAGCCGTCGGTCCCGAAGGGGTTAAACAAATATATTACAGGCATATAACATAAAATGCATTCATTTCTCTACAATTAAGAAAATGGGTTTGTTATCTAAACCATTTTTAAAATATTTAAAGATTTCGAGAACGTAGAAAATCACTAAGTATTGTTTTTTAACTGAATTATTCAATTAAATTGCTTTAATGCTGAAGTTTTAAAGTTAAATGTTTAAAGCTAAACTATATTGATGCAACAATCATGTTTCACTGAAACGTGACTAAAATTAGTAAAAGTTCTTTTTTCCTCTAAAAAACAAAGAGAAAACGATACAGTTATTTAAGTATTACATTTTATTGACAAAAAGGGCGAAAGCTCCATTTAAAACGCCTTTAGCGTGGCTATTTAAATTAAATTAAAATATTTACTCTAATTTACGTATCTTTTAATCTTAGCACAAGCTGACGGAAAATTTATTGAAAATGACGTCAAAATTGTAGATGAAATGCATCAGCCGTATAAATTAAAATTGCACGTTTTTTATGAACATGAAGTCATACTTACAGATAAAATATTTTGGGCTTTTTATAACTATGATCTACGATTATTTTTTATATCTGGGATCTACTTTCTTTTATATCATTATTTATATAAATGCATACTATTCTATAAGGAGTACTGATAGTTGAGTACAGTTACTCCAAATATTTAATCGATGCAAAATATATTGCAATGCATTTAGTGTTTTAAACATAATTCTAAAACTACTTGGCGGAATGATCTATAATTGTAGGTTCAAAGCTTCGAGAAATATATTTCTGCGCTAAAAAGAAAGCACATTTACTTTGCCTTTCTGTTCACTGAAATCGGCTAAAAAAAAATAGCGCTTCCTTTTACGTGCTGATCACGTTGTGATTATTACTTATATAAAACTTAGTGCAAATGAAATTAAAAGAAAAAAGAAAAAGAAAAGAAAATCATATATAAATATTTTAACAAGATTTTTACGTAAAAACTTGGGTGAAATGGAACTCCAACTACTTCTCTAACGGGCCGCAACTACACACTTATAAATGAAGAAATCACCTCACATAGAATGTACAAGATTTCATTTCATAAATTACCATATTTTATATTATACATATTACAGGTAGTAAACAATCCCTTATCGTAAGTTATTTTGATAATCTAACTGAAATGCAATTAATTTTCTGAATTTTAAAGATAATTGACTGGTTATTTTATATGACTACTAAATAGTTGATTGGAAATTGATGAAAGAAAATTTTCAATATTATCTGCGCATTCGCAGATAAATATTATTGCAATCAAACGCTCATATTTTATCAAATATATTCAACATATTCATTTTCTAAATGTTGCATTATGTTTCTCTTAAATATTATCATGATTACAACAAGTGGCGATACATTTGTTTGAAAACACAGTATATGTTTTAAACAGAAAACAAAAGCATTTTAATTCGATTTTCAAAGAAACCTTTATATATTCAATAATATATGGGATATTCTTACACAAAAGCAGAGAGTTGTTGCAAAAAGCCTATTGAAAATTTTGTTTACAGATCCATATAAATTGATGATTTTCAAATTACTTTTAAAAATCAGGGTGATCGCAAATATTTTTTATTTCAATTTTGTCGGACACATAATTGCCCTTTGGACTAAATCCTCGCAAAAAAATGCCAAACACCTTTTAAATTTCCTTAAAGTGCATGACTATTGGTCATATTTTGGTGGAAACTTTCTTCAAATCGACTAAAACTAAATTTTCTGGATACTTTTGACCAGAGCGTGTAACTTACCATGTTACACAGATAATGCTTTTTTCCATCTTACAATATTTAATTTCTATATTTTAAACCTATATGATTCGCTAATAAACGTATTTATAAGTATTGTTTTTTTCTATTTTCCGTGTGTACATAGAATTAAAAGTGCTTTCTTTTAAAGGAAAAATTCAATTAGTAATAAAAATATTTTTGAATCACAATAAACATTATCTCCCTTTTCTCCTTGCGTAAAGTATGAAGCAGTTATTTACACGTTTAAAACCTACGGCATTCGCTTGAAAATTTCCACAAAATGGAATTTCCTAATTAGATTATAGTATTATGGTTCCACTTTTTTCGCTAAAATACCTAGCTATGGCAATTTTATTCTCCTGGATGTAAAAATAATAGATGAGCTTAATGCTATTAAGAAAGACCTAGAGGTTTAAATAAAGAACTTCTGGTAATCAAGTATACTAATCCCAAGAGTAAGTACTACAACTCTTTTTGAAAAACACCATTAAATACGTTTCACTCTTTTAAAACTTTTTGCTTCTTCTTTTACTTAAAGCTAAACTATTTTCTTTAATTATTAGTTTTTTTCTTTTAGACATGGTTACACTAAAACACAAAAGTATGCAGTATTTCATAAATAATGATTTTCTATTATTTGATCTATAATATTTACGCAATATATACATAGTACTATTCTCGACATTTTGTTATAATTTTGATAACATTATTTCTATTTCCAAAACGATTCATTGTATTTACGTCCCAGCTATCTAATAAATTATATAACCGTGAATATTTTTATGATAAATGTTAATATTGCTGACGTCCGAATGTAGAGTAAAAATAATATATGAAAGCTTTAAAAGAATTTTATTTAAATTATATTATTAATGTCTTTCGTTTATAAATTTCTTATTTTAAGTTTTAAAGTTACTTTTCTTGGTCTGAACACTTTATAATATTACAAGAAACATAAATTATATTCATATTTAAATTCATGTTGAAAATATTGTTCTATTAACTTTGCAAATCGTTCAAAACATTTTGTGCTATAACGTTCATGACGATTACTATTTTCTGCTTGCAGAAGAAAATCGTTTTAACACTTTTCAACATTGTTGAAAAGTGTTTATGACTTCTGTCTGTCTAACCCTCTGTCTTGTCGTCCACTTGGCCATCTGTCTGTCTATATGTTTGCACTTTAACTCTCGTAAGTGTACTTTGGTTTGTGCGACATTGATACCTTATTAAGGTTCATATTAACATGTTCCCTATAGAATATGTAGTTATTTTAGTTCGTTTACAGGGACGCACAAAAGAATTTCGTTATGTTACTCTGTATGGGATTAGGTCGTTTACAGCGTTTTTTAATCTTATTAAACTACTTAAAACATATTAAAATGTATATTTGTTACTGACGTGCATAATAATATACTTTCTTTAGATTACGTAGTGTATAGCATTAATCGTTCATTTACAGAAATGAACCAAAAATTCGGTTAATAATGGACTATGAACAATCATTTCTAAAATGTGTTTTCGTCTGTAGTATCCATTATTCAATAGTGTTCTTCCTTTTCCTGATTAACTAAATTTAGTACAATAAAACATGTTTTTTAATATAAATAAATTCATATACAGACTGCCAAATTAAAAAGCAGAATACGTTACCGTCTATCGATGGTAATTGCTGTACGTGTGATTTTATTTGTGCTGTGTGTTTCCTAGCTGAATTAATTTTTAACTTAATATGTAGTGGTCATAGAAATCTGTAGCTAATATGCAGACTTACACAAAAATTGCAAGTTACCTTCTATGGAAGGTAAATTCTGAAAAACAATAATTCAAATGTATTATGCGTTTTATATCTGAATGAAATTTTAGCAATTTATATAAGTCAAAATATTATAGACAGAGCTATTCAGAAAAATTCGAATATCCTATCAACTAGAGACACTAACTGTTTAAATTGGGTGTTCAACCGTGTTATGCGTTTTCTAAATTGTTTATTTCGATATCTTATTTTACCTTTTAAAATGTGATGTCTCGAACAGCATCCAGTAATTGAAGGGCTCGGGGCAAAAGAGTGCCAAGTCGCATTTTCAAACTTTTGAGATATTTCAATTTGAAAATTTTATCAAATACCCAAATCAAGATATATAACCTAAAGTTTATTCGCCAAAGTCTTAGTAACATTTGAGATATTCTAAGTAACAATATGGCAATACTTTAATGATATTAATATTACGTTTTTTGTAAATTACCTATCTTCATTGGGGGCATAAACATCTGGGGCAAAAACGAAACCTGTCACACATGCTTCCACCAAGTGACATTAGAAACAAATTATATGTTGGATATTATAATTTACAATATTAAGCTGCAGATTACTGTGTTCGATTTATTTCACCAAAATTGTGGCTTGGCACTTTCTTGCTCCGACTCCCTCAATCATTTGAAAGCGCTTCATAATCTATGCGTGACGCGTGATATTTCTTTCTTGTTTCTTTCTGTAATGGTTATACACTGTGATTATAACTTCAAACAGTTGATTTTCTCAATTTATGATTAGCTGAGACCAGCAGAGCACAGTTATCCTGCCCAAGATAAAAGCAGTTAATTGAAGTTGCAGTTTAATTTCATCTTTGTATTTTTTATTCAATCATCTAGAATATTTTTTAAATTAAGAATAAGTAACGTTACCCTTTTCTGATTTAGTGTATGACGTACATCATAGACAGAGCAGTGAAACTAAATTAATATGCGAAATAATCTTGAATTTAATGCAAGAGCAAAATATTCATGGGTGAAATAAAGTGTGCAACGTTCCGTAAAACAAAGTACTGTAAAATATCATTCGCTTGTGAAAGATTTTTGAAGTCAAATTATTAGTTTTTAAACTATTTACAGGCATTAATATTTATTTCGGTAGTTATATTTTTAATATTAAATGAAATGAACATTTGAAATAATTTCTTAAATTATGTAATTTCAAGAGCTAGTAGGCCAATCAAAATGCCTTCCATAATCCTTTCTTCAATTTTGATGTACAGTCTGCTAAGAGAAAAAAAAAATAAGTCTCATACAAACTATTTTATCTAGGAAATTATGTCTTCCTTAAATTTTATTTTAAAATAAATCTTAGGGGATAATTGTCGTCATAGTGAAATTCTATCCAACTTGAAATTTGTCAGTATCAGCGCCTGACTTTTTGCATCATATTTCGATTGTCCGGGATACCAAATTATGGGGAAAAATTTCTGGAAGTCATTCAGCCAACTAGTTTAGGAATTATGTGGCTTTAAAATTTTGATCTCATAATGTTAAATTCATTGTTAATCATTGCAAATCAGATAGCAGTGCGAGTACTTTTTTAATCGTAATCCAAAACGACATGGGGAAATGGGCGGCGATTTTGTATTCCGACATTTGAAGTTATTAGAAATTGAATTGTGCTAAAACATGTACAGGTTACAATTTATATATTGATAGCAAATTACTTTCTAAATACATTATCTTTTCGAAATTAATTATCGAGAAAATATGAGATGCCACCTATAAGTATTTTAACATAAATCGATTTAAAAAAACTTAAACTCCACAGAATATTGTTCGTATACGAATACAAAACTTCATTCCATTCCGCAAAGTAGTTTTTGAGCTATGCTTAAAATGCTATCGCATTGCAACTTGTTTTACAACTATAAATTTTGAATACAATATTTTGAGTTCAAAACTTTAGATTTTCATAATTCCCAAACTACTTCATCGAATGACGTCACTTTTGGTCCGTTAAGGTAAAATTTACCAAAATAGGTAATTAGTATAGGAAATGGATGTGTGTGTTTGTATTAAAAATTCCAGTGATTGATACAGTTTCAATATGAAGACGGCCTCCTTAGCTTATGCCTTTTACTTACATTTAAAGAAGGCATAAATTCCTATCGAATGACTATTTTCGATTTCTTTATTGTGTTTGACTGAGCATGACATAGATAGGGTGGTCTATTTTTTATTGACTACCTCTGCATCAGCAAATATAATGTATCTCTTCGTGCAAATATTTATCAATTATAGAAGTTTTACCTAATTTTAGATATCATAATTTTTAATGATTTCATGACACAAACGTTTTACAAAGAAACCGTGTTTATCTAACTTTCTTACATTTAATCGCACGACATTACAACCAGCGTTTATTAAAATTATCGGATCTTATTATAATATATTGACTGATTTACTTTAAAATTTTATAATAAACTTTTCTAGCATAGGCTTCTACGCAATACTTCGAAGAAATCAGTTTCCTAAATCTTTCATTTTAAATTCATCGAAAATGTACTTCTATATATAGGTAGAATATTTTTAGATCTAATTTATATCTTCATTCATAAGAATTAATTTTATGTAGATAACGTTCTAACAATAAATTAACCCGTAACCGGAAACGTGAAAATTCAGCACACAAACAGAAACCGTCTATAACGCTGCTAAATTTAAAAATTGCTATAAAATTTAAAAAAGAAAACAACTCTCAATAATTTACCAAATAGTTAACGCAATGTTTAATAGTAATGCATTAACAGGAACAAAAGTTTAATAAAACAGCATAAAAATAAGTTTTGAATGTCGGAGACAGGCAATATTTCAAAATTACAAACTATTATTCAAAATATTACATTTTCGACAAAATAATTAAATAAATGCGAATATTTTTATGTACATTGGTAGAATATGAATAAGAAAATATTAGACAGTAAAATTAACAAAACATTTAATAGTAAACATTGCAGCATGTTCTAAATATCAGCATTTTTTATGCAATCATTGCATTTAGGTTTGGAGCATTGCAGGCATACAGGCTTCTGGCGCTGTACACACACATAATTTGTCATTCTATGGTTGGTTCTATAACACAAAAAACACGCTTTGCGTTTTAGAATTATTAAGTCATCACCTACCTGGGATAGGACAAACTCTGTCATGCATTGAAGAAATGAGAACGGTTGCTTTACGCTTCTTGCTTAAATGAGAATTACCGTACATTCCTCTCGAAACCCATATAATGTTGATCCAACTTCTCTTGTTTTATTGGGTAAAAATTTGGACGGAATTTCTCGTTTGTTTCTTTTCATTGTACCAACGTACGTTGGCTTTTTTTTCAAAAATATTTCTATAAATTCTATGGATGAGAACCAGTTATCTACTGTGACATTGCGATTACTTCATTTTCGTTTTCATTAGAATTTTCTGACAATGTTGAATCACTCTCGTGTTCAGAAATTATATATTCATCATTATGTCACTTCCTACTTCATCAAACCATCACAAATTAGTCTCTTCAAAATCTTTATCACCGTAGCTTACCCACTTTGACGGCCCCGCCATTCCGTCTGACAGACTGCGTCGAAAAGAAAGTATTTTTTTCTTTCAACAACTAAAAAAGCGCAGGTGTTGCAAATCGGTCCGGTGGGAGAGAACCAATGGCGTAACGATTAGATTCATTTTTGCAGACAAGGTGTAGATATGTAGACTCAACCGTCTCACAGAGGGTACGTTTCCGGTTAAGGGTAAATAAAACATTAAGCATTATTCCCACATATCCATGCAATAGAATAGCTAAATCTTTGAGAATTTTGCACTTCAGCAATGAAAAAAAAAAAATACATATACTTTCTAAAATGTTTTAAATATTTTTTCACATTTTGTTTCTTAGAAATATTGCTATAAGAATACTAATTAATAAAATTAATTTTAAATTTAGTTCGACTTAATGATATAATAAATTCGATATAATAAATGCGTTATAATAAATTCAAAGTATCTGAAAAAAAATATATACAATAAAAATTGAACCATGATTGAACCAAAATTGAACACCCTGAAAAAAAATCTATACACCTCATGTTATTTTCTAACGATTTCTTACATATTACTTAATAAACTTAAATTTATTTAACAGAATATAACAGAATATTTATGTATTACATACATAATTGTATAAAAGTACTATTTTTAAATATAAAACATGATTAAATTCCTCTTGGAAATGTATACTATTTGGAAGAAAAAAATCTATAAAATAAAGTTGCATTAGGAATTTATTTCAGAACAACGTCTTTTTACAGCTGTTACGATCGAAATGAAAGCCAATATACTGCATGGGCAAATGTATATCTTTGTATATAAATTGGACTGTTCACACCTGTCACCAATTTTTTTTTTATATTTCTGCTTTTGATGATCCTGTTTTCTTTCTTTACGGATTTAATTTCCATAATAATATCAGAAGGTTTATTTACTCATCATTGCTTTACATTGAATGCGTAATATTTTCATTAATTTAAGAATTTTTTCTTTGCTTGATAAAAATTCTATGAACTAAACAGTGATTAATTCGATAAAATGTATAAAGGAAAGTACAATTATCTTACTAATTTATAATAAAAAATATATATATATTGCAATACATTTAGGAATTCGGGAAATTCGCAAACAAAAATGATGAAATTAAATAATCCTTTAATAATTGTTACTATAAATTAATTTTCTATCCTGTATTAATTCTTATTGATCACTGAATTTCGAAAAAAATATAAAAAAATCTATAAAATAAGAAAATATTTACATAGACAATACAAAAAAAGTTACATGAGAACTGTAATGAGGTATTTTTCTCTTAAAACACGCGGATTTGTTATAACGTATAGAAGATACTCAATTATTTTAAACAAGAATTTAAGAAAGAGTCTCTATAAAAATAAAAAATATAATATAAAAATTGTAACCTAAAGAGAAACCTCGAATTATTTAGCTTAGATTTATGATACATGCAACACTTAAATAAAAACTTCAACCAAACTCCGGGAGGTAATGTGAGACAGAGTATGGGGCTAATATCAGAGTGTGTATGAGACTAATATATGTGTCCATGAATGGGGCAAATATGAGACAGTGCTTGGGGATGTAATAATACTATTCCATCATATAGTTTGAAACATCCATTACAAACAAAAACAGAATGTGTTAATACTTTTGTTTTCCAATGCCAACTGGGTTTTACTGCTCTACTAAGTCTATTAGTATATTATTCTATGTTTAATACATATTATTAATCGAATGGTATCAAATGCTTTCTAGTTGATTTTACTCTTTAGCTTTTTAATTCAATGTAAAAAGGCCATTAAGGATAAAGCCTGTGAATTTTTTAACATTGAAAATTGTGTGCAATTACAAACCGAAAGGAAGTAGGAGAGTTCAACCACAAAGTTCGAATGGTATCAAATGCTTTCTAGTTGATTTTACTCTTTAGCTTTTCAATTCAATCTAAAAAGGCCATTAAGGATAAAGCCTGTGAATTGTTTAACATTGAAAATTGTGTGCAATTACAAACCGAAAGGAAGTAGGAGAGTTCAACACAAAGTTCGAATGGTATCGAATGCTTTCTAGTTGATTTTACTCTTTAGCTTTTCAATTCAATCTAAAAAGGCCATTAAGGATAAAGCCTGTGAATTGTTTAACATTGAAAATTGTGTGCAATTACAAACCGAAAGGAAGTAGTAGAGTTCAACCACAAAGTTCGAATGGTATCAAATGCTTTCTAGTTGATTTTACTCTTTAGCTTTTCAATTCAATCTAAAAAGGCCATTAAGGATAAAGCCTGTGAATTGTTTAACATTGAAAATTGTGTGCAATTACAAACCGAAAGGAAGTAGGAGAGTTCAACCACAAAGTTCGAATGGTATCAAATGCTTTCTAGTTGATTTTACTCTTTAGCTTTTTAATTCAATCTAAAAAGGCCATTAAGGATAAAGCCTGTGGATTTTTTAACATTGAAAATTGTGCGCAATTACAAACCGAAAGGAAGTAGGAGAGTTCAACCACAAAGTTCTTTGAAAGAAGCCAAAAAAGTATGTTTAACGGTGAGTCATTACATTGCTTAACTTCCTGTTTTGTGTCATAAAATTATGCCAATACAAGCCAGTTCACATTTTCCATCTTCTATTGTATATCCTGCCAGTGAAGATTCTTCCATTTCTCCAAGTTCAGATGCTGCTTTTACACATAATAAGGAAAAATGCTGCCGCAAAACAGAGCAGAAAAAGAATAGATGTTAGTTCAAAAGTGATTACAAGTGCAGAGTGGTTAGCGATAGAAACATTTAGAATAGAAAATGAAAAATAACAAATAAAAGCAAAATAACTTAAATTACTGAAATGTACAGTAAAGGAAAGGAGACAAAGAAGGGAAAAAACTAAACAATCTCGGAATAAAAACAAGCCAACTCAGGATACTATAAGAGAAAAAAACTGATGGGGAAATTTAGGATTACTATTATTGGGTTTCTTATACAGGAGAAATTTAGGATGCAGGTGATTGCACAAGCACAAAAGTTATTACACAAATCACATATAAAGATACCAGTATAATAAACTGAAAATGAAGCATTTAAAAAATATATAAAAATCTAATGAAAGAAGAAAAATAAGTTGGTTGATTACTTGCTCAAATGAGACAGCGCAGACAGAGAGAGTATTGTCTTCTTTGAATGCTAATGTGAACAAACATTAAGAGATTTCATTGCAAATGTCACATGAAATGAAATTGATCTAGTTATCTACGACTACCAAAATTTCAAAAAAAAAAAAAAAAGAACATTTGTTTTGTCTGGCATTAAACGTGGAATTAGAAAATCTACTAACTATAAGTAAGTTTGCCTCATACACAGACTAGATGAAGACGAAGGAATGGTAACAGTCCAAGGTTTGATGTGTTCGAACAATCGATCTAACGGCTGATTTCGTGTATATGAAATCTTTTTAGCGGACATTATGGATACATGTTGCAGTCCTACCTTTCCCTTAACCCACATTAAAAATCAAGACAACTACTTGCAATATTCCTGGCAGTATAAATGAAAAATGAATTAACTCAATCAGCAAAGAATCCCGTAAGGCATGGTGACGTCACGTGACGTCGATGTGAAGTCACGGTGACCTGAATGTGAAGTCGTTATGGCCGTTTTAGAGCTCTTTTGTGACGACACATTGTGACCACTTTGTGAAGTCACGGTGTGACAAATTTGTGAAGAGTGTGTCATTTGTGACGATTTTGCCATTAACTTTGTGTCGAATCTGGGACGAAAGCGACAACATTTTGAAGTCACATTATGACCAATTTGTGAAATATGTGTCATTTGTGACGATTTTGACATAACATTGTGATGAATCTGTGACGACAGTGACAATATTGTGAAGCCATTTGGGTCCTGTCCTGTGCTGGATGATTTCAATTTATTCAAACCCGACTTGAATTTTTAAATTTTAATTCAAGTCCACCCAAAATCCGACCGTAACCCAATAAAACAAATCCCGTTGACCCATAACCCGTCCGAACCTGATAAATGTTTTGATCGACATTCCTCCGGACCCAAAATCCTAAATAAAAAAATATATCTACAATTTAATACAATTATAGAAAAGAAGTCTATAAAAATATTTATCATATCTATTTTATGGCTTATACAGAAAAATAAGCATGTATAAAAACTCATTCATACTAAGCTATAGTTTTTCATCTGAAACAATATTATAGTAATTCTTTTGAAAAATTAGATTAACCCGTACCCCAAACTGCAAGAATAAAATTTTAATCTAAAATCGAAACGAATCCGAAACAAGTGACTAAGTGTCTTTAATAAATCCAAATTAAAAAAAACTCATGTTTTATGTAAAATAAAAAATTGCCGGTCTAGTTTTTCGTTTTTTCAAATATCTGAACCGTCCTTATAGCGGGCAAAGCCCGCTATTATACTCTGTCATAATAATATCTGTCATGTGAACTAAACGCGATATTTAAAAAAAAAGTAGTTTCCCCCCCCCCTCTCACCTTCTTTATTAACAATCCCTATTCACATAATAAGTACATCATTGTCTATTAGCGTTTTATTTCTTTTTTTTTACTAGGGAGTTCTGCCCCCTAGGAGCTACGCTCGCCAACCCCCGTTATGACACCGCAAACTTTAAAAGCACGCTAATTTGATTAACTCTAAAATGATTACAGAAGATTCAATTAGAATTAAGCGACCAGTGGCGATCGGCTTTAATCGGGTTCCCATTCATTTTCCTTTCACTGAGATATTTTAAGGCCAAATCAACTGCTGTCGAAAGAGCTAACAACTGTTTTCGTGATAATTAAATAACATCAATTAAACATTTGAAAATCAACTTATGTTAAATAGCTAAGTAAACAATGTCGTTGCATCGGGGAATATATGATAATGATGTTATAAAAAATTGGGTATTTATCCGTTATCCCGTCGACCACTATAAAAAAAAAAAGTCGCCAAAATATAGGGGAAAAAAGTGTGTTACCGTGGTGTCACATTCTATTGACATCAGATGCGTTACACGTGTTTCCTATGTCATCAAGAAATTTTTATTAGACATTTATCTGTATTTTTAATGATATTTTACCCATTT
The DNA here is from genome assembly GCA_963931845.1 of Maratus michaelseni. NCBI lineage: Eukaryota > Metazoa > Arthropoda > Arachnida > Araneae > Salticidae > Maratus > Maratus michaelseni. The sequence continues at coordinate 432,830,091 of OZ007588.1, forward strand.
ATTAATTATTTCATTAATTAAAAAAATAATAACGACCTTGCGTTGAAAAAATGTTGCTATGCATAGTTATGCACAACATACCCGTGTCAACTGCCATCATAAACACTTATCCGTCAGCCGAGGGGGATAGTTAAGAAAAATATTGTAAATAAATAAAGATTTAAGATTACTTTTTTTTCTCTTTTCTTTAATGTATTATAAATTTTATTATTTAAAGTTACTGATAATTGACACTTTAGTGAGTGGGGCTTTAGATTCTATAATGGCAGCATTCTTCCATTGTTTTTTTTGGACATTAGAATTTGGCAATAGTTTTTTTTTTTTTTTTTTTTTTTTTGTCATTTGGAAGTTGTCAACCGTATAATGGAGAAATACCGATTTTTTTTCCGTAAGAAGTTTGAAATGCATCGATTCCAATATGACGTAATTTTCAAAGTTTTCTTTCTATTATTAAACTTAAAAATATATATTGATAGGAAATATTAATATTTATGCTGTTTTAAAATTTGCGATAATAGGTCAAATATTTTGTCGAAATAAATTAATATATCCTGTAAATATATTTTTATATTGAATCTGTTCGGAAATATTGTTATTTGAGCATTTTAAATATGACGTAAGTTTCCCTATTTAATGCTTTGAACACGTAATAATATAATTATTTCACTTTTTAATATTCACGCGCAAGTATATTATTATTATTATTATTATTATTATTATTATTATTATTATTATTATTATTATTATTATTTTTTTTTTTTTTAACACGTGTTCATTTAATTATATTTTTAATGTTTTATTTCTATTTTTGATAGTTACATGTAAATACATTTTTTAATTGAAAGGGAATGTTATTATGCGCGAACTTTTGCAAATTGGCAACAATTTAAATAGATTCTGCGCATTAGTTGAATATTTTTATCCATTAATGAGTGGGTTTTAAAGGTTTTAAATAATATCTTGCGTTAATGAAGACATTTTCAAAATTTTATGATTTTCAGCGTGACAGTAGGTTTTCAGCTGTAAGTACACAAAATATCAAGTCTCTAACTTATACAGTTTCTGAGATACCACTCTGTGACGGACTTACAGAGAATCGAGACAAATTGGGTTTCGTGAGATGAGCGAAACCCTAATAATAGAATCAGTTTGACCCTGACAACAACAACATAAATATATAATTTTAAGAATTATTCTAAAAATTGTTACTGCACTGCATTTTAATTTTCGATTTAAAAGCACATTTAAAATAAAACTTTTAACAGATCATATTTAAAAAAAAATATATTTTTTATTCCTACTACTTTTTTATATATTGATATTTTTAATTAATTATTATTATTATATTTTTTTTTTTACATTTCTTATATGCTATACAAGGCAGTGCATGAATTTTAGGTACAAATTATATTAGATTAAAAATAATTTTTAACTGTCATATCTAGTGAAAAGTGGGAGTAATCTAACGCTTCTTCATATGATATTATTTGTTAAAAAAAAAATTAAAAATGTCAAAGTAAATGTCATGTACAATTTTACGAATACATAATAAAAAAAATATGTGCAGAAAATTGTAAAGCTCAACCTTAAATACAAAAAAAAAATACTTTAACATTTTTAAAGTATGAAAAAGAAGGAAAAAAATAGATATTATAATGATTTTATCATTAATCATATTGATAAAAAGCCATTTACAGATTTCTTTTGTGAAAAAGTACCCCTTGAACAGGACTCCCACTGTTTCGTTTTTTTTTTTTCTTTTTTCTTTTTTTTTTTTTTTCAATATTAGTATTTGTGCTAGGTTTTTACAACATTTGCAGAAAAAATTACGTACCGCGTTGGTGTCTGCAAAATTTATAAGAAAAATCTAAAACGATGATTATTTAAAAAAAAGGCGGTATTCAAAAATGGACAGAGTAGGAGGCTTGCTTGATCTACGATTCTGTACATATTAAACATATAGTAATATTAAAGTGGTAGATTTTACATTTTAACCACGTTAAAAAATTATATATTATATAATTTGAGTTCATAATTTTAAAAAACTGATACTTTGCCCTGTTTTTTTTTTTTTTTTTTTTTTTTTTTTTTGAGGGGGGGGGGGTTCTTTCTCTCCTTTAACCATTTAAATTTATAAATATACCTTTTATCAAATATTCCAATAGGTTTTAAACAGTATCTTATATATTTAATGAGAGAAAAGCAAAAATTTAACCTTCAAAATAAGATATGCTACAAATCATGCATGGGACCTCTATTTTAAATACTATATGTGTTTTAATTACGTTTACTCCAGTATTTGACTGGTATTACTTTATATATAAATGATAACTATAAAAAAATAAAAACAATATTTTGCTTATTTTTTTACCATTATTAATTGATTTATAAATTATGTATATATTTATGAAATTGTAATGTTTTTTAAATAATAAGTTTTGCAATATATTATTTTTTAGAAACACCGATCATTTTTTGTTGATAACCCACTGCACCGCAGCCACTCTAGTTAGCATATGATGTGAAGAAAATGTACAATTTTCTATTGATTTACGATTCATCAATAGTAATACATGTTGACGCCGATGACATGATATCTATCTGGCTTGATGTCTGATTCCAGGGCAAGAACCACAGTAACATTTGCTGTGATTCTGATACCATAATACATAGTATATCCGGAATACAACCGGATTTGAGATCTATTATATAAGTTTTAGAATGCAGTTTAGTGAACGTTACTGATATTTTGCATTAAGGATGCTATTTTGCATTGTTTTAACAATACAGATTGTAATATCATGACAGCCGAATGACACAACGATTCTTCTTTTTAAAATTTAAATGCACAGTTTATTAAATGAGAGCTGATATTTACAAGATGATTATTTACATTATGTACACTTTCACTAATATTCATAAAAATTCCACCTAAACCACATTACTTCTTAAACAACCAAAATATACTCGGATGCCTTCCCACATCCTACTTACTCCGAACGAACCACCATTCCTTCTCCTCTTCTCTTCACTTCCGTTTACTTTTTTAAAACAAAAAAGGGTTGGAAGGATATTGGTTGCATGACACAGATAATCATATTTATATGATACAATTAAAAAATAATAAATCTAATATTAATATCAAATAGTTATTCATCTTTTAATGTTTATCAAGTGTAGAAAAGCAGTCTAACCACCAAGCGTAATAAGACATCGGTTTATCATTATTATTTTATTTACTGAATTATACGGTAATTGTAAGTAACAAGCTTATTTTAATCATACTGATCACAATAATCCTACATACTTTTAAATTTATATACTAAAGTATAGATGTTAAATGAATACTTTGAAATTTATCAAATTCATTTAGGAATCAAAATAGTGAGTAGTGTAATTCAAAGCAGAAAATCAAAAATAAAATTATTATATTACAGCTATTCATTACTTAAAGATTATGTATCATTATTATTATTTTGATAATTAAAATATTTAGCAGGGTAATATTTAAATTCTTAGTAGTATACACAACAACAAAAAAATTTCAAGCTTTGCTGTTGGTGTTCTTTCTATGTTAAATATTTTAATCATGTAGATTGAAAAAATAAAATTTTTACATACCTTTCTTTAGCAGATGTAATTTTTTATGGCATCAACGAAGTAATCCGAGTAATACAAGTGTTTTTCAAGTAAATTAGGTACAAAAACATTACAAATGCATTGACGAATACATATCATAACACGCCAACGCTATTGTAATTATTTTCGGACTTATATTTTAATTGGAATTCTTAAATCCAGAACATAAATCCTTATAAAAAAAGTTTTTTCTAGATAATATTCATTGTCTGTTCCGTTCCAACAATTAAATGTCGTGTTTTACTGTTTAGTGGTCTGCAGTCTGCATTAGCACTCAGCAAAAACAAGGCCAAACGACGCAGATGCTTTTCTTCATATTTTACAGCAGTTCCTTAAATATTACTACGTATGATAAGGATGTTAATTACGTCCAAATTTGAAGAATAATTTTTCACAATGATTTCCATTTTCTGAATAAAAATATCTCTCCTTGAACGTGCAAAAACGTATCCTTCGACACATAATTCGTTCACATCCGCCATTTTGGAAGAAGAATAAAATTGAAAATATTCTAATTCGAACTTCGAATGACAAAAGTCGTCTGCTTCCAACATCCGCAATTAAGATCTGCGCAGCATTGTTTAACCAGAAAGTAACACCTCGCAGATGTTTACAGCTTACCGAAAATGATAGATAAAACAAATAATTTAAATAAAGATATTTCAAATGCTTTATAATTTATATGGCTAGAGGTGATATCTTACTAAGCACTGGCCAGTTTGGAATAAATTGCTATAGGAATGACATATAGTTTATGACATTTACTTTATGATATATTTTTAATTCGTTTTTGTTCGGAAATGCATTAAATTGGCTGGTGTTTTTATTCAGAAACTATGTAATTGAAAGACGTTTTCCATTTTTTGTTAAAAGCAGAAGATATTTCAGAAAAAAATGTCAAAGTCGGCGTTTTGAACCGAATAGCCGACGTGACAGTAAAAGAAAGGGGAAAAACCGGTCGTCACGTGACACGAATTGCTTATAACTCGATAAGTAGTTTATTTATTTAAAAAAAATGAAAAATCATTTCGAATCCAAATTGCTTCCATAGACCGTCCTGCCCAATTTATGCCTTTGCGTTTAAAAGTGAGTCTGAAATTATGTCAGAAAGCTTCGCGTTGTTGAGCAGGTCAGTTAAGAACCACCTTAATTATACCGTACAAGGAAAATCCTGAAAGTGTTGGATCGTCGCAAAAATTGTGCCCTCATTTTTTGACAAGAAAACTGATGTTTGGGTTGAGTGGCCTCTCAAAATAATTAAAGATTGGAGATTTTTAAAGAAATATTTTTAGCATTACAAAATTAGCAAATGAGTTCCATGCGGTAGTAGAAAAAAAATAATGTTTGCATTTAAAATGTTAACAAACCTGTAAATTGCTAACAATTTTATTAGACTGGGAGATCTATTTCTGAATTACTTTCCGCTAAAACTTTCATACGTTACTAAATTTCTATTTAGGATTTTTTACCTGTGTATTATATAGTATATTTTGTTAAATTTCTTGAAAATGGTAATGAAAATTGTAAAAAAGTTATCTGCCTCATATATGTAGACAGATATTTATTTATTATTTTATTCTGGAAATACTCAATTTATTTAAATAGTGTGTGACAATGTTTTTATTAACGATTTAGGGAAATGACATAATTCAAATCTATATTTTATGAGTTTCTGTTTCAAATTCCCTCTCCGATCAAACTGTGAAGTCACAGTGTTGGAATTTTGGTCATAGGTGTGACGGGACTTATGTGACTTGAAGTGACGTCATTGCAACGTCACAAATTTTTTTTAAGCTCTCAAATAGTAATTTTCTTGATGCCATAAGTTGTTCTAAAGTTTATTTTAAGTTTTCTTAAAATCTCCAAGACGTTCACATTTTGGTCACAGCGTGACGTTACAAAGTGGTGGAATTTTGGTCACAGGTGTGACGTGACGTACGTGACTCACAATGACGTCACAATGACGTCACTGTGACTGTGCATGCTATGCGGGATGTAGACTACATTTTTTATTTTTTTATTTTTTAATAACGGGTGTTATAGGATTGAAAATATATTTCTAAAACCTCATACAAATATAGTGCGATTGTCTCAGATATATTATTTTTAGTTTTTTACGCTGAATTATCATTTAATAGACTAGGGAGAAAAATGGGTTTTTATTAGTATTCTGGAGGACGACCGAAATTCAGGTAAAATAAAAGATAAAAAAAATAATACAGTTCAAACTTTAGATGCGGGGCAACGCTTTTATAGGCCTATCAATTTCTTAGTGCTTACTATCACTTAAAAATAATTTTGCGTTATCCCCATAGTCGTCTCATATAAGTTCCAAAAGTTGTAGTATTTTTTATTTCGGACTAGAGTCTACAGATTCAATGTGACTATGAAAATTCTAGAATTTTGTATCATAACAGCTCCAGTTGACTCCACGATCGTCAAATACAACCAAATTCTTTCTGTTTGCTCAGTCAAAAATAATATTTTTGTTATTTTATTTAAAAAGCAATCTGATTTACCAAAGATATTGTAGCTTTTACTAAATTTATAATTTTTTTATACACTGAAAAAAAAAGGGTTTTCAAAATTGAGTAAAAAGTCCTCAATTTTAAATACGTCACAAACTCTGAATGTGTTCGAATATGAACCGTTATGTACTCATTTTTGATCTCGTGGATTTATTCAAATATGAAATGTGATGTACTCAATTTTTATCTCATGGATGTATTCAAAAAAGAATTATATGTGCTCTCTGTTAAATATTCATAAATTTTTTTTCTTATTTTATATAATCAGCAATACCTTCTGTAAATATTAAATTTATGTAAATATTAAATTATGCACAGTATTTTAAAATAATTTAAACGTACTTTAAATGCTCTTGGTCATAAAAATGTAAAGTAAAACAATATAGAGTCCAAGATGGCCGATTCGAACAAAATATAGGTAAGAACATGGGCTAAAACATATTTCATAAAATACTTTCAAAGCTAAAATAAGTTAAATGAAAAACAAATCTTGTGAAGCGGTTCAATTGGGGTGAATATTAGAGATTAAAGTAAAAATGTACTGACATTTATTTACCGCTGAAAACTATTATCAAGAAACAGTTAATTATTTATTTATTTAGGGAAAGTAATATAATTATTACCAAGATATCCAAATGAATTATTTTTATGACAAGAGTATTGTTTTTAAGCACTTTTAAATTCTCTCAAAATATTTTGCATCATTTAATATTTACATTAATTTAATATTTACAGAAGATACAGCTGATTACATAAAATAAGAAAAACAAATGCATTGAATTTTGAACAGAGAGCACTTACTTTCAAATTTGAAATCTTGAAAATCCCATTCTTCTAATTTTCTTTTCACAAACAAATCCATGTCCATCAGCACACAGACCGAACCGACCGCGTGTGAATATAGGTAGCACTCGAATAACAACAAAGCAATGTAAGCTTACGGATTATGAAGGAGGCGCTATATATAGTTCTTTCCGCGGAATGAAAATGTAATATTATTCCCTGATGTCCAGGGTGTATTGCATTGTTTTCCTGTTAATGAACATCTTTTATGCCACCGTGAAGGAAATAAACAATTACAAAGTACAAAATTATCAATTCGTTTGAGTTTCATAGCATGCCATATTTCAAAATTGGGAATGAATAGGATAATTGTTTATCCAAAAATACACAATTCTACATGGGTACATTGAATTACTCATTTTTGAGTATTTTATTGTTTTTCGTGGGCGCTTATATTACAGGTATGGTTAAGATATGACACTACGTTTGGCACCCATTTTTAAAATAAAGCAAAGGTTAGTATAATACTGACTATTTCAAATAACTTAATACGAGCAGGGAAGACCGAGCTATGCTCGGTCAAAATTAAATTTGAGTTCAAATATCATGACCCATGACCAAAATGATCCACTAATTGAATTTTCTCGAACATGTGACTTAGCCCAACAGTCTTCTCGTGCCGGAAAACCATAGGAAGCAAAATTTAGTGTAAATTGAGCCGCTTTTTATATATTGACCCACAATGACCCAGAAATGACCCACTAATCGAATTTTTTCGAACATGTGACCTAGTCTAATGATTTTCGCGTGCCCGAAACTCGTAAAATACAAAATTTAATCAAAATCGTTAGAGCCTTTTTTAGATAAAATTAATTTGACCTGCTTTGACCCAAAAATGACCCCCTAATCGAAAGTTCTCGAACATGTGACCCAGCCCAATAGTCTTCTCGTGCCCGAAAATAGTCGGATACAAAATTTCGTCAAAATCGTTTGGACCGATTTTTAGATACAATTAGCTTGACCATGACCCAAAATGACCCACTAATTGAATTTTCTCGAACATGTGACCTAGCCCAACCGTCTTCTCGTGCCCGGAAACCACTGAATGAAAAATTTAGTGTAAATTGAGCCGCTTTTTAGATCTTGACCCACAATGACCCAAAAATGACCCACTAATCGAATTTTCTCGGACATGCGACCTAGCCCAATGCTTTTATCGTGCTCGAAACTCGTAGGACACAAAATTTAATCAAAGTCGTTAGAGCCGTTTTTTAGATAAAATTAATTTGACCCGCGTTGACCCAAAAATGACCCACTAATCGAAAGTTCTCGAACATGTGACCCAGCCCAATTGACTTCTCATGACCGAAAATAGTCGGATACAATATTTCGTCAAAATCGTTTGAACCGTTTTTTAGATACAATTAGCTTGACCATGATCCAAAATGACCCACTAATTGAATTTTCTCGAACATGTGACCTAGCCCAACAGTCTTCTCGTGCCCGAAAACCATTGGATGCAAAATTTAGTGTAAATTGAGCCGCTTTTTAGATCTTGACCCACAATGACCCAGAAATGACCCACTAATCGAATTTTCTCGGACATGCGACCTAGCCCAATGCTTTTATCGTGCTCGAAACTCGTAGGACACAAAATTTAATCAAAATCGTTAGAGCCGTTTTTTAGATAAAATTAATTTGACCCGCGTTGACCCCAAAATGACCCACTAATCGAAAGTTCTCGAACGTGTGACCCAGCCCAATTGATTTCTCATGCCCGAAAATGGTCGGATACAAAATTTCGTCAAAATCGTTTGAACCGTTTTTTAGATACAATTAGCTAGACCATGACCCAAAATGACCCAAAATGACCCACTAATCGAATTTTCTCGAGCATGTGACCTAGCCCAATGGTTTTCTGGTGCCCCAAAACGGTAGGATACGAAATTTCGTCAAAATCGTTAGAGCCGTTTTTAAGATAATTTTTGCATATATATATATAACCACCCACAAGATTTGCTCGTATTAGAATATATGATACAAAAAACCGTTTCTTTTGTTAATTAAATTATTTTAATATAATTTATTTTTAAATTTTTAGATATTTAAGGAAAAATAACAGCAATATATTACTTATACTTACCCAAAATGCCTTCACCACAAACATAAGGATAGTTTATTAATTTTCTTTTCAGTAATTATAATATTCAGGTACTTAAATAGCAATGAAGTACAATGTACGTAATAAAATGAAATCATCTATAGATATATCTATTTAAATTAACACTCATTAGTAACGTTTCAGATTTTTCTGTATGTTAAATTATATTTTCTTTAAATGCTCAGATTTTCAGAAGATTCTCAGAAATTTAAATCGATAGCTCATTACTCTCACAAATCACATAAATTGTAGGTGATCAGTTTCTTTTATTATAAAAAACTTTCAATAGACGCTAGAATGATAAGTAAATATTCATGCGTTGAAGTCCTTTTAATGAAACGTGGATCGCGAATTACAGTAAATAAAGGAAAGATTTAAGTCGAAAATCACATTATGATGTACAAGACATCTCTTATAATATAACATCTCCTGTTCTCGCCTTTATTCATTATATATAATTTCAATTTTATAGATACTAGGACATCCAAACCCAGGCCTCCCGGAATAGAGAATATACGTTAAAACCATTTATGTTTTTTATAGGAAACTCTAATAGTTTGTTTACATTTAATAATTCTTATAGATTGCCCCCTAACAAAACAACAGAGCATTTTTATATGAAATATGTCAATTATATATTTAAATAAAATTTTGGAATTTATTAAAAGCGGTAATTTTGTATTGGCTTCGTGCCAGACGTTAATATGCTCTAAACATTTCGTTATATACAGCAGTTTTTCTTATTCTTATCATTTTGGCGGTTTTAAGCGCTTATTTCGATTACATGTCTGTTAAATTTGTGTTTTATTTATATTATTTTTCTTATTGCTTAATGAAGTTTTAATTTCGTTATAGAATATTAGCTGGAAACAAATGCTGACCTTTTCACATTGTTAACACTTTTCAACATTGTTGAAAGGTGTTTATGAATTCGGTTTGTCTGTCTGTCTGTCCTTGCTCTAACTCGCGTAAATATGCTCGGATCGTCATGCAATTGATATATGTTATTGTGCCTTAGTATGGCATGTTCGGTATTAAATATGAATTGTGTAGCACTTATAGTTTTTTTACAGGACACTCAAAAGAATTCCGTTACAATGAGGTCTATGGGAAAAAATCATTTGCTGTTTATTTTAATGTCGTTACACAATTCCAAACATATTGAAATTGATATATATCACTGATGTGCACTACAAGAATCTAATTATAGAATGTGGTGTGCATAGCACTTATAATTCCTTTACAGGGATACTCAAAAGAATTCCTTTACATTACAGTCTATGAAGAAAAATCGTTTGCAGTTTATTTTAATAATGTTTCACTATTTCAAACATACTGAAATTGATATATATCACTAACGTGGATTACAAGAGGCTTGCTATGGAATATTGTGTGTATAGCTGTCATCGTCCATTTACAGGGACATACAAAAGAATTCGTTTAAAGTACTGCTTATTATTAATAATAGCTGGGAATGGTTTTTCAGTTGCTGAAGGCGTTTTTAAATGTAACTAATTTTTTGTCTATTACTTGGTGTGTATAAATTGTATAGATTGTATACAGGGCAGCACAAAAGGTCTCGAGTACATTTCCGTTTATTGTCGGAAATTGCAGAAATAAAATTTTAAACTGTGCTACGCGTTTCCTAATTGAACTAAATTTTAGCATTATATTTAGTATATATACAAATCTATAGATCATATACAGGACTGCACAAAAGAGCTCGGATATTTTTTCCGAATATTGTTGGTAATTCCTGAAATTGGATTTTAAAATATGTTATGCGTTTTCAAAATTGTTTAATTAGATATCATATTACAACTCACGGTAAGGATTTGTAAAATTATTTTGGAAGTGTTGGAAAGCTTGACGCATAATTTTTCGTTCTTGTTTAAAATGCGAACGGATTGAAATTTTGTAATCTTCTGCAAGCGATATAGTTTTAAAAAAACATGCTTGAAATTGAATTTAAATGCTATAATAAATGTGTAAATGGCGATACAATTTTGAAACAAATTGCATTCGAAAGTAAATATTTTCCCTATAAAACAGTGTAAAAATTGAATTTGTGCGATGTTTAGGAATTTTAAAAAATGCAGTAGCAAAAATCGCAAAACAGAAATTTCATCGTCAAGTGTTGCCATTCGAAAAATGACGTCAGCGTCACGCACTAACGCGTTTGTCCTTTGTAATACAGATATTAAAACATTTATTTATTTTATTTTGAATATAATGATTTTTTTTTTAAATCTTGCTTTATTTTTAAAAGAAACTGAGCAATAGTAAGTACGTTATGGTATCAAGACAATGTTTTGGTATCAATACAGTGTAACTCTCGTTAACGGTCTCCGCTTAAGATGTACCTCCGGACAATTAAGACAATTTCATTTTGCCCATATTTCCTATTTCCAATTAATGTTAAAGACATCGCGTAAAGCGTGCTACCCATAGGATAATGCGGCCAAACTTTTTCACAAACTGATCGAACACTATCGTAACTGCTTTTGTACATTATTTTTGAAAAATAGAACCTTTGGTGTAACTTTCCTTATTGAGAGATCAAGAAATTGTCAGTAACATTAACGAAGTGAAAGAAAAGTTTCTTCCACCAAAACGTGAGAGGTTGAAACATTGCTAGCGTCTGTTCGCCGATATTAACAATGATAATCTGATATAATCAATCAAACTCTCGAGTGTGTTTCAAAATTGGAAAATGACGTGATAAAACATCACTTGTTCAAAGAACGCAAAGAAAAGTGAGCAAATAGTTTAATTGGAGTTAAATTAGTAGTTAAATTATAATACATTAGTAATTAAATTATAATACATTTGGAGTTAAATTATAAAACTTTAATTTCGTTGCATCTTTAAGGGCCACGGTATTTTTTCCTTTTGTATTAAATTGGCACTAACATGCGTTTTAACGGTAATAATACAATTAAATAAAAAGTTGTTTTTTTTAGCCCAAAGTTGGTAAACTATTTAATTTCTGTCATATACTGAATTTGATTTACTCAAAATTAGCAATAATTACATGGTTTTTATATGTGAAACTTGCAAAATATTCGGTAGAACATGTGCATTTTCAGTTTTTAAATTTTCCAATATAGTCGAAAAGTGTTTATGAATTCGGTTTGTCTGTCTGCTTGTCGTATGTCTGCCTGTCTGTCTGTCTGCCGTCTGTCTGCCAGTCCGTGCTCTAACTAGCGTAAATATATTCGGATTGCCGTTCAATTAATATATGTTATTGTGGTTTAATATGGCATGTTCGGTATTGATAATAAAGTGTGTAGCACTTATAGTTTTTTACAGGGACACTCAAAATAATTCCGTTACATTACAGGTCTATGGTGAGAAATCATTTCTGGTTTATTTTAATGATGTTACATAATTTCCTACATAGTGAAATTGGTATATATCACTGAGGTGCACTACAAGAGGCTTTCTATTCAATATGCTGTGCTTAGCACTTATAATTCCTTTACAGTGACACTCAAAAGAATTCCGTTACATTAAGGTCTATGGAGAAAAAGTATTTGCGGTTTATGTTAATAATGTTTCAGTCTTTCAAACATATTGAAATTGATATATATCACTAAGATACATTACAAGAATGTGTGTATGTAGTACATATACAAATCTATAGTTCATATACAGGGCTGCACACAATAATTCGGATATTTTTCGGGATATTGATGATAATCCTGAAACTGAGTATTAAATATGTTATGCGTTTTTCAGATTGTTTACTTCGATATCATATTTCGCCTTATTAAACTGTAAAGATTTATAGAGATATTTCGGGAGTGTTGAAAAGTGTTACATAATGTATGCTTGACGCAGAATTTTTCGATCTTGTTAAATCATGAAATGTTAAACTTCCTCCAAAATGTCATCAATTTTAAAATAAAATTATCCAAAACACTTAAATATTTTCAGAAACTTAAATATTTCATTCCGATTACAAAAAATGGCGTAATTTCCTCAAATATGTCCATTCATAGTTCATTTTCCCGCAATTTTCTGTTTTTGTGTGGGGGGAGGGAGTGTCTGTAAATTATACTTTATTAAACTAAAAACTGTTTTAATGCTTTTTAATTTATCTTCGAATAGCTATTGAATTTCTATACTTTCAGCCATGTTTTTCTTTTTTTTATGCAGAGCAAATCAACGTGTTTTTTGAGAACGCTTTGTCTGGACGGCGATTGACTAGCAGAGCTCCCTAGTTACATAAATATAACCAAAATTTCGTTCGGAAAGAAAGTTTCTCGTAACTTATTATTCGTGCACAATCGTGTTTTTCAGAAAACACATTTAAAGTTTTAATTTCTGGAAATATACTTAAAGTATTCAATTCAAAATTTTAAAAATCTGAAGATTTTTATGTTGTACCTTCCTTTAATTTTGAATATCAGAAGTTCTTTTCGTTCTCCAGATCAATAAATAAAAAATGTCCAATCATTTAAATACATATGTTCGGTTTGAGAACTGAGACAAAAACAACCACAACTACACTTCCAATCATTGTAAGAAGAAAAGAAAAGAAAAGAAGCTTTTCAAGTAAGCAGAAGAAAACATTTACCAGAAGTGCTGTTTAAACGTAGTGGTATACCTTAAACATTTATATATTAACTAGCAACCCGCGCGTCTTCACACAGGTGCCATGATGCTTTAAAGATACCTCTAAATACATTTATCTATAAAGTTCAAACTCAACAATATTTTTCATTTGCACAAATGCAAAATTATAGAACGCGAAAATCAGAATATTTCATCGATTTGATCATTTGATTTTTTTTTATATTCTATCAAGTAAAAACTTTGTCGACGTCATACATAAAAATTCAACTGAAAATGCAAAAATCGTCTGTAAATGAGAGATAAAATCTACGATACATATAAAAAATATTTTTCTAAAAAATCGTCAGCTGCGACTGTCACGACTTTCATATATATCATCAAACAACAGTCCCTAAAAGTACTTTTTCCCTACAGGTGCCAAAAATAGGCAACAAAAGTGATAAATTGCTAAAGATTGTTTCAACAGCCGCCATTGACGTTTAATACTTCGTTTAAGCGGTACACATATTCCTTTCATATAAATTAAATATCTTTTTAAATTAAATATCTTCGTTTTATAATGTATTTTTCTCTTTGTAGCTTAAATAAAATCAGTAATTTTTTTTCGAGGTGTTTGTATTTTTTTTATGTCTATCTGATACAGCCGTTTCCCAATGAACGTCAACTAAACGTTTGTATAATATACCATCGCCAAGATGAAAAACATATACCAATGTCAACTTTTTCCTCGAAGATAAGGATAAAATACCACATTTTATTATCAAAAATCTTGGTTACATCAGTATATTATACATCATAATGATCGCGGCAATTTTCTCTGTCGATGGAGTAAACCAAAAAAAAAATTATTCGGTTATTTTTTAAATGCCCCGGACATACACTTTTAGGTCTTCTTGCTGTTTAATATATATGATAGCTAAGGAGAAAATTTGTAATTGGAAAATCCGTAAAACGTAAAAGAGTAGAAGCAAAATTTCTATCATGTTCGAATGGCTGAATCAAATTCAGCTAAAAACTCTACAGTTAATTTTGAAAATTTTACAACGATATACATTCAGTATAAATACAATATGTATTTGTGATATGGGCCCTGAAACGCAATTTTTGGTTTCCTTAGACTTAGTTTTCGTCAAGAATGCACGTATTTATTTTGGCTTGTTCAAGCAAAAATTACTTAATTTTACATGATAGTTTCATATTTTATGGAGAGCCATTTCTATAAAGTTTTTGAAAAATACTCGAAAATTAAAAGGAAAAAAAATCTAAAAAATATTGAAAAAAATCCTTTTTTTTATTGAAAGAATATTTCAAATTTTAAAATGTCTTTAATGTATCAATATTAAAATTTTCAAAAAATATGTAAAAAATATTTATTTTTTAACCAAGTTTATTACACACAATAAATTATATATTATGCTTTAAGTAAGTATATTTTTACTTTATGGAAAATTATATAATCCGTTTCGAAACGTGTACTATGTTTATCGCCTAATTACACTTAATAACATTTCTCAGTTATTCATTTCGACAAAGAAACAATTTCTAACATTTAGAATAAGCTAAAATTGCTTATTTAATTTTTGCCGCATGCCTTAAATCAAAATGTTTTGGAACTTAATTAGAATAATCAGTAAGCTCTCCTTAGCTCGTATTATGTAACTGGTGTGGAAGAAGGAATTATTTAGGTATCATGTTATCTCAAAGAATTATATTTGAAGCTAGTAAATAAATCTGTCAGTCAGTAAGAATACAGTATGAGAAAACTTTTTTATGTAATATTATATTTAATTATAATAATCATATATAATTATAATATTCATGTAAAATTTATATTCTAATATTATATTTAATATTTTATTAGTAAGAATTCTTGACTTATAAAAGTGGATACTTTATTTTTAATAAAAGGAATTTTCAAAATTAGAACATGTTGTATTCGCATTAAAAATTTAATATTATATAAATTTTGCCTGGATTTTCATCTTCTATTTCTAAATAAACTTAACTTTCAGAAAGATAAGTTTCGGTTTTATGATATCAATGGACAGAAGAATATTAGCAACATCTAAATTTGTGGAGAATAACAAAAAACTACTTTGTTTCGTCGATTTGTAAAGTTCAACATATAAATATGTATGTATGTTAAAAACGCCTGTTTGAGACTAGGTTAAAAATCTTAGAAAAATCTGAGATATATTAGCCAGCATCCACTATAAATTATGCGATAAACTCACATTAAATGCAGTTGACTCTCCATTATCCGACACTTTATTATACGACAAACCTCTTAACCACTCTCATATTTCATGATAGGAATGCTAGTGGATGTGGTCCAATATTCCAGAAGAAACTTTATCAGTTTTTAAATTTTCAAAAAATATACTATGCTTTATGTACGTGAAAAAAGACTAATGAATAAATACAATGCTGTTAAATTACTTTAATACATGGTAAATCTTATTAAGTAGTACATAATTTTATCGCAACGTATAAAAAAAGATCGGAAATTTTTGGAACATACATATTATATTTATCTTTGATTATAAAAATGGATTGAAAAAAAGAAAGAGTGATATGTAAGGCAAATACTTTTATTACGTACTCTGTTAAAGAAAATGCATAAACTACATTATATTTTCCCAAGGCTTGTATTCCCTTATATCGTGTTGATTTGATAAAAGGTACTCAAATAAACTATCAAATGCGTTTTGTTATCGTTTAATATGTACACGCCCCCCGAAGCATATTATTTAACGTTACTCCCAATCGAATAATACATAAGTGCTTTAAATCTGATATTTATTTCCAAAATTTCAAATACAAGAAAGTGTACATTTTAACTATAATAATCTTAGTAATAAGTGCCATTACTTTTATATCAATCAACTTAAATTATATAGCTTGTAAAAAAAATCTTTCTTTTTCTTTAATTCTTACACAGGTGATAAAATCGCTATGAGTACGGAAAAGTAGTTAGATTTTTTTTCTTAAGTTTTCGTAAAATAAACATGATTTAATAATTTTCAAATTACAGTTACTATACTGTGGATAGTACGGGAACTAAACATTTGCTTTAACATTACATAGATGACAAATTAGTTCTTATAAGTGGATCCTAAAATTAATGACACAAAAATTATTTTAAATAATATCATTTCACTTCGCAGATAATGCATATAAGTCAGTATTTACACTTTATTTTCTATAAATAAAACTTTTAAGGATAATTCTATATCTTGAATAGATTCTTTTGTTTTTTGAGAAATAATAAATAAAACACTACTTTTTTAATCTTCCTTTATTTATTTACTGCTTTTTGTGCAATGGCATGAAGTAGTAAATTTTATTTTGTTTTGAGAAATGAAATCCCATTTAACAAAACAATGCTAATAAATAATGAGTTCGTGACTCGGGAGTCTTATTCTTTTAGACAATATACAATGTATGTCACAATATAGACAATCCTTATTAATTTTAGAAAACAGTCTAAGCCAATAGTTTTTGTTTTGGACGTAATTCACTCTCATCTAAGTCTACAGACTAGAAAAATGTAGTAAATTAATAATAACATAAAAATAAATTGAAAATCATGAAACTTCAGTTTTACTTATTTGTCGAGCATTTATCAATTCGTGACTTTTTATTTCTATCACACTTATTTAATTATAATATTATCATTACTTATCAAGATATGTAACGTACATCTTGTTAAATTTATAGGGTTGCTACTCATATAGAAGGATGAAATTCATTGACTTTTCCAGGTGTATTTTAAGAAAGTTTCAACCTCTCGGTGTAATATGCGTTGGACACGCTCAGGGTAAAATTTTATTTTCCAACTCTAAATACCATTGATTAAAACTTTCAATTATGCAATCCCCCGCCCCCCCCCCCCCAAAAAAAAAAAAAATTGCTTTTAGGACTGTAATAGGACTAGCATTCCTTAATAATTTATGATAATTACAAACTTTCAAATAAAATTTTCTCCAAACTGAAAAAAAACAACTTTACAATATTTTTTTACCGAATGATAGTTCACTTCATCAAATATAAAAAATGTACTAAGTCCAACTTTAGGCAAAGGGTTAGACACAGTTATTTTCGGTTTTAGGTTGAAAAAAAAATGTAAATGATTTATTACTTATATTAACTGTCACTTTAAAATAACAAATATTGCATAAAAATTTCTAAAAAGTGCTTAATGAATTAAAAAATAAATAAACTTTGTGGATCTGCTGGTGAAAAAAGTAGGAAGTATAAATCTCAGAAGTAGGGTGATTTAGACGGTGTTTCTAAATAAAAGAAAAATTGGAATTTACGATAGCGAAAATCGGGAGATTTTCCTCATACGAAAGGGAACAAAGCTTGTACATATCTGGCGATCACCATTAAAGTTTATTAAATTCTCTAACTTTTCCAGATTTTTTATAAAATATTGGAATTCTCCGACTTTTCCCTGACTTATTTTTACAGTTTCCAAATTCGCGGATTTTCTAGGTTCTCCAAGTTTTCCAGGTGATGTAGAAGCCCTGATTTGTGTTTCTAATTAGTATGAATTGGATATGGTTTCAATGAATCGTTAGAACATACAATAATGTGGTCTCTGAGTCGGTTAGTTATAAGTTTTTTTGAGATAAGATTTAATTTGGACAATTCTTGAGAAAAAGAAAGATAAATGCATTAAAAATGTTACCCAATTACGGAAAGCGAATGTACATCGAAAAATAACTACATTACATGTTTTTTATGTACATTGGATTTATCATAATTATTTTTGAAAATTCAAAACAGTTTTGGCATTTGTCACAAATAATTGTTTTAAAGAACCAAAAGAAATTAATACAATAACCTACTCTTATTTTTTAACACTTTCCAACCTAGTTGAAAAGTGTTTATGACTTCGGTTTGTCTGGCCGTCTGGCCGTCTGGCCGTCTGGCCGTCTGCCGTCTGCCGTCTGCCGTCTGTCCGTGCTCTAACTCCCGTAAATATGCTCGGATTGCCCTGCAAATTTTATATGTTATAATCGTTATCTATAGCATGTTCCCTATTTCAACGGAAGTGTGTAGCACTTATAGTTTTTTTACAGGGACACTCAAAAGAATTCCGTTACATTGCGGTCTATGGGGAAAAATCATTTGCGGTTTATTTAAATAATGTTTCAATACTTTAAACGCATTGAAATTTATATATATCACTAAGGTGCATTAGAAGAAGCTTAATATGGAATAGGGTGTGCATAGCACTTATACTTACTTTACAGGGACAGTCAAAAGAATTCCGTTACATTACGTCTATGGAGAAAAATCGTCTGCGGTTTATTTAAATAATGTTTCACTATTTTAAACGCATTGAAATTTATATAAGGTTCATTACAAGAGACTTACTACAGAATATTGTGTGTATAGCAGTCATCGTTCATTTACAGGGACACACAAAAGAATTCTCTACTGTATGTTAACAATAATTCCTGGAAGTGCGTTTTAAGTTACTGAATGCGATTTTAATTTTAAATCGCTTTTTGTATATTACGTGGTGTGTATAAATTCTGTAGATCCTATACAGGGAAGTACAAAAGTTCGGGAACACATTTCCGTATTATTTAACTCCAGACGGAGAATTTTAAACTGTGCTACGTGTTTCCTAACTGAACTAAAATTTAGCATCCTATGTAGTATATATACAAATCTATAGATCCTATACAGGGCTGAATAAAGTATTCGGATTACTTAGATGTTATCTTTTAGCTTATAAAAGAGTATGATTCGTAAAATTATTTTGGAAGCGTTGGAAAGTGTTACATAATCTATGCTTGACGCATGATTTTTCGTTCTTGTTTAAATACAACTTAGATATTTTAGATTAAAATTAAACAACTGAACAATAGTGTTGGAGATATAGTTTTTGTCAAATCTAAAAATGCGATTTAGGGAAAATTTCTTTGAATATTTCATATATATATATATATAGGCGGCTTCAACGTTTGTCAATATCCCGCACATATAGTCGGTATCCGACTATATGGAAATTATTTTCGCAAATTATTTTAACTATATACAGAGTACAAAAATGTTTTAAAAATTACAAAGCCAGCACCCCCACCCCCTCCTCCTACATGAATACCTTCTATATACATGCATTACTGCACCTGGTGTAAGGAATCGAATACGACACCTTCTACAGCTTTTTATCATAAAACTATTTTCATGACAAACTTTTCACATTCCTTTTATTATAAAAATGAAATAATTTAAAATTTGACACCATGAAAATAATAATAACTCAACTGAATGCTTAGTCTTAAATTTTAATAAAAATTGACATTTTAGAAAATGAAAATTGTCAAATGATTTATAAAGATCATTATTAGAGAAAACAGTTTGAGCCTTTAAATGGAATTTACAAAATAAATAAACAAATAAATAAATAAAGTTTGTTTAAATTTGTAAAAATCATAAACATCTAAAGGTATTACATAGGCAAAGAAGGATTTTAAGTTAGAGAAAGATGTGGGTGCAATTTTACAGATATTTGTAATGAAATACATTAGTGAATACCATTAATTCAAATCAATTCGATCAAACATGATCGTTCATTTAACAGTGTTTATGTTTAATGTTTTAAATGTGTACATATGGTTGACATAATGAATTATTATTTTTGTAAAAACAAGCACTATTTACAATTAAGTGACAAAATATCTTTGTACGTGATGTGTATGGATCTATAAATATATGTGACGTGAAAGTTTTACGAAACAAGAGTACCACTGCTTTCTGCCGCAACTTTGTATTTTATGTCTTAAATATAAATACCGAAGACACTTTTGTTATGTAGTGTAATTCAACAACACGTAACTATTCAAATACCCTTTTTTGAGTACTTTTTAAAAAATTTAATTCCAAACACCATGCCATTGCATCATAAAAGTTTACTAATACATTATTTATTTCATAAAAATATATCTGTTAGATACTGTGATGCTTAGAAACGAGCACCAAATAACTTCACATAAATTTTAAAAATATAATCACTGTAACTGATAATACGCTTTAAGAATTTTTTTATTTTTCTGTTCATGACGTATTTAAAATTACCGAAATTCATTACCCGCTAAACGTTAAAAATATTTTGCGTGTCCGTGTGCACTTTTTTCTTCACAATGAAAAAACATTTTAAAGTTTATATTTTTAATTTGTTAGTTTTAAATTGTTTTATACTATTAAATATTTCTCCAATAATTGTCGATATTTTTAAGATTATTGGACGTATTACGTCACATCTGTCAGTTTAAAATTCATTGTTTTTTAATGCTTGTTAAATTATTTAAATTTTATATAGTTGAATATTTTTGGCATCTGCTTTGCTTATATGTCCAATATTCCTGTCAAAACGAAAAAAAAAAAAAAACTCTTCACCATATTTTAAAACTATCGATTTCTTTTATGAAATTGTTATGATTGACATTTTTTAATATACTAGGGGGCTCTGCCCCCTACGAGCTGCGCTCGCCAACCCCCATTCTGACACCGCGTGATTTAAAAACACTCTGATTTGATCATCTCTAAAACGATTACGGAAGATTGTATTATAATTAAACAACCAGTGGCGATCTGCTGTAACAGGGTTTCCATTCATTTTCCTTTCACTGACGGATTTTAAGGTCGCTGTTGAAACAGATTACAACTGTAACTGTCACCAAAATATATGATTTAACGCCAAACGTGCATAATCGTGGCGTCGCGTCACTTTCAGTTGACATCAGATGCGTTACATGAGTTAGTTTTCCCATCGGGGAATTTTTAATTCAACGCTTATTTGTCTTTTGATACTTCTCCATTACCCAGTCAATCAATTTTCATTAAAAAAAATAAATAAATAAAAATAAAAACTATCGTTAAATTGTAACACCAAATAAACAAATAGAAGAATTTTGACATTGGAAAGGAAATATTATTATTTACGCTGTTTTAAAATTTGCAATAATAGGTAAAAGATATGTCGAAATAAATTGATCTCTCATGAAAATATAATTATTAATTGAAATTGTTTGGAAATATTGTTATTTGATCATTTTAAATGTGACGTAAATTTCCCTAGTTACTCGTATTTCTCTTTTTAATATTCACGCGCAAGTATATTTTTATGACGTCATTTTCTACATTTATTGCTTTTAACACGTGATCATTTAAATATTATTTTAAAGTTTTCTTTCTGTTTTTAATAGTCTCGTGTAAATACATTTCTTAATTGAAAAGGAATATTATTACGTGCGCTATTTTACAAATTGGCAACGGTTCAAATAATGGAATTTATGAAATATGAAATAAATCTTCGTCAAAATAATGAAAATTTTGAATAAAAAATTGAAATATAACCTCAAAAAATGAGTCAAATTGAAAAAATAATTGCAGTCTGCACACCGCAACCTTGTAAACTATATCCTTACAAATTATGGTTAAATTCCTGTGCATAGTTTTCATTTCTATAAAACTTTTATAAGAAAATTATTTTGACCAACTTTAATATTAAATATCTCTTAAAATAATTCTTCGATTTAAAAACTGTCTACTTCAGCGTGTTTATCGAACATTTCTTTATAAAACCACCAATTTTTAAATTTTTATTTGCAATAGTTTTTTGGATATTAGTCCAGAAAGACTTCAAGGCACAAAATCTTAATTGACAGCGGCGGCCGCGGTGGTTACTTTTTTTTAATATAGAGAGATTTATATGTTATATTTATTCGCTAAATCCCTTTTTACAATGCTTTACATTTCATTAAAATTGAGTTATTATTGAATAGCACATATAAAGTAAAGTTAAATACCAGATTGTGAACGGAAATAATCTTTATTGTTTTTAACCCAAAGAAAATGATTGGCAAAGATATCATACGAATTGACACTTTCCATGCATAGTAGAAAGGTGTCCAGGCCGGGGTCGAACACTAGACCTCTGGCTGAAACTGCCAACACCCTGTCTGATATATATCTCAATAGGCATGGTATTGGATATTTAAACAAAATGTCTTGGGCACAAATCCCGGAATAGACCTTTTCCACCCAGTTGGGATAATGACTAGGCCGGAGGTCGACCAAAAGACATCTAGCTGAAACTTCCAGCTTTCTGCATATTATATAGCACAATAAGCATAGTATTGGAAATAGAACCAGAGGTTTCGGTTTCCACTCCCGGCCTAGACACTTTTCCAGTCAGTTGGGAAAATGTGCAGGCCTGAAGTTGAACCCAAGACCGCTGGCTAAAACTGCCAGTGCTCTCCCTATTAGATAGCCCAATAAGCATTGTATTGTAAATTTAACAGAGGTGAATTTGTACAGAGGTAATAAATGAAAATACTTTAACCCTTTCAAGGGTGGTGGTATGTTTATGAAACCACTTAATTTTAATTCCCGAATGCAACAATGCCACCATAATTTTGGTATAAAATTTTCCGTTTAATATGTATGTGAAATATACCTTTTTCCTATTTCCAAATTAATTTGTTCTTAAATTCCGGTGTCATTTATTCATTTCAACATTTTAACAATGTAAGTGCTTTGCCCCTGAAAGGGTTAAATACTAGAAAAGTAAGCAAAATACGACACAATAATTAAAAACAAATTGTCGCTATGAGTTTTACTAATATAGATGTAAATCTTAATAATATATTAGTATTATCATCATAAAAGATAAGGAGACAAGCTCACTGATACAAGATCCTAAAATTTTCACGCGAAAACGTCGTGATAAGAAATTCTTGCAGGCAAATAAAAATGATTTAAAACAAATCATTGCTAGAACATACATTTATATAGATATATTACAAACATTTACATACATTTTTATACATTAATGATCCCGAATTTATGGTACAAACTGTAAAAATTGATACAGGACACTGTAACAATCATTTATTGTATAAAAAAAAAACCAGGGTCAGAAATCGATTTATTTAGTCAAAATTACAGAGCGTCTCACTGCAATCCGAAGTCACATTTTAGTTTATAACTTTAACAGTAGTGCAGATATTTAAAAAAAATTCGCAACAGACTGATCTTTGTATGAATTGAAAGGATATTGTAAAGATCTCATTAAAGTATCTTCTCTACTATTAATGCTATGCACGAAAACACGACTTCGGATTGGAGTGAGACATCCTACATTTTTTAATAAATAAATGGATTTCTGATTCTGATTTCCTATACAATAAATGACTGTTACAGTGTCATGAACCAACTCTTAAATTTTGTACCATGAATACGGGATCAGACAGATAGGTTGATAGATAGGTTCATAGATATAGACTGATCGACAGCGGGGGTACGAGACAGAAAAAGAAAGATAAATATATAACAACAATCAACTGAATTTTGTAATTTTCTTTCTTATAAAGTTGATTAAAATAGCTAAACTGTTAATAGAACTTAATGTTTAGGACGTATTTATATTTATCAGCTAAATGCCTATTTACAATACTTTACATTTCATTAAAATTGGATTCCAAAATTTAATATCGACGACAAATATTTCATTCTGAGTGAACTGAGAATTTCAACGATTCAACGATTTGCCTTTATCAATTCACATGGCCAAACTTCAGTTTTAATTTTAGGAGTTTCAAAGTTTGATGGGTATATAAATAGTTACAGTCCTCTCTCCTGAAAATTGAAGTTATGATGTTTCTGCATGAAAGCGTTCCCTATTCCGTGTGTAATAGCATAGTTTCATCTTCAGAACAGGAGGAACTCTACTGAATGCACTGGGAATGCAAGATTTCTATTTAATATCGAAATACTCTTGCTCACATTAGAGTGGAGAATGATTTTCATCTCATTATATATCTAATTTATGAACTGAACCAGAATCAGGAGTGTATTCATATATATAATCTCTTTCATTATTTATTGTAATACTTAGTTGACGATAGCTCTTATATGACAGCCAATGAGAGCAGCTGAATATATGAATTTATTAAATATGTAAATTAAATAATTTAAAGCATTTTTTTCTTTCTATTTTACTTTTAAAATTATTGCTTATTTATTTTTAAAGTTCATGACGCTATAATATAAATTCCTTAGACTTCTGTTAGTTGATTCAACAATTTTCAAAATAAAATTTTAAGAAATGTATTCTATTTTTTTATTAGAATATTGCATTAGCTCTTTCTCTGAAAACAAAGGTTTGTGTACTTTAACTCTCTGACTGGGTAATGGGATACAGAAAAAAAAGTATTTGTAAAAATAATTTGTTCTTATTAAAGACTTAGATCATAACAAAACATCTATATTATAAAGCGAAAATACCTAAGTAACACTGATGTCATGTTGACGGTAGCAATATCTGATACATAAACCTCTAATACCTGTAAACATCGAAAAAAAAATACACCGTCGAATAGAAAAAAATGCAAATATTCTAAAACTATATCTCAATTTATTGACTTTTTATGGTTTTTAAAATAATTTTCTTTTCAAGCATTTATTTTAACGGTATCTCTATAGCTCACATCCCAATAACGAAATATTAACTCGTTTGCATTTAAAACAATATAAGTAGCTCAGCATTTGTTTCCGTCTAATACTACACAACGTAATTTAAACTTCATAAATAAATAATTTATAAATAATACACAAATTTAAAAGGCACGGATTCAAGCTCTGCTCTTAAAATACTAAAATCAGCAGAATAAAAAAAGTTTGCTCTAGGTAGTGAAATCTTTGGCAATTTGTTCTTCTATTATCTCCTGACATGCGGCTAATACAAAATTATCGTTTTTAATAAATTTCAAAACTTTATTTTAATTTATTTTTGGTATTCTTCATATAAAAATGCTTTTTGGTGTTTTCAGTGGGCAATCTATGAAATAATTGCTAAATTTGTAAAATATATTACAGTTTTAATGTATAATATGAATGAATATATAGTGTTAAGTATAAAAGAGTTGGAGCAATGGTTACAACAATGAAAGGATATTTGCCTGAAACCATATTTACTAAAACTCATAAAGTAATCCCTTTTATGGAGGAATTGTGCTGTTTTGTTTCAAAATGTCAGCCACCTTAAAAGTTCTAACTGCTATGTCTCAGACAGTTTTTAAGATAGAGGCAAAACAAAAGTTGCTCCATATTCCTTGGATCAAGGCCGAACATTTAACGGAAAAATCTTTTAGGATTTCTAATTTTTTGTACATCCTTATCAACAAGAAATCTTTAAGTGGCTATCACAGCACCCCCCTTCCGGCGGAATATACCTAAATTCACCTGAGATCTGCAGGCCATAGACAAAACATATGCATAAGATTTGGTTCAGTTCTATGCATAACTTTACACATTTTTCGATTATATAAAGAGGATACACACACGGACACACAGACAGACAGAAATTTTGAGAAAACATGTTACGCAATCTCTGACCCCCTCCCCTTAAAACGTGTAAATCCGTCGCAAGCCGGAAGTCGAAAAAATGTTTGATTACAATACTTTCTTCTATTATAGATAGAATAAAGTAATCAAAATATTATCCACTTATATACTTCATCAATAAATAAATCTATAATATTGTTTTCTAATATATATATATATATATACTAGCAAAACCCGCGGCTTTGCTCGCGTAATAGGTGTAAAATGCCAAGTAGTATTCGTGGGCCTATTTTCATTAGAGGAAATTTTACTGCCACAGATAATTCAAAAATTATTAATTAAGCCACATTTTGAATTAACTACATTCTTATACTGCATTAGGCGAATATAAGACTTAAATGTATGAGAAGGGCTAAAATTAATTCCAAATTAATGGTAATTTAGAAATATTTTGAAGGTTTCACTCTCATTTCATTTCTCATTTGAAATTTAGAAATTTTTTGAAATAGTTCTAAGCGAGTATTTACATCTTAAAAGTAAGCATCATGCCAAATTCCAATCTTCTAGTTAAAGCAATTTCTGTAATAACTATATCACAGAAATTGAAATTTTAAAACTTTTTTCATCCTGCACACATTAAAATTTCTAAACTTTTAAAAATTGTTCTGTGGATGCATTTGTGTCTCTAACATAACAGCCATGTAAAATTTCATGTTTCGATCCCTAAAAAATTCAGGTAAATCATAATGTAGGAGGTTTTTAGAACTTTTCCAGCTCATTTTACTCTTTTAAATTTCGAGTTTTAAAAACAAAAACGTTCACAGCGTGCACTGAAATCTTAAAAATAACCACCGTGCCAAATTTCAACCTTCTAGACCTGTAGCATCAGTAAAATCGCAATTTTAGAAAGTTTTTTGCTTCTGCACCTTTTTTAAAATCGAATTTCGTAAAAACTGTTCTGTGCGAGCATTTACATCTAAAAAATAACAGGCATGTCCAATTTTAAGTTTCTATCCCTAACGATTTAGAAAAAAACATTATTTTCCACTCATTTTGCACCTTTAAATTTCGAATATTTAATAAACTGTTTATACCGAACATCTGTATCCTAAAAGTTGCCACTATACTAAATTTCAAGTTTCTAACCCGAATAAATCCAATTAAATCATAATGTAGAACGTTTTAGAACGTTTTCCGCTCATTTCAGCCTGTTAAATTTCGAATTTCTTTGAAACCGATCTCTTCATTTGCATTTTAACAGTGACCACCATGCCAAATACGAAGCTTCTATACCAGCTATACCGCATACATTGTAATTGTAGAACGTTTTATGTTTGCTCCTGCTGTTTTAAATTTCGCATTTTTAGTAAACTGTTCTGAGTGATCATTTACATGGGTAACATCCATGCAAAATTTCAAGATTCTAGCCCTAACAGCTCCACATAAATCGTAATTTAGAACGATTTTAGAACGCTTTTCGCGCTTTCACACTTTAAATTTAATTTTTTTAAAACTCTGTGCGATCAGTTAAAAAGCAACAACCATCTCAAACTTCAAGTTTCTATCCTTAACAATTCCATAGAAATCTATTTCAATTTAGAACGGTTTTCGCGCATTTCACTCTTTTAAATTTCGATTTTTTTAAAATTGTTCTGTGCGACCATTTATGTCTTAAATGCAACAGCCATGTCAAATTTCTTGCTTCTACATCTCTAACAATTCCATAGAAATTGTAATTTAGAAAAAACGCTTTCCGCTTATTTCGCCTTCTGAAATTTTGAATTTCTTTACAAAACATTGTTAGCGAGCATTTATATCTTAAAAGTAACCGCCATGCCAAGTTTGTACTTTCTAATCCTTTAAGTATATATATAAAAAATTAAATCGTGATTACAACATTTTTTCCATCTTCACCCTTTTAAATTTCAATTTAAAAAAATAAATAAAAAATAAAATAAAAACTGTTCTGGGTTTGCACTTGCGTTTTAAAAAGAATCAGCTACTATGTTAAATTTCAAGTTTCTGTCCTTAACAATTTCATAGAAATCGTAATTTAGAATGTTTTTATAGTATTTTCCCTCACATCACCCTTTTAAATTTCGTATTTTTTAGAACTGTCCTTAGTGAGCATATATATCTTGTAAGTTACTACCCTGTCCAATTTAAATTTTCTAATCTCTTCAGTATCACAAATATTGCAGTTGTAGAACGTTTTTCACTCCTGCAACCCCTTGAGGGTAAAACTAGTAGGCGTGGCTATCGAAACAGCCGTGGCACCCGTCTAATACAAGACATATCCCGCCATAGAATCCTGAGGCTTGTATAGGCGCGATCGTAACCCCTTTCATAGGTACGAGAGTGGCCGGACAGGCTCGGCTAATGAAAGACAGTCCGTGACATCCTCGACGCCGGGCTTGTCTGAAACGCTCATAAGAACGACCAGGGCCCAGCGACTAATCAGGGCTCCCTCTCATTAATTGATTTATCCCAATTCGAGATCGAGAGCAACTCACACGAGTGATCTCTTGTCTCTCTAGTCGGGAATGGACACACACACCTTAAAAACTAGGTTAGTAAACACACAGATAGGCTAAAAAACTAGGAAGAGGGTTCCGACCCCCGCCACGCTGTCGGGTGACCATGCCGTCAGAGCCGTCTGGGCCGGGAGAACGTTAGTATTGAAAGCGAAAAGTGATAGGATCGAAACAAGTAGTGTAATGGTTTCGTCCCGGTGGTCCGGCCAGACCTGTGTAACCGCCCGCGCCCGTTTGCTCACTCTCACTAGACATGAACACCAGCTTTCCAAGACCTTAACCAGAAGGCTCCCGTCAACTGGCTCCGCATCTCAACAAGAGCTGTCTCCGGCGCCCCCCGCCAGGGGCCCTGGGAACGAGCAAGCGAAGCACTCAGCTTGCTTATCCCCTGGAGTGCCGTACGCTGAGACGGGATGAGTCTCAGGCCGCTCGAATCATGTCCGGTTCGAGATCCCCAGGCTGCACTTAGAGCACTTGGAGCACTTCCGGTCGCCCCGGAAGTGGGCTTACGTCGGTTTACCGCTCCCTCGGAGGCCCTGCTTTGTTCCAAACTCCTGAAATTGGAATCCGAACGCCAGAGCGCCCACTGCCGGGCTCCCGGTCATCCTTCCGCGCCCTTAGAGGCCGGATTGATTAGGGAACAACCCAGAGGAGCCGCAGTCCACCCCTTGAGAGTAGTGGCACTGACATAACATATAGCCTATGTTAGAGCAGAAACTGTCATCATAAAATTGCACTCATTACGTTTAAAATTAGTTCGGTATTATCAAAGATTCCATAGAAATTACAATTTAGAAAGTTTTAAAAACACCTTTAGCCCATTTCACACTTTAAAATTTCGAATTTTTTAGAAATTGTTCTTACAGATCATATTAATCTTATAAGTAACTACCATGCCGAATTTCAAATGTCTAGTCCCATCAGTATTACAAAAATTTCAATTTTAAAACATTTTTCGCTACCACACCCCTCTGGTATATTGATACCGACATGAAATATAGCCTATATTACAGCAGGAACAATCACCATCAATTTGCCAACATCACTTTTAAAATCTTTTCGGTCGTTCTAGTGATTCAATAGAAATATTAATTTAGAAAGTTTTTAGAACGCTTTTCGCTCATTTCAGCTTTTTAAATTTCGATTTTTTTTTTTTCATTTGTTCTTAGAGAGCATTTACATCTTGCAAGTAACTACTATGCCAAATTTCATGTTTCTAGATCCTTCAGTATCGCAAAATTTGTAATTTTAGAACGTTTTTCGCTCCTGAACCCGCTGATGGTCGTGGCACCGACATAAAATATAGCCTATGTTACAGCAGGAACTGTCCTCATCACTTTTGAAAAGGGTTCTGTAGTTCCAGAGTTTCCATAGAAATTGTAATTTAGAACGTTTTTAGGAAAATTTTCACTCATTTCGCTCTTTTAACTTTCGATTTTTTTTAGAATTTGTTTTTAGGGAGCATTTACATATTGTAAGTAACTACCATGCCAAATTTAAAGTTTCTAGCTACTTCAGTATTGCAAAAAGGGTAATTTTAGAACGATTCTTGCTTCTTCAACCCCTGGGGATAGTGGAACTGACATAAAATATAGTTTATGTTACAGCAGGGACTGTCACCATCAATTTACCACCATCACATTTGAAAACGGTTCTGTAGTACCAGAGATTCTATAGAAATTGTAATTTAGAATGTTTTTACAACGCTTCTCGCTCATTTCACCCTTTTAAATTTCGATTTTTTTTTTAGAAGTTGTTCTTAGAGAGCATTTACATCGTGTAAGTAACTACCATGCCAAATTTAAAATTTCTATCTCCTATCGCAAACATCGTAATTTTAGACCGTTTTTTGCTCCTGCATCTCCCTGCGTTTAGTGGCACCGACATAAAATATAGTCTATGTTGGAGCAGGGATTGTCACCATCAATATGTCACCATTACTTTTGAATACGGTTCCGTAGTTCCAGAGATTTCCTCTACAAACAAACAAACAAACAAACGTTACTTCTTTATAATATATATATATATATATTTAAATATATATATGTTCTTAAAGTATGTATAACGAATTCTTTATTGTATTACTACAGAAATATAAAGTCACTGAATTTCGCAAGTGTGATATTCACTGAATTAATTTTACAGTGGCAGAATAGTATTATTCCACTTTATCTGTTGAGAGGTAAATATAAAAAAAAATGGGAATATAAATATACAGTCATAAACGCAGAATATTTTTAATAATCTTAGAAATGTATGCTTTGCATTTTACTTACCCATTATACGTAGTATAGGGTAAGTCTTGTAATCGTTTTGAAAATCGAAAAAAAAAATTTGACGGATTTACACGTTTCAGACACTGGAGATTCCGAAAAACATATTTTTAGAAAAAAAAATTTGCCGTCCGTCTGTGTGTCTGTGTGTCTGTAAACGCTCTATCTCCCGAAAAAATTGAGATAGAGACTTGCAATGTGGTATGTACTTAGTATGTAATAATGGGAAGAAGCCTATTTCCTTTCAATAACCTCGATTAACCGGAACTTTTTTTTCGGACTCTCGAAATATTCGTTTTGATGAAAGGTATATAAAAATTTTCGAAATTGTTTATTTTAAGAAATGAATATAAAAGACAATAAAAAACATAAAGTTTGCATAAAGCATGAAGTCGATCGGATAATTAGTTGCCGAGATATTTGGAATCCTATTTTCCACACTCTTCGATTTTTCATGACCCTGTATTTCATCCAAATTTAACTTCAAAGATATATTTTAATTGGAAATTTGACGCTTAATCAGATGCAATAAACCGCTAGTTAATAGGATTATTATTTTTGGAGTTATAAGGATGTTTCTTTCAAGCAATTCAGTAATCGAGCCTTGAAAGTTTGTGACGTCATCAAGCCACGATTTTATTTGAATTGCAATGCCCTTTATATGTAGTTTACACATTTTTATTTTAATATTTTACATTATGCATATCCATGATAGGTAAGTATTACGGTGGCCCCCAACGACTAGTTTATATTTAATTGAACTACATTATTATCATTTGTTTGCTTTATAATGTTTTATATTGCTTATTCATCAAAATTAAAAATAAAAATATGTCTCTATATATATATTCATAATTGCGAGTCTTAATATTGTAAATTAATGTAAATTAAACAGACTTAGTTTATAATTAGGTTGGTTTTAAAGAATTAAAAAAAGCTCAGTATTAAAAATTTAAAACATCTATAGATTTAAAATTATACTTCCTTTGCAAAAAATTGTTATAAGATTATTCTTTTTTTTAATAAGTTTTTTCTTGTTTCAATTTTTTAAATTCTTAGTTGTGGTGCTGAATTTTACAGAAAAAATATATTAAATAAATGTTTTACTATTTTTTCAATAATTATTTCGATCACAATATTATTAAACTTTTCTAGAAATATATTAATTAGATATTTTAAAAGTTCATTGTAGGAATAAATATATTACTTCTTTTATAATCCATAAAATATATTGTTTTCTTTACTAATACTTACTGTGTCATTCAACAAAACAAGGAGAAAGTCTTTCTTTACTTTAAATATATCAACTTTTTATAATACAATAAATACAAAAAAATTGTACTTTTACATGGTGAAATATTAATAGTTCATTTTGATTTTACTAGAAAACATATTTTGTTATTCTAAATAAAATATAAAGAAACCCATTACTATTTTTTTTTTATTCCACTAATCAGATTAAAGTTTTTTAGAGACTTTTATATTTCTCAAACGCATACAAGAAAAATTCTAAAAAGATATGAATAGAAAAAAAAGGTTTAATTTTTATATTCTATTATGATTTGTTCTTCAACAGAAAAGGTGATTATTTTATTCATTTCAAATTTAATTTTTGTTTTTCCAACGTTACGCAAAAGACAGTTTTTTCATAAAATTTTTAGAAAATTGATTATGAATATTTAATTTAATTTAATATTAAATTCAGTTACATGAGCTCTGATTATTAACATTATTATTCGAAAATCCGCTCCGGGCTTCGTGGGTTACAGGATTTAGGTGAAAACCATTGTTTAATTGGAAACTCTAATAGATTATTTACGTTTCACATATGTTTTGTTTTAGGTTCTCTACGAACAACACCAAAGAGCATCTTTATATGAAAATTATCCGAATTGTACTCAAATACAGATTTGAAATTTCTTAAAAGCGATATTCTTGTCGTATGCCAGGAAGCCGATAAAATCGCCAAATGTTTCACTACTTACAGCAGCTTTTTTCATTCTGATCATTTCAGCGGTTTAAGGGCTTAGTTCGATTACAGACCTGTTAAATTTGTGTGTAATTTATATTATTTTATTATTGTATTTATTTATTGATGAAGTTTTAATTTCGTTATGTAATTCTAGATGGAAACAAACAAGAAACTATTTATATTGTTTTAAATGCATAATCTATCGTAATTGAACTTCATGAGATAGAAATAGATTTTAAAAAATCACCCTTGAAAATTATTTAAAAAAACAACAATAAATTGAGATACAGTTTTTAAACAAATTGCATTTGAAAAAAACTTTTTTCCTTCTATTCGCCGAAGTGTAAAAATTGGAATTGTGCGATGTTTAGAAATTGAGTGAAAACTTTTATTGGTTAGGTGGTATCATCGATAATATAACGTCAGTGTTAATCACGGACATCTTTTTGCTCTATTATACAGATATTATTATTATTAGTGTTTCTAAGTGAAATTTTTTAGAATAATAATGTCAATGATTTTAGAAAGGAAGAAATAAGTATTCACAGGAACACTATCTCAACTAAAAATTTATACTTCGTTATACATATTAAAAGTATTCTAAACAAAATCATTTACTTATCTAAAGAACGATATTGTGCCATTAGCTTGGACTCTGTAAAAGATATTACGTGTTTGAAAAAACAAAATTTACTCCAATTTAAAGCGTTATAATTTTGAAAGAAAATATTTATTTGTTCTTATGTTATTGGAATTATACAAATGTGTCTAAAATTATACAAATATGTGCAAATTCTGTAGAATAATCTGAGAAATCTTTAATTTAAAGTACCTTGTAACATTTGCATTATTATTATTTTTTATTTCAGCGACTTTAATTTTTTTTATTATATATATATTATAAATCAGAAACATGTCCGTGGCAACACCTGACGAGTAAATTTCGCTTTCACTGAATTTTGATTTCACTTCTAAACATCGCATAATTTAAAATTTTACACCGTTGAATGGGAAAGAAAAAGGTTCTTTCAAATGCAATTTGGTTTGAAAATAGCATCTCAATTTACGGATTTTTTTCTTTTAATAATTTTTAAACATGACTTTTTTTTTTTATCTATCTCTATCACGTTAAGCCCAATTACGAAAGATTAAGCCGTTTGCACTAAAAACAATATAAATTGTTCCTCATTACTTTCTAATTTTTTTTTTTTTACTATTTAAACTTTTCTGAGGTTTAGAAATATATGTTAATACTTTATTAACGAATAAAATTTCAAAAGCTGCATCCTAAATGCGTATTTAGTGTTTATATAAGGATGTCGCTTTAATTTGAAACACGGAGATTTATTATTTAATGTACTGAGTTTAGTAGGATTTCTATATGATATTGAAATATTCATCTTTAGATTAATCTGGCGGACGATTCCTATCGCTTATATAAGTAATTTATGAATTGATCCGTAAACGGAGATTTATTAATGTAAATAATTTATCTGTTTATTTCAGGTAGTATTTGATAGGGTCTTTTCATTAATTTGGATTATAAATATCCAGGAATTTAAATTATTACTTTTAAAACCAGTAATTATTTTCCTCGTCCGTTAAATATTTTACGTACATATAGAAGTTTTTTTTTCATTAGATTTATTTATTTGCTCGCACAATATTTATTTATACAAATTGTATAGATTTATGTCGTTCCATCTATAAATAACTTATTTAGATGGCAATAATTAAAATGAGAATTGCTGAAATATGACTAATGTTAATTTATCAAAATAACTAGACTACCTCTAGGTTTTGAATTGATGCTTTAAAAATACAGCAATGTAATTGTTTTACTTTTAATATATGTGTAACAAAATTTCTGAAAAATCATTTCCTCATTCGTGCCACTGAAGTGCGATTGTTCATGTCCCACTTAAAATATATGAAGTGAATCTAGTCAAAATTTGACAGAATAGAAAAGTGTAATAAATAACTGAGTGTATAATATACATCAAAAATCAACTGTAATAAAAAAGTAGTGAGACATTGGGAAATCTAACTTCAAAGAACATTATTATTTCTTTCTTCTATCTTTACAAGAAGAAAGTATTGGATTCATAAAAATTTTTGACTTCCGGTTTTCGACGTTTTTATACGTTTTAGAAGGTCATGAACACGATTTGAATGTTTTAAGAAAATTTTTGTCCGTGACAAACATTTTGTGGGCGCTCTATCCACGAACTAAGGCACGGAATTTAATAAAACTTTATATTCAGTTTGATGCTGATTAGTTTTTGGTGAAAATCACCTAACATGTGGCACTGCTATGCCCCATTTTTCGCGATCACCGTAATAGCTCTTTCTCAAGAACTAATGCACTTACTTTCAACAAACTTCACATTCCTTTAGATATTGACATAAATAGACGCTGATTACGTTATGATTACGCGCTGCTATGCTACTTTTTTCATGATATTCTTGATAGCTGTATCTCAAGAACTAATACACGAAATTTCATCAAACTTCATATTCTGTTAGACCTCTACATACATAGATGCTGATCACGTTTTGGTGTAAATAGCTCAAAAGAGGGCGCTGCTATGCGACTTTTTTCATGATTTTCACGATACGTTTATCTCAAGAGCTAATGCACGGATTTTCATCAAACTTCAAATTCAGTTAGACATTGACATGCATTGTTGTTGTTTAGGTTTTGGTCTAAATCTCACAGCAGGTGGCGCTGCTATGCTGCATTTTCAGAATTTACGCGATCTTACCAATAGTCATATCTGAAGAACTAATGCACGGAATTTAATAAAACTTTATATTCAGTTAGACCCTGATTTAAATTGGTGCTGATTCATTTTTAGTTTATGCGAAACCTGTGTGAGATAGAAGAAAGTTTTCGGATTGGCACATCTGAGTTGCATATTTTTAAATACATTTACCATAACTCTATTTCTATTAATTTTAGCTTTTGAAATTATAGAAATATTAAATTTTATTTCTCTCTAATATATATGTACTTTATTAAAAAATTAATTGGTTGTATATATTGACCCTTTTTAAAAACATGTGTATCCAAATGAAGCAATTAATCAGCAATAATCATATGAATGAATACGAAGGAAAACACTTGTTTATACATCTAAAAAAATGATATCTCGTGTTATTCGAATTTGTGACAAAGAATCGTGAACAAAAAAGGGAGATCAAATGCCAAATTTTTCGTGATAAGACAATTTTAGGATAAGTGGGTAGACATTTTCTATTTTATTTTCAGTCCAGAATCATATTTAATAATTGATGAACAATGTGTTGGTTTTACGGAAAATTATCCAATTACACAATACATTTTCAGCCAACCTGCTAAGTATGCTATAAAAATTTAAATTTTATGCAATTATGATACTTTTTAATTGCAGTGAAATCTATCTTTCTTAAAAAAACAGTAGAGTGAAAAATTTTTTGGAATTACCATGTGGCTTGCGAGAACATGATAATATTTGACGTAATTTCTTTATATCTTACGAATTAGGTGAAATGCTACTGAGAGAGAAAATTAGAATGATTTGCTCATTAAGAAAAAAAATAAACTATATAATTACAGAAATTTTCAAAACAAAATTTAAAGAAAAGTTTATTTCACTTTTGACTTTACTAAGGATAATACTTATGTCTTACATTCTAAAGAAAAATAAATGTGTTTCTCCCCAAAATTCATTATAAAAGAAAGAAAAAAAAAATTATTCAAAGAAAGCCATATATTATCTTTTATTATAATAAAACGGAGAAATTTGTTGATGGACCACTATGCTACATATACTACATTTTGTCGTATAACATAGACACCCATAGTTTGTAGTATATAGCTACATTTACTACAAAACGAAAGGCAAATGTTTGGTCGGTTGTTGCATTTAACAATATTTTAGATAAATCAGTACATTACTTCCTTGTATTTAGTTATAAAATAAGTAAATCATACAGAAAATATTTTTCTTATCAACGAATTAAAGATGCTTGGTAACATTAAGTACAAAAATTGTAAAAAAGCATATATGAACAATAACAATTGACCAACTTCCAAAACAAAAAAGAAATTGCTTAAAGTCAGAAAAAAATTCGAGCAGAAATTTCTAGTATTTCAGATGCAAACTTAAAAGAACCGAGTATAAAATTAACAATAAAAGTACACTTACGAATGCTAAACGTAGAACTTTTACATGTAAAAACAATTTCCATGCAGTTAGTATTAACTGTTATGAATAATAAATTTTAAAAATATTTTTAAAGTTCACGTGAATTGTATGATTAATGATAATCCAGATTTTGTAACCTTCTGTTCTTTTGTAACTGTCATAATAGCTTTTAAGAATACAAAAAAGAAAATGATAGTAAATTTATTCCTTGTAGAACGCAAAATTTAAACACGAAATATACCTGGATTGTTTTTTAGAGCTGAGGGATCAACCGGTAGGTACTGCGCGCGGAGCATTTGAAGGAGTAATAGAAGGGTTGGCTGTACAAAAATAGCTCCATTTTTGTATTTTTGGAAAAAAAAAATTAATTTTACAAATTTGGCAAAAGTATTCTTTCGTTTACGTATTAGTTCATGCACGTATGCATGCTTTGTCACCAATTTAATACAGAAAATATCTTTTCTGAGCGACTTTTTCTTCAACAAGAATGTAGACATCTCAAAAATGTCAAAAATAGAGCTATCTCCTTTTTGCAACATATCTTTCAATTTAGAAATATAAAACAATATTTAGAGAAACAAAAAAAACGAACCGAAATAACACACCAATGTAACCAGCGTCATCAATCTATTTTCCTCCAGTGATGACGGTAAGTCGAACTGTAATGTCGGTAAATATTTTGGTACTGTAGTTTTTTTTTTAATGTATTGAGATTCAGGTCTCAATCGTTTTATTTATAATGTTTTCATGCATATGTAAATATTTTACATCTATAAATGCGTATTCTTTTTTTATATTCATACACAGTTTATCTATAAAAATTTTAGTACGAGATAGTCAGTGACAAAATTCTTCGAACACATTTGCAATTTTATTTTTGGCGTGCGGTTTTTTTTTCTTTTCGCCAAATCCTTTGTGAGTTTGTCCAAGACCATGCAAAGAAACAAAGTAATTGTCTGAGTGCAACGAAGACTCATACACAGCGCAGTATTACTTTGCCCCATATATAGCTACGATGGATATTAAAACCTTTCGTCAAGCATAACTCAAAAAATATTTAACGGATTTCGTTCAAATTTTTACAGCAGGTACCTATAAAGGTGACAACGACGTCTATTTATTACCAAGAATAAGTGTCAAACCATTTGGAAGTTATATTAAAAAAATAGATAAAAAAGCACAATTAAAGTACATACGTCACTAAATTTTGTGCGTACGTCATTTTCACCGGTGGGAAATTTTCGTAGACAATCGGAATTGAAAAGTTCATGGAGTACATGGAGCAAAAAAATATGCAAGCACTAATATTCAGCACAATGAAATATATTTCAATTTAATAAAAATGGAAAGTTAATCTGGAATTTTTTCTGTTTGAAAAGTATTAGAGATTAGTAAGAGTAGTATTAGTATTAGAGATTTGGCGTAAATCACACCATTAGCAACTTTTTTATTTCGCGTGTGTATGTTAGGAGCAATTCTTTGATGTTTAAATAAAAAGTTTCGATTTGTGGCATTATTTCATATTTTTTTTCCTTTTTAGTATTTTAAATGGAATTAGTGAAAGGCGTGTATTTTTAATTAAATGAGTGAAAGACGTGTATTTTTAATGTATGTATTTCAAATGAAATCAGTGAAAGATTTATATTTAAATGAAATGAATGCAATATGAAGATGTTATGAGAAAAATATTTGGCGATTTATCAACTGCGCCAAGTTAACATAAAAGTACCAATACATATGTGGGTACTTCTCTATTATCCCGTCGACCACTTTTCATAACAAAAAACTATCGCCAACTAAACGGGAGAACGTTGTCATTGAAATATCAAAATAAATAAAATATAAGAATTTAATGATACAATTGTTATTTTAATCTTAAGAAAATGAGATTATTTGCCAAATGTTATAAAAAAATGCATATGAAAACATAACAGTATATGAATTTATATATGATATTTTGTAATTATATCATTTAATTTGCTATTTTTCATATGTTGTATCTTTATCTATCTCTTGTCTATCATATGCTGATATTCACTTAGACTCTTGTTGATATCTTCTTTATATCGTAATTGTTAACTTTATGTTCTCAGCAATATCACTCAGACTAATCCCTTTGAGGGAAGTCCTAGTTTATGATTAAAATGGGTTATATAAAAAACTGGTTGCTCGTTCGTGGGAAGACTGTGTTGTAGGATTTCGTGGTTAAAGAGGTTCAGTTAAAAGAGCCACGAGAAAGAAAAATAGTTTGCCTCGAACAATTAAAGTGGAATGCATTTATGAAAGTACGTTAGAATTTACAGATTTATCTGCTAAATTTAGGATGTAACATAAACAAGGACGAAAAATCAAGCGTCAAGCATAGATTATGTACCACTCTCCAACACTTTCAAAAACCTTTTGCAAATCTTGACCGTAAGGTGTATGATGATAGCTAGCTAAAAAAAATTGAAAACACATAACATATTTAAAATTTCAATTTCAGGCATTACCAATAATATTCGGAAAAATATCTCAGCTCTTTTTGGCAGCCCTGCATATGATCTATAGACTTGTATATATACTAAATAGAATTCTAAATTTTAGTACAGTTAGAAAACGCGTAGCACAGTTTAAAATATCCTTTCTGCAATTTCCGACAATAAACGGAAATGTAATCAAGTACTTTGTGCTGTCTTGTATACAATCTATACAATTTATACACTCCAAGTAATAGACAAAATGAGTTAAACTTAAAAACACGTTCAGAAACTGAAAAAAAACATTCCCAGCAATTATTATTAATAAGCAGTACTTTAACCGAATTATTTTGTGTTTTCCTGTAAATGAAGGATGAAAGCTATACACAAAATATTCTATAGTAAGCCTCTTGTAATCCACGTTAGGGATATATATCAATTTCAATATGTTTGAAATAGTGAAATATTATTAAAATTAAATGCAAACGATTTTTCTTCATAGACCGTAATATAACGGCATTCTTTTGAGTATCCCTGTAAAAGAACTATAAGTGCTAGGCACACCACATTCTATAATTAGTCTTTTGTAGTGCATTTCAGCGATATATATCAATTTCAATATGTTTGAAATTATGTAACATCATTAAATTAATCTGCAAATGAATTTTCCCCATAGACTGCAATGTAACGGAATTCTTTTGAGTGTCCCCGTAAAAAACTATAAGTGTTACATCTTCATTTTCAATATCGAACATGCCACAGAAAGCCTCAATAACACATATCAATTGCATGACGATCCGGGTATACTTACGCGAGTTAGAGCACAGACAGACAGACAGCCAAACCAAATTCATAAACACTTTTCAACTATGTATTCAACTTTTTTTTTTTTTTTTTTTTTTTTTTTTTTTGTGCTGGTTGATAAAATGATCACTGACATTAGAAAAAAAATGCGTAAGACGAAAGTAAATAATTTTTAAATGAATGAAACGGATATTGATATATATAAGATTAAGAATAGAGAATGTTATAAATAAGTTAAAATCTAACGGCTAATAATTTCAAAGAAAATGTATCTTTTTTTAAAATTAAAGTGAGAATAATTAATTTTATATAAAAGGGTAAGGTAAAGCCAAGGAGAAATGGCGCAGTCGGAGAGATTGCGCACATAGAGGTTCGGGGGGAAGGAGTAGTGTGAGCGCGCAGCGACTCCAGGTAGTTGTACAACAGCAGTAGTGGAGTGTCTACTTGAAAGTGCACGTTGATTGTTTTGAGCGTCTAAGATAAAGCATCAATAATTTGTTTTGTTTTCCCAAAGCAAGTGCTTGGATTTTCATAGCTATTCATCAGAATTTCTATGCAATGTCAGTAGTACAAAATATTTTTAACTTAAACGATTTCTCATAAGCTACTAATCTATACTAACAATGTGAACATCAACGGTTCGTTTTAGTAGAGGCCATGTTTAAATAAAAGGCCGCGCAATCTCTCCTACCGAAACTGGAGAGTTTGCGTATCTGCTACTTAGGAGAGATGGCGCATAGTTCCCATTAGTTTTTATGCTAGGAGAGATTACGCATCTTATTGGCGAATTTCCATAAAAAATGAAAAATGAAAATGAACTAATTTTAAGTTAAACGTGTTTTCAAGTAACTTATTGTTATTTTGTAATCTTATCTGGACTTCCTTTTTCTGATTCTTTAATTTTATTTTCCCTTTAGTTAAAAATTTTTAATCGTTTTTAAAATTCTTTCTTTTTTATGATTCTTTAATCATTAGGGTGAAATATTCACTCCTAATACAATAATATTTGTTCACAAAAACTTTACAACAATGTCATTTAAGTGTAATTATTATTGTTAACAATTTAATTGTAGTTATTATTAGTAACAGTCTATCCTACTCATGTGCGCAATCACACCAACCGTGTAAGGACAGATTGCGCAAAATAACTTTCTTGGTTTTATTACAATTGTTCTATTAAATTACAACATAGCATTAAAATAGCAATGGAAATGCGTAAAAAACAAATGAAGTAAAAATATTCATGGATAGTTTAGAAAAAAATTAATATTTAGATTTTTTATTGTTATTCTTTTGAATTGTGCGCAGACTCTCCTAGCTTTACCTTATTATATAATGAGGAACGGCATTGCAGGGCAAAAATTAATTTTTTTTCGTGTGTGTGTATGTGTTTCAGGAATGCTCCGTGGAAGCGACCTCCTGATTGTGTGTTTTCAGGATAACCCCGTCTACATGCATACCAAGGGCGATGTACGTTTTTTTTTAATATTAAAAATACGAAATAAACTCAATCATAACCGATAATTTATTGGAAACAACCTCAACTGTTCTCGTTGTTATTGTCGACAACAAAACGTTTTAATGTTTGGCATTTCTTCGACGTTTAACCTCTACTGACCTGAGGTACACAAAATTGGACCTGTATTTTATTACTCATAAAAACTAAACTGATTTTTTTTTCACCTTTTAACTTTTCTATATCTGAATGTTTTTTGCTATGGTACAAAACCAATAAAAACGGCACTGATACTTATTTCCGCATAAAATAAATGTTATTTTCATCTGAGTTTTCAAAATGCCTTCAAGACAGTGCGGCCAAAAAAGTACGAATTTTTCATAATTATTTAACGTAAACCTTTTACAATACATGTTTATGAGGATTTGTAGATCATTCACATGTTTAAAACCCTTAAATTTATTATTGCGTAAATTCAAGTTGTTGATAATTAAATTAATATTTTAAGGGGGCTAGTAATTTTAGATTCTTATTTGTAAACCTAAATTATCTGTGATATAAAGTATCAATTTCAGAAAAAAGGCCTTTTTCTGTCATCTGTGGTACCTGTTTGTTCGTGCAAAATGAATGAACGTGTATTTGTAGGGTTATTTTAACTTCAAGTTTCTAGAGGTTTAACTAGTTGCACGATTTAAGTCATAAAAATTCACTTTCAATAAAAAAAATCATTAGATATAATTTATAATTTTCATGAATATTAACAATAAAAGATTTATTTAGTACCAAAGCGTTATGAAAATTATCAATCAAAATTCGTTGATCAATGTTTTTAATAGTCTCACTCGCCTTTTCAAAGAGGCACACGACAACATCATATTGTCAGGACATACAGATATATATATATCATATATCGATAATGTTTGAATGCTATACTATTGTAATATGTAAATGTTATTAAACATTAAAAGGTGAAATGTAAATCTCAAAAACTTTTTGAAGGAATTACTTGAAATTCGACACTGATCGTTTTTAAGTCTGTTATATTCTCACACCACCAAAAGTTTGCAAGAGTAGGAGGAAATACAAAGTTTATACATATATTGTAATTGTAATTGTAATTTATATATTGTAATTTCCGCGTCTTAAAAAAATCTATTTCGAATCAGAAATTTTAATTTATTTCACTTTATTTCTTAACTAAATTTCTGGTTTGAAAGAAACTTATTTTATCCGGGGTTTATATCCCCAAAAATAAGGTACCTGTCTTTGTTTGCTTCTAAGTAAGATGTATTACAATTATTTTATTTAATAACAAATAAATAACTTTTTTATCAAACATAATTCACTTTTGTGCATTTTATTATAATAAATAAATTATTAAATTATTTTCATAAATAAAAATTTATTACATTAAAAAATTATTAAAAGTGTCATGGGCTGTAATAATAAAAGATTTGTAAAATAATTATAAACAAATTTAATAAAATTCAAAACTGAATTTTATTTATTTTTATTTTCTCAT
Source organism: Maratus michaelseni (assembly GCA_963931845.1). Taxonomy (NCBI): domain Eukaryota; kingdom Metazoa; phylum Arthropoda; class Arachnida; order Araneae; family Salticidae; genus Maratus; species Maratus michaelseni. Next base: position 432,873,359 of record OZ007588.1, read on the forward strand.
TCTCTTTATATCTATAATTTTAGAATTCAAATGCGTTTTAAATTTATAAAACAATGTTAATAATAATTTAAAAAATCTATATGTTTTCAACAGATATTACTATACCAATGATTTCACATACATGTTATTAAGAACCGCTTGTTCAGTATTATTTATTTCGAAACAAATTATTAGTGAATTGTAGGTAACTTATATCTTCATGTCATTTTCAACTTTTTTCTGTTCCTTGCCATTAACGTAAACTAATAAATTTTCGTTTGTTTTGAAACATGAAAGGCAATTTAAAAACACCTGAAAAGTAATAAATAATGAACTCGTGACTCAGTTACTTTAACCTTCCGTTAATTTAGAAAAGCATGTCATGAGATAGACAGTACATATTAATCTTTAAAGGAAAACACAACAACAATATATATTTGGCTGGGACGTAATCCTTTTTAATCAAAATCGTAATAGATAAAAAAATAAATAAATTTCAGTTTTATTTTTTTTCTTATAATACATTTATAAAATTATTTATTTCATTTTTTCTCCTTCTGTGATAAAATAAAAATATTTTCAGTAGTTTTTTTCCTATAAGGGATTTTTTGCTTAAAAAAAAAAAAAAAAAAAAAAAAAAAAAAAAAAAAAAAACTGTACAAGATATGGTTATTAGAAAGTTAGATTTTACTACCACTTAGGAACGTTCTATGTTTCTTAACAATATTGTAGAATATGAAACTAAAGAACAACATAAAATCAAATGATTCATTCAAAAATTATAAATTTAATATAAAAATTATAAAATGTGATAAAAATACAAAAAGAAATAATAGCCACTAAATTCTCTCAATCTGCAAATTATTTTTTCAATACATTTGGAATAAAATGTATGCTTCAATACATTTTGCATTCTGACCAAGTCGAAAAAATAATGATTTAAAGACAGGAATTTATTTAAACATACAAGTATAAAATTCCACATACAATTTTAGATATTATTAATTTGTATGAATTTATAAATAATTGAAATAACTTTTATAAAGTTTGAAATTATTACGCTTTTATAAATATGTTTCCTCAGTTCATAAGTTAAACCACAGTTTCAACTTCAGAAGTAAAATAACTCAACTGAATGTTCTTGAAATACAACGACTTCCGTTTCATATGGAAATAAGCACCAAACGATTAAGACTTTGAAATGATTTTCATCGTGTTACACATAAAATTATTGAACTAAACATTTTCAGAATTTTATTCAAGAATCGAATTTCTGTCATTAGTGATGGCGACATTTCCCTGACACTTCCTCATAAGTAACTTTAAATACAAGGTTAAATTCTGTAATTATTTAATTTTAAATTAAGATGAAATTCGTCTAATATTTATTGCAATTATCGACATAGTTATTTATTTTTTACTCTAAAGTGTTAGATCTTTTTAAAATCAAATTTGATTTTTGCATTGTATCAAATGTTAAGCTTTCACTTATAACTCATTCAAACTCGTAACTAAGTTAATTTTTTTTTTTAATAATAGATACAAAATAAATTTCAGATATTACTACACCAAAAGAATTTTATTATATAATTTTCTTTCATGCTCATATTGCTTGTTCTCTGAATTATTCTTTATTAACCAAACACTTATTTATAACGCGATAGTTCATAATTTACATCGCATCATATGCACCTAATATGAATTCTCGTTAAATTAGATATTTATTCATGGAAATATACAAAAGCATGGAATTGTAGCAAGTTTTCAACAGTATACCAGCTTTCACTTATACAAAAACTCGAATTGCAGTCTACGTTCAGGGAAATTTAAGAAAAATGAGATACAAACTGAAATTCAGCTAGATTCACCGTAAGAGTTTTATTACATAAGGGATAAATTCTTTGCAGTCGTATCGATTGTAAAGTTTTTTTTTTTTTTTTTTTTTTTTTTTTTTTTTTTTTTTTTTTTTTTTTTTATTCAAAGTATATTACCGTTAAAAACTTTTTAGTGCAGAATTTTCTGTAAAATCATAAGCGCTGTATATGAACACACCTGTATTTATATATTTATTCACATAAATAATCTGTAGCAGGGTTTGAAACTAGTTTACAACAGCACAGTTTTTAAGTTTTAAAAGAAGAAAATTTCGAAACATTATTTAGTTTATATCCACTGTTCAACAAATTTTAACGAACTTTATATTTCTCTGTATACATTACGTCTTTCGAATAGATTTTAGGACATTGAATAAACAATAATGTTATACATTTTCTATTACCGTCTATTTTTCAGAAATTTTACTTTCAACTTATGGAGTACATATGCAATTGTATAGCAAATGAAATACAATTACATTGTAATCTTAATTGTGTTTAATCAATTACAAATACATACATTGGTATGTTACATCAACATAATAATTAAAATATGAGTTAAAATGAATTTTACTTCATATAATTTTGTTTATAGTACATATATAAATTTTCAATCTTCACTTCATTTATGTCTAAAAAATGTCCTTTAATTTAAAAAAAAAATTAATTAACACTGTAACATTTTAATGCTAAACTCCTAGTTTTGAGCTTTGTAAGATTTTATTTAGGGATTCATTGTCAGAAATGGATACACAAATTTCACGAAATTTTCTTCGTTTTTGACGAAATCGTTTCCTGGGAAATAGTCCGAGCGAATATTTCATCAAATTTGAGTAAATTAATTTCTTCATTTGTTTGAAGCTACAAATTTCGTCAAATTGCTTGTTCGGAAGTGTAAAAAAAGGCCGGTGGTGTTATCTACTGACAATTTTAGAAGCATCTGTACTTGAAAATGGAAAAAATGACGTCGTTTATCTCAAGTCTTCAAAGGGATTCGAACGCACGACCTTGGGTGTGGGAGGCGAATGCATTTCCTAACTCGCCAACTGGACCTTGCGTAAATGTAATTTTGAATGTATCTATGGGATTTTGCTGTGTATTTATATTTTTAGACGTTCGATTGTATTTTTATCGGTGCTGTTATAATTTCTGCATGTTTTAATTAATAAGGCTAGATTATTATTATGCTTTTTCTATGGTTAATAAATAATTAGAATATGGCTTTATTAATATAATTTATTAGAGAATATTTCCTTTGTTCTATGAATGATTAGAATCTGGTCTAGTTAATTATTGGTCAGAAATAATAAATTTTGATGTGCATATTGGAGGAGAATGATCAATTTTATATGATGGTTAAGATTTTAACACGCTACTGTTTGTAGAGGGGAAAGGGATCAGTTATGCATATTTCAAATTTGATGGTTATATGAATATATTTATTAAATGAAAAAAGCTCCTGAAATTTAATTTTTTTGAACGATTTTGTAACAACAAAAATAATAATAAACATTTCTGAAAATTTTAACAGCTAAAAAACTAACTAATGCAGAAACAATAACTACATACATTCAGTATTAATTGAAAGCGCTTTTCTAAAAATAAATTGTGACAGGAATAACATAAACGTAAATACAAACGTAAATAGCTCTTATAAAATTGCGGAATTTGAGGAGGTACACGGAGTCCCTCTGTAAACAGCTTAAAATGCCTTTCCTTAATATGCATTGAATCTGGCCGTGAATGGGGAATCAGTTTCGTCAAATATTTGAGAGTTTCCATTTCATTAAAAATCACTTAATTTTGAGACGAAATGATTTTCAAAAATGATGAATTATAGCTCAAAAATTGCTGAATCGTCAAAAGTGAGTTTTATTTTTGACAGTGAGGAAGCAGTTTCGTCAGATATTTGAGGATCGCATTTCGTTAAAATCCACGTGACTTTGTGACGAAATGATTGTCAAAAATAACGAAATAAAGCTCAAGGATAGCCGAATCGTCAAAATTGAGTGTTTTATTTCTGAGAGTGTTCATAAATGACAAAATTCATATGTTATATTGTCCAATTCAAAAATGTATTAAAACAAGCATACATAAAAAAACCTGTTTTCTGTAAACTTTTTAATGCTGTATTCTTTTTAAACATCCCCTAAAATATAAAATTTAGCACTATTATTTTATAAGAAATACATACATTGTTTAGCAGTGCTATTAGAAAATTTAATTTTTCTAATTTTCAGATAAAAATTTACTAGAGTATGAAGCATACTCTAGCATTTCGAATGCTTCGAAAACGGATTGATTGGCCTCAATTCTTTTCTTCTCATTACCCTTGAAATTTATTAGTCACTGGCTGAGTTTAACATATTTTGAACAGAAAGGTAAACATAACATTGCATTTATGACTTATAAATATAAAATATAATAATGCGTGATATGAAAATGTAAATAATTCAAAACAAAATTTTAAAAATGCAATTGTGCTGTGTAAAGTATTTGAATTTTAATATTATTGTGTATAAATTTGATATTATACATGTCACACAGCCGATTTTTTTATGGTGGCCGTGAATCCAACCACTCTAGTTTCATTTCATTGAATGTTGCAAGACAAAATTGCTTGAAAAACACGCAATAATATATGAAAAGATGTTGTTTGGATTAAAAATCGATTGTATGTTTTTGATGTAGCAGTTAAACAGGTGGTTTGGTAATTGAAAATTATCTGTGGTCAAAACTATTTTAAATACTAAACTTTTCTGCTTTGTAATTGAATAAGTTTACAAATATTATCAGTTTCTCATAATTAGCAAACTTTCAGATTTCAATAATGTATATAAGATTCATTAATATTGCATTCAAGAAACATATACTATTTTGAAAGAAAATAATAAAAGTATTTTGGAATTACTAGCTCAGAACATGTATCAGGTATAATAAACATTTTATGCCTTAAGTTTATTTTTCACCAAATTGTAATGAATGCTTCTCATTTAAAGATTTAGTTATTTTCCAACGACATGGTGGTAGACTAAAATGGTTGATAAAAGAATCCACTCTAACGTTTAACAACCAAATCAGTAAACGTATTTTTTTGCATGTATTGCAATTTTGGTTCAGACATGAACGCGGCACGTTGAGTCCAATAAATATTATAAAAAGAAAACTTAAAGATTTTTTACAACACAATTTACTTTGCAGCCTAATTTCCCTAGACATACGAGACGCTTGTAGCAATACTTATTAGAATATTATCTATTCGATAATTGATAGTTCCTCACTTTTTCTTTATCTTAAAGGCTCTCTGAAAAGGTATGTGAATAAAAAATTAATTGTTTTCAGCTTTATTAAGTACTATAATACATATAAAAGATGTTCACAGGACGCATATTCGGGTGATTTACTGTGGATCTTTGTAGCATGCTGAAACACTGCTCCTGAAAATACATAGTTATTTCACCTTATGATGATAATTTTTTGATACACATAAAAGACAACTGGAGAAAATAAAAAATTGATGAAACCGTGTATCATTTATCAAATATGTGTACATTTAAATGTTGTAGCAGATAAATATGTTGCTATACTGTATGGCAATAATTTGCTAGAAAAACGACACACAATTTTCGAAATAAATTTTGTCTCGGGCTTTAGACGTTTTAAATTTTTCAACACACGAATTAATCCATTTATTTTTTAAATGTGGTATAATTAGGTAATCTTGAAAAAAATTTCTTGTGGCTTTGAAGTTTGGTTATGAGATATAAATTATTATGGTTTTAGAAAATTGAGCTGGATGCAGTACAACTCATAGCACTGTTAAATATGGTGAAACCCTCAGTTATTGACACATAACCAGTAACTGACACTTCACCAGAAATCTAACTCAAAAAAGCATTTTCTTGTAAATTTCTGCAAAGTAATGTCATCTAATGGTAACTTATTTGTTTTAACTGTTATAACTTATTTTTCAACTATTGGTTTTTCAAAAAAAGGGATAGTGTCAGTTACTGGAGATATTCATTATATTTATGACAAAAATTCATTTTTTGGTAATAAAAAGTGTAATTTTTCAAACTTTTGTCAGGAATAATTTTTTAATGTATCTTTACTACACTTTCATAAACAAAGATAAGTATAAAATATATTTAAAAATTTGTAATAGTGATTTGAACAATAAAAACTCCTTAAAGTGTCAGTTACTGGGGGTTTCGCCTTATAATAAAAACATTTAAAAGTGTCTCAATAGAAGTTTTATGATTTAAGACGGGGATTTCTTATCTAAAGATATCCATGGACGAAGAATACAATAAATACACAGTTTTAAAGGCGGAAAATAATGTTAAAAAATATGATGAAAAAATATTTTCCAATAATCTAATGTAAAAGGTACCAAATCTTTGACTTTCTGAATTATCCAGAATTAACTTATCTTGGAATTTGAAGGACAATTAATAATAATAATAATATTATTATTATTAATAACTATGACGCTTGCCTTTACACAGATGGATCTAAAATGAATGACGTACCCTCATCCATATTTACAATCAACTTTAGAAGATCCTTTTTTAGGTTCGTTCGTAATTATATAAATATGTAGCACCTATTGTCGTCGCTTGGTCCGTCCGTCTGTCTGTCCGTCCGTCCGCATATAACAACGCAAAAACTACCCAACCAAATGGTTTGAAGTTTAAGATATATTATCTTTGCAGAATTTTGTCGAGACATTTCAAATTGTATAAAAATCGAACGAAAACTTTAGGAGATATTAATAAAAACATTTATTAAAAAATCTGAATTTTTTTTTAAAAAATCGGTGTTGTTTTGTTAGAGGAGCTTCCGAGGTTGAATCGTCAAGCGACCGAGATACTTATTTTATGACAGAAATTAATCTGCAGACGATATAATTCATTTCGCAGAATAAAAAATCATCAAGATCTGAATATTTATATAACTAGCTATAGTACGAACGCACCTCGTTTGTCACGTTTGACGTACAATTTCCAACTTGTTTTTATATGAAGGACTTCGTTAAACTCAATCCCATCAAAAACATCACATGTAAAAAATGCAGCCATGTCTCGTGACTCTTTTACCGTAAAAATATCTGCGATCGTGTAAAGCATAGTTTATCTTACTTATTAACTCTGAAGTTTTCATTCAGAAAACAATCCTAGTCTCTACATATTTAGTTAGTGACTATTTTGTGACTTGGCAATTACGCAGCACTAGAATGTGACAGCTGTATGTAATTAGCCTTATTCATATAATACCATTGCATCCCACAACATATCAAGGTGTAACAACGTCAATTCTGTTTGTTTGTTTTTTATGGGAAAATGAATAAATTGCTAATTGACAGTGGATGGAATTAATAACGAAAATATTTATTTAACAGAATATTTTATATTTGCTGTGATGGGTAGGGGTCGGGAGGTGTCGGGAAGGGAAAACTACTTTTTAATAAATATCGTATTTAGTGTACAGCCTGTATTCGTGCAGCGATATTTAGAGTCTTTTCGTGTTTCGTTCTATTTTTAGACGGAGCGGGGGAACGCCCAGTCGATCAGCTATTTAAATATAGAACACAAGCAATATGCTCTACTGGGTCGCCAGGCGAAGCAAAACCCCATGAAACTCACCGGGTTGTACATATATAAAATCTCCACTTTGGTGTCATAAAGATATCTTGGTGCGTCTGAGACATCTGTACCATTAATTAATTTCTACAATTGAAATTGTTTTAATTTTGTATTGTTTATGTAAAAAACAAAAACGAAACAAAAACAAATAAAAAAAAATTAAAGTGCACAAAATAAATAAAAGAAAGTAAAGAAAGAAAAATCCGGAAAAGGCATAATTTTTCAGTTAAATACCTTTCAATTATATGAAAATACCAAAGAGATAAAAATAATAATTTAAGATATTTCAACCTTGTTGTCTTTAAAACGTACAAATTGCTAAACTGATGAAACTGATACAGCTTTGTACAAAAAATAATATTTATCTTTAAATATGTCTTAATTTTAAGTAAAAATTACCAGAGAACATGTTTTATGTAAGAAGGAAAACTGTTAATTTTCACTTTAAATACAGAGTCTTTACAGAGGCACCAATCTTTGTCTTTATTCAAAGTTTCCTTGTACAATTTTATATTGTATAATAATTTTTAAGTAAATTTATATCCTTTGAAATTATGTAGTCTAATATAAATATTCTTTACCAAATGAAACATAATAAAACTCTTCATAACTTACAATATAGCTCTAAATCTTTATATCACAATTCTAACTTCCCCTCACTACAGTCCATATTCTGTTTGTTTTTTTATGCCAGCACCATCTGTTTCCTTTCATTACATTACAATTCGGTTCTTTCAAAGCAACAAGAAAATCGCTGTATGGTTATTAAGTCTTAATTAGAAATATAAATAAGAAAAAAAGATATGTTGTAATCCTTATGCGCATATTTAATGACTTTATTTTAAATATAACTTCTAATAATCAGAAAAAGATTGTTCATAAAATAAAATCTCGAAGAACAATCACGAAGAAAATTGTTTTCTGGAATAAGAAATGACATCGGAATTTATTTCAATTAATACATTTATTTAATAAAATAATAATTAGAAATGAAGCACAAATTAGCTTTACAGAATATTATTACTTTCTCTCTTATCATGGAAAAATAAGTATTATTATTTTTTTCTAAATGGAATAAGGCTTAAAATGTCATTAATTAGATTTGTATAAAAAATAGTTTTATACTATTATACTTTTATAGTTTTTTACTTTTATAGTTTAATGCTATTATAGTTTTGTAGTTTTTAGCTCTTACTGTATGGCATATATATTAAGAGCTTTATTTAAATTTCGTTATGAAAATATGACCAAACTAGCTTTTACCTTTTAACAGTCAATATTTTGTAAAAATTAAAAACTTTAGTTTCCTTCAAAACAAGTATGTAATTGAAATTAATTTTCACTGCCCTGTTACGCGCTCAGTCTTGGGAGCATGAGTGATATGATCATTTTCGTTTTCCCGAGCTTTCATTGGACTACAATAAATAGACTGAACTAAACTCGATGATGCTAAAGCCCATGTATTTTTGCTTGCTGTACACAAAGCCGCATTTTTTAACCACGTGTCTGGGATACTATATGGCATGTTTTAAGAATACGTGATTCACCTTGATATGGAATCATCAGAGTTACTTTCACGAAACTTTATGATTACATATTTTATTGATCCCGAAGTGAGAAAATTTGAGTGATGCTTATGGTGATGTTGTTAACTGGAGTAGTATAGCAAAGAAGGTGAATTGTTCGACAAAAATATATGAGGAATGCTGAAAAGTTTGGCCATAAATTTAAATATATCTTCGTATAGCGTTCGTCGTGTCGCAATACCTCCTAATTTGTAATCCCCAGAAAATCAGTAGACAAACTTGAATAAAAATCCAGAAATACTTGCACGTTTTCTTTATTAGATATTGTTGGAGGGTAGGTGGTCGTTCACATAGAAATCTAATACAACAGTGGCAAAGTGAAGTCTGACCAATTTTTGCGGTGCACATGTGTGCCAACATAAATCATCAATATCGCCAGATGTACATGTGATCAATTCAATCGCCATTTGAATTTAAGACAGTTTAGAAGATAGCAATATTAATTTTGCGAGGGAGATAGAAGCCAGGCATACAATATGAGTCACGTTATCCAAATGGGATGATTTAGAAGGGCAGCCCTGCGGATTGTTATGAGAACAGCGCAAATGCAATATAGGATGTGAATAGATTATAGTGAGAAGGGCGAGACTGGCAGATGGAAAATATGCACTGTTTCCGTTTTAGTTACAAAGGACAATTGAAGTTTGATAGAAAAAGCACCGCAGATGCTTTTTCTATCTTTAAAAGCTTAACCTAAAACTCTAAAACTTTCTAAACCTCTGTCAACTTTAAAAGATTTACAGAGCGGAGATTGCCGTTAAAAGAAAACCATGGACTATCAATGCACATGTTAAAATAATAGTCGTCGCATTTTAATTTGGAAAGAAAATAACTTTTTTGCGGTTAATGAAAGGTGTGGAATAAATAAAATTTTACGTATACATGATTAAATAGCATATAGCATGGAATAGTTGTGACTTTAATTTAGAATATAGTATTTAACTAAAGATATATATTAACTTTTAGAAAAATTAAGGAATTATAAATTTTGAATAAAATGACACACACACATATATATATATATATATATATATGATCTCTACATCATAATGCTAGCTGAACTTCGAAGTTTAAACTCGCAACATTATTGTGGCACGCATCACACTAACCACTCAACTAGTAGGTGTCTTAAACAATAATGTATTCTTATATAATTTTCCCCTTTAAAAACCGTACTTGAAGACATTCATACATTAGGTGTACAGATATATTTGATTTTCTATCCAATAATTTCTCCTTATAAAAATAAGATAAACCATCGCTCATGTCTTTCAAGGCAAAACACATATTTAATAGTAATTGCAAAACACTATAACAATAGAAAGTATTTGAAAATCGCGTTCTAATCAATGATTGATTAATATCTTTTTAAACTCACGTAATATATTTTTCTCGAGTTATTTACGCAAATAAAATCCTATAATCACACAAGTTGTTTAAGAAATTTAACGCATAACGAAGATTGAGTTGTTGCTTTTAATTTTCAAAATCTGTTGCTAAAGAATCTCATGCACTTTTGTTATTCAGGACTAAGAATTAAAAGAAATCGAAGACAATTTCAGATAGTTAAAGTATTTATATGTTTAATATGATAAACAGGCTTTGATTCCAACCTTTTCTTATATTACATAAAATATCTCTTATTTTTAGACATTTATTTAATATTGCAAAAGATGGAATGTGAACCTTTGAGCCGGAAAAACAGTACAGGATTAAACTAGTCGTTGGGGGCCACCGTAATACTTATCCATCATGGATATGGATAATGTAAAATATTAACATAAAAAATGTGTAAACTACTAATAAAATGCATTGCAATTCGAATAAAAGCGTGGCTTGATGACGTCATAAACTTTAAAGGCTCGATTACTGAATTGCTTAAAAGAAACATCCTTATAACTCCAAAAACAATAATCCTACAAACCAGCGGTTACATGCATCTGATTAAGCGTCTCATTTTCAATTTAAATATATCTTTGAATTGAAATTTGGATGAAATACAGGGTCATGAAAAATCGAAGAGTGTGGAAAATAGGATTGCAAATATCTCAGCAACTAATTATCCGATCGACTTCATGCTTTATGCAAAATTTATGTTTTTTTATTGCCTTTTACATTCACTCCTTAAAATAAACATTTACGAAAAATTGTATATACCTTTTATCAGAATTAATATTTCGAGAGTCCGAAAAAAATAGTTCCGGTTAATTGAGGTTACTGAAATTCAATAAGCTTCTTCCCATACATGCTAAGTACATACCAAATTTCAAGTCTCTATCTCATTTTTTTCGGGAGATAGAGCGTTTACAGACACAAAGACAGACGGACGGCAATTTTTTTTTTTCTAAAAGTATGTTTTTCGGAATCACCAGTGTCTAAAACGTGTAAATCCGTCAACTTTTTTTTTCGATTTTCAAAACGATTACAAGATTTACCCTATACTACGTATGATGGGTAAGTAATACTAAATAATGTTTATCACGTAACCTCGCTTCCATGATCCTAAAAAATGCTTAAATATTACTAAAACCTTAAAATTTAATTATGGGTTTTCAGCTGAGAGATAATCTCTGAATTCGTATTTAAAACAATTCGATATAGCTGTAATTAATTGCAAAAAACATTGAAAATTTATTAAATTAGGATAATTAAAGAACGTTGATGTTTTCATTTCTGTTAAAATTCAAGTCTTTTAATGCATCAAAATAAACATAGGCAGTTGTCACTGGAGACTACATAAAAAAAATTTCTACCCATATTTGTAAACAATAATTATCTAATTTGAAAATTAGTGGAAATATATATTAAAATTATTGTTTAAATATTGGTTGACGAAATAATTAAAAGTGATCGCCGTTGTCACTCTTCTATACGTAACCTTTCAAGAGTTTTATGTATATGAGTTACTAACAAGTTTACTTTCATTATATATTGCAGCAACACCAGTGACTGAGAGGTTCTGCTCTCATAGCTGGTAGACGGGAGGTCTGGGTTCAACCCTGTCGTGCTCGTCTACCTAACCGTTCGGAGTTTTCCATGGTTTTTTCGAACCTTGCCGTCAATCCGGATTAGGATCCCTTAGAATGACCAGCACGGAGGGCACATCGCCCTAGGGCCTATATCCCTCGTGTAGATAATCGGCCGTCATAAAATCAACCAACCAACCATTATATTACACTCTGTAGTCTGCTGTCAACTTTTACTTGGAAAATTTTCCTATATACAGCATTACTCCAAACATTGCATTTGACAGCAAAAGAAGCTTACATCAAGGGAAAGAATTTAATTATGATATTACTGTGAAAGTCGTAACAGTCGATTTTTTTTAAATATTTTTTTTTATATGTATAGTAAATTTTATCTCTCATTTACAAACGATTTTTGAATTTCCAGTTGAATTTTCATGTATGACATCCACAATGTTTTTACTTTTTAGAATGAAAAATATTCTGAAATGTAATCTGTCATTTTTTTGTGCAAATGAAAAATGTTGTTGAGTTTGAAAATTACAGATAAGTGTATTTAGAGTACGCTAAATATTTATACAACTGGTAGAAACTTACAATAGGCGTTACCGTTTCAAAATTTTATTATTCCTTTGTAGATATGGCATTGGAATTATCTAATCACACATACGTTTGGGAGATTCGAAGTGAAAACTATTTTGTATAAGTTGGTAAAATAGTAAAAATAAAAAATGGTAAATTTCCATGGACTGGATTCTCGAACGTTAGATCAGAACCACGGAGACCGCGTATAGACTGCTAATCTAATGCGTATTTGAAACGAATACTGAACTTTAACCTGAATTGTTAGGGGTATAACCTCTACAACATACTTTAGAATCATCAAAATCTGTGCGCATCATGTTTGGTGGTCCCTGATAAGAGACATTACTTCCCACACACCATATTGGTATTAATTTGCGATTTTTTGTAGAAAATCAGTTACTTCATACTCTTTTTTTCCCTTAAGGACAGAACTTAGGTGGTCTACCGCAAATTAAAAAAAAAAATTATAATTTGTAGATATAGCGTAGTTTTGCTCTTAATCAAATTTTACATTTATACAGTACCAGTGGATTATTGCGAGAGTTTCGCAGTGCTCGTTTAATCTTCTGATTTAATCTCTTTTTTTTATTTAGCTCGTTTAATCTTCTAAAGAAAAATAAGGATAAAAATATCTGGAAACAACATTAGTCAAGTCATAATATCATCTCATTTATCTCATAAAATGTGCAGTAAAAAATGCTCGAAGATAGCAAAAGGCATGCGCGAGGGGAAAAAAACTGCCAATTGTATTTTAACTGTATTAGAGGATGATGTCCTCCGGTTCGGTAACCACAAGGGACAAAGAAAAATAAATTTAATGCATATAAACTAGAATTTAATTTAATATAACAAAGCATACATTTTAGGCTACATGTGAAATACAACGGCTTCGATTCGTCTTTTTCTTCTATGCATTTAAATTTGAATTTTGCTTTTCAATCATAAATATAAAATAAAACCGTACAACTTTTTTGTACTATTTATTTTTTCTATAATCATTGTTGAGCACGATATAATGCGGTATTTTATTTTATTTTTGTTGCAACATTGATTTGAGAAAACTTTTCATTTCATTTACGAAAACAATGCCAATTTAATTTTTAATTAACTGCAAGTTTTAATCAAAAAACATGTTTTAACGAAATGTAAATGTACAAAATCAGAATTCGGTTCACAAACCTTTCGAATGATACCATATTCATTGCTGTATGTTTTTAAATGCATAGAAAAAGGGACAACAGAAATAATATGTATGGTTTTTGGGCGGCAGCTATTCTGTGTCTATACCACCAGTTGCAGTTGTAATCCTGTCAGTGATAAATTAAGAAACTTTTTATGTCCTTATTCTTACTTTTAATGACAAAAAAAAATTAAATTGTAAAAATTATTAATTAATAAATTTTGAAAATTCCTGAATTACGACCACACTAAATTTAACATAACTATTCGGTGCTTCTTGACCACCATTCACAAAAATATGGTTGCATGAATTTACAACAGATTTCTATACGTAATTTTGAAATTTTTAAGAAATTTAACTTTTTAACGGGCTTTAGAAGCACACCTGTTGTTTCTCCTTCAATTCGAAAAGAGGAAATTTTTTATCGAAAATCCATAAAATTGAGCGTGTGATTAAAATTAACAGAAGTGATATTTTTTTGTGTTTTTTTTAATATTTCTGAATCTTTAGATTTACTGATAACACGTCTTCTAATTTCTTCTTTTTGCCACAGTAATACTAACAATGTTATAGTTATGCTAATAAATATTTCTTTTGTCTTTTGAATAAATATAAGGTGACAAATCGCTAGCAGAAAAACAGTGAAATATTACTATGGGGAAAATAATAATTGATATTAAAATAAGTATGTGAAAACATTTTACGCTAACGAAGTATAAATATTATGAATGACGATAGTATTTAAAATTCAATGGCATTTTTAAAAATAAAACTGACGCAAACCATCTGCGAATAACGTCGAATATATCATAGTTCTTAAAAAACGACAGTTAATGGCAACAAGCGTTTGTATAAACATAAAAATGAATGTTTTTTCTCCGTTTTCTTCCCGTATTAATACATCTAAAATGACGAAATTGGAAACACTTGTAGAAAATGTTGTTTTCTTTGCCTATTTAATTAAAAACAAATATTAAAAACGAAATCTAAAAAAAAAATCTAGTTAAAATGTAAAATTAAAGAAAAAAAAATCTTATAATAATATTTAATGTTCACGAGTCTTTAAAAAAATTCCTTCCATTAAAGTATGTATTGAAGTTTTGGTGAAAAGAAGAAAGACATATTAAAATACTTAATCAATAGAGGCACAAAAAATAAAAACATTTAAATTTCACATTAAATTCTAGAAATTTCATTGTAAAATATTTTTAGAGTTTATTTTAAATTATTCATTAATGTTAACAACACAATACTTAAGAAAAAGTTTCATACAGATAGGATTAGACTATACTCAAATTCCCATTATCGTAAGTAATTTGTCAAGCAATACGACGCATCGCCTGCATTATCTATCGTATGTATTATCTAAAAGTTTTCCCCAATTTCTAATACCAATTACATGATGTCTGTCAAAATTTACTAAGATTAATTAAACATTTGTCAATGGATATGAAAAAGTGCAATTTGATTACACTCGTAAATCATATCGTGTCAGCTTTCGAATAAAACGGTGAATAAAAATAAAAATAAAATTACCGTTTATTAGAAGAGAAATGTTTTAGAGTAAAATGTGTTCAAATGGAATTTGTGCACAACCTAAACTTTTCATAAGCAGAATTTTTTATAATTGTGAAGATTTCTTTTCTTTATTTTATCCATTACATTTTTTTTGAAATTTTATTCACTGTTAATGTCACAGTGCATAGATATAACAAAAGATTTATAAATAAATGAGGCCTTTGAATTCTTTGTAGAAATTCTACCTATTTTTTTCTGTTAAAAGGCTTTTCCATATTCTATTTTTAATAAATATTTTTTTATTTATGTTTTTTTATTAATATACACGTTTCTCATTTTTTTTAAATATTACGTTATAAACGCGATATACCGAGAAAATAAACCCAAGGTGTTTTTAATAAATGTGTGCTTTTGCACAGAAAATGTATACTAAATTACATAAAAGGAACAATATTATTCAGAAAAAATTAGAACTAGATCCTCAAGGGAATAGTAGGATAAATATAACACACGTTTAAATGTAATAAATATAATCAACAACTGAATACCTTACCTTCCTGTATTAAAAGAAATGTAAAGAACCCTAGAGTGAAATAATCTTTATCGTTGTAAATTATATGCCTGAAGCTGTATCTTTTTCTGCATTGTTATACCTTTCCCACAGGTCTAATAAATGCAGAGGAAGAAAATTTCTTAATTTTAACATCGCTGTTTTTGTTAGTTGTATAAGGAAACAATATTTTTTTATTATTATTTTGACGTTGGAAAGGACTTTGAAAAATAAATTGTTTTTCTCCGCATTTAATAGATATGGAAACAGCAATGGAATGGGTGTATATAGGAAAATGCATATATAAATAAATTATCATTTTTCTTTTGTGATCATGTTTAACGATGCTAAGGCTTTTCGTACTAAATACAAAGAAATGATCAAATCATTTTTTTTTTTCATTATTTTTCGGAAATCTGATAATATTAGTTATTGAGTTTAACTAATAATATCAAATATATGACATTTTACAAAGAAAATTCATTTTAGAGAGCATCATTTTCTTTGTAATGTTATTTTACATATTGATATATATATATATATATATATATATATATATATATATATATATATATATATATATATATATATATATATATATATATATATATATATATATTGATATTAACCTTTTATTATTATTATATATAAAGTGGTGGCCAAAAGTTTGGACATTTTTTGAAAGTTTCATGTTTTTCAACTTTGTGTGCTTGTAGAATGCATTAAATTTCACTTAAATACAAACGTTTATATATCAAATTGAATGTAATTTAATGTAGAATTTAATAATAAAAACAGTATTACAATATCTGTATTACAAAAAAAAGTTATGCTCATTTTAGTAGAACAAACAAACACAAATCGTTTTGAATAAGGACGTGTTTTGTAATAAAAGCGTACTAGCCAATCACAAACACTGTTCTGAGGACAAATCAAATGTCTGTAACTATAGTTTAGGTTATTTGGAGGGTAAAAGAGTTATTGTTGTGGAAATATTTTGCGGAATGATGCATACTAGTACACTTAAATAGAGTATTGTTGTTTTTGAATACTTAAAAGTCCTTTTTTTAATTAAACTAATTTTAAACAATGTCATCAACACGAAGAACTAATTGGACATCTACAAAAAGAAGCCGAATTGCCATATTGAGAGAAAATAGCCTCTCTTATGCTGAAATTGCAAGACAAGTTGGTGGTTCAGTGACTTGTTCTGGTGTACGGAAGTTCTGTTTACGTTATGAAAAAAAGAAATCAGTGGAAAATAAGGCCAAATCAGGCCAAAAAAATGCGCAAGTGCTACTGACGATAGAAAAATTAAACGGCTATGCCTTTAAGGTAGAAAAATTTCATCAGATGCCATTAGATGTGAAATGAATGCAGCGAGTATTGCAGTAAGTTCAAGAACAATAAGAAGAAGGTTATCAGTATTTGGACTACAAGCTAGAATTCCAAGGCAAAAACCATATTTAAATCAAAAGCAACGTAAAAAACGAGTTAAGTGGGCAAAATAACACATTAAAGGGTCAGAAAATCAATGGAAGTAAGTAATCTGAAGCGATGAGAGTAAAATATCCTTATTTGGTAGTGATGGTAGAAAATACGTGAGACGTAGAGTAGGAGAAGCACTTCATCCTGATTGCATTGAAGCAACTACAAAAAAACCAACAAATGTCATGATTTGGGCATGTATGTCTGCAGATGGTGTGGACCGAATTCAAGTGATTGATGGCATCAAAAATACATCGAAACTGTCCTGGTACCAAAATTGATACCTTCCATCAGGGACCTCTTCCCCAACAACGCACCATTTATTTTTCAGCAGGATTCAGCTCCATGCCACACAGCAAAAGTATGCAAAGCATGGTTTCAAAATAAAGGCATAGATATATTACCATGGCCAGGAAACAGCCCTGATCTCAATCCAATTGAAAATTTGTGGCGACGTTTGAAAATTCTTGTACGAAAAAAACGTCCATCCAATAAAAGACAACTTATTGAAGCTATAATTGATTCTTGGCACCATGTGATTACGAAAGATGAACTCTAAATACGCGTTCACTCGATGAAAAGACGCTGTGAAGCTCTCTTAAAAAATAAGGGTTATCCTACTAAGTATTGATAAGTATCACTTTAAAAAAATGCAAATCTAAGATAGATCTTACTATTAGTTGCATAACTTTTTTTGTTATACAGATATTGTAATACTGTTTTTATTATTAAATTCTACATTAAATTACATTCAATGTGATATATAAACTTTGTATTTAAGTGAAAATTAATATATTCTACAAGCACACAAATTTGAAAAACATGAAACTTTAAAAAAATGTCCACACTTTTGGCCACCACTGTATATATATATATATATATATATATATATATATACTATGTGTGTATATATATATTGATTTGTTGCGATAAAAAAATGAAATGTAAAGCGTAAAAATAAATTTCAAGTGTATGTTGGATTACTTCTTGCGTGAAATGTGATATACTTTTTTAAACCTTTAAACTCCGCATATGTAAAGCAGTCAATATGAGTGCGTTTTACGGTATGCAAAGGCCTTACATGTTGATAATGTTACATATAATATTTCTAATTGTAGAAAACATTCAACAAGAAATATTTTACTGTAATTAGGGGTATTGAACTCGTTCTTCCCGGGTTACAAAAAAAAATAGTTTTTTCCTCCTTTATAAAGAAAAAGTTAATGTATTTTTTACATTTAATACATATTTTATTTTCAGATTGTCCACTAACAACACTAAATATCATTTTTGTGTGAAAATATCAATTCTGCTTTAAAATACATTTTTGATATTTATTAAAAGCAATACTATCGTACTGTCTCATGCACTGATTTAATAGCCGAAGATTCTGGTAAATGCATAAAAAAATCATGCTTGAAAAATGTTAAAAAAAAATATAAGAAATCCGTAAATTGAGATAGAATTTTCAAAGAACCGTCCGGCAAAGATTTCAGTACTTACAACAGTCATTTTAGTTCTGATAATTTCAGTAATTTAAGCGCGTAGTTAGATTACATGCGTATTAAATTTGAGTTTTATTTATTTTATTAATGTATGTATTTATTGAGAAAATTTTAATTTCGTTTTAGAATATCAGCTAGAAGCAAATAGTGAACTATTTATATTGTTTTAAACGCAAACGGACCAATCTTTCGTAATGGGGCTGCAAGCGATTTTTAAAAAACCATGCTTGAAAACTATTTTAAAAATAAAAGAAATCAGTAAATTGAGATAAATTTTTCAAACAAATTGCACTTGGAAGAATATTTTATTCTAACTGGACGATGTAAAAATTTTAGTGTTGCAATGTTTGGCAAATGCTTTAAAAAATCATGGTTGAAAAGTATTTAAAAATATATAAGAAAACAGTAAAGTGAGATAGAATTTTCAAAGAACCTACCTCGAAAGATTTCAGTACTTACAGCAATTCTTTTTGATTCTGATAATTTCAGTGATTTAAGCGCTTAGTTAGATTAAATGTGTGTTAAATTTGAGTCTTATTTATATTATTTTATTAACGTATGTATTTATCTAGGAAATTTTTATTTCGTTATGGAATATTTGCTAGAAGCAAATGTTGAAATATTTATATTGTTTTAAACACAAACGGACCAATCTTTCATAATTGGGCTGCACGCGATTAAAAAAACATGCTTGAAAAATATTTTTAAAATAAAAGACATCAATAAAGTGATATAAAGTTTTCAAACAAATTGCATTTGGAAAAACATTTCTTTTTCAATTGTGCGATAAAAAATTTTAATTTTGCAATGTTTAGTAGATTAAAAAAAATTGTATTAACATCGAAATTTATTAATCTGGCTTTGAAACCGTCGATATGAGGTCAGGTTTTCTCAATAACATGTTTTTGCTTTATATTGTAGATTTATAATTGTTTCCAGCTTTAAAGAGATCCGTTTCATATATGTGTAAGTTTAGACGCGAAGGAAAAAGAGAAAGGGGGGGAAGAGAAAGAAGGAGTGAGAAAAATATCTATTCAAATGGCATTAAACTCTTTTAGGTAGCTTTCAATACAAAAAAGTATAAAGCTACCTATTGCATTCGTTCGGAGGAAAGCAGTTCCGGGAAATTTCGATATATTTTCACCGATCATGACCCCCAAACCCCCAAACCACCTTCCGTTCAAATGTTGATATATATATATATATATATATATATATATATATATATATATCTGACATATGTCATACGATAACGCTCGTATTTTAATCGATTTTGATAAAACTAATTGTGTGTATTAAGCTCACCAATGTCTCGACCGAGTTCGTTGGCCAGCTTGGTCCGCCATTTTGTTTCAAGATGGCGGCCATTTAAAAATTTAAAACTAAAATAAATATACAAAAAAAATAAAAATTCAAATTTATTTTTTAATTACGTGTTAGGCCTTGATACAAGGATTCCAGAGCATTTTTTGGTTTACCTCTATCTTAAAAAAATGGCTGAGATAGAGCAGTTTGAAATTCTAGGGTGGCTGACATTTTGAAACAAAACAGCACATTAACGCGATTACTCACAAATTATTTTCTTTCATTGTTGTAATAATTTTCCCAATCATACGCATAAAACTATATATTCATATCCGTTAGCGCCAAAATTGGCGACATTGGCGACTAAATTGGCGACTAAATGGGCAAAATTTGTGACATTTGGCGAAATATCGCCAAATTTGGCGACTAAAATAAGTTTTTATAAATGAAGCCAATTTGGCTATTGCTCAATAATTTGGCGAAATTCTTATTCAAATTCAGTATTAACGAATCTTTTGTAAACGTTTCTTTTAATTTTAACTTGCTGTTTTCGTGTAACATTAGCTAAAATTTAAACCGAAGGTATAGGAAAGCTACCTTTTCCTCCCGGTACAGGCCGGAAGGACTTTTTAAAGGTAATTTTATTTGTGAACATACATTTGTTCATTAAAAAAAATAAGGGTTAATTCAACAAAATATTAAGGATTAATCATAAAAATTAAACCAGAAAATAAATTTTAAAATTAAAATTAAGTTTTGCGATTGTAATTCACAGAATCGCAAAAATGCATTAATGGATTATAATGCACTGAGTGAGTTGGATGGATCGCTTTAAAAGTTGATCACAAAGTTTTAATCGTTTTTTTAGGTAGCTTTTAATACAAAAAAGTATAAAGCTACCTATTGCAGCCGTTCGGAGGAAAGCAGTTCCGGAAAATTTCGATATATTTTCACCGATCATGACGCCCAGACCCCAAAACCACCCTCCGTTCAAATGTTGATTTATATATATATATATATATATATATATATATCTGATCTATGTCATACGATAACGCCCGTATTTATGAATCGATTTTGATGAAACTAATTGTGTGTATTAAGCTCACCAACGTCTCGACCGAGTTCGTTCGCCAGCTTTGTCCGCCATTTTGTTTCAAGATGGCTGCCATTTAAAAATTTAAAACTAAAATAAATATACAAAAAAGTTAAAAATTCAAATTTTTTAATTACGTGTTAGGCCTTGATACAAGGATTCCAGAGCATTTTTTGTTTTACCTCTATCTTAAAAAATGGCTGAGATACAGCAGTTTGAAATTCTAGGGGGGGCTGACATTTTGAAACAAGACAGCACATTAGAAAAATTTTCATTGTTGTAATCATTTTCCCAATCATACGCATTAAACTATGTATTCATATCCGTTAGCGCCAAATTCTCGCCAAACTTGGCGACATTTGGCGAAATATCGCCAAATTTTGCAACCAAAATAAGTTTTCAGAAATGAAGCCAATTTGGCTATAGCTCAATAATTTGGCGAATTTCTTATTCAAATTCAATATTACCGAATCTTTTGTAAATGTTTTCTTTGCATTTTAGCTTGCTGTTTTCGTGTAACATTAGCTAAAATTTTAAAACGAAGACATAGGAAAGCTACATTTTCCTCCTGGTACAGGCCGGAAAGACTTTTGAAAATACAGATAAACCTGGTTAGATAAATTCACTTACTCTACAATCAAATGAGTCTCGTTATTAAGTACGTTAAAAATATACACTAGATTCCGGTCATTTAGGACACTGTTTAATTGGGGGCACCTGTTTAATTGGTACAAAATGCCATTAACAAAAAGAAAAATATCATTAAATTTATTTCTGATAATTGGTGCAGCCACTTTATTGAGGCAAATTTATTTTATAGAATAAAAAAAATAATTTAAATATATTTTAAATATTATATGTCTAATACACAGTAACACACACACTCACACACACATATATATATGTGCTCGCAAGAGTTCATTATCTGGATTTTCGATTGCGAGTTTCAGCGAATTTTTAATAGAGGCTTGTGATCTGGAAACCAAATTCCAGAAAGATAAAATTTTGATGAGCAGCACATTTTCATCGATAGAACAATATCGAATGAGCTCCAGATTTCATCGTAGTCAGAAAGTCCACCAGATCAGATTATTTAGATTTTAACCGATTAGAAGAATTGCATAATCTTTAAGTGTAAGAATTCGACAGACGGTTGAAATATCTTTACTTAATTGTCAATATCGTTATAAATATTTTATATGTTATAAATAATTAGGACTTATTAAAATTCTGTGTAATCTAATCTTGAAAAAAGTCTAGACTATTACTTGTTGAAACTAGACACCGACCAATTTATTTCATCTCATTATACTACTAATATTTTCACATTTAAAAAAAATGGTCACAACTAAAAATCCCACATATATATGTGGGATTAAAAAAATAAATAACATCCATCTGCGCATCAGTATTCACAATAATTCAAACTCAAGGATATAATTAGTAGCCACGTGATATCGCAAAATTTTGTGAGCCTGGTGAATAAAGTAAAAAAAAAAAAAAACGAGAGATATAAGTTGTTCCATAGTTTGTTATCCAAGTATGAAGGTGGAGATAAACCGATATTTATTGAATAAAGGATTTAAAATATAATTCTAGGGGAATTTTTTCAAGTTTATTTATACAAAGATGCTATAGTATTGAATAGTCTCATCGTTACATTTGTTTAGTTAAGTAAGTGATAAAGACTGTTTAACGTTATATTGAAGAACTATATTCATTGATAGTTATAAGTCAAGTAAATAGTTAAGGAACTGTAAAATTTAAATATAAAAACCTACATATTATGGTGGCTCGTTGCCGGAATTTTGAATAAAAAAGCTACTCTTTACCGGGATATTGATTAAAAAAGCTGCTCATTGTGGAAATTTTGATAGAAAAATCTCAACAAGTTGTTTGAAATTAGATTGTAAGAATGGCCGAATAGAACTTATTTTTCATAATTGTTGTACACTTTGACTCGGAATAACAGTAAACTTCTTTTAACTGTTAAAGTTTAAATTTGTGTGAAAACATAATAAGTGTCAATAGTAAAAAGAAAGAAACATATTAATTATGTGAATTTTGAACAAAGCGCGAAAGAGCGATGATTTATGTGACGTATGCGGAATAACTATGCCAACTAAAGCAACCGTTCCGTCAATAATTGGAGTAATAATAAATTGGGAGAATCAAATGCAAGGAGTAAGAAAATTCTGAATGAAGGAAGTAAAATATCAAGATTAATACAAATAAATGGGTTGAAAGAAAAACTTAAAGTTCATGCGGATGAGAAGAAAATGATAAAAATTGAAAAGTGCCATAAAAAAAGAAAGGGAAAATATAATAATTCAATGAGCTCGAGGAAAAAAATAGAAGAAATTAAAATTGAAAGAAGAAATGAAAATGAAAAAAATATTTTGCTAAAATTTTAAGGAACACGATTACAATTATTCAAATAAAATCAGATCATATTATCCAAGAAATAATTTTGTTTATAGACATGATAGATATTGTGAAGAACAAAGAGGATTTTTAGATGTAAAACAGATTGAAAGAAAACGGGAAAATTTAGAAAAAGAAAAGTTTGATTTGCATAAAAGAAATTATTCGGGATTAGAAGGTAGAAGAAGTATTAAAAGACATTTTAATGATCGTCGTATAAATATGTACTTCTGGTATACTAATAATTGTTAGCCATATGAATAGTCATTAGGCCATACCAATAAATTTGATTATGGACGCTATAAAGTTAAATTTGGTAGATTTGAAAGTAAATTAAAACACCATAATTGATCTCCCACTTTCAAGAACAGCTTTCAGATGAGCACAACGGAGACACTTAGGAATTATTATTATTATAAAGAAAGCAGAAATTTTTAAGACATATAAAAAACAGTCCTACACATGTAAAGAACATGACGGACCATAAAAACATTATATGACGTATCGTAACGTGTTTATGTATATTGTATTGTTTTATATATATTTTTAATTATGTGAATCAAAATTTGAAATGTCTTTCGTTGTGTCACCGAACTGTCAGGATGACAGAAAGTGGGTTTAAAAAAATAAATAATACCTACTTACGCATCAGTAATCACAATTATACAAACTAAAGGATTTAAATAGTAGCCACGTGATATCGCAAAATTTTGTGAGGATCGGGAATGAAGTTAAACAAAACAAAAAGGGAGAGAACTGAATTGTTGTATAATTTGACATCCTAGTATGGGTGGACAATCCGATATTTATACAATAAAGGATTTAAAGTATTATTCTAGGTGAATTCAAGACAAAGAGGTTATAGTATTGAATAATCTCATCGTTACATTTGTTTAGTTAAGTAAGTAATAAAGACTGTTTGAAGTTATATTGAAGAACTATATTCATTGATAGTTATAAGTCAAGTAAATACTTAAAGAACTGTAAGATTTAAATATAAAAACCTACATAAATACATTATTTTATTTTTAATTTTCTATTAACAAATATGAAATGAAAGTTTAACATAATAATTTTTAACTACATTGTTATATTACATTGTTATATCACATTTTTATACAACTAAACTTATTCGTATATAAAAAACTCACACACTTGTAGGTTTATGAGAGCCTTTATTATTATTTATTAGCATGCTATTAGCAAATATAAAAAATATTTCCCAGTCAAATTCTATATTAATCTGAAATTTTACCTAAATATACAGATAGAATTACCAAACTTCATGAACTTCATATTTCATTTTTATACCAGAATAATTCAAGCTTAAAGATTGTGAGAGAACATTCGTTCAGCTATGATATATTTCAAAATAACAATAAAAAAACTTTTAGCTAGATTTATTTTTCATAAAAAAAAAAAGGTTTAAAAGACACTACAGGGTCAGTTGAAAGACAGTTGATTTACGTCAAATAATCGCAAGTAATAATAATATATATATATACTCTACTGTGCGAATTAATTGGGACAAACACAAAAATTTTCACAAATGTTGTTTAATTGGTATAGGTTAACTTACATGCACTGTATAGCAATCTAATACGAAAAATGTCCTCCTCTAGCTTGAATGAGATCCTGTACACGCTTTGGCATGGATTCCACTAAATTAGAACATATATTTTTGATCTCGTCATCACGAAACCAAACTTTTATAACATTCTCAATCATTCTTTTCTGTGTTGAGCAGTCCATTTTACTCACATGTCTCTTTACAATGCTCCACAAATTTTCGAGGGGATTTAAATCCGGAGAATAACCAGGCCAATCCAAAACCGTTAATTTCTGCTCTTGAAAAAAATTATTTGCTAGCTTAGAATTATGGCATGAGCAAGATCTTGTTGAAAGATACCGGCACCACCAGCGAACGTTTGCATCATAGGCACAATTTTTCTTTCGATTACAGAGATGTATTTTTTAGAGTTCATGATCCCTTTAACTGTTTCCAAGCTGCCAGGTCCTCTTGAAGTAAAATAACCCCAAAACATCTGTTTCTGAGGGTGCTTAACTGTTTGTGTAAGATGTTGTTCCTTGATGAGTTCTCCATCACTTCGCCTGAAAAATCTTGGTCGAAACCCTTGTACAAAAAATTCGTTTCGTCGCTGAATACAACATTTTCCAGTCTTGTGCAGTCCAGGATTGATATTTCCTGTCCCAATCCAAACGTTTTTTCTTCATTGCACTGGTTAATAACTGTTTTTTGATTGGTTTTCTTGCAAATCTCCCAGCTTCAATAAGCCTTTGTCGAACTGTCGATAAATCCACGCTCACACCAGTAGCTAATAATTCTCCTTGAAGATCTGTACTTGTTTTGCGAGGATGCATTTTACTATTTTGTACAAGAAATTTGTCTGTTCGAGGTGTGGTCTTGCGTTTGCATCCACATTTAGTCTTTCGTTTTGGAGACACTGTCCCAAAATTCTTCTGCTGATTAATGATCCTAGAAACACTGGATTTTCCAATTCCAACTGCTGAAGCAATATCCCCCACAGTCATAAATGTATGCTGTCTAAGGGTAACAATTTTAGTCCTTTTCCTGGGAGTAATACCTATTTTTAAATACACGTCAGAAGCAAACAATTCACACAATCGACCACTTCTTACAGCAACTTAAGCGCAACTGAAGGGAAATATTTTCGACATGTCGTGATCACGTGGTCAAACCGGTTTAGACCTGTCAAAAGCTGTCGCGCGTTGCAAGAAAATGCAGTTGAAGCAGGTTTGAGGCAGAAAATACCCGAGAAAGAAACAATTTTCTTAAAAAACATGTGTGTCCCAATTAATTCGCACAGTAATATATATATATATATATATATAAATTAATGCTTAAGAAATTTTGGATTTACCGTAAATTTTAATTTTAATTATTTTTTTTAACCACGTGGCTATTTTTGTGAATATGTATACACTTTATTTAAATATATCTGTTGTAAGTGAGATTATACCATTTAAATGTAATAGCAAGATCATCATTATATATTTGATAGAAAATTGGTTTTAAAATTATTTCGTATTCTAAGATTTAAACTTACATAAATGAATTTATTTCTTTAAATTATATGTTCAGAATAAAGTGTATTTTCCTATATATAAATGAATGAAAATATTGTTTTACATTGATTTAAAATTAATATTTCTTGAACGTTTATTTCGATATCTTAATAAAAAATAGCTAAACTTCAGGTCAAAGGCTACCGAAAATTATTTATTTATGTATCTTTTTTTATGAGAAATATATTCTATTCTTCCTTAAATGAAATGAATGACACTGAATAATAACTAATACAGTAAGTACGAAAATGTGTGATAATGCTTAATAAGGATATGAAAAAAAATAGTGTCAAGTAATCTAAACAGTTATTTAACATGTGATTGTACTATATTTCCAAGACAAAGGGTTTTCTTTTTTATTTCAAAATAAAAGGAAGACGATAAGTTTTTATAAGCGCTTTTTAAAATATATTTTTTAAACATTTCCATAAAATATAATGTGCATCACATATCCGGATTCATATCGGATATTTTTTTTTTTTTTTATGTGGAAGTAAATTGTTTTGCATCTAAGATTTTAAATATATGCGTTTTAAACATGTATTTCTAATGTATAAAGAAAAATAATATATAAAAAATAACAGAAAGCAAATCGTTCGACTAAAGAAAAAATGAAACGTATCAATTAATCTTAATAAAAAAAACATTATTCTGTAAATAAAACAAATGACAGAGAATAATAAAGAATCCAGTAAGTAAGAAAGCGATGGATTCCCTTTTAATTAAGCTCTTAAAGCAGACACACTGTCAAGTGATCTGAAAAGTTTTTCAATACTTTTTTTGTTACTGACATTTTTTTCTCAAAAAAAAATTAAAATAAAATAAAATAAACGTTATAAATGTAATTTTTAAAAAGTATCATTTTAATTGATTTTCGTAAAAAAAAAAAAAAAAAAAAAAATGTCCATAATATATTAGTATATATTTACCGACTTTTTTATTCTTCTACATGTTACTTTTCAAATAAGTACTTAATATTTCGATAAACAAATCTACTTTTCTATTTATTAAACAGTAAATTGTTTGAAACTACGATTTAAAATTAATGTGACAGGAAATAATTAAAATTAATTTGTAAGAAAAACGAAAATGAAAAATGAAAAATAAAGCACGTTTTAAGAAGAAGTCCAAACTGAAATAATGTTATTATTTTTTTTCTATCCCCTGTAGTGGTAATTAAGGGTATCGTGGGGTAATATGGGCATAAACTTTTTTCTTTATACTACCTAATGTTATAGATACAACTGTTCAATTTAATACCTATATTTACACCATATTTCTGATTGTTTCTATGTGAAAAGTTTTTATATTGCCAAGGATACAGAGAAGAAAAAAGAAAAAAATCAACTGGTATTTCTTTACACGTCTGTAACCAAAACATCAACTTCAAAAATACATTGTTACAGAACTATCTGATATACGTAATTTTAGGTAAGTTTGTGGCGAAGTTTACATTCCACACGGTAGAATAATTTTAATTACTAGGAAGGAGTTCAAATTAGACAGGACATCTAAAGTAAAGCTTCACAAGGTATCATGAAGGATAGTGGCTAGAAGACGGAAACTACTTTTTTTCAATTTAAAAATTTATGATACATTTTTTAGAATTTAAATAAACATTAATTTTTTTTTAACTGGCTGCCATTTTGAAACAATATGGCGCATCAACGAACTCGGTCGACACCTTGGTATGTCCTGTACACATGATCAATTACATTCATATCGGTTCATAAATACAAAAGTTACAACATAACAAAAATCAGGTTGTTTCAATATGTCAGCCTCTGTAGAATTTCAAACTACCATAACTTAGCCATTTTTTAAAGATAAAGCTAAGACAAAAAATGTTCCGGAATCCTTGTATCACAAACTAACACTTAACGGAAACAACTTTTTCAATTTATAATTTTTGTTAACCTGTTTTGCAGGTTGTTTTAAAATGTCAGCCTCCCTAAAATTTCACACTGCCATATCTCAGCCATTTTTTAAGATAAAGCCAAAACAAAAATTCTCCGGAATCCTTGTAGCACAAACTAACACTTAACGGAAACATTTTTTTCTGTTTATAATGATTTGTTCATCTTTTTTGATTTAAAAAAAATAATTTTTTATCTTCCCGCCATTTTGAAACAAGATGGCGGATGAAGCTGACCAACGAACTCTTTTGTGACCTTGGTATATTCTATACACATACTCAGTCACATCTAAATCGGTTCGTAAATAATAGAGTTACAGCTTGACAAATGTCAGATATATATATATATGGATATGCATATATCTGATTTATATCATGATTTGTATATAATGGATATATATAAATCAACATTTGAACGGAGGTGGTTTTGGGGTCTGGGGGTGATGATCGGTAAAATATACCAAAATTTTCTGGAAATGCTTTCCTCCGAACGACAGCAATAGGTAGATTTTTGTATTGAAAGCTACCTAAAAGACATTTGACTTACAAATCAGACTATATGAGCGCGATCGTTAGTCTGCAAAATATCCATGCAGCAACCGGAACTCTATCAGCACCTTGAAGTACGTTTGTCAGAAAATTGGCAAAGAAATGTCAAAACTTTGACGTGGATAAGCTGACAATTGAATTTGAAGGAGAAGTGGAGATCGGCGAGTCAGAAGTAGGCGTGCGTCACACACGTTGCTCACCGACGACCGCTGTATCTGCTTATCACTTTTTTTTTTTTTTTTTTTTTTTTTTTTGACGAGTTAGTTTTGGCTGAAAAAATCTCAACGATAAAAGCCGTGGGTGGCCAATCTATATTCTGCTATAAGATAGAATTTTTCTTGATTTATATATATATATATATATATATATATATATATATATATATATTATTTTTTTAGCAGAGCAAAATGTGATCAGAGATTTAAAAAATATGTATTTAAAAGCTATTAATTTTATAACCTTATTACCAGCAGCGTCCCCAGAAAAGAACAGATTAAGAGATAGCTTCCACGACGATTATTATTTTTTTTGAAATAGTGGCATACAAAAAACAAACTCGCCAGTAGCAGTCCCTTTGTTTTAAAAAATGAAAACAAAAGTGAAATTTACTTTCCCCAGATGAGCAAATCATGTCCCCACCACATAAAATCTTTTAATAATCTTTTAATAAATATTTTTTTCCACATCTTTTAATAAAAATTAAAAGAACATTAAGTTACAATTTTAAAATCCACTGTGGCATGCCATTCCCTGCCACTTCGCCAGTGCCCATAAAAATGAAGTGTTTTCGTCAGTTTAATGATTGCCAAAATTTGGACTATATTCCACTGCATGGACAGTTATCGGTTTATGCTCAGCGCACTATCTCGGCGCCCTAGGCGTTGTCGATATCGCACCATATTCGACAATTGTCCGGATAGCTGCGCAGACCGAATAGTATCATGCCGTCACTTGTAACGGCATTACCGATACCGGACAGACTGTGTCGCCTATCTATGTGTCTATCTGTGTGTCTATATGTCGTCTTTCAGTAGCCCGGTGCGGTGTTCGCGCCGATAGCACCCCCGGTATCGCGCCGATAGCACCAGAAGCAACAAGCGGCTATCGGTCCATTACTTTCGTATAGAGTTTTCGTATGATTTGAAAATTTCTACAAATGCATTTCATTAAATATTAAAACATATTTTATTTATTTTCAAATCATTTTTCTAGTTTTGAAATAACATTTGCATAAAAAAGTGTACTTACAAATTAGCATATAAGATAGTTTCTTATAATAAAATTAAAAAAGTTATATGTATATATATATATATATATATATATATATATATATATATACAGAGAGAGAGAGAGAGAGAGAGAGACTAAATATCAAAGAAAACATATAAAGTGAGTAAAAACCAAACAAATTGTCCGAAGAAAGACTAAACGATAGATGTTAATTATTTATCTCCTTTAGGAATATAAAAAATCAACATAAAATGTCAGTGTAAAAAGTATGTAAGAAAGTGATATTTAAAGTTAGGAAACTCTCCTACAAATGTTACACTGAAAACTGATCTGGGAAATTTTAAAATAAGGGGTATTTACATTCCGGAAAAAAATCGTATTTATTTTAAATAAATTGCAAAAGCTTTCTAGGTCACTTTTAAACATTTTTATAATCTCAATAAATATAAAATGCATTATATATTAGGGAACATCTGTAAAATACTTTATTTAAATGCAATTTATTCTTCTAATTTGTAATCATTGATTCGATAATAAAATCTATATCCCTATTTCATACTTTATAAACAAATCATATAAAACAGATAGGTAAAGTATTCGTGGCAGCAAGTGTCTTCTATAAATTACAGAGAAAAAAGGGAAAAATAATGCATAAAACTAAGTAAAACATTTAGTCTTACTGAAAAGTTTTTATTAGTTTTTTTCTTCGTTTAACACGTAGAAAAATAATGAAATCTTCATTAAATGACTGAATGGCAGTGGATAATAAAGAAATTTGTAAGTAGGAAAGTGTCGGATAATATTTAATTAAAGTCTTTAAAAAGGGCACTCTGTCAAGTTATTTGGGCATATTTCAAATATGCTTTAGTGTGATTCCGTGGAATTTCTTTTAAATATTTATTTCAAAATAAAAATAATACTTCTAGTGTTAGTTTTTAGGGACCACATTTAAACATTTCAGTAAGTAAAAATATATATCACATGTTAGGATATATCTCTTTATTTTAGGTAGCTTTCAATACAAAAAAGTATATTAGGTAGCTTTCAATACAAAAAAGTCCTTCCGGCCTGTACCGGGAGGAAAAGGTAGCTTTCCTATATCTTCGTTTTAAAATTTTAGCTAATGTTACACGAAAACAGCAAGTTAAAATGCAAAGAAACGTTTACAAAAGATTCGTTAATACTGAATTTGAATAAGAAATTCACCAAATTATTGAGCAATAGCCAAATTGGCTTCATTTATGAAGACTTATTTTGGTCACCAAATTTGGCGATATTTCGCCAAATGTCGCCCATTTTGCCAATTTTGGCGCTAACGGATATGAATATATAGTTTTATGCGTATGATTGGGAAAATTATTACAACAAAGAAAGAAAATAATTTGCAAGCAATGGCGTTAATGTGCTGTTTTGTTTCAAAATGTCCGCCACCCTAGAATTTCAAACTGCTCTATATCAGCCATTTTTTAAGATAGAGGTAAACCAAAAAATGCTCTGGAATCCTTGTATCAAGGCCTAACAGGTAATTAAAAAATAAATTTGAATTTTTATTTTTTTTGTATATTTATTTTAGTTTTAAATTTTTAAATGGCCGCCATCTTGAAACAAAATGGCGGACCAAGCTGGCCAACGAACTCGGCCGAGACATTGGTGACCTTAATACACACAATTAGTTTTATCAAAATCGATTGATAAATACGAGCGTTATCGTATGACATATGTCAGATATATATATATACGCTCGTATTTATAAATCGATTTTGATGAAACTAATTGTGTATATTAAGGTCACCAATTGCTGTAATTAGAATTATAGGCGGTAATGTTGGCGTGGCGTATTTACAAGTTACGGATCTTAATAGTCAGTAGACATTAAGCAGAAATGCCAAAGTAAGGGAATTATGCAGTTATGAAAACTCCTGAACTATATCAAAATAGGAGTGCTGAGAAACACAGAGTCGAACAGAGATCGGCATATAGAAGGAAGTTCGTGAATTTTAATCAGATTCTACGCCACGGGTCAAAAGTGCTGACAGCAAATATGGTTTAAAAGGAATGTGATTATCAAAACTGGTTTCCAAAAGTTCAATGTTTGACCAAACCATACTCGAAAATTACGTGTTATAATATGCACCCCGATTATGTCACATTATTCAAGACGTTTTAAATGAGAGTAATGATAGATTTTCTAATCTACCGTAATCAAGTCTACAGCCAAAGTTTTCGAGAAACAAACAAACAAACAAAAAAATATTGGCAACAATATGGTTCAGTGTAAATGTGTATATCATTAAAGACTTTCACAAAATAGACTTCAATGCAGCAAATCGTATTAACTAAAATACGCCATTTGGCAATGGATCCAATTATGGAAAACTACTTAATATGTTTAAGAATCTCCTCATTAGCAAACATATTGCAACTGATAAGCAAACGGATATGAAGCATAAATGCTTAAGTTGGTTAAGCGGTTTTTGTCAAGAAAGATAAAATACATAACAAAAAATATGCGAAATGCTACCATGATCGCAAAAGTTTTTGATTTGTCTATTAGAATCTTCCGGTTTGGCGAAGGATTACGGAAAAAAAATAAATTATGAATAAAAGTAACGTGTTACAGTGTTATAGTGTATGTTAAATACATTTAAGGGAGACCAAACTGGTCGCCAGTGGCGGCTAGTATAGAAATAAAACCTCTTTTATCTTGTAATTAAGATATATGAACAATTTTTAGAATTTCTGAAAGCTGATTTTTATTTATTTATTTATTTTTTGTTTATTTATTTATTTATTTATTTATTTATTGCGTTGTCCTGTGCGTGTTTGGAATTTCTTAGCAATTTCTTAGATTTACATTATTTTATTCAATTAAACACTGTACTGTTACAATAAATTTAAATGGAAACTTCACTTCTAAAACAAAAATAATTTAACAACTGGATTTCATTAATTTATAGGAAAATGACGTGAAAGGTATTCCTGCGAACGAAATTCCTGTCCTTTACCGATTTTCTTTTTTTTTAAATAAATGAATCACATTTAATTCATTTCAAAAATTTTGTTTACGTTTGGAATGAAATTTTAAATGCCGATAACTCTTAATGTATACATTTTAGAAGGTACATCTTCCCTCAAAAACTAATTTATTTTTAAAGATCTTTCTAAAAACGTAAATTATATATTTAAAATATTTTTTAAAGCATAAACACTACGTCTGATTATTTTATTTTACAATATTATAAGAACACGCATTTTATCAGACAATTAAATACACTAAACAAACATGAGTGAAAAAATGGCCTGGGCCAGGACTCGAACCTGGGACCTTATGCGTACTGCGCTGACGCTCTGCGACTGAGCCACCCAGATCTATATTCTTGACCGGCAATTTCTCATACTTATTCATGTTGGAAACAGTCATCTGCCACAGTTTGCATTCATATTTAATTGTCTGATAAAATGTGTGTTCTTATAATTATGAAGTTTTATTTAAAAAAAATATCTTCAGAAGAAAATGGCTGACTTGCAGATGAAATTTGATGTGGTTATAACCTGTAACTGATTTGTGGTATTATAATACAGATGGTACATGGTCGTTGGCGGGTTGTTTTGGCATAATTTTTTAATCGCCAAGTTAATTAACAGTTTTTTGCTAATTAAGGATAGAAAATTTTTTTTTTACACTGTATTTCATAAAAGCACATGGATTACGTAATTACTTGTCCAAAAATGCAATCCTTTTTTTATTCTGCCTAATATTAAGGTTTGTAGGTTGTTTGAAAAAAAAAAAGTTTGGCGAAGAAAAAAGGTGATCCTTTTAAGTAACTCGGCGTTTTTAAAAAAAATCTATATCTCTGTTTATAAGTCACTTATGAAGATGAGTTTGGTCTTAATATGAAGAAATTATTCATTAGATTCTTCTAGTTTTCGTTTTTTTTTTTTACTGCGATGCTTGGTTTATTTGATGTCTGATATTTTAATCTGGCATGTTTTGTCGATTTAACATTGTGAAGTTGATTTCTGTAAGTAAGCAGTAGCGGTCTTTAGTCCAGTTCTTGGCGTTGTTTGTGTGGCGTTTTTTTAAAGTTTGGCTTGGCAGAGCGACCGCCCTGCTTGATAAAGCTAATCTTTATCTCTCCATATATATACAGTAATCTTAATATTTAATATTTAAAATAAAGATGTAATTTATCTATTTTTATATGCAAACAGAAGTAAAATGTGTTTAAAAACAATAATATATCTATGTATAATATGCAAGTGTTGTAACGATTCCTGTCAGGACCCATATATCTAACCAAAAATGTACAAGTTAGACACTTGGCTTTTTGGACGTAGCTTTTATCTGCAAGATAAATTTCTGTAAAAATAATTATGCGCGTGTACTTTATTTTTATAAGCGAAAAAAAATCACATTTATTGTGACGTTATGAGATTATTATCCCCTGTGTTTATGCTATATTTTTGCTTATAATTGTCATTTGTTTCATTACAACTAGTAAATCTACAGATGCGAGGCCTCAACGTCAGATCTACAAATCTTTGTTCTTAAGTCTCACTAATTTTTATTATAATCTTTATACTATTTGATATCCTAAAAGTCAATTTTGTTAAGTTATTTATACATTTATAAACATATAATATTCATCGAAATTTCCGGAAATTTTAGAAGTATCACATTAAACACAATTTTATGCAATGATATGACAAACTACTTATTATCGTATATTTTCAGAATAATAATACATTACTACGGGGGGGGGCGAAGCCCCTATGAGACCCCTGTTGTCGCTTTAATTTTATGTTCTCAATTTCCAGTAATTTTGCTATTTCATTATTCGAGTATATGTCTGAATGTATTTATTGGTGTAATTTCATTAGATTAACCATCTCATTGTACAGGATATTGTATCGTATCCTTAGATGCACACTTACTTTTAAAACACCAAGCATCATCACATGTTGCTAAAATTGATACAATTTCGTATACTAAATATACTTATACAAATGAAAATGTCTCTTATGATACTTATATTCAATTTACACATTCAACGTTTCTATAATTTTCGTTTGGGAAACCGATTTGGTAACCTTTCTTTAGTAGTTAAAATAAATCCTCATCTATTTCGTTAGAAATAGCATATTAAAAACAAAAATCACCCGAAAATCAGCTATTTTGCTAATAAAATTTTGCATTAAAGTAATGCAATTTCACTGTTTTTTATTTATTTATTTTTTTAATACTGAAATACGTTGTTAGGCAACCATTTAATGAAAGATAGGAAAGAAGACATGCATTGGACATTTAAAAAAAAAATGAGAAATTAAAAATATTTTATATTTTTCCAATGGATGCGTAAAATTTCCCAATTATTTATACAGTTAATTTCGAAATTTTAAGAAAATATTGACAAGTTTTAAAACGATCATATTAATTTAAGATCTCCATTCTGGAAATTTAGCATCAATAATTTAACATGTCAATTATCCCAATGCATTATTTTCCATTCGACGAATGTTAAAAGTTAGAAATCTCTGACTTCCCATTGAAAAGCATTATGATTTAAAAGAAAATGGTCTATATTTTGGGAACGAATGAACCAAATTTAACCAAAAACTATACAGCTAATTCCGGGTACCTCGTCAACATACCTACCAAAAATCAACCTAATCGGAATATTTTTGCGGCATTTATCGCGGAACAGACAAAACAACAGACAAACAGAAACCAAAAATTTATCGCGTCTCCACAGGGAGCCCCAACTGACGTTTCGGCAATAAATAGAAAATATATTTTTATTTGATTACATGTTGGTTAAGCATACAAGTGCGTACATAATGTACGAGAGAAAAGTTTGCGCCGGTGAAAATGACGTTATGCTTAGCTTGAAATTTATTTTTATCTTGCAAAAACTAAACATAAAAAATAATATGATTGTGTCAACATGACGTACTTTTCATATTTTTCCTTTCATAATTATTAAGATTATGGATTTGAATGGGGGTCTTTTATTGATCACTTCATCTTGATTGCATACCTTGATTACATGATTGTATACATTGGTAACGATAGCTTAAAAAAATAAATTATACACTGGATGAATTAATTGTTTAATAAAGCATTCAGAAAAGTAAAGGAATTCAGGAAAATTAAAATTATTAGAAGTAACGGTAAAAAAAAAAAGGCTTTAAATAATAATTTTTCCCTTGCGTATTATACAAATAGATTGTATTTTATTACTTTTACAGGACCGATTGGGTATGTCACTTTATAATAGGGACAGGATCCCCGATTGTGTAAAAGGAACAGGCATCACGATTATGGAAATGGGGCGAAGAAACCATTTATAAAGAAATTATCATTTGAAAATATTAAACGTTTGTCTCATCTGCAGATTGTTTATAATTACTGTCAAATAATTCCTCCATTTTTACATAAAAATTGATTTAAAAATGTATTATTCAAACCCCAGAGGTCCATTCATTATTCAGATCTTGAGTGCAGGTCATGCCCGTTTCAGGTAAATGAATATTTCTATCAACTATTTCAAATTTTAAGTGAAAATCATGATTTCTAGCCACTTTCCCAGGACGGGCTAGTAGATAGACACTAGTAGATAAAAAAAAATGTTTATATATATATATATATATATATATATATATATGTGTGTGTGTGTGTGTGTGTGTGTGTGTGTGTGTGTGTGTGTGTGTAAATTCGTATATAAACAAGCATATAATTTCATTAGGTTTGTTTTCATAGCTATTTATAACACTTGGCAACAAATCTCTTTTCTGAAGTCCGAATTGCGCCAAGCTTTTAATAAAAAAAGCCAAGGCCCCTATACTGCAAAAGTGCCTAAATTTTCGTTAAATGAAATAAATGACAGTGAATAATAGAGAATCCATTAAAAAGGAAAATGATGAATATCGTTTAAGGGGGTTCGAGCACTTGTATTTTGTCAATGTTAAATTTGTCATATTGATGACCCTTTAACGGGAGAACTGTTCCAAGGAATCAGTCGAAATTTTCAAAGCGTATTCCTTATATATTTTTACATACTTTAATTCAGTGATTTCTTGAAATTGGCTGTAATTATAATTTTATGACTTTTACTGCAAACTACTACAAAAATTTTTAAATAATAAATTTAAAAATTCATTTAAAAATAACAAAACATCAAATTAGAAAAAGCTTGTGTTAACTATGTAGTACATATGAGAGAAAAACGTGTGTTAAAAATTTCAAAAGTATATCTTGTATAGTTTGTGAGATAAAGGGTCATTTAGGTAAAAGAAAAAAAATCAAACACAATTTAATGTGTTATTATAAGTGGCAAATTGATAAATTTAATGCATTCCACCACTATAGGAATGATTATGAAGGAAAGCCTCAACAAGCATTCTTTTGCAACTTACACGCAGCTGTCTAGCGTTTTCTTGGAAATTTGACAACATGCGCTGAGCCTTTCTGACTCGAAAATTATCGATCTCTACCAGAACTGATGTGATATACTTCTGACTATGATGTCAATCTGTCTCAAAACCAAACATCTTGATATATTTCCTTTGTTGAAGTTTATGATGACATCATACACTCCAAAGTTTACCGTTTCAAGTCCTACGAAGTCAGTTTTTGGTACTCTTGCGCAAATGAGCATATTGACTTATACATTGGGGTATTGATTTTTCCCATGCAAACACATTTTCAGCAGTGTAGGGTTAGTAACTGTAACATAATAATAATAACTAAACATCGAGGTAAAAAACAAAGCAATTGAAGCCAAGTATAACTTCAACCTTGTAGCGGCCATATTAAAATGTCCGCTGGTGTGGTAGAGCACGAGGATATAAGTACAACTGTTTTAAAACCAAAAACTGGTTTATTAGCACAATTAGCAGGGGGTTTGAGCGAGCTCCACGAAATTTTCCTAAAAGTTTAAATTAACTAAAGAGTTCTTGCTAAAAATTTGTAGCTTTAACAAAACTGAAACAATATAATTGAACCTTAACCTTTAAAATATATAAGCACGATCCATCACTCTTATCCTTCAAATTAAATAAGCACTGATGCAGGTTCAAATCAGCTTTACAACTGCATAAAACTCCAGTATAACATACTAAGGCCGATTATCAACCCTGAGACTCGATGCAAGGTCTCAAGACTAAATCTAAATCTCAATCTAAGTCGCAATATTCAACTTCCCAGCCCAAGTATACTCTAGCTCCCCTGAGCTCTGAACTCAAGTCAAAATTCGCTGCTTATATACTTCAGTGTCGATCGACCAGCTCCAGAAAATTTGCATAACTGAAATTACACGGCGACTCACAATTTCAGGGATTCAGCTGTCCATCGAAAGTTAAAGAAAGATAGAGAGCCTTTATAACTTGTAAGCACATAGTCGGTTAATGGACAAAACGATCTCATTCACACATTGCCTACTCACGGAGTAGTCAATACCTTACAACCTTAGTTTTGAAATCTTGGATGGTGCCAATAGCAAGACAACGCTGCGTGCACAACAACAACAACAACAAAAAAATCAACAGCTGAAATTAAAATAAATAAATAAATAAAATACTTCCACGTATCAAAATTAAATTTAGTATTATTTTAAACAGACTATTTAAAATTTTTGGAAAATAAAAAAAGGAAAAATCAAAAATTTAAAAGAAATTAAACATCTAAATCCACTGAAGGTGCCTGACTACGTACAAAGCATTTTTTTTCAAAAAAAAAAGCTATTTCATTACATTTTTAATTATTTTTATTAAGATTATGACTAGAAGCTGTGTAAATATATATATATATTTCATTCATTAATAAAAGTTTGGTAAATGAAGGAATATGTAGAAAAATTAAGTAAAATTTGGCCCAATACGCAAAACCCTCTACAAAAAATTTTACAGTATGTATCTTAATCTCCTTTTTACACTTCAGATTTATGACATTGGTGAAGGCAATTAACTAAAATCTTAGAGATATATTAAACGTTTCAAAACTTATAACATATCGCACCTGTTTACATGCTGTGTTGCATAAAATTCGTGATGCCATTCCACGAAAACACCCATAAAATAAAAAAAATAAAAAATATTTTAAAATTAAATCTTGAGTTCATTTCCTTTACGCGCATACATTATACAATTTAAATTTCATAGTGATATCTCAATAACGTTTTGAGAAATTATGTTTTGCGTATGGAATCGAAAATTACATTTTTCAAAAAATGCCATTGAAGTTTAGATTTATATTTTACTACAGGAATTTACAATAATATGCATCTAAATTCGATTTTTTTATAATCCATACTCTATTTTTAAGTACTATGTCTTTTTTATTTCTAGAAGACCATATTTTTGCTTCCCTCCCAATTAGCACCTTTAAACAGTACTTCCGGTTTGAGTGACAGCTGTTGAGTAGTTTAAAATTGCTATAACTCCGGTTCTTTATTATTGTACAACAAAAATAAATACAGTTTTGGAAATGCAAAAACTTGGGCTTTAATAAAATGCAATAAAACGTTTCTGATAATTTTGGTCGAAAACCGCTTTTTAAACGAAGTCAGATACCATTAAACTCTTAAAAAATTACACATTGTCAATTGATCTGAGCAAATTTCACATAATTGAAATTATCTTCGCAAGGCAAAATTTTATGTATTTTACGCAAAAAAAAAAAAAAAAAAATAATAATAATAACAAAGAGCCACATTTGCTCAACACTTCGTAAGGATTTTTATTTTACTATCTCAGTAAATGAAATATGCAGTACATATTAAGAAATATATGTTTTTAATACTAATGCAAGTAAAATGTTAATACAATACACTGTTAAAAATTTGCAGAAAACTGTCCAGTAATTTTACCGTTTTCATTGAAAATGGTTGCATAACCGTAATTTAACTCTATTCTAACCATAATATGGGAAATAATAT
This sequence comes from Maratus michaelseni, assembly GCA_963931845.1. Classification (NCBI taxonomy): domain Eukaryota; kingdom Metazoa; phylum Arthropoda; class Arachnida; order Araneae; family Salticidae; genus Maratus; species Maratus michaelseni. The sequence continues at coordinate 432,913,797 of OZ007588.1, forward strand.
GGTCAGAATACAGTAAAATTACGGTTATGCAACCGTTTTCTATAAAAATGGTCAAATGACTGGACAGTTTGCTGCAAATTTTTAACAGTGCATATGCAATTTATATTTCTATAATAAAATCTATTGTTCCATTTGCTAATATATATATAAAAAATTGTTTTAAACTAATATTTGAAATTAACGTGTCTTGAATGTTTTATCTATAAGTTTTAAAGAAAACAAAATGCATAAAAAAATGTGAAACGTTCGGCCAAATGCTAACAGAAAGATTTTGTTTTTAATTTATCGTCATTAAGAATTTAAAAAAATCTTTCAAATCTTCATTAAATAAAATTAATGACAGTGAATAATGAAGAAACAAGTAAGAAAACGACGGATAATGTTAAATTAAGCTCTTGAAAAAGGCATACTGTCAAGTGATTTTGGCATATTTCAATTGAGTAGTATTAGATTTCCGTAAGAAAAAAATCTTGTTTTATCTCAAAATGAAAAAAAAAATGTTCAATTAACACATTTGACAATTTTATTTTAAGTATTTCAGGGAAACAAATATATTATGTGTTAAGGATATATCTATTAATTTTTACTCGTATGCATATTAAAATTTAAAAATATTATTTTTATATCAATCATAACACCGAGTATCTTTTTTTACTTATATTGAAAACATTTTTTTTTTAATTAAAACATGAAATTAATGCTTCTATGTCGTTTTTCTTTTAAATTTTAAATAAAATTATGCTGAATAAAAGCATTAAAAACCAAAGAATAAAGGGTAATAGAAAATATGCTAATACTTTGGTAATAAGTTTTTATTTTTTTTTTATTTATGTAAAGAATCATTATAAACATTTCAATACATAAAAGATGCTTTGTATCTTAGGATATTAATACTATTTTTTATTTCAAAATCTAGTAACATTAAAATTCTTATTAAAATTGATATTGCTACCTTTTCATTCTACCTTTTCATACCTTTTAAATCTGAACTTAGTAAGAACTTTATGAAATGTTGGCATTAAAAAATAATAAGTATTTTGTGAAGATATGACAAATTAAATCTTCATAACAAAAAATATGTGATTTTTTTCTTACAACCAAAAAACAAAATTGGTTAACCTTGATATAAATACTTTCTTTACTTCATTTATTTATTATTATTTAAATATAAAACATTTGTCATAACAAACCATAATTATTTGCTGTTTTATCCACTGTTTCCATAGCAAAATAATTTTATAAATCCTTAATATAATGAAAAATATTTTTATTAAACTCTTACGATTCATATTTTTCATTATTTATATAATACTTCAAAAACAATTTTAAAAGATTGATCCCTAAGTTTTACGCAAGTAATATTTCAGTAATAAAATATGTTTTTCTATTTGTGAATATATCAGTAATTTTTTTATTTATATTTAAAGTTAATATATCTTTAAAAGTATTTCCTCTAAATTTAAAAGACAAAAGAAAATATGTATAGAAGTAAAACAAAACAGCAGAACAAAGGATAACTAAAACTGTTTTATTAAATTATCTCCATTAAGAAGAAAAGACAATTCATATTTTCATTAAATGAAATGAATGACAGTCTAATAAAGAGACCAGTAAGTAAGAAAGAGATGGATAACGTTTAATTAAGCTCTTTAAAATTCCGCACGCTCAAGTGATTTGGACAGATTCCAAATTAGCGGTATTATGTTTCCATAACAAAAAGATTTTTTTTTTCTGGTATCTCAAAATACAAATTACTTTTCTATTACCTCCATTAACCAACATTTGTAAACATTTCATTAAATAAGAAAAAAGTACTAACTATTCGTATATAGCTATTAAACGTTTTATTTATATGCAAATTAGTTTTTAAATATCATAATTATGTAAAATTATTACTATAATAAAGACCAATTTCTTATTTGTTAATATTTATGTTATACAGCAAAAATCATGTTCGTTTATTTGAATGACGTTATACTGAAAGTGTCAACACTTTGCCAATAAATATACTGCAATTTTTTTAAATTCTAAACTTTGCACATTTTTCTAAAAATATATTTTTACACCGTCGAATAGGAAAACAATGGTTTTTTTAGCTATTTGTTTACATACTAGAATATTTTAGTGCACTTTATAAAAAATATCTCTATCGCGTGCAGCCAGATGGTGAAAGATTAACCGTTGGTATTTAAAACAATATAAACTAGGGGACTTAGTCCCTATTCGCTAACGCTCGGCAACCCCCGTGAATTGCAAACCAATTCACATTAAGACCGATGCGTGGTCCCAGCTCGCTTGCCTTTTTTTTTTCTTTTTTTTCAGCAACTCTAGCAGGAATAAGTACTATTATAAATCATTTTAGCATATTAAATTGACAATTTTTCTTAATGTAAACAAAGAAGTAATTGAAAATTTCGTTGAAAATACAATTAAAAATGCACTTCGTTATGCTACCAACGGGCATAAATCATTTAAATACTTTGAAAAATTGTTCTTGGAAACACAATTAATTTAAAACGGATTGCACCTATAATATTGTACAACACGACAATTCATTTAAAAAACACTATGTGATAGGAAGATAATTTATAAAAATCGACAATCATTGATTAAAAATTCGTTCGATATGAAAAATACAGTATCTCTCAAACATAAAATGGTGTGTGTAAAAGCACAGTACAATGCTGTGTAGCTGATTTGCTAAATACATCCCGCGACTGTAAAACGAACCAATGGTATACATCATACATCTCCGAAATCAGCTGCGTCAGCCGATAGATGGCTGTGTGTAACAAGTGTGTAAGTGTGATCGAAGATCGCTCAAAGGGTTGCGTTTAATATTCCTTTCAAAACACTTTATCCTTTCTTTAATAAATCCAAATAAATTTCATTTAGCTACAAAAAAATAAAAGTCAGCTTTTTTATAAAGTAAAAATTTTCCGGTTCTATTTTTTATTTTTTCGAATATCTAAACCAGCCCGCTATTATATTCTTTCATAATAATATCTGTCATGCGGACTAAATGCGATATTTAAAAAAATAATTTAACAGTAATTTAACACTAATTTAACAGTATTCTGATCCTAATGTGTGCAATATTTTGGTCAAAATAGCGTTAAATTACGGTTATGTATGGTTAAGTACGGTCATCTTACCGTATTTATAGAAAACAGCCGGATGACTGGTTATTTTGCTGCAAATTTTTTTACAGTGTAAAAAATATATATATATATTACAGTTTTCAATTTTGAAAAATGGTTTTCATCTCTATTCTGTAACTTGCGAAGACCGGATCGGATCAATAGTGTTATTAAATTACTTTAAACTAACACAAAAACTTAATCTTTCTCGATCGCGTTCGTCTTAATTTCAAGTACAAAATAACATATAATGACTAAAACTAAAGTGAAACATCAAAAGAAAGATTAACCGAAAGAAATTATTTCCTTTTCTCAATTTAGAAGAAAAAATAATCATTGTCGTTAAATGAGAGGAATGACTGTGAATAATTAAAAAATCACTAAGTATGTGACGGATAATGCCTAAGTAAATCTTTAAAGGAGATATGTTGCCAAATGATCTGATTATTTATAAAATAACCGGTATTTTAATTATATGATAATAATTTTCGCTTTTTATCTCAAAATAATATTAACGTCGTCTTTTAAATGAAAGGAATGACAGTGAATAATTAAAAAACAAGTAAATAAATAAGCGACGGATAATGCCTAATTAAATCCTTAAAAGAGAAATGTTGTCAGATGATCTAAGTATTTATAAAATAACTGGTATTTTAATTCTCTGATAATAATTTTCGTTTTCATCTTAAAATAATATTAACCTCGTCATTTAAATGAAAGGAATGACTGTGAGTAATTAAAATACCAGTAAGTAAATAAGTGACGGATAATGCCTAATTAAATCCTTAAAAGAGATATGCTGTCAAGTGATCTGAGTATTTATAAAATAAGCGATATTATAATTCTATGATAGTAATTTTCGTTTTTCATCTTAAAATAATATTAACATCGTCGTTAAAATGAAAGGAATGACAGTGAGTAATTAAAATACCAGTAAGTAAATAAGTGACGGATAATGCCTAATTAAAACCTTAAAAGAGATATGCTGTCAAGTGATCTGAGTATTTATAAAATAAGCGATATTATAATTCTATGATAGTAATTTTCGTTTTCATCTTAAAATAATATTAACCTCTTCGTTAAAATGAAAGGAATGACAGAGAGTAATTAAAATACCAGTAAGTAAATAAGTGACGGATAATGCCTAATTAAAACCTTAAAAGAGATATGCTGTCAAGTGATCTGAGTATTTATAAAATAAGCGATATTATAATTCTATGATAGTAATTTTCGTTTTTCATCTTAAAATAATATTAACATCGTCGTTAAAATGAAAGGAATGACAGTGAGTAATTAAAATACCAGTAAGTAAATAAGTGACGGATAATGCCTAATTAAAACCTTAAAAGAGATATGCTGTCAAGTGATCTGAGTATTTATAAAATAAGCGGTGATATAATTCTACGATAATGATTTTCGTTTTTCATCTTAAAATAATATTAACACTATGTTGTTTTTAACTTATAAATTGTTGGGAAAAATTTCAAAATATTTCAATACGAAATTATATGCATTAAATAGGCTATATCTGTTATATATTTTTATTCAAATGAAAATAATATTTCAATATATATATATATATATATATATATATATATATATATATATATATATATATATATATATATATATATATATATATATATATATATATATATATATATATATATATATATATATATATATGCAGTTAATATTTCAGTAATAAAATCTATTTTTCTATTTGTCAACATATCAATAAATTGTTTAAATTAACAATTAAAATTAATATATCTTGAAAAGTTTTATCTTTATGTTTTAAATAAAAAAAATTGCAATGCATTAGAAGAGAGCAAAACGTCAGAAATAAGAATAATCGAAATGGCCTTATTAATTTTATCTCCATTAAGAAGAAATAAATTTCAAGTTTTAGTTAATAAAATGAACGACCATCAATGAAATAACACATACAAGTAAGAAAGCGTCGTGTAATGTTAAATTAGGCGATTCTTAAATACATCTCTAGATGTGCCTAGTTAGGTGAAGGTCTCGTCACCTGATTACCATTCTAAATTACGAGACCAATATCTTACTTTTCTTTAATTTTTCCTTTTTTTTTTTAAATCTGCCAATTCAACAAAGCTCAATAGAAACCTTGAACCAGCAAACAAAGAAAATCGTAGCAAACCACTAGACAGCTCTGCAGCAATACCAAAAAGGTTCTTGTCAGGTAGATCACAGCCATGCTGTGATCAGGAGAATATCGCCCCGCGCCCAGGTACTAACTGGTTAAACTAGGCACTTATGCCCGGCAGGTAGGGGCCTAAATAGTGGTATAAAAAATTAGGATCTTAAAAAATAAGCACTTACAAGTGATTTTGGCAAATTTAAAATAAGCGGTAATATCATTCCGCGAGAACAAGAATTCTTATTTTATGAGAAACAAAAGAAAATTTCCATTATCACTTTCACGATTTTTTTATTTTGGAAATATAAAAAATATCAAATATACTAGGATATATCTATCAAATATTTAATTTGTATGTAAGTTAGTTTTGAAATATGCAAATAATATTTCGATAATAAACCACAATTTCTATTTTAAATATATTAATAACTTGTTTTAAAACTATCATTTAATGTCTTTTGAAACGATGTATTACTAAATTTCAATTATGAAAGAAAATATAATTAACAAATATATGAAAAAACGACATAAAATAACATAACTAAAGTTATATGTTACTGTGTTATCAGTTTAGTATTCAGCTTTTTTTTTTTTCTTTTTGTATAAAGAACTATTTTAAGGCGAAGGTGGACTTTAAAAAGAATTTTTTTTAACCGATGTGCTTGAAAATTAAATATGTTATTGCAAATGTAGTTACGTAAAAATAACTAAAATGTTAAGGTAAAATATTAATTATTTTGGTAATTATTAATTATTAATTATTGAAATAATTAATTAATTGAAAATGCTCTATGCGCAGTTCTTTTACATATAATACAGTGATTTTTATTTATGAGATACCTTTCATATCTAAGATTAAAACTTAGTTGGAATCGTAAACATGAATAAAAAATATAATTAATAAAAATAATAATAAGTGCAAAAACCAATTTTTAGCGTGCAAAAATACTGTTAATTATTCTTTCAATAAAGAATTTACAGCCTATGAGTTCTAAAGTACCATTTATTTATCTAATATCCATTTTATGTACCATAAGGTAAATACATAACAAATTTTGAAGAACTCTGAAAATTAGGAAGGCGCATGGAGCATTTTGAAAATTGACGTCATTCGAAAATTTTCATTTTCAGAAAATCAACTTTTAAGTTAGAAACATAAGTATTTCAATATTAATGAACATTAAACACCATAAAATAAATGAATATTACTTATAATATATATACATATATGCATACAATAAAATTTTAACAATAAATATGTAAAAAACCTACATTTTTACTAAAATAATATCTATCGTTTTACGAGATACTTTCGCAGTAACGCTGCGCTTTGGTTGATCAAACAGCAAAAATGCTCCATGCGTATTCCTTTCACATATAATATGGTAATTTTTATTCATGAGATACCTTTCAGAACTAATAGTAAAACTTAGTTGAAATCTCAAACATGAAGAGAAAATAAAAATAATAATAAGTGTAAAAACCAATTTTTAGCGTGTAAAAATACTGTTAATTATTCTTTCAATAAAGAATTTACAGCCTATGAGTTCTAAAGTACCATTTATTTATCTAATATCCATTTTATGTACCATAAGGTAAATACATAACAAATTTTGAAGAACTCGGAAAAATAGGAAGGCGCATGGAGAATTTTGAAAATTGACGTTATTCAAAAATTTTCATTTTGAGAAAATCAACTTTTAAGTTAGAAACATTAGTATTTCAATATTAATGAACATTAAACACCATAAAATAAATGAATATTACTTATAATATATATACATATATGCATACAATAAAATTTTAACAATAAATATGTAAAAAACCTACATTTTTACTAAAATAATATCCACCGTTTTACGAGATACTCTCGCAGTAACGCTGCGCTTTGGTTGATCAAACAGCAAAATTGTTCCATGCGTATTTCTTTCACATATAATATGGTAATTTTTATTCATGAGATACCTTTCAGACCTAATAGTAAAGCTTAGTTGAAATAGCAAACGTGAGTAGAAAATAAAAATTAATAAAAATAATAATATGCATAAAAACTAATTTTTACCATGCAAAAACACTGTTAATTATTCTTTCAATAAAGAATTTACAGTCTATGAGTTCTAAAGTACCATTTATTTATCTAATATCCATTTGGTGTACCATAAGGTAAATACATAAAAAATTTTGAAGAACTTGGAAAATTAGGAAGGCGCATGGAACATTTCGAAAATTAACATTATTCGAAAATTTTAAATATATAATATATATATATATATATATATATATATATCCAAATATATCAATACAATTTCTAATAGAACACAACAGCTACATCAAGATGTTAGTAATATCCCAGAAAAATTTCATTTTGGTAAAAGCATTTCTATTACCGCCTCAGGGGCAGTCAAAGTTTCGTAAAAACGGCAAAAATTTACTTTTTTTTTCCTTTTTTTTTTCTTTTTTTAAATTATATGTCTAAAATAAGGAAATTGGCATTCTATCTAGAAATAAGTTATAAATGTCTAGTAATTTTCATCATGGGCGTAGCCAACCAAGGGCGAGAAGGTCCCCCCCCCCTAAAGTTAAGAAAAAGGGGCTTTTTAAAGGAATTTTGGAAAGTTTCCGGAAAGTTTTGGGGAATTTATGCATGAAGCCCCTCTCCTACAACAAAAATTCCTAAAACTTCCCGGAAAATCTCCAAAAGCCCTTCAAAAAGCCCCTTTTTCTCAAATTTACGGGCGGGGGCGTGCCCCTCTCGCCCATAGTTGGCTACGCTAATGATCAAAAGTACTCTAGACATTTATAAGTTATTACTAGATATAATGTAAATTTATTTAATTCTAAACATATAATAAAAATAGTGAAAATTGAAAAAAAACAGAATTTAAATTTTTGCCGTTTTTACAAAATTTTGGCCGCCTTTGCGGCAGTATAATAGAATTGATTTGAAATTTTACTGGGACATTACTAACATCTAGGTGTAGCTGTTGCATTCCATTAGAAATTGTATTGCTATGGTTGGGTAACTATATATATATATATATATATATTCTGCAAAAAACATGTTTTTGTGATTTTTTTTTACCTTTCCCCCCACCCGCCCTCCCTGCAGAGGTAAAGGATATTAACCAATTGGTGTAATATTTTGCGAATTTATTCCTTATTACCAATGGAAACTTTCCCGCACTATTGTGTTTTGATTATATAATTTTTGCTTTTTTCGACCCACACGCATGGAATATTTTGAAAATTGACATTATTCGGAAATTTTCATTTTGAGAAAACCAACTTGTTAGAACTATTAATATTTCAATATTAATGAACTTTAAATACTATATAATAAATGAATATTACTTATATTATGTATGCGTACAGTAAAATTTTAATAATAAATGTGTAAAAAAACCCACCTTGTTGATCAAAAACTAAAAATGCTCAATGCACATTTCTTTCAAATATAAAAAGGTATTTTTGTTTATACCTGTCACACCTTAGAACAAGACTTTGTTGAAATTGTACACATAAATTAAAAATATAAATCCTAATAAGTAAAGCGTTTCTTAAAATCTGTTCTAAAGTACCATTAGCTATATATTTCATTTTTGCATGACTAAAACAGTCCTGCACCATAGGTCACACCTTCACTCTTTTCATTTTTTGCATTTAGTGCTAATTTTTTAAATTTCTTTTGAACTGCAGGTTTCTGATAAGATTCTAAGGATCTTTTTATACATAACTTTCAACGATTCCATGCATCCAAAATTAAACTCGCTAACAGCTGTTGTTACAGCAAGCTCCAACCGCTTTTTTGAAACAAACACTTCTTTGGGGCACTTTTGCCAAATACAGCTGTGCAATGTTTCATTTGAATTCTGTGTTTTTGCGGAAACACAAGGCTTGAGAATTTCATCAGATGCTAATCTTTGATATACAGGTAATATGTTTCCAACAACATTTTCTGATAAGCAAGTTTTCATTAATGCATGACTTTTGGGTTGCTCATTGCAAGCAATCGCACGCTGATAAAAACACCATGATTTGGTTCCAACTGGACATTTATTATGAATTGGTTTCTTGTCTGAAGACATGCAATGGTACAATGTTGCGAAAATAGATGATTTCATTTTTTCAATGTCTGGAGCATTGTCCTTTATGGCCTTTCGATAAAAGTTTTGTAATTTTAAGATGGTGTCTTCTTTCAAATTGACACGTTTGCGTCCACCAATTGTGACCCCTTTTGTTCTTAATTCTTTTACTTTATTTCTTAGTGCCGTTCCTAATCTTTTTGAAATATGGTTTACACATTCTTCTTTTCTTATAAAAATACCTTAACCATAAACACAATTTTCATTAAGATGCTGATGTGTTTTAGCATCACCATCAGATAAAATTGTAGTATAGCGCATTTGATTATTTTCAACTGAGCGTTTCCAAATATTCAATGCTGCACTCATTTCCATGCTGCCTGATGAACCTTCAAAAAATTTTTGAAAGTAGGATTTGTGCCCTTGCATCCAAATTGCAAATTCTGCACTATTTTCCCCAAGATCTTTTGCAACAGAGGTACATTCAGGACAGTACTTTGATAAAATCTCATAGTCGAGAACCAGTCCAGTGATTACGTCAATGACAGAACCGATACCATACAAAGATATATGGCCTCTTTTCTGCCAAGTACCATCATAGGAGACGGTCAGATCTAAAATTGAATCATCACTGTCATCCAGTAAATTTTGTTCGATATATGTCTTTCGCACCATTTCTCGAGACAATTTCAAAATTTGTTTTTTCTTAGTCTCATTTTTCAAGGCTAAATCATCTAAACATTTGGAAAATGTTTTTTTTATCCATGCATGGCATGTTTAAAATCATGGAAAAAGTTTCAACTGCTGAGTGTCTTTTACCCATGCTTAAAAAAGCATGTACAATCTTTTGATTTATTTGGAATTTCCTTGTGCATTCTTCTCGTGCACTAGAAAATGTTTTCTTAATGAATGCCCACATTCAGAACAAATAAGTTCTAAATTTTTAGAAAAAAGCCATATGATTGTCCCACAACAACTCTCAAGCAGTTCACAGATGTACAAAAATCACATGAAAAGTTGCTAAGTAATGATGTCCACGCATTTTCATCAATAAGTGTATAATTCCCAGATTCAAAGTCAGTCTGTTCAGTTACATTGAAAGTATCATTATCTTCGATTTTGGAGCATTTTCGTTTCAAAGCATTTGCAACAGCAGCTTTCCTTCGCTTGTTCGGCTTTAGGCTTACGCCAACGTGAGCTAATACTATGCATTGCAAATATAAAACGTTACTCTGTATTATTACTTTGTTTCTTACAACTAATCAGCAAAAACTTTTTTTCAGAATTTGAGCTAAATTTCACTTCAAAAAGAGGACAAAAACAGCATATAATCAAAACAAAATAAATGTAAACACAACTCGGGAAGCAGTAAATGAAACTGTTGCCAATTACTACTCAAAAATAAAAACTAAAAGTTAATTAGGGAAGAAAATTCGGCTGAAAAATTCGTAAACAAAATACAAACACATTGTAAACAAAGATCAGCTGATCAGCGGGGCCCTTTATTTTTTTCTAAAATTATTAATAAAGTCAGTAAAAATCATGCGATTGCAAAAATTCGACCTGAATAAGGTAGCTTACGAATCGCTTCATGTTTTGGGGACAAAAAGTATTTTTTGAAATTTTGAAGGATTTTGGTCTATTTGAAGGTCCACCTTCGCCTTAAATATTTCAATAAATTAAATATGTTTTCCATCGTAGGGTTCGTATTCTTTTTTTTTTTGTTTGTTTGTTAATTTATAATTCAAAATGAATATTCCCTATGTTGTATGTAATTTAAATGTCGATAATAAAATGTATATTCATATTTGTTACTAAATCATTATACTTTTTTAAAGTGTACTTAAAGTTTTATCTCTAAATTTCAAAAGCAAAAAAAAACATGGATAAAAATAAGACAAAACATTAGAACAAAGGATAACCGAAAGGATTTTATTAAATTATTTTTATTAAAAATAAAAGTAAACTCTAATTTTCATCAAATAAAATAAATGACCGTCTAATAAACAAACCAGTAAGTAAGAAAGAGACGGATAATGTTTAATTAAGCTCTTTAAAATCACGCACTCTCAAGTGATTTGGACACATTCCAAATTAGCGGTACTATGTTTCTACGAAAAAAAAAAAAAAAACTTTTTTTCCTCTTATATCATAATACATATTTCTCTTTTATCATAACTGTTTAATGATAATTTGTAAAACTTTTAGTAAATAGAAAAAATGTACTAACTATTTGGATATATATATTAAAGGTTATTTATGCACAAATTAGCTTTGAAGTATTCAATTAATATAGCAGTAATAAAGACCAATTTCGTACTTAATAATATACTAATAAATTGCTTTAAACTAACACAAAAAAAATGTTTCTGGATCTAGTTTTCACTAAATTTCAAAATCAAATCTATCTATCTATATATATATATATATATATTAAAGTCGCTCTTGGTATATATGTATGTATGTATGTTCCTTATAAAATTCTACATTTTTTGACAGATGTACACGAAACTTGATGTACATACGATTTAAAAAACGAGTGAAATTACTGTCAACTTAAAAAAAAAATTATCAGACAATTCTTTACCACTTTTTTCAAAAATCTGCCATACTTTATCATTACAGAAATCTATTTTTTTTTTCAATTTCTAATGCAATTATTCTTTCTTGTTACCACACCCTAAAAAACAGCACAATAATTTGAAACAAATGGCAACACGATTATTTTCTTTTTATAAGCCAATAAAAATTCCGACTCATTCGCTATATTATTACATTTCTGAAATTAAACTCATTCTAAAAAAAAAATGCGCAATTTTTCTATATAAATAGAAAATGATAACTATAAGTGCATTAAAATGATGTAGTACCTTAATTTAAATTTTGACGTCACATTCTATTAAAGTTTTTCAATGAGATTTCAAACTGACTCTAAATAATCGTCCGATACATTTTATTCCTATTTCGGTTGTATGATATTGCTGTATCTAAATAGATATACGTTGTACTGCTAAGTATAACGTTTAGCTAAAGTATAGCCGTAGATAAATATAGCCATAGATAAAGTTTATACTGCTTTTATTGGTTTAGAAGCAGTGGTAACATTTTCTATGATTTTATATTAAAGAGAGAGTTAGTTATTTCCCTTTTCAAACAAAACTTCATGACTGGTGGTACGAGTAAAAGCTTATGGAAAATGACATAACTTTCATCTAATCATTGAGGATTTAATTTTATGAATGAAAATTTAAGTTTAAATTAAATCAATTGCAATCTATTGCGAATTCTGATACTCCATCTGTCATTAGGTGCTCTTTATTAGTAAGGTAAAAAAATTTTCATTCTTGAGACAAATTAAAAGAAAATTTTTGATTGAAAATTAATTTTAAGCCATACAAAATCATTTAATTGAGCTATAATTTTCATACAAATTCCGTTCAAAAATACATTCTTGTTCCAGTACGATTATATAAAATTAAAATGAAAGTGATTAAAATTAGAAGTGGTGTAAAAACAATAAAATCGAAAGTCAATCCGTTGCCACAATCCTAATACATTTCTAAAAGTAACTATTCTTTTTCGACCGTAGTACAATTACAATATTTTGTAGATGTCAGAGAAGTTCGTAGGAGAATTAGGACGTTGTCGTTAAAAAAGTTGTTATGAATAGCGAAATCTTTGGCGATTTCTTTTGTTATTAATCGTTGACCATATATCTAATTACGGATGTTCAGTTTTTAATAAACTTCAAAATGTTATTCGAATACCTAATTGATATTTTTCATATAAAAGTGATTTTGCTTTTTTTTCATAGTAAATATAAAGAATATCTTAAATGTGCAAAACTTATTAGAATTCTCAAACAAAAATTATGTTAACCCAAAACTATAACACTAGACAGTATGTTCTATAATCCCAAAAGGCCTTGCTTAATCTGAAAAGTACTGATATTCGTAAAATGCTCAAATGGTTGAATGTCATCAGAATTTACAAAGAAATTTATTTCTAAATAAGTAAGAGCTCTTCTTCACGCACTTAATAAAAGGAAATTTTTTATTTCAAATTTCCTGTGGGGATTTTAATAACCAATTTAGGGATTAAAATTAAGTGGTCCAAAAATAAACCACCAGCCTTCAAAAGGTTAAAGTAAAAAAAAAATGCTTTAATTTTTTTTCTTTACCCTCTTGCATCTTCCCTTTAGTATAAATTGAACAGCGCTTCAATTAAAAAAAATTGCATCCAAGATCGCGAAATTTCAGACCAACCTATTAAGAAATTAGTAGCAACTTTTTAAAATTTCTCTCTGTATTATCTCAAGAAACCCTGGCAACGCCGGGTGGTATTTCTCGTAAAATATATTGAGTAAAGTTAAACAAAAACATCAGAATAAAAGTTAACCGAAAGAAGCCAGTTAACCGAGCCAGTTAACCGAAAGAAGTTATTAATTTTTCTCAATGTAGAAGAAAAAAATCGTCATTAAATGAAATGAATGGCATTGAGTAATTCAAAAAACCAGTAAGTAAGAAAGCAACGGATATTGTCTAATTAAGCCCTTAAAAGATATACGCAGTCAAGTGATTTGAGTATTAAAAAGTCCTTCCGGCCTGTACCGGGAGGAAAATGTAGCTTTCCTATATCTTCGTTTTAAAATTTTAGCTAATGTTACACGAAAACAGCAAGTTAAAATGCAAAGAAAACGTTTACAAAAGATTCGTTAATACTGAATTTGAATAAGAAATTTGCCAAATTATTGAGCAATAATCAAATTGGCTTCATTTATGAAGACTTATTTTGGTCGCCAACTTTTTATATTTCGCCAAATGTCGCCAATTTTGGCGAGAATTTGGCGCTAACGGATATGAATATATAGTTTTATGCGTATGATTGGGAAAATTATTACAACAATGAAAGAAAATAATTTGCGAGTAATCGCGTTAATGTGCTGTTTTGTTTCAAAATGTCTCCACCCTAGAATTTCCAACTGCTCTATCTCAGCCATTTTTTAAGATAGGGGTAAACCAAAAAATTCTCTGGAATCCTTGTATCAAGGACTAACACGTAATTAAAAAATTTGAATTTTTAACTTTTTTGCATATTTATTTTAGTTTTAAATTTTTAAATGGCAGCCATCTTGAAACAAAATGGCGGACCAAGCTGGCGAACGAACTCGGTCGAGACGTTGGTGAGCTTAATACACACAATTAGTTTCATCAAAATTGATTTATAAATGCGAGCGTTATCGTATGACATAAGTCAGATATATATATATATATATATCAACATTTGAACGGAGGGTGGTTTTTGGGGTTTGGGATCATGATCGCTGAAAATATATCGAAATTTTCCGGAACTGCTTTCCTCCGAACGGCTGCAATAGGTAGCTTTATACTTGTTTATATTGAAAGCTACCTAAAAAATAAGCTGCATTATCATTCTATGATAAAAATTTCCATTTTATCTAACAGAATATTTTTTTTTATCAATTTATGGGAATTCTTTTAAAACATGTCAATACATGTCATATGCATTACATAGCGTATATTTTATAATATATTTTATTCAAATGAAATAATCTTTAAAAAATATATATGCAATTAATGTTTCAGTAATAAAATCTATTTTCATATTTGTTAACATGTCAATAAGTTATTTAAAATTAAAAATTAACAAGAACAAAAAATCATGCCTTAAGCATAGATTATGTAACACTTTCCAACGATTCCAAATTAATTTTACAAATCATTACCGTTTAATAAGCTGAAAGGTAACATCTAAGTAAACAATTTGGAAAACGCATAACATATTTAAAAACGTAATTTCAGGAATTTCCAACATATAGTTTCAACATATACAATATTAGGAAAAATATCCCAATACTTTTATTCAGACCTGTATATTATCTATAGATTTGTATATATACTACATAGGATGCTAAATTTTAGTTTAGTTAGAAATCGCGTAGCACAGTTTAAAATTCTACTTCCGCAGTTTCTGTCAATAAACGGAAATGTGTTCTCGAAATTTTGTGCTGCCCTGTATATGAAATACAGAAATTTACACACCAAGTAATAGCCAAAAAGTGAGTTAAATTTAAAATCGCGTTCAGCAACTTAAAACGCACTTTCAGGAATTATTGTTAACAGACAGTAGGAATTATTTCGTGTGTCCCTGTAAATGAACAGCTATACACACAATATTCTGCAGTAAGCCTCTTGTAATGCACCTTAGTGATATATATAAAATTCAATGTGTTTAAAATAGTGAAACATTTTTTAATTAAAACGCAAACGATTTTTCTCCATAGACGTAATGTAACGGAATTCTTTTGACTGTCAATGTAAAGTAACTATAAGTGCTATGCACACCCTATTCCATATTAAGCTTCTTGTAATGTACCTTAGTGATATATATATATCAATTACAATGTGTTTGAAATTGTGTAACATCATTAAAATAAACCGCAAATGATTTTTCCCCATAGACCGTAATGTAACGGAATCTTTTCAGTATCGCTGTAAAAAAAAACTATAAGTACTACACACTTCAGTTGAAATAGGGATCATGCTATAGATAACGACAATAACACATAAAAATTGCAGGGCAATCCGAGCATATTTACGGGAATTAGAGCACGGACAGTTGGCCAGACGGCCAGATAAACCGAAGTCATAAACACTTTTCAACTTGGTTGGAAAGTGTTAAAAAGAATGCATTTTGAAAAGCTTTAAAGTAAAAAGCTTCTGAAGTTCTTTATCTTTATACTTTAAAGGGAAAAAAGTACTGCTTAAAAAGAAAGCATAACATCAGAACTAAGACTAATCAAAATGACCTTATTAATTTTATCTCCACTAAGAAGGCAAATATTTCAATTCTTCATTCATAAAATGAATGACAGTGAATTAAAAAAAATCTGTAAGCAAAAAATCGTTATTTTATTCAAATGAAGTAATCTTTTGAAAAATAGATGCAATTAATAATTGCGTAATAACATCTATTTTCCTCTTTGTTAACATGTCAATAAGTTAGTTAAAATAAAAAATAAAAATAATGCATTTTGAAAAGCCTTAAAGTAAAAAGCTTTTGAAGTTCTTTATCTTTATGCTTTAAAGGGAAAGAAAGTACTACTTAAAAATAAAGCATAAAATCAGAACTAAGTCTAACCGAAATCACCTTATTAATTTTATCTCCACAAAGAAGGCAAACATTTCAATTCTTCATTCATAAAATGAGTGACAGTGAGTAATAAAAAAACTCGTAAGCAAAAAAATCGTCGGATAAAGTTTAAAAAACGCTCCTTAAAAATAAAGACTTCCAAGTAATTTGGGCATGTTTCAAATAAGCGGTATTATCATTCTATGAGAATATTTTTTTTTCTTTTATGATAAAATAAAAATAATTTTTCTATTATCACTTTTAACGATTTTTTTTTTATTTCGGAAAAAAACCCTGTATATTAGGGTATATCTATTAAATTCTTTTATTCACATGTAAGTTAATCGTGAAATATGCATTTAATATTTCGATATAAAAGGCTGGTTACTAATTTGTTAATAAATTAAAAAAATGTTTTATTGTAAGAGTTTAAATTTATGTTTCGTGAACTTTTAATTTTTATTTTCTGTAATAATAAAAATATTTGTCTCTGTATCAGTTTGTATGTATGTCTGTTCGTCATTTTTTGAAAAGACCGGCAAGCATAACTACAGGTTTTGGCAAGAAGATACCTGTATGTCTGACGTTAGGCACCTCGAAGGAAGATTTTAGATTTTTTGATTAGATGTTTTTAAGCTTAATTTTGGCCCTCTGCGATTTTTTTATTTTTAATTCTTTAGGGTATTTTTAGCGTTTATCGTGTTTCGCGGGGATTTTTTCAAAAATTTTATCTTAACTAAAAAGAACTCTTCGGTAAATTTAGTTGTTGTTCAAATTAAGTTGGAAGAATTTCAAATCAGTCCCTATATCAACGTTATCGTTTAAGTCAAAATTTTCAAAATTTAATCTGTATCGAAATAAAAAGTTGCATTATTTCAAGGCTCCTGTGATACGAGAGCACCTGTAATACCCAGCACGCGTGCACGCTGTCAAAGGCAGTGGGGGCCCCATCCCCCGGTTCCTTTAATTTGAATTTAGTTTGGGCAACACCGATCGCCAAAGCGGTAATGAATAAAAATAGAAAAGAACACAGGTAAAAAATTGTTACTGAAAGGATGTTATATATTTGGTAAGAAATGGACAGATAATATTTAATTAATTTGTAAAGAATATATGCCATCAAGTGAACGAAGCAGTTCTTAAATGTTTTTTATTAACTTTAGTCGTTAAAAATGTCTTCGTCTTTTATCTCAAGTTAAAATTAACAATAGATTTTTTTATTCTTTTTAAAGAATTTTTTAGAAACATTTAATTGAATACAATATACCTAGGGGCAAATTTAGTCTAATATTGGAAATATATTGGTCAATATTGTTAATATCGTTATTTTGTCCCAACATTGGCTGTTTATTTTATAGAATTAGTTTTCAATTTCATTGAAATTATTTCCAACGTAAAAGGAATACTTTTGCAATTTTGGTTTTTCATTGCAAATAGTTGCAATTTAAATCAATATTTTTGTATTAGTAGCATTTCACGAAGTGATTTTTTTTATCGAATGATTTCCGATGCGTGCAACATTAGCATAATACATTGGCCCAATGAGAATAATATAGTAAACATTGGCTTCACACAAGGTTGGATTACATTATTTCTGTTAAATTTCCATTCAGATGCAAGGTCGTTCCCAATTATATAAAAACGGAAATGTATCTAGCATGAAATATATAATTAAAAGAAAAGTTATAAGTAAACTTTCCCGTTTTTAGAGTTCCATACTTAAAAACTAAAAACGGAACCATTATAAAATCACTCGTGTGTCTGTCTGTCTGTCTGTCAAAGCCGTTTTACTCGTAAAATATGGAACGTGGAAAGTTCATTCTTGGGAGAGTTATAAAGGCTGTTGACTCTCATATTTATAGATTATTAGCGATTCACAAATATTTTTAGAAACAAAATAGGGGGGGGGGGTAATTAAGTTATTTGAAAAAAATCTTTTTGTATATCGTGTGGAGTATGATTCGAAAGACCTCTTAACACCGAACCCAAAAATATATTTATTTTAATTTTAGGTATTCAGAGATATCGTTGAAAATATTCTACAAAAATATATACACGCTTCTCCTATTTCCGAATCTACTGAAACTAAAATAAAAAAAAATACTTGTAGAAGGAGTTTATTTAAACCTCGCAAGAAAACTATAGTGATTATCCTAAGTCACATAGTTTTTGAGAAAATCGTATTTTACCGTTACGCACAAACTTTACTTTGCGGGCGTACAGCGGAGGAATTTAGAGGAACTCGAGGTAACTATATCGACGCGAAATTCTCCAAGGATTGTTGATAATGAATTTCGAGAGAATTTGTCGGTAATTAGCCGAGGTATTAATTAATACCTTATTTAGAAAAACGCGGCAAAGACCAAGGTGACGTTGCAACTTTGCGACCTCCCTTTGAAACGCGCTTGATAAAGTGCCAAGTTTAAACTTTGTACAAAGTCTTTGATTTAGGTAAGGCGAATCTTAGTAATGTATAGTCAACGTTTTTTATTCCAATTGAATTCAATTATTGAAGGCAATTATTTAAACATAATTTATACAATAATCTCAAGACATTAAAAGTCATTAAAAGGCTTTTTTCAAAATCATTAAAAGTCATTAAAAGGCGTATAACTCAATATGTAATTCCCTTATAATGAAAATAAAGTTTCGATTACAAATCAATTGAATAATGATGCTTTCATGTTTATCATGTTGCTTATGTATGTTGATGTTTAAAAATGAGTCAGAAAGTTTCGCGTTTTCTTTTTGTTAAATCGTCTGAAAATTGTCTACTTTTACGTGATTCACAGATAACTTCTCATGAGCAAGTCTGCGATCTTTTCCCGTAGCGTGGTTGGCAACCAGCCAAATTTAAACTTTGTACAAAGTGTTTATTTTTTAGAAGAAGTTTTAATCGTTTTTCATTCCAATAGAATTCAATTACGGCATGTTGTATTGTTTTACGTATACTAGTATATTTTCTTTGAACAGTTCTGGCGCTTTGTTTAACCCTCTACTTTTTATATCAAGATTTTTTTTTTTAATGTCTTACCTTCTACCATATTCCTATCTTAGACATTACTCGGCATTTCGAGGTATGCCAAAATTTTATTATCTCAGGTAGTGTCAATGTAAACTTCAGAAACAAACTAGAAATGAACTGTCGAAATATATTTTAACCCTTGTCTCAGTCCATTAATGCAAGAATCTACCACCAGGGAAAACACAATTATTGACAATGTATTCACCAACATTCCCGTGCACTGTGGTGTTATTCATACATTGCTTAGTCGTCATAAATAGATTAGGATAATGTTTTAAAAATGTCGTACAGCATACTGACTATTTATGCTTCATATCTTTCTGAATGTACATTATATCCATCTATACTTTGCTCACGTATACAGCTACATACACCCAACCGTACTTTGTATAGTGTTTTACATAGTCAATATATAGTCATATTATCTTTTTAAAAACGATTTTTGTAATATTGCAGTTACTAATTAATAAATTTATTGTACGGAACCCTTTGAGCGCGATTAATACTCGCACTTAACCAATTTATTTATTTTATTCAAAACTAAAATCTCTTTTATCTAAAGCCAATGCACCTAAGTGTTATGATGAGCCATCGCCTTGAGTATTGTTACTGATTGCATCTTAAAGATTGATTGCTATGCGATTAAAGATGCTTTCATGGGCAAAAATCGATTTTAGTTTCAACGCATTGACAATGAATCAGTGGATTGACAGAAACCCTACAAATGCTTTGTTGACGATGGTTTGTTCAGGCTTCTTGACAGCAACAACGTATTTGCAATAGCTCTGATAAAGTTTTCAAACCTTCATGGCAACAACGTTTTGTGCTAACTTCTTTGCAAACAAATCTTGCGAACTATTTAAAAAAAAAATAATATTTAAATTGAAACCCGCGTGCTTTTCAACGACTAGTTTATAGCATTTATAATATTTTAAAGCATGTGAAAAATATAAAATGGAACTCGCGCATGTTTTAAAGACCACATTTAACGTTACATTTATGACACTTATGATTTATAATTGTTCCTCAATGACACGATTTGTGTCAGATTTATTTTTATGCGAACATGTTGCTCATGGCGGTTATCAATATGCTGAATATGATGGACAAGGCCAAAATAGTTTAGGAGGACTAGCGTCACACAGAAAAATGTAATGGACGCGCAAAGAAATTAGCTTACTTTGCTCGCTCATCTCTAAGAATTTAAATCTAGGAATATTTGAAAATCCCTTTGAAACAAAATCAGTACGAGTTATATTTTACGATCATATGTTGGGAGTTATAAACTATTGTACTGTTAATTAGCTTTCTGTTTCGTTATATAAAATTTGGTTATATTTGTGCGAATGGTGTAGCAAAAGACAAGAAAAACGACTATGTCAAAAAGTAGTTGTCAAAGCGTGAATCCTTTATGCCTGCAGAGAGAGATTGTACAACCTTTATTAATCAACTCAGACAATATTTTTCTACTCCTATTTGTATAAGGATTACGATTTTTCAAAAACTGCTTAAAAAAACAAAAGTCCTGATTTCATTATTTAAAGGAAAATTTCCCCGATCTAAGTGATTTTAATATCAAGGAAAGATTCTTTTAGACACCCAACTCTGATTAAAGACAGATAATTAAAAGATCTATTAAACTAAGTTGAAAGTTCAGCATGGTGTTCATGGAAAACGTTTACTCAAATGTATTTTAGGAAATCATAAAGAACAAACTAAAGTGAGATCGGGAATCAACTGCTAGAGTTATACAAAGATATGGGTTAAAACCCATATCTTTATTTTAAAACCCATATCTTTATGGGTTAAAGATATGGGCTGAAACTATTCATGTCTTGGACTTTCACTTGGATTTATTCCCTTACAATCTTGGTGCCGTCCATGACGCACAGGAAAAAGAAAGAAAAAAAAAGGAGAAGTTAAATAAAAGAGGTATCGAAGGCCATAGAGTGCAAGAACGCGTGCTTGGACTTTCATTTGGATTTATTGCCTTACAATCTTGGTGCCGTCCATGACGCACGGGACAAAGGAAGAAAATAAAAAAGGAGTTAAATAAAAGAGGTATCGAATGCCGTAGAGTGCAAGAACGCTTGCTGATTACTGTTGGGGATTGCAGAGGGCTATTCAATATGCCAAACATAAAAGAAAAACAAATGTTAACATTTTATGCAAGTTGATTAATGTTATTTCACAGTTATTCTAGGTCGCGCAAAAAGAAAAAAAAACTATAAGTGATGGGAAAATAGTATTTTCACATTATAATTCATTATGAAAAAGTATATTTGGATAATGTATCTCATCTCGTGTGCCAGTAATGTAAAATTTTGTTCCCTATTGTTATTTAATTCTTAGGAAAAAAACAGTACTTCATATAGTAACTTTAGCAATCAAAATTAGACTTATATTTTTAATCGATATACATTTTTTCTGTTAATTAAACTAATAAAAAAAGTTATTTCTTAGCTGTATTAGAAAAGATATATAATACGATATTGCAATAAAAATCTGATTTGAAATTTCAGAAACTTATATTTAGAAACCTACTATTCTTACATAACCGAAATTACGGTATCATAAAATGTAATGGAAAGAACACTTTAATTCGTTTTCATATGTTTTATATATTTTTATTAAAGATTTATGAATAAATAACTAATATAATAAAACGTACAAATTTAATTTTTGAATTTTTTTAAAATAACTATTTACATTGTAGCTTTATTGACAATGCTTAGATAAAACAAAGTAGATGAAAAAAACTTCTAGAATAAAAATAGATAGAATAAAAATATATTTACACCAACCATATTTAACTGGGCTTTTAAAAAACGTTTGTTGCGTTTGCTCTTGGGATTGAGAAACTTGATTATTAGAAGTAATTTTTTGTACCTCTAGGCTTTTCTTAATGACATTAAACTATTCTTTGTGTTTACTTTGAAGAGTAAAGAAAAATTACTACAGTGAGGCATTCACGAGAAAAGAAAAAGTTTTTATAATATTGTAACATGTTTAATAGAATTATTGTTAAATGCATAGTTTTGTAAGAAAAACGCTGCATTGCGTTTTAGAGATTGAGAGAGATTTTAAGTATATATATGTAAGTTTGGCGCTATAGTGTGAAAGGGGGAAAACAATAAGTGTTTCTTTTACATATTTTAATACATTTATGTTTTATTTTGAAAAATACATTATGTGATTTTTAAAATGTATTCGAAAATCCGATAAAATTATGTATTATCATTGTTGTTTAATTATATCATAGCATGGATCCGCTTTCAGTATCATATTTGAAAATTATTGCGCAATGCTATTAATACTTATTGCACATTTTGATAAGCACACTATGTTCCTATTAAAGCATGGCTTAAGGTAAATCAAATGATATTTTTATTATCCCTCAGTACATTATAAAAAATATGTATGCTTCAGCATGCAAGTTTATTATAATGTAGATCCTAAAGTAACTGAAAAAATGTCAATAACTGGAGTTGTACAGACATTAGTATAATTCGGTTTTGACAGAAATGCAGAATATCATGGTGATTTTTTAATACGAATAAAAATAGTTCCACGCTGAGAAAATAGTTCAATTTGACACCAACAAGTAAAATTTTAACTGTGTGGAAGTATTGCATATTCTCTACGAACAGTTCTTAACTCAAAGACGATTACAAATGTGATTGGCGGATGCAGTTAACAATAATGACCATCAAATGTAGGCAGACAACATATAACCTAATTTCTGCTATGAGGTCTGTAATAAGTTGGTTTAGATAGCGTCCATCCTGGAGAAGAACCTCGATTACTGAAGACAGCTAACTAGCGAGCGTGAGAATTCAAAGAGGGAGCAGAAGTAGGCGTCCAAACGGTTTTAAGCCCTCTTCTTATTTTGCGAAAGATTCAACTCTAACAATCAGCGCAAAGTAACCATTCTTGCAATAAAGATTTCCATTATTAAATGTATTTCATGAATCTGTGTACATTTCTGTGAAAAAAAAACATCACGATACACTCTGTAGTCTAAACACTTCGAATTATCCATTTTTTTACCTTTGCGTTTATTTTCGGTGAGTTGGTGGTGTTGCTACGACCGATTATATTCACGAGCGGTTTAATCTGAGGAAAGAAATGTCCTCTATGTGGTCTTTCTAAGTAAACCTAACCTGTATTTATGCAGAGTTTAGAAGAAAACCACAGAAAACTCCAAATGGTTAGGTCAACGAGCATAACATCGAGACGCCCGTCTATCAGCTTTGTAAGTGGAACTTGTCAGACATTGGTGGGGCGCATTTACTTTTGAATCCTTCGTTACACATGCTTTTGTTTTACTTTTTAATGCATATTTTGTATTGTATTGGTGCATAGACGGCTGATTTTCACATTTCAAAATATTACATGAAATATTTGTAATTTGTTCAACAATTTTAAACGTACTTAGTAATTTACCTGATTGCTTGCCCTTTCGTCTGAACTTTGCTACTGAATTGTTATGTTTTAATGAGTTAAGATGTTATTTCACTACAGCATGTTCCAAATTGAAAATTCTGTGTGTGGATTTTGTCGTTCGTTTATACGAGCACGAAATGAATATAGACAAATTATTTCTGTTTTAAAATTTGAAAGTGCGTTTTAAAAGCTTAGAACTATTTTAAACTTAACGAAATTCTTACATTTCATGGAGATTTACAAATACATGTTTTTTATATCGCAAATGCATAAGATTTATTGTCCATTTACGGGTTTTGTAACACCTATAATCCAAGGCATGGGATATTGACAAAATAATCAAGCAGTTATAAAAATATCCACTGACGTATAATTCTTAATAAAATATTTTTTTTTAATTTAAAATACATATAAGTAATATTTAGTACTTAATAATTAATTATTCCAAAATTTTTTGGACGGAAATTGACCAACCTGAAAAAGTATGAGATTTTAAAAAAATGGCTTCCAAGAGACTGAACTTTACAATGCGTTTTTTTAGTCTTAAAAAGTAACAAAAAAATTATATTTTTAATTCAAGGCCGTTACTTAATCTTTAAGAGCTCGGTCTTTTTGCGTGTCAGCATGCTATTTTATTTATAATACTCAGTTAATTACTTTTCTCTTATAAAATATTTAAAAAAAAAGTTAATCTGTGTAAGATGAATTAAAGAAAAAGTCGTTATTCAAAATCAGCTCTAAATAATTCGAAGTTAAAGAATAGAAAAAAACATAATAAAAAATCCTTTATATTAATAAAATTTCCCTTTATTTTATGTTTTTTCTTTAAATGAAAATGTTTTATAAATTTCCTTTCCTATGAGTTTTTATGAAACGTTAGAACTTCAGTACATTAAAACGTTAGTATTTATTATTGCAGTAGAATTATCGGTTAAAGAGTTCAAAAATATTCAGTTAGTTTGCAGCTTTTCATAGCTTAACATTGTCTACTCATACAATTTATCGAATCTCTTTATCTACATTATTCCTGTAAACAAATGATAGATAACATCAGTATTATCTGCAAAAATTAAGGAGAAAGGTGTTTAAAAAGGCAGTTTGTAAATAATCTTTTAATACGTAAATGACTAAGAATAGTCAATTATATCTACGTGATCCATTAAATTAGGAATAACATATTTAACCTGCAGGAAACCTTGTGGAGGATATCACTATATATACGACTAATACAAGCAATCTAATAAATCTAAATAAGAAGGACAATGTGATAAAGTGTATTGCACCATTTAGATTACAATTATTAGACGTTTGAGATAAAGTTGATTTGTTCAATTCTCATTTTGTATAGCATAAAATTAATTGCTTTATGCGCGTTTAAATATATTTTTTTTATTGTATAGTAACCAATATTCTAAAAATATTTTAATGATATTCAAAAAATAAATTTCTTAATATGTTGGCACAAATAAAATTGCCCTCGCATTATTTATAGCAAAACCGAAATAGTTATATGTATTGCAGAGATGGTTTCATGTTTTTTTTTTTTTTTTTTTTTTTTTTTTTTTTTTTTTTTTTTTTATTACGAATGAAAATAAATGATATTGCAGAAATGCAGACATAACTAATTATAAAATATTAAACAATAAAATGACAAGTATAATTTCAATAACATGAAAATTATTCTGCTTGTTTCATATTCAGCATAACATGAGTTTAAAAATAACAACTTTAATCTTATTAGCATTATAGTTGTAAATTATTACTGACAGATTCCACACAGTTACATTTTATGCTAATAAAATATTGTTTGTCAAATTGCTCTTGTTTCTGTTTTTAAGAACATAATTCTACTAAATTCTATTCTTATTGTATCATCAAAAAGTGTATGAAATTAGGCATAGAATTGAACCAAATTTCATATATATGTTTTTGGCTATGTCAAACAACTCGCGGTTGAATTTGGGGATATTCCACCGGAAGGGTTCCCTATGATAGCGTTTATGTGCCATTTTTATTATTATATCATGAAAAGTTTACGATGTTATGCATAGTTGAACCAAACTTCATATATATCACTTTGACTATGGACGACTAGAACGAGTTGAAAATGGTAATAATCCCCCGAAAAGTGTTGCTGTGGTAGCTATTTTTGAGCAATTTTTGTTTGTTTTGGTTGGGCAGTTTAGGTTAACAAATTACGAATATTTTTCAACATAATTTGATATTTATTTTTAATATCATAGCCCGAGCTTTGAATAACATTTTGGAAAAATTCGGTCTGAAGATGGCGCCGTGATAGAAAATTTTGAAGTATTGACATGTATGAGTTAGAAGAAAGTTTTGCGATAAGCGCATGCGACTACTTAGAATTAAAAAAATCATGCAGATCCATTGGGAAAGGTTTTTTATTGCAATTGGGAACTAAACACATGAGCAACAGGAAACTGGAAAATAGTGAAAAGTTAGTAAATGCCTTTAAAAACTATGTATTTATTTTTAGAAGTTCACTTGCACCAAAAATAGAGTTAGAATCTATTGTTCTATTAAATATCATATGAAAAGTGCTCATCTTATGACAGAATATCTAGATCAGGCTATTGCATAAAACAATAATTCTACCATTACTAAAATATAATACATAAGCAACAGGAAACCCTAACAAAACTTAAACATAAATTAAAAATTAAGCAGTTTTTTCTCATTTAGCATTTAATAGAAAATACTAAATATTACAAATATAAATATAAAGAACATATGAAATTACGAAAAATAACAGAAATATATATATTATCTTGCCAATGTTGTACCATGATTGCTCTATTATTCACTCGAAATCTGCACTAGACATCTGTTTTTAAAATAATTTCTTAGTTCTTACCTTGCTAAATTACTAATATACTTATTTTGCTTCTCTTTTCTTTTTTATGCATATCATTTATTTTTGTTTACTATATGTTTCTTTAGTATAGGGGAAGGTGGCCTAAAATGTTCCCCTTAAGTGAAAAACTTGTATAAAATAACGTAACTGTTTAAATAAAACTTTGGCCCTTTGCCAGTATTTTTTACACTATATTTTGCATTTTAAACATATTTTAATAATATTTTAAACCCGAATTGAGTAATGAAAAAAATAGATTTTTTTAAAAGTGTCCAAAGGATCATTATACCCTCACCAAAGGGCAAAATGATCCTTCATTTAAAAATAATTTGAAATTGTTTTTTATCAACAAAATGAAAGCTATAAAAGTAATTATGACAATACATAAGTGTAATTCAAATCTAAAATCATACTCCATTAAGTAAACCAAGTCATATTTCTGTACATGAAACACTGTATGTCTAAATAAAAATGAAAGCCAATGCTTAACTTATAACAGATGTTATCAAACCCAATTTTTCAAAGAAATTTTATTCTGACGCGTAATACTGCGATTGTTTGAATACCGCCATTGCTTTTTCTTTATTTATCTCAACTAGTTTATGTGTTACCCTGTAGATAGCGCGACCGGTCAGGAAGAAAACATATGTGGATCGTTTTGTTCGTTAGATCATTTTAGGCCACCTTCCCCAACTCTGATACATTCGCAACAATTATTCATGTATATTTACTACATGCAGTACATTTATTTATCCTTTTACACTTTTCCCACCATAAATTTTTCTCATAATTTATATTCTATTTTTATTTTTCTAAGATTCTTATTTACATGTGTTATGTATTTTATTAGTAGCATGTGTCTTAGATTAGATTTTCTCAACCAAATTAGTTTTATTATTCACTTCTATTAGTAGCATTCGTCTCAATTTATATATTGTTAAGAATCATTTTTTAGCTGCATATGTCTTAGATGAGGCATTTCTATGTATACCTTATATACATGCTGTGCTTTATAATATTATATTATTTTATATATATTAAACTATTTAAGTTCTGGAGTTGTACTCTTATCTATTTAGCATGTAATATACAAATAAACAACAATAATAAAAGATTTATTTATATAATTTAGATTTTAACTGATAATGTTACCTTATATGTTTATAGTCTAGATCTCCTCTTGCTATATTATTTGTTTTATATTTTTATATCTAGTTTATTTTATGTTTTATTTTTCACCCTGGTAGTTCTTATTACATTATTAGCGACTGGTAATTTATACTCTGTTATATCGCAGCGTAATGCCCGGTAGATCGTTAATTTTAAGGGTTGCTCATGGCTCGCTATCCCACTACCTATTCCCTTCTCCTTCATCACATCATCAGTTTAGCAAATGCTTTCACGTTGTTTCACCTGCCCTCATGCAGAGTAGTAACAAATATTTAATAATTATTTCCACATTAATTTTTTCAAAGCTTTCTACATAATATATCGTATTAAATGCAATTCCTGCAGTATGCAATACATGGGTCAAGCTGGTCGACCCCTTAATAAACATTAATTTCAATTGTTCAGAATGTTTCCATCATCAAAAATTATAAAAGCTCTCGCACACCTCATAACTGTAATATTGAGTACAAACTCTCCAAGTTGCATAGATGGAATAATATTACTGTTATAATCCTAACGTCCAAAACGAATACCCTGATCTTTTTTTTTTAGAGTCCACCTACATTAAACTCATTAACAAACTCTATCCATATGGATAAATTCAAATTATTAAAGAAAAACCTCACCTAGTTCTACATTATCACAAAATCTCAATTGTAATTCAGTTTACTCATCACTTAATCATAACTTATACAAACAAACTACACTTACGAAAATAAGTTGCTTCATAAACATCTAAAAACGTATCTAATAAATAAACTAATTTTGACCTCAAAACGCTGGAACATTCTCTTCGCAATAACTATAAACGAATGAGTCTTCGTAAATTTCTTTTTGAAATTCTAAACCTACACATCAATCAGCATTTGAAAGCAATCTCTTCCAGCACATTAAAGTCTCATTTTAGACATACATTTTTCTATTTACTCTACTTTTGACGTACTGTCCTCAATATTAACACTAAAAAACCTAAAGAGCCTAAATAAAAGTTATTCACATTTAATTATTATTTTTATCAACGCAGTACTTAATAATTTAAAACTTAATCATATTTTTCAAATGAACAATATAAATTTACACTTAATATATTAATTCTTAAAATTACATTTAAATACCCTATTTGTCTAGGTCATACAATTTTCAGTTATAGCAAATTCTCAAAAAATTTCAAATAGATTGAAGAGGGATGTTAGCAACATATATAAATAAATCATATCCGTTACGAAAACATAGTCTCCACATTCTTTGAATCAAATTTTGTATGTAACATATGTATGTCCTAATACCTATATACAATGTGTCCCTAAAGTATCTATGCATTCTCCAGAAATAGTTCTAGATCCAATTTTTTGTAGGTAATCTGATAATATACAATAAACCTAAAAAAGAATAGCTATTGTTTGTGTTCGTGAGTGGGGATTCACATATGAAAAGGGTTAAGAAGACATAAATTGTAAATTCTGAAAATCACCCTTACCATGCAGCTACTAAACACTTGGTAAACAAAATCTAGAAAACTAGTAGAGTTAAATATGAATTTTGCTTAGGCAGACCTCTTGAAATTATAAAAGAGTTTCAAAAGAGTACAAGAAGTGGTTACGCGTAACCGCATGCTATCTATCCAGAGGCTTAACCGGAATCTCACTATTCCGAAATCTACTGATTGGAAAACTCCAAGTTCTCAGTTAAATCAACTAATCCACTACATACAAACTGTGCATAAC
Source organism: Maratus michaelseni (assembly GCA_963931845.1). Lineage (NCBI taxonomy): Eukaryota > Metazoa > Arthropoda > Arachnida > Araneae > Salticidae > Maratus > Maratus michaelseni. The sequence goes on from OZ007588.1 coordinate 432,943,581, forward strand.
CGTGAAGCTGAAGATATTTTAGATTGGCAAGTTGTATGTTACCACTTGCAGGATAGTATTTAAAAGGAGAATTTAATGTGGGTGTAGTCGTCCTGCACCTTTGTATACGGTGATCAATGTAGACGAGAACAAAAAATGGTTAGTGTTTCTCCTTTTGATAGTATTCTATCAGATCCCCTGCAAACAATTACCTGCCTTTATTTATATAGATTAAAATAATATATAAAAAATACATTCAATAATGGGATATTAAAAACGTTACCTGTTTAATGAAATTATTTGGACTTTATGAAGAAATAGTAATATGTGACTTTTTCCATTTCTCTTTAGGAAAAAGATTGTTTCGTTTCATTTTGCATCATAAAGTAACTAGCGTCTACTTCCTATTTCACGAGTATAGCCTAAAGCTTTCCAATAGTATTAAAAATTACTCTACAAATGTTCCTACAAAATAGACAAGAGTAAATAATGGTAAAAAGTCTCCCATATCTTACAGTAGGACCCTTTTGGCGTACTCGTTGGGCACGTCACTAGAATGATTAGCCAAATTTATTTAAAACCATATTAAAACGTTAATGCTGAGGAGCCTGGAAACCCACGTAACGATAATTAACTTAACTAACAAGCCCTTAACAAACGAAAGGGAAACGATATGTCCATTAACTCCTAAAATACATGAATAAGCTGCAATAAAATGGCTACTCTAATCGTATTCAAGAGAATTGCTACGCAGAAGATCACCAAATGCACTAAAAACACTCTAAGTAACAGCACTTTGAAAGATGTCAATGTCACTAAATAGATGGAATGCCGTAAACTCCAGAATGACTTTATTCGAAGTACTAAGAATAACACCCTACAAAAATGACAAAAGCATGCTTCTAGACTGCATAAATCGAAATATGTGCTTAATCTACGTCAACCATCATGCTAAAAAGCACGAGGCTTTATTAACGCTCCGGCAGCTATCTTGTAGATATATGAGGACGACATTCGGTAAAACTTGATCGATCCAATGACAACCAGCGTATTTATACACAGCAGTCGACCACAGCAACTTAATTACCATATAACAATGTAGAGCATCCACGACGATCATATTCAGTTAGATTCGATCAGACTTGCGAAAGTACGAGAAATGACATATCGATGGCACTTTCATGAGTGTTAGAAGTCGGACAATACGTTCACACAAAAACTAGACTATACTAAACTTATGAAGGAGTAGCTAAGAACAATGCTGCAGCCTATGAATAACACAATCACGATCACATGTAAAAAATTACATTCCTCCCTTTATAAAACCGGATGTTAGTTCAATAAATTCTGGATAACTTAAATTAAAAAAATATAGTATCCTACTGTGAAATTTTATAAAATAACTAAGTAAATAAGTGAGATGCGAATAAATCACAAGTGCTTGCTATTTGGGTACAAAACATTTAATACAGATATAAAAAGGTAAACATTAAAATCCTCGACAGTTTCATCAGTGATCATCATCAGGAATGTAAATGAACAGCTGGATCACATTGTCAATATCCTGCCTGACAGAAAAACTGAACATATGAGGCAAAAACAAACAAATGAGCACAAACATGCGGAAAAACTACAGGATTCCTCTTGAGTAATTTGTTGATACAAAAACGTTACAATAGACCATGTCACCATCTATATGTGATAATACACTAGTGTCCAGAAATTAAGGGGCAGTGACCAATTTCAGACGTTTCGTCGAATATCTACTGAAATTCTTGAGGAAATGCCCGAAATGCCCTTGAAATTTGAGGATCTAAAGAACATGTTTGACTTCATGTTTTTCTGTGAAGATTTTGTCGCGAAGACAACTAGGGTTAGAGCAATAATAATTTTATTAATAAAATAATGTTTTCGATCACCCAAGTAACAGAAAATGCTAAAAATGGTCTGTCACAGTATAAAATGACAATGTTGATCCTGTTCGACATATGTGTGCATTTGTGTAAGCGTAGCACGTATATTCGTGAAGATGTTAACGTGTCTGTAAAAAATTCAAAAGTTTTTTTTATAGCATGCAGAGTTTTCACCCAAATATAACGCCGCTTTCGAATAACTTGACAAAAATCGTATAAATAGTATACTGTAATTAAAATATTAATATAGTGAATATTTGATGAGATATGGGTATTTATATGAAATAAATTTCCACTGCGCATGCGCAAACTACATCAAACTTTTTTTTGTAATGATTTGATAGTCAATACTATAGAGCAACACATATAAAAAGACCAGTGAAATATCGTGAAACTGAAAAAGTTACAGCAATAATTAGTAAATTGAGGAGAAAATCCCATCTTATGAGATTTCCTCCTCAATTTATCGATTATTTCTCTAACTTTTTGAGTTTTCACGATATTTCACTGGCTTTAGTTTCCTCTTTTCTCAGTTTAAAGATAAACATTGCATAAAAGAATAATATAAACAATTTTTGCTTCTTAAAATGTGAAATTCAGAAATAAGAAAAAAACAAACTAAATAACAACTATCACTACTTCATAAATATTATTTAATGAAAAATAAAGATATACAAAACTCAATAGAAATATATCATTTTATATATAGTAAAAAGTTTGCAGGATTTTCTTTCAGTTGTATAAGAAAAAAAAGTCTTTCTAAACGTAATAATGAGAAATTCATTAATCTTATACTTGTGATTCTACTAACCAGATAAAAGGTACTTTGGAGCTTTTATTGTAAGGTTTTTCTTCTCGCAACCACAAGATAAGTCCAAAAATAGAGAGAAAATTTATATGGGTTTACGATATTTTGTTTTGATATTTAGATAAAAGAAAACTCGGTCTCTTAGAAAAATTAGATATTTAATAATATTTGTTTTAGTTTTTATCATTGTACTAATTAATTTAGAAGATTTAAAAAATATATATTTACTGACAAACAAATTGATTATATCAAATATTTAATTTCCCTTTTTTAAGCAAAATTATTTATATTTATATTTATATTTAAGACAGAATTAAGAAATGACTAAAAAATAATAATAATTAATGACGTTAATGAAAAATGAATTATCCACGAACTCAAATGGATAAATGACAAAAAACAATATATGCAGAAAAAAATCAGAATACTCAAAATAGCTTCAAAAGATACTTTTTTTTTTTTTTTTTTTTTTTTTTTTTTTTTTTACTTTGTAAATTCTTTGCTTTAGTTATTAAGTTTCTCTTCCTTTTCAAATTTTCTTCTTCTTCTTACTTCTTTTCCTAAATCTTCCTAATTAATTAATTAATTTATTCAAATTACTTAATTTGTTTTATTAAGTAAAATTAAAGTCAAATATGCTATTTTGTTTCCTTGGTGGTCAAATCCTAACTTTATAAAATTGTATACATGGCATTTGATTATTCTCCCAAGTAATGTATAGTCCTGGGTAGAGAGGGGTCATCCCCTACTAACTATACCGAAAATCATCGCACACAAATATGAGAGGTACCTATCGATCTGTAATAACATACACTAATTAATTCCATACTTTTTTTTTAGGAAATCGTCTACAGATAGAAGTTGCAAAAAACTTTAACATTTTCAATATTAACACATATTTGTTACATTATATTTGGAATTTTTGATAAATTTTACCTTCGGATAGAGAACGGTAAGTCATTCGGTCCAAGTAGATTAGAAATTATGCAGGTTTTAAGTTTGGTGCTGATGCATTGTTATGGTCGATTATCTACGCCATGGATATAGGACGAGGGGAGAATACCCTCCGTGGGATTCTTTCTAAGTGATCATAACCTGTATTTACATAAAATTTGAAAGTGATAATGTTAAATGTATTTTTATTCGTTGGATAAAAAATTGCAAGGCAGATAGTATTTTAAGCATTACTTAAAAACTGCTTTGCGGAATGAGCTGTAATTTTAGATTAGCATATTTATAATTTATCGCATTCCTCTTTGTTACCGATATTTTTAAATATTAATCTCCAGGAGATAGATTAATTTTCTCGCGTTATATGCGTTTGATTTCAACGAAAATTGGTTCATTTAGCTTAAAATGAACTAATTAAGATACATATTTGGCGCCTCCTGGTGTTGGAAAGTGGAACTAAATGATGATCAGTGCGTGCGCGACACTCTGGCTATGCACTACTGTAGGGAACGGGGAAACGGCCAGAGTTTCTCTCGGAAAGAGGTTTGTTTTAAGCAGTTTGCGCCACCTGGCGGTGGAAAGTAAATCCAAATGATTTTGAATTCAATATTGGCCGATTCAAATGAAATATTTTCTAACATTCTTCTGAGGTCCTCCAGGTACTAAATAAACTTCTGTAACATTTTTGCAGTCCTTGGTTACCACCGTTATTGATTAATAATCTCCAAATGTTTAATAAACATTAATCAAAATGTGAAAACCACATTAAAAGTGATCTAATTTTATAGTTAATAAAAACTATTTTACCTTTGACAATAAAATCTATAAACAAAATAATAAGTCTCTGATAGGTTCCCCTATATCTGGACTTTTAGCTGAATTTATATTTCAAACTTTAGAAACTGATATGTATAATAATTTAGATTATATCCCCATACATGGCTCAGATACTTAGACGATATTTTTATCATATGGCAGCATACGGATACCTCACTTAATAGCTTTCTTGCTCAGATCAATAACCTTAATTATATGAATAAATCCTCTTTGGATGTTGAAAAATATCTTATACTCCCTTATTTAAATGTTCTGTTAATCAAAACCCACCATGGCATAGAACGTACTGGCTATAGAAAACCAGTAGCCAATCAATCCACTATTCCCAATAATGTTCAATCACCTTTTTCCTATAAAGTTTCTGTATTTAGACATTTCCTTAGAAGAGCCTTTACAGTCTGTACCCCTGATCAATTATCAATGTAATAAATAAAATACGTGACATCGTGAGAAATAACGCATATAAAAACAGCAGTGTTAGTATATTAATTACAATCGATAGCAGTGTTAGTAAAATAATTACGATCACGATTAAGAAATTGAAAAAAAAATCAATGAGCAAAATTCCAAATTATCAACTTTACAATATTTTCCTCGGTTCTCTGAAACATTAAAATATAAACTTAGCAAATTCAATATCTGCCTTATCGCAAAACCTTCCAAGAAAAAAAAACAAAAAAACATAGCATGTAGAAAAATATAGGTCCAATAGAGCTTGATTAACTTTCTAGTGTTTATGAAATACCGTTAAACAAGACAGATGGAACATTACAGAATTATATAGTAATGACAAACAGAAAATTTAAAACGATGGCCCAAATACAAAGGATACTTTGCACATTGATTGCAATAATAGTAAAATATTTTTCCACTAAAAGTTTATTTTCCATTCATTATCCGTGAATCAATAGAAATATATTTGCGAAACGAGAACATATGCAAAGAAACAGTGTCTTTTGAGTTAGCTAAAATTTGGCTCGAGATGATTTACAAATTAAATACACAATAAGTAATATAATAATTTTCACGTTTACAGTTTGACCATTTTAAGTGTTTGCTTGCATTATACATGTGACCTAGTTATATATGTTTATCCTTTTTCAAATGTGTGCGAAAATATTTTATTTACCATTTTCGATCTTGAAGAAATCGCCGTTTGAGCGTATGCAAGATGTCATCTTTATATTAAAAGCTATTTTTAACCCTTTTGTGTGATGTTTTATCACTTTAATTAACATCTTTGATTTACTATTTTTAATATTTTTAATATGACTCATTACTGTCTATTACATTTTAAATATGTATTGTCCTTTTTGTGGTATATTTGTCTGAGAGGTTCAGTAAGAGTACATTGTAAGTTCAGTAAGAGGTCAATTAGATGTTTCAATTATATTTCTATTGAATGCTTGAGAGACTGTTCTAATGTATGTCGAACGAGTTTGTTCAGTACTTGTTAATGCGGTGATTGCCAAATTTTGTAATATGCGAGATCGCTTTTTTAGGTCTCAAAGTTCCGAAGTTATTTTTAGGGAAGGGAGTAATATATTTTACAACTAATTTACTTATTTGGATCTCAAAATACTTTTTTCTATTATATAACATCCCAAAATCCCAATATTCTACGCCTAGTATCTTAACTTCTCCTATAAGATTATTTCATTGCAGCTTTCTTTTGCTTTAATAAGCCTATTTTTTATTTTCTTGGGACGCGTTCTAAAATGTTTTATCGACGTTCGCTAGTTCTTATTACACATTTTTTAATAAAAACATGGTTATGTAGTGCCTTTGGGATCTGGTTCACGCTGGTTTTTAGTCTTGATTCTACATTCAAGCGTACCAATCAATAAAACGTCCTGACGGATTTTCCGCTAATCTGATTGCATCAAAAAATCATGACAGTGCATCAGGGCATTCTCGGGAAAACATATATTATAGGAGTCTTAGTTTTTTTTCTATGCATTACTAATCAGTTCTATTGATTGGGTTGTTACGAAAAAGGCATTGTATTGTTCATGGAATCTCAGACCTTTTTCATCTGTTCCCTTCTCTTCTCGATAGATTGAACGATTGAATATATTTGTAGGAACTCGACCCCCTCCCCCGCGGTTTCTATTGTTTAAGTTCTTAAAGAAGTGTATAAAGATGTTCGATGTTTAACACCTGACTGATTCTTTAAAGGTGATGGAGGAATATTCATTCAATTTTAACTAGGTTTTCATCTACGACTCGACTGCATAAAATGTTTCCTAGATTTTGTTTTAGTAAATAGAATTCACGACAGCAATGACGGAATTATGAGTTTTCTACTAATATCTTCAAGTGTGACCTCCTTACTCTACAACAAAATAAGCTACAATATTTACTCTCATTACAATGAAAATATGAGACAGCAAAAGGCCAACAGGATTTCCTATACAGTAAAATTCGAAAGCATATTCACTACACATGCACAGACACACACAGCATTGTGTAAATTTATTTATATAAAACTAGGAAATCCCAATTTCTTGAAGAAAAAATGCATGTTATAATTTGAAATGCAAAATTAATTAGCACAGTAAAGAAAATATAATATAAATTTAATATCAATACTGTAGTAAAAATCCTTATTTAGAAAAATATTTACACATTAATATATTTAAGATATATATATGAATAATTATAAAATTCTCCAAAAACATTACTCTATAACTAAATATTTTAGGACTTTCGTTATTCAACTTCCATTTCAATTTCACATTTCTGAATGAATTTATTTCCTCAAGACGCTGCTGATTAAATAAAAAATATAAGATAAATCTCAGTCAGTGGTTTCTAAATTTTTGAAAAAATCGAACTAGGAATATAAAATAGAACTTGTAATACATGATGAACGTGGATTTCATTGCCAAGTGTTTCAAGCAATATGCAATCAGTGTCCCACTTTGTATTCATCGGGCATTCTGTAAGCGTCCCTCTAGACACTACTTCTCAATGCGGAGACTTTTGACTTGAAATTGTAGAATATATTAATTTAAAAAACAATTTTGTATCTGAAATTCCAATATGATTTTCCTTTTCAAACATACGTTTTCTATTTACAGTTTTCCGCCATGACATATATAAAAAATAATAATAATTTTAGATTGTGTTTTACAATCCTTTTATTACTTACATTTATATGACTTTTGTAATAGTGTACACTTCTTTTGTTCGATTTTCAAATGAAATGCCTTCAAGTTATTTTCTCATAGAACTGACTGCAGTCACAAGTATTTTATACATAAGGAATTGGAGTATTATGTACATAAATTGTACGTATGTAGAATACGTATGTAGACTGTATTGTCTAAATACTATAAATGCGGATTCGATTAAAATACTTTTCGAAATCAAGGAAATGCTAGGAATGTCATCGAAAATTGTGCATCAAATAAAATAAGATTATAAAGTTAAAAAAGAAAAAATGTAAAAAAATGCAGTTAATTCTATATAAATTTATACAGAAATGTGACTTTTTTATTAACTGCAATTTGATTTCTGAATATTAACTTCATTTAAAACAAACGTATTTCTTTGAATGCAAGCTATTTTAATAATATAAATAAATGAGGAATAAACATGCTTAAATTAAGACAAACTCTCTGTTTGATAACTTGAAACAAAGCATTTTTATGTTAAATTTCTATATTTGCTGGACTTTCTGCTGGACGCTTTGAGAAAAATTTTGAGTCGTAATTCCTGATACATTTAATTTATTTTTTAAACATTTATTTTAAAATCATCCTGGTACTATTTTCATATATGTTGTGAACGATGTACGAGTTAAACAAATGGGTTTTGAGGATTTTTTTAGATGTGAAATATAATTGGTTGGATCTGATTTAGAAATGTTTTCGTATTTTCATATAATTTCATTTGAATAATACATTTGCTAGGTGTTAAGTACTTTTGTACAATAGATAAAAGTGAATATTAAACTACTTCTTGATACTTTGTCTATAGTTATGTGAAAAATATTTTATCCGTAAAATATTGTGTTACGTTTAATAGGAAATTTGCAAAAATATAAAATAAAAATAAAAATACAAAAACAAACAAACGACAAGAAAAAAAAATAAAACTAGGTATTTGGGTTGTAAATTTAGAAGTGCATTAAATGACGCAGAAAATGTAACTCTTTTAAAGTGAATAAAGAAAAGATATAAATAAATTTTTGTGACAGTTCTTTGTAATTCTCCTTCAAGAGGAAAAATAAGTAAATGTAAAAATATTTTTTTCTAATAATCGATAAGTAGCAAGTGAAGCAAATTTAGAGCATCATATATATGTATAATTAACACTTTTAAATGGAGCGTAAAATACACTGACAGTTTTTGAAGATGCATAAATTGTATATTTTAAATTGTTTTAATGTTTAAGGATCAACATTTGAATATATATATGTGCGTGCGTGTGTACCTGATGGTGTTTCTTTCAAAAATAAATAAATAAATAAAATGTATTTTAATGGATTATTTAACTAATTTCATACTTTGTTTTGATTTTCTTTATTAATTGATAAACGTATAATAATCTCTTCTAATTCAATAAATTTTAGTTCTGACATCTCTCATAAAAAGATCAGAATTTGTTTAAAAAAAAACAGCTTCAAAGTTAACGAGAAATAAAATTTTAATGAATAAAAAATCTACAAAGTTAAAGAACAGTACAATTAGGTAGAATCCAAATTAAACAACTAAATAAATATAATTTCATGAACTCTTATAAAGTATTTATTTAAGTACCTATTCATTTAAATATTTTGATACAGTTTTGCTTTTAGTTATTTTTAATACTTTTATAAAATATTACTTTTTAATCAAAAAATGCATATTGTTATAGCTAATCATTGCCTTTTAAAATGACTATATTTTTCTATAAATATTCTCTACTGCGGAAATAAGGCGTAGTTAAATAGTCTTTAAGAAAAAAAGAAACTTTGGTTTATTTCATCCAGGGAATAGAAATTTAGTTTTCGAGTTACGTAACGCACTCCCAGTTGCACAGAAGATAGCTGAAAAACATTTTTAAAAATGAAAACTGTAATGTGTTTTTTGTTACATTAAATATATTTTTTTAATAGTGAAATTTTCATTTTATTGATATTACTTAATTATTAATTTATTTATTGATGATGTTTTTATTTTGTTATGAAATGTGATCTGGATACCAACGCCAAGGCTATACAGAACATCGCTGAAAGCCATTTCTTTACTAAAATCCGTAATATATTGTATATGTAATATTTTATTTTGTTTAATTTTAATTTTATTGATATTACTTAATTATATTAATTTATTTATTTTTGAAGTATTTGTTTCGTTACGAAATATGATCCGGAAACAAATTTTGAACTACTTATATGATTTAAAGTGAAATTGGTTAATCTTCCGTAATTCGGTTGCACAAGATAGAGAAGAAATAAAAATGAAATCATGCTTGGATTTTTTAAACCATAAAAACAGTACATTGAGATACCGTTTTCAAACAAATTGCATTTGACAGATAATTGTTTTCGCTTTCGACAGTGTAAAAATTAAACTTGTGCGATGTTCAGAAATAAAAAAATATATACGATACAAGCGAAGATGATTGCTCAGATCGTTGCCACCATCGATAAAACGTCAGTGTTACTGACGGACATTTTTTTACTTCACAGTATAATCTTAAAGATTTATTATAACTCTGTGCTTTAAACTTTTTGGAATTAATTAAGTTTCTATCTGAAAATATTTCCTTATTCGACAGGGATCGAATTTCATTTCTTACAATTACGTTTAACTGTTTTCTCATACAATAAAAATGTTATTGTTTTAAAAGACTCATACATAAATCTTCTATCTACAGATATTCCATACAAAATGACGAAATCTTTATTTAAACAATATCCGTGAACGTGCTATCTATCTAATTTTAACAATTAAACATTGCACTTTTGGGATGCACTCGGTAGACATACTGCTCAAAGCCAGAACTCTCCTCTAACGAACTGAACATCGCCCTGAGAATTGAATGATAGAGAATTACCCAAGCTCTCCTCACATGTTTGGTGAACAGCAAACACAAACATTGCAATACGTGAATCAGTGTCGGAGAAGGTCATACTTCATACTCATCGTATCATATGTGTTCCTTTTTTGGGCACGACAAACATTTCTCGTAACTGTTGAAAAATGTTGTAAGAAGCATATTTTGTTCTTTTGCGCATCTTGCTTTGCGATGTGGTAATTTCCGTATAGTTTTGCATACTACAGATACATAAGGACCTCTATTAAATATGTACTAAGTTTGATTTTTTAAACGTTGTCTATCATTAGTTATGACGAAAATGTCTCTGTTCCTTAGAAATTGTCAAGCAGTGTATATTGTTTAAATTTTGACTGCCTGAGAGGGACTGCTCATACGAGTGAACTAGGTCTGTAGAGAATGCATGTTTCCCCCTGTCACATTTATTAAGGTCTGTAAAAAATGTTTACAGACTGGGGTAATTGGACTATAGCTATTGATAATGAGACAAATGGCGGCGCAAAGGTAAACATATAATATATAATACAATAATAGAAGATCAGAACAGAAACACAATAAAATGGGCTAAGCTTCTAAAAACGCGACAATGGGCATCAGATAAGAAAGATAAGCTGAATAATTATTATGAGTATAACGCCGGCCAAACTGCGACAGTGATTAAGAGAGAGAAAAATAAAATTTAATTTAATTTAATACCAATTTTTAGCTTGTAATTGATGCTATATAGAACAATATAGAAGTTAATATAGAACAATTAAGAAAATAAAGAAAAAAAAATTACGCCTTTAGTAGGATCTATGATGGTCTATTAACCCTCACACTGACAAGCCCATGTTAAAACGTTCACTAAGCTCCAGGTCTCATTGCAATACAACCATTTTTTAAATTAATATAATTCTACAAATATAATGTAGTTTTATTACATTGAGTAATGATTGATACCCACAAGGTTTACATTCATACATATATAATTAAGTTTTTTATATAATTTTGAAAAACTCACTTTTTTAGTATTTACAGTAAAATACAGAGAAAAGAACATTACAATTTTACCCTTTTGCTGGACAGTCAGAGGGTTAGGAAAATGATTTATTTTAATTTTATAGGTAGGGCTTGACGAGAAAAGCATTTTCCTCCCAAATGTTTGAGGGAAGAAGCGGCCAACGAATATGCCAGAACTGGATGAAGGGGTAGTTATAATAATCGTGGAAAGAAGTTGCCTGAGCGCACTTACAGTTGAGGGAATCAGAACGGTGAATTTTATGGGGATAAGCGCCAAATGGACCTCGTCTTGTGAGAAAAGACGTAACAGGAGAAGAGAGAGTACGAAGCTCTATGAAAATCACTGGCATAAGTTCATGGGTAAATCTACCCTTATCCGAATAGTCCAAATAGTCCTGCCACGACATCAACAGACGGGAACAAAGATAGCTCTTGGTATGCAAGTGCGATATCGGTAAGGAGGAATCTACTGCAAGAAATTTTGTAACATTTTTGTCAAAGGAATCCTCTGATTCATCTTTAAAAATCCCTGTGAGCAGAAATGTGGCTAGTTTTGTGTATTAGACATTTTAATAGCAATTTAATTTCCAGAACTTGGGGATTTGTTGATTTAAAGCTATTAATCGCTTACAGGATGGAGAGAGGTTCACTGATAAGTTTGCTGAAGATATTTGAGGATTCCTGATATATCCATTCTAAGGCCTTAGGGACTGCGAAAAGTTCCGCTTCATAAACTGAATTATTGTCACCTAGTTTATAAGCGCACTCATGAATCACGTCACAACCTTCAGTTGCACAGCTTGCTGTACCAACAATCTTTCGGGTACGTGAGCCATCGGTGAAAACAGTAAGATTTTTCAAGGTTTAAGGAATTGCGATTAGTGTTTACCTGAGAGTGAAAGTTTCTGGAGAAGGATGTAGATGCAAGCTTGGAGTATTTTATTGCATCAGAGTATTTCGAAAGAGTTGTTCTATTATTAATTTATTATTTAAGTGTGTACTTTGGCTTCAATTGTATTCATATAAAATGGTTAATATGATAGGGGGAATAGCAGCAATTACATGTAATGTCTCATGTTAAATTGTCCTGTATCTCCTTTAAAGTTCCGATAGGAAAATACATTGAATAGAAATTAATTTCTCCCACGTGGCTTTAACTAAACACCTACCCCAGATACCGTCCCCATAGATAATTAATTTATCAGTAATTGTTATACAGCAAATTTTAAGCATTTTGTTGTTAATACATCATGACTTATATGTTAATTTGATAGAATCATTATAGAAATTAACAAAGTTTAATTTTAGCAAGTTTATATTGGAAAACCAGTTAAGATGCGGATTTCTTACAATTCCCAAGAGCTGCAGACTTAGTACATGGAGTGCACTTGTTCCATTTTTTCTAATGGTAGGGTTTCCTTCTTCGTTTGCGTGATTTTGAGAATGTTAAGGATTTTTATTTTGTGGTAGACAACTGTAGATCTAAAGAATCCAGAACTTAACAGAAGATCTCTAAGAGCGAGTATGCCTCCAACTCCACGTCCAGCCACCGTCGGAAGGAGAAGATAAAGTTGAAGTTATCCGCAAAGGCATATAGCAAGTAACCTAAATTTTCTAACTCTTTTAGAATTAAGTTAGCCATCACGAGCAACAATATTGGTCCCAAACCAGAACCTTGTGTAAAAACCTTTATTTTGACATGATTGACTAGCTCTTCAGTTGACAAAAGTTGATCTATCTGAGAGATATCTGCGGATAACTCCAGCAATGTTTCCAGAGAATTTTAATGTTATTAATTGTTGTAAGATGTCCCACCATTCGAAATTATAAAAAGCTCCTTTCATGCCAACGGAGACAGGGGAAGTGGATAAACCTTCAGACGTTTTGAGAGCGCAGTGAGACAAGATTTTCAATAAAGTCTTAACACGATCTACCGTACCTGTACGTGAACTGCCTGTGTTGCAAAATATTATTGGTTTCTAGGAAAAAAAATAAGCGATTAACAAGAACTTTCTCCAATAATTTGCCTAGTGTTGGAAGTTGACTGATCGTTTGAAGTTCTTACTGAAGTTTGTAAATGGTTTGTCTTTTGGTGCAAACAAATTTATGTCCGCATTACCTTGTGAGTCACTGAGAAGCTGTTACGTTAAGAAATCAAGTATTCTCTGCCGGGAAGATTGGCCTGAATGTCTAGGAGAATTTAATCAGGTAAAAACAATTTTTCATAAAAACTTTTTGGGTAGCACAAAGAGATTTTTCTGGTGGAGCAGAAGGCCGTGCAGGCAGCACGCTTGGACTCCAGAACTCCTTACTTTTAAAGTGCAGCTGATTTGATGTATAATACTTGTTATTTACTAAAGATTTCCAGTTGGTAGTAATTCAGTTTTAGAAATTTCATTTTACGTCTCAAAGCCATTATCTGATTTCTTTTATCTCTTAAATAATTTGTCCAGAAACTTTAAGTTGGTGATTTTCGTAGCGCTTTTAGACTGAAGGAGACACGAGCTTCTTAATAAATAGTATCTATTAAATTTCCTGTAAAATTATTAATAAATTAGGTATTGGAGGTTTTATTAAATAAATTTTGAAGAGTACATTTCTTGGATTTAAGGAAATTTAAAAAATAATTCCATTTCCGAATTTGGTATTGAACAGGTGTTGAGTAGAATACAGAGGAGTAATTTGGTAAATGAAAACAACGTGTTTATGGTGAGAGCAGTTGTAGCAATCTAGGACTTGGCAATTATGTATATAAGAGACAGCTAAAGAGTTTACAAGGTTTATGATCTCGGACGCCTTTTGGAATTGTTTGATCAGATCGAGATTTTTTAACAAAGGTGTGTTTCTTATTGTCAGCATTAAAAATTGAAAGTTGATTAAAGAAAATTTCTTCAATGAGACCTTCCCCTCTGGGATCCTCTAGTAATATTCCCAACGTGGATCGTTAGACTTGAACTTCTCCACAGATAAAGGATCTTCGGTTAGTGATGAGAGGCTGCCATTCATCCAGAACTGAGTCAAACTTTTCAACAGACGGGGTAATATAATTCTATCAAATAATTATCTCTCCTTCCGCTGAAGGCATTGTACTGTAGACGAAATATTCACCAGTAAAAAGATGGATAACTATTAATCTGGAATTCGTGATAACAACTTGAGCTGCACGATGTTTAGACGAGAAAAACCTGCAGTCAAGAAAGTCTGTTGGAAAACTCTTACCATTACAGTGTGCGTCCTGAAGTAGCACTGAATCTATCGAATTTTTATCCATAAAGCGTTTAGCT